>CP136065.1:43099323-44401823 GCA_032622095.1 Siphonodentalium dalli | reverse complement strand
AGTTCGGTATCGGAAAACAACACAACACACCGAGACGAAAACGCATGACTGGAGCCAGCAAGTCGTCACCCCAAGAGACCCGATTATATAATAAAGTGAGTAGATGGGCGCGATTGTCTCCCATCACGGACCTTTATACCAATCATCTGACCACTTCTATACGTCACAACTAATGTTCACTCCCCATTGATATCTTCGCTCACCTGCGTGGAGAAAGTATTTTCCGCCTAATTCACTACGTTCAAACGTCGGAAATTATATTTCATAAATATATGTAGTACATTGCGTCAATGCGGTTCACATGTTTATGAACAAATGAATTGATTCCGGAAATCACTGGAGATTATCAGACGATCCGCAGACTACTTGGTGTATTCGCACGTTTGATTTTGTAAAGGGCCAGAAAACATTTCTATGGTCTTTAATTAGTTTTATGAATTTATTCTGAGCTTTTTTCATACAAACCACACCGAAGCTATCAACTGCATGCACATGTGTGTGTTATATAGTTGTATATATATACATATATGTGCTGTACGTAATATATATGTTATATCCGGCTAAATACTAATGGTTTGTAGTTCTGTTATACACCGTTATTGTGTTGCCGTGTACGCGAATATATCATAACCTACACATATTTATATATGGTCTGACAACAATGATTAAAACAAAACGAAAACTAATATAAAACAAACCTAATTAATAATTTAACTACATGTATATGGCTAAACATAATAAACGACGATTTCCGCAAAAAAACCATGACCCGTTGAAACCGCCGTTCATTTCTTATATACGCATATTAGGTGACGCAGTATATATCATGTCTGTATATAAATCCATATGGTTATTGGTTGGGTGTTTCAATCAATGGATCAATGTTGAAGTAAGAATGGGGGTCTGAGAGTTCCACGACGAAAATACACATACAAGATGCACTGCTGCGTGCATAATGTATACATGGCATAAAGAACAGTGAAAATAGTCAAGGCGACATATCATGAAAGGGTGGGTATGTCGGAATCCTCAGAATAAAACAACATATATATGTACAAAACACGTGCCCTCACTGGAACACGCTATGTCATCGCAGCAGCAGTCACCATAGAAGACTTATATTGGTAAATGCTACAGTTCTTTCACTGTGTATGTTCCTATTCATTCTCGATAAATTTACATGGGAAATCCGACTCTTATATCAACATTCCATGCAGTAACAGATGCAGATACCTCACTTGAAGTTCCCGTATGTTGCGAATGATGCAAGGAAATGTGACGCCACCTCGTAACAAAATGTGTATTGTTCCTGCAAAAGAGAAGCAATGCGTGTATACAAACCCGGTATATGTGTATCGTGTCTAAAGAGTAATGTAATATATATACGCCAGTATCAGTAATCGTATGGTCACAACAGTCACATATACCATATCGGCGGAATTTCATTGTTTGTTCCAATATAAGTGTAGATCCTTGTGTGTCAATATTCTAATCCACTTGAGAGAACGTCAGATTGATAAATTTCCCAACTCTCGACCGAGTACTTCCGTTTAAAGAATGTCCCAGTAACCGACGTGGTTAGTCCGCGGTTACTATCATCGCATCGCCCTGTGGTAGACGACGTTGGCGCTGGTTCGAACCCCGTTGCTGACTTAATATATACCTTAATGTGCCATTCCGATGGTATACATAACCATTTCGACAATTAGAACATTAGAGAGAATTGGTTCACGCTCATTGAAGCAAGCACATTTGAACACGTCATGCTGTGTCCATAAGTTAGATGTGCATGGAGTCTTGTTTTCGCAGTATATTACACAAGTATCTTATTAGTTATATGGCACATTCAGAAACATACAAATTTAAATATGTTTTGTTATACTTAACACCATAAATAACCACATGTACGTTTGCTATGCCATACAATAATTAGACAGACCAGTGTCGCCAATATTAAGAGGTTTGGTGGCCAAATATCGACTTTCAAAAGAGGAAGTTTTAAAAACAATTGTCAGCTCAACAACAATTACAATGATCGCCTCTTATAAATAGCGTCCTTACATCCGTCGCCCAGAACGGTAGTTATTAGTAGAGAGCGTTCTCAATAATGAGGTTTTGTGATCGTGTTCGACAGATTACTTAACTATAATTAGTGAATTTGCTCGATGCCTATATGCCCATATATAGGAATGATGTGATTGAAACTATTTTGTTCACTTTCTTTTGCATGGTAAGCGGAAAATTGGCTAAACAAAATTTTAATTCTTCCAAATCTTGTGGATCTTTAAAGATATTAAGTTTGATAGGCCGAGAAATGCGTGGAATTTATGTTCATAACTGAACATATGCCGCCAAAAAATGTTCAATGTTGCGACGAGAATCATCGAATCGGAGAGACCAGAAGAACCTATTTTTATGTAGAATATGACAAAATTGACCCTTAGCTGTCAGCCGTTTCTATACCGAATGGATTCTCCCATCAGTAATATAAGTATACAATGGAATATTTTAGTATTCATTTTGGAGGGTTATTCGGACAATATAAGCATACTACATATAATATAGATTCCCATTCATTGTTGGGAAATATTCACATCATAAGTTAGACAAATGGATGCATGTTTGTTGAACTTATTATCTGAACATTTCCCAAACAAAAACTACTCGTCAATGAGTATTTATTAAAGAAATGGTTAGATATTTGGATGTGTATATGTAATCAGGAGTGTTCGTCTATCTTCTGTGTGAGACTTTCTTTTGTGTTTTATATGCATAATTCAATCATGGAATTCACCCAAAAAAGGGATTACTAGGCTTCGAACCGAATGTGGTTGGATTCGAAGCAATCGAAAGTGTCCCGTTGATTGGTGCTATATTATAATAGTTCCGAAGGTACATGTGATATTGAAAAATATTATCCAGTGTCCACGCAACATGTTTTCATACATATTCACATTTAGGCTGTTGCCACCATCCAAAGATCAGAACCAGGGACGTGGCTAGATGGTCTCCAATTGAAGGTCTCCACTTTGGGGAATTCCAACAACTGCACCCTGCACCCCCCTTGAATCCGACCAAACAGAAGTTTTACATAATTCCATTTGCACCCCTTGCATCTCAATGCTCAGGTATATACGCCTATATATTCATAAACCATGGTTCTATATACCGTTATGTGAACATTCAGATATTTATTTGAACCTGAAAATTGCATAGATCATAACATCTAGTGGTCCAGCTCCAGATAAATGCACACAGCTGTGGACAAGAGACCAGGACCACCGGACCGAACATAGTTGCTCGACCTGGTGTGAGAAAGTTTTGAAAACTAAACAAGAAAATCCACAAATCCTAGCATCTGGACTGGCCTCAAGCTTTCCTAGAGTTGGGAATTTCAACCCCCATACTCTCCTTTAGGTTGAAAGTTATCCAACTGATTACCACAATTTTGACCAAATGTAGTAAAATACTGTTCTCGTAAACTAATTAGCAGTTTTTTATTGGCCACGGGGGAGGGACCATGACACACCAGACCGACCATCGTTCGGCCCGGTGTTGGAAAATTTATAAACAAGAAAACCACAAAATCCTAGCATCTAGACTAGACTCAAACATTCCTAGGGTTGGAATCTTCAAACGTGACAACCCCACTTAGGTTGGAAAATTTCCATCTGATGACAATTCCAATGACAATATTGACCAAATATAGGACAATATTGTTTAAATTAACTAGTAGTTATTGACTGGCCACGTGGGAGGGCCAAGGACATACGCTTCACATGTGTTGGAAATTTCCAACCTGACACCATAAAGTTGCAAAATTGGAAAAATTCCAACTGATGGCCATTAGTAGGAAAATAGGCAAATACTGGTCCAAAACAATACCCCCCCCCCCCATAAATAGTTTGAAAATCAAAATACAAGAACATTTTCAACCTATTGTTGGTGTGAAATGTCCAACTAATGTTGTGTCAGGTATGAAATTTCCAACTGTTGAAAATGTTGACCAAAGTTTGGGGGTGAGACACCCCCCCCCCCCCCCGTCACAACGTCTCTGATCAGAACACTATACGACAATAGTTACAACATGTAGGTTCCAGTTCGTTCGGTGAATTTAAAGTCTAATAAATGTGGGTCTCTACCGCTGCGAATAACATCGCGATATGAGGTAACAATTTAAAGTGTAATATAAACCGATCAGTCGACAGTCACCGTTAAATCAAATCATAAAAAGAGTGTACGACGTTGGTGCTGGCTTACCCAATAAATTGAAACATGAAACACAAACGTTAAGTCAAATAAAGGAAAATGAGAACATTAGCGATTGGCATTTCATTGAAATCCGTTATGGTGGTGAACATCGGTGCAAATTTCATTGAGAATGGCGACTATTTTGAACGGACACAGAACAATGTCATTCTGCACATCACGAAGTTCAAGTATTTGGTTGCAATTGTGTCCACCATGCATATTCATTTTATATCAATAACACGTGCAGCGATGAATGCAATTGTAATTTGGTCTCTCTGTTAGCTTATCATGCAGTTCGTGAATTGTCCCATTAGGTATAGATTGACTGACATTGTAACGAGCAAAATATATGAATTTATAAAATCAAGGAACATGGCTCACATATGAGCGGAAATTAGTACCCAATGTTCTTTATTTACTAGGTATATGCACCAGTTAAGGACCGTTTGGACATGCGACATCCGTATATTTAATTTCAAAGGCGAGATAGGACGTCGATAAAAACGTATTACTAAGTCACATATTGTCCATTTCTTTTGAAACATAACTGAGATAAACGCTCTTTGTTCGTACGAAATTATGAACACAGTAACGAAAAAACGCTCTTTATTGATTCGTGTGCAAGAAACACTTTTTGAAACATGAGTGTGTCTTTTTCTACCATGTAAAGGCACGGGCGGCGTACGTTGCAGAAATATTCACATTTGTTCAAATCGTCATCAACAGAAGGAATATTAAAATATACATAGTTTTGTTCATATGCCAAACATAATTAATCAGCACGTAAATGGTATATCGTCGTCAAGACGTACGATGGCGTACGTAAACAAGAGCCTGCTCGTGTTACAGAAGTTGTGTTTCTGTTTACATAACACAGCGCAATTATATTGGTACATCATACAAAAAATTATATAAACGCTCTTTATTATTTCTATATCAGGAAAACAGTAAAAAAAACGCTCTTTATGTTTACCATATCCGGATCTAAACAAAAGCCAGGAAACGTAACGTTTTTTGTTTTTGTTTACAAAACAAGGGGGAAATTGACAATAACATACTGTTTATTCCATATTTCTGATTGTTTTTTAGAACAAAATATGTCTATTTTACTTTCTGTTTTTTTTCGATTTTTGACGGCGGTGAATATTTCAACAGCATACCCCCACCAACGCAGCCCGTATCTTTTAACAACTTGTTTCAAAGGTTTAAAATATTCTATATTAACCGAGTTGTGCCATACACAAGAAAAAACACTGCCTCGCCCATCTTTACCATCGGGTGAATATCCTTGCGCCCCATGCATATGGGAGGCCAAATTCACATTTAATAATGAATTGCGCTTAAGCGCAAATACCACATATTGTGCTTAAGCGCAAATAGGGCATTTACGCTTAAGCGTAATTGTGACTACTATCTAACCTACCCATAAACTATTAGCATGACCTGGTGTATCACCTAGCAACACAAGATGAGCATTGGGCTAATTTTGACCTGTACTCAACAGTCAAACTGTGAGTATGTGTTCAACAAGGAGAATCCCCTAATTACATATTATCAGCATCCCTCTATCCAAATAATTTATGTCGCCTTCTCGGAACTCTAGTAATGTTTTGTATGATGTTTTGAATGTATTTTTGCACAGATTTTAGCCTTTACTATGGTAATATCCTATACATGCATGCGGTGTCACTGCATGAGGGCTTTCTTACCACATACAGTAATGCTCTATTTAATCGACTTCTTAATCACAGCAGAATTATGGGTAACTTTTCAGGATTTAGTCGGAAATATGGCTTGTTGCCATTCATCGAAAAGCTCTCGAGAGCTTTCCGATGAATGGCAACAAGCCATATTTCCGACTAAATCCTGAAAAGTTATCCATAATTCTGCTGTGGTTAAGGAGTCGATTAATTAGAGCATTACTGTATGGTTTACTTATTGACTTAAATCAGGGGGAAAAAACCCTATTTTCATATTATCAGCATCCCTGTCCAAAAAATGGTGTGTAATTACTGGAGCTTTGGTGTCTCAGTCCTGAAGCTCTAGTTTTTCTTATTAAATCAGCAGCTCTTGCACAAATCTATAGTATTTCCATGATCATATAGTGTGAATGTGGTGTCGCCGAGGGCTTGCTTCCCTCATATGGTGTGCCTGTATATTCGAAAATTGAAGAAAATCAATGTCGCCCCGACTAATACAGAAAGTAATGCTATTGCAAGTAGCCCCAACTAATATATACCGAAGATAATATAAAGCTATCACGAATCGCTCCAACTAAAACAGAAGGTGATAATATTGCGAGTCAGCCATTTTGATAAAGAAGTTGGGCTAGCTCCCTACCCATCCAAACCAATGAAACCAAGAAGTGACATGTCAATAGAAGTTAATGCTAAGTTATGGAGAAACCGATTTATTCACCAGGGGTGTTTTGTTACATATAACCATGAATTGCGCTTAAGCGCAATTGATTGCGCTTAAGCGCAAATAATTACGCTTAAGCGCAAATTAATTGCGCCTAATCGCAATTATTTGCGCTTAAGCGCAATTGATTGCGCTTAAGCACAATTGATTGCGCTTAAGCGCAATTGATTGCGCTTAAGCACAATTAATTATTAAATGTGATTTTGGCCTCCCATACATGCATGCTATTTTGAAACGGGAGTACAAAATAATAAATTTCTAGACAAATACATTCAAACGAAAGAGAAATAAAATAAACACAGCCAGGTGTATATATGTATATATAAGAATTTACATCGGCGCTAGTGAAAATGATAGAAGTCGCGTTGAGAATTGGACCGAACTCGGGGAAGTTTTTTAATTGTCACAACCATTTAGCGATCAAATTGAAAATATAAACAAAAGCTGAAGTAGTCATTCAACTCCATAGATGTTTTATTCTGATGATAGTATTTTATGATTTCGTCGATTACAATTATTCCGCGTATCATATACACATGTCTTTGATATAAACAAGCTACCTTAATCTGAACATATAAGTTGTTATATTTATCAAACGGAAATATAAACACGAAAAATTGGAACACCCATTAACATAACAACTATTCCCATATTTTGTTTTTGCCATTTATCTTTCTTTGTTGTTCATACATATTTTTTAAACACGCATATTTTGACCGCACTTCAGTGTAAACAAAGAACATCTGGTAGACACTGGTCAATGGTTTGCCTATCACTGCTAGGAACACGTGTTGTGTGACGTCATCAAATATTGCCCTATAGTTTATTGACATCGTTTATCTTATCGCCCATCCATGCGAGGACTATTATGCAATGGTATTGGTTAATGGTCAGTCCCACGCTTCTGATAAGTCACTGATCAGGTGGGTGACCCGTCTTCATTATGTTATATATCCGCGTTCGAAACAGGAATGGTGACTCGACTTGGGCGTATACGCTGTTTGTTTTAAGCTTATTGTATTCAACTAATAGTTCACGGATGTAGACAGTTATACCGAGATCTATAACAGTCACTAAAAGTCGATATACCGAACTGTTAATATCTAGTGCACGCGCGTGTTAAGAAAGCGCCCCATTCGTAAATATAACAAAAATCAAACTATCATTTGAAGGTGTAATTGTTATCCTCCATAACCAATGTAAGCTACTATAGTATAACAACACATGTTCACCCTCATAATACGTTATATACTTACTAATTATGTAAAAAAAAAATAAAAAAATTCAAGGCTGGTAATTGAAGAGTTTGACATGAAATATTTGTAACAAACACACTGCAATATCATAATAGTTTTGTACGTTTCGAAGAATAGTATCAAAACTTTTGTCTATATGGATACGAGCAATTACAATTGAATGGTCACCGAATGTGTTGACCGCTCGTTTGGTGACTGCATGATTTGTCAAGGTTAATTATGAGTGAGCAGTAATACAATTGAAATGTGTTTACTCCTTAGGCGTTGTGAGTGAAATAGATCAATTTAGCCAGACTGCTTGCAGCGCACGGTTCGAAAACAAATATATTATGCAAAAGTATAGCACACAATAAAGGCAAAAACAGAACAAAAAACAAACAAAATCTGATATATACAAACGAGTAGATCATTGTATATTATATTACTTTGTCATAATACAAATTGATTCATGTTATATTCATGTCATGTATGAGGTATTGTTCCATGCTTTCAGAGGATTTTCCCCAAAGAATGGGCTTTCATCTGTTTTAACGCAGGAATAATACCAGCTGTTTGTGATATGTCTCTTTCCTGATTTTGCACAATAAAGCGCAGACGCTGGCTATTTGCATAAATTTGTGTTGTAATTTATAGTAGAAGGGTAGACAGCGTATGAACTCAACTTAAGGGTATGCGCTATTTTGTTATCGTGTAACATACCGAAACAACATAAAACAACATTAATATTATTAAGGCATGTTTGTAATAATCTGGCAGACATAAATAACCAATACTGATTCATCTCTTCGGACATTAAGTTATATTATGCTGACTTTACCTCCAAAACAAATAGTGCCGCAACTGGCTGCCGATATTATTTTCAAGAAGATATCCGGATTTCAGATGGTGGACTGAGCGCATACCCTATTCGAGTACATAAGATATATAATGCAGTGTGTTTATTGCAACTATTTCCTGTCAAACTCTCCACTGACCAGCCTTGAAAAGTGTTGTTTTTATTTCGGTTAAACAACTTTGTGTTACATAATAGGAACGTACCTCTTAAAATTGTAAGGGTGATCAGGTGTTTGTATAGTACTATAGCATACATTCGTTATAACGGATAGTGATGTTTTCCTTCAAATTGATAGTTTGAAATTAACATTTTTAAATGGGGCGCCTCCTTAATAATCACTGCAATGTATTAACCACACCGTCTACTATAGCGTTGTGTGTTTGACCACTCACCAACGAGGGAACAATGTGCTCTCTTCTCACCCTACACGCGGATACATCTGTTGCTATGGCAACCTCCTGCTCGATTTTCAATCGTTCCACAACGTTGTTGAGAGCACAATAAAGACCTGACCTGGTCGCCCCGTCCCTGAAATAGATACATGTATTGTGAAATAATTCCACCTACATAAATATTAACATATTTACTATTGCCTGTATTATGTAGTTGTCGCGAACATGTGATGTTACAGATACACACACCGTACACATTTGATGATGTAGATTTTCCAACTTGATAAAGACCCATGCACCCATAAATATATATCTGGCATATTGATACTACGGATAACATGGGGTTTGTAACACCTCTATTCGATAACAGTTGTAAATAGGTATCGAGACAATATCAACGCCTTTACATGCACCTTAATCAACGTGAACATTCACAAAGTGGTTGTCAAAACTGAAGTTGAAGACTCAATAGACTAGTTAGTTTTGGTTGTATTTTGTTGTTTGTTTTTATTGTAAAGCTCATTGCGTTGTTTGTTTTTATTGTAAAGCTCATTGTGTGGTCTTATAATTAAGTTCAAGTAACCTGAAACAGTCCTATATTGGAGAAATAGATGTAGTTTGAGTATTCAAATTGAATGGTGCGGTGCTGTGGTTGTCGGGGAACATTATGCAAACCTAAATGTCATCCAGGGGCACAGCGCCATACTACCCGCTAAAACACACTCAAACTACATTCATTATAGTTATATATATTTATATAACTTTTCTTTATTTTGTTCTGAAATCTGTCTGCAGTTTTGAAATCATACCACACACCACTGTACGTTAGCCTTATGCAAGCTTCAAAACAGAGTTTTGCCAGTTACAATAATTCAACTGGCTTGACCAAGACCACTTTCAAATGAATATGGACAGTTCAATTTCTAAGAATGATGCAGAATGAATTGTAACCTACAGAAGTCTCAAATAAATAAATGCGACATTTCTTCACATTCCGTGTAGGCGTGGGCAGCGGTAAGTCCCGCGTAGGGGACTTGACTCGGCATAGAGCTTGAGCCTTATGTTCTACCTGAAAATGATTGATCGATTAGTCTATGGCCGCGCATTTAAATAACACCAAGTTAATGTATCTACCAGTTTTAGTAATATCGATCAACAAGATGTGACGACGGTTCGTGTCATAATGTGGATTATATAGATATAAAACGCATGGCCCATATGGCAGTTGACCAATCACAAAACATTGTTTTGCGTAACACGCATTGGCTATATTTGGATATAATAAACTACTGCAGATTGCACAGCACATTGGCTGATTCAGAGGTCAACGACAAAAATCAGTCATAACACTAAAATTTCAATATATTCATAACACATGGTTCTCAACGCACGAATAGAGGATAGCAACATGTTTACACAAAAATAAACAAAGGGAGTGACACGGCAGTATTAAACGAAAAGTAAACAATTTCGCATTCGTTGGATAATTCTCTTTACTCTGATATGCGTGTGTGAACTAACCATATACCTGTAAGGATAGCTGAGATATCTCGATGTCACCATCGGACGTCCAGGGAGTCGACCGAAAGAAAGGGATCGAACAACAGTTCACTTTTCGCCG
Organism: Siphonodentalium dalli; assembly: GCA_032622095.1. Taxonomy (NCBI): domain Eukaryota; kingdom Metazoa; phylum Mollusca; class Scaphopoda; order Gadilida; family Siphonodentaliidae; genus Siphonodentalium; species Siphonodentalium dalli. The sequence continues at coordinate 44,391,047 of CP136065.1, read as the reverse complement.
GTCTTAAATGTTTCGTTATAACAACTGTCACGCGATGCATTGTGGTTGATCTACTGTCTGTACAATTATTCAATGACCACGACAATCCTACCATTGTATTTGTGTAGTATTGGTATTACATATATTTAAACTATGTGCACTCATACCTCGAATAGATAAGTTTGGTGGATGTTATATGCTTGTTGATTCCATGGATAAGAACGTTTACACGTAGAGCATACGGGCGGCCCAATAAAGAACAGTTCTGAAAGCCATGAAGTATATTAGTGTGCGATTTTATCTTTATAAGCAGTGAACTACAACCATGCGTTCGTTGCTTGACTCCCCTGTGTGATGATATATATTAATGGACGAGTTTGTGCTTACATACAGTGAACTACAGTGATTCGTTGCTTGGCACCTCGCTGTAATGATGCATATTAGTGGGCCAGTTTATATCTGCATGTAGTGAACTACAACTATTAGTTCGCTGCTTGGCTCCCCGCTGTAACGAAATATATTAGTGGGCGAGATTGTGCTAACATACAGTGAACTACATCCATGCGTTGCTAGCACCTAGCTGTAATGAGACATATTAGTGAGCCAGTTTATCCTTACATGTAGTGAACTACAAATATGCCCTGCTGTAACGAAATATATTAGTGGGCGAGTTTGTGCTTACATACAGTGCACTACAGTCATTCGTTGCTTCGTTCCTCGATGCAATGCGATGTATTAGAGAGCGAATTTTAGCTTACATGCAGTGAACTACGACCATTCGTTGCTTAGTTCCCCGTTGTAATGATTGCGTATGATCCAATAAGGCGAGGAAGGACTCGGCTGATCCGGGAAGATCCGAACTCTCGTTCCAGTCATTGTAAATCACCTGCGTCACAATATGCATCTCACCCGCGTCCTTAAAATAAGAGGCTACATGTAGTAATTAGCATAGTCGCACTACTAAGCCACATCAATTGTAATTGTAACATGTACCGGTGTTATATATTTACGGGAGTTGTTTTTGTTTTATTTTCACTCATTCGTATTTTTAGTGATCACTCAATGTCCATTAAAATTATTATACATGTATATATAGTGTGTATCATCTCAAACACTGATTTATTTATAGAGATTAAAGAAATGCAATCAAGACTGTTCTCCAGATATTCTATCATGGACATATAAACTTATAGATGTTCTTGGTACCCGAAAACGTAATTTCACACAATTTCATTCCATGAAAGTGTCGTAACTGGGGTCATAATTTCAAACTAGTTGGTGGTTCTTAAATATGGTGTCATTGTAATCACTTGTACCAAATTTCCAGACCAATTTGGAGAAAATCCATTTTGAAATACAGAACATTTGGGCAAAAGAGTCAATTTAACATACATTATATGTATTGTACATCATCTCAAAGACGGTTAATTGAGATTGAACAAGTTCAATTATCAAATATCCTAGACATTACCAACTGCATGGGGACCAAACAAACTGCTCCAATATTTTGTTTTGAGAACGTTCGTCGGAAGATTGCGGAAATATTAATAAAACAATATCTTAGCTAGAGTTTGTTAAATACCTAATTACATATCATGAAGAGATGAATGGAACAAAAAATTAATTTCAGATGTTATTTGCATGTCGATAACAGCATATCAATATATGGGTCTATTGATAAAACAAAAATATTTAAATGCTGTTAGAGAAATAATTTCATGCAAACAGCACAGCAAAATATACAGCATAAACTCGTACCCGTGCCTTTTTACACAACTATTGACACCTTTGGGGAATTTAATATACTTTTATTTCACAAAACATACATTCCAGCTGGATGAGAGATGTACACCAATGTCGTGACACAACTAGTATAAACAAAACAGTTCAATCGCCTAGATTCTGGAACATATACAACGAAATTAGTGTCTTATTATCTATCATGCAAGCTGCTTGTCGCATAGGGATGGACATTGTATTCCGAACCCATATGGGGGAAGTTTTTTCCAGAGATATTTATAAAACTGGACAAATTATAGCAATCAATTATAACCCACCTGATCGGCGAACTGTATTTTGAGTTCTCTTGTTGAGAAATATTCACATTCATCCTCGGATTGGCAGGACACTGTGACGCTCCCGCACCTCATGGGCGTATTCTCCGCTGGCCAATACTTCTCGAATGACTGCATTGAGAAACGCTACGTTAGTATATAAACCGAACTGTTCAGTTCAACTTTTCAATATCGGAGAATGTGCCACGAACTGACCATGAAAATAGTGACGTCATGTTCGGGGATTTGGAATTGTAATGTTCCAATCGAGCGCTGATCATTCTTGGTAACACATCGCTGCCGAAAGTGGAGTACTGCAGATTCGGCATTACCACCACAATGTCGATAACTTTAGTTCCACCGAAAAGTAACAATGTATTAGTTTTCAGACAATTGAGAAACTCTTATTGCATAAGTCATAGAACCACTAGAATGAAATAAATGTAAACGTACGACATATATCCCAGTCCAGTCGTCTCCTGTGTGACAACCACGTGTTGAAAGTTATTGTGGAACTAAACATATTGAATAGTGTTAACTTTGTTACTGGTAAAAGTAGCATTTAACTGTACGTCTTTTCTGCCTGTTGGTGTTGATGGCCATTTCAGTCGTTAGTGCACACCACGACCTCATCTTCATTATTGGTGGGTGACCGGGGAGTCTGCACCTTGTGTTAGTGTTACAATCTAAATACGCCAATGTACGTAACAACTACAGATCGCCAGTTATCAAACCGACACAGGTATTGCGTTAAAAGAAAATATTACCCCCACCCTCCATACTATTATGCAGGCAAAATAAAGTAGGCTTCAAAACAAAGATAAGTATAAAAACAACATCTCGACCCGTCCCTACTGTACTTGTAACCAACGTGAAGACGCTGACCATTACTATTTCCGCTGTATTATTATAGCATTCAACGACTGTGGAGCGCGTATGTAAACTCGCTTGATCAAACTAGCTAGTCCTTGCTGGTCGATCCTTGCACCCCACAGGACTCAACTTCCCCACTAATTTTCTTCATTGAGGTCTCCTCTATATTTGTGTCGGTTGTCAACAAGAACAGAAAGTAGTCCCGGAGACTTCAGACAATGTGAAGTCCATCATGGCGGCCATTTTGATCGCCACTATAGTAAAGATAAATCAAAATGGCCGCCATGACAGTGGGTGAAGTTGTGGAGTGCAAGGGTCAACCTGGACCGAACTGTGGTAATCTACTCAGTCAAAGATTTACGTGTTGGCATCCCCACACTGGAGCGATAACTGGAATTAGCATATACTTGAGATAGCCCAATCATTCATTTCAATCTCAGGTCAGTTCACGTACATATTGTAAATTTCGCGAGACCAAAATCATCCCCATCCATATATAGTATCCATATCCATACGCATATCCACATATATAGCATAAACACCATTATCATCTTTCACTAAAACATGGCTATGACGTCACTCCTTCGTTCATCGAGTCCATATTATAGTATAATGGATGGTTATTGTCGAGATCGTACATTATTTTTCAAACAACGATTCATTATTTTAATATTGGATGCTCAATATCCAATATAATGAACGGTTATTTTGTTGCGGACGGTTTAATTTTATATGACATGCATGTATGATATAATAATGTATGCATGTTTAGCTATATATAGACAACAGTTGTCAAGTATAATATCGCTCTCATTAATTGCTAGAACAGGACAGGACAGACACTCGGTTTGGGGTGAAATGGGGTGGGGCTACAATTTTAAATTTCAGGAATGTCGTTTCATGAATAGTTAATGAATTTGCAACTGTTAAAATTTTTCGAATATGGTTCCGTTCGTGTATGGCATGTTGTATCACCACTCACGATAAAACGTAAAATATATATATAGTAATTTACATGTAAATGTAGTCCTTCGATCTTCAGTATTACCCGCGATCTCAAACTACAAGATCGCCAAATCTCCGATTTTGCACATCATTCACACCAATCTGCCATTCAATGTATAATTCTCCGCAAAACCGAAATATGCCGCATAAATAATTGAATGCCGAAATATAAGGGCAAAACTCCCGATGATATTGTATCGCGGAAGGAACTCAGTGTCGATACGTCGTGTTCATTCAACGGTCGGAAACGTAATGGTGTGCTGCCTGTCCGTTAAGTTGACAATGGGTTAAGATGTCACGCCATACGTGCAGCCAATGAGCGAGTGGATATGGCCGAACACACTCAGGTGTCTTGACCCAATTTCGGGTTAATTCATTCTGATAAGAGGTGACGCATCCATCAAATGGACTCGGCCATGTTTTAAGTCATATAATAGCTTCAAACTGTAAATTATTTCAGCGAATGGAACGATCTGGACATACGGTCTCGATCGATCCATTCCCTGAAATAATGTACAGTTTTCAGCCATTATCCTATACTTAGCAACTGATCATAATGTGAGAGGATATATGATTGTGTTGTAACTTGTGCCCCGAACAGCTGTTTAAAATAATAATGTTTGTATAATGTCTGTATTTTGTGGGTCACAATACGATATGTTCAGCAATAGTTGGACTGTTGCATTCGTCGAGCTCCCGCCGGACAAGACTACCATGAAGCAGGTGTCGCTCTGTATACTTACGGGATATTCCAGTACTCAGCTTGCATCAACACTATGTCAGGTGTCGTCCCATATACTTACGGGATCATCCAGTTCCTCTGTGTGCATCATCACCACCAAGTGACAGTCCATATCGTGTAGCAGACGATAGAAATCCTCGGTCGTATCTGGAAGTGGCGTCTGAGTCACCAGGAATCCGTTCTTGTCGCGGAACGACTGTAACAGAGGACAGTGAAACACATTCTGTGTTTTATATATGGATATGTATTTACTGTTTGCAGGTAAATGTTCAAATACTCAAACCACCGGAGCGTTCTCGTTGGTAAATAGTATATATATGTTTGTTATGGATCATGACTATTGGCTGAGAATAAAGCATTACGTACTTACTTGCTTACTCAGGCGAGAAATTATATCTTTGCACACAGCAGGTAATGGTAAAGTCAGTCGGATACGCATCAAAACATAAATATTCCGTTCCGATTGATAAATGCGCATTTCGATAAGAAAATAAGAATTTGTTCACTGGCACGAGGCAATGAACACAATATACTGCGCCAGTGCTTCCACATTTGTTATAATGTTTTCTTATATTCATTAACAGTTTTATAATTTTTTTCATTTTTTCATACATTCTTTAACAATTATACAAAATAATATAAAATGTGTTAGGCCAATGCTTTCTCCAATATATGCGTCCAACGCTATACAATGATAGTAATTTAGGACTTACATCGACGAAAACTGCGTTGATATAGTCACTGTTGTAACCGGACATAGCTAAATACGGTCGGAAGTCTTCACCTGGAGTTAGAAACAATTTTAAAGTTGGTTTTGCCCTGTGTTCTTAATATAATATTAATAAATTTTACATTAAAATATGTTTATCTTTCTAAATATGAATAATTCCAAAACGTCGCTTTGACATAATATTAATCTGGTCAGGGCAGTTTTTGATATAATGCAAAAGTTGTATGTCCCCATACATGCATAACATCATTATGTGCCCTCGCGTTGACGCTGCTCCCTTCCGGAGCCAGTAAGTTCAATTGTGGCATGTACATTAAACCTGATACAATATAGGACACTCACGAGGTAGAATGTTCTTATTTCGTGTTTTGTTGTAGTTTTCACTCATCTTTGCAGCACCAAAGTCATCAATGACGTTCCTCCGGGACAGCCTATGGATAATCTACAAAGGCAAATGCATTGACCATAAGCGATATTCACTAAATGCCATGCAGTGTTTTACGCATCCGGTATGACCAAGCCATTCTAATCGTAACCCACATTAACACATTAATTCACCAAACATACCAAGACTATAATACATATATGTTCAAATCGGATGTTAAGTGAGAGTGTCATCCCGCCCATTGTCGTGTACGCGGGATTCATGTAATTATAAGACCGTGCGCGGGATGCATCGATTTATCGACTTATCGACGGGCTATTCCACAACACGGATAAACGGGGAATGACAGGAAAATATTTAGACTTACTGAAAAATATTTATCAGAAAACGTCTTTCTGTGTTAAATCTAAAATCCTCACAAATCCCATAGAAACGGCAACCGGCGTAAAACAAGGCTATACATTAAGGCCTAAAATGTTTAACATATACATGAATTATTTGCTGACAAAATTTTCAAAAGTATGTGAACCAATACAAATTGGATATCTAGCGATAAACAGTTTCCAATGATATCCTACTGCTGTCCACCAGCGAAGGAGGAATGCACAATTGTGACCCGCCATATCAAATCCAGTCGTAAGTCGGGATTCTTTTTACCCTGTGCCAATGCATTCTCTTATATATGCGAGTCGACCATAGGTCGCCTCGCATATATAAGAGAAAGCATTGGCCAAACAATGTTTTACAATTTTAATATTTATTTCTTGTATTCTTTAACAATTTTATTATTTCACCCATACAGAGCCCCCGATAATCATGAGCAAATGACACTCTTCTATATGCTTCTATATATGTGTGGGGCTCCGTGCAGGGTAATGGATTTTTTATTTTATGTCCTAAAAACTGTAAGAATTTATTTTTTTTAAATGGTAAAAAATTGTTAGGCCAATGCATTCTCTTATATATGCGAGGCGACATATGGTCGACTCGCATATATAAGAGAATGCATTGGCACAGGGTAAAAAAAATCCCGACTTACGACTGGATTTGATATGGCGGGTCACAATTGTTTGCAGTAGTCGATTCATATTTCATCAAATGACATTTGACGGTGAACACAAACAAATCCAAAGTATTGGTTTTCAATAAACAGAAGTTAGGACATCTGAAATTTAAAAAATGGCAATTCAGAGCTCGATTTTGTTAATGAATATCGCTACTTGGGAGTCAATATAAATATAGCTGGAAAACTCGACCACACACAGTTGACTGTATAAGAAGGGGCGCAAAACACTTGTTGCCCTTGAACGCAAACTCCCACTATCGGAGCTAGACGTACCCAGGTGTTGAAAACTATTTTTCCAGCACCATTGAGCAATAGTGCTCTACTCGTCCGAAGTTTGGGGACCACAGTACTTAAATATAAGGAACTGTCGACGGGTGTATCTTTGTAAGACCTACACGACAATCGGCCCTACGCCAATGTCGCTTTACATTTCCACAAGATACTTGGATTCTCTAAATATAGCTTTAATATTGGCACACGTGGCGAACTTGGAGTTTTTCCAGTGGACATACCATTGATTTTGCACATGTGACCCGCCGTATCAAATCCAGTCGTAAGTCGGGATTTTTTTACCCGGTGCCAATGCATTCTCTTATATATGCGAGTCGACCATAGGTCGCCTCGCATATATAAGAGAATGCATTGGCCTAACAATTTTTTACAATTTTAATAATTTGTTCTTGCATTCTTTAACACTTTTATAATTTCACCAATACAGAGCCCCAGACAAACATGAGCAGACGACACTCTTCTATATGCTTCTATATATGTGTGGGGCTCGCTGCAGGGTAATGGATGTTTTTTTATTTTATGTCCTAAAAATTGTGGCTTGACTGCCTGAGGAAAGATGGAAAGCTTTCCTTCCATAAAACTGTGAAGCACAGTTCACAGTTAGAACCGTGTGCATGTCCATGTTATATGTATATGACATCTAAGTACATGTATCTTAGAACTTTCAAATAAAGATATGGTGCGCATGTATGGGACAACGAATATACGAGTTAGTTTATATAAATTGGACATCGCGAATGGGTTGACTGCCCTGGCGACTAGCGTTCGTATCGTACCGTTGTTTCGTGTTATGTTTTAACCATATACACTGTACAGTCCGTGTGCCTATACATGGTTGGTATGCTTTATTCTATATCCTAGGATATTGAGCAAAATAAATCTTTGCACAAGATAGAATATACCCTTAATTAATATACATTATAAACATGCATGGACCCTCCGGATGACCAACAATAGTTGACCGAGAAAATTTAAGCAGACCGTGTTACTCACGTCCATTTGATCTTGCAATCCGGTCTGTCCTGTATCTGGATTTCTTGACAACAGTCCTCTGTAGTCTTGTTCGAATGAGCTTGTGTTATACCGGAAGGCAGAAATGGTGAGTCCTTCGAGGGATCCGTCGTGAACAAGAGAGTACTGACTCTGAAACATTTCCAATGGAAATGTAGTCAAAAAAGTAGGTCTACGTTTTGGCAACTCTTGAAATTAGTATTCATTGTGAATATTTTGTTGGTGTCTGATTGCCTGTCTGATATTTCGGCACGGTATTTGCCACCATCGCCATGATAAAAATCCCACCTGGAGACCGAACCCAAGCAATGATGCATGTTGAGAACACGTTAAAATCTGCTGTGAACTGAAAATTGTTAAAAGTGAACTACTGAAATTTCTGGGTCTTCCTATACGATGTGTGCTATTCATTTATATATTAGTATACACATGTATATATTTTTCGAGCTGATGTCTGGTGATCGAAACTGGAATGTGACACCCATCAGTCAATACTGCATTGTCGATCCGTTGCCTCTATACACAAGGGATACACATTTCATAAACGACCTATTCGGCTAGCAATGAACACTCATACTGAACCAGTGCATACACAAGTATGATATATATACACAGTGGCTTGACCGTACACACATATTATCGGAAGTTGCTTTCGCCAAGACGAATTTTTTTTATTTTTAGACCATAAATACTACAGAAGGATCAAAACAACACCATAAAAACAAGTTTTCAGACCGGGAAGAGGGTTTCTCCACAACTATATATAAACGTACGTATAAACTGTACATACACGTTTGCCGGTCGCAAGCGGGCTCCATTTGGACGAAGGACTTTGTTTATAGATAAAAACGGCCTTTGATCACTTCAAAAAATAATTTTATCGCAAAAATTCCCTCTTCAAATATCATTTCAACACATAAATTGTATACAGCATCTGTCGGAAATTCCACTGTATTGCAACGGATAGGCCGTAATGTGGCCAACATATATTGACATTACCTTGGCTCGGTTGTAATGACGATCTGAAAATAGAGACTATTCATTTGGACACCCACTCGTCCGTCTCTGTACGCCTATATTTTTGACAACTAGTGATCAGCAACTTAAACAACTACATTGTAGGCGTACATAGACTGACGGGTGGGGTGTCCAAATAAATAGTCTCTACTTTCAGATTGTGATTACACCCGATCAAAGAAATGTCAATATATGTTGGACACATAACGGTCTTTCCGCTGCAATATAGTGCGATTTCCGAAAATGCTGTATATGTGTTAAAATGACATTTGAAGAGGGAATTTTTGCGAAAAAATGATTTTCTGTAGTGATCATATGCCGATTTATCTATAAAAAAGAGTCCTTCGCTCAAATGTGTGTATAGACAATTTATAGTTATGTTTATAGATGTGGGGAAACCGCCTATCCGGTCTGAAAACGTGTTATTATGGTGTTGTTTTGATCCTTCTGTAGTATTTATGTTCTAAAAATAGAAAAATTCGTCTTGCCGAAAGCAACTTCCGATTATATGTTTGTACGGTTTAGCCACTGTGATATATGATTTACTACATTATAACGACTGACAAGAAGAACATAATTTTGACAAGAACATAATTATATATGTACAAACCAGCGTTTGAATCATGTTAACCCTTTGTTCCCGGAGTCTGACTGCACACTCCCGTACATCGATTTTCCCTGTGGCTTTGCCTTGTTCAATGAGATAGTCGATGGCTATGTATGTACCAGTTCGTCCAACACCAGCACTGAAATACCAAATAATTAAACTGAACTTGTTCTGTTTGCCAATGAATGTGTATATGCATGTACCAGTTCATCCAACACCAGCACTGAAATAGCACACAATTATGCTGAACTTTCTGTTCTTACCAATGACTATAGATATACATGTATGTACCCGCTGCTCGTCTGCCGCGCACTCTCACCTGCAGTGAACAACCAACGGACCATTGCCGCTGCTCCGCTGCCGCGCACACTCGACTGAAGTGAACAACTAACGGACCATTGCCGCTGCTCCGTTGCCGCGCACACTCGACTGCAGTGCACAACTAACGGACCATTGCCGCTGCTCCGCTGCAGCTCACACTCGACTGCAGTGAACAACTAACAGACCATCCCCACTGCCCATCTGCCGCGCACATTCACCAGCAGGAACGAGGAACGGACCATTGCCGCTGCTCATCTGCCGCACACTCTCAACTCCATGGAACAACGAACAGACCATATCAAATGCACATCTACCGCGCACATTCATCTGCAGTGAATGACGGTCGGATCATCTCCACTACAATCCTCGATTCTGCCGCAATGTATAATAGACATCGGACTCACCTGCAGTGAACGACGAATGGGCCATCTCCGGTGCTCATGTGTCGCACTTTATACCGGAAGTTAACCAGAGGGCCCACCTCTTTGGGGACGTCCTTATCCGGCCATGATGTGAAGTGAAACTGTGTCATCCGCTTCACTCGCCCAACACCAGCCTTGAGAGAGAGTGAAAGAGAAGCAATAATAGGATATACCGTAGGTTATTTTCTTATCAGACATTGAATCTAAGTTGCTTTCAGTGACTCTATAAGTTCCAAATTTCCAACTATGTCGACATGCATGGACGCCGACTATAATTCTTGCTGAGCAATACACCGGGTATGAAATCCTTGACTTGGACGTTTAAATAATCCTCAGTCAATTAAAGTGTCCTCAAGTTCGTTCAGTAAATATTATGTTCCTTCAGTTATAGATCAAATTTAAAGTTTTGTATTTAGATACTGGATTATATGTTTTCATTGTATGACTGCAGGTGAAATATTTCATTCAACTGTTACAAACTAAAAATAAAAACAGTACTCTGATCTTCACACACACCTTGGTAACTTCTAGTTGTCTAATGACAAAATCAGAACACATCTGTTCGTCCTTTAAGGTGACTGTAATGTCCCCGTACTGCTCACTATCTTGCTGTATCATTGGCCAATACTGTAAGCACTTCGTCTACAAAGTCAGAATAAAGCAGAAATAGTTTAAGTTGACCTCCGATGGCATATTCCAGAATTGATACCACAAGGGGGTTTTAACACGCTTTGTCGTCCCTTTCACTTCCTCTATGCGCCGTCCTTATATACGCGCCTGCTTAACGTCAAGGGTATTGTAGAAGAGACAAGGTTAACGATACAATTCCCTCGATTTACCATCACTTGGGAAGCTGACAAATTTAGCCCATTTATTCGAACAATGGTATCGACGTCGCTGCGAGTGACGTGGTGGCGACGGGTTCCTCTTTCAACTAATACCACAAATGCCCCTCAGTTACAATTATATCCATAGCAATTTATACATTTTTGACCACCGGATATTTCTCCCAACACGTGAAAAAATCTAGGTTGATCCTACTCAAACGACGTGGCCATCTTGTTTCCGAAAATCAAAGCCCATCGAGCTTTTTATAATTAAAAATCGATCAAGCAATCCATTATAAACATCTAGCACTCAGTGCTGACATGTCGGCTGATAATTTATCGATCCATAATTAACAATCAACAATTCTTCATTGTCTATAATGACGGAATTAGACGGTAAGCCTGAAATATCTCTCTTTTTTTTTTTTGCACTGTCATTCGTGACCGCATCAACAAAACAAAAATTATTTCAGAATTACCTTCTAATTTCGTCGTTCTAAAAATGGATGATGACGAATTTGTTATTGCTATACATAGATAAAATATCAGCCAACATGTCAGCCTTTTGCGGTAGATGTTTTAGTTGATTGCTTGGTAGATTTTTAGTTATACTGAGCCGGATGGGTGGACTTTCGAAAAAAGATGCCCACATCGTTTGAGTAAAATCAACCTTGATTTTTGACGCAGAGAGAAAATATTCGGCGGTAAAAATTGTATTAAATGCATGCTAATAGAACTGGAATTGAGAGGCGTTTCTGGTGCTATTTAAAAGAGGAGTCTTTCGCCGATGCACCCGTGGCGATACCGATGCCATTGTTCCGACAATTGGGTTAAGTATGTCAGACTTGCGAGTAATGGTAAATCATGGGGATACTATCGTTATCCTTGTATACGACCATTAACTTAAAAAGGTGGCGCGAATATGGGGAAGTCGCACATGGGCAGGGCGTGGGAGGAGCGGATCACATTATAAGCCCCTGTGATAGATATTCACTGAAATATCTTTCAGAAATAAACCACAGCTGTTCAAGAATGGCAATGTCTTCCCATGTATGTGCAAAGAGCTCCAGTAGTTCGTACATTAACCATGCCTGAAACGTAAACAGTAAAGCAATGAACTATGAACTACGTACTTCATTAGCAAAAGCAAACATGAATACTGAGTAATGTGGACCATTTCATTTCAAACCTCGATTAGTTAAATAGATAACGCGCTTCTTACAAAGAGAATATATATATATTAACCAATGTTTATAATCAGCTAAGCATATTGGTCCATCGATGCCACGAAGACAGAATTAAGGGAGGGTGTCTGCAATGCTATGGTAGTGCAATATATGTAGATTAATTGTAGTCGTGATATGGGTCTCCGTGTTACATATAGATCCCAAAATTATGAGTAATTTCTTTATCGCGCGCTTGCTATTTTTTTGCAATTAGATCAATGTGAGGCACGGCGCATATAGCTGTTCTCACCACGTCTTCTTCTAGTCTTGTTACCATGACGATAGCACGGGGGTTAACCTGCCACAACATTCTCCATATATCCAATATATTCTTCTCGGTCACTCCTGCAAGTGGGTTTGTTGAAACAGAAAGTCAACAGAACATACAAAATCGAAGGGTGAGTCCGTTACCTTGAAAATACTGTGCGACCATCGGGAATATATGTACATTCAGACAGTGGTAGTTAAGGACAAACCCATGTAAAATTTAATTTAGTAATGTCAAATATCAAACTATTGTCATATAAGTGTATTTTGTACTATTTACATTGTTTAAATATTGAGAAAAAGACAATACTCAATAGCCTATATTCAAATATATCCAACAGAATGCTCTCTACTGGCACAATGCATCGCGGTTACTTCGCTCTTTGACACTCGATTTGCACATGGCGTCGTGATTGCCTCTTGTTAGTTAATTGCGGTAACACAAACCTTGAGATGCGATATACTCGTTCTGTATGTTATATCCCTGGAAAATACAAAGAATAGAGTAGTCTCTCATTGCGCTATCTAAATTTAGTACGCCAAGATAGGTCCCAGAACAACAATATTGGGAGCTATGTTACGACGCATCGTCGAGACAACTATTACCCGAAGTTCTTAACTCGACTGAATAAGATACATAATTAACATGTTATAAGATCTTGTCATGAAAACTATGTTTTCGTATTTGTATTTGTAGCTTTACTTGTGTGTTGTATATGTCCAGTATGTTTCAGGGGCGACTGCTCCCCAACCGCACATGCACTGCCCTTTTGCACCGCCCCTATATATATGCACGTTTTGCGTAATGGTAGTACACTATAGAGTAATGGGGAACTATATAATTTCTCACAATTACTATCGCTCGGAAAACTACTGTACATGTAACGACATTGACCCCTTAACCCGAGTAGTGGCATCGATGTTGCCACCGATGGATCGGCGAAAGATTCCTCATTCAATTACAACCATAAATGCCCCCATTTCCATTGCTATCCGATATTATATCGTCAAACCATGGGGTCAAGCGCTTCATTTTCCCAGGTTTATCTCATCCTGAGAGCAATGTGCGCCAATACTCGACCACCCACCTCCATCGAGCCTGTTCTAGTCAAAAATCGATAAAATACGTTAAAATCTTATTAACGCAAAATATCTACATTGGTGTAGATCTGTGTACAGATATATGTGACGTCTTGTGTCACGGATTGCTGTGTTCACAACATGATTACTGGTAATGAATGCGCGCTCATCAGCAACCTGGTAATGGATAATTCACTACGAGTTCTCGTCAGTTTAGGCCAGGAAAAATAAATCCACTATCAGCAGACCACAGCTATTTGATCTATGTCGCACAGGGACCTGCTTATAAGGTCACATTGAGGGGTGTCCACATTGGATTATCCAATTTCGCCTCCTCCCCTTGAACCAGACCAATCCTAATAGCTTGCATCATTCAATTTGCACCCATCACCTTGATTTTTGATTGTTCCCAATTTTTCTCTCACAGTTCTGGGTGGTAGCGGTATTCGTATCCTGTTCTGAATGGGTAAGTAGTCATTTAGTCACTGGAGGAATCAACTGGGTGGACTATATGGCCCGATTCGTCATCTCAGGTTTAAACCTGATCTACGTAAACCTCGAGGTTTAAACCGCCGTGAGTCAGCAAAATCCGTGGTTTAAACCCGCGGCGCAGGTCTAAGTGACGCATTCGTCATCTCTGGTTTAAACCTGGTCTAGCCAGACCTGTGGTTTAGCAGTAGTGTCTCTGTATCGTCGAGATAATTAATCGTACTTTCCTAACGCGGGCCGCCTCGTTTTATTGATTGCGAAAATCAATAATCACGACAGCGACCATATTTTGATTGGAAATTTATAAGCGAGAAGCACTCACACCTATACAGTGTGTGGGGATAAGTTTTTGTCAATTTCGATATTGTTTTTGTGTTTTATAAGCTTAAACCGGCAACTAAACCATCTAATTCGGCGGTCCAGCTAAACCATCTTTACCGAGGCTAAACCTGAGATGACGAATCCGTCTTTTCTCCATCGCGGTTTAGAGTTGTCAAACAATCAGTCAAATGGTGGAGCTGTAAATAATCTCGAGTGAGGGCGTATCTAAGTGGCGACTGCAGACTGGTGTTGTCATTCCACAGTTGATTCATTCGCACGTGATAATTGAGGACGTGTCAGTAAGCATTACAACGGCCTGCGTTTTGTTCCGCTTGGTAACATGGTAGTTTGACTGCATGCTCATATCACCGACTGGAGTTGTCAATCAGCTGGCCACTAAACGACAAAAACGCCCACTAAGACCCGGTTTGGCTGGACCGACAATGTGGGTTTAAACCAGGTTTAAACTCGGGGGTTTAAACCGGAGATGACGAATCGGGCATATAGGTCTGAGCAGATTTTGAGATTCTGGAAATTGCCAAAGTCCTAACATCTAGTTGTCTAACTCGTTGGAGAGTGGCGGTTCTATGATTTGTTTTAAACTTGTGTATCCTTTTAGCGCTTGCTGCACCGGGTGGGGCAGGACCATGCAGAAATATGAAATATGAACTTGAAAATCGCAAAAACCCAGCATCTAGATTGGTCTCTAGCTTTCCAAGTGTTGGAAATTTCCACCGTCCCTAATTTCGACGAACTACACGAGCATTGACCATTGATAATGAACACGACGCGAAATTTCAGAAAGCGTTGAAGCTGTATCAAAAACTCACTCTGCGATTCCTTGATTCTGGTTGCGAACCGAGTTTCTGATTACGGTTTCAGAAATATACAAAACTCGTCCCAGATGTGTACTCGCCCATATATATACCAAGTACTTAAATGTGACCACCTCAGCGAACCATTTGTTGCCATGGGATAGCTTAATACGTGTGCTGAACTGACAAAGATTAAGCACATACATACGCAGGCCCGAGTAATAATTAATCAAATCTGATTTTCCTGTCGCAATGCCTCGGTGCTGACCATGAATTATAACGGATACGATTTTTGCTCACACGACCGATTAGCATTTTCTTGCTGTGTGCATTTCTGTATCTAACCTCTTACACTTGTTTGATTGTAGAAATGTATACTGATCTCAACATGGCTATTATAAACACGACGCTGAATGATAATCACCAGTAACTTATTTACATAAATACAGAAATACACAGAAACAGTCCTAACTTATTTATCCACTACCGCATACAATATATATACTTGAAAGGGAAAAAGTAGTGATCAATATATTGGGATTTCACTGTCATTGCATGTGAGCCAAAAATATATAAATTGTTTTGGTCAAAAATATCTCTTTTTCATGGAAATAGCTTACTTGATACATTGTAATTATAATGAGTGGGAAATATCTCATTTTAGCTACCCGTTTTCCCAACACGTTTTTGTACAATAAATTATAGAGTTTGAAGACTAACTATACACATATTTACAAATGATCCTTATGGGACCCAACGTGAGTCGTGTGATGGCACCAATCACTGTGTCATGCACCGCGTCGTTCGTGACTTTTCGAAATGGAAATATTATAATGGTGAAGCATTAATTAAGCGTTATTCACGAACGACATTGTGTGTTCACCAAAATACACCCGAGTTCAGAGTTTCCACCATCCAGTATATTTCGGTATACTATATGCAGTGCTGTCGCAGATATCTCAATATTATTTCAAATATTGTTTTCCAAACGGTCCATCAATACCAAAAGTATATAGGATCTCTACTCTTAGGTTCATAATTCACACCACTTTCATTTAAAATGTCAACATAGTATATTTAAAGTTAAAACCAACCAGCAAACCTGACATTAAATACGCCATTAGACGCCATCATATTTTCTTATTGAAACATTGATTCATGTGCAGCCGGGAGACGGACCGGCACGTCATGCTGCTCCTGTACAATACTATAAAGTTATTATACAATGTTGTGTACAGTATGTGTTTTTCTTGTACGAGTCAATGTTGTGGTCATATTGGAAGAGACACGCAGTGTTGAGTCCAAAATGACTTCGCCACAACCTGGACGAGTATAAGAAAAACTCATACTGTACACAACATTGCAAAATGACATTTTTATTATCCATCTTTATGTTTATCGACATTTTGGGAATAAAACTTGTGTGGTTATTTTTGGTATTTGTCGGCACTTAATTCTCTATAAAAGCCTGTATTTTGATCACCAGAAAGCATGATTTGGAACAGTAAACACGGAAGTGAAATGCGGAAGTGAAACGTCTGCTAAATCCACCAATATTGCGCGCGCATTACAATTCATTTCGCAATAGAGATAAATCGTGACGTCACGGAGTCCCGATAAAAAAGTGATATTGCAAACTTTGGAGTCCAATATGACATTCGGGAGAACAATATTACTTTTCCCCGGACTATCACGTGGCGCTTTAGCCCAATCGGAAATTGTGTTAGTTAAGGGGTGGATAATAATATTAATTAATATACAACTGATTTGCTAATGTTTCTTATTTAATGTGCAATTAGTCATCTACATCTACTACGTCCGCAGTTACCGATAATTAATGTGGTTAAAGATGTGTCTTCAAGACCATCAGTAACAACTCAGAACACAACGTTTTATTCTCACCGGATTCCGCTGATGGTGAGGATAGCATTATATGGAGAATCCACCGGTTGCCGCCTCGATACTCTTGGACTTTGGAATTTGAGAAATCTGGGTAAAACAATGATCGTAGTCCAAATGGCCGAACTTGCCGCAATAAAATATAGTTTACCCTCGTGGTGAGTGGGGCATAAACACAGAATTACAACAATTATGATATTTTCTGGATCAACCTATTCCAATTTGATATAAATGTGTGATCATGATTTGTTATATATGGTCACCAAACGGCATAAAAATATCGAATATCTGAGTTTAGGCCAAGTTCCCACAAACAACCTTCTGTGTACAGCCTTCTAAGAAACAGCTCCAAATTTGGTTTCCCTGAGAAACAAATACAAACGTATAACCAAACAATTTGGTTCCACACTGATTTGGTTCCATCTGGAACTAAATCCTAATCCTAATCCTAAGGTTTGTGTGTGAACACGGCCTAGCTCGATTGTCCTAGTATAAAATATAACAATATGTCCACGCGTTAACGACTATGATGATATGGGGTAGACTAAAACAGGCGATATTCCTTTCAGATATCAATGCACACATGCCTATATTGTTTCGAATCATACATATATATATGCTGTGATTATCTAATTGTTGATGGGGTACCTCTATTGCTCATATTTCCCGTGTGGGCCCGGGGTAGAACAGGCATTCCGCGTGGGGTAAAAATCCCTTAATTTGGCACCCTGTTTGCCGTGTGGGGTATCGCGTGAGGTGTGATGTAGGAGTTTTGGGGGTACTACGGTGGTACGGTGAGACACGGGATCGTTCATGTCCCATTTGGGATTATGAATTCAAGATTCAACGATGTGAAGCTGAGAAGCATCTGTCATATATATATATGCTGTGATTATCTAATTGTTGATGGGGTACCTCTATTGCTCATATTTCCCGTGTGGGCCCGGGGTAGAACAGGCATACCGCGTTGGGTAAAAATCCCCTAATTTGGCACCCTGTTTGCCGTGTGGGGTATCACGTGAGGTGTGGTGTAGGAGTTTTGGGGGTACTACGGTGGTACGGTGAGACACGGGATCGTTCATGTCCCATTTGGGATTATGAACTCAAGATTCAACGATGTGAAGCTGAGAAGCATCTATCATATATATAGATGATAATAAAACAGTTGGTCATCGACCATCCATTCCACAGGTCACGTACTCAACAATCGTGTTTACAAAAAAGTGTTTTGATGCCAGCACTCAGACAGAGTCAACCCAAACTCGTCACTATGTCACTACATGTCACAAAACAAGTTAATGAGACTGACATTATTCCTGTTCCGGAACCTGTAGCGCAGGTTATAGATACAGCTTCTGTCGTTGAGACATTTCCTCCGAAACAATCTATGCAACTTGATCCTATTGTTCCAAAAGAAAATCGCCTGTTGCTACGAACCATAGATCGCCAAAGTCACTCAAACGTTTTGACTCTCAGAAAGAGAGGTACATCTTTGAGCTTTCAAAATTTGACCGCATGATTGACGAGAAACGGTTAACTCTCAAAGACAAGGAACAGTATGTGTGGATCGAGGCTGTTGGTTGGATGAAGGATCACATCCTGTCTCATCCACCCGACCACCAGCTTGACGCATTGATAAAGGTTCATACGCGATTCATCTCATATTATAAATACCTTATCACTGCAAAATCGGATTTTAAAAGCTACTTTACATATTTCGATGTGACTCCTTGGACATTTCGTGTTATTTATTTGCTATTTATTATCTATTCTTGAACTACTTTTATCGTTTATAGTATGATTGCACACTAGTCCGTTATTGAAATATAACTTTGCGCCGTCCGCAACGAGTTCGATAACAGATTCGAGATTATGATGCAAGTTATGTTCTGTATTTATTCTACACCGTTCAGTCAGATAAGTTCAATCCATGAATGTCACATCCATTGTTACTATAGCCACCTTTATTGTGATTTAAGTCTGACAAAAAGCCAGTAATTATGGGGGGATCACCGGAAGCGGATGATCGACGTAATGTACGTCATCTTTCTTGGCGACACCGTCAACAAGAATAGTTCCGTCTTGTATTCCACTAGAGGTATACACTACTATGTATTCAATGGCTGGGATTCCGTTGAATACACGTGCCTTACGTCAATGGGCGTGGAATAAAATCTAATCCACAGTCTGATTTATCAACACAGTTGCTTCTCTACGATCTTGTTTGATCCATGATTATGTTCTTGGTCGTGATATGGCCTAGCGGCTAACACGACGTTGAACACTCACTCAATTAATCAATCATTGCTCATATTACAAATATGGGAAAGTATGGAACAATAACTTCATCAACATAATTCGATATTTCGTTCAAACATCAGAACATCATTGGGGTCAATTCGATGAACCAACATCGTGGCATATCAATTTATAAACTGCATAACCTATTTACGAACTAATAGAACACTCAGAACCAAGACACATCAAACGTGCTTATCACCTACACATAGATTCACGGGGCATTGTTTCCCCAAGCATTCATAATTGTTCCTAGTAGGCACTCAGTGAGCCAAATGGGAACTCAAAGGAACTATATGGTCCCAGGTTCTGGTTATATACGGGAACCAGGTGGTGAACCAAAACAGGTTATTAATTCTCCCCTCAGGACACAATTATAAACAACGTCGGTTCCATGTGAACCCAGAATGTTTGTTGTGTACTTGATGTGGTTCTTTCGTTTGGTTCTTTACTCTGGTTCTTTGTGAACCAAAATATGTATGTTTAGTTCATTATGTGGTTGTTTATTTGGTTCTTCACCAACCAAAATATGTATGTTTGGTTCTTCGTTTGGTTCCTCTACTGGGACAAACCTTGAAACCAGTTTTGGTTCCCCGGGAAACAAAATGTTCTGTGTGTGTATGAACTATGACACATATGCAATCATCATCGTTTTATTGATACAGGAATCGCGAAAGCCAACAAAGGCATCGATCAGATTTTCGTTAAAAACGATCCCAAATTATCATAATAGAGAACGCCCCTTAGCGTGTGTACTCTTTATTGGAGACGATCATTGGAATTTTGCTGGGCTGACAAAATTCCAAAACTGTTAAATGTCCTGGTTCGAAAGTCGATATCTGACAACCAAACCATCAATTAATCGACGCATGGGTCCGATATAATTATTTTGTTGTAAAGAAAACGAACGTTTGGTGTTGTATTGACGAATGCATTACACAATGTATTATCCTATAGCACAGCACGTACTTGAGGAACACATACGTGTATAATTATAATGCGCACATGGCATGTGTTTGGGTATATCATTGACGCTCTATATATTACGTGCGTGTATCAGTGGGATCTTGAAAACTACGAGGAATTAATTGGTTTATATTATTGAATTATAATTAAATAAATAGTACTTCGAAAGAATCACTATAAGTGTGAAAACGAAATATTGTATGCCAGCCAATCACGTAATTCATTGTCGGGTACCGATCAATGGTTTGGGATGTGCTGTGTCAGACATTTTGTAGAAAATAAATTAATTCAAATTTGATTTCTCATTTAAAAACATTTATCACGTTAAAAACGTTCCGTAAACACATTTCTCCTGTTAAATACACACTTTAGAACACACTTCTCTTGTTCAAAACAGACATCAAGACACACGGTAAGAGTGAGGTGTGATGAATTTAACAAAAATGTTTGAAATTGTTTTTGATTTCTGATTATCTCCGTTATTCAGTCAATGTAATCATTCGAAGGTGAAGTGTTTTTAATAGTGGCATGTTTGCTCTTCAAAACACTTACAGATTTTTAAATGCTCTATAAAACACTTCTGGTGTTAACAAACGCTCTTTAAAACACACCTTTCATTGTTCAAGATGCTTTATTGTCATATTACACGTGTAAAGTACGAACGTAATAATATATAATCAATAGCACAATGATGTAAACAAATAACATGGGAAGTATTGCATGATATTTGTATAAAATAATCGTACAATTTTGTTCCGTCGCCGCTCTTGTAATGATGGAAGGGAATAGGGTAAAGTGGCAGAGCGGTGACCGAAGCGATATGGTATAGTTTGCCAACTATAGCGAGGTATAGTCCCAACGAGGAGTGAACTATGAAACATTTTGGGCATATCCTAAAAAACCCACACAACATATTAATGTTTACAGTATCGGTTGTGTTTATAACTGAGCAGAAGTTATAAACATTTAATTGCTTTACTGTTCGGTACTTTAATTGAACAAAAATATTTCAATATCCCCGTTATTTAGTCAATATAGTCATAGCAAAGGGAGATATATTTAGTGGTGTATAATTGGACCCGCCCCCTTTCGTTTAAATCAGGATAATCATTTTGAAATACAATCCTAGGAGGAGTGAACTATGAAACATCTTGGGCATATCTTAAAACCCCACACAACGTATGCATGTTTACAGCATCGGTTGTGTTTAAACCTGAGCAGAAGTTATAGACATTTAATTGCCTTACTGTTCAGTACTTTAATTATAAAAAATTATGAATATCCCCGTTATTTAGTCAATATAGTCAAAGCAAAGGGAGATATATTTAGTGGTGGATAATTGGACCCACCCCTTTCTATTAAATCAGGACAATCATTTTGAAATACAATCCTAGGAGGAGTGAACTATGAAACAGTTTGGGCATATCGTAAAACCCCATACCACGTATTCATGTTTACAGCATCCGTTGTGTTTATAACTGAGCAGAAGTTATAAAAAATGAACTGCTTTACTGTTCAGTACTTTAATTAAAAAAAAAATCTGAATATTCCCGTTATTTAGTCAATATAGTCATAACAAAGGGAGATATATTTAGTGTTGTATACTGGGACCCGTCGCCTTTCGTTTAAATCAGGATAATCATTTTGAAATACAATCCTAAGAGGAGTGAACTATGAAACAGTTTGGGCATATCGTAAAACCCCATACAACGTATTCATGTTTACAGCATCTGTTGTGTTTATAACTGAGCAGAAGTTATAAAAATTTAACTGCTTTACTGTTCAGTACTTTAATTATAAAAAATTCTGAATTTTCCCGTTATTTAGTCAATATAGTCATAACAAAGGGAGATATATTTAGTGGTGGATAATTGGACCCACCCCTTTCTATTAAATCAGGATAATCATTTTGAAATACAATCCTAGGAGGAGTGAACTATTAAACATTTTGGGCATATAGATAAAACCCCACACAACGTATTCATGTTTATAGCATCGGTTGTGTTTATAATTGAGCAGAAGTTATAAACATTTAATCGCTTTAATGTTCAGTACTTGTGATGTGCGATGATTTGTTTTCTGAATATCTCCGTTATTTAGTAAATATAGTCATTACAAAGGGAAGTATATTTAGTTGTGTATAATTGGCACTGGTTCCCCCTTCCGATTAAATCAGGATATTCATTTTGAAATACAATCCTAACATCGCATAGCACGAATTACTCAGATTGAATACCAAACAACATAATCGTCAACCCCAATTATATAATGTTTGATATATAATCCTTGGCGCGTTGGCTGGATATAGAGGATCTACAACGAGTCCCCAGTTTATAGCGGAATTTACAATACGAGTCCATTAAACTAGATCTGGATCGAGCTTTGTAGATTCTATTTATTAAATGATCCAAAACATCGACAAATCATATTTAAATCAACAAAAGGAACGCGAAACTAACATCGGCTTCTGTAAGACCAGCGATTTCACGTAATTATGCGTTGTTTGCCCGCGTAAAGAAATAGTCCCAGATAAATAAAGGTTCTTTGACGTATTTAATGGCGTATATTTAATGTTATAAATTTTCAAACTCTTCAATCATTATAGTTTGTTGGAAACATATTGGAAGCCATAGTATATATTTTGAGACGTAACGTACGGAACGTAAACAGACGACAAACACAATCATGGCACTATTTCCTGTTTTTAAACAAACGTTTAATATCACAATTTATAGAATGTGTTTATTGAATGGGATAAGGCTCGGTCCAGACCTAATTTACTGGACTCATTTTGTAAATTCCGCTATAAACTGGGACTCTCTATATATATATAATCATGAACAACGATCAGCTATTGTTGTATATATAATCATTGGCGTATTGGCTGGCTTCTGAATACTTACGTCCATATAATTAGCGTTGATGTAATCAGCCTCGCCTTCGTTGTTTACTTTCAGAATAACTCTAGAGTGATCGTCTGTGAAACAAGCAAATGTAAATCAATACCTTGATCGAACCTGTTCGATATTCGATCGATGTGCTCTGAGAAAATGGTTTACGCAGTGCAATGGATTTGTTTGGACATTAACACCCGATGACGTAAACATCGCACGAGTTTTCGAATTGGTAGTCATTTTAGAATATATTCGTTTATTTTGCCATGTTGCGGAGACACAAGTGCTAACTTTGTCGAGTGTGTATATCACCATATTATGAGTGTTAATTTTCGGACTTCGATAGGACGATGTTTGATGTCTTGAATTGTTTCAATTAAAATGTGATAACATCTATCTATATTTGAAAATGCGGAATGATGGTTCAGGTTGCATCTTAAGTGTTGAGGTACGTTTATGCCTTGTTGCAAATGCTTGAAATTAATGTTGAATTTCAGCCGAAAATATACAAGCATGTCACAAAAAAGCGATTTCCAATAATTTCCACTAATATAATAGTGTACATATATATACTTACAAGCATAAATTCCTTTGTATCTGTTTTTGTGCATGTTTTTCGTCGCTGCTGTGATCGGCATCGTGAGACCCTGAGGGAGGGACTGGAAAAAGACCGGAGAAGGGTGTGAGTTATTAAACTGTTCTAAATATCGTCAACTCAGATAGAGAGAGAGAGAGAGAGTTTGAGGGAGATACAATGTTATGCGAGACGCAGGGGTGGATACTAAACAATTTACAGGAAGGTATGCCGGGGTGACGGGTGGTCCGAGAGGCAAACAAATACCTTTGTACAACCTCGTGCAGTTTTTACTAAAATAATGTTGTGACCATATTTGATAATAATAATAATAATGTATAGCATTTGTAAAGCGCCTTTCCCATGAGGCCCAAAGCGCTCAATGTTTTACAATTATTAGCTTGATGAGCCTGAACATTCAGTAACCATCTACTGCTCCCCGGGGACAGGGGGGGGGGGTACAGCCGGGAGTATGCCAGGATACCATATTACTAGCATACTGACAGGATCTTTCACTGCTCATTATCAGGTACCATTATAACGCATGGGTCGTGCAAACAGACACAGTACGAGCGACCTTGCTCAAGGGTCACAACTTGGCGCGAGATTCAAACAGTGTACAAACCAACAATTGCACATCGCTCAAAGCGGCCAAGCCACTGTTGTTTGGACACTCACAATAGACCACCAGCCGGCCGCGAACTCGCCTCGTTGTGTTGACCGCGAAGATAAGTCCAACGCGCTAACCACTGGACCACAGAGCTCCACTTGTAACAGTTTAAAACATGTCTTAACGTCAACACCACCATATTTATGTTACTGGGATCCCATATGGGCCTTAGTGGAGAAGACATTACGCTACGGCGTGTTGCATATTTGACGGTGAGGTGAAATCTCTCTTCCCGACACCATTCGCAAAGAAGCTTCGAGAAATTCAAAACTGAAATAAATAGACTTGTCCTGATGTAACTAAGACAATTAAGCCTAGCTAAGTGTGTGCATGGAAAAAGAACGATCAACTGTCTCAAACATGATGACACTCAAATGAAATTAGTGAATTATGCGCATGTCTATCAACTCAGATGATATGTTACCCTCACACCACATAAACTATAAAGTCTGACATAGTGACTCCTAGTCGTTTTGTATAATATAAGTTGCCCCAGTAGACTAACAAAAGTGGTATGGAATAATGATAGATACTGGCCTGGTTGACAGACTAATCAGGAAATAATTAAAAATTGTGGAATTGTGTGTATACTGCACAATAACCTAGGTTTTCAGATATAAGCAATTTATAAAATAGTATTTCCAATATCTGCCTGTAAAATGTCATCTCTATGTATTTATTTCCCAAATATGTCAACTCATTTACATTGGAGCTTAACAACTGACATGTCAAGGATATGTCTACAAAATGTCAACAGTGACTCGAACGTCAAGATTGAGTTAACTCTCCTGATATGTTATAAGCTGAAAAGGTACGGCAGCCAAATAGACAAAAAACATGGCATCTGGTCGATTCGCTTACTATCTGGCAAGGGGTGATATATCACTGAATATCCAGAGGGTATGTATAGTATGTGTTTGTCAAGTTGGATGCATATATCTTATACTAATGCCTTTTGTGAACCTACCAGCTTCTGATGGAATACTGTATATGTCCACTACATCGATATGTGCAAGTGGTAGATCAATGCCTATCAGCCAGTATTTTAAAATAATCTTCACATTTGCCTGTATTAACCATTTTCTTAAATTAAAACATCTTCTAAAACATATTAAACTGTCATTTGAACTAAATGAGATAATTTCCCAGGCATATCAGCAGGGTTGTATGCGGTTTTAGTAAAACATCAGTGAAATTTTGTGGGGGTATAACATTTGGAGTAACACAATATTTAGTTTGCAGGTTTGGGGTGCATGTTGTAACCCGAAAATGCCAGAATAAAAAAACCGCCACAACTTCCTACTCCTCCCGGTGGAGTACAATATGACCACAGCTACAGTGTAAACAATGCGGCAATCGAGGTGGTTCCACTCAAAGCATTGATTTCAATATTTCAGTAGGATATAATAACTACACAAAAAATTCAAAACGTGGTGCAGAGAAGAGTGCATTTCTCATATATATTTTGAAGACCTCTGTCTGTCTGTATGTCATTTATAGAATCGAAAACGGCTGCACCGATCGAGACCAAATGTCGTATATGAGTGTAAAAACCCACGGGGATCGTCGACGTCGCATTTTGGACAAGCTCTGAGCACGATTCTCCACTCCCAATCATCAAAATCACCACAAACGCCACTTCGGGGGTTAAGGCATCAACGATCTTTATATTGACCATATTCGGAGGTGTTAAGGATCATCGCTCTTTATTACAATCGAAGCTGCTAAACGGCTACCCATGCGTAAAATACGGATGCAAAACGAAACGCGGAATGCAATTATCTCGATTAAAAATGCAGAATGGGTTGTTGTGTCATATATGTCCTAGGAACAGGGGAATTTTTCATCGGGTCAGTCTTTGAGGGACGGGTACCATGAATTAATTCATGAAAAACAAAATATGCGTGTTGTGCTGTCTTTCATAGGAAGAGAAGGGGGATTTCATCGATGCTGCTAAACGGCTACCCATGCGTAAAATACGGATGCAAAACGAAACGCGAAATGCAATTATCTCGATTAAAAAGGCAGAATGGGTTGTTGTGTCATATATGTCCTAGGAACAGGGGAATTTTTCATCGGGTCAGTCTTTGAGGGACGGGTACCATGAATTAATTCATCGGGTTGCCGTGCCCGTGCGACGCCAGCTTCGCGCATGCGCAGACCAGATCTCGGAAACGGGTGGAGCTATCGACTTGAAATTTTGTTTTTGAATAGCCCGGACAACGGAGCTATCGACTTGAAATTTGGTTTTTGAATAGCCCGGACAACGTCGGGCTCATCGGCTAGTCTCATATATATTTTGAAGACCTCTGTCTGTTTGTCTGTTTGTCTGTTTGTCTGTTTGTTTGTTTGTCATTTGTACAAATTTACGATTCTAGACCGATCGGGGCGAAACTTGTTACGTGTGTGTAGTTTGACCAGGCGGTGGACGTTGTCGTATTGGCGAGCCCGTGCGGCGCCCGATCTCGGAAACGGGTGGAGCCATCGCCTTGAAATTTGCTATGTGAATGTATCTTGCCCCGGATACGAATTTTATCGGGTCGCCGAGCCCGTGCGACGCCAGCTTCGCGCATGCGGAGACGAGATCTCGGAAACGGGTGGAGCTATCGACTTGAAATTTGGTATGTGAATGTATCTTGCCCAGGATGCGAATTTTATCAGGTTGCCGAGCACGTGCGACGCCAGCTTCGCGCATGCGCAGACCAGATCTCGGAAACGTGTAGAGCTATCGACTTGAAATTAGGTTTTGAATAGCCCGGACAACGTCGGGCTCATCGGCTGGTCTATTATATATTTTGGAAGATCTGTGTGTGTGTGTGTCTGTGGTTGTGTGTGTGTCTGTCTGTCTGTTCGCGTTGGACCCGAAAACGACCGAACCGATTTCGATGAAATTTGTACGTGGGGGTGCTTTCCGCCGGGGACTGGCATGGGCCTACTAATTTGCCCGTGCGACGTGACCTTGACCTTGAAATCGGGTCATTTCAATGTCAAACGCCCGAGTATCACGGGATTTCGATGAAAATTAGTATATGGGGATACTTTCGTATGGGGAGTGTCGTAAACCTATTCGTATGCCCGTGCGATGTGACATTGACCTTCAAATCGGATCGATTCAAGGTCAAATCGCAAAATTTTATGGGATTTCGACGAAATTTGTTACGTGGGGTTACTTTTGTGCACCGAGTGTTTTGAACGGGTCAAACCGTGAACCCGACCTGACCTTGACCTTCAAAATGATCAATTCGAGGTCAAATCGGGTAAAACCGGATGGATTTCGACGGGTACTTTTGTCGGGTACTTTTGTCCGGGCAGTGTTTTGGACGTGTCAAATCGTGACCTCACCTGACCTTGACCTTCAACATGGACAATTCAAGGTCAAATCGCGCAATTCTCCGAAAAGCAGAGGGGAAACAGCCAGGACGAAGTCGGGTCCGGTACTTTTGTCGGATACTTTTGTCCGGGAAGTGTTTCCGACGGCTCAAGTCGTGACCCCACCTGACCTTGACCTTCAAAATGGACAAATTATGGTCAAATCGCGCAATTCGCCGAAAAGCAGAGTGGAAACAGCACCTTGACCTTCAAAATGGATTTCGCAATTCGCCGAAAAGCAGAGGGGAAGAGCCCGGACGAAGTCGGGCCCACCTACTAGTCTATTATATATTTTTGAAGATCTGTGTGTCTGTCTGTGTGTCTGACTGTGTGTTCGCGATGGACGACCGAACCGATTTCGATGAAACTTGGTATGTGGGGGTGCTTTCGGCCGTAGAGTGGCATAGGCCTGTTAATTTGCGCGTGCGACATGACCCTGACCTTGAAATCGGGTCGTTTCAAGGTCAAACGCCCGAATATCACGGGATTTCGATTAAAATTAGTGTTTGGGGATACTTTCGTATGGGGAGTGTCGTAAACCTATTCGTATGCCCGTACGATGTGACATTGACCTTCAAATCGGGTCGATTCAAGGTCAAATCGCAAATTTTTATGGGATTTCGACGAAATTTGTTACGTGGGGTTACTTTTGCCCACCGAGTGTTTTGAACGGGTCAAACCGTGATCCCGACCTGACCTTGACCTTCAAAATGATCAATTCTAGTTCAAATCGGGTAAAACCGGATGGATTTCGACGGGTACTTTTGTCGGGTACTTTTGTCCGGGCAGTATTTTGGACGGGTCAAATCGTGACCTCACCTGACCTTGACCTTCAACATGGACAATTCAAGGTCAAATCGCGCAATTCGCCGAAAAGCAGAGGGGAAACAGCCAGGACGAAGTCGGGCCCGGTACTTTTGTCGGATACTTTTGTCCAGGAAGTGTTTTCGACGGCTCAAGTCGTGACCCCACCTGACCTTGGCCGTCAACATGGACAAATTATGGTCAAATCGCGCAATTCGCCGAAAAGCAGAGTGGAAACAGCACCTTGACCTTCAAAATGGATCTCGCAATTCGCCGAAAAGCAGAGGGGAAAGAGCCCGGACGAAGTCGGGCCCACCTACTAGTCTATTATATATTTTTGAAGATCTGTGTGTCTGTCTGTGTGTCTGACTGTGTGTTCGCGATGGACGACCGAACCGATTTCGATGAAACTTGGTATGTGGGGGTACTTTCGGCCGTAGAGTGGCATAGGCCTGCTAATTTGCCCGTGGGACAAGACCCTGACCTTGAAATTCAAGGTCAAATCGCCAATTTGTATGGGATTTCGACGAAATTTGTTACATGGGGTTACTTTTGTCCACCGAGTGTTTTGAACGGGTCAAACCGTGACCCCGACCTGACCTTGACCTTCAAAATGATCAATTCGAGGTCAAATCGGGTAAAACCGGATGGATTTCGACGGGTACTTTTGTCCGGGCAGTGTTTTGGACGGGGCAAATCGTGACCTCACCTGACCTTGACCTTCAACATGGACAATTCAAGGTCGTATGGGGAGTGCCGTAAGCCTATTCGTTTGCCCGTGCGACGTGACCTTGACCTTGAAATCGGGTCGATTCAAGGTCAAATCGCGAATTTTGATGGGATTTCGACGAAATTTGATACGTGGGGTTACTTTTTGTCCACTGAGTGATTTGGACGGGTCAAATCGTGACCCCACCTGACCTTGACCTTAAAGGTCAAATCGCGCAATACGCCGAAAAGCAGAGGGGAAACAGCCAGGACGAAGTCGGGTTACGGTCCACCTGCTAGTAGTTTATAAAGTATTAATGAGAGTCAATTATTTTGCCCTAATATATCCCCAAACGAGCAAATATCAACGTGCACATGTACTAAGAATGACGACTCACATGTGTGTATTCGGACATTCCTTTGTCCACCCAACATTTCATTTAGTAACTTTTCCACAAAACTTCAAGTTTTCCACGGTGTCTGTCTATAATTGCACTATATATACAATTATCGCCCCCATCTCTTCGCTCCCCTTTTCGCTTTCTCTCTGTATGTCTCTTACCCTCTATTTCTTTCTATATCAATCTCTTTCCATTTATGTCTCTCTCCCTCTCTCTCTCGATCTTTCTCTCTCACTCTCGATTGACATACGGCAGAACTACTCTGAATACACAACCTTATATTCTTGTTCGAACTGTTCATTGTTGTTGGACATCCCTCGCTTGATATAGTCCCATAATTCCTCGATGGAGACTCCCCTCCCGCTGCTGCCCACGTTATCATAAACGTTGGCCTCAGGGTCACGCTGTGGGTCATCATTGGACTCAGCTATGGTCGCCACTGCAGCGTTTCCGTTAGCTAGAAATATTACGAGGGTGTAGCATTATACGTAGTTCAAGCTTCATTCGACTTAACACCACTATATCGGCTGTTCTAGATGATAGTTTACGTCGAATATCCGTTCCGGTATTCACATATATAGGAGTTTTACCCGCTCATTTAATGCATAAAAATAAGTGTTGTGCCGTATATCAGTGTTCCGAATTTGGTCTGCTATAATAAATAATTGGAACACAATATTTGCTAAATGGATGTTATTTTTTTATTTTTATTTTTTCCGAAAACTTCCTTCGGTTTCAATTGTGGACATTATATATAATCTCACATTTGAGTTATGTATAATGTCTTATTTCTTGGCGTTTAAATAACATGTACATGTAATGGAAACATAGTCTCACGTGGCAATTGCGAAAAGTAGTCCTTTCGTAAATAAACACAACCAAAATATCCACATCCTCGCTAAAGTTTTTAACAGTACTACAGAATAAAATATGTTAATTTCAATAAGATACTTATAATCGTGAATATACCTGTCGCGAGTTGTGGTCATTGTTCATTACAGCTATAGCCGCCGAGTGTACCAACTGTTTACCACGGATGGGAATGTGCTTTTTTATCCACTTGCTTTTACACATATAGTGGTGGCAGTTTGTTGCTCGCGACTACTATAGAGGTTAACATTATTGATACCATATTATTTGGACCGCGAATGTAACCACTCTAAATAATCTAAGACGATGGATGAGGCTCACGTTTATATAGATATATTCACACCTGATCAGATGATCCTGGTAATTTGATATGATTTTTTTGTGGGTTATGCTGAATTGATAGGATGCATGTAGGCCATAGCAATGGTGTTAAGAAAACAGTATCGTTATATTTTTGCAGTGTTTTGCTGATCTGAACAAATCGAGTTAAGTCAACTTCATATATGTCAGTCTCTTTAAAAATCCGACGAAAATTGTAAAATATTTACGTCTCCGGATATCTCATTCATAATCATTTACTGAGTTGATGGGGTTCCCTCCATGTCATTGGGGAATGGCAAAGCACGCGCGTGATTTCATTGGTTTGTGGCAAAGCAGATCACTTCAAAGATCAGAGTCAATGACGTGTTTCCCACGCATTGTCAAACTCAACTATTGTTGGAAAACTGAATACATCAGATATATCCACAACTCATATCACTCATCGCCATATAGGAGACATCTAAATACTACGGTTCTCAAAAACATTTACAACCCCAGGAATGCACTTCATATTTGGAAATAGTGTACTACATCATGTTGGGAATGCCGCGTTGTTGAAGTTAAACACATCTAAAGACGTATATACGTTAGGATTATCGTCGTATTTTTAAAAAGACTGCATATATGTGTATACATAATAAAAAACATATCAAATTTTGAAATATTTTCCTAATGACTGTGTTGCAAACTGGCAATAATTAAAATTGATATTCATGTAGTTTTGCAAACACCAGCGACACCATTATTAAACTATCTAAAATAGATATGTGTTCTTGGTTGCTTCGTACATTGGCTATAAGTTATTCAAATCGCAAAAACAATTGAAAAATATAACATTACTTGTTCTTAAAAGCACCCCTTTGGCCTACCGGCATCATAGGAAATTGTCAGGGCCTCTTAGCCAGGGGTGATATGTCTACAATGTATAGCAGCCAGTGATCCACTTATTTATGTGTCATCAGTCAATTGATATACCCAGTCAGATTTCCCATAGTTCATATAACACTAGCAAGCTATGATTAACAGAAATGCAGATAACTGTCCTTATATTAATTCGTATCACAACACTGCCGATATTTAAATGAATGTTACACATGAACTAATTGTGTCAAATGCGATGTAGCTTTACATTACCATGATTATTATTATTATTATTATTATTTAATTCAGGCAGGATTGCCTATTTAATATCATATACGCTTGACGTACATTTGAAGTGCCGTGGGACAATTTAGCCATAGTAGGAAGTAGTATACCCACAGAAGGGTGAACAACTTCTAGATACAACCTATGCGTTATTCTGACAATAAGGTTATGGTACAATGTTTTTCTCCAAACAGACCCAATCATGAGAATAACTCACCATCGAACTCGACGAATGGCTCACTGCGCGTCTTACGTCGGGAATCTCCGGACTGCTTCCTTCGTCTCCTGGAATACGTTTATACCTATAATACTTTCCAGTTAAAGCAACGACGACCAAATACAGTCAAATATAAGGGCATGGGTCATATTATCTAGCCGTGTTTACAGTAAACACCATATCCACAGATCTGATGTCGATCGGCACAAATCAATCCCATACTTCAATAAAGGTCGGCACTCTATTCACATATTTAACGATTATTATGAAGTTCTTAGGACACAAACGTTGCCTATATTGCCGGTTTAAAAATCAACGATCAGTTCGTGCTCGCTGATTGGTCACTTAAATTATTTCTGATACATATATATATATAGGAAAGGAATGGCGACTTGGATTTAAATGGTGCGATTGATGTGGGCAGATTAACATTTGATCTGTCGATACATGAATCAGTCTTTTTTACAAAAGGTGGGTTTTTATCGATAAATATTGAGTTTGAAATGTTCGGAATATGTTCGCCTGTAGTACAATGGTGAAGGTGCTGTCTATTATTGTTTTGTTCAGCGTCTATATTTTAAGTTTTCGAACAGTGTATTCTACGATAATTGGAAACTATAGCTTATTTTCGGTAGATTGGAGTTGGCATTGTATGAAACGGTTCAGGCGTGTGTGAGTTATCGCAGTTAGAAGGGAGGATGGATCATATTATACATATCTCTTGTACTGTATGATATATATATATATATATATATATATATATATATATATATATATATATATATATATATATATATGTATATACATGTATATAGCGATGCGTTTTTTAAATGGCGCGCTCGTTTTAAATTTAAATGCTTAAATAGTTATATTTGTACTCGTTTTAATGACAGGCGTCAGTAACACTGGTTGATTTTATTGCCGAGTTAATTCTTCAAATGTTTCATTTGAAAACAATCTAAATTCAATCTAAAAACAAAATTCAATAATAATAATAGCTCATTATATTTTTTTAGTCAAAATGTTTAAACGATCAAAATGGGTCGCAGATGAATAAAGGCTCCCGACGGGATAAACTTGTATACTATGCAATTCGGTTTATTATTTATTACATAGACCATGGTTTGGAGTCGACTACGTGGGTATAGTGCCTGGCGGGGTGGGTACATGTCATGACGCGTTGTGAACGCCATGTCGTGCTCTGTATTATATCTCACCGAACAATTCGAACTTGCAGCATGCATAACAATATCCCACCAACATCAACTACTGGACTGTTCGAAAGTCCCTTCGTAAGAAGTTAAGGGAAATAAAGTACAACTCGTTTCACTGAGAACAAATATGATTATCAACTTATCAAATGATTAAACAATGTAATGGCAAACATATTTTGACATCTAGTTCAGTAAACCGAAAAGCGCAGGTGGTTGTTGAATGCACGAAATCCAGAAAGTGTACTGAATCCAATGTGCATTTAACCGAATGGTGAAACTTCGCAAGTTGACGTCGTTCCTATGAAAAAGTGTTCACAGTAATGTTCAATGTCAGTAGGATACGCTTTATTAAATTGGTGGATCCATTTCCATATGCATTTTGTTGCGATGTTTGTCTCTGTGAATCGTGTTGCATGTGTGTTAGTGTGCTAAATTTATCACGATACTATACAACTAACGCGCCAGTATAGCATGAACAATAAATAGCAAAAATGTTTGCCGAAGCTGTCGCCTGAATTGTACGGCCTTTACATGTATACATGGAACTATACTAAGGAGCTGTTAACCATTCCATGACTGGAGTTTCCTGAAAACCATGTGCCAATGCATGTTCGTATATGTGCAAGTCTCCCATATATACATGTAGGCAGCATCGGATATAAATGAGATATCAATGGCCTAACAATAGCTACCTTGACCACGTAAGCCAGTGCATTATATTATATATGCGAGGTGCCATATGGGAGATTCGCATATGTCAGATAATGCATGGCACAGGATCTTTAATGCTGCATCAGCACAGCTCCTGTTGTAAAATGGCTAATGACTTGAGCCTCTAAGTTTGTAGGCCACAACTGTGTTATAACGTTGATAAAGGCCGTGAAAGCGTTGAGAGAAGCGTTGTTATTCATTGTTCCTGCTATCGAAGTGTAGTAGTGTGCTAAATTGGCACAACACTGTACCATATAGGACACAGCTGTCGACCAACCAAAATGCGCCATTTTTAGCACAACACTATACCATATAGAACACAGCTGTCGACCAATCAGAAGGCGCCATTTCTTGGTGAGGTGAAACATTGGTTAACAATATACATGCCCTGTCCTAACAGTATAGATCTCGATACTATTATAGCTGGAAAGTTACTGTGTACATACACTGAGACTCAATACTGGTTGTCACAATATATTCGTTTGGCTAAAATAAATATCACAATAACAAATTTTGTCGCGCTCAATATTGCTAAAATTATTCTAAATTAAGCGCGCTCACGATGTCGCAATATACCACTTGTTCTGACTCATACAAATACCATAGATGGGAGAGTCGCTGTGTAACGAATGTGGGTTTTAACTGCTGTAAAATAAATTCACACTTAATAAATTACGACCATGTACTTGAGATCGTGTCGCATGCGTTTGCTTGCGCGCTGGTCACATACCACGTTTTGTTGTAGACGGCACATGTATATACCACCAATGAATGTCAATTTATCAAATCATCTGCACATTCCTGCGGGACCAGTATTGTGAATTTGGCGTTAAGGTTAGTTAACACTTGGAGTGGAATAGTCGAACAGATAAGGGGCTTATTCGTCTACCAAACATAATGTCAAGTGGACTAGGTAAATACAAGGTGCAATACCCACGAACTGTGACCGTATACATATGTAACAAATGCACTCTAATATAAATCAACTCGTTACAAATATCCTGGTATTTTTGTAACAAAATAAAAATACCTTAGCAAAAAGAGTACCACTGCTGCCACACAGCCGATAACAACCAGAACTGCGATAACGGCTCCGACGATGGCACCATTGTTATCACCTGTCGCCGGAATATATATATATATATGATAGCAAACACATGGTCAGGATCATATAATGGAAACGCAAATATTAATACCTTATTATTATCCATCCCTTAACTAACACTATTTCTTATTCTTATTAGGCAAAAGCCGCCACGAGATAATCCTGGAAAAAGTCATATTGAACACACTAATGTCATATTGGACTCCCAAGTGTGCAATATGACTTTTTATTGGGACTGTGCCGTCACGAATTAACTCTATTGCGAAATTGAATCGGCCAAATTGTGATGTGCGCGCAACACTGGTGGATTTAGCAGACGTTTCACTTCCGCATTGAGGTTTTTTTCACTTCCGTGTTTACTGTTTCAAATCATGCTTTCTGATAATCAAATACAGGCTTTTATACAGTGTCAAGTGCCGACAAATACCAAAAATAACCACAAAAGTGTTATTCCCAAAATGTGGATAAACACACAGATGGATAATACAAATCTCATTATAATCTTTTGTGTACATTATGTGATTTCTTGTACTCGTCCAGGTTGTGGTGAAACGTTATATTGGACTCGATACTGCGTGTCTCATCCAATATGACTTTTCACCAAAAACCTGGACTCATACAAGAAAAACACATACTGTACACAACATTGTATAATAACTTTATATTATTATTATTATTGTTTGTTATAACCACTGATATGTGTTGTCGTCGTGAACAGGGTGACATTGATGACAACATTTTCACAGATGGGGTCGTCAGGCGTGTTTTGATTTAAATATATTTCATATGTAAAAGGTAACAGAAATATTGAGAATTGGAAGACACAATATTGAAACGTAAACGAACATCGCCTCCCCGTCATGTCCGTTATAAGTAGACCAGTCGTGTTCGCTGTTCACGATCTACCCACTTTATATATGTTCCATCTATTGAAATTGTGAAGCAGCAATTAAAAGATACATTGTTAGG
This sequence comes from Siphonodentalium dalli, assembly GCA_032622095.1. Lineage (NCBI taxonomy): Eukaryota > Metazoa > Mollusca > Scaphopoda > Gadilida > Siphonodentaliidae > Siphonodentalium > Siphonodentalium dalli. The sequence continues at coordinate 44,354,383 of CP136065.1, read as the reverse complement.
ATTTCTTGTGATTCTTGAGATTCGTCATTTTCGAAAACCAATACAATATACAGACTCGGTTGTTTAAAAAAGGACCTGAATCAAAGGTTCGCGAAGTCCGCAGCTGCTCTCTTGTGGACACGACAATCTAGTAGGGTTTCACACCCAACCATTTGAATTCTGAATACCAATTAACACTGGGTATGAATAATGAATACAAGTTAAAAATATGTGAGGAATGACATAGATTGCACTCGTTAATACAATAACTTTTTCAATTGTAATCTGCCAAATTGTACGACGTTAAGAGAAAAAGTCATGATAAATGTAGCTACATAATACTCTACTAGCTGACAAAATGGTGAGCCGATACAATGTACGTGATCTGACAATGCATGTCACGGGCTAACTAGAACCATTAACAGAACGAGACCCAAAACATGATAAAAGTTGTTAAATACTCATGTGTGCATACTCACCTTTCGCTACGCCACATGACTCCCCCTGCCAACCCTCTATACACCCCTGTAAACAGTTAGCCTCATGTCGATGACACCATCCACCAGCGCAGTTTTGGCTACACTGTGATGAGCACGAATCACCATGGAACCCCTCCACACACCCATGACAAATGCCGGTCTTCTGGTCACACGATGACGCAGTGCTCACGTCATAGCAGTTCATGTTGCAATGTGATTTGCAGTCGTTGCCATGGTAATCTGCTTTGCATCCGTTATGACAAGAGCCATCATCCCGGGAGCAGACGTCGCCTATACAGTTTGCACTACATATATTGTAACATAATTCTCCATATTTGTCGTCAGGACAACCGTCACAACGACCGTTCTTGGCGTCGCAAATGTGAACATCATCAGTGTTGCTCGTGCAGTTTATACTACATGGTATCTGACAACCAGAGCCATGGAAACCGACAAAACATTTATCACAGTTCCCATCTTGAATGCAAGTCCCGCCTAAACAGTTTTTACTACACGCGTCAGCACAGGTCTGTCCATGATATTTATTACCGCTACACTTTGTACAATGAGCGTATGTCACGCAAGTATCACAGTTGGGCGGACACATTCCACACGTACCGTCTGGTTTGTTGTAAAAGCCATCAGAACAACGAATGCAGGTGGTGGTATTACATGTTTGACAATCTGAAAATGTATCCAAGCATACCCCAATACAGTCTGGCCGATGATATCCATCTTTGCATTGACAAATGCCATCTACTGGACACACGCCGTTATCCACACAGTTCCTCGCATTGCAGTCAAAAGAACAGCTATTTTGGTCTTTACTGTATCGCCCAGATTTACATTGGGTGCACTCCGCACTTGTTTGATCACATATGGCACACTGAGTAAAGCATACAGGCACACATGTTGGTCCATGCCATCCGTTCTGACACCCTCCATCGCAGTAACCATTGGATGACGGACATTTGGTGTTGTTTGCACATTGCCTCGAACTACACATCTCAGGACAGTCACTAGTTATCCCATAATAATCATCTTGACAACTCATACAAGTAGCGGTATCCTGATAACATGTTTGACAATTACCAGGACACTCCGATGTGCAATCTGTACCGTGATATCGATCTGCACATGATGTACACCGCCCACCATCCGGGCAGGTAGCCGCGTCTGATGAACAATGTCGGTCAATGCACGCCTTGCTGCACTCACCAGCCAAGTTGTAGTATCCAGTTTTACATTTTTCACACTTCCCAGAAGTCTGCTCGCATCGTTCACAGTGATGTGTGCATTGCGTTCTGCAATCATTTCCATGCCACCCATCCAGGCATCCACCAGTACAAAGTCCTGTGAACGCCGAACAACTATCATCTCCTTTGCATTTCCATTCACTGCAATTAACTGCAAAAGACCCACAGTTATTGCATATAAGTGTAATGCGGAGAACGTTGCCGCGGAGCTGTTTAACAAACATAGAATGGGATACCAGCGTGGTATTTTGAGTCGCCGATGCAGTGTACCTATCCTATCTCAACATGAATGAACAGTTATGGCCGTGCGTGTGTACTCTTCTGAATTTGTGCTTTTTCTATATAAAAGTAATATACCCATATTGCAAGTTGATAGCCCAGGGAGGGTACTATTTGTTGCAAAGGATATCTCAGTACATTCTAATTGACAGAATGGTACAATTTTATTATAAGTTTCACAGTACATTTTCAATTGTATTAATCAGGAATGTTATGCACGTGCATTATTTGAACCAATGAATCAAAAGTGTCTGCAATGCCGAAAATGACACACATATCCACTAATACGCTAGAAAATTAAAAGCAGACTTTACCAATGGAACAAATGTATTCAGAATAGTTGTTTATTAATTCTGTGCTGGCTTATCAATAACGTGATGTATATACTAGTTAGTGTAAACATATTTTATTGCATAATAACTCAACTGGATTGAGACACAAGTTTGTAACTAATGTCTCTCTCCCGACATAATTGTTTTACACAAAACGAACATAGAATACAAATTACACACACACATGATGCTTCATATGTGTAACATCGTTTCACTTATATACTATAGTTGGGTCTACTGATGTTGATGACATCTGAATTATATCGCTGCCAATGAGGGTAACACCATAACACATCTAGTAAAACAGTCCTAAGCAGTCAATCTGGTACAAAATACCATCCGTGAGATGGGCGGCGTACTACTGTTTGAAATGTCAAGAAAATTCACCAATATGGATAAATCTTAACGGGTGAATATTAACATAAAGACAGTTCTGAAAATATTATGAACAAAATCAAATTCGAGTTATGTACACAGTTGTACCCATGCCAGTGTGCCGACTAGCTATGGAATATACATGTAACAACAGATACTGAGGCTCGCCATCAATTGCCTTGTGGGTTTGCGTAAAAATGCATAAAACATACGACCATACATGTATGTCACACGAATTGTATTTTTGGTGCAGATACAGTACTTGAAATATACACAGAGAGCCGCCACACAATACTTCAATGATGATAAGGATACTTCAGCTAACAAGTTAGGATGTTTTGTCCGGCACCGGAATGAACATTAAAGCGAACTATACTGTCGCAATTTGGAAATGAACACAACAAACCACTCTCAATACGACAGATATGTACCACAACATACATGTACATATGAACAAAGTGACACCACCATTTCCACCATTGATACAGCCATGCACAAAGCGAAGTAATCCATACAATAGAAATATGAGAAACCCACACTCAAACAATTAACTTACGACGCATAGCGAAAAACTAAAATACGAAAGCAGAGTAACAACAAAGGGTGGTAAGCAGCAAGCCTTGGGCATGCATGTATATCGACCAACGATACTCTCTCTCTCTCTCTAAACAAACAACTAATATATATATACCTTTATTTCCTCCGCAAACGGAGAGTTTAAACATTATGCATCATAACATACAACATGTAGTTCTCGTCAAATTAAAGTTGCGCGAATAATATAATCCATTTATCTTTGAAAACCAAGTCCACAGATATCAACTATAATTTCTCTAGGAAATCTAACAGAGGTAATGCAACTACAAATCATTAATTAATAAATGCAAATAGTAAAATAGTTTTCAAATTGATGGAAAACCGATTTCGAGAATTGGCTATTGTGGCCAGCTGTACTAATGCAAACAAATACCACCACGTATTTATAACCCAGTAACTGGTTGCAAATGCGTCGTATTTTTTTCTGCATATATGACCGAACGCTAGTGAAGCCACAGCTTGATACGATAAGTGTTGCAGGGAAACGATATTGTGATCTCGATTTCCGGTATTGTTGAATAAAGAGGTATTATCCAAGTGAATATCTTCCTGGTTGTAACTCGGTTAAAATCAGTTCATACTCCGTTGTGTATAAATAGTTCTTTCGTTTCGGTATAGTCACTATAGTGAGATTGTGCATAATAACTTTGTGCACCTCTGATGGCCAATTTAATACCCAAGTACAAAGTGTTATATTATTACTCTAATTCGGCAATTATGTACGTGTAGACATACCATAAACTTCCAATTCGAAGAAATTCAGAATTCGGTTTGTACCCGGCAGATAGATGACGACATATTGCCCAGCCATCCTGTTCGCGCAGTTAATGCTGACCACCGACCCAAGTGTGGTACTAGTATCCTGGTGGCAGAGTGTTGCAGTATTCCAACTTGAGTCGAGCGACGAATTCGTGACGTATATTCGGAACCCAAGAGCACGATTGGACAATTCCACTGCAAATAAATTAAGTCGGTATCAGTATGCGGGTGATTATAAGGACTAGGCATACTGTGCAATTAATTATTCAGTATCTCGGCCAATAACTTCCCGTATTGATTCAGAGGTATAGAATAACAATTCTGAGTTTCAGAAACTATTCAGCAGAAACTTTTATTACTATGTAAAGTTGTTAAAAGTGTTACCGAAAGGGAGAATTTTTAATGCAGTGTAAAACAAGACGCGTATAAGAACATCCGCGGTCAGATGCCCGTAGCCGGTTTATATATAACCATGGGTATATGCGAGAAATACACAATGAAAACACACTCCACAGTTTTGATCGATAAGCATTGCACTGTGTATTTTGATGTTGCATTTTTCGACAATCGGTCTTCGGTATCATTTCTACAACACAATTATCGTCCTACTTGCAGCACGACGTTACCGTGTGATTGACACGGAAGCGTTTTCATTTAGAGTATGATCAATATATTGCCGCCGGTGCAGTGTATTCTTGGATAGAAAACAAAATAGGCCTATGCCGAAATCAGAAACTAAATCGCATCCCTGGGCATCCCTGGTTGAGTCTGGGATATTTGGCACTCGGGACTTGGCTAGAGGGTTTTCGTTTGGGTGGGAGGGGGGTGGGGGGTAATTCAATTTGCACTCCACCCTGTGGCCTTGATTTTTCCCAAATGTTGCCTCACATACTACTAGATGGTAGCCTATTCTAAACGGACCAGTATTCTCGTGGCAACTAGCCATGTAGGGGATGAAAGGATGGTTCGGCCCAGTATGAGATTAGTATATCCTAACCTATAGATGTAGTGGTATAACGTCAGACAAATGTACACCCCGGTTTATTTTTTTCTTAAATTAATTAGCAAGCCATTACTGACAAGGGCACACAACACACGGGTCGGACGATGGTTCGGCCCAATGTGAGAACATTTTGAAATCTGAACATGAAAATTTGACAATCCTAACATCTAGACTGGCCTCAAACTTTCCAATTCGGGGAACTTTTCAACCTGACACTCACCCTGTATAATGTTTGAAAATTGCCAACCGATGGCCATTTCAGTCCAGAATTGTTGGTAAATCAAACTACGAGAACAATTTCAACCTAATTTTGGTGTGAATTTTCCAACTGATGTTGCATTATGTTTGACTACAGTTTGGGAGTTAAGACCCCAGCATAACCACCCCTTTTAGCACGTCCCTGCTTGGCACCCCATGCTAAGAGCGCAGTTTTGCATTCACTAGAGGCGAGAAGTCATCTATACTAAATAATGTTGGATGGCACTCGGCGAGGGGTCATGTGGATATAACCCACCCCTGTCTTTGAGGGACAGCTACCCAGTCGGTGAGATCTGCAGTCCTCAACCCGGTAGAAAAAGCTCGCCCCCACCATGTCGGTGAATCGTATAACCTCTGCGTCGGGGATATCCTGGCGCCACCCCTGTTTGAAATCATACAGATAATTTAAAGGAGAAGACCACATATGGAGCAGAAATCAGGGGGACATGAGCTCTCGTAACCACATAGCTACACTAAAGACATCCCAATAAACTCAAATTGGAATAAGTTGCATAGAGTAAATATATGGTATCGTTCTAATGGCCTCTCTATATCATATAAATACTTTTTCTAAAAACCCTTAAACCAACTCGACTTGCGATTTCCCTGCGCTCCCGTTGCGCAAATTCTAGTATAAAAAGTGCGTCTATTTCAGACAATGTTCAAACAGAAAGTATGACCAGACAATACATAGAAACCGCTAATCTCATTACCAATCTAACAACACCAGTCGAACATGATTACCCTTCAAAACAATAACACGGTCAAAAGTATGGCGGTTTTTTTTTGTACGGTTATATCTGGCATATACCCATGGTTATATATAAACGGGCTACGAGCATCTGACCGTATGTTTTCGGTTCGTCCAGATTGTACTATGGCCATCAGTTCAGAAAATGAATATAGTTTGATTCTGTTTCAACTGAAATTGAAGAACATCGTGCACATGACAGTCATTCCAAAACCATGACCGACCAAGGCAAGTGGATGAGTGGTCGTGCATGATACTTATTCCATATATCACACCAACATTTTGTTGAAATCGGTCCAGGGTTCTGGTCTGACAGACAGACAGACATATCCTACTTTTAATATATAAATGGCGAAAGAAGACATTCCGACCAGTGCTCCCCTGTGAGGATGTCTTCAATTCGCTTAAAGCGGACGCTTTTGAGTGGGGTTTAAACTCCATGAAAACTTTGGTCAAGTATTATCGGAAAACGGAATCAGAAATTGAAGTCAAGGTTCTTTCGGCTCTTTCTTCTAAAACCCTTGACTTCGACCGAGCACGTGACACGGCATTAAAATGGGAACTGAATAATTTTGGCACCAAATTAACTAATGAGTCAAAATCAAAGTTCTTGAACATCTGTGGTAATCTTCAGTCCTTCAGGTACACAAGTTGGCGTCCAAACTCATACAAACAAACGTGGTCGGTCACCCTCCCCTCCCCCACTAATCGCTCGCCAGCTTTAATTTCATGATAGTCCAGCCAGGGATCAGACAACGTCGTCGTCTGTGAGATCCACACCAAAACGCGCCAAAGACACACCACAGCCACAGCGACCTGCACCAAAACCACGGACGTCACGCATATCCACTCCACCAAATACATCACTTCAAAATTCACCAGCCAAGAAAACAACACCACCAAAGCACATCTCTTCCAGCCCTCCTTCGCCTGTTGGTTCCATTGCTTCGATGACATCGCCAGCGATTTCAACATCATCACCATCGTATGCCGAGGTATTATCAACATCACCTAAGGTATCCAAATTGTATAAATTTCGTCAACCTGGCCCTAAGAAGGATTGGTCCTTCCCTAAACAGATAAAAAACCCAGTTGTTATTTTAGGCTCTTCTAATGTGTCCCGGATCGATGTCGATCCTCCCAAAAATGTTTGTATTGCTTCTTACCCAGGTGGCAATTTAGGTCATTTCTGCAACATGGCCCACAAACTGAAATCGAAGCCAGAAAAGACACCTCGACACGTCATCATCAACATTGGCATCAACAACAGAGAGGACTGGAAGACAGACAACGACAAAGACAAAACAGCAGGCACCACAGCTAAAAGCAGGGTAACTGACATGGTTTGTAATTTCCGAAAAGTTTTTCCTAATGCGATACTTCATTTTCAGGAAATAAATATCTCATTCAGTTTAGATTCTAGGGACCAGGAAGTTCTGCGTGCCATTAACACCCAAGCTCGTCAGACACAGAACCTCAAGGTCATACAGGCAATACCCCCCCCCCCCCCCGCGACTTTCACGTGGAGAATGACAACATCCACTGGACATCACAGACGGCGGCGAAAATCTACCACGGCTGGACTAACATCTTTAAAGGTCATTTAAACTAATTCATCAGAAGGGCATCAGCCATGCGGAAAGAGTCGGTCTCAGCACCGAGATAGTCAATCTTGTACCCGACCTTTCCCTGAGCGCTGGTGAGAAATCAATACTTCGGTATGGTCTCATCCTTTGTTCCCACCCCACCCGATCTCAGAGAAACACCACATGTGGTTGAGACGGAGGATGGAACATTAGTTTTAACAGACTCTATGTATGACATGGAAATGAACGGCGGTCCAGCAAGCATGCAATTTAGGAAAGTAACAGCTATGTCTGATTTCTTTCGCAATTCGACAGGTTTAAAAGATCAATTTAAAGAACCTTCGATGTGGACCCCCACTGATCACCAGATTGACAACTCAATTCCCGAGGTCGCTGGCTTAGTCAAAACCGACATTATAAATTTACCAAAATTTCACAACGAGGATAACTTCACTAAAGTTGAAAGAACTGCACTAAAAACCCTTCGCAGCAATAAAAACATTGTAATCAAACCTTGTGACAAAGGCAGCTCGCTAGTCATCATGTCTAAAGAAAATTACATTCTAGAAGCGACGCGCCAATTAAGCAACACTACATATTACAAACCATTGGATGAGCCAATTTGGAAATCCAATGTTTTAAAATTCAATCTCATTCTCAAAAGCTTGCTGGACCAGGACGTTTTAAAGAAAAAACATGTTCAGTATCTAATTGCAAAACCTGAATCCAATAATAGGACATTTTATTTGCTACCTAAAATACATAAACCTTTGAGCTGTTGGACTAATCCATACACACCACCCGGACGCCCCATCATCAGCGACGTGGCTTCGGAGTCGTACCACATTTCGGAGTTTATTGATTTCTATTTGAAACCAATTGCTACCCGCCATCCGAGCTATCTACAAGACACGGAGGACTTCCTCATTAAATTGTCGAAAATTGAAGTTCCATCTTCTGCTTACTTAATTAGTCTCGACGTGGAATCTATGTATAAAAATATTGGAATCGATGCCGGATTAAAGTCAATTAAGAATGCATTTGATTTCCACCATGATCCTCATAGACCTGGAGATGAACTACTTCAATTATTAGAACTTTCTCTTAAAGGGAATGACTTTGAATTTAATGGACGATAATATTTACAGGTCTCCGGCTGCAGTATGGGCAAGAAGTTTAGTCCTAATTTTGCCTCAATTTTTGTTGCAGAGTGGGAGAAAGGCACCCTAGCCAAATCTGACAAACAACCATTAGCCTATTATAGATTCTTGGACGACCTATTTATCATTTGGACTCATGGTCTGGATGAGTTTAGGGTGTTCTTGAACATCTTGAACAGTCATGATGAATCAATCAAACTCAAAGAATCAATATCGCAAACCAGCATTGATTTCCTAGATTTAACAATATTTAAGGGCCCACAATTTACATCATGCAACATGTTAGATACAAAACTTTGTACGACACCAGCTTCTTCATCGTAAATCTTTCCATCCGCCAAAACTTTTCAATGGATTGATTAAATCTCAAATCAATCGATACCACCGGAACTGCACGAACATAAGCGACCTAAATCAAGCTTGTTCAGTGCTGTTCCAGGCTTTACGACCGCGCGGCTACTCTAGTAGATTACTGCGCCAAGTAAAGTCCGAAACTCTCATAGAATTGGAATCGTTATGCCATGACCCAACATCGACTGAGCCAACAAGGATACGGCACAACCGGCCGGTGTTGGGTAATGATTCAGCCTCATTTTGTCACAAAAAACGATGTTACATCAATACAATAGGATATATCAATACTAGTAACACTTTCACCAGCGAACAAACACGCATATCGTATCAAATGCATAGCGAACTTAATTGTGATTCTAAAAATGTAATTTACTTAATCACATGCAAAAGATGCCGTATACAATATGTTGGACAAACAAAAACCTCTCTCAAAGTTAGAATGTCTAATCATCTTTCCAGTGTTCGCAAAAAACTCGACATGCAAATTTCCGATCATTTCAACTCATCTAATCATGACATTAAATCCCATTTCAGCTTTCAGCCAATAGAACAGACACCAATTCTAGCCGACGAAGACCAAACCGATTCAATACGCCTAGAACGCGAAAATCATTGGATGGGCGTACTTAAAACATATCTTCCGTTCGAACTTAACATTGACTACAAAGGTGTTTCTCGAAATTTCTTGTGCTTTCCTCTTATCTACAATCGTAAAAATGTTGAAATCGCAAACATTTTGAGAAAAAACTTTGCATTATTAAACACTAAATTGACCGAGCCTCTCGACAAACGGGTTATTATTGCCTACAAGAAAAATCCCAGTTTGAGAGATATGCTCGTTCGATCTAGACTCAGACCTTGATTAACACGCAGTTCAATTAGCTTTTTTAGCAATTTCAACATCATTATCCTTTGTTTGTGCTCAACACAATATTTTATGTCAATTTCCGACACAACCTAACAAAATTTAGCTAGTTCCATAGAAATAATTACATAAGAAATCGGATAACCGACCTGTGCCAGCGCCCTCCACACTTTCCAAATATATATATATATATATATATATATATATATATATATATATATATATATATATATATTGAAGACCTCTGTCTGTCTGTCTGTTTGTCTGTCTGTCTGTCATTTATACAAATCTACGATTCTCGACCGATCGGGACGAAACTCGGTACATGTATGTAGTTTGACCAGGCGGTCGCCGTTTTCGTATTGGCGAGCCCGTGTGACGCCCGTGCAGCGCATGCGCAGACGAGATCTCGGAAACGGGTGGAATTATCGACTTGAAATTTGGTATGTGAATGTATCTTGCCCCGGATGCGAATATTATCGGATCGCCGAGCCCGTGCGACGCCAGCTTCGCGCATGCGCAGACCAGATCTCGGAAACGGGTGGAGCTATCGAATTGAAATTTGGTATGTGAATGTATCTTGCCCCGGATACGAATTTTTCGGGTCGCCGAGCCCGTGCGACGCCAGCTTTGCGCATGCGCAGACGAGATCTCGGAAACGGGTGGAGCTATCGACTTGAAATTGCTATGTGAATGTATCTTGCACAGGATACGAAATTTATCGGGTCGCCGAGCCCGTGCGACGCCAGCTTCGCGCATGCGCAGACCAGATCTCGGAAACGGGTGGAGCTATCGACTTGAAATTTGGTATGTGAATGTATCTTGCCCCGAATACGAATTTTTCGGGTCGCCGAGCCCGTGCGACGCCAGCTTCGCGCATGCGCAGACGAGATCTAGGAAACGGGTGGAGCTATCGACTTGAAACTTGGTTTTTGAATAGCCCGGACAACGTCGGGCTCATCGGCTAGTATATATATATATTATATATCTATTATATATTTTGGAAGATCTGTGTGTGTGTATCTCTCTGTCTGTCTGTAATCGATGGACTCGAAAACGGCCGACCCGATTTCGATGAAACTTGGTATGTGGGGGTATGTTCAACCGGGGAGTAACATAGGCATATTAATTTTCAGATCCGAGGTCAACTTTTCACGTTCCGATGTCAAATCTGTTTTTACGCTGTGTTACGGGACTTTCATTTGAGTTCGGTGCTTACAAATCGATTCGAAACAGCGCGAATAATAAAATGCCAGTCATAATAATGACACTGTGAGAATCTTTCGTGTTTCCTCTTTCCAACGATATATAATGCGTATGTATCCGTTTTAGTTATCTGCCTCAATTATCAAGAAGAAGTGGTACTATCTTCCATCAGGATAAAAACAATGCGTAACTTCTATGACGTCATAATTAATGAGCGTGTGTATATGAGGCGCGTTTATATACTTGAGTGGAAATCAAATCGGGTTAAACTGGCGGATTTTTACGGACGAAATTTGATGCATAGGGTATCTCGGTATCGGGCCGGGCCGATTTCCCGGTATCCGCTTGGCCGATTTCCACCATTTTTGGGGTGTTGGTGTTTGACCCCACCTGACCTTGACCTTCAAAATGCATGGTCAATTCAAGGTCAAAGCCCGGACGAAGTCGGGTCACCTTCTAGTATATATATATATATATATATATATATATATATATATATATATATAGAGAGAGAGAGAGAGAGAGAGAGAGAGAGAGAGAGAGAGAGAGAGATGGTACATGATGGTAGCCAAACGCGAACGCAAACCTATATATATATATATATATATATATATAGCTATATAAAGTAATGTCTATGGGACTAACCATTTGGGTCCGTGTCTCAGTTGGTTAGATGCATTGCTCAACAGTTTACCTTATTCGTGTATCTGGGCAAGTTTCACATAATTTTGCGCTTACGACCAAGTTTGGCAGAACTTTGCGCATTTGACCAAAGGAAAGTAAATTGTACGTGACTAACCATATGGGGCGGTGTCTCAGTTGATTGTATGGGACTACCCATATGAAGGCCGTGTCTCAGTTGATTAGGTGCATTTCGCAATAGTTTATCTTATTCGTGTATCTGGTCAAGTTTGGCTGAACTTTGCGCATTTGACCGGCGTTTAAGTAATTGATAAGGGACTAACCATATACTCAGTTGGTTAGGGTGCAGTGAGCATTAGTGTATCTTATTCGTGTATCTGGTCAAGTTTGACAGAGATTACGGACAACATAGGCCATCAAGAGCAGACGGGTCTAATCGCGAAAGGTGCAGGTTTGAACAACCATTATGGGCGAATATCCGAATATCGATGAATCGTCTTGATTCAAACATGACATGTCCTAATGCGTGGATCAGACAATGTATGGTAATCTTATTCGTGTGTCTGGGCGAGCTTGTTTCAGCGTATGCGAATCTAATTGCGATAGCTGCGGATTGCCCAACGTTCCAGACGGACGGTTCAGTGAGTCTGGTTCACAGCGCATTAGTCTAACGTAAGCACACAGAGAGATCGCAAGGCTTTCTGGTAAAGTAGGTAATCACGGAACCCTGCACTTGGCAAAGTAGATACTATTGGATATTTACCCAAGGGTATGACACAAGGCCAATTCACATGCTCTTGGTGATATCTGGGGGCATATTTGTGCTATACTGGGATAATTATTCAACATATATCAACTATGATTTTGATAAAGTAGTTCATCACGGGACCAATGAATTAGGGGAAAGTAGATGGAACCGGAATTGTACATATTTCCCCAAGAGTATGAGGCAAGGTAAATTCAACGGACCCGTGGGGGATATATCGGGGCATCACTAATATATCTGTCATATAAATACCACAAAAGGACCACACGCAGCTAGGCTTTTGATAAATTAGGTCATCACGGACCCCAAACAAAATAGGGAAATTAGATAATTATTAAAAAAATTATGTACCCCAGGGAATGAGACAAGGCGATATCACAGGCCCCGTGGCAACACATTGGGGCAGAGTGGGGCTTTTCTTATCTATATGGCATACATATGCCGGAATGGGACCACAGGCAGCTAGGCTTTTGATAAACTAGGTCATCACGGAACCAAAAAATATGGAAATTTGATCATTATTATACATTTACCCTAGGGTATGAGACAAGGTTATTTCACAGGACCCGTGTGTGGACAAATTTGGGTACAGTCGGGCTTTCTGATATATCTGACCCACATATACCGGAAAAGACGACACACAGCTTTCGATAAACTATGTCAACACGGAACACCAAAACGGGAAATTATATTATATTCGATATTTACCCGAGGGTATGAGATAATGTCAATTCACAGGCCCGTGGGGGACACAACGTGGCATATTCAGGCAATACTGATATACCTGGCAAATGCATACCGGTAAGGGGCCACACGCAGATAGGCTTTTGATAAACTAGGTCATCCCGGACCTCCAATATATTGGGAAATTTGATAATTATTTAATATGTACCCTAGGGTATGAGACAAGTTCAATTGACAGGCCCCGTGGGGACACATCGGGGCATGTTTGGGCATTACTGATATAACTGGCATTTGTATACCAGAAAATAACCACACGCAACTAGGCTTTTGATAAACTAGGTCATCACAGACCACCAAAATTGGGAAATTATACGATATTTACCCTAGGGTATGAGACAAGGCCATTTTACAGGCCCCGTGGGGGACATATCGTGGCACAGTTGGCCTTTTCTGATATACCTGACCTGGCCCATTTATACCGGAAAAGGACCACACGAACCTAGACTTTTTGATAGTCATCACGGAACGGATATAATAGGGAAATTCGAAAATTATTCGATATTTAACCTAGGGTATGAGACAAGGCTATTTCACAGACATTCGGGTTTTCTGATATTGTGGGCGTGAAGTCGGTCGATTTGTCGCTCGTGGACGTTGCGGCTGTTGTCATGATGTCAACAAGTGGCACGAAACTAGGTGAACTGGAGTTATTATGCAGATATTTCCCGCTTTCCGATGTCAGCGAATGTAGTTTGTATTTCTCTGATATGTGTCTTTTGTTCAACATATATTCAGCATTCATCAATTATTTAAGGCCATTTTTGGTGAAAACAATCTCCGGTCAATTTAAGCGCGCATCAAGCCAAGCGCGATAATTCTAGGATTTATGGGTTTCGATAATCAAGGAGAAGATAAATCTGGTACGCAGGAGCCCGTTATTCTCGCAACCGCTATTCGTTTGACCAGCTCAATTTATTATTTAAAATGGCTCCTGATATATAAATTGCCCTTTTTTTCTCGCAACATTTTGTTAGTCGCTAATGTGCAAATGTAAGATATTCTATAGCGAACAGCCACTGATGTGCAGGCTGTATATGAGAACACAAAGTGTCTGCACGGAAATATTGTTTGGATTGAAACCAATTAGGCATATCGTCTGTCGCTTGTCTTTACCATCGGATTACACATTCTGCTATAAGTTATCTCAAATCATGTAGGTGTTAAGTTTGCTGCTAGTCAGAAAATGCCCGTATTCGTATTGCGAAACACGAACCTAAATTTTATTTTTTTTAAATGATGCGAAATTGCCATAACTTATTGAGTTTGTATTCATGATTCTTCGAGCTCTGGTAAGAAGTCATTGGTATTTAATCGGAAAATCGGATGTAAATTCGGACAATCTGACGTGATTGTTTGGAGAACCAAATCTATACAGCCTGGTGTTAGTAGTGATCAAGCAATTGTAGACGAACATTTCTATGTCATGAAATACAGCTTCGGTTACAAGGAGCGGTTACCACGTCATGGTTAATGCATTATATGCAGATTAAGTGCATCTCAGAGGGGCACATAAATGTGGGCACGCGGTTATACGTTATCCTGGTAGTAGTCAATGTCCACTTACGAGTGATACCACGATTGTAGAATATGATCTGTTGTACTGGGTACACACCACCCAGATCCACCAACCACCACGGGTTTGTTTTATCCGCTGCCGTATTATATGCCGAATGTACGAGTCCCCCTTCTATGAAACCATCCACGCCGTACTCCTTCGGGTACCCATCAGATTCCGACGACATGCCTATAGCCGACCTCGGCCTTCCACGGGCTACATTATCTGGAATAGTATAATATTATGATCAAGTCTGTGACAACGACAGTATATTAAAAAGCACTCAATTGATATAAATTAAGGATTCTAAATGGGGACAGTGCGTTAGTCCGAGGGTTAAATAATCCGAGGGTTAAATAATCCGAGAGTTCAACAGTCAGCGAGTTCATCGGTCCGATGGTTCAATAGTCCGAGGTTTAGTCTAGAACGGCAAAGATCGAAGGTTCAATAGAAGTCAAATACAAATTGCGCCGTTGTACATACATGTATATACCAACATAAACAATTATGGCATTTCAAGCTTTAAAATACAGTAACAGTATTTCATAAAATTGTGACGTCGGCATGCGGGAAATAGTTCGACTATACATGTATTACCCGCCTTGATGACGAATAACGTATATGATGAGACAAAACAATGCATACATCATACATGTTTTTTGGCAGCCGAATGTATTGTTGTTATGTTATGTTATGTTATTGTATGTTATTTAAGAAATGACTTGCCGGTCGAAGGGACTAACACGAACTGTGTTTAATTACTCTGCTGGTCAAAACCAATAACCCCAATCGATGTGCAAGTCATTTCTTATATTCATATACTAGTACATTTTAATAGAACAGTAATCATTTGAACAACTTTTCAAAACTACCACAGCAATTGTAAGCAACATATCATTTTCAAATTCCAACACAGTCTCCCAATAACAACAAGCCGCAAACGCGTGCCCACGATTGGCTTGAAGTAGCGTTGGTGGCTCATCAATTTTTGGGAAGTGGACACCACGCAGCGAGTGTCGGAAAAGATCGTGTGACCGT
Organism: Siphonodentalium dalli; assembly: GCA_032622095.1. NCBI lineage: Eukaryota > Metazoa > Mollusca > Scaphopoda > Gadilida > Siphonodentaliidae > Siphonodentalium > Siphonodentalium dalli. The sequence goes on along the minus strand of CP136065.1, from coordinate 44,338,399 downwards.
ATCGCGATTTTAATGTTTCTTACGCAAGCTAATCTTGTGTGACAGAAGAGGGTGTGCGATACTCTGATCGATATATTGTATGGAATGAGTGTGAAATGCAATTGTGTAACAACCGCATACCCTGTCGGTGATGCCACTAACGTAATGTGTCATCGTGTACATGTCATGGTTATGTAAGTATGAAACTGTATACTGTGTAAATAACGTATTTTGTTAAATTATGGGACAAGCAACCGGTATCGACGATGATGAGACAACAGCCGAAATGTCGATGAGGGGGCTTCCAGATACGACACCATAGACTCACATTTGTGCATGCATCCAAAACGAGCACTGGAAGACATTTTCAATCAAGAATATATCTCAATCTATCCAGCGAAGACTCGTGAATTTCTCATATCATATTATTTTCATCTGAACTTAAATTTATGAACAGAACACCAAAACATTGCATCTTAATACATCATATGCGTTAAACATGTATGCTTCCTTTGTAACGCTGCAATGTATGTACCGAGGACTGAACATTAGTGGTTGTTCAAACAATCGCATCACAACATAGCCTATTGCGATGGAGCGTTATTTGTGTCATAATGTTGAATTTTAATCATCATACCCACATATATTACAATGAAAAATATAACAGGCTCAACTAATTCAACCCAATTAAAATGCCATATTATATAAACAAAATGTTTACGGGGAAGGATGTTCGATACTGAATATCCGTAAAGTGGTAGTCCAATAATACTTTAAACAGCTTTACCGATTCAGCGCTATCTTATCAGGCAGTTTATTCCGTGTTAGTCGAGTTATCTGGGTGAATAAAACAGTACTGTCTGCATCTGTATTACTATATTGTGGCGGATCATCAAAACTCCCAGGATAGTCAGTTTATATTCTGTTTCTTGCATATATATAATATATATACAGTAATGCCCTAAATAATCGAGAATTAAGGGTAATTTTTCAGGATTTAGTCGGAAATATGGTTTGTTGCCATTCATCAGAAAGCTCTCAATGACAACAAGCCATATTTCCGACTAAATCCTGAAAAATATTACCCATAATTCTTCTGTGATTAAGAAGGCGATTATTTAGGTCATTGCTGTATGTTACATTGAATCTCTAGCATTAGGGAATATGTTTCTATATAGGTATATATATATATATAGATGTGCTGATTCTGACAGATTCCCGAAATATTTCTGTGAATCTCTGGGAATCTATAGATTCCCTGAGTTTACGGATTCGCTGTAACTTTCTGTTTCCTTTACACTCGCCTGGTAATTTGTTTTCGAATTATTCCTTGATTCATTTCATAGTGTTATTAGCTCCTTCTCAAAATGTCTTATGTTATAAAGTTATTATACAATGTTGTGTACAGTATGTGTTTTTCTTGTACGAGTCCAGGTTGTGGTGAAAAGTCATATTGGACGAGACACATTACATTGGTGAGACGGGACAGCCGTTGAGTAAACGAATAACAGGACATAGACAAAACATTCGTTCACGAGATGCTAGAATACCCACAGCTGTCCACTTTGGCGCACCAGGACACTCTGTTTCAGACATGCGGGTACAAGTACTCCAAGGTGGTCTGGCCAATACTTTTCAGAGACGAATGACTGAACAAAGATTTATCCAAATGTTTGACAGTCTGAATTCCGGGATAAACAGGACGCTGGGTTTATGGCCTCGTGGCGAACCACATCTGAACATTAATAATAACGATACATACACGTAGGCCTACACATGTGTGGAAACGCGCGTTCTTATTGTTCAAATTGTAAGACTAACATTTTGGCGCGAAAAAACAGCATATCACGTTATCATCAAAGAGATGTCACCAAGGGCTGTGTGACGTTGACGTTATGCCAAACTTTGTTCAACTGTATATTGATGTAACTCCATTTGCATATATACCTAAGGAAGGGGAAACCCGAAAGCTCGTATGTTAAATACATAAAATAGGTCTTAAAAGGTGTTACTCTTCATATTCATTAATTATCAGCAGACCTATACGGCTAAGAAGAAATTATATATAACCGTTTATATAGTACTTGAGCGTAGAGTTGTATATATCACCGTATTATATTGGAGAACAATAAGTTCTTCTTCAATGACAAATACTACCTACAAATAAAAGGAACTGCCATGGGCACAAAAGTGGCCCCTACATTCGCAAACCTTGTTATGGGCTTCCTAGAAAATGAACTATATACAAGAGCGGAAAACATCTTCCCATTGTCAATAAGTACACATATTCGAATATATTGGAGGAGATACCTTGAGGATTGTTTTGTAATATGGATTGATTCAATGGACAGTCTCAACGAATTCCATGTGTTACTTAATTCTCTGGACAAATCTATTCAGTTCACGAAGGATGCAAGCAAGGAGGAACTCCCATTCCTAGATGTTCTGGTAATTCTAAATAACACGAAAATTGAAACTGACATATATTATAAACCTACCGATACACACCAATATATGGATTTCCGCTCTTGCCACCCGTCGCACACCAAGATAAATATTCCATATAGTCTTGCTAGACGTGTGTGCATGATCGTCAGAAAAGAGACTTTTGAGACTAAAGGAATTAGAGTCATTCTTATCGAAACAAGACTATCCAAAAGGTTTGATTACAAATGGGATTCAGAGAGCCCAACTCATTCCAGAAAATGAATTACGGACTGCCAAACAGAAGTCCTCAGAAACTAACATTATTCCTTTTGTGACAACACACAATCCACACCACTTTAATATATCTGCAAAAGCCCAAGAATTACTACCAATTCTTCATACCAGTAATAAAATGCGATCTTTGGTGACCAAAGCGGACATTTTACCCAGCAAGCGTCAACCAAGGAACCTAAAACGCATGCTCACTGGTGCTAAATTCACGACAAACAGATCTAAGGAATATAAAGTCAACAAATGTGACGATCCCAGATGTAAAGCGTGCCAGCACATCATAGAAGGAAATACTATTACCATTAAAAACGGTATGAAGATATACACCAATGCCGATATGACGTGCAAGACAGTAAATCTGATATACTGTATAATGTGTGATGGATGCGGAGAAAGCTAGCCATATTTGGGAAACTGGCAATAGTGTGGATGAGCGTATGCGAATCCACCGACAGCATATTAAGCAGCCAGAATACAGGAAGATTCCATTGAGTTCCCATCTGGACGATTGTGGAAGAAAGAGTGTCCATGTCTTCCCGTTGTGCGAGATGTACAAGGTCAAAATACATCGCAAGATTCGGGAAGATTTCTTCAAAATCCTGTTCAAAGCAAAATTAAATGCTGACTAATGACGTAATAGCCGGAAGTGCATGAGAGAGTTATCTCCCTTGCGTCTATTACGTACGACAATAACAGTCTACTGAAGAGTGCAATGATACTAAGCACGAAAGGCCTCTAGACTTACAAATGTATTAAATGATCGTTTTATAAGTCATGTCTCCATTCTTTTGGATCACACACACACACACACATATATATATATATATATATATATATATATATATATATATATACATATATACATATATGCGGCACGTATATATAATAATGTGGGTAGCCTATATGAGTATAGATGCTGAATCTTACGTGACAAGTTTAAGTAACGAGAGTTTTGTGATTTTCTGAGTTTTCTGGGGCTTTCCGTTAAGCTGACATGACCGATATTCATCCGCAAGTTTATTTAAACCATTTTACTGTGCACCATTATTTTGTATGCTTTTTTTTCTTCTTTTTTTTTTACAATTTTCATCAAACTTTTGGGAGTCCCCAATTTTCATTGGAAAACAAATTGCGTTGGACGGGTTATTGCCCAGATCTGACATGAAAACTCATGCTTTCCAGGGTTGGTGGGTCTCCTGTCAAAATAGGAAAATGCGTAACTTGTCGTCTGACAACTAGTTTCCTCAAAAGTTACACTGGTAGAAAATCAAACTATGCATGAGTGCACTATCAACCTAGATTTATACGAAACTTACTTCTAATTATGAACGAAGCATAACGTATTGAAACATTAGCACATGGTTAGGGGTGACACCCCACCCATGTCATCACTTTCCTGATTTAGATAATAGTATATGTTTTTTTTTGCAGTTAAAGCATCTGGAGTGTATTCTCGTTATGTTCTGATTCATATATGTTTAATAAACTCATGTTGACGTCTCATTTCTATTATATTATTGACCTGGTTTATTCCATTATGGATCTATCGAATTAATGAGAGCTTAAGTGTATACTATGTCAGGATTGGTCACGCTTCTTATTTACAAAATGAGCATCTTGCAACCAGACCAGTTGTTGATTCCCATGCACCCAAAATATTTAATTTGCTACCCCCTTGGAATTCTCTCGAAATTTCCCACTGGTTATAATACATCTTAACTTACAGGCCGGATTCGTCATATCCACTTTAAACCTCTGGATTTAAACCTGGTTTAAACCTGCACTGACGATCCAGCCAAACCGGGTCTAAGGATGCGTTTGTTGTCGTTCAGTGGCTAGCCGATCAGCATGCAATGAAGCTACCCACTTACCATGGGGACCACAATCAGGCCGCTATATTGATTATTGTCGCGCTCGCAATTATCGCGAACAATTGTGAGAATAAATCAATTGGGACATGATAAAACCAAGCAGTCAATCTCACCTTATAAATACGCCGTCAATCGATATTATGTGCAACTCCACCCATGTAAACCGCGGTCCAGAAAAGACGGATTCCTAAATCGGGTTTAGCTGGACCGTCGAATTATTGTTCAGTTGCCGGTTTAAGGTTATAAAGCGCAAAATAATATCGCAATTGACAAAACAAATTGATCCCCGTACACTTTACAAATAAGAGTACTTCTCGCTTATAATTTTCCATCAAAATATGCTCGTTGTCGTATAATTATGAATTTTAGCCTAGAATTGAAACGCGGCGGTTCACCTAAGACAATTTGGTATACGTTAAATTATCCATATTTGTTCAAATCGCCATAAACAGAAGGAATATTAAAATATATATTGTTTTGTTCATATGCCAAACACAATCAGCGCGTTAATAGTATATTGTCGTCAAGACGTACGGTGGTGTACGTAAACACGAGCCTGGCTTCTGTTTACATAACACAGCTCGATTATATTGGCTAATCACACACACATGATATAAACGCTCTTTATTATTTCCATACCAGTGAAAAATAACGCTCTTTATGTTTACCATATCCGGATCTAAACAAAATCCAGGTTTTTGCTTTTGTTTACATAACAAAGGAAAAACATTTGACAATAACATACTGTTGTGTCATATTTCTGATTGGTACAACAACAAAGTATGTCTATATTTTACTATTCTTTCTGTTTATGGCGGTTTTTGATGGAGGTGAATATTTTAACAGAATACCCACCGCCAACGCAGCCCGTATCATTAATTGTAATTTTCATTTTATCGGTGGCATTTTTATCTTTGTGTAATTTGCACGATCATAGTTTTGATGAAATGTATATCCTCAATGTATAAAGTGATAGACAATACTTATGAAACTTTCCAGTTTGCAGAGGATCAAGCTTGTTATATATTTTAATCCGGAAAAAGGCTGCGCACGTGTAATGTGTTCGCCTTTCACTAACTACTGTATAAATATGACTGTAAATAAAAAACGATACTAGTACTAGCTGATAAGCCAACCCATAACTAGTATGAATTGCACTGGTGCGTACAGTACATCTACATGTATATCCTCTCTTGTAAATGTACATGCATGTGCTTTGAAAGAATCAGATTCAGAAAACTGTCAACTGGATATAGTAATAGCTGCTCGTTGTTGTTATTATTGTCACTATTGGTTGACATCGAAGCTCGTGTTAATTGTACATGTATCCTGTTAGTGTGGAAGAGGATTGCTAAAACAGCTGTGCACAATTATTATATTAACTCATGGCGTTGTGCTGTACATTCTGATCCAAATTTAATTGTTTCATCAAAAGGTCACCATAATCCATTAGCCTGTTGGTCAATTTTGACTCGAGTGCACGCCCAAGCACATTTATCCTCCAAATATGTCAACTTGTGCCGGTTGCTGAATAGGACAGCATTCAACAACAATACTCTCTGTAACCTTTGCTCTGTTCGCTTTTAATAGTGAGATAACGCATAGCATGTTCTCGTGTCAATCGGGCATATTGATTCATGCGCGAAACATATACTGGGATTTCATAACGAACAGATTCGAAATTCCAATATACATGTTCATGGCTTTGCTTACCGTTGACGACTTGTGTGCCATGCTTTTAGGGTCAAGATGTAACATATTAAATATATCGGATTTTCATCTGGATTTCATCGTCGACTCGATCGCAACATTCCTTCTGCATGCGAACAAGACTGTCAACGTTCTACGATCTACACCGATGGTCTCGGCTGATGGACAATTCGAAGCTATCTATAAATAATTTGGTTTTGCTATAATGATTCACACAAGAAACCTCTATATATATACACACGTACATTGTGGTCGATTGTTCAAAGAAAAATTAATGCATGATCACCAGCAATCGGCAACACGCCTATTGTCACATCAAAACTGTTTTCATTCAGCTGGGCCATTTGCGTGTTATGTAGTATCCATCATACACGCACATTCACATTATACCTGACATATGTCTTAAATAGGCCATTTTCATGCTACTTTCTGAATTTGATGTCTGAAATATTTGTCTAATTTCACTCGATACTGTGATATGACGAAACAAATTCTCAATTTATTACACTCACCTCTGATGTCCAGTTAATATTTTATTTGGAATTTTTATTTCGCTCGATCACACGCATGTGATTTTGCTAATTTATTTCCAGAAACGCTCGTCAACTTTCACTCGACAAGTTAATATGACGACTCACATTCGAAAGTTCCAATACCCAACTTTGATCTACAATAAATATTTTATTTGGAAATTGTATTTCGCTAAATCACACGCATGTGATATTGCTAATCAGTTTTTTGTTGTTGACAACTGGCATTTCTATATTAGATTATCACCGACCTCCTTAACACATGGAATTTGAAAATATCATACCTGGTCGCATGCGTGTGACATGGCATAAACACTGTTATATATAATATTGTGACTAGTATAACATTTGCAAGCATATTTATGTAACTTGTATATATAATTGTCATTTGTATATATGCTCTCCTAAATTGAGAATGAGAATAACGTATTCATGAATACACGTACGGTCCCGCATAACACATAATGAATGCCGGATTATAATACATATTAAATATAAGCAGAATAAGATTCAGTCATACTGTATGGAGTCATTGCCGTATATAATATGGTCGCCGATAAATATACTATTGAATTTTGACGGCATGACTTTGAATCACGAAAATATTTAATTCAGACAATTTTCATGGGCACATAAAGTAATGGTAAAAACCGACAAACTGATGAAACCGTATGGGACCATCGATTATGACGGCCCAAAACCGTCAAACATACACTATTTCCTAACAGTGATCATGCTCGTAGTTGGTCGATGTGTCATGATATGATATATTCAGTAAAGCTCCAAGAACTTCTTGCTAGTTGGGCATATGGCTAACCCACGTACAATCTGCTTTTGTGCACTAAGTGTTGTACTGCGATTTTAATTAACTGCCATTTGTCCCTGTAATATGCACTCATTCAAGCAACATTTATTACCGGCAACTTAGTGACAAGCCCATCATTCACACACATGCGTGATATTTCGAATAAAGAATATATGTACCTAAGTTCATAACAATCCGACCCATAGAGTACGCTTATAACAAAGTAACTCACATGTATTAGTGGGACCCCGAGCAGCAGAATATTCCATCCAATATGAAATCATAAGAAACAACAACCACATCATCGCCATGATAAGCAATACACACCTTAGTGGTGTGATCTCCAACAAGGAAGTTAAATGTTGTTCAACAAAGTTAGGTTCGTTTTTAAGACGACAGAATAACCGTGTGGCTTTGATAGGGCCATCTTTATTAGTTCAGGCATTGAACAACGTTTAGCAATTGTTATATGGTAGCGAGTAGAGCAAGAAGAGCCACCAACCAGAACCTGTGCCCATTCACATTATATTGTATATCAATGCACGGACGACATGCACATTACCCAGCATTGTCATTCGCGATACATTCCCCAATATAATATGCTTTATTTCATTATGGGACGCCACGACTGTACGTATCTCATGGTATCATCTTATTGAGGTTAATTGATCGAATATGACATAGACGTGTTACTCATGTGTTGTGTTCAGATTGGTCTCTCGATATTACTTATAAACAGATACGAGATGGTTTGCAGAAATATAAATACAGTTAACATTCACAGGGTGCGGAGAAAAACACTTCCTCTTTTCGAAAAATAATCGGCAAATAGTTGTATTCGTAGACGGAAGACGTAGATGTTGGAGCTATTGATGGGACCTAGATCATCCATACTGATATACATGTACATGTATACTATACCGCGCATGGCATGACAAGGAAACTTATTCGTTTTAAAGTACGTTTTTAATATACGGTACCTTTTGTGCATATTTCGGGTTCATAATATTTCGGTGTCACCAAGCAACTTACTTGGTGCTTCTGCCACTATCCATCACTCTATCTGTTTCTAGTCTTGTTTTTGTTTTGGTTGTGAAATAACCGTACAACTGTCGGAAAGTTTTTCTATGTTTCTAACCGGCAGCGGCTATTCGCCATCGGATGGCAAATAGCGATTCTACCGATATGCGCTATTTGCCATCCGATTGTATTTTAAAGAAATGAAAACATATCATATCATCACAATACGCTATTATAATGATGATTCCTACCGCCTTCGTGATAATTAGGCCCAGTTGACCATCGGTTGACCACCTACAAATATCCTGGGGATGGCAAATAAGAAATCGACCAATTTTGAAGGGAAGTTCGTATAGTTTGAGTATTTAGTGGCACAAGTTGTCGCTATATGCCCACATAATCACCATTCCTACCCGCCTTACCGAAAACCCGGACCAGTTTGCCCTCGGTTGACCACCTACAGATATCCTGGGGGGATCGCAAATAAGAAATCGACCAATTTTGAAGGAAATTTCATATAGTTTGAGTATTTAGTGGCACAAGTTGTCGCTATATGCCCACATAATCACCATTCCTACCCGCCTTACCGAAAACCCGGACCAGTTGACCCTCGGTTGACCACCTACAGATATCCTGGGGGGATGCCAAATAAGAAATCGAGCAATTTTGAAGGAAATTTCGTATAGTTTGAGTATTTAGTGACACAAGTTGTCGCTATATGCCCACATAATCACCATTCCTACCCGCCTTACCGAAAACCCGGACCAGTTGACCCTCGGTTGACCACCTACATATATCCTGGGGGATGGCAAATAAGAAATCGACCAATTGTGAAGGACATTTCGTATAGTTTGAGTATTTAGTGGCACAAGTTGTCGCTATATGCCCAAATAATCACCATTCCTACCCGCCTTACCGAAAACCCGGACAGTTGACCCTCGGTTGACCACATACATATATCCTGGGGGGATGGCATATCAGAAATCGACACATTTTGAAGGAAATTTCGTATAGTTTGAGTATTTAGTGGCACAAGTTGTCGCTATATGCCCACATAATCACCAATCCTACCCGCCTTACCGAAAATCCGGACAAGTTGACCTCGGTTGACCACCTACATATATCCTGGGGGGATGGCAAATAAGAAATCGACCAATTTTGAAGGACATTTCGTATAGTTTGAGTATTTAGTGGCACAAGTTGTCGCTATATGCCCATGTAATCACCATTCCTACCCGCCTTACCGAAAACCCGGACCAGTTGACCCTCGGTTGACCACCTAGAGATATCCTGGGGGGATGGCAAATAAGAAATCGACCAATTTTGAAGGAAATTTCGTATAGTTTGAGTATTTAGAGGCACAAGTTGTCGTTATATGCCCACATAATCACCATTCCTACCCGCCTTACCGAAAACCCGGACCAGTTGACCCTCGGTTGACCACCTACAGATATCCTGGGGGGATGGCAAAAAAGAAATCGACCAATTTTGAAGGAAATTTCGTATAGTTTGAGTATTTAGTGGCACAAGTTGTCGCTATATGCCCACATAATCACCATTCCTACCCGCCATACCGAAAACCCGGACCAGTTGACCATCGGTTGACCACCTACATATATCCTGGGGCGATGGCATATAAGAAATCGACCAATTTTGAAGGAAATTTCGTATAGTTTGAGTATTTAGTGGCACAAGTTGTCGCTATATGCCCACATAATCACCATTCCTACCCGCCTTACCGAAAACCCGGACAAGTTGACCTCGGTTTACCACTTACATATATCCTGGGGGGATGGCAAATAAGAAATCGACCAATTTTGAAGGAAATTTCGTATAGTTTGAGTATTTAGTGGCACAAGTTGTCGCTATATGCCCATATAATCACCATTCCTACCCGCCTTAACGAAAACCCGGACCAGTTGACCCTCGGTTGACCACCTACAGATATCCTGGGGGGATGGCAAAAAAGAAATCGATCAATTTTGAAGGAAATTTCGTATAGTTTGAGTATTTAGTGGCACAAGTTGTCGCTATATGCCCAAATAATCACCATTCCTACCCGCCTTACCGAAAACCCGGACAGTTGACCCTCGGTTGACCACATACATATATCCTGGGGGGATGGCATATCAGAAATCGACACATTTTGAAGGAAATTTCGTATAGTTTGAGTATTTAGTGGCACAAGTTGTCGCTATATGCCCACATAATCACCAATCCTACCCGCCTTACCGAAAATCCGGACAAGTTGACCTCGGTTGACCACCTACATATATCCTGGGGGGATGGCAAATAAGAAATCGACCAATTTTGAAGGACATTTCGTATAGTTTGAGTATTTAGTGGCACAAGTTGTCGCTATATGCCCATGTAATCACCATTCCTACCCGCCTTACCGAAAACCCGGACCAGTTGACCCTCGGTTGACCACCTAGAGATATCCTGGGGGGATGGCAAATAAGAAATCGACCAATTTTGAAGGAAATTTCGTATAGTTTGAGTATTTAGAGGCACAAGTTGTCGTTATATGCCCACATAATCACCATTCCTACCCGCCTTACCGAAAACCCGGACCAGTTGACCCTCGGTTGACCACCTACAGATATCCTGGGGGGATGGCAAAAAAGAAATCGACCAATTTTGAAGGAAATTTCGTATAGTTTGAGTATTTAGTGGCACAAGTTGTCGCTATATGCCCACATAATCACCATTCCTACCCGCCATACCGAAAACCCGGACCAGTTGACCATCGGTTGACCACCTACATATATCCTGGGGCGATGGCATATAAGAAATCGACCAATTTTGAAGGAAATTTCGTATAGTTTGAGTATTTAGTGGCACAAGTTGTCGCTATATGCCCACATAATCACCATTCCTACCCGCCTTACCGAAAACCCGGACAAGTTGACCTCGGTTTACCACTTACATATATCCTGGGGGGATGGCAAATAAGAAATCGACCAATTTTGAAGGAAATTTCGTATAGTTTGAGTATTTAGTGGCACAAGTTGTCGCTATATGCCCATATAATCACCATTCCTACCCGCCTTAACGAAAACCCGGACCAGTTGACCCTCGGTTGACCACCTACAGATATCCTGGGGGGATGGCAAATAAGAAATCGACCAATTTTGAAGGAAATTTCGTATAGTTTGAGTATTTAGAGGCACAATTTGTCGCTATATGCCCACATAATCACCATTCCTACCCGCCTTACCGAAAACCCGGACCAGTTTACCCTCGGTTGACCACCTACAGATATCCTGGGGGGATGGCAAAAAAGAAATCGATCAATTTTGAAGGAAATTTCGTATAGTTTGAGTATTTAGTGGCACAAGTTGTCGCTATATGCCCACATAATCACCATTCCTACCCGCCATACCGAAAACCCGGACCAGTTGACCATCGGTTGACCACCTACATATATCCTGGGGCGATGGCATATAAGAAATCGACCAATTTTGAAGGAAATTTCGTATAGTTTGAGTATTTAGTGGCACAAGTTGTCGCTATATGCCCACATAATCACAATTCCTACCCGCCTTACCGAAAACCCGGACCAGTTGACCCTCGGTTGAACACCTACATATATCCTGGGGGATGGCAAATAAGAATTAGACCAATTTTGAAGAAAATTTCGTATAGTTTGAGTATTTAGTGGCACAAGTTGTCGTTATATGCCCACATAATCACAATTCATACCAGCCTTACCGAAAACCTGGACCAGTTGACCATCGGTTGACCACCTACAGATATCCTGGGGCGATGGCATATAAGAAATCGACCAATTTTGAAGAAAATTTCGTAAAGTTTGAGTATTTAGTGGCACAAGTTGTAGCTATATGCCCACATAATCACAATTCCTACCCGCCTTACCGAAAACCCGGACCAGTTGACCCTCGGTTGACCACCTACAGATATCCTGGGGGATGGTAAATAAGAAATCGACCAATTTTGAAGGAAATTTCGTATAGTTTGAGTATTTAGAGGCACAATTTGTCGCTATATGCCCACATAATCACCATTCCTACCCGCCTTACCGAAAACCCGGACCAGTTGACCCTCGGTTGACCACCTACAGATATCCTGGGGGGATGGCAAAAAAGAAATCGATCAATTTTGAAGGAAATTTCGTATAGTTTGAGTATTTAGTGGCACAAGTTGTCGCTATATGCCCACATAATCACCATTCCTACCCGCCATACCGAAAACCCGGACCAGTTGACCATCGGTTGACCACCTACATATATCCTGGGGCGATGGCATATAAGAAATCGACCAATTTTGAAGGAAATTTCGTATAGTTTGAGTATTTAGTGGCACAAGTTGTCGCTATATGCCCACATAATCACAATTCCTACCCGCCTTACCGAAAACCCGGACCAGTTGACCCTCGGTTGAACACCTACATATATCCTGGGGGATGGCAAATAAGAATTAGACCAATTTTGAAGAAAATTTCGTATAGTTTGAGTATTTAGTGGCACAAGTTGTCGTTATATGCCCACATAATCACAATTCATACCAGCCTTACCGAAAACCTGGACCAGTTGACCATCGGTTGACCACCTACAGATATCCTGGGGCGATGGCATATAAGAAATCGACCAATTTTGAAGAAAATTTCGTAAAGTTTGAGTATTTAGTGGCACAAGTTGTAGCTATATGCCCACATAATCACAATTCCTACCCGCCCTACCGAAAACCCGGACCAGTTGACCCTCGGTTGACCACCTACAGATATCCTGGGGGATGGTAAATAAGAAATCGACCAATTTTGAAGGAAATTTCGTATAGTTTGAGTATTTAGTGGAAAAAGTTGTCGCTATATACCCACATAATCACCATTCCTACCCGCCTTACCGAAAACCCGGACCAGTTGACCCTCGGTTGACCACCTACAGATATCCTGGGGGGGGGGATGGTAAATAAGAAATCGACCAATTTTGAAGGAAATTTCGTATATTTTGAGTATTTAGTGGAAAAAGTTGTTGCTATATGCCCACATAATCACCATTCCTACCCGCCTTACCGAAAACCCGAAAAGTTGACTCTCGGTTGACCTCCTACAGATATCCTGGGGGGATGGCATATAAGAAATCGACCAATTTTGAAGGAAATTTCGTATAGTTTGAGTATTTAGTGGCACAAGTTGTCGCTATTTGCCCACATAATCACCATTCCTATCCGCCTTATCGAAAACCCGGACCAGTTGACCCTCGGTTGACCACCTACAGATATCATGGGGCGATGGCATATAAGAAATCGACCAATTTTGAAGAAAATTTCTTAAAGTTTGAGTATTTAGTGGCACAAGTTGTCGCTATATGCCCACATAATCACCATTCCTACCCGCCTTACCGAAAATCCGGACCAGTTGACCCTCGGTTGACCACCTACAGAAATCCTGGGGGGGGGGATGGTAAATAAGAAATCGACCAATTTTGAAGGAAATTTCGTATAGTTTGAGTATTTAGTAGGAAAAGTTATCGCTATATGCCCACATAATCACCATTCCTACCCGCCTTACCCAAAACCCGAACCAGTTGACCCTCGGTTGAACACTTACATATATCCTGGGGGGATGGCATATAAGAAATCGACCAATTTTGAAGGAAATTTCGTATAGTTTGAGTATTTAGTGGCACAAGTTGTCGCTATATGCCCACATAATCACCATTCCTACCCGCCTTACCGAAAACCCGGACCAGTTGACCATCGGTTGACCACCTACAGATATCCTGGCGCGATGGCATATAATAAATCGACCAATTTTGAAGGAAATTTCGTATAGTTTGAGTATTTAGTGGCACAAGTTTGCGCTATATGCCAACATAATCACCATTCCTACCCGCCTTACCGAAAATCCGGACCAGTTGACCCTCGGTTGACCACCTACATATATCCTGGGGGATGGCAATTAAGAAATCGACCAATTTTGAAGAAATTTTCGTAAAGTTTGAGTATTTAGTGGCACAAGTTGTCGCTATATGCCCACATAATCACCATTCCTACCCGCCTTACCGAACACCCGGACCAGTTGACCCTGAGTTGACCACCTACAAATATCCTGGGGGGATGGTAAATAAGAAATCGACCAATTTTGAAGGAAATTTCGTATAGTTTGAGTATTTAGTGGAAACAGTTGTCGCTATATGCCCACATAATCACCATTCCTACCCGCCTTACCGAAAACCCGGACCAGTTGACCCTCGGTTGACCACCTACAGATATCCTGGGGGGGTGGTAAATAAGAAATCGACCAATTTTGAAGGAAATGTCGTATAGTTTGAGTATTTAGTGGAAAAAGTTGTCGCTATATGCCCACATAATCATCATTCCTACCCGCCTTACCGAAAATCCGAACCAGTTGACCCTCGGTTGACCACCTACATATATCCTGGGGGATGGCATATAGGAAATCGACCAATTTTGAAGGAAATTTCGTATGGTTTGAGTAGTTTGTGGCACAAGCTGTCGCTATATGGCCACATAATCACCATTTCTAACCGCCTTAACGAAAACCCGGACCAGTTGACCCTCGGTTGACCACCTACAGATATCCTGGGGGGATGGCAAATAAGAAATCGACCAATTTTGAAGGAAATTTCGTATAGTTTGAGTATTTAGTGGCACAAGTTGTCGCTATATGCCCACATAATCACCATTCCTACCCGCCATACCAAAAATCCGGACCAGTTTACCCTCGGTTGACCACCTACATATTTCCTGGGGGATGGCATATAAGAAATCGACCAATTTTGATGGAAATTTCGTATAGTTTGAGTATTTAGTGGCACAATTTGTCGCTATATGCCCACATAATCACCATTCCTACCCGCCTTACCGAAAACCCGGACCAGTTGACCCTCGGTTGACCACCTACAGATATCCTGGGGGGATGGTAAATAAGAAATCGACCAATTTTGAAGGAAATTTCGTATAGTTTGAGTATTTAGTGGAAAAAGGTGTCGCTATATGCCCACATAATCACCATTCCTACCCGCCTTACCGAAAACCCGAACAGTTGACTCTCGGTTGACCACCTACAGATATCCTGGAGGGATGGCATATAAGAAATCGACCAATTTTGAAGGAAATTTCGTATAGTTTGAGTATTGAGTTTCACATGTTGTCGCTATATGCCCGCATATTCACCATTCCTACCCGCCTTACCGAAAATCCGGACCAGTTGACCATCGGTTGACCACCTACATAAATCCTGGGGGGATGGTAAATAAGAAATCGACCAATTTTGAAGGAAATTTCGTATAGTTTGAGTATTTAGTGGAAAAAGGTGTCGCTATATGCCCACATAATCACCATTCCTACCCGCCTAACAGAAAACCCGAACAGTTGACTCTCGGTTGACCACCTACAGATATCCTGGGGGGATGGCATATAAGAAATCGACCAATTTTGAAGGAAATTTCGTATAGTTTGAGTATTTAGTGGCACAAGTTGTCGCTATATGCCCACATAATCACCATTCCTACCCGCCTTACCGAAAACCGGACCAGTTGACCATCGGTTGACCACCTACAGATATCCTGGCGCGATGGCATATAAGAAATCGACCAATTTTGAAGGAAATTTCGTATAGTTTGAGTATTTAGTGGCACAAGTTGTCGCTATATGCCCACATAATCACCATTCCTATCCGCCTTATCGAAAACCCGGACCAGTTGACCCTCGGTTGACCACCTACAGATATCCTGGGGCGATGGCATATAAGAAATCGACCAATTTTGAAGAAAATTTCGTAAAGTTTGAGTATTTAGTGGCACAAGTTGTCACTATATGCCCACATAATCACCATTCCTACCCGCCTTACCGAAAACCCGGACCAGTTGACCCTCGGTTGACCACCTACAGCTATCCTGGGGGGGTGGTAAATAAGAAATCGACCAATTTTGAAGGAAATTTCGTATAGTTTGAGTATTTAGTGGCACAAGTTGTCGCTATATGCCCACATAATCACCATTCCTACCCGCCTTACCGAAAACCCGGACCAGTTGACCATCGGTTGACCACCTACAGATATCCTGGCGCGATGGCATATAATAAATCGACCAATTTTGAAGGAAATTTCGTATAGTTTGAGTATTTAGTGGCACAAGTTTGCGCTATATGCCAACATAATCACCATTCCTACCCGCCTTACCGAAAATCCGGACCAGTTGACCCTCGGTTGACCACCTACATATATCCTGGGGGATGGCAATTAAGAAATCGACCAATTTTGAAGAAATTTTCGTAAAGTTTGAGTATTTAGTGGCACAAGTTGTCGCTATATGCCCACATAATCACCATTCCTACCCGCCTTACCGAACACCCGGACCAGTTGACCCTGAGTTGACCACCTACAAATATCCTGGGGGGATGGTAAATAAGAAATCGACCAATTTTGAAGGAAATTTCGTATAGTTTGAGTATTTAGTGGAAACAGTTGTCGCTATATGCCCACATAATCACCATTCCTACCCGCCTTACCGAAAACCCGGACCAGTTGACCCTCGGTTGACCACCTACAGATATCCTGGGGGGTGGTAAATAAGAAATCGACCAATTTTGAAGGAAATGTCGTATAGTTTGAGTATTTAGTGGAAAAAGTTGTCGCTATATGCCCACATAATCATCATTCCTACCCGCCTTACCGAAAATCCGAACCAGTTGACCCTCGGTTGACCACCTACATATATCCTGGGGGATGGCATATAGGAAATCGACCAATTTTGAAGGAAATTTCGTATGGTTTGAGTAGTTTGTGGCACAAGCTGTCGCTATATGGCCACATAATCACCATTTCTAACCGCCTTAACGAAAACCCGGACCAGTTGACCCTCGGTTGACCACCTACAGATATCCTGGGGGGATGGCAAATAAGAAATCGACCAATTTTGAAGGAAATTTCGTATAGTTTGAGTATTTAGTGGCACAAGTTGTCGCTATATGCCCACATAATCACCATTCCTACCCGCCATACCAAAAATCCGGACCAGTTTACCCTCGGTTGACCACCTACATATTTCCTGGGGGATGGCATATAAGAAATCGACCAATTTTGAAGGAAATTTCGTATAGTTTGAGTATTTAGTGGCACAATTTGTCGCTATATGCCCACATAATCACCATTCCTACCCGCCTTACCGAAAACCCGGACCAGTTGACCCTCGGTTGACCACCTACAGATATCCTGGGGGGATGGTAAATAAGAAATCGACCAATTTTGAAGGAAATTTCGTATAGTTTGAGTATTTAGTGGAAAAAGGTGTCGCTATATGCCCACATAATCACCATTCCTACCCGCCTTACCGAAAACCCGAACAGTTGACTCTCGGTTGACCACCTACAGATATCCTGGAGGGATGGCATATAAGAAATCGACCAATTTTGAAGGAAATTTCGTATAGTTTGAGTATTGAGTTTCACATGTTGTCGCTATATGCCCGCATATTCACCATTCCTACCCGCCTTACCGAAAATCCGGACCAGTTGACCATCGGTTGACCACCTACATAAATCCTGGGGGGATGGTAAATAAGAAATCGACCAATTTTGAAGGAAATTTCGTATAGTTTGAGTATTTAGTGGAAAAAGGTGTCGCTATATGCCCACATAATCACCATTCCTACCCGCCTAACAGAAAACCCGAACAGTTGACTCTCGGTTGACCACCTACAGATATCCTGGGGGGATGGCATATAAGAAATCGACCAATTTTGAAGGAAATTTCGTATAGTTTGAGTATTTAGTGGCACAATTTGTCGCTATATGCCCACATAATCACCATTCCTACCCGCCTTACCGAAAACCCGGACCAGTTGACCATCGGTTGACCACATACAGATATCCTGGCGCGATGGCATATAAGAAATCGACCAATTTTGAAGGAAATTTCGTATAGTTTGAGTATTTAGTGGCACAAGTTGTCGCTATATGCCCACATAATCACCATTCCTATCCGCCTTATCGAAAACCCGGACCAGTTGACCCTCGGTTGACCACCTACAGATATCCTGGGGCGATGGCATATAAGAAATCGACCAATTTTGAAGAAAATTTCGTAAAGTTTGAGTATTTAGTGGCACAAGTTGTCACTATATGCCCACATAATCACCATTCCTACCCGCCTTACCGAAAACCCGGACCAGTTGACCCTCGGTTGACCACCTACAGCTATCCTGGGGGGGGGTGGTAAATAAGAAATCGACCAATTTTGAAGGAAATTTCGTATAGTTTGAGTATTTAGTGGCACAAGTTGTCGCTATATGCCCACATAATCACCATTCCTACCCGCCTTACCGAAAATCCGGACCAGTTTACCCTCGGTTGACCACCTAAATATTTCCTGGGGGATGGCATATAAGAAATCGAACAATTTTGAAGGAAATTTCGTATAATTTGAGTATTTAGTGGCACAAGTTGTCGCTATATGCCCACATAATCACCATTCCTACCCGCCTTACCGAAAATCCGGACCAGTTTACCATCGGTTGACCACCTACAGATATTCTGGGGGATGGCATATAAGAAATCGATCAATTTTGAAGGAAATTTCGTGTAGTTTGAGTATTTAGTGGCACAAGTTGTCGCTATACGCCCACATAATCACCATTCCTACCCGCCTTACCGAAAACTCGGGCCAGTTGACCCTCGGTTGACCACCTACAGATATCCTGTGGGATGGCATATAAGAAATCGACCAATGTTGAAGGAAATTTCGTATAGTTTGAGTATTTAGTGGCATAAGTTGTCGCCATATGCCCACATAATCATTACCGAACACCCGGACCAGTTGACCCTCAGTTGACCACCTACAGATATCCTGGGGGGATGGTAAATAAGAAATCGACCAATTTTGAAGGAAATTTCGTATAGTTTGAGTATTTAGTGGCACAATTTGTCGCTATATGCCCACATAATCACCATTCCTACCCGCCTTACCGAAAACCCGGACCAGTTGACCCTGCAGATATCCTGGGGGGATGGTAAATAAGAAATCGACCAATTTTGAAGGAAATTTCGTATAGTTTTAGTATTTAGTGGAAAAAGTTGTCGCTATATGCCCACATAATCACCATTCCTACCCGCCTTACCGAACACCCGGACCAGTTGACCCTCAGTTGACCACCTACAGATATCCTGGGGGGATGGTAAATAATAAATCGACCAATTTTGAAGGAAATTTCGTATAGTTTGAGTATTTAGTGGCACAAGTTGTCGCTATATGCCCACATAATCACCATTCCTACCCGCCTTACCGAAAACCCGGACCAGTTTACCCTCGGTTGACCACCTACAGATATCCTGGCGCGATGGCATATAAGAAATCGACCAATTTTGAAGGAAATTTCGTATAGTTTGAGTATTTAGTGGCTCAAGGTGTCGCTATATGCCCACATAATCACCATTCCTACCCGCCTTACCGAAAACCCGAACAGTTGACTGTCGGTTGACCACCTACAGATATCCTGGGGGGATGGCATATGAGAAATCGACCAATTTTGAAGGAAATTTCGTATAGTTTGAGTATTTAGTGGCACAAGTTGTCGCTATATGCCCACATAATCACCATTCCTATCCGCCTTATCGAAAACCCGGACCAGTTGACCCTCGGTTGACCACATACAGATATCCTGGGGCGATGGCATATAAGAAATCGACCAATTTTCAAGAAAATTTCGTAAAGTTTGAGTATTTAGTGGCACAAGTTGTCACTATATGCCCACATAATCACCATTCCTACCCGCCTTACCGAAAACCCGGACCAGTTGACCCTCGGTTGACCACCTACAGCTATCCTGGGGTGATGGTAAATAAGAAATCGACCAATTTTGAAGGAAATTTCGTATAGTTTGAGTATTTAGTGGAAAAAGTTGTCGCTATATGCCCACATAATCACCACTCCTACCCGCCTTACCGAAAACCCGAACCAGTTGACCCTCGGTTGAACACTTACATATATCCTGGGGGGATGGCATATAAGAAATCGACCAATTTTGAAGGAAATTTCGTATAGTTTGAGTATTTAGTGGCACAAGTTGTCGCTATATGCCCACATAATCACCATTCCTACCCGCCTTACCGAAAACCCGGACCAGTTGACCATCGGTTGACCACCTACAGATATCCTGGCGCGATGGCATATAAGAAATCGACAAATTTTAAAGGAAATTTCGTAAAGTTTGAGTATTTAGTGGCACAAGTTGTCGCTATATGCCCACATAATCACCATTCCTACCCGCCTTACCGAAAACCCGAACAGTTGACTCTCGGTTGACCACCTACAGATATCCTGGGGGGATGGCATATAAGAAATCGACCAATTTTGAAGGAAATTTCGTATAGTTTGAGTATTTAGTGACACTCCTACCCGCCTTACCGAAAACCCGAACCAGTTTACCCTCGGTTGACCACCTACAGATATCCTGGGGGATGGCATATAAGAAATCGACCAATTTTGAAGGAAATTTTCGTAAAGTTTGAGTATTTAGTGGCACAAGTTGTCGCTATATGCCCACATAATCACCATTCCTACCCGCCTTACCGAACACCGGACCAGTTGACCCTCAGTTGACCACCTACATATATCCTGGGGGGATGGTAAATAAGAAATCGACCAATTTTGAAGGAAATGTCGTATAGTTTGAGTATTTAGTGGAAAAAGTTGCCGCTATATGCCCACATAATCACCATTCCTACCCGCCTTACCGAAAACCCGAACCAGTTGCCCTCGGTTGACCACATACAGATATCCTGGGGGGATGGTATATAACAAATCGACCAATTTTGAAGGAAATTTCGTATAGTTTGAGTATTTAGTGGCACAAGTTGTCGCTATATGCCCACATAATCACCATTCATACCCGCCTTACCGAAAACCCGAACCAGTTGCCCTCGGTTGACCACATACAGATATCCTGGGGGGATGGCATATCAGAAATCGACCAATTTTGAAGGAAATTTCGTATAGTTTGAGTATTTAGTGGCACAAGTTGTCGCTATATGCCCACATAATCACCATTCCTACCCGCCTTACCGAAAATCTGGTCCAGTTTACCCTCGGTTGACCACCTACAGATATCCTGGGGGATGGCATATAAGAAATCGACCAATTTTGAAGGAAACTTCGGATAGTTTGAGTATTTAGTGGCACAAGTTGTCGCTATATGCCCACATAATCACCATTCCTACCCGCCTTTCCGAAAATCCGGACCAGTTTACCATCGGTTGACCACCTACAGATATCCTGGGGATGGCATATAAGAAATCGACCAATTTTGAAGGAAATTTCGTGTAGTTTGAGTATTTAGAGGCACAAGTTGTTGCTATACGCCCACATAATCACCATTCCTACCCGCCTTACCGAAAACCCGGGCCAGTTGACCCTCGGTTGACCACCTACAGATATCCTGGGGGGATGGCATATAAGAAATCGACCAATGTTGAAGGAAATTTCGTATAGTTTGAGTATTTAGTTGCACAATTTGTCGCTATATGCCCACATAATCACCATTCCTACCCGCCTTACCGAAAACCCGGACCAGTTGACCCTCGGTTGACCACCTACAGATATCCTGGGGGGATGGTAAATAAGAAATCGACAAATTTTGAAGGAAATTTCGTATAGTTTTAGTATTTAGTGGAAAAAGATGTCGCTATATGCCCACATAATCACCATTCCTACCCGCCTTACCGAAAACCCGGACCAGTTGACCCTCGGTTGACCACCTACATATATCCTGGGGGGGGGGGGGTGGTAAATACGAAATCGACCAATTTTGAACGAAATTTCGTATTGTTTGAGTATTTAGTGGAAAATATTGTCGCTATATGCCCACATAATCACCATTCCTACCCGCCTTACAGAAAACCCGAACAGTTGACTCTCGGTTGACCACCTACAGATATCCTGGGGGGATGGCATATAAGAAATCGACCAATTTTTAAGAAAATTTCGTAAAGTTTGAGTATTTAGTGGCACAAGTTGTCACTATATGCCCACATAATCACCATTCCTACCCGCCTTACCGAAAACCCGGACCAGTTGACCCTCGTTTGACCACCTACAGCTATCCTGGGGGGATGGCATATAAGAAATCGACCAATTTTGAAGGAAATTTCGTATAGTTTGAGTATTTAGTCGTAAAAGTTGTCGCTATATGCCCACATAATCACCACTCCTACCCGCATTACCGAAAACCCGAACCAGTTGACCCTCGGTTGAACACTTACATATATCCTGGGGGATGGCATATAAGAAATCGACCAATTTTGAAGGAAATTTCGTATAGTTTGAGTATTTAGTGGCAAAAGTTGTCGCTATATGCCAACATAATCACCATTCCTACCCGCCTTACCGAAAATCCGGACCAGTTTACCCTCGGTTGACCACCTACAGATATCCTGGGGGATGGCATATAAGAAATCGACCAATTTTGAAGAAATTTTCGTAAAGTTTGAGTATTTAGTGGCACAAGTTGTCGCTATATGCCCACATAATCACCATTCCTACCCGCCTTACCGAACACCCGGACCAGTTGACCCTCATTTGACCACCTACAGATATCCTGGGGGGGGATGGTAAATAAGAAATCGACTAATTTTAAAGGAAATGTCGTATAGTTTGAGTATTTAGTGGAAAAAGTTGTCGCTATATGCCCACATAATCACCATTCCTACCCGCCTTACCGAAAACCCGGAGCTGTTGACCCTCTGTTGACAACCTACAGATATCCTGGGGGGGGGGGATGGTAAATAAGAAATCGACCAATTTTGAAGGAAATTTCGTATAGTTTGAGTATTTAGTGGAAAATATTGTCGCTATATGCCCACATAATCACCATTCCTACCCGCCTTACCGAAAACCCGAACAGTTGACTCTCGGGTGACCACCTACATATATCCTGGGGGGATGGCATATAAGAAATCGACCAATTTTGAAGGAAATTTCGTATAGTTTGAGTATTTAGTGGCACAAGTTGTCGCTATATGCCCACATAATCACCATTCCTATCCGCCTTGTCGAAAACCCGAACCAGTTGACCCTCGGTTGACCACCTACAGCTATCCTGGGGGGATGGCATATAAGAAATCGACCAATTTTGAAGGAAATTTCGTATAGTTTGAGTATTTAGTGGCACAAGTTGTCGCTATATGCCCACATAATCACCATTCCTACCCGCCTTACCGAAAACCCGGACCAGTTGACCATCGGTTGACCACCTACAGATATCCTGGCGCAATGGCATATAAGAAATCGACCAATTTTAAAGGAAATTTCGTATAGTTTGAGTATTTAGTGGCACAAGTTGTCACTATATGCCCACATAATCACCATTCCTACCCGCCTTACCGAACACCCGGACCACTTGACCCTCATTTGACCACCTACAGATATCCTGGGGGGATGGTAAATAAGAAATCGACCAATTTTGAAGGAAATTTCGTATAGTTTGAGTATTTAGTGGAAAAATTTGTCGCTATATGCCCACATAATCACCATTCCTACCCGCCTTACCGAAAACACGGACTAGTTGACCCTCGGTTGACCACCTACAGATATCCTGGGGGGATGGTAAATAAGAAATCGATCAATTTTGAAGGAAATGTCGTATAGTTTGAGTATTTAGTGGAAAAAGTTGTCGCTATATGCCCACATAATCACCATTCCTACTCGCCTCACCGAAAACCAGAACCAGTTGACCCTCGGTTGACCACCTACAGATATCCTGGCGGGATGGCATATAAGAAATCGACCAATTTTGAAGGAAATTGCGTATAGTTTGAGTATTTTGTGGCACAAGCTGTCGCTATATGGCCACATAATCACCATTTCTACCCGCCTTAACGAAAACCCGGACCAGTTGACCCTCGGTTGACCACGTACAGATATCCTGGGGGGATGGCAAATAAGAAATCGACCAATTTTGAAGGAAATTTCGTATAGTTTGAGTATTTAGTGGCACAAGTTGTCGCTATATGCCCACATAATCACCATTCCTACCCGCCTTACCGAAAACCCGGACCAGTTGACCCTCGGTTGACCACCTACAGATATCCTGGGGGGATGGTAAATAAGAAATCGACAAATTTTGAAGGAAATTTCGTATAGTTTTAGTATTTAGTGGAAAAAGATGTCGCTATATGCCCACATAATCACCATTCCTACCCGCCTTACCGAAAACCCGGACCAGTTGACCCTCGGTTGACCACCTACATATATCCTGGGGGGGTGGTAAATACGAAATCGACCAATTTTGAACGAAATTTCGTATTGTTTGAGTATTTAGTGGAAAATATTGTCGCTATATGCCCACATAATCACCATTCCTACCCGCCTTACAGAAAACCCGAACAGTTGACTCTCGGTTGACCACCTACAGATATCCTGGGGGGATGGCATATATGAAATCGACCAATTTTTAAGAAAATTTCGTAAAGTTTGAGTATTTAGTGCACAAGTTGTCACTATATGCCCACATAATCACCATTCCTACCCGCCTTACCGAAAACCCGGACCAGTTGACCCTCGTTTGACCACCTACAGCTATCCTGGGGGGATGGTAAATAAGAAATCGACCAATTTTGAAGGAAATTTCGTATAGTTTGAGTATTTAGTTGAAAAGTTGTCGCTATATGCCCACATAATCACCACTCCTACCCGCATTACCGAAAATCCGAACCAGTTGACCCTCGGTTGAACACTTACATATATCCTGGGGGATGGCATATAAGAAATCGACCAATTTTGAAGGAAACTTCGTATAGTTTGAGTATTTAGTGGCACAAGTTGTCGCTATATGCCAACATAATCACCATTCCTACCCGCCTTACCGAAAATCCGGACCAGTTTACCCTCGGTTGACCACCTACAGATATCCTGGGGGATGGCATATAAGAAATCGACCAATTTTGAAGAAATTTTCGTAAAGTTTGAGTATTTAGTGGCACAAGTTGTCGCTATATGCCCACATAATCACCATTCCTACCCGCCTTACCGAACACCCGGACCAGTTGACCCTCATTTGACCACCTACAGATATCCTGGGGGGATGGTAAATAAGAAATCGACTAATTTTAAAGGAAATGTCGTATAGTTTGAGTATTTAGTGGAAAAAGTTGTCGCTATATGCCCACATAATCACCATTCCTACCCGCCTTACCGAAAACCCGGACCTGTTGACCCTCTGTTGACAACCTACAGATATCCTGGGGGGGGGACGGTAAATAAGAAATCGACCAATTTTGAAGGAAATTTCGTATAGTTTGAGTATTTAGTGGAAAATATTGTCGCTATATGCCCACATAATCACCATTCCTACCCGCCTTACCGAAAACCCGAACAGTTGACTCTCGGGTGACCACCTACATATATCCTGGGGGGATGGCATATAAGAAATCGACCAATTTTGAAGGAAATTTCGTATAGTTTGAGTATTTAGTGGCACAAGTTGTCGCTATATGCCCACATAATCACCATTCCTATCCGCCTTATCGAAAACCCGGACCAGTTGAACCTCGGTTGACCACCTACAGATATCCTGGGGCGATGGCATATAAGAAATCGACCAATTTTTAAGAAAATTTCGTAAAGTTTGAGTATTTAGTGGCACAAGTTGTCACTATATGCCCACATAATCACCACTCCTACCCGCCTTACCGAAAACCCGAACCAGTTGACCCTCGGTTGACCACCTACAGCTATCCTGGGGGGATGGCATATAAGAAATCGACCAATTTTGAAGGAAATTTCGTATAGTTTGAGTATTTAGTGGCACAAGTTGTCGCTATATGCCCACATAATCACCACTCCTATCCGCCTTACCGAAAACCCGGACCAGTTGACCATCGGTTGACCACCTACAGATATCCTGGCGCAATGGCATATAAGAAATCGACCAATTTTAAAGGAAATTTCGTATAGTTTGAGTATTTAGTGGCACAAGTTGTCGCTATATGCCCACATAATCACCATTCCTACCCGCCTTACCGAACACCCGGACCACTTGACCCTCATTTGACCACCTACAGATATCCTGGGGGGATGGTAAATAAGAAATCGACCAATTTTGAAGGAAATTTCGTATAGTTTGAGTATTTAGTGGAAAAAGTTGTCGCTATATGCCCACATAATCACCATTCCTACCCGCCTTACCGAAAACACGGACTAGTTGACCCTCGGTTGACCACCTACAGATATCCTGGGGGGATGGTAAATAAGAAATCGATCAATTTTGAAGGAAATGTCGTATAGTTTGAGTATTTAGTGGAAAAAGTTGTCGCTATATGCCCACATAATCACCATTCCTACTCGCCTCACCGAAAACCAGAACCAGTTGACCCTCTGTTGACCACCTACAGATATCCTGGGGGGATGGCATATAAGAAATCGACCAATTTTGAAGGAAATTGCGTATAGTTTGAGTATTTTGTGGCACAAGCTGTCGCTATATGGCCACATAATCACCATTTCTACCCGCCTTAACGAAAACCCGGACCAGTTGACCCTCGGTTGACCACGTACAGATATCCTGGGGGGATGGCAAATAAGAAATCGACCAATTTTGAAGGAAATTTCGTATAGTTTGAGTATTTAGTGGCACAAGTTGTCGCTATATGCCCACATAATCACCATTCCTACCCGCCTTACCGAAAACCCGGACCAGTTGACCCTCGGTTGACCACCTACAGATATCCTGGGGGGATGGTAAATAAGAAATCGACAAATTTTGAAGGAAATTTCGTATAGTTTTAGTATTTAGTGGAAAAAGATGTCGCTATATGCCCACATAATCACCATTCCTACCCGCCTTACCGAAAACCCGGACCAGTTGACCCTCGGTTGACCACCTACATATATCCTGGGGGGGGGGGTGGTAAATACGAAATCGACCAATTTTGAACGAAATTTCGTATTGTTTGAGTATTTAGTGGAAAATATTGTCGCTATATGCCCACATAATCACCATTCCTACCCGCCTTACAGAAAACCCGAACAGTTGACTCTCGGTTGACCACCTACAGATATCCTGGGGGATGGCATATAAGAAATCGACCAATTTTTAAGAAAATTTCGTAAAGTTTGAGTATTTAGTGGCACAAGTTGTCACTATATGCCCACATAATCACCATTCCTACCCGCCTTACCGAAAACCCGGACCAGTTGACCCTCGTTTGACCACCTACAGCTATCCTGGGGGGATGGTAAATAAGAAATCGACCAATTTTGAAGGAAATTTCGTATAGTTTGAGTATTTAGTTGAAAAAGTTGTCGCTATATGCCCACATAATCACCACTGCTACCCGCATTACCGAAAACCCGAACCAGTTGACCCTCGGTTGAACACTTACATATATCCTGGGGGATGGCATATAAGAAATCGACCAATTTTGAAGGAAATTTCGTATAGTTTGAGTATTTAGTGGCACAAGTTGTCGCTATATGCCAACATAATCACCATTCCTACCCGCCTTACCGAAAATCCGGACCAGTTTACCCTCGGTTGACCACCTACAGATATCCTGGGGGATGGCATATAAGAAATCGACCAATTTTGAAGAAATTTTCGTAAAGTTTGAGTATTTAGTGGCACAAGTTGTCGCTATATGCCCACATAATCACCATTCCTACCCGCCTTACCGAACACCCGGACCAGTTGACCCTCATTTGACCACCTACAGATATCCTGGGGGGATGGTAAATAAGAAATCGACTAATTTTAAAGGAAATGTCGTATAGTTTGAGTATTTAGTGGAAAAAGTTGTCGCTATATGCCCACATAATCACCATTCCTACCCGCCTTACCGAAAACCCGGACCTGTTGACCCTCGGTTGACCACCTACAGATATCCTGGGGGGGGATGGTAAATAAGAAATCGACCAATTTTGAAGGAAATTTCGTATAGTTTGAGTATTTAGTGGAAAATATTGTCGCTATATGCCCACATAATCACCATTCCTACCCGCCTTACAGAAAACCCGAACAGTTGACTCTCGGTTGACCACCTACAGATATCCTGGGGGATGGCATATAAGAAATCGACCAATTTTTAAGAAAATTTCGTAAAGTTTGAGTATTTAGTGGCACAAGTTGTCACTATATGCCCACATAATCACCATTCCTACCCGCCTTACCGAAAACCCGGACCAGTTGACCCTCGTTTGACCACCTACAGCTATCCTGGGGGGATGGTAAATAAGAAATCGACCAATTTTGAAGGAAATTTCGTATAGTTTGAGTATTTAGTTGAAAAAGTTGTCGCTATATGCCCACATAATCACCACTGCTACCCGCATTACCGAAAACCCGAACCAGTTGACCCTCGGTTGAACACTTACATATATCCTGGGGGATGGCATATAAGAAATCGACCAATTTTGAAGGAAATTTCGTATAGTTTGAGTATTTAGTGGCACAAGTTGTCGCTATATGCCAACATAATCACCATTCCTACCCGCCTTACCGAAAATCCGGACCAGTTTACCCTCGGTTGACCACCTACAGATATCCTGGGGGATGGCATATAAGAAATCGACCAATTTTGAAGAAATTTTCGTAAAGTTTGAGTATTTAGTGGCACAAGTTGTCGCTATATGCCCACATAATCACCATTCCTACCCGCCTTACCGAACACCCGGACCAGTTGACCCTCATTTGACCACCTACAGATATCCTGGGGGGATGGTAAATAAGAAATCGACTAATTTTAAAGGAAATGTCGTATAGTTTGAGTATTTAGTGGAAAAAGTTGTCGCTATATGCCCACATAATCACCATTCCTACCCGCCTTACCGAAAACCCGGACCTGTTGACCCTCGGTTGACCACCTACAGATATCCTGGGGGGGGATGGTAAATAAGAAATCGACCAATTTTGAAGGAAATTTCGTATAGTTTGAGTATTTAGTGGAAAATATTGTCGCTATATGCCCACATAATCACCATTCCTACCCGCCTTACCGAAAACCCGAACAGTTGACTCTCGGTTGACCACCTACATATATCCTGGGGGGATGGCATATAAGAAATCGACCAATTTTGAAGGAAATTTCGTATAGTTTGAGTATTTAGTGGAAAAAGTTGTCGCTATATGCCCACATAATCACCATTCCTACCCGCCTTACCGAAAACCCGGACCAGTTGAACCTCGGTTGACCACCTACAGATATCCTGGGGCGATGGCATATAAGAAATCGACCAATTTTTAAGAAAATTTCGTAAAGTTTGAGTATTTAGTGGCACAAGTTGTCACTATATGCCCACATAATCACCACTCCTACCCGCCTTACCGAAAACCCGAACCAGTTGACCCTCGGTTGACCACCTACAGCTATCCTGGGGGGATGGCATATAAGAAATCGACCAATTTTGAAGGAAATTTCGTATAGTTTGAGTATTTAGTGGCACAAGTTGTCGCTATATGCCCACATAATCACCATTCCTACCCGCCTTACCGAAAACCCGGACCAGTTGACCATCGGTTGACCACCTACAGATATCCTGGCGCAATGGCATATAAGAAATCGACCAATTTTAAAGGAAATTTCGTATAGTTTGAGTATTTAGTGGCACAAGTTGTCGCTATATGCCCACATAATCACCATTCCTACCCGCCTTACCGAACACCCGGACCACTTGACCCTCATTTGTCCACCTACAGATATCCTGGGGGGATGGTAAATAAGAAATCGACCAATTTTGAAGGAAATGTCGTATAGTTTGAGTATTTAGTGGAAAAAGTTGTCGCTATATGCCCACATAATCACCATTCCTACTCGCCTCACCGAAAACCAGAACCAGTTGACCCTCTGTTGACCACCTACAGATATCCTGGGGGGATGGCATATAAGAAATCGACCAATTTTGAAGGAAATTGCGTATAGTTTGAGTATTTTGTGGCACAAGCTGTCGCTATATGGCCACATAATCACCATTTCTACCCGCCTTAACGAAAACCCGGACCAGTTGACCCTCGGTTGACCACGTACAGATATCCTGGGGGGATGGCAAATAAGAAATCGACCAATTTTGAAGGAAATTTCGTATAGTTTGAGTATTTAGTGGCACAAGTTGTCGCTATATGCCCACATAATCACCATTCATACCCGCCTTACCGAAAACCCGGACCAGTTGACCCTCAGTTGGCCGGCCCCATATTGCCCCTAGAAACACCCCGACTCCCCACCCATCACCCCCGGGGGGTACATCCCGAGGGGGTGAAAATGGGGTATGTAGCAATATCGAGAACGGTAGGGATTTCGGCCGATTTGACGGCATGGGTGGGTGGCCGGCCCCAAATAGCCCAAAGAAACAGCCCGACCCCCTACCAATCACCCCCGGGGGGTACCACCCCGAGGGGTGAAAATGGGGTGTGGAGTAATTTCGAGAACCGTAAGGATTTCGGCCGATTTGACGGCATGGGTGGGTGGCAGGCCCCAAATACCCCTAGAAACACGAAGACCCCCACCCATCACTCCAGGAGGTACCACCACGAGGGGGCGAAATGGGGTATGGAGCAATTTCGAGAACAGTAAGGATTTCGGCCGATTTGACGGCATGGGTGAGTGGCCGGTCCCAAATTCCCCTAGAAACACCCCGACCTCAACCCATTAACCCCGGGGGCTACCACCCCGAGGGGTGAAAATAGGGTATGGAGCATTTTCGAGAGAATCTTAAGTGGCTGGGGTACAAAGGTCCCCAACACTTGCGAATGCAAAGTAAGTTAACGAAAACATAATTTTATAAATCAAATTGCTATGTGTCGTTTAAGCAATGAGACTATTAACGTGTGGGTTGTGGTATGCCGAATATATATCGAAGACCAGAGAGGCGCAATACCTATCGATATATCATGTGTAATAACATTAGAGGAGTGGTCAATTCAATTGAGTGATCAATTCATTCAATGCAATCTGCTTGAGCTATTTATCTCTATATTTGTGATAAATAGCTCAAGCAGATAGGATAGGATAGGACAATTTTATTTACAATACACATATGAATAGTCTGTACGTGTACGTGGATATGAATATGAATAATACTCACGCTATCTGATAAATTATTTGTATAATGATATTTGTTACGGGGGAAACAGGAAGACTTCAACCGAGGGTCAACTGGTCCGGGTTTTCGATAAGGCGGATAGGAATGGTGATTATGTGGGTATATAGCGACAACTTGTGCCACTAAATACTCTAACTATACGAAATTTCCTTCAAAATGAGTTATTTTAAGGCCAATATAACTGTCATGGAAACCCACTCAGGGTCGCTATTAACCTTCAAAATGCCGGCATCGGCGAAAATGTTCGCCGCGAAATGAAGCTAACAGCCCGGGCCGCCCCTGCTGCGTCCAGGTGTGATTTTAGTATCCATATCTGTGCGAGGGTGTTAATAAAACCCAATGCTGGAAGTTATACCGGATGCATGGGCGGTTGGTCGATAGTGTAAAACACGTGTTAACATCATCCTGTATATTTTGTATTTAAAGGCACGTGAGGCCTTAGTTGTCGAAAATATTCATATTTGTTCCAATCACCGTAAACAGAAACACATTAAAACGCATACAGTTTCGTTCATATATACCATGACCATCGCGTAAACAGCATGTTATCATAAAGAACTACTATATTTTACCTAAGCAAGAGCCTGATTGTGTTACAGAAGACAGCACAATGCTACTGGCTAATCACACACAAATGGCATACACGCTCTTTATTAGATCCATATCAGGAATTCACCAACAAAGAACGCTCTTAATGTTTACCATCATAATATAAACAAACACCAGAAAAGTTACTTTTTAAGCTTTTGTTTACACAAAACTGGTCAAACATATGACAATAACATACTGTTTATGCGATATTTCTTATTTGTATACGGACAAAGCCTGTCTACATTTTGATGTTCTTTCTGTTTGTGGCGGTTTTTGACGGGTGGAAATACTTTCACAGCATACCCACCGCCAAGGCCAACCGTACCTTTAAGGATTTATGGCCGATTCGTCATCTCCGGTTTTAACCTGGATTGCGGAAACTTCTAGGTTCTAACCGCAATTTGCATGACAGCTCCCGTGATATAAACCCGACACCGCTTGTCTAAGTGGGGCACTCGACATCTGGTCCAGCCAGATGCACGGTTTAGCATTGTCTCTATTCGTCCTGTTAAATAATTGCACTTACATAATACGGACGGCCGCGTTCTATCGACAGCGATCACCGATAATTACGACAACGAGCAGCTTTTGATTTGAAATTTATAAGCGAGAAGCACTCACACGTATAACGTGTGTGAGGATAAGTTTTTGTTTTTGTCAATTGTGACAAATAATTAAACCATATCATTCGACAGTAAAGGTAAGCCATGTTTACGGAAGCAAGGCCTGAGATGACCAATCAGTCCTTTCTGGATCGCGAAATAGAATTGTTATAAAATCAGTTAAATTGGTGTCACTGTACACCATCTCGATTGACGGTGTGATTTCTTTGTGTTATCGTGTCAAAAATGATTCATTTCATACGAGAGTTGTTATAAGCGTGCACTTGTTCTCGTTAATCGATGGCGTCCAAATAACCATGCTACAAGCCTGCCTGTAAATAACCATGCTACCAGTCTGCCTGTAGATAACCATGCTACCAGCATGCCTGTAAATAACCATGCTACCAGCGTGCCTGTTGTCCACATGGTATCTGAGTAGTTTGATTGCCTGATCATCGCGCCTAATCAGCTTGCAACTGAACGACCACAAACATCATTGGACTCTATTTTAAATAAAATTTCTCCAACTCACAAGTCACATCATCGCTGACAATAATAATATATTATATAGATATTGTACCGATTTGTACGGCTTATAGGGGAGTCGACTATGCCAAAATATTGACCACAAAACGAATATTCCTCCACCGTCTACCACTATTTTGGCATAGTCAACAACAAGCCGTGCAATCCCGAACGTTGTTCGTGATGACCCAGATCGCCTGACTTTTCTGCAGAAAACAAACTTAAGATTTGTTTCGAAAATATAGTACAGCCTAGTGAATGCGCACTTGACAATTGACAAAAGATATCCAAGCGATGTTTTGATCGGAAAATGCAGGAAGAGGCACATGGAAACAATTGCAAATAATATAAAGAATCTGCTTACTATCATTTAGTGTGCTCTAAAGTTGTCGCTTATATCTCGGACCAAAATTGATGAAATTTTCCAGCGAGGCGGAGATGACTTACAGATTACCTACCCGGGATAGCATGCACTCTAACATAGATTTCTGTATTTCGACAGTGATAGTACGCGTGCTAAGTTTAGGAGGCGCACTATCGTGTTGGGGACCGAACTATCGAAAATAGTGAACTTCAAGCAAAAATCAGAAGCGTCGATTATGTTTAGATAGTCACGTGATGTAAAATATATGCATCGAAAACCATATGTATGCCATAACTATGGAAGTCTATCTACCAGTCTTAGTAGCACTGTGCAAATATATGGATAAAGGTTTCCCAACTGGCTCAAATATCACTGCGACTATATCGATAACTACATATACATAACACGAATGAGGAATTCGAGGACAAACTAATGGTTTATATCATAAACTGATTTTCTAACATACTGTCGGCATCACTGGTCGAGAGACTAATCACGTGTGGTTTGCTAATCACGGCGCCATTTTAACCCGGCACAATGGAATTTCGCCATGTGTATTAGCAGTACATATAGGGACGAATATTGATTAACACCGCAGTTAGCGAACTCTGGAGTGAGAAATCGGGTGGTTGTCTAAATAAATGAGTGTAAACATGTTTTTTGCATGCAGGTTTGGCGGTGTTGGGTCCCCAAAATTGCCGGATGGAAAAAACACGCACGCCTTTTTCTGAATATGTTAGTATCCCCTCACATTGAACGGTATGCATATTGACCAACATAACAATTTCCTGGGTGTTTTCTTGTATACTATAAAACATAACTATGTGTTAGGTAGGTTAATGGGCACGCGACAGGACATTCGTCTGTGTCCTCACTATTTAATTTACGAATACCCAGTAGCTCCTCCAAAACCCTAACCGAAAATGCAAATATGCACGCGCAGGCAGATGATGCAAATATAAGCAAGAAGTGACCTACCAATAATGGTGTGCATGTCAGTTCCCGCATGGGGCGGCTAGTACTTCAAAAGTGAACTGTGTATAATGTTATCTGGGAATATTGAACGTATTAAGTATGAAAATTCTAGAACACGTTAAAATCAGCATGTATTTGCAGCATAGAAAAGAAAGTTAAAGTTGTAAATGTCAAGTTGTAGCACATAGCATTACAGCCTCTATCTAGGGGTAGGTTACATGTATATGATGGTAGCCTCGAACAAACTTAGGTGTAACTCATTTGTGTGACATTTCGGTGGTCCAAATAGGTCAACATAAATCACGAAATTATAAGGACATAATCATGTGGAGAATACTCTCTGCAAAAATCATGAGAAGTGATAGGGGTGACAGTAGCTATTATTTGGTTTTCACATAAACGCCTTTATTTGTAGGTGCAAATGGAATCCATCGACCAAGAAGTACGTCGACTTTCATTAAATATGCTATGGAACGTGGCAGTTTTATGCGCCCATCTGCTTTGTAAATGTTGTAAAGTACTTGTCGATGCACAACATAATGTTGTGAAAGTTCTAAGTTGGCTGAGTGCAGTTGAAGAAAGTTCAAAATTTGATAACCGAACCACGACATTCTAAAAATGCTGTTGGTGTTGCAATTAGTGTGACTCTGAATAGTTACACAATTTTAAGTCACGTATGGTAAACATAAATTGTGTTTTATTACCTCCCTATGAACACTTAAATGGCCATCGAGTGGCACCTTTTCATTCAGAATATAAATAAATAATAACGACCGTATATCAATTCCTTGCGTTTATCGACAGATCTTTAGCTTACCGCTCCGTTCAAATTTTGACGTCCAGAATGTGCCGTATCTGTTTATCTAAACTAACATATCCAATGCGTCCTTGAAGAAACAAATATATTTGTTCCATAACATGTATACATATGTCTACATGGTAATGCGATTGTCCATTACATAGTATGTTGACATGTGAGCGAGTACAACATAACTCATTTAATTTAATAATTTATTTTATACAACGTAAAATCCATTTACATGTTCTACAACGATTTGAATAAATATATACAGTGTTTACATTGTGTTGGAATACAGTGGTAAAACTAGCTGAAAATGAGATGAATGATACAGAAGACATTGATTGGTCACCAAATGATAACATGATATTAATTTAAGGGGGAGACGCAAGCTTTGCATAAATCCAGCCAAAAATGGCAAGATATTATCAATAAGGAATTTCTCTGGATCGATCTGGCAAAATTGTTGAGTTTCAATATTTTCCATATTTTTGTTTGTATCTTGCAATTGTATTGTTTTACAGTTTAATTGTTGTAGATATAATTCAGTATTTCAAGTTTCGCTATTCTATTCGTATACAGTTAACTTTTTATTTAACTCAATATTCTAAGAAACAAAATAATATATCTAACAAAAACAAAACAACTAAACAGTAAGAGTTTGAGAATAATAAATCGATAATAGATAAATAATAAATAACAAACAGTACTAAGAATCAACACAAATCAAACAAGTGCAATCAATTCCAAACTGAAAACTTAAAATGGAAATTAAAGCAGAAAAGAAGAGTTAAAACGTTATATCTGACTTTTGAACATTTTGACGCGATTCACATTTTTGTTAGTTATGACGACATGCGCTGATATGATCGGCACTCTAAAACGGGCGAAAATCTGTAACTAAGATCGTAACCACACCATGGGAATGAAATCTTTCAACGCATGACATAATGTAATGTAGCATAAGAAAATACTAGATTTTGCGACAAAATAGTTGAAAATGTTTATATGTTTTAATGCTTTGTGCGCAATAACAAATCAGTCTTTATAGAACATTGTTAGCGTACGTTCACATACTGCACAACTAGTGCACGGCCTTCTGCGAAGATGGAAATTATACCATAGAACGTTCGTGTGTATATAGTTGCATGCACTTGATCTGTCTTCCACTTCTACCATTGCGCTACGATAGACACGCCCCTGGATCAATGTGCTCTCCACGAACCCACATAAGCTTCTATATCAATGCCCGCCATACGCATGGTACAACACAACACAACACAATCATTGTGGGATACTGGTGAAGCGACCCAAATGACCAAGCTGACGGGCAGCGAAGAAACATGTGTAACCGAACAGGCTTAGATAATTGGTTTAGTATTTCGACCCCGATATCTTGTTAATAATTGAATCACCATTAGTTATGCAACTCTGTCATGTTTAAACCAATTTGGTGTTATCAAAATTTCCAATCACCACGAATTTGTTCAGTCCAGCCTAAAGCTTTTTTCATACAAACAGGTCAATTGTTTCGCCTTTCAACAAAGGAAATAATAAATCATTACATGATATATACTACACTAGTTAATATTGTAAATTCACGACTATGCACGCGTGCACAATTAACGACCATCATCGAAGATCGGATCATTAAAAGTGATCATGAATACTTTGTATTATCTTGACATGTGTACCTGTATAAATGAAAATTCACAGATCCAGATAACAAATTTAAAAAGACAAACGTCCGTTTGGTATGATCTGTTTTGACACAATTCAAGCAAGTATTCCTTCAATATGAAACTCTTACTGTTTCTAGCAGTTACATGCAATAATCATTAAAACAACAATTATCGAACAGTTAGCTCACAAATTACCATTCTATAAACAACAAACCTATGTAATAACTACTCGTCAGTAATGAATGAACTGAGTTTGAAAAGAATGAATTTTTTAATGCAAATTAGGTTTCGGTCCTGATGCTTTACAGGAAACTATTGTACACCACGGCTGAAACCAAAACCACTCTACCACATTACCACAGCATGGTGAAACGAATCAATAACAGAGCCAAATGTACCGGAAGTTTCAACTAATCGTGTGCGCATCATTTTTAAATGCCACAATATTGCAACCTTTTTGGTAAATTCAAAATTTCATCTGTTATATATGCATACTAGCCGATGACCCCGACGTTGTCCGGGCAATTCAAAAAACAATTTTCAAGTCGATAGCTCTACCCAGCCCGACGTTGTCCGGGCTATTCAAAAACAAAATTTCAAGTCGATAGCTCTACCCGTTTCCGATATCTGGTCTGCGCATGCGCGAAGCTGGCGTCGCACGGGCTCGGCGACCCGATAAAATTCGTATCCGGGGCAAGATACATTCACATACCAAATTTCAAGTCGATAGCTCCACCCGTTTCCGAGATCTGGTCTGCGCATGCGCGAAGCTGGCGTCGCACGGGCTCGGCGACCCGATAAAATTCGTATCCGGGGCAAGATACATTCACATACCAAAATTCAAGTCGATAGCTCTACCCGTTTCCGATATCTGGTCTGCGCATGCGCGAAGCTTGCGTCGCACGGGCTCGGCGACCCGATAAAAATCGTACCGGGGCAAGATACATGCACATAGCAAATTTCAAGTCGATACCTCCACCCGTTTCCGAGATCTCGTCTGCGCCTGCGCGAAGCGGGCGCCGCACGGACTCGCCAATACGACAACGTCGACCGCCTGGTCAAACTACACACACGTACCAAGTTTCGTCGCGATCGGTCGAGAATCGTAGATTTGTATAAATGACATACAGACAGACAGACAGACAGACAAACATAGGTCTTCAAAATATATATGAGATAGATGCATGCTGTAAAAAACGAATATATATGTTCGTTCCTGCCTACATAGACGATTTTGCGACATATTTATATTAGAGACATATATA
Source organism: Siphonodentalium dalli (assembly GCA_032622095.1). Lineage (NCBI taxonomy): Eukaryota > Metazoa > Mollusca > Scaphopoda > Gadilida > Siphonodentaliidae > Siphonodentalium > Siphonodentalium dalli. Next base: position 44,299,892 of record CP136065.1, on the reverse strand, counting down.
CTTAACTCAAGAACACTAAAGTTGGTTCTTGTTAATTGTTCAACTGATCGTCTCAGCAATATCGACATATGCTAGAACACCACCCAATGATCCAACAGCCCATGCATCAAGTTCCATTGCCCCAATACAAATATCTATTTTAAGACTTGGAATATGCACATGAATCGGCCGTCATCTCGCCATGCAAGCTGATCTCATCATAGAATGTTTACGATTGTGTTCACATGGCACTGTTCGCACAACATCAAACACAGCGGACCATTTGTATGTTTTTCTTTGTTAAGTTCGGTATCGGCAAACAACACAACACACCGAGACGAAAACGCATGACTGGAGTCAGCAAGTCGTCACCCAAAAGAGACCCGATTATATAATAATTCACTGCGTTCAAACGTCGGAAATTATATTTCATAAATATATGAAGTACAATGCGTCAATGCGGTTCACATGTTTATGAACAAATGAATTGATTCCGGAAATCACTGGAGATTATCAGACGATCTGCAGACTACTTGGTGTATTCGCACGTTTGATTTGGTAAAGGGCGAGAAAACATTTGTATGGTCTTTAATTAGTTTTATGAATTTATTCTGAGCTTTTTTCATACAAACCACACCGAAGCTATCAACTGCATGCACATGTGTATATTATATAGTTGTATATATACATCGATGTGCTGTATGTAATATATATGTTATATCCGGCTAAATACTAATGGTTTGTAGTTCTGTTATACACCGTTATTGTGTTCCTGTGTACGCGAATATAACATAACCTACACGTATTCAGATATGGTCTGACGACAATGATTAAAACAAAACGAAAACTAATATAAAACAAACCTAAATTAATAATTTAACTACATGTATATGGCTAAACACCGCCGTTCATTTCTTATATATGCATATTAGGTGACGCAGTATATATCATGTCTGTATATAAATCCATATGGTGAAATATGATCGAATGCGGCATGATTGGTTACTGGTTGGGTCTTTCAATCAATGGATCAATGTTGAAGTAAGAATGGGGGTCTGAGAGTTCCACGACGAAAATACACACACAAGATGCACTGCGGCATAAAGGACAGTGAAAATAGTCAAGGCGACATATAATGAGTGGGTAGGTGTGTCGGAATCCTCATAATAAGACAACATATATATGTACAAAATACGTGCCCTCACTGGAACACGCTATGTCATCGCAGCAGCCACCATAGAATACTTATATTGGTAAATGCTACAGTTCTTTCACTGTGTATGTTCCTATTCATTCTCGATAAATTTCCATGGGAAATCCGACTCTTATATCAACATTCCATGCAGTAAGAGATGCAGATGCCTCACTTGAAGTTCCCGTATGTTGCGAATGATGCAAGGAAATGTGATGCCACCTCGTAACAAAATGTGTATTGTTCCTGCAAAAGAGAAGCAATGCGTGTATACAAACCCGGTATGTGTATCGTGTCTAAAGAGTAATGTGACATATATACGCCAGTATCAGTAATCGTATGGCCACAACCGTCTCACACATACCATATCGGCGGAATTTCATTGTGTTGTTCCAATATAAGTGTCGATCTTTGTGTGTCAATATTCTAACCCACTTGAGAGAACGTCAGATTGATAAATTTCCCAACTCTCGACCGAGTACTTCCTTTTAAAGAATGTCCCAGTAACCGACGTGGTTAGTCTGCGGTCACTATTGTCGCATCGCCCTGGGGTAGACGACGTTGGCGCTGGTTCGAACCCCGTTGCTGACTTAAGAGATACCTTAATGTGCCATTCCGAGGGTATACATAACCATTTCGACAATTAGAACATTAGAGATAATTAGTTCACGCTCATTGAAGCAAGCACATTTAAACACTTCATGCTGTGTCCATAAGTTAGATGTGCATGAAGTCTTGTTTTCGCAGTATATTACACAAGTATCTTATTAGTTATATGGCACATTCAGAAACAGACAAATTTAAATATGTTTTGTTATACTTAACACCATAAATAACCACATGTACGTTTGCTATACCATACAATAATTAGACAGACCCGCGGCGCCAATATTAAGAGATTTGGTGGCCAAATATAGACTTTCAAAAGAGGAAGTTTAAAAAAAAATTGTCAGCTCAGCAACAATTACAATGATCGCCTTTTATAAATAGCGTCCTTACATCCGTCGCCCAGAACGGTAGTTATTAGTAGAGAGCGTTTCTCAATAATGAGGTTTTGTGATCGTGTTCAACAGATTATTTATGTATCATTAGTTAATTTGCTCGATGCCTATATGCCCATGTATAGGAATGCTGTGATTGAAACTATTTTGTTAACTTTCTTTTGCATGGTAAGCGAAAAAATTGGCGATATAAATTTTGAATTCTTCCAAATCTTGTGGATCTTTAAAGATATTAAGTATGATATAGGCCGAGAAATGCGTGGAATTTATGTTCATAACTGAACATATGCCGCCAAAAAAGGTTCAATGGTGCGACGAGAATCATCGAATCGGAGAGACCAGAAGAACCTGTTTTTATGTAGAATATGACAACATTGACCCTTAGCTGTTAGCCGTTTCTATACCGAATGGATTCTCCCATCAGTAATACAAGTATGCAATGGAATATTTTAGTATTCATTTTGGAGGGTTATTCGGGCAATATAAGCAGACGACAGATAATGCAGATTCCTATTCATTGTTGGGAAATGTTCACATCATAACTTAGACAAATGGATGCATGTTTGTTGAACTTATTATCTGAACATTCCCTGAACAAAAACTACTCGTCAATGAGTATTTAGTAAAGAAATGCTTAGATATTAGAATATGTGTATTGTACAAATCAGGAGCGTTCGTCTAACATGTGTGTGAGACTTTCTTTCGTGTTTTATTGGCATAATTCAATCATGGAATTCAACAAAAAAAGGGATTTCTAGGCTTCGTACTGAATGTGGTTGGATTCGAAGCAATCGAAAGTGTCCCGTTGATTGGTGCTATCTTAAAATAGTTCCGAAGGTACATGTGATATTGAAAAATATTATCCAGTATCTACGCAACATGTTTTCTTACATTTTCACATTTAGGCTGTTGCCACCATCCAAAGATCGGAACCCTATACGACAATGGTTAGGTTCAAATTTGTTCGGTGAATTTAAAGTATAATAAAGGCATGCCTCTACCGAATAACGTCGTGATATGAGGTAACACAATACATTATAAACCGATCAGTCGACAGTCACCGTTAAATCAAATCACAAAAAGAGTGTACGACAATGGTGTTGGCTTACCCAATAAATTGAAACATGAAACACAAACGTTAAGGCAAATAAAGGAAAATGAGAACATTAAGCAATTGGCATTTCATTGAAATCCGTTATGGTGGTGAACATCGGTCGACATTTCATTGAGAATGGCGAATATATAGAACGGGAACAGAACAATGTCATTCTGCACTCGTTTGAATGCACTCCCGATAGCCAACCTCCGTACCTAATTTAAACCCGATAAACCATGTCACATATATGTGTGCGGTCGGACAGAAGAACACAATTTTCTGGCAAACACCGGGTAACTCGGTCTTAGTTCCCTCCTTTTGAAAGGCGTCCTGATTTTGAGTGGGCTATTGGTGCAAGAACACTAAAGTTATATTACGTACTGGTCGGACTGGTCATATTACGTCATATGTCATTAGCACAGCATAATATAAGAGATAAAACAAATAATGTACACGACAACCGTTAGTCACTACAAACATCGCAATTAAAAAAAAACGTACACAACTGCTCGGTAATATTTCATATGTTTGCTTAGAACGGTAACAAATACCATGACAGTTATTTGTACGTATAATATATGCTACAATAAAACTGATTTTCCGATAACATTTTAACAATCAAACCTGCAAGTGAACGTGAGCGTCGCATCATACTCGCATAACACGAATCGATAAGCTGAAGACATTTTAGAAATATAGAGAATTATCAATAGCGATGACAAACGAAATATTTTGTTTGTAATTATGCAACACACGGCACCGAATTTGAATAACGAATAGACCTGATGTCGCACGGAAAAGGGTAGACCAGGGCACATCTACTATGTTCGTGACAACGAGCAGCAAGAACGTGCGAAAGGATACTGTCACTTTCATATTTGTTTTTATTTTCAAAAACAAATTAATTTGTTCGTCCCGGTGAATTGTGAATCTAGTCTCATCAAATTCATAACATTACGAATCATGGCATGAAGTGAATAGTTCATTGACATCGTTTATCTTATCGCCCCACCCATGCGAGGACTATTATGCAATGGTATTGTGTAATGGTCAGTCCCACGTTTCTGATAGGTCACTGGTCAGGTGAGCGACTCGGAGTATACGTTGTTTGTTTGAAGCTTAATGTATGTACAACTAATAGTTCATGGATGTAGAAAGTGTTATTGGACTTTATACTGAAGATCTATTATAGACACTAACAGTCGATATACCGAACTGTTAACATCTAGTGAACGCGAGTGTTAAGAAGCCGCCCCAATCGTAAATAAAACAAAATTCAAACTATCATTTGAAGGGGTAATTGTTATCCTGCATAACCAATGTAAGCTACTATACTATAACAACACCTGTTCACCCTCGCAATGCGATATATACGTTCTCTCATTATGTAAAAAAATAAAAATAAAAACAAACTTTTTTCAAGTCTGGTTATTGAAATTTGACATGAATTATTTGCAACAAACACACTGCATTATCTAGCGTATGAACTCATCTTAAGGGCATAGGCTATTTTGTTGTCGTGTAGCATACCGAAACAACATAAAACAACATTAATATTATTCAGCCATGCTTGTAATAATCTGGCAGATAGAAATACCCAATACTGATTCATCTTTTCGGATATTAAGTTGTAGTATGGTGACTTTTCCTCCAAAACAAATAGTGCCGCAAATGGTCGCCGATATTATTTTCATGATCATATCAGGATTTCAGATGGTGGACCTATTCGAGTATACAAGCTAGATAATGCAGTGCGTTTGTTGCAACTATATCCTGTCAAACTCTCCAATGACCAGCCTTGAAAAGTGTTGTTTTTATGTTGGTTAAACAACTTGTTGTTACATAATTGCAACGTACCTCTTAAAATTGTAAGGGTGATCACGTGCTGTTATAGTACTATAGCATACATTCGTTATAACGGATAATTAATTTGTCCTTCAAATTGATAGTTTGAAATTTACATTTTTTTTAAATTGACATTTTTTTTAAATTCACGATTTGGGAGCCTCCTTAATAATCACTGCAATGTATTACCCACACCGCCTACTATAGCGTTGTGTGTTTGACCACTCACCAACGAGGGAACAATTTGCTCTCTTCTCACCCTACACGCGGATACATCTGTTGCTATGGCAACCTCCTGCTCGATTTTCAATCGTTCCACAACGTTGTTGAGAGCACAATAAAGACCTGACCTGGTCGCCCCGTCCCTGAAATAGATACATGTATTGTGAAAGAATTCCACCTACATAAATATTAACATATTTTTACTATTGCCTGTATTATGCAGTTGTCGCGAACATGTGATGTTACAGATACACACACCGTACACAATTGATGATGTAGATTTTCCAACTTGATAAAGACCCATGCACCCATAAATATATATCTGGCATATTGATACTACGGATAACATGGGGTTTGTAATACCTCTATTTTATAACAGTTGTAAATAGTTATATAGGTATCGAGACAATATCAACGCCTTTACATGCACCTTAATGAACGTGAGCATTCACAAAGTGGTTGTCAAAACTGAAGTTGAAGACTCAATAGACTAGTTAGTTTTGGTTGTATTTGTTGTTTGTTTTTATTGTAAAGCTCATTGCGTTGTTTGTTTTTATTGTAAAGCTCATTGTGTGGTCTTATAATTAAGTTCAAGTAACCTGAAACAGTCCTATATTGGAGAAATAGATGTAGTTTGAGTATTCAAATTGAATGGTGTGGTGCTGTGGTTGTCGTGGACCATTATGCAAACCTAAATGTCATCCAGGGACACAGCGCCATACTACCCGATAAAACACACTCAAACTACATTCATTATAGTTATATATATTTATATAACTTTTCTTAGTATTTTGTTCTGAAATCTGTCTGCAGTTTTGAAATCATACCACACACCACTGTACGTTAGTTAGCCTTATGCAAGCTTCAAAACAGAGTTTTGCCAGTTACAATAATTCACCTGGCTTGACCAAGACCACTTTCAAATGAATATGGACAGTTCAATTTCTCAGAATGATGCAGAATGAATTGTAACCTACAGAAGTCTCAAATAAATAAATGCGACATTTCTTCACATTCCGTGTAGGCGTGGGCAGCGGTAAGTCCCGCGTAGGGGACTTGACTCGGCATAGAGCTTGAGCCTTATGTTCTACCTGAAAATGATTGATCGATTAGTCTATGGCCGCGCATTTAAAAAACACCAAGTTAATGTATCTACCAGTTTTAGTAATATCGATCAACAAGATGTGACGACGGTTCGTGTCATAGTGTGGATTATATATATATAAAACGCATGGCCCATATGGCAGTTGACCAATCACAAAACATTGTTTTGCGTAACACGCATTGGCTATGTAAATATTTGGATATAATAACCTACTGCACATTGGCTGATTCAGAGGTCAACGACAAAAATCAGTCATAACACTAAAATTTCAATATATTCATAACACATGGTTCTCAACACACGAATAGAGGATAGCAACATGTTTCCACAAAAATAAACAAAGGGAGTAACACGGCAGTATTAAACGAAAAGTAAACAATTTCGCATTCGTTGGATAATTCTCTTTACTCTGATATGCGTGTGTGAACTAACCATATACCTGTAAGGATAGCTGAGATATCTCGATGTCACCATCGGACGTCCAGGGAGTCGACCGAAAGAAAGGGATCGAACAACAGTTCACTTTTCGCCGGTCTTAAATGTTTCGTTATAACAACTGTCACGCGATGCATTGTGGTTGATCTACTGTCTGTACAATTATTCAATGACCACGACAATCCTACCATTGTATTTGTGTAGTATTGGTATTACATATATTTAAACTATGTGCACTCATACCTCGAATAGATAAGTTTGGTGGATGTTATATGCTTGTTGATTCCATGGATAAGAACGTTTACAAGTAGAGCATACGGGCGGCCCAATAAAGAACAGTTCTGAAAGCCATGAAGTATATTAGTGTGCGATGTTATCTTTATAAGCAGTGAACTACAACCATGCATTCGTTGCTTGACTCCCCTGTGTGATGATATATATTAATGGACGAGTTTGTGCTTACATACAGTGAACTACAGTGATTCGTTGCTTGGCACCTCGCTGTAATGATGCATATTAGTGGGCCAGTTTATATTTGCATGTAGTGAACTACAACTATTCGTTCGCTGCTTGGCTCCCCGCTGTAACGAAATGTATTAGTGGGCGAGATTGTGCTAACATACTGTGAACTACATCCATGCGTTGCTAGCACCTAGCTGTAATGGGACATATTAGTGAGCCAGTTTATCCTTACATGTAGTGAACTACAAATATGCCCCGCTGTAACGAAATATATTAGTGGGCGAGTTTGTGCTTACATACAGTGAACTACAGTCATTCGTTGCTTCGTTCCTCGATGCAATTATATATATTAGTGGGCGACTTTGTGCTTACATGCAGTGCACTGAAGTCATTCGTTGCTTGGCTCCTCACTGTAATGCGATGTATTAGAGAGCGAATTTTAGCTTACATGCAGTGAACTACGACCATTCGTTGCTTAGTTCCCCGTTGTAATGATTGCGTATGATCCAATAAGGCGAGGAAGGACTCGGCTGATCCGGGAAGATCCGAACTCTCGTTCCAGTCATTGTAAATCACCTGCGTCACAATATGCATCTCACCCGCGTCCTTAAAATAAGAGGCTACATGTAGTAATTAGCATAGTCGCACTACTAAGCCACATCAATTGTAATTGTAACAGGTACCGGTGTTAAATATTTACGGAAGTTGTTTTTGTTTTATTTTCACTCATTCGTATTTTTAGTGATCACTCAATGTCCATTACAATGATTATATATATAGTGTGTATCATCTCAAACACTGATTTATTTATAGAGATTAAAGAAATGCAATCATGACTGTTCTCCAGATATTCTATCATGGACATATACACTTACAGATGTTCTTGGTACCCGAAAACGTAATTTTACACAATTTCATTCCATGAAAGTGTCGTAACTGGGGTCATAATTTCAAACTAGTTGGTGGTTCTTAAATATGGTGTCATTGTAATCACTTGTACCAAATTTCCAGACAAATTTGGAGAAAATCCATTTTGAAATACTGGACATTTGGGCAAAAGGGTCAATTTAACATAGATTGTATGTATTGTACATCATCTCAAAGACGGTTAATTGAGATTGAACAAGTTCAATTATCAAATATCCTAGACATTACCAACTGCATGGGGACCAAACAAACTGCTCCAATATTTTGTTTTGAGAACGTTCGTCGGAAGATTGCGGAAATATTAATAAAACAATATCTTAGCTAGAGTTTGTTAAATACCTAATTACATATCATGAAGAGATGAATGGAACAAAAACTTAATTACAGATGTTATTTGCATGTCGATAACAGCATATCAATATATGGGTCTATTGATAAAACAAAAATATGTAAATGCTGTTAGAGAAATAATTTCATGCAAACAGCTCAGCAAAATATACAGCATAAACTCGTACCCGTGCCTTTTTACACAACTATTGACACCTTTTGGGAATTTAATAAACTTTTATTTCACAAAACATAAATTCCAGCTGGATGAGTGATGTACACCAATGTCGTGACACAACTAGTATAAACAAAACAGTTCAATCGCCTAGATTCTGGAACATATACAACGAAATTATTGTCTTATTATATATCATGCAAGCTGCTTGTCGCATAGGGATGGACATTGTATTCCGAACCCATATGGGGGAAGTTTTTTCCAGAGAGATATATAAAACTGGAAACATTACAGCAATCAATTATAACCCACCTGATCGGCGAACTGTATTTTGAGTTCTCTTGTTGAGAAATATTCACATTCCTCCTCGGATTGGCAGGACACTGTGACGCTCCCGCACTTCATGGGCGTATTCTCCGCTGGCCAATACTTCTCGAATGACTGCATTGAGAAACGCTACGTTAGTATATAAACCGAACTGTTCAGTTCAACTTTTCAAAATCCGAGAATGTGCCACGAACCTTCCAAGAAAATAGTGACGTCATGTTCGGGGATTTGGAATTGTAATGTTCCAATCGAGCGCTGATCATTCTTGGTAACACATCGCTGCCGAAAGTGGAGTACTGCAGATTCGGCATTACCACCACAATGTCGATAACTTTAGTTCCAACAAAAAGTAACAATGTATAAGTTTTCAGACAATTGAGAAACTCTTATTGCATAAGTCATAGAACCACTAGAATGAAATAAATGTAAACGTACGAAATATATCCCAGTCCAATCGTCTCCTGTCTGACAACCACGTGTTGAAAGTTATTGTGGAACTAAACATATTGAATAGTGTTGAATTTGTTACTGATAAAAGTAGCATTTAACTGTACGTCTTTTCTGCCTGTTGGTGTTGATGGCCATTTCAGTCGTTAGTGCACACCACGACCTCATCTTCATTATTGGTGGGTGACCGGGGAGTCTGCACCTGGTGTTAGTGTTACAATATAAATACGCCAATGTACGTAACAACTACAGATCGCCAGTTATCAAACTGACACAGGTATTGTGTATTGTATTTCCGTTGTATGATTATAGCATTCAACGACTGTGGAGCGCGTATGCGAACTCGCTTGACCAAACTAGCTAGTCCTTGCTAGTCGATCCTTGCACCCCACAGGACTCAACTTCCCCCCACTAATTTTCTTCATTGAGGTCTCCTCTATATTTTTGTCGGTTGTCAACAAGAACATAAAGTAGTCCCAGAGACTTCAGACAATGTGACGTCCATCATGGCGGCCATTTTGATCGCCACTATAGTAAATATAAATCAAAATGGCCGCCATGACAGTGGGTGAAGTTGTGGGGTGCAATGATCAACCTGGACCGAACTGTGGTAATATACTCAGTCAAAGATTTACGTGTTGGCATCCCCACGCTGGAGCGACAACTGGAATTAGCATATACTTGAGATAGCCCAAATCATTCATTTCAATCTCAGGTCAGTTCACGTACATATTGTAAATTTCGCGAGACCATAATCATCCCATCCATATATAGTATCCATATCCATACGCATATCCACATATAGAGCATAAACGCCATTACTATCTTTCATTAAAACATGGCTATGACGTCACTCCTTTGTTCATCGAGTCCAGTTTATAGTATAATGGATGGTTATTGTCGAGATCGTACATTATTTTCCAAACAACGATTCATTATTTTAATACTGGATGCTCAATATCCAATAAAATGAACGGTTATTTTGCTGCGGACGATTTAATTTGATATGACATGCATGTATGACACCATAATGTATGCATGTATAGCTATATATAGACAACAGTTGTCAAGTATAATATCGCTCTGATTGATTGCTAGAACATTTCTCGAATCTGATTCCGTTCGCGTGTGGCATGTTGTAGCACCACTCACGATAAAACGTAGAATATATATAGTAATTTACATGTAAATGTAGTCCTTCGATCTTCAGTATTACCCGCAATCTCAAACTACAAGATCGCCAAATCTCCGATTTTGCACACCATTGACACCAATCTGCCATTCAATGTATAATTCTCCGAAAAATCCGAAATATGCCGCATAAATAATTTAATGCCGAAATATAAGGGCAAAACTCCCGATGATATTCAATCGCGGAAGGAACTCAGTGTCGATACGTCGTGTTCATTCAACGGTCGGAAACGCAATGGTGTGATGCCTGTCCGTTAAGTTGATAATGGGTTAAGATGTCACGCTGTCCGTGCAGTCAATGAGCGAGTGGATATGGCCGAACACACGGTACAACCCAGGTGTCTTGATTCAATTTCGGGTTAATTCATTCTGATAAGAGGTGACGCATCCATCAAATGGACTCGGCCATGTTTTAAGTCAGATAATAGCTGAAAACTGTACATTATTTCAGCGAATGGAACGATCTCGACCTACGGTCTCGATCGATCCATTCCCTGAAATAATGTACAGTTTTCAGCCATTATCCTATACTTAGCAACTGATCATCATGGGAGAGGATCTATGATTGTGTTGTAACTTGTGCCCCGAACAGCTGTGCACCCACGTTAAAAATAATAATGTTTGTATAATGTCTGTATTTTGTGGTTAATTCACAATACGATATGTTCAGCAATAGTTGGACTGTTGCATGCTTCGAGCTCCTGCCGTACAAGACTACCATGCAGCAGGTGTCGCTCTGTATACTTACGAGATATTCCAGTACTCAGCTTGCATCAACACTATGTCAGGTGTCGTCCCATATACTTACGGGATCATCCAATTCCTCTGTGTGCATCATCACCACCAGGTGACAGTCCATATCGTTTAGAAGACGATAGAAATCTTCTGTCGTATCTGGAAGTGGCGTCTGAGTCACCAGGAATCCGTTCTTGTCTCGGAACGACTGTAACAGAGGAAAGTGAAACACAATGTGTGTTTATTTATAGATATGTATTTAATGTTTGCAGGTAAATGTTCAAATACTCAAACACGGAGCGTTCCCGTATATACCATGACTGAGAATAAAGCATTACTTACTTACGTACTTGCTTACTCAGGCGAGACATTATATCTTTGCACACAGCAGGTAATGGTAAAATCAGTCGGGTATGCATCAAAACATAAATATTCCGTTCAGATTGGTATATGCGCATTTCGATAAGAAAATAAGAATTTGGTCACCGGCGCGAGGCAATGAACATAATATATACTGAGCCAGTGCTTCCACATTTTTATAATGTTTTCTTATATTCATTAACAATTTTATCATTTTTTTCATTTTTTCTTACATTCTTTAACAATTATACAAAATAATATAAAATTTGTGAGGCCAATGCTTTCTCTTATATATGCGAGGCAACGTCCAACGCAAAACAATGATGGTAATTTAGGACTTACATCGACGAAAACAGCGTTGATATAGTCACTGTTGTAACCGGACATAGATAAATACGGTCGGAAGTCTTCACCTGGAGTTAGAAACAATTTTAAATTTGGGTTTGCCCTGTGTTCTCAATAAAGATATATAATATTAATAAATTTTACATTAAGATATATGTTTATCTTTCTAAATATGAATAATTCTAAAACATCGCTTTGACATAATATTAATCTGGTCATGACATGTTTTGTGTAGGTCCTAAGTCTGATATAATGCAAAAGTTGTATGTCCCAATAAATTCATAACATCATTATGTGCCCTCGCGTTGACGCTGTTCCCTTCCGGAGTCAGTAAGTTCAATTGTGGCATTAAACCTGACACAATATAGGACACTCACGAGGTAGAATGTTCTTATTTCGTGTTTTGTGGTAGTTTTCACTCATCTTTGCAGCACCAAAGTCATCAATGACGTTCCTCCGGGACAGCCTATGGATAATCTACAAAGGCAAATGCATTGACCATAAGCGATATTAACTAAATGCCATGCAGTGTTTTACGCATCCGGTATGACCAAGCCATTCTAATCGTAACCCACATTAACACATTAATTCACCAAACATACCAAGACTATAATACATGTATGTTCAAATCGGATGGTAAGTGAGAGTGTCACCCCGCCCATTGTCGTGTACGCGGGATTCATGTAATTCGAAGACCGTGCGCGTGATGCATACCCACTGTTAGCGGGTATTCAGGATGCATGCCCCTGTTTTAAATGCTATTCGGGATTAAAATAAAATAAAGGCGTCTTTGGTGGACCCAGCCAACCACATAAAAACGTAAACACAAGATCCATCGTATCTCTATGATTATGCAACTTAATCAGCTCGATTCGGACTATCCCAAAGCATTCTGGTGGGGGTGGTCATCGATGGACTAGCCGCTACAGGGGCGCATGATCCCGATCCAGGAACTAACATATCGCCCACCGAATGGATCACATACTTCGAACAATAACAGAGCCCGATACACACATTAGATGCATCATTTCATGATAGACCAGAAATTCCCATTATACAATACAATAATTAATTTATATAGCGCTCAATATTATTAGTACATATTCAACGGCGCTTTACATTACATCGAGCTCATTGCCTAATCAGCATAATACATGTACATGCACATATATCTAGGAATTAAATGCTACATCAAAGAGATATGTTTTGAGGCCGGTCTTAAACTTATTTAAATCAGTGAATATTTTCAAGTGGGGTGGAATGCTATTCCATAGATGTGGACCTGCAAATGAAAATGCCCTATCGCCAAACGTTTTCTGTTTGTTGAAAGGAATGTACAAAAGCATACTGCTATCAGATCGTAATCCATATGTACACACATTTCTGTCTTTTATCATATCCTGTATATACAATGGTGACATGTTATTACGAGATTTGAATACAAGCAAAATAATTTTGAACATGATTCGATACTCCACTGGCAGCCAGTGTAATTGCTTGAGAACTGGAGTTATATGTTCATGCCGAGGAGTGTATGATACAACTCGCGCCGCAGCATTTAGCACTTTTTGCAGGCGATCACACTGGTAATCCGGTAGTCCACACAGTAAAGAATTACAGTAATATAAGTGTGACGTGACAAAAGCATGGACCAATGTCTTAGTTGAGTCTACATCGAGGTATTGTCTAATTTGTCGGATTTTGTATAAACCTCTGAACGCCTTCTTACACATATTAGAGATATGGTTATCCATTGTCATGTTTGTGTCAAAATACGATCCCAGGTTGCGAACAGTGTCCTTATGAGTAACATACTCAATCGTCCAATGTCTGAGACCGGAATCAAACAAGCCGCCAAGACACGTGGGTCCAATAAATCTTGTTGCACCAATCCAATTACAAACGAAACAATGAGAGGATCTCTACACTGCCTCTTACCCGTTTACCTCAAGCTATGTAATGGCATACTGTCTTAAGGTCAGTTTCCCGATATGTGGCTTGACAGTATAATTAGATATATCCATAAAGGTGGCGAGGCATTGCTATCTCTAGTTGCATTAGTAAATTATTCTGTAAGATACTAGACACTAGACTAAACTACTTTATTACCGGAGAAGAAATAATGCATCCAAGCCAAATTGGGTTCAGAAATGGAAGTCGAACTTCTGATAACATGTTCTTTCTTCAGACAATACTAGACCGAGCTCTTAAGAAGGACCACCGAATACATGCATGTTTTATCGACGGGCTATTCCACTAAACTGAGAAACGGGGAATGACATGCAAATATTTAGACTTATTGAAAAATATTTATCAGAACACGTCTTTCTGTATTAAATCTAAAATCCTCACAAATCCTATAGAAACGACAACCGGCGTAAAACAAGGCTATACATTAAGCCCTAAAATGTTTAACCTATATATGAATGATTTGCTGACAAAATTTTCAAAAGTATGTGAACCAATACAAATTGGATATCTAGCGATAAACAGTTTCCAACGATATCCTACTGCTGTCCACCAGCGAAGGAGGAATGCACAATTGTGACCCGCCATATCAAATCCAGTCGTAAGTCGGGATTTTGTTTACCCTGTGCCAATGCATTTTATTATATATGCGAGTCGACCATAGGGTAATGGATGTTTTTTATTTTATGTCCTAAAACTTGTAAGAAACATTTATTTTTTAAAAATGATAAAAAATTGTTAGGCCAATGCATTCTCTTATATATGCGAGGCGACCTATGGTCGACTCGCATATATAAGAGAATGCATTGGCACAGGGTAAACAAAATCCCGACTTACGACTGGATTTGCTATGGCGGATCACAATTGTTTGCAGTCGTCGACTCATATTTCATCATATGACGCTTGACGGTGAACACAAACAAATCCAAAGTATTGGTTTTCAATAAACAGAAGTTAGGACATCTGAAATTAAAAAATGGCAATTCAGAGCTCGATTTTGGTAATGAATATCGCTACTTGGGAGTCAATATAAATATAGCTGGAAAACTCGACCACACACATTTGACTGTATAAGAGGGGCGCAAAACACTTGATGCCCTTGTACGCAAACTCTCACTGTCGGAGCTAGACGTACCCAGGTATTGAAAACTATTTTGCCAGCACCATTGAGCAATAGTGCAGTACTCATCGGAAGTTTGGGGACCACAGTACTTAAATATAAGGAACTGTCGACGGGGGTATCTTTGGAAGACTTATATGACAATCGGCACTACGCCAATGTCGCTTTACATTTCCACAAGATACTTGGATTCTCTAAATATAGCTTTAATATTGGCACACGTGGCGAACTTGGAGTTTTTCCAGTGGACATACCATTAATTTTGCGCTAGGTTAAGTTTCGGTTTCATCTCCTTGAACTAGACCGATCAGAGATCGCATCGCAAATTTATCGTTAATCAATTATAACTGAAACATCCATATGGACATCAAGATTTCTTTCAGTCCTCAAACATTTTGGCTTTAGATCGCTATGGGATCTACAGTCTTCTTATAATAAATCCGCAATTTTGCGTTGATTGAAAATACAATCACAGGGGCGCTTCATTGACTGGTGGCTTGACTGCCTGGGGAAAGATGGAAAGCTTTCCTTCTATAGAACTGTGAAGTACAGTTCCCATGGCCATTTAGAACCGTACCTTAACTTAAATGGTAACAGATGTGAACTTACTCAGGTCACACAACTTTGAGTGAGCTCGCATATATTAGCTATGTAAACGGACACACGTGAAAAAGAAACGAAACGACAATAGCGCAACTTCAGACCAGGGTTCACAGGAATGCACGCTCTGTGGGAGGACGAAATCTATTTCCTGTTTCACTGAAAAAGTGTACAATACTACAAGAGCTAATTTAGGTCAACAAAGTTCGACATCTGACTGTCATGGACTATGCGATACGCCATATTGACGTATTAGTAAATGTACTAATCAATACATTTCACTTTGAAATCACGTCACTTGTTATTAGCTTGGTCAACGATTTAATGCGTGTGCGGACTGAAGCGATTTCGAAAAATAACCGCCCCATCATACACACTCAACCATCAAAATCGTAGCAAGACATATGTCCATCACTCAGCAAACCGGGCCACTGCCATGTATATATACATTTATGTTACTTTATTGTTTATGTTTATACATATGTGGTTGTCTTATTTGCTATGTAGTGTTTAATGTCCATACTTGTACTTTTCTTCATGTGAATATACTTTTACGACAGAAGAATAAATTATCTTATCTTATATATATAGTTATTTAAGAAATATTCCTTCCTTTAAGAACTTTAAACAACGTTTTGTTAATTAATCGCACGTACAGGAGAAGTGTCAATACACCATATAGGTGGATTTGACTTATTTACGTCCAAAGTTATTAACTTGTGGTGTTATAAACCTTATCAGACAAATCTCCGTCGTTTAGTCAAAATATGTTCAAATACGTTGTGATTAAATCAGGATACTCATTTGAAAATATAATCCTAAGATCACGTGACACGTGTGCACACCAATCGCTATATAATCGTGAGCACCGATTAAGTATCTTTAGATATCCAAACGTGTGCGTATCAGGTGCATTCACATATCAGTCGTATTCGGTTATCACTGTGTCAATATAGTAATAAGTATGTAGCCGACGGGATCTGTTTTCATATTATTGAGAAAAGTAACGAAATAGATAGTATTGAAGGGTGAAATATATGTAATTCGACGCATATCTCCTTAATTGGAAATCAGTATTCTTCCCCTCTGTTAACTTGTATTCGGGATTTGAGGCGGCGACAACATCTTAAGGGTCATCGAACCAACCGAGCGATGCAAAAAGATGTGAAACTGTATATATGAATCTATGTGTAAATGCCATATACATGCTCTTGTTATACTTATATTCCATCTAAATACATGTATTTTAGAACTTTCAAATAAAGATATGGTGCACATGTGTGGGACGTACAACGGATATATGAGTTAGTTTATATACATTGGACATAGCGAATGGGTTGACTGCCAGGCCGATTAGCGTTCGTGTCATACTGTTGTGTCGTGTTATGTTTTGTATCATATTCACTGTGCAATCCGTGTGTCTACATGGTTAGTATGCTTTATTATATATTATATGATCCATTAATACAGGATATTGAGACAAAGAAATCTATGCAGCAAGATATAATATAGCCATAATATACATTATAGACATGTATGGACCCTTCGGATGACATACAATTGATGTTCTACAATCTTTGCTGCCTTCGGGGTCGTCAGTCATAACCATGCACCATCATGCAATGTACTTATACAACCACGGCGATATTTTGGAACAAAATATATACATTATGGCCATTTTGAGATAAGTTTGTATATTTACTAGCGGAATAACTGAGAATTTCTTCGCGCGATAGGTTCTTTGATGTGATGCACGCACGACTAAGAAAACGTCACCGAGAAAATTGAAGCAGACCGTGTTACTCACGTCCATTTGATCTTGCAATCCGGTCTGTCCTGTATCTGGATTTCTTGACAACAGTCCTCTGTAGTCTTGTTCGAATGAGCTTGTGTTATACCGGAAGGCAGAAATGGTGAGTCCTTCGAGGGTTCCGTCGTGAACAAGAGAGTACTGACTCTGAAAAATTGCAGAACTCATATGCGACGAAAGATTGGACTATTGTTTCCAATAATCAAGAAAATTAAGTCTATGTTTTGGCAACTATTGAAATTAATATTCACTGTGAATATTTGTTTGGTATCTGACTGCCTGTCTGATATTTCGGCACGGTATTTGCCACCATCGCCATGATGAAAATGCCACCTGGAGACCGAACCCAAGCAATGATGCACGTTGAGAACACGACAAAAGCATTGATAAAAGTGAACTACTTGTATTTCTAGGTCTTCCTATGATATAGTCAACTCATTTATATATCAGTATATATATTTTTCGAGCTGATGTCTGATGGTCGACTTTGGAATGTGACAACCATCAGTCAATATTGCATTGTCGACCCGTTGCCTCTATACACAAGGGATACACATTGCATCAACGACTTATTCGGCTAGCATTGAACACTCATACTGAACCAGTACATCCACAAATATGATATATATGTATGATTTACTACATTATAATGTAGAAAAGGTTGACAGGAAGAACATAATTTTGACAAGAAGAACATAATTATGAATGTACAAACCAGCGTTTGAATCATGTTAACCCTTTGTTCCCGGAGTCTGACTGCACACTCCCGTACATCGATTTTCCCTGTATCTTTGCCTTGTTCAATGAGATAGTCGATGGCTATGTATGTGCCAGTTCGTCCAACACCAGCACTGAAATACCAAATAATTTAACTGAACTTGTTATGTTTGCCAATGAATATGTATATGCATGTACCAGTTCATCCAACACCAGCACTGAAATAACACATGATTATGCTGAACTTTCTCTTCTTACAAACGACTATAGATATATACATGTATGTACCCGTTGCTCGTCTGCCGCGCACTCTCAACTGCAGCGAGCAACTAACGGACCATCTCCATTGCTCATCTACCGCGCACAGTCACTTGCAGTGAATGACAGTTGGACCATATCCACTATAATCATCGATTCTGCCGCAATGTATAACGGACATCGTACTCACCTGCAGTGAACGACGAATGGACCATCTCCGGTGCTCATATGCCGCACTTTATACCGGAAGTTAACCAGAGGCCCCACCTCCTTGGGGACGTCCTTATCCGGCCATGATGTGAAGTGAAACTGTGTCATCCGCTTCACTCGCCCAACACCAGCCTTGAGAAAGAGTCAAAGAGAGGCAATAAAAGGATATACCGTAGGTTATTTTCTTACCAGACATTGAATCAACGTTGCTTTCAATGACTCTATTATTTCCGAATTTTCAACAATGTCAACATGCATGGACGGCGACTATGATTCTTGCTGAACAATACACTGAGAATGAAATCCTTGGACTTGGAAGTTAAAGAATCAAGTTCAAGTAAACAGTATATACATCAGTTATAGATCAAATATGAAGTTTTGTATTTTGATACCGGATGAAAGGTTTTCATTGTATGACTGCAGGTGAAATATTTCATTCAACTGTTACGAACGACAAAACAATACTCTGATCTTCACACACACCTTGGTAACTTCTAGTTGTCTAATGACAAAATCAGAACACATCTGTTCGTCCTTTAAGGTGACTGTAATGTCCCCGTACTGCTCACTATCTTGCTGTACCATTGGCCAATACTGTAAGCACTTCGTCTGCAAAGTCAGATTAAGCAGAAATAGTTTAAGTTGGCCTCCGATTGCATTTTCCAGCACTGATACCACAGGGGATTTTAACGCTATCTGTTGTCCCGTACACTTCCTCTATGCACCGTCCGTATATGCGAGCCTGCTTGACGTTGGTGACAATATAGAAGAGACAAGGTTAACGATACAATTTCTTCGATTTACCATCAATTGGGAATCTGAAAGATTTAGCCCATTTATCCGAACATTGGTATCGACGTCGCAACGGGTGACGTGGTGGCGACGGATTCCTCTTTCAATTAATACCACAAATACCTCTTAATATCATTTATATCCATAGCATTTTATACATTTTTGTCCACATGATATTGTCTCCCAAGACGTAAACAAATCTATGTCGATCATACTCAAGCGATGTGGCAACCTTGTTTCCGAAAATCAAAGCCCATCAAACTTGTTATAATTAAATAATCTTGATATAATCAAACAATCAATTATAAACACCTAGCGCTCAGAGCTGGCGTATCGGCTGATAATTTATCTATTCATAATTAATAATCAACAATAATTCTTCATTATCTATTTTTATAACGACGGAATTAGAGGGTAAATCTGAAATATCTTCTAATTTCGTCGTTCTAAAGATGGATAATGATGTAATTGCTATAAATAGATATCATATCACCCAGCAAGTCAGCCCTTTTCGATAGATGTTTTAGTTGATTGTTTGGTCGATTTCTATTTATACTAAGCTGGATGGGTGGATTTTCGAAAACAGATGGCCACATCGTTTGAGTAGGATCAACCTGGATTTTTGACGCAGAGAGAAAATATTTGGCGGTAAAAATGTAATAAATGCATGCTATAGATAGAAATGGAACTGAGAGGCGTTTCTGGTACTATTTGAACGAGGATTCCTTCGCCGATGCACCCGTGGCAACATTGATGCCATTGTTCCGACAATTTGATTAAATATGTCAGACTTGCGAGTAATGATAAATCAGGGGGATATTATCGTTATCCTTGAATACTATCATTAACTTAAAGCAGGCGCGAATATGGGGAAGGCGCATATGGGCAGGGTATGGGAGCAGCGGATCATGTTATAAGCCCCTGTGATATATATTCACTGAAATATATTTGAGAAATAAAGCACAGCTGTTCAGGAATGGTAATGTCGTCCCACTTATGTGCAACGCGAATTCCAGTAGCTCGTACATTAACCATGTCTGAAACGTAAACAGTAAAGCACATAACTATGAACTGCGTACATCATTAGCAAAGGCAATGGTCGATTATCAGGCAAACATGTAAGTTGAGCAATGTGGACCATTTAATTTCAAAACTAGATTAATTAAACAGATAACGTGATTCTTACAAAGGGAATATATATATATATATTTAACCAATGTATATAATCAGCTAAGCATATTGGTCCATCGATGCCACGACGACAGCAATTAAGGGAAGCAACACATGTCTGTAATGCCACGTGTAGCGCAATATATGTAGATTAATTGTAGTCGTGAAATGGGTCTCCATGTTACATATAGATGCACCCGACGGTATGAATATTACACGTAATTTCTTAATCGCGCGCATGTTAAATTTTGGAATTAGATCAATGTGAGGCATGGCGCATATAGCTATTCTCACCACGTCTTCGTCTAGTCTTGTTACCATGACGATAGCACGGGGGTTAACCTGCCACAACATTCTCCACATATCCAATATATTCTTCTCGGTCACTCCTGCAAGTGGGTTTGTTGAAACAGAAAGTCAACAGAATATAAACAATCGAAGGGTGAGTCCGTTAGCTTGAAAATACTGTGCGACCAACGGGAATATATGTGCATTCAGACAGTGATAGTTAAGTAAAACCCATGTAAAATTGAATTTAGTAATATCAAATATCAAACTAATGTCATATAAGTGTATTTTGTACTATTTACATTGTTTAACTATTGAGAAAAAGACAATACTCAGTAGCCTACAGTCAAATAAATCCAACAGGCAAAATGCATCGCGGTTACCTCGCTCTTTATTGACACTCGATTGGCAAATGGCGTCGTGATTGCATCTTGTTAGTTAATTGCGGTAACACAAACCTTGAGATGCGATATACTCTTTCTGTCTGATATATCCCTGGAAAATACAAAGAATATAGTAGTGTCTCATTGTGCTAACTAAATGTACAGTGCGCCAAGATAGGTCCCATCACAACCATAATGGGAGCCATGTTACGACGGATCGTCGAAATAACTATTAATCGAAGTTCTTAACCCGACCAGCCGTGATATAGTAAACATTTTGACAATCGACAATGAATATGTTCTATCAAAAGGGAACATTTGTAAATACTGAATAAGATCCATAAATAACTTTACGACCTTGTCATGAAAACTATGTTTTCGTATTTGTAGCTTTACTTGTGTGTGTTGTATATGTCTAGTATGTTTTAGGGGCGACCCACTACCCCACCCCCCCCCCCCCTGTGAGATAACTACCCATTATAATCTCACAACTTGATTCAAACTATACGAATGTCCCAATATATAAAACCCCAAACTCAGATATTCGTGTTCGGTTCTCGAAACCTCACACGTCTTATTCTCAGCGAAGATATACACACAATGAAGATGGCTCCCAAATATGGGCAAGGGAAATGCCCATAACGAAGGAACCAATCCCGATGTGTATTGCCAAACGCCTCATCTAATATGCGTCCCAAATAGTATATAAGAGACAACCACATTCCATCACCTCATGCTTTTCCTATTCCACTTCCGAGCCTCTAATACGTAGAGGCTCGACTATTCTAACACTAGGATCATCGATTGTCATATGTGTATACACTGCTTGTATCTTATTCACGACGTAATAAAGACTTGTACCTATATATATCTATGTGTCCATTACCTCACATAGTATTAATGATGCCTTGAACAGTTCTGCGTCTCACTATACAGCTTGAAGTCTCAGCTACTAGACGACCATCGCCAAGATACATACAAGACGACTACTGCCAAGATAGAGACTAGACGAACACTGCCAAGATACATACTAGACGACCACAGACAAGATACATACTAGACCAACGCATCAATCAACGGCCAACAAACCATACAATCTCAACCACGACTCAACCACGGGAACACAGCCTGATGATATTGGCAGATCCGGTGATCACCAATATTCTCGCGTTTAGAATTATAGAAAATACGACATCACTCACAGACACGTACAATTTCAACCACACTTCTCATACATAAATATCTCAAGTTTTCGCCACATGCTCGGACACAGCTTCTCCAACTATAACCATCCAGTACGTCTTGAACAGAGTTGCATCAACCACAGCTAGATTACACCGTTAATCCAACAATAAACACTCACACGCTTTCGCAGACACAGACCCAGCCACACACTACATGTTCTCCGCATATAAACATTCACACACGGTTCCGGACACACTTTGGTCACCCACAAACTCACATCTACAAAACATTCGTTAGCTCACCTACTAGTTCCAGTATAGACATTCATCTCAACAGATTCGTGCACATCATTATTCTTGGAAATTGGGTGAGTGACCGTTCAATTTATCATTGCTGCCACATACACTTTGCACACCCATTGAAAATCCAATTTCCACATTTCATCCATGCACACGCGTTGGAACAAAACAAAGACACTTTATTATACAACAATATACACTTACACAACATTTAACCGCCAATAAAAAAATGTACATAAAAGCCGTACATATTGTGATAATTCGCGCTAAATACAATCCAAGAAAACAAATTATTCTCCATTAAACTCTTTTAATTATATCGAACCATACACCGCCCATCGACAACACGGGTGCACCATGCAAAAACAAACAATATAATTAACGCAAACCAGAAACGCTCTCCATTTAAGCCATCGCATTAAAAACAGCTAACTTGCCACGTGCACACAACTAACACGCGAACTGGACTTCACTTTAATGTACTAAACAACCTTCCACGTGATGCGCAACCTATACACGCATCATGTCATTCACAGGCAATAAAACACCACTCTGGTAGAAAACGCGCAACTTTTCACATTAAAATTAAATTTAATAAGGCGTATTTCATTTGAACTACGAATTAAATAAATACGAATTAGTTAAGTTATAATGCAACTTATGCAAGCTAACTTCAAAACAAAACATTCGGCAAACATTTCGCTGCCCATGAAACATAGCCGTATCATGCAGTTAGAATGCGATACGAGGCATTACATATCTAGATATCACTTATGGTAACTTCAATACCTCACAATCACTAATTTTAGATAGTGTACATGATTTTTGTTCGTATTATATAAAACAGGTTTTACAAAGGCAGACAAAACGACACATTCTCCCATCCCACCCCCTTAGACATAGAGACAGGCACCCTGTCATCTCGCGGCATGAATTTGCCGAAGAGCGAAATCTTGACCATGCCTGGTGCATGGTCAGTTAGCATATGCATCCACCAGGGCACTATCTCGCTTCCCAAAATTCAATTTTCGATAACAGGTGTACGTTGACGAGTCATCATCGACTCAAGCCTCGGAGCAATTAAACAGACATGTAATATATCCTTCGTTAACGACTGACACGTAGCGTCTTTGACAATTGATTATTTACGGCTCGTGCCAACCTGTCAATCACTGATTCTGCCACATGCCATCTCCGCGTCTATAATATTGATGGATTTTCCATATGGCAATCTCCTGTTCGGCTGAAGTCATAACTTCAAAAGTATATCGAGACAAATATCTGATTTTCAATTCTGAATTATCTAGTATCACTTACAATATTATATATCCACATTCGCGATATGCTTTCAATTCGAGTATATATATACATATATCGATGAAAATTATGGAAATCAGGAACTCAATTACGTCTTCATAGCTTCAAATATGCTTGACTCAATAATATAATCAGCGACATAGCACACGCACATACATATCAAGCACAGTCCCGTATACATCTAGATGCCTCATCTATACATACCCCGACCCGAAAACTAAGTATTACCCCCCCCCCCCTCGCTGGGCCAGCACACACATCACCATTCTTATAAATTACTCAATTAAAATGACCCTCGATGGCGAGATCATTTGTGCAGGTTCTCGCTGACATATAAAGTTGCTTCCCCAATCGTAATGTGAAAATTTACCATTGATCATAGTTAAATGATATTTGTTATGGAGTTATATCGCCCTTTTTGTTGAAATTTTCCCCAAACTTAGTAGAAGGCGACATTGCCCAGGTTGGCATAGCACCTGAGTACTGACTTATCAGTTTCACGCTCTCCAAAATGTCCATAATACGTATATTTAAACTCAAAATTACTTGATATTCGTTAACTAAGTTATTAGTATATCGCACGGCGCCTATCACGTGCAATTGCATTCAATTGGGAGAGCCGCCCCCCCCCCCAATAAAACCAGACCATCTCAAACATAATAGAATAGGAGAAACCCAAGTCAAGCTAACCCATCAAATTCTGCCTACGAGAAATCACCAAAAACAAAAATTTATTTCACTGCTCACATAAATGCTTATATATATAAAGCCTGACACACTAATTATCTATCATTCGTTCCGTACGCCTTTCTCCCTCGTCATATACAGGGACCCGGCCAATTTAACATGCCGATGCTTTCAAGTATCATATTTCTCATTGCATTCATAGCAATTAGTGACAAGTGCTAAATGGGTCTCACACAATCATGCAGAGAATACGTTCGAAATTCGGCTCCATTTGATGCCAATGCAATCACGTGTTACCCATCAATTCACCACCAGGCTCCGTTTATGTCAGCGATTCGCTTCGAATGCTAAAGAGGTTACCCACAGAAAGACTGTACGATACAAACCCATAATGGCAGATCACGTGATCAATGCCATACTCCACATGTCTATTTAAAAATTTAGTTTATTGGAAATTACCCATTATAATTCAAGAATAGATACATTAACCCAAACTTTACCGTCTTCATCAGTGTGCAATGAGACGACATTTGCTCTTAAAATCAATATCAAGGTCATTATAGACAGAGCAACAATCCAATAATTCATTTATATTATTCATAAATATCTTCATAACTGACCAACCCGTGAATCAAACGGTTGGATACATGTATACACGAAGTTAAGAGTGTATACTCCACATCTCATTGTAATATATACACGCCAACAATTTATTGGCATTAATGACATATTCATAACTGATCAACCCCGTAATCAAACCATGAACGCAAATATGTACGTCGCTGCTAAAACGATTATAATATATGTATACACTAAGTCATAGTGTCTACTCACACATCACATTGACATATTTAATAATTATAGAGTATAGAGTACTCATCTTCATGATAACAAAACTCGTTCTCATGATTATTAGGTCAATGCAATACGAGCGCATATACTTTATGCCAGTCAGATGTCTGACAAATTGATCGTGTAAATATATATATATATACTGATTGTGCTAAGGCACGACACACGATACCTTTACTCGCAATGTTCGAATAATAGCATAGCAATAACGGTAGGATTATACACCTACCTCAAATCACTGCATCTCACCAACCATTCGCTAAAGCATTACCGCACCCCCTCCCTTACGCCGATAATCGCGAAATTATGATTTCATTAGAAATCAATTCATAAGCGACGAATTATGCCCAAAACGAGACTGCAAAAATGTCAGACACAAGTACACAATCATACAATGCGCACCAGTTAACTTCATACATTGAACACTATCAACCACCCATGAAAACACTTTCTATGCACTTAACGTGCTAATAATCACATACTCACCTTATTTTTGCCACAACATAATCATTAGTCACATATCTCATAACGCGCAGCACCCCACCCCCCCCCCCCCCATGCAAACATGTCAAATATCCCACGAACCTACTGCTACAATAGCGCTCTTTATATATTGGGCGCACTCACGTGCTATATATATTAAACACAATTATACGCGAAGTGCATCATATACATATATCATCTCTATCACCAATAATAAAACACAACTTTAATATAACAAAACAAAAAAGACCCCTAAAAACCCGCAACAAAAACGCTCTTTATTATAGAGCGATTGGTACATAAGCCACGGTATTTCTCCCGTCAACAACCCATTCCCCAATCCCTACCTCATTTTACGGACAGTTGTCAGACCTTATTTGAGGCCATGAAACCATAAATACCGCCACAAACGCTCTTTATTATAGAGCGATTGGTACATAAACCACGGCATTTCTCCCATCAACAACACATTCCCCAATCCCTACCTCATTTTACGGACAGTTGTCCGACCTTATTTGAGGCCATGAAACCATAAATACCGCCACAAACGCTCTTTATTATAGAGCGATTGGTACATAAACCACGGCATATCTCACATCAACAACACTTTCCCCAATCCCTACCTCATTTTACGGACATTCGTCCGACCTTATTTGAGGTCATGACACCCTAAAACTGCCACTAAACGCCTTTTATTATATGGCGTGTGGAATATTAACCCCGGCATGCATCACCCAGATATTCACTATTTCCCAATCCTAATATGAAAGTCCAAACGAAAGTCCCCCCCCCCCCGCCCCCACACCCCCCTTCCCCCACAAAATTTTATTTCACCCGCTCTCAAGCAATATCTCTTCGAGGCATCTACACATAATGTCCAATGATAAATTAACACACTAAACATCATCTAATAATCAGATTATAACTCAATACTAGCAAGTCCAGTGTGCATCGGTGCACAGTGCACACAGGGCTAAACTTGCTTTCCTCAAACAACAAAAAATAAATACAATAAAAATATGTTACACAAGTATCATATCAATAAATAGGAATATTTCAACATAAACTAATAACATAAACAAACATTACCCAGCCAATTTATCTGCCTCATAACATAACCAAAACTATCCATAAAATATGGGCAAGGGAAATGCCCATAACGTACATGTTAACGGCCAATCAAGGCCTAATTAACTTAACATGTAATATATAACACACGACAAACGTGTGTACACAATTACCTATCAAATCCTCACATGCCATTCCCCATCCAATTCCCATGACACCCGAACGCCCTTCCACAAGAAAATCTCCAAATACAACGTACATGTTAACGGCCAATCAAGGCCTAATTAACTTAACATGTAATCTATAACACACGACAAACGTGTGTACACAGTTACCCATCAAATCCTCATATGCCATTCCCCATCCAATTCCCATGATACCCGAACGCCCTTCCACAAGAAAATCTCCAAATACAACGTACATGTTAACGGCCAATCAAGGCCCAGTTAACTTAACATGTATATAACACACAGTGCACAATCGTGCATAAAAATCCCAAATACATGTACAGAGCTAACTGAAGCTCACTCTTACATACATGTAACGCGCAATACACGGACCCCACATGCATCTATATCGTGCATAAAACAAAAATCCTATACACGTGTACACAAAATTCACGTACAAACTTCACCCAATACCGCCGCTTACCAAAATGTGCATATACAGTGCCAAAATAGGCTCACCATGTGCACTTTATCCCAAACGACACAAATATTGTCAGTTCTTAAGCAATATTTATCATATTCTTCCCTACCCCATATATTATTGTCAAATATACTTGCCAATGATTAACTGTCATTAATAACATATTCATATACGCCCTATATCGGATCTTATAACTAAAATTAACACATGTCCAACATCAGTTCATACTACCATTACTATTCATTAAGGCCAAACGATGTATAGAACCCACGTATATAGAAGCATCAAGTTTCTTCATCCAAATCCCAAACACGTACAATCATCGAGTTGTTCCAATAGGACAACGGAATACAAATTTCCGATATAATTTGTCCAGGAACAAAATATCACGTCACGAACACATTTTGTTCAAATATATCAATACAATTAAATAGGAACATACACTTACCATTCACATACAATGCTACCGATATAGATCACCATGCAATGATAATATTTTTTATTTATATAAAGGCATATCCCCTGTACATATAAACACACGCAACTTCACATATACAGCCAGACTTATATGACTCATCACACATGGGTTCGATAAGACTAAAGGACGCGACATTCGTATCTAATATCAATAAAATTGAAAGCTACTAGCAAATGCCAATCAGTTCGGCTATCGTCGATATGATATATGTCAAACACGCGCGCTCCAAATATATTTAATTATATATATACTTATATACTTCACCACATCATTTTCCATAAGTGGCATATTTCTACCCCAAATATCGTTACTGCGAAAATGTCTGAACAGCTGCAACAAAGCAACGCTATATTATGACACGATAGGCTGTGAAATATAAGCATCAAGAAACAGATCAATTAACATGCCACGGGCACCATCTCATAAACACACGTGTTCTTAACAAGATGAATCACCAAACCAATACGCTACACTCCAGCCAAAAGGTCAACTTGACCCCAACACATTCATATCTAAAATTATAAATATGTGCAAACATTTACAGCAATGGTAAAAACGAATTGTCTCTCATCATAATTTATTTCACCATTTTATTATTGAATGCATTGTTATTATATGTACGTCTATTACCAATGTGCTGCAATTTCAGCCTCATCCACATTACATGATCACCATTACCCCAGTTAGGTCCATAATTTTGATGTTACATAAGATTTTCCGCTGCGCTAAAAATCTTACACGGGTAGGGGACATATGTGAGATAACTACCCATTATAATCTCACAACTTGATTCAAACTATACGAATGTCCCAATATATAAAACCCCAAACTCAGATATTCGTGTTCGGTTCTCGAAACCTCACACGTCTTATTCTCAGCGAAGATATACACACAATGAAGATTGCTCCCAAATATGGGCAAGGGAAATGCCCATAACGAAGGAACCAATCCCGATGTGTATTGCCAAACGCCTCATCTAATATGCGTCCCAAATAGTATATAAGAGACAACCACATCCCATCACCTCATGCTTTTCCTATTCCACTTCCGAGCCTCTAATACGTAGAGGCTCGACTATTCTAACACTAGGATCATCGATTGTCATATTTGTATACACTGCTTGTATCTTATTCACGACGTAATAAAGACTTGTACCTATATATATCTATGTGTCCATTACCTCACACCCCCCCCCCCCCCCCCACCGCACATGCACTGCCCTTTTGCACCGTCCCTATATATGCAATGTACGCACGTTTTGCTTCATGGCACTACACTATAATACATGTACATGTAACGACATTGGCCCCATTACCCGAGTAGTGACATCGATGTCGTCACCGACTGATCTTACAGTACCAGTCAAAAGAAGTGGTATAATGTTTAAAGAGTTTATGGCTAATTCTTTCTTTCCACACGAATGGAAACGCGCAAATGTCGTCCCTATATTCAAAAATGGTGATCGATCAAATACTGGAAACTATATACCCATATCTCTGCTCAGCTGTATTGGTAAAGTATATGAGAATTGTATAGCTAAATATCTACTTAAATATCTTACAACGAACAATTTCCTATGCAAGAACCAAGCTGGATTTCTTCCTGGGCAATCTACCTCATATCAATTATGTGAAATTTACCATCAAATTAGCAAGTGTCTCGATGAAGGTCAGGACATTAGAGTCTTATTCTTTGACATAAGCAAAGCGTTTGACAAAGTTTGGCATCGTGGCTTACTCTATAAATTAAAAAGTATCGGAATTGAAGGAAACCTCCTCGGATGGATTCAATCCTATCTAAATAACCGCGAACAAAGAGTCGTTATTGGCTCCGAATCCTCCTCGTGGGGCAGAGTTAAAGCTGTGTGCCCCAAGGCTCCGTTATTGGACCGATTCTATTTTTAATATACATCAACGACATTGTCAAAGGAGTTACATGCAATATACGACTATTTGCCGATGATACGTCAATTTTTCTCCCCATTAAAGACCCCATAGAAGACGCCAAAATGTTACAAAGAGATATAAACACATTGGAATCATGGTCAAAGAAATGGTTAGTAAACTTTAATGCTAGTAAATCAGAAGCTATGTGCATATCACGCAAACAAACTCCCATGAATCACCCGGACCTGCATATGGGTAACGTACCATTACGAGCCGTATCTAACCACAAACATCTGGGAATTATTTTTGAAGACAATTGCAGCTGGAAAGCTCACATCGAATATATTTCTAAAAATGCATGGCAACGAATATATGTGTTACAAAAACTCAAGTATGTCCTAAACAGAGAAACAATAGAGAAATGATATTTCACATACATACGACCAACCTTAGAATATGCAAACACTATTTGGGATAACTGCACTGCATTAGAATCTGGAAATTTGGAAAAAAATACAACTCGAGGCAGCCCGAATTGTCTCTGGGTGTACTAGGTCTGTTAGTGACAGAAAACTTTTATCAGAGGTTGGCTGGGAACTACTCAAAAATAGACGAGAACATTCTAAACTTTACTTATTCCACACAATTATTCATAACCTGACCCCCGTGTATCTCCAAGGCCTGGTTCCTCCAATCGTATCAGACGTATCAAGAATTAACACCCGAAACGCCAAAAACTTCAGACTTCCGCAATTTCACGCAAATTCCCATGACAAATCCTTCATATTGAACACAGCAGCCATCTGTAATTCCCTGCCGGCGACCACACGGGACATAGTGGATCATGACGAGTTTAGAGCGACCATAAACAAATATTATGTAAAGAAAAACCCACGTTTCAAATACCGTTACACAAGAAAAGCCCAAGTAATTCACGCACGCCTTCGAAATTTCTGCAGTGATTTGAACTCACATAAATTCCAAAATTATATATCTACCACTGACCGATGTCTGTGCGGCCAAATAGAAGATAACTACCACTTTATATTCCAATGTCAGCGCTACTCACTCCATAGACAAAATTTCCTTGATAATCTTCCAACTACTGTTATCCCCTCGGTTAGTATCTTCCTAAATGGTGACGACGCCCTAAGTGTGGACACGAATCAAACAATTTTTGAAGAATTCCAAAAATACATAATTCATACAAAGCGATTTCAATAGTGATATAGAGCTCCAAAATAAAAAAAAATAAAAATATATATGTATATATATATATATATATATATATGTTCGCGGAAGCCACATTAGGGAGACATTTGTGTGTAAATAACCCACATTAGGGCGACTTTTACATTAGGGCGACTTTTTGTGTGTCCCCCTAATGTTTAGCGTGTTTTTTAAGTGAATTTAACATGCAAATTTATATATTTTTCCTGTCATGTGTGATCTCTGTGACACTATTATTCACCAACTGTCGATAGTTTTTGCGCGGAATGAATATTTTAATAGATATATGCAATTAAATTATCGGTAGTGTATATCTGACAGTGTTACAGACCGACATTAGGGGGACCTGGTTTTATTGTGATAAATACTGTTAATTTGGGAATATGTTTGCATGACGAAGACTGATTATGGGTTATATCTTATAATTAAAACCGCTTACTCAATATCAACTTTTAAAATTCAAAATCCTGAGATATATTTCGATTTACGTATTTTGCGGTGATATTTTCTACGACACAGGAGATATAGAATTACATCTGAATAAACCATGCATTAAGTAGACAACCACATTGGTCAGTTACTAATGAGATTTGATATATGGGTAATTTGGCCCGGAAAATATTATTAGATAGGTCCCATTGACATTAGATGTCCTAAAGGGGCAATAACAACGCATTTAACTAACTAATTGATTATAGACCAAAAATGGTTGCAATCTGGTCGGTGTAAGTTTAAACACGGGGATGACCCATATAGTGTGGTATAGATGCCGTTGACCTCAGACGCCTTTAAGGGTCAAATTTGAGCAATAAAGAGCGTTATTTATAAGTTTAAAGTATTTGTAGGAAAATTGGTACAAATGAACCACCAACTTGATGAATGTCACGCGATAGGCATCTTCGACCCAAGATGACTTACATGGGTATATAATCAATAAAGAGCGTTTATCATCATTCCAGAAGATATGTGAGAAAATTGGTGACAAAAGTCGAATGACGCAGGGCATGTCAAGGGAATGGGTTTGTTGACCTCAAATTATTTAAAGATGCACTAATAATAAGAAATTAAAAGATAAATGTAACTTTATCCGGATGCCGCTGATCTCAGACGATTTTAATGGACAAATGTGAGCAATAAAGAGCGTTAGTTATAGGCTCAAAGTATATGTAGGGAAACTGGTACAGATGAATCACCCGACCAGGTGGTTGTCACGCGATAGGCGTCTTTGACCTCAGATGACTTACATGGTCATATAATCAATAAAGAGCGTTTATTTTCATTCCTGAAGATGAGTGGGGGAAATTTGTGACAAAACTGGAATGACGCAGGGCGTGTCAAAGGATTGGGTGTGTTGACCTCACACGATTTAAAGATGCACTAATAATTAGCAATTAAAAGAAAAAAATTAACTCTATCCGGATGACGTTGATCTCAGACGACTTTAGTGGGCAAATGCGAGCAATGAAGGCATTCGCTATAGGCTCAAAGTATATGAAGAAAAATTGGTACAGATGAATCACCCGACCAGGTGATTTCACGTGATAGGCGTCTTTGACCTCAGATGATTTCATTGATATACAATCATTAAAGAGCGTTTATTATTATTTCATGGAGATATGTGGAGAAATTGATGCAAAAAAGTGACATGACGCAGGGAATGTCACGGGATTGGTTTTGTTTACCTATAATGGTTTTGAAGAGGCACTAATAATCAGCAATTAAGAGATAGTTTAACTTTGGCTTCGAACAGCTGGGTTCTGTTAAATTACAAGAACCGGGGAGGGCTAAATTTGCATTCGTTATGGTGATTGATACATGACGGTACACATGCGTGGTGGGCTACATACTGTGAGCGTATCCACCAAAGCAGTCATGAATGGGGTCGACCGATGACACGTCATAGACGGTTACGCATTCCAAAAAACGCTTAGCCTACGTTTCGGCTAGATTAGTTAAAACTTCAATGACTGTTCACTATAGCAAGTCAACATGATTGGGAGAGGGGTATTGTTAGAATGGATGCGCCACGGTATAGTCTAGAAGTCAAGATGTGTCAACCACAGTATACAAGACCCGTGGTGTTTTCAAAACCACGCGTGGCCAACATTTTAACACGGAAAAATCGCACGTGGTCTTAGCGTCAATGAATACAGAATTGTCAGATAAAATCTTTTATAATAAAAAACAATTTCATATATTGAATTATATATATATGAGATATCATATTTGTTTATCTGTGTCTATGGCCTTTATATCCATGTCATGTTTTGTTGTCGCATTTTATTTTAGTTGGCATTACTATTTTCTTGTGTTTGTTCATATTACATGTACGCAAATGGTTTCGGTAGTTTGTGCGGCGATATCGTGTTCTAACAAATGGGTGAAAAATTGGATATAACATTACAAAAATTCATAAGTTAAAGACATATTATGCACTTGTTCGGACGCGTGAAACTGATTACTTAGTATGCATGCGCTATGCCATGAGGGGATGTATGAATTCTACTAACATTGCCGGAAATCTCAAACAAATCGACCGTACCACTTCATAGAACACATCGTCTGAACTACTATATTATACGCTCAATTGTAAATATTTACTTCAATCAATCAATCAGTTTATTTCTCATAAACCTATACATACATAGGTATGGAGATAATAACAATTTAAATATATACAATATATACATAAACATGTGAGCTTCCGGGTGACAAATGTTGTATACATGGATTATATTACATAACCTTCATCGCTACATAGATGTATAATACTGTAACATGTAAATGAATATTGTAAATATATATAAGCACATACAACTAAATAAATTTATTGTATATGCTTACATATACATATTTATAATTATATATCAATAACTATGTGTATGCGTATATCGGTACTGTTCTTGCATAAATTATGATAATGCTTGTTTTACTTATTGTCTAGCTGAGTTATTCTGTCATTTCTCGATTTACAAGCTTAATAAATTCGCACAACTTGCGGAGATGTGTTACATTGTCGTCGTTGAGTAAATCACTCATCAATATTGTATTAGGGCGTCGGCCAGTTAACATTGGTAACAATCTGCGCCGGGCGTTGTTCATTTTTGTACATACGAGAAGGTAGTGAAATTCGTCGCCAATTAACCCTGTATCGCATAACACGCAAGTGCGGTCATTACGTTCGGTATTGTTCCACCGTCCCGTTTCTATTGGTAACTTATGGTTACTAGTTCGGAATTTGCATAACAGTGTTCGGTTATGGTCGCTAAGTACATCAAGATAGGGTTCAAAATCAGAGTCGTGTTTGAAAATTCGGTATATTTTACCACGACTTGTGTTGTTCATATCATGTTCCCAAGAACCTCTTTGTTCGGAAATAAGGCAACATTTTAGATATGATACCAGCTTATCTACGTTGGTTGCATGACCTGCACACCATATATGCGGCAGATTACATTTGTCTATCAACACGTGAATACAACTCAACCAGGGGGAAATGTTTTCATCTGTTCTGACGTCGCATAACATTGCCTGCGTTAGATTCAGTAACATTTTTGGAAATCTTTCAGGTTCGCTATTTGTGACTTTGCACCAGTATTTAAACATTCTAGTTTTAATCAATATATTTAAAGGCAATTTCCCACTTTCGCCATATATCATAAAATTTGGGGTTGATGGTCGTAGTCGAAGTATGTGCTTTAAAAATTTTCGTTGGACGCTCTCCAATAGATTCCCGATTCGGGACGCAACTATCGGCGGTAAATTAACACAAATGATTTCGCCATCGGGGGGTCACTGTATTTAATGTATATATATAAGAATTACGGTGTGTTCTGTCAATTTGGATATAATATTTGTAAAAATAACTACTTTCAGCAAGATATTCTCCATTTCTATTTCATCACCCTACCGGAGTGTTTCAGATCACTTTAAAATATCGAATTTAATGTCCAAAACGTAACTAAAGTTTTAAATTTAAATTAATTTGTTTTGAAAACTGGGATCAAAATTTATATAAATAAAATTTAGTTTTTCCAAATTTAATTTAAAATGCTCATTTTCAACAATTAATAAAATTTTCAAGAATTGTTAGTATCAAAGTAATTTCATATATATGCACATATGCATATTTTATAGCACACACAATATAACATATTTTTATGAGTAATCGCGGTATATTGGTATCTTTACTTTCTTTGGGCCAATTTTTACAATCGACGGGTTGAATTTCGATAAAATTTCCGTTAAATAAAATGATGCTGCCAATCGCACAAAGGAATCACCACGAGAATACCACGCAGCCAAGAACGATTATCGACGATTAACACGCATTAAGTAAAGTAATTGCCATGCAAATATAGCAGATAGACTGGGATCGACTACAGAATGGTAACTGTAGCAGTCGTGGCCAGTCCCAAATATGTAAGTAGAATGACTGCTATCTTCTGAGAAGAACCCATCGTACATGTATATCCCTGGAATTTTCTTCCTAATGTATGGACAAATTAATGCCATATCCGGTATCGGTATCTCTTTGATTTCACCTCATCACGCAAGAGGTAATAAATCAGCCAGTGCACAGATGCCACGAACTTGTCGATGCGGCCTCGTTTGTTGTAACTCGATATAAGGTTATCAATTAGCCTGATAGAAATTTATCCTGTGTGTGTTCCAATATTGATGTCCAGCTTTATATGTATGAATAGTTTCGTAAATTCCAATCTAAAATGCAATTGTACTTGAATTGTGCCAATAGAGACCGATGGTGCTTGTATTTAAACAATTATTGTGTAGTTTTGTGTATGGAAGTACACCAGAGCCGGTAGTAAGATTATATATATGATTGTACTGATTTGTGTAACCAGTCAGATTTGGCTCCCATTACTCCCAAGTGTCAGAAGCTGTTAATGAATAAAATTATCTTGGAATTCAGTTTAGTAATACTGGTAAATTCATACATGGTTCACATGTCAGCATGAGACGTTTCCGTTGCGCGCGAAGCCACCTCGCGCGATTTAAACGGGACGGACTGGCCTCATTTCGGTTTAGGGAAGAGTTTAACACACCAGATGGTCTGAGCAATTTGCGAAAAATACTTGAAGATTAAGAAAGCTCCTCAAAAGTGCGGGTCCGTGAAGTTGGATCGAAGTTCGAAATTCGGTGGAGATTCGCGTGAAGTTAGATTGAAGTTCGAAGTTCGAAATTCGGTGGAGATTCGACCCCCACTTTTGTTTGCCTCAAATGCATTGTTGTGTTCCAGTTCGTGTTCCCCTGCTCGAATTTTGGGTCAAAAGTTATTTTTTTCACTTTTTCTGAGATACTGCTGGACTTGGAAAATTTAGCCACGGCGCTGGATACCCACCCCCCTAAATTTGAGAAAATTATCAACTGAGCAACCAAATAGCTGATTATCCTGCATTATCATAATTTATTGCGCGATATTTGAATAGAACAGTGCATACTGAGATAACGATACTATTCGAATTTATCATATAAATGTCATTAATCAAGAAATGTGTCAACATAATCACATTTCTAGGGATATATAGGCAGAGTGACAAAGTTTTTATTAACATTCATTTTCATAATATA
The DNA here is from genome assembly GCA_032622095.1 of Siphonodentalium dalli. Taxonomy (NCBI): domain Eukaryota; kingdom Metazoa; phylum Mollusca; class Scaphopoda; order Gadilida; family Siphonodentaliidae; genus Siphonodentalium; species Siphonodentalium dalli. Next base: position 44,262,680 of record CP136065.1, on the reverse strand, counting down.
TAGTCACATGATCTAGTCACATAATCACATTTGAGTATTCTACAGAATACATGGTACCGGTACAACAAATTTCAGATTATTTGATATTTTGATATTTGCTATGTGATATACAGTAATGCCCTAATTAATTGACTCCATAACCACAGCAAAATAATGGGTAATTTTTCAGGATTTAGTTGGAAATATGGCTTGCTGTCATTCATCGGAAAGCTCTCCCCTGAAAAAAATACCCATTATTCTGCTGTGGTTATGGAGTCGTTTAATTAGTTCATTACTGTATTGCTGGAACCAAATTGTTTATCAAAACATGTGGAAATACAACTGTTCATCCCAGTTTATCCCAGTTTGAAGAATAATGCTAATACCAAACACAACCATGATATACCCGCGTGACTCTTCTTGGTGCATCTCAGAAACCAGATCTGAGGAAACATGTTATAGCGTGTAATGGCAGGCTGGTAGCCACTGCTTGAAGTAATAGGCTTCGTAATAATTGGGAATAATATGGATGGATAGCCCAATCTCACTTCTTTTTTGCTCACGATATCAGTGACGATAAAATCTGTGTTACTGTGATCAACATTACAAGCTGATCCACATTAACTTGGAAAACAATTTGAAATTGTTCAAGCTGGCCCGGCTGGCCTTCAATTTATTTGTTAAGATTTTATGTTTTATGTTGTCAAAAGTCTATTTTATTCCATTATTTATTATATCTTTATTTCCATGTCTCATATGGTCAAATGTGCTTTCATTTTATTGCTTATTTTCAGCTGAGTTCTGCATAGTTATTCTTATTTTGTTGTATCAGTAGATGGAATCCTGATTAAATTAAATTTTCCAATAGCGCAGTTTCTAGTTCTATCAAGTTGAATTTGGGTTATTGTTGGCCATTGTGCAACTGATCCAACTACTGATAACCTCTATATATAGTATAGCATTACTATTAACTATATAATGACCTGTTTCTGTTCAAAACACATCAAAATAAGACTCAATAGCAGGAATGAAAAAATAATTTGGCACATGGAAAAAACAGCTTTTTGGACCCGAGAGACACCCACCCACCCACCCCATCATACGTGCCTGGAATTTTTTTCCGACCCCCCCCCCCCTGCTGGACTTGGAAAATTTAGCCACGGCGCTGGACTTCAATATTAAGGTGCCGAAGGGAAGTGGCATTGTTTATGGCTGGATTGAGCTGAAATTTGGCATGTTTGATACTTTCCATAAGAGAATCAAGCAAACTAACGCTCAGCTTCGAGAAATTACTCGATCTATAGGTTTGAATTTCAATCTGAATTTCAATCTGGGCGAATTTCGATCTGGATTGAAGTTAGAAATTCAGATTGAAATTCGACCCCCACTTTTTTTTGTGATTTTTTTCACTTTTTCTGAGATACTGCTGGAATTGGAAAATTTAGCCACGACGCTGGACGTAGAAAATTTGGCCTTCAATATTAAGGTGCCGAAGGGAAGTGGCATTGTTTATGGCTGGATTGAGCTGAAATTTGGCATGTTTGATACTTTCCATAAGAGAATCAAGCAAACTAACGCTCGGCTTCGAGAAATTACTCGATCTATAGGTTTGAATTTCAATCTGAATTTCGAACTTCAATCCAGATCGAAATTCGCCCAGATTAAAATTCAGATTGAAATTCAAACCTATAGATCGAGTAATTTCTCGAAGCTGAGCGTTAGTCCAGCGCCGTGGCTAAATTTTCCAAGTCCAGCAGTATCTCAGAAAAAGTGAAAAAAAATCACTTTTGACCCAAAATTCGAGCAGGGGAGCACGAATTGGAACACAACAATGCATTTGAGGCAAACAAAAGTGGGGGTCGAATCTCTACCGAATTTCTAACTTCGAACTTCGATCCAACTTCACGGACCCCAAAAGTGCTCGTAACCAAGATCAATGCTACGATGCGTATTATTGCTGCTAGGTCCCTCAAGCGACAACCTAATGAAATTACATGTGGTATATTTGGTTGGGCCGCAAATGAAACCGACGTGTGCCGCCACATGTGTTGTTTATCCAGCTTAATTGGTTAATCGTAATTTTGTCATTAAATGAACCTGTCAGCACCATATAACACCAATAAAGACCCCGTTAATCTCGAGATTTGAACGGTAACTCCCAGCTGTAAATCCAAAAAAAGATCTCGCGCACCCTCCCGGACCCTCCCCCAATTGAAATTGATTACATTCAAACCATTGCATATTCCATTATAAATCATGATGTTACTACATGCGATCTTAGCTCATTCATATTCATGGCACATATAGTGTGAAATTCTCACCCAGAGTTACGTAGAACCACAGATAGGATGAAAGAATTTGAGCGTATTTCAGAAACATGTAATGTTTTAAATGTAAACAGTGTGTGTATGCTATCCATATAATTTTATGGAATAAAATTTTACTCAGTGCCATCTGGCCTGGCATCTCGGTGTGGAATAAAACTTGTTTCTATGCATGAAATTTGGAATGGTGCACTTTGTTTTATATAAGAAATGAACGGCGGTTTCAATGTGGTCATGGGATTTTGACCGCGAGAAAAATTCAGCAAACTGCATAAACCCCAAAGGGGTTCATGCGGAGTTTGCTGATTTTTTATCGCAGTCAAAACCCATGACCACGTTGAGTCCGCCGTTTATTATTCATATTTATATACTTACGCTCTTTAAAACACTTCTCCAAATATGTCCGTTATTAAGTCAAAAACACTTTTTTCAAATATGTCCGTTATTTCGTTTATAAAAATAATTTCCTATTTCTATATTTTGCTCTATATTTCGCCCTATTTCGCTGTATTTTCCTATTTCGATTTTTCGTGCTATTTCGCTGTATTTTCATATTTCGCTTTTTCGTTGTATTTCATATTTCGATAATTCGCTATAATTGACATATTATGGAATTATATGATAACCAACATTCTGATAGTCAACCGAACATCTTGTGCCACCCGTGCTCGCGATCAGATGCCACAAGCCATCCAATCGTGAACCTCGATTACATATTGTTTGCTATCAAATCCTTGGCGTATTGGCTGACTAGATACTCAAGCAGTCGGTAATGTCCGACAATCCCCGGTGATTTCCGGGAACAATGTGTTCATAAACCTATGAACGACATTGAACGTGACGTTACGTTCATAGATTTATGAACGCATTGAATAAGGGGGCGTGTCTACCGTAACGCTATGGGGAAATCGGAAGAGATATCAGGTGTATGTAAATATATAAATATAACAGTTATACGTCCTGTGATCTAGTCAGGGTTATCAGGCCTCATAAATGTTAACAATCAGATTGCATAATATGCTTTGGTTGTATTCTGTTTAGGTATAACATTTATAATTCGCAATCAAAATCACAAGGTCAGCAGTATTTCTTACCAAAGGAGGTGTACACACATAACGGGTGGACTTCGCCATATGCAAGAATATGGTTTGGGACCCGTTCACACGTACACATGGCCTAAAGGGCGTGGTCGCAATTTGGTTGGACCAACAGTGTGGTGGTCTGTCTTGTGGTTTAACCGTTGTCGATTATAAAATCCCTTTATCTGGCCTAATTGGGACATGTGGTGTGTAATCGTACAGTCATATTTGAGCTAATGCGATGATTGTTGTGGGAAGCTCATTGAAAATTTACAACTTGTTTTAATTGAAGTGTTCATATCTTCTAAAATTGCAATATACGACAAAATGATGCGTCAACATTTCACGTTCCGCGTCTTTTAGAGTAATTTGCTACCTCTGACCTTTTCACTCGAAACATAATTGTTTGGAACCCGTTCACATGGCCAGATGACTTGGAGGTCGTAGTCGCAATTTTGTCTGTCTGAAGTTAAAGCTGATTTCACAGACCTGCGGCTGACACATGCGTGCAGTGTCTGCGGCTATCGGTTTATGCGCAGTGCCAGTGGTCAGCCACAAACCCGATAGCGTTGGCCTTGTGCGTCCGCCGCAGGTCTGTGAAAGCAGCTTCAACTGTTCTCGAATATAAAATCCCATTAGCTGGCATAATTAGACACGTGCTATGTAAACATGCATTCCTGTTTTCGCTACTAATACGATTTTTTTTAAAGATCGCGATCGCCATTTAATAGGTGAAAGGTCATCGATGACATGGTTGTTTTTGGTTATTTTTTATAATAGGCGACCAAATTATGCGTCAACTTTCCAAATTCTAAATCGTTTAAAGATAGTCATGGGTGATCTCTTATCTTTTCAAAATGACATTCCGACTTTGATAAAAGGCTTATATACCAGTATGTTACTATGTGTGTGTGCCTAGTATTTTCATCGTTTTATTTTTTAAATCAGATACATATAAATGTAGAATGATAAAAAACTAACAAGTTACATGGATATTGTGCGCTCGCATTTTATTTGTAGAAACCGTGATGACGAAACACACAGTATGCATGATTTGATTTGGAACAGTAAACACGGCAATAAAAAATACTCAACGCGGAAGTGAAACGTTTGCTAAATCTGTTGTACGCGCATCACAATTTCACCAGTTTATTTCGCAATAGGTAATTCGTTACGTCACAGAGTCCCAATATAACGTCGCATTGTACACTCGGGAGTCCAATATGACATTTGGGAGTACAATATGACTTCCCCCCCCCCGTACTATAACGTGGCGATTTAATATAATAAATGATAACTGATAGGTAAAAAACTGTGATTAGGTAGACACGTACACGCTGGTTATATATGTCTCCCCAATAACTGTTTTCAACGCATTGCATATACACGTTAGGTTATTGTCCCTAATGATGACAACTCAAAGACTTATATTTGACTTTGTATGCCACCCAATTTGTTATTGTATAGGTATAAATACGTGTCCATAGAAGCCACATAGTGGACACTGTGGGAATATTAACTTTCTCAAATTAACTGATATGTAATAAACCATGATTATAGGGAGACACGTACATGCTGGTTATATGTGTCTCCCTATTGACGGATTTCAACGCATTGCATATGCATGTTAGGTTAATGTGTCCTTAAAGATTACAACTCAAAAGTGTTATATTTGTTTTGTATGCCACTCATTTGTTACTGTATTGATATACATACGTGTCTATAGAAGCCACTATATGGGTATTGTGGGAATATTAACTTTCTCAGATTAAATATAACTTATACGTAATAAACCGTTATTAAGGAGACAAAGATAACCAGCATGCATGTATGTTTCTGCAACGTATTGCATATGTACACGTTATGTTATTATCCCCAATGATTGCGACTCAAAAGAGTAATATTTGGCTTTTTTTGCCACCAACTTATTTATTGTATATATATAAATACGTGTCCATATATATATAGAAGCCACACGCGGGTATTGTGGGAATATTAACTTTCTCAAGTTAACTGATAGGTGATAAACCGTGATTATGGAGACACGTACGTGCTCGTTATATATGTCTCCCTAATAACTGGTTTCAACGCATTGCATATACAGGTTAGGCTATTGGCCCTAATGAGTACTACTCAAAAGAGTTATATTTGACTTTGTATGCCACCCATTTTTCACTGTATAGGTATTCATACGTGTCAATATAAGCCACATAACTCGTTAGCTCTTCATACTTGGAGGTCAATATACAATAATTATATAACACATTCATTGCGAATGGTTTAATACACCTTCTGATATTGTTGTTGGCACCAATAAAATTATTCTGACTGGTGTCCATGCTATATATATGCAAAGAAATTCATTAATTGTTTAAGAAAGAATATGTTCATTACAACCAGTTCCACGAACCCACGCAAGACAAAGTTGCATGAAAAGAATCAGGTTCACAAACACTCATGACTTACTGGGTTACTTTATTGTAGCACGATTGTGGGATACCTGTATTTTATTATAAAAGTAATATATAAATAAAATCACATAGCTAATTTTCTGTTCAAAACAACTAAACAGAGCTTGTATATTCAAACTCGATATACTGTATTTCAATATTGCAAATAGCAACTGACTGCTTCGACAATGAGTGTTTTTGTATGGCATTTTATTTACTATTATATTAAAGTAACTTATACAATAGTATTTTCTCAACATCATTACAATTTAATACAGCATGAAATAAGCCACATACGTACTGAGGACACAATGCCCCTTTAAATAATATACATATCCCCTTTAAATTTGATTCATTTAGGGCATTGCCTTTCTAGAAAGTAGGACAGAATTTATAGATGATCCTGGACAAGCGATAAGGGTCTTCTTGGTAACAAAATATGACTGGAAAAATCATACATCAAATTTGGTTCCGATCAAATAACCAAAACTTGAGTTATTCAGAAACCTCAAATTTGGAAAATCCTTACTCTAAAATGGGCCAGAACTCAGTAAAACTTATTCGAAACAAACCCTTAGTATAGACCTGTATTTGGCACTAAACAGCTAACATACACATTTCCTTCAGACCAAACAGCCCAATTTAAATTTATCGAGAAATCTCAAATTTGGAAAATTTTAAGTAAAAAGGGTCATAACTTAGTAAAAAATGATTCGGACCGAACCCTTTTTCGAACTTGAATTGTATTTACGCACTGAACATATTTATAAGATATTTAACTCTTTAGTTCCCACACTAGCTGTATAAGCCACCCCTTCATCTCCCTGCAGCTATATAACATAATACCGACGGTGTGTTCCCGGGCATATATCAAGTACCAGACGCTATTTCCCCATAAGTTTTGGCTTGTCAGAAAGTATCCCGTTGCTCCATAAATGGTGGTAAACCTGTTACTGTGTTGACGCAGTGAAGGTAGGCTGTTGGAGTGACAGCTCCAACTGGGGATCATGACCGTAAGCCGGGACGTGTGTCGTAATATGAGAAAATCGACACCTGTGTATAAGAGCCCTGGGCAAGCAAGTATCTTCGACATTTCTGTTGGGATTAGTTCAATATCAGTATATCAAACTATATGTATTGTGCGTTTCGTCAGCTCTGAAATGTTGCTTTTAATATTCCATACAAAATCTCATCATTTACTCAGATTACATGGGTTGAAGTGACCACGACGTGTTTGCACACGAATGTCACATTGTGACAATAAAATAGGTCTTATACAAATGATCCTTGTTCAGGATTTAGACTCGTCTTATTTTGGAAAGTCACCAACTCCCAAAAGTATTTTGTAAACAATTCAAAGCAAATGTGTTTTGTTTTCTTCTCATAATTAATACCAGAAATATCTCATGATATGGCTTAAGGACTTAATTTCGCGACCAACTTGTCGTCAACGCATGTACATTGTTTCTGGCGATAATGAGTTTCTGTTGTTTCTGCCAGAACAAATGTATTTCCGCTGGCGAAAAGTGCAGCTAGTCGGTCGCGAAAATAATCAAATATATTTGTCCGGTATCAATTCAGAACGCTAGATATCCTCTATTTCGTTCAGCCAAAATAACGCGATGTCGCACTACGAAATTCAAGTAAGGTTTTAAAATATATTTTCAGAATAGTGATGTTTGTGATTGTTTATTACTATAAACTAACATGCAAATGTAACAGTTAACAGAAGTGATAATATAGAACATACACATACAATTCAATTATAATTATTATTCATTGGTAATTCGCTGTACATACATAAGTATGTTCCGCTTCCAGAGTGCGTAATGCTTACGTGTATATACCGCACGGCTTCTGATTTATTAGCACAAATCAATGGTAATCGTGATGCAGGCTAGATCATAGGTATACGTGTATGTCATTGGTTTTATGGCGCGTTGTCTAATTACTCAATATCAACTTTGATTTCGACTTCGAAAACACCTATTATATAACACGTCGTGCTTGGAAGTTCATCTTCGTGCAAACACTGTATGGCATCACCATTTAAAATTTAGCCGCATTATATAATATAAGAGAAATTTGAAACAATCCATATACAGGTATATAGGTGTACGATTACACACTATTTTATCACATACGTCAGAAACACCAGAAACATATACCAACATTATCAGAAAAAGGACCGCACAATGTACACATTGTATTGATATAGATATTTCCTTTTACTCAAAAGCCAAACATGTTTGAGAAAATAGTTTGTGAACTCTTCGATCAAGCAAATTGTAACATAACGTCCAACTGAAACATGCATGTAACACCAGCCATTTAATGTTAAGCGGTTTGAAACAATAATACATAACTGTAGCTGAGCTGTCGCGTGTCCACCCCTGGTCAAGTGGGCATGCTAATATACTATGATGCCGGTGGTCATGTTGAATTGCTATGATGCGGGTATAGGGCAAACTAATTCCGTTACGAAAAAGTACCGTTATTTTTCTAAAGTTGTAATTTTCAAGGTGATTGGATAACTAGAGCGATTTGATAAAACAAAAACATTCAAGAACATATATATTTTTGAAAAATATAATAATAACTGCGCTGGTGTTTCTAAAACGACGCAAATAGCGATCTTGGTTATAGTCGATGTTCAACTAATGCAACCATTATTAAAGTCACGGGCGACATCCGTTGCAGAAATATTTATATTTGTTCAAATCGGCATCAACAGAATGAACGCCAACATACATGTATATACGCCCGTGTCTTTAATTATTATAACCAATGCCGTGTACTGATATATCATGTATATACAGTTCAACTCATATGCCAAACATAATCAGCGCGTAAATAGTGTATTGTCGTCAAGACGTACAATGGTGTACGTAAATAACATAACAGACCGAAATTCTATTGGTTATTCCTACAAAAATGATATAAACGCTCTTTATTATTTCCCTATCAGGAAAACAGTAACAAACAACGCGCTTTATGTGTGTCATATCCAGATCTAAACAAAGCAATGAAACGTAATTTTTTTGCTTTTGTTTACATAACAAAGGGGAACAAATTGACAATAACATACCGTTTATGCCATATTTCTGATTGGTATAAGAACAAAGTATGTCCATATCTTACTATTCCTTCTGTTTATGGTGGTTTTTCAAGGATATGAATGTTTTAACACCATACCCACCGCGAACGCCGCCCGTATCTTTAAAAATATTTCGCAATAAATTTGTTTTTGAATGTTATAATTTGGTTTGAAATGATAACTGAGTCAAATCGTGCATTTCACCAAATTTGAAATTATATCATGAAATGTGTTGCGTGAACAATTAATATAATTGGATAGTTTGAATGTTAACTGAGTATAGCAATATACAGTAGATACACATTGGGTTCTCTGTGATGTCCATGCATTATATATCTCATAACCATAATCCATAATTGTTCGGAACGTTCAACTACAATGATACTTGAAATGGCAACCGTCCTTACATAGATGAACATTGGAGAGTTTGCAACCAAATACAGTTTCTTTTCTTTCTTTTGAGTTCAGATGAACCCGACATCGGTTCTTGCGTCCCATGTGTGTGGACACGTGTCCGTTTGAGTTTTCTGGTGATACATTGAGGGCACGTGGCTCTTCTTGTGCTTTGAGTTTTCTAGAAGAATATTCTGCAATCAGTTGATGAGCCAGTTCAATACTAAAATCCATATGCGTGAACACCTTCTTAGAATTATGTCTCTTTGATGTTTCTTTGAACAAGATGAAACTGTTAACTATTGATGAATTGGCGACCAACCAGAAGATGCATTTCCATGCTTTTTTCCTTTCGCGACCGAGGAGATACGTCATCCTCAACTGATCATGTTTGTCAACACCATTCATGTACTTGTTGTACATGAATATGCTCATCGGCTGAGTCACTTCAAAAATTGTTTTTCCATGGCGCCGATTAGCCATGATATCTGTCGTTGGGTCAGTCATCGTGCTAAGGGTGAACACTTGTTTCTTGTCCTGCCATACCGTTGCCGTGAGAAATTCGCCATCCTGCCTAGTGTTATAGTCACCTCGATTCATTTTCTTCAGTCGCTGTAAATCCTTCGGGAATCCTTTCCTGTTCTGCCAAACGGTGCCACACGAGTAAAACCCATCGTTTAGTAAGTCCTGCATGAGGTGCACACTCGTAAAATAGTTATCAAAGAACAAACAGTAATTTTTGTCACACAAATCCGATGACAATGACGTAACCACATCATACCCGAGACCTTTTCCAGACGGTTTGAAATAATGCTTTCCAAGGTATACTTCAAAGTTTAACAGGTAGGCATTGGTGGCATCGTACATCATCCATATTTTGATCCCTCGTTTTATTGGTTTTGCCGGCATGTATTGCTTGTAGGAGAGACATTGAAATCGTGTTACTTGCCTTCGCAATATATATCTGTCGACGAAGGAATGATAAAATGGACGGGACGTCCATTTTATCATTCCTTCGTCGACAGATATATATTGCGAAGGCAAGTAACACGATTTCAATGTTGTTAGTGATGAGTCGATGATGTCGCGAACCTTATATAGTGGATCGTACGAATCTGTCCCTTTAGCAGGTTCGCTCTCTCGGTCACTGACGTGGAAGTATTCTGTGATTTTTTCAAATCTGCGCCGATTCATAACTTTGCTGATGCCGGCGTTTCCGATAAACTCATCATGTGACCAGTACTGCTTGTATGAGGGAAGGTCATTCACACCCATCATGATGTTCATACCGATGTACGCACGAAGTTCTAGTTCCGAAATATCAGACCAGTATTTATCAGTCTCGCCCTTTTCTTCCATTTTCCATTTGGCATAGTTGTTAGTATGCCTGGCTATTTCGGCATACTTCGATGGCGAGAACATAAAATTGAAATATTCCAAAGCTGTTGCTGTATCAGTATCGAATTCATCTGGTATAACTGGCCCTGTCCTTTGGGTAAATGGCTGAAGTGATACCTTTCGAAGTTTATTTGACCAGCCAATCGGGTTATTATTCAAGCTGCTATCATCGATGGAGGTCACATTGTCGCTGGTAGCAGGGGCAGAGTAATCGTCGTCTGAATCTTCTGATGACGAGGAACCGCAATCTCCGCTAAAATCGCTATCATCTCCCATTAACATGTCGATCACTTGCTGTTTCGAAAATGTTGCAGCCATGTTGTTCGTAAATACTTAGAATGGTACCCAAGTAACACAGCATGTGTCGCGCGCGATGCACACGGTGCCACGTTTATTGTTATTAGATAGGCAAATAACGAGTTGACATAACCGGGTGGTCTCGATTAGAAACATAGCAAAAACGGGGGGCATAGGGGCGAACTCATTAGTACAGTCTGGGCCTAGTGTGGCGCTCTAGGGCGCTTGTGGGGAAGTCTGGTAACGCGCTCTTATGCGCGTCTATGGATATGTTGCGAGGCGCCCACATGCGCTTATGTGGAAATAGTGCAAAAGCGTCCAGGGACGCTTATGGGGAGTAAAGAGATAAAACATGCGCAGAAAATTAATACAATTTTAACGTTACTAAAGTTATCGTTCGCAAACCAAAATGCGCACGCACGGACGAAATGACGCACACTCGGACAGACGCTGTTGGTTTTCGTAGTTTTCCTGAGACAAATATAACTTTGGCATAATGCTCATGTTGAGCCATATCCAAATTAAATCGGTCAATGGTTCACCACACAGTTCGGATGGAAGTGCAACAAGGGCTTTCATGATAACGGATACTGTTTATTTCCCATTTTATCTCTGGTGCCATATCAGGATTAGTGAACATTCATCATTATCGGTGTCCTGTCTACGTCATAATTCAGAAACCCCTCATGTGCCACAAAGTAGTCTAGTCATGTCATGAGATAGAAGCTATCCAGTTCTACGTTTAAAGGTACGGGAGGCCTTGGCGGTGGGTATCCTGTCAAAATGTTTCAACCCGTCAAAAACCGGCACAAACAGAAAGAACATCAAAATGTAGACATATGTTTGACCATTGTTATGTAAAAAAAAAAGCATAAACAGTTACTTTTCTGGTGTTTGTTTATATTATTATGGTAAACATAAAGAGCGTTCTTTGTTGGTGAATTCCTGATATGGAACTAATAAAGAGCGTTTATACCATTTGTATGTGATTAGCCAGCAGCATTGTGCTGTCTTCTGTAACACAACCAGGCTCTTGTTCAGATAAAATATAGTAGATCTTTATGATAACATACTGTTGTTTACGCGATTGTCATGGTATATAATTTATGCATTGAACACTAAGCGTGTTAATGTTTTTCTGTTTACGGTGTTTGGAACAGATATGAATATTTTCGACAATTAAGGCCTCCCGTGCCTTTAAGTTATTTGATTATATGTTATGTAAGTCGTCATCATTGTTTTTTTTTTTATAAAATCGTCATCATTGTTATATTTTCATTTTGTTCTGATGATAATCCATGTTCAATAAACATCTGAATTTGAATTGATGTCCAGATATCTTGTCATGGTACTCTGACAAAACCCCCTCAGGAAGAAAACAAACAGTAGGACAAACCTTTTGGGACCAAACGACATTATTACAAAACGCCCTCGGTTGATATAAGTTATCTGGTTGAGGGAGAAAACAAATAACTTGCATTTGGCGTCGTCGGCAAAACATGTTCTCTGGTGCATATCTTGGTCGGATTTTGTCGTTAAATAATTTAGCACGGGATACAATCCATACAATTGGGACATTGGTCATGGCATGGTACATGGAAGTTGACATCAGCATGTTTATAGGGACAAGCACATTTGGTATAATTCGGCCAAAATAAATCATTAACCAAATGATGCAATACCGGAAAATGCTCTCGTGCAGAATAGACATGTATGTATATACAGGTGTTCCAATCTCGGTAGCTCGAGCGAGAACAGCATTGTTAACCTACGGTCGGTTCTGCCAAGTGCGCAACATAAACATGACACGGACCGCACCTCCCCAAGCTGCCTTCATAAGGACAATATAATATCATGCAGCCAATTGCCCTGTATGCATTTGTTGGCAATCAGGCAAGTTGTTAGCTAAAGCGGAAATGAATATATTAACCAGTGCACATGGACTTGCAACGCGCTCCGCTCCCATTCCATGCATCCAAACGGCCTCTATGCGCTGTCCCTATTATACATGTACTCGGATAGAGGCAGTTTGGATGCACGTTTTACGTTAATAGTACGGTAGTATTATTAAAGTCAAGGGGGTCGATACAATACCCCCGTTTACCATCACTAGAAAATCTGACAAATTTAGCCCATTTATCCAACAATGGCATCTATATCGCCATGGGTGGGTCGGCGATTGATTCTTTCATTTTAAACCATACATGTACAAACGCTCATCAATTTCATTTCTATATGCAAGCATTTAGTATTTTCTTCTGAATATTGTCTCCCAACAGCGTCAAAAGGCAAGGTCTGGGTGGCGCAAACGATGTGGCCCGGCACGCATCCAGCTTATTATAATTACAAAACGATCGAACAATCAACTAAAACGTTTAGCGCTCAATGATCACTTGTTGTCTGATAATGTATCTATGCACACGTCGTCATTATCTATTTTTAACAACCAAATTAGAGGGTAATTATGAAATATTCATTATTGTTTGAACTCTCCATCGCGATTCGCGATCGCATCTACAAACAACTCGACATATGAAGCTGGGTGTGTTCATTTGCTAAAATGAGTATATGACTGAACAAAGACACCCAACCCCTCCCCCACACGTTTCAAACGAAAACATTGTCCCGTTAGAAATGTCCTTAAAGTGTTTGTCGGAAAGTGTCATATGCCATGAAGACATGTAAATAAACGACGAATGGAGATATCGTACGTTGATAACTGCGTTGTTTGTTACTATTGTTCTTATATGGAAATAATGAAGAGCGTTTATATAATGTTTGTGTGATTAACCAATATGATTGCGTTGTGTTATGTAAACAGAAGCAAAACTTCGGTAACACGAGCATGCTGTTGTTTACGCAATCATCGTACACATTGAGGACAATACACTATTCGTGCGCTGATTACGTTTGTATATGAACAAAACTGTACATATTTTAATATTCCATCTGTTGGTGGCGATTTGACCACATATTAATATTTCTGCAACGAACACCGCCCGTGCCTTTAATTATTATAACCAATGCCATGTACTGATATACATATACATATAGCTAACAAAATTAACGACATTAGGGAGACTCTTGAAATAATCCGACCTTAGGGAGACATCTCGACAAAGCTATATATATTTTAATATTCCATCTGTTGGTGGCGATTTGATCACTTATGAATAGTTCTGCAACGAACGCCGCCCGTGCCTTTAATTATTATAACCAATACCATGTAATGATATACATATACCTAACAACATGAAACGACATTCGGGAGACTCTTGAAATAATCCGACCTTAGGCAGACATCTCAATATATCATTTTCCATGCAACGTGCAGCTTCTGGGTATGGTGAGAGCATTTGGTATTAATAAAAAAACATCTTTTATTGCTCATATTAAAGATACGGGCTGTCTTTGGCGGTGGGTATGCTGTTAAAATATTCAGCTCCGTCAAAAACCGCCATAAACAGAAATAGTAAAATATAGGCAGAATTTGTCGTTATATCATACAGAACTATGGAATAAACAGTACGTTACGTTTCCTGACTTTTGTATAGATCCGGATATGGTAAGCATAAAGAGCGTTGTTTGTTACTATATTTCTTATATGGAAATAATGAAGAGCGTTTATATAAGTTTGTGTGATTAACTAATATGATTGCGTTGTGTTATGTAAACAGAAGCAAAACTTCTGTAACACGAGCATGCTTTTGTTTACGCAATCATCGTACACATTGAGGACAATACACTATTCGTGCGCTGATTACGTTTGTATATGAACAAAACTGTACATATTTTAATATTCCATCTGTTGGTGGCGATTTGACCACATATTAATATTTCTGCAACGAACACCGCCCGTGCGATTAATTAGTATAACCAATGCCATGTACTGATATACATATACATATAGCTAACAAAATTAACGACATTAGGGAGACTCTTGAAATAATCCGACCTTAGGGAGACATCTCGACAAAGCTATATATATTTTAATATTCCATCTGTTGGTGGCGATTTGATCACATATGAATAGTTCTGCAACGAACGCCACCCGTGCCTTTAATTATTATAACCAATGCCATGTACTGATATACATATACATATAGCTAACAAAATTAACGACATTAGTGAGACTCTTGAAATAATCCGACCTTGGGGAGACATCTCGACAAAGCTATATATATTTTAATATTCCATCTGTTGGTGGCGATTTGATCACATATGAATAGTTCTGCAACGAACGGCGCCCGTGCCTTTAATTATTATAACCAATACCATGTAATGATATACATATACCTAACAACATGAAACGACATTCGGGAGACTCTTGAAATAATCCGACCTTAGGCAGACATCTCAATATATCATTTTCCATGCAACGTGCAGCTTCTGGGTATGATGAGAGCATTTGGTATTAATAAAAAAACATCTTTTATTGCTCATATTAAAGATACGGGCGGTGTTGGCGGTGGGTATGCTGTTAAAATATTCATCTCCGTCAAAAACCGCGATAAACAGAAATAGTAAAATATAGGCAGAAGTTGTTGTTATATCATACATAAATATGGCATAAACAGTATGTTATTGTCAATTGTTTTCACTTTGTTGTGCAAACAAAAGGGAAAAACCGTTACGTTTCCTGACTATTGTATAGATCCGGACATGGTAAGCATAAAGAGCGTTGTTTGTTACTATTTTTCTTATATGGAAATAATGAAGAGCGTTTATATAATGTTTGTGTGATTAACCAATATGATTGCGTTGTGTTATGTAAACAGAAGCAAAACTTCTGTAACACGAGCATGCTGTTGTTTACGCAATCATCGTACACCTTGAGGACAATACACTATTCGTGCGCTGATTACGTTTGCATATGAACAAAACTGTACATATTTTAATATTCCATCTGTTGGTGGCGATCTGACCACATATCAATATTTCTGCAACGAACACGGCCCGTGCCTTTAATTATTATAACCAATGCCATGTACTGATATACATATACATATAGCTAACAAAATTAACGACATTAGGGAGACTCTTGAAATAATCCGACCTTAGGGAGACATCTCGACACAGCTATATATATTTTAATATTCCATCTGTTGGTGGCGATTTGATCACATATGAATAGTTCTGCAACGAACGCCGCCCGTGCCTTTAATTATTATAACCAATACCATGTTATTATATACATATACCTAACAACATGAAACGACATTCGGGAGACTCTTGAAATAATCCGACCTTAGGCAGACATCTCAATATATCATTTTCCATGCAACGTGCAGTGCAGCTTCTGGGTATGGTGAGAGCATTTGGTATTAATAAAAAAACATCTGTTATTGCTCATATTAAAGATACGGGCTGTCTTTGGCGGTGGGTATGCTGTTAAAATATTCATTTCCGTCAAAAACCGCCATAAACAGAAATAGTAAAATATAGGCAGAATATGTTGTTATATCAAACAGAAATATGGCATAAACAGTATGTTATTGTCATTTGTTTTCACTTTGTTGTGCAAACAAAAGGAAAAAACCGTTACGTTTCCTGACTTTTGTATAGATCCGGATATGGTAAGCATAAAGAGCGTTGTTTGTTACTAGTGTTCTTATATGGAAATAATGAAGAGCGTTTATATTATGTTTGTGTGATTAACCAATATGATTGCGTTGTGTTTTGTAAACAGAAGCAAAACTTCTGTAACACGAGCATGCTGTTGTTTACGCAATCGTCGTACACATTGAGGACAATACACTATTCACGCGCTGATTACGTTTGCATATGAACAAAACTGTACATATTTTAATATCCCATCTGTTGGTGGCGATTTGACCACATATTAATATTTCTGCAACGAACACCGCCCGTGCCTTTAATTATTATAACCAATGCCATGTACTCATATACATATACATATAGCTAACAAAATTAACGACATTAGGGAGACTCTTGAAATAATCCGACCTTAGGGAGACATCTCGACAAAGCTATATATATTTTAATATTCCATCTGTTGGTGGCGATTTGATCACATGAATAGTTCTGCAACGAACGCCACCCGTGCCTTTAATTATTATAACCAATGCCATGTACTGATATACATATACATATAGCTAACAAAATTAACGACATTAGTGAGACTCTTGAAATAATCCGACCTTGGGGAGACATCTCGACAAAGCTATATATATTTTAATATTCCATCTGTTGGTGGCGATTTGATCACATATGAATAGTTCTGCAACGAACGGCGCCCGTGCCTTTAATTATTATAACCAATACCATGTAATGATATACATATACCTAACAACATGAAACGACATTCGGGAGACTCTTGAAATAATCCGACCTTAGGCAGACATCTCAATATATCATTTTCCATGCAACGTGCAGCTTCTGGGTATGATGAGAGCATTTGGTATTAATAAAAAAACATCTTTTATTGCTCATATTAAAGATACGGGCGGTGTTGGCGGTGGGTATGCTGTTAAAATATTCATCTCCGTCAAAAACCGCCATAAACAGAAATAGTAAAATATAGGCAGAAGTTGTTGTTATATCATACAGAAATATGGCATAAACAGTATGTTATTGTCAATTGTTTTCACTTTGTTGTGCAAACAAAAGGAAAAAAACCGTTACGTTTCCTGACTATTGTATAGATCCGGATATGGTAAGCATAAAGAGCGTTGTTTGTTACTATTTTTCTTATATGGAAATAATGAAGAGCGTTTATATAATGTTTGTGTGATTAACCAATATGATTGCGTTGTGTTATGTAAACAGAAGCAAAACTTCTGTAACACGAGCATGCTGTTGTTTACGCAATCATCGTACACCTTGAGGACAATACACTATTCGTGCGCTGATTACGTTTGCATATGAACAAAACTGTACATATTTTAATATTCCATCTGTTGGTGGCGATCTGACCACATATCAATATTTCTGCAACGAACACGGCCCGTGCCTTTAATTATTATAACCAATGCCATGTACTGATATACATATACATATAGCTAACAAAATTAACGACATTAGGGAGACTCTTGAAATAATCCGACCTTAGGGAGACATCTCGACACAGCTATATATATTTTAATATTCCATCTGTTGGTGGCGATTTGATCACATATGAATAGTTCTGCAACGAACGCCGCCCGTGCCTTTAATTATTATAACCAATACCATGTAATGATATACATATACCTAACAACATGAAACGACATTCGGGAGACTCTTGAAATAATCCGACCTTAGGCAGACATCTCAATATATCATTTTCCATGCAACGTGCAGCTTCTGGGTATGGTGAGAGCATTTGGTATTAATAAAAAAACATCTGTTATTGCTCATATTAAAGATACGGGCTGTCTTTGGCGGTGGGTATGCTGTTAAAATATTCATTTCCGTCAAAAACCGCCATAAACAGAAATAGTAAAATATAGGCAGAATTTGTTGTTATATCATACAGAACTATGGCATAAACAGTACGTTACGTTTCCTGACTTTTGTATAGATCCGGATATGGTAAGCATAAAGAGCGTTGTTTGTTACTATATTTCTTAAATGGAAATAATGAAGAGCGTTTATATAATGTTTGTGTGATTAACCAATTTGATTGCGTTGTGTTATGTAAACAGAAGCAAAACTTCTGTAACACGAGCATGCTGTTGTTTACGCAATCATCGTACACATTGAGGACAATACACTATTCATGCGCTGATTACGTTTGTATATGAACAAAACTGTACATATTTTAATATTCCATCTGTTGGTGGCGATTTGACCACATATTAATATTTCTGCAACTAACACCGCCCGTGCCTTTAATTATTATAACCAATGCCATGTACTGATATACATATACATATAGCTAACAAAATTAACGACATTAGGGAGACTCTTGAAATAATCCGACCTTAGGGAGACATCTCGACAAAGCTATATATATTTTAATATTCCATCTGTTGGTGGCGATTTGATCACATATGAATAGTTCTGCAACGAACGCCACCCGTGCCTTTAATTATTATAATCAATGCCATGTACTGATATACATATACATATAGCTAACAAAATTAACGACATTAGGGAGACGCTTGAAATAATCCGACCTTAGGGAGACATCTCGACAAAGCTATATATATTTTAATATTCCATCTGTTGGTGGCGATTTGATCACATATGAATAGTTCTGCAACGAACGCCGCACGTGCCTTTAATTATTATAACCAATACCATGTAATGATATACATATACCTAACAACATGAAACGACATTCGGGAGACTCTTGAAATAATCTGACCTTAGGCAGACATCTCAATATATCATTTTCCATGCAACGTGCAGCTTCAGGGTATGGTGAGAGCATTTGGTATTAATAAAAAAACATCTTTTATTGCTCATATTATAGATACGGGCGGTGTTGGCGGTGGGTATGCTGTTAAAATATTCATCTCCGTCAAAAACCGCCATACACAGAAATAGTAAAATATAGGCAGAATATGTTGTTATATCAAACAGAAATATGGCATAAACAGTATGTTATTGTCATTTGTTTTCACTTTGTTGTGCAAACAAAAGGAAAAAACCGTTACGTTTCCTGACTTTTGTATAGATCCGGATATGGTAAGCATAAAGAGCGTTGTTTGTTACTATTGTTCTTATATGGAAATAATGAAGAGCGTTTATATAATGTTTGTGTGATTAACCAATATGATTGCGTTGTGTTTTGTAAACAGAAGCAAAACTTCTGTAACACGAGCATGCTGTTGTTTACGCAATCGTCGTACACATTGAGGACAATACACTATTCACGCGCTGATTACGTTTGCATATGAACAAAACTGTACATATTTTAATATTCCATCTGTTGGTGGCGATTTGACCACATATTAATATTTCTGCAACGAACACCGCCCGTGCCTTTAATTATTATAACCAATGCCATGTACTCATATACATATACATATAGCTAACAAAATTAACGACATTAGGGAGACTCTTGAAATAATCCGACCTTAGGGAGACATATCAACAAAGCTATATATATTTTAATATTCCATCTGTTGGTGGCGATTTGATCACATATGAATAGTTCTGCAACGAACGCCGTCCGTGCCTTTAATTATTATAACCAATACCATGTAATGATATACATATACCTAACAACATGAAACGACATTCGGGAGACTCTTGAAATAATCCGACCTTAGGCAGACATCTCAATATATCATTTTCCATGCAACGTGCAGCTTCAGGGTATGGTGAGAGCATTTGGTATTAATAAAAAAACATCTTTTATTGCTCAAATTAAAGATACGGACTGTCTTTGGCGGTGGGTATGCTGTTAAAATATTCAGCTCCGTCAAAAACCGCCATAAACAGAAATAGTAAAATATAGGCAGAATTTGTTGTTATATCATACAGAACTATGGCATAAACAGTACGTTACGTTTCCTGAATTGTGTATAGATCCGGATATGGTAAGCATAAAGAGCGTTGTTTGTTACTATATTTCTTATATGGAAATAATGAAGAGCGTTTATATAATGTTTGTGTGATTAACTAATATGATTGCGTTGTGTTATGTAAACAGAAGCAAAACTTCTGTAATACGAGCATGCTTTTGTTTACGCAATCATCGTACACATTGAGGACAATACACTATTCATGCGCTGATTACGTTTGCATATGAACAAAACTGTACATATTTTAATATTCCATCTGTTGGTGGCGATTTGACCACATATTAATATTTCTGCAACGAACACCGCCCGTGCCTTTAATTATTATAACCAATGCCATGTACTGATATACATATACATATAGCTAACAAAATTAACGACATTAGGGAGACTCTTGAAATAATCCGACCTTAGGGAGACATCTCGACACAGCTATATATATTTTAATATTCCATCTGGTGGTGGCGATTTGATCACATATGAATAGTTCTGCAACGAACGCCACCCGTGCCTTTAATTATTATAATCAATGCCATGTACTGATATACATATACATTTAGCTAACAAAATTAACGACATTAGTGAGACTCTTGAAATAATCCGACCTTAGGGAGACATCTCGACAAAGCTATATATATTTTAATATTCCATCTGTTGGTGGCGATTTGATCACATATGAATAGTTCTGCAACGAACGGCGCCCGTGCCTTTAATTATTATAACCAATACCATGTAATGATATACATATACCTAACAACATGAAACGACATTCTGGAGACTCTTGAAATAATCCGACCTTAGGCAGACATCTCAATATATCATTTTCCATGCAACGTGCAGCTTCTGGGTATGATGAGAGCATTTGGTATTAATAAAAAAACATCTTTTATTGCTCATATTAAAGATACGGGCGGTGTTGGCGGTGGGTATGCTGTTAAAATAATCATCTCCGTCAAAAACCGCCATACACAGAAATAGTAAAATATAGGCAGAATCTGTTGTTATATCAAACAGAAATATGGCATAAACAGTATGTTATTGTCATTTGTTTTCACTTTGTTGTGCAAACAAAAGGAAAAAACCGTTACGTTTCCTGACTTTTGTATAGATCCGGATATGGTAAGCATAAAGAGCGTTGTTTGTTACTATTGTTCTTATATGGAAATAATGAAGAGCGTTTATATAATGTTTGTGTGATTAACCAATATGATTGCGTTGTGTTTTGTAAACAGAAGCAAAACTTCTGAAACACGAGCATGCTGTTGTTTACGCAATCGTCGTACACA
Source organism: Siphonodentalium dalli (assembly GCA_032622095.1). NCBI lineage: Eukaryota > Metazoa > Mollusca > Scaphopoda > Gadilida > Siphonodentaliidae > Siphonodentalium > Siphonodentalium dalli. Next base: position 44,240,904 of record CP136065.1, on the reverse strand, counting down.
TTGAGGACAATACACTATTCACGCGCTGATTACGTTTGCATATGAACAAAACTGTGCATATTTTAATATTCCATCTGTTGGTGGCGATTTGACCACATATTAATATTTCTGCAACGAACACCGCCCGTGCCTTTAATTATTATAACCAATGCCATGTACTCATATACATATACATATAGCTAACAAAATTAACGACATTAGGGAGACTCTTGAAATAATCCGACCTTAGGGAGACATATCAACAAAGCTATATATATTTTAATATTCCATCTGTTGGTGGCGATTTGATCACATATGAATAGTTCTGCAACGAACGCCGTCCGTGCTTTTAATTATTATAACCAATACCATGTAATGATATACATATACCTAACAACATGAAACGACATTCGGGAGACTCTTGAAATAATCCGACCTTAGGCAGACATCTCAATATATCATTTTCCATGCAACGTGCAGCTTCAGGGTATGGTGAGAGCATTTGGTATTAATAAAAAAACATCTTTTATTGCTCAAATTAAAGATACGGACTGTCTTTGGCGGTGGGTATGCTGTTAAAATATTCAGCTCCGTCAAAAACCGCCATAAACAGAAATAGTAAAATATAGGCAGAATTTGTTGTTATATCATACAGAACTATGGCATAAACAGTACGTTACGTTTCCTGAATTGTGTATAGATCCGGATATGGTAAGCATAAAGAGCGTTGTTTGTTACTATATTTCTTATATGGAAATAATGAAGAGCGTTTATATAATGTTTGTGTGATTAACTAATATGATTGCGTTGTGTTATGTAAACAGAAGCAAAACTTCTGTAACACGAGCATGCTTTTGTTTACGCAATCATCGTACACATTGAGGACAATACACTATTCATGCGCTGATTACGTTTGCATATGAACAAAACTGTACATATTTTAATATTCCATCTGTTGGTGGCGATTTGACCAGATATTAATATTTCTGCAACGAACACCGCCCGTGCCTTTAATTATTATAACCAATGCCATGTACTGATATACATATACATATAGCTAACAAAATTAACGACATTAGGGAGACTCTTGAAATAATCCGACCTTAGGGAGACATCTCGACACAGCTATATATATTTTAATATTCCATCTGGTGGTGGCGATTTGATCACATATGAATAGTTCTGCAACGAACGCCACCCGTGCCTTTAATTATTATAATCAATGCCATGTACTGATATACATATACATTTAGCTAACAAAATTAACGACATTAGGGAGACTCTTGAAATAATCCGACCTTATGGAGACATCTCGACAAAGCTATATATATTTTAATATTCCATCTGTTGGTGGCGATTTGATCACATATGAATAGTTCTGCAACGAATGCCGCCCGTGCCTTTAATTATTATAACCAATACCATGTAATGATATACATATACCTAACAACATGAAACGGCATTCGGGAGACTCTTGAAATAATCCGACCTTAGGCAGACATCTCAATATATCATTTTCCATGCAACGTGCAGCTTCTGTGTATGGTGAGAGCATTTGGTATTAATAAAAAAAACATCTTTTATTGCTCATATTATAGATACGGGCGGTGTTGGCGGTGGGTATGCTGTTAAAATATTCATCTCCGTCAAAAACCGTCATAAACAGAAATAGTAAAATATAGGCAGAGTTTGTTGTTATATCATACAGAAATATGGCATAAACAGTATGTTATTGTCAACTGTTTTCACTTTGTTGTGCAAACAAAAGGAAAAAACCGTTACGTTTCCTGACTTTTGTATAGATCCGGATATGGTAAGCATAAAGAGCGTTGTTTGTTACTATTTTTCTTATATGGAAATAATGAAGAGCGTTTATATAATGTTTGTGTGATTAACCAATATGATTGCGTTGTGTTATGTAAACAGAAGCAAAACTTCTGTAACACGAGCATGCTGTTGTTTACGCTATCATCGTACACATTGAGGACAATACACTATTCGTGCGCTGATTACGTTTGCATATGAACAAAACTGTACATATTTTAATATTCCATCTGTTGGTGGCGATTTGACCACATATTAATATTTCTGCAACGAACACGGCCCGTGCCTTTAATTATTATAACCAATGCCATGTACTGATATACATATACATATAGCTAACAAAATTAACGACATTAGGGAGACTCTTGAAATAATCCGACCTTAGGGAGACATCTCGACACAGCTATATATATTTTAATATTCCATCTGTTGGTGGTGATTTGATCACATATGAATAGTTCTGCAACGAACGCCGCCCGTGCCTTTAATTATTATAACCAATACCATGTAATGATATACATATACCTAACAACATGAAACGACATTCGGGAGACTCTTGAAATAATCCGACCTTAGGCAGACATCTCAATATATCATTTTCCATGCAACGTGCAGCTTCTGGGTATGGTGAGAGCATTTGGTATTAATAAAAAAACATCTTTTATTGCTCATATTAAAGATACGGGCTGTCTTTGGCGGTGGGTATGCTGTTATAATATACAGCTCCGTCAAAAACCGCCATAAACAGAAATAGTAAAATATAGGCAGAATTTGTTGTTAAATCATACAGAACTATGGCATAAACAGTACGTTACGTTTCCTGACTTTTGTATAGATCCGGATATGGTAAGCATAAAGAGCGTTGTTTGTTACTATTTTTCTTATATGGAAATAATGAAGAGCGTTTATATAATGTTTGTGTGATTAACCAATATGATTGCGTTGTGTTATGTAAACAGAAGCAAAACTTCTGTAACACGAGCATGCTGTTGTTTACGCAATCATCGTACACATTGAGGACAATACACTATTCGTGCGCTGATTACGTTTGCATATGAACAAAACTGTACATATTTTAATATTCCATCTGTTGGTGGCGATTTGACCACATATTAATATTTCTGCAACGAACACGGCCCGTGCCTTTAATTATTATAACCAATGCCATGTACTCATATACATATACATATAGCTAACAAAATTAACGACATTAGGGAGACTCTTGAAATAATCCGACCTTAGGGAGACATCTCGACACAGCTATATATATTTTAATATTCCATCGGTTGGTGGCGATTTGATCACATATGAATAGTTCTGCAACGAACGCCGCCCGTGCCTTTAATTATTATAACCAATACCATGTAATGATATACATATACCTAACAACATGAAACGACATTCGGGAGACTCTTGAAATAATCCGACCTTAGGCAGACATCTCAATATATCATTTTCCATGCAACGTGCAGCTTCTGGGTATGGTGAGAGCATTTGGTATTAATAAAAAAAACATCTGTTATTGCTCATATTAAAGATACGGGCTGTCTTTGGCGGTGGGTATGCTGTTAAAATATTCATTTCCGTCAAAAACCGCCATAAACAGAAATAGTAAAATATAGGCAGAATTTGTTGTTATATCACACAGAACTATGGCATAAACAGTACGTTACGTTTCCTGACTTTTGTATAGATCCGGATATGGTAAGCATAAAGAGCGTTCTTTGTTACTATATTTCTTAAATGGAAATAATGAAGAGCGTTTATATAATGTTTGTGTGATTAACCAATTTGATTGCGTTGTGTTATGTAAACAGAAGCAAAACTTCTGTAACACGAGCATGCTGTTGTTTACGCAATCATCGTACACATTGAGGACAATACACTATTCATGCGCTGATTACGTTTGTATATGAACAAAACTGTACATATTTTAATATTCCATCTGTTGGTGGCGATTTGACCACATATTAATATTTCTGCAACGAACACCGCCCGTGCCTTTAATTATTATAACCAATGCCATGTACTGATATACATATACATATAGCTAACAAAATTAACGACATTAGGGAGACTCTTGAAATAATCCGACCTTAGGGAGACATCTCGACAAAGCTATATATATTTTAATATTCCATCTGTTGGTGGCGATTTGATCACATATGAATAGTTCTGCAACGAACGCCACCCGTGCCTTTAATTATTATAACCAATGCCATGTACTGATATACATATACATATAGCTAACAAAATTAACGACATTAGGGAGACGCTTGAAATAATCCGACCTTAGGGAGACATCTCGACAAAGCTATATATATTTTAATATTCCATCTGTTGGTGGCGATTTGATCACATATGAATAGTTCTGCAACGAACGCCGCACGTGCCTTTAATTATTATTACCAATACCATGTAATGATATACATATACCTAACAACATGAAACGACATTCGGGAGACTCTTGAAATAATCCGACCTTAGGCAGACATCTCAATATATCATTTTCCATGCAACGTGCAGCTTCAGGGTATGGTGAGAGCATTTGGTATTAATAAAAAAACATCTTTTATTGCTCATATTATAGATACGGGCGGTGTTGGCGGTGGGTATGCTGTTAAAATATTCATCTCCGTCAAAAACCGCCATACACAGAAATAGTAAAATATAGGCAGAATCTGTTGTTATATCAAACAGAAATATGGCATAAACAGTATGTTATTGTCATTTGTTTTCACTTTGTTGTGCAAACAAAAGGAAAAAACCGTTACGTTTCCTGACTTTTGTATAGATCCGGATATGGTAAGCATAAAGAGCGTTGTTTGTTACTATTGTTCTTTTATGGAAATAATGAAGAGCGTTTATATAATGTTTGTGTGATTAACCAATATGATTGCGTTGTGTTTTGTAAACAGAAGCAAAACTTCTGTAACACGAGCATGCTGTTGTTTACGCAATCGTCGTACACATTGAGGACAATACACTATTCACGCGCTGATTACGTTTTCATATGAACAAAACTGTACATATTTTAATATTCCATCTGTTGGTGGCGATTTGACCACATATTAATATTTCTGCAACGAACACCGCCCGTGCCTTTAATTATTATAACCAATGCCATGTACTCATATACATATACATATAGCTAACAAAATTAACGACATTAGGGAGACTCTTGAAATAATCCGACCTTAGGGAGACATCTCAACAAAGCTATATATATTTTAATATTCCATCTGTTGGTGGCGATTTGATCACATATGAATAGTTCTGCAACGAACGCCGCCCGTGCCTTTAATTATTATAACCAATACATATACCTAACAACGTGAAACGACATTCGGGAGACTCTTGAAATAATCCGACCTTAGGCAGACATCTCAATATATCATTTTCCATGCAACGTGCAGCTTCATGGTATGGTGAGAGCATTTGGTATTAATAAAAAACATCTTTTATTGCTCATATTAAAGATACGGACTGTCTTTGGCGGTGGGTATGCTGTTAAAATATTCAGCTCCGTCAAAAACCGCCATAAACAGAAATAGTAAAATATAGGCAGAATTTGTTGTTATATCATACAGAACTATGGCATAAACAGTACGTTACGTTTCCTGACTTTTGTATAGATCCGGATATGGTAAGCATAAAGAGCGTTGTTTGTTACTATATTTCTTATATGGAAATAATGAAGAGCGTTTATATAATGTTTGTGTGATTAACCAATATGATTGCGTTGTGTTATGTAAACAGAAGCAAAACTTCTGTAACACGAGCATGCTGTTGTTTACGCAATCATCGTACACATTGAGGACAATACACTATTCATGCGCTGATTACGTTTGCATATGAACAAAACTGTACATATTTTAATATTCCATCTGTTGGTGGCGATTTGACCACATATTAATATTTCTGCAACGAACACCGCCCGTGCCTTTAATTATTATAACCAATGCCATGTACTCATATACATATACATATAGCTAACAAAATTAACGACATTAGGGAGACTCTTGAAATAATCCGACCTTAGGGAGACATCTCGACAAAGCTATATATATTTTAATATTCCATCTGTTGGTGGCGATTTGATCACATATGAATAGTTCTGCAACGAACGCCACCCGTGCCTTTAATTATTATAACCAATGCCATGTACTGATATACATATACATATAGCTAACAAAATTAACGACATTAGGGAGACTCTTGAAATAATCCGACCTTAGGGAGACATCTCGACAAAGCTATATATATTTTAATATTCTATCTGTTGGTGGCGATTTGATCACATATGAATAGTTCTGCAACGAACGGCGCCCGTGCCTTTAATTATGATAACCAATACCATGTAATGATATACATATACCTAACAACATGAAACGACATTCGGGAGACTCTTGAAATAATCCGACCTTAGGCAGACATCTCAATATATCATTTTCCATGCAACGTGCAGCTTCTGGGTATGGTGAGAGCATTTGGTATTAATAAAAAAACATCTTTTATTGCTCATATTAAAGATACGGGCGGTGTTGGCGGTGGGTATGCTGTTAAAATATTCATTTCCGTCAAAAACCGCCATAAACAGAAATAGTAAAATATAGGCAGAAGTTGTTGTTATATCATACAGAAATATGGCATAAACAGTATGTTATCGTCAATTGTTTTCACTTTGTTGTGCAAACAAAAGGAAAAAACCGTTACGTTTCCTGACTATTGTATAGATCCGGATATGGTAAGCATAAAGAGTGTTATGTGTCACTATTTTTCTTATATGGAAATAATGAAGAGCGTTTATATAATGTTTGTGTGATTAACCAATATGATTGCGTTGTGTTTTGTAAACAGAAGCAACACTTCTGTAACACGAGCATGCTGTTGTTTACGCAATCATCGTACACATTGAGGACAATACACTATTCACGCGCTGATTACGTTTGCATATGAACAAAACTGTACATATTTTAATATTCCATCTGTTGGTGGCGATTTGACCACACATTAATATTTCTGCAACGAACACCGCCCGTGCCTTTAATTATTATAACCAATGCCATGTACTCATATACATATACATATAGCTAACAAAATTAACGACATTAGGGAAACTCTTGAAATAATCCGACCTTAGGGAGACATCTCAACAAAGCTATATATATTTTAATATTCCATCTGTTGGTGGCGATTTGATCACATATGAATAGTTCTGCAACGAACGCCGCCCGTGCCTTTAATTATTATAACCAATACCATGTAATGATATACATATACCTAACAACACGAAACGACATTCGGGAGACTCTTGAAATAATCCGACCTTAGGCAGACATCTCAATATATCATTTTCCATGCAACGTGCAGCTTCAGGGTATGGTGAGAGCATTTGGTATTAATAAAAAAACATCTTTTATTGCTCATATTAAAGATACGGGCTGTCTTTGGCGGTGGGTATGCTGTTAAAATATTCAGCTCCGTCAAAAACCACCATAAACAGAAATAGTAAAATATAGGCAGAAGTTGTTGTTATATCATACAGAAATATGGCATAAACAGTATGTTATTGTCAATCGTTTTCACTTTGTTGTGCAAACAAAAGGAAAAAACCGTTACGTTTCCTGACTTTTGTATAGATCCGGATATGGTAAGCATAAAGAGCGTTGTTTGTTACTATTTTTCTTATATGGAAATAATGAAGAGCGTTTATATAATGTTTGTGTGATTAACCAATATGATTGCGTTGTGTTTTGCGCATATTATGTAAAGAAAGGGAAAAACCGTTACGTTTCCTTGCTTTTGTTTAGATCCGGATATGGTAAACATAAAGAGCGTTATTTGTTCCTTATATGGAAATAATAAAGAGCGTTTATATAATTTTGGTGTGGTCAACTACTATACTTGCGTTGTGTTGTGTAAACAAAAGCAAAACTTCTGTAACATGAGCAGACTGCTTTTTACGCCACCATAGTGCACATTGAGTACAATATACTATTTACGCGCTGATTATGTTTGCATATGATCAAAACTATATATTTTTTAATATTCCTTCTGTTGGTTGGGATTTGAACACATATGATATTTCTGCAACGAACGCCGCCCGTGCCTTTGATTATTATAACCAATGCCATATACTGATATAGTGTTTTACAAAGATTAAACCAGGTCCCGCATTCGTGTATTGAGGGTTAAATTTCTCGCGTATGCTAGCATCTTAAATTATATCTAGTCATTTCGTAAGACTATTATTGCAAGAATATGGCTTCAAAATATAAAGTACATATTATGTATCTCCATAACTTTGATTTTTAATATGTGTCCCCCTAATACCGCATGTAGTGGTATTTATTGTATATGTCCCCCTAATATGGTTCATGTTGTATGTAAAATGACCAAACATTAGGGAGACGGTATTAGGGGGACACTTGGTATATATTTTTAAATATTATAATAGTCATCACAAATGACATAATTGATGGTTTTTCGATTAATACCAAATGCTCTCACCACACACAGAAGCTATGAAAATGCATAGAAAATGATATATCGAGATGTCTCCCTAAGGTCGGATTATTTCAACAGTCTCCCTAAGGTCGTTAGTGTTGTTAGCTATATATATATATATATATATATAAATAATATATAGAATCTTACATTTTAAACAAAGTATGCCGGTCAGTCTCAGTATTCTCAAAGCGAAGAATCCGTTCCGCATAAATAAATAAATCACGCGTATCATCACAATCTGGCACCTTTCACCCACTACTCTCTCTCTCTCTCTCCCTCTCTCTCTCTCTCGCTCTCTGTGTATCTTTCTATCTCTCCACCTCTCTCTTTCCTCTCTCTGCAAATCATACCTTCGTACTCACAGTACACGAATAAAACCGATTTATAATGTCTATCTACTGCCGAGCCCTGAATCTAAAAGACAAAACGCATATACAAATTTGAAATATTTTACAGGGCCCAAAAGACACAGCGGGAGGACGACATTCATAAAAAGCCACGTGCTTACTGTTGTTCTCCCCTCTCATCAGATACAATCATATTCATAAATCATCCATCACTGTCATTCTGTTACTTTGTCAACTCATGTATAAACTGTTCATGTAATTATAAATCTGATGGGAAATAAACAATGTTTAAACCAAGAAGTGGTATATTAAGCGCGCTATCTATGCGCCCAGTATCACAATAGTATTGCAAGTGGAAACGCTTATAAGCATGTCGCTTGTGATATTATTGCAATATTTTGCGCTTAATATCTCAATATTTTGCGCTTAATATTGCGACATCTTGTTCTCAAAATTGTGACATTTAAATCAAATTATTGCTTCTTCTATATTGTTTATTGTATAAATAGAGACAATGGTTTAGATATGTATATAATTATAGTTGTAAATGCTATATGTACACTATATGTACACTATATGCACAGTATTTATCTAATATAAATATAACACTATCGGGTCTGTATGAAATTTAGCGCGCTTAGTATCGCAATATTTTACGTTCAATATTGCAATAATAAGCTCGACAGATTTTTGGTAGTGTGCTATAATCACGCCTTTTTCTAAATTAAGCACGCTCAATATCGCAATAAAGGCGCGCCTAAAAATACCACTTCTTCTGGCTGGTACTGTATTGTCATGATGTACGGATTCACCTGTTAAACAAAACTGTGTTTACAGGTGACTGGACAATGTCATGCCTTACATGTTACCAGAAAGTATGTCATTAAGATATTTTACCTTTACATGTACATAAATTTGAGTTTTAACTGTGAAACTTGTAGCTTTGTTCTTTTTATGCCGATTCATGTTTTAGAATGGTCGAAATTAATATTACTCATAACTGAATAGTGATGGGTTGGCGACTTATCAGCTATTACTAGTATCGTTTTTTATTTACAGCAATATGTACATTATACAGTAGTTAGTGAAATGGGGAACACATTACGTTTGTGCAGCCTTTTCCGGATTAAATTATACTAGGCAGATAACAAGCTTGGTCCTCTGCAAACTGCAAAGTTTCATAAGTATTGTCTATCACTTTATGCATTGAGGATTAACATTTTATCAAAACTATGATCGTAACATAAGAACTAAGATGTATTTTTCAGTTACGAATAACACTAGTTACGACCATTCAAAAACATACGAATCGTAATGCCTACAGGGAAATCATATTGTCACCATGGGAACCTGGCTAATTCTATGGTAAATTAGCAAATTAAGAGCAAATAATTGGTGTTGACCCATGAAAAATACCATTGAACTGAGCTTTATTAGTTACGGTCTTGATATTAATTAAACGTTGCTGAACCGTAAACAAAATACAACGGTCTGACAGTTATTGGTTACGGTTTGCCCGTTAATTAAACGGTTTTATACCGTGGAACATGCTACGGTCTGACCGTATATTTAACGGTCAAATGTTGGCAGCGATGTTGCGCGGCCTCACACCGTTGAAAGGACGGTATTTTTTTCTAACATTGTGCTCACAGTGTGCATTTCTATATCAAACCGTTTACACCTGTGTGATTGTAGAAATATATACAGATCTACACCAATATAAACGCACCCATATATGCATATATAAATCAGCATGGCTATTATAAACTCGACGCTGAATGATAACCACCAGTGACTTATTGACATAAATACAGAAATACACAGAAACAGCCTAACTTATTTATCAACTATCGCATACAATATATATACTGAAAGGAACAAAAGTAGTGATCAATATATTCGGATTTCACTGCCACTGGGAGCCAAAAACAATATAAATTGTTTGGTGAAAAATTACTCTTTTTCATGGAAATATCTTACATGATATATTGAAATTAAAATGAATATCTTAATATTGCCAAACTGATTAATTTATGATGTAGTAGCTAACGGTATGGGGGATATCTTATTTCAGCTAACCATTTTCCAAACACGTTTTTGGAGACAAACTATGCAAAAATTTACATATGATCTTAACGGGACCCAACCTGACTCGTGTGATGACACCAAGCCCTGCGCCGTTAGTGAATTTTAAAAATGGAAATATGATACATTAATTAAGCGTTAATCATGAATATTGTATGTTCACCAAAATACACCCGAGTTCAGAGTTTCCGCCGTCCTGTCTATTTCGCTATGTTGTACAGTGCTATCGCGGACATCTAGTATTTCAAATTGTTTTTCCAACCGGTCGATCAATACCGAAATTATATAGGATCTCTGTTCTCCATACGTTCATAATTCACATCACTTTCATTTAAAATGTCAACAGAGTATGTTAAAGATAACACCAACCAGCAAACCTGAAATGAAATACGCCATTAGACGCCTTGTCTTATTGAACCATTGATTCTCTGGGAAGCAGGAAGACCGACCTGGGTCATGTTGCTACTGTGAGGTAATACTTTTTAGTATAGGTATAACTGCTTTGTTAATGTTTCTTATTTTATGTGCAATTAAGCATAAATATCTTCGACGTCCGCATACACAGATTATGTGGTTATGTCTTCGAGACCACCACTTACAACTCAGCACACAACTTTTCATTCTCACCGGATTCCGCTGATTATGAGATTCCATTATATGGATAACCCACCGGTTGCCACCACGAAACTCAAATGTTAGTTTTTGGTGAACTTAGCCATTTTTTGCTTCATTTTTTGAATGAAAATGTGGCATCCTGCTATTTTGTGTTGAAATTCAATGAAATGGAGCTACTATTCAGTGTATTTGCCATCTAAAATAATTTGTTTGGCTTCTACCAAACATTAAAGTGGCACTATTGATTTAAATTTGGATAAATTTCCATTGCTGACACTTAGAAATTTTGCCAAGTGTGTTTGATCATAAAATATTTTGAGGTTTTCTGTAATTAGTAGAACAGCCTCTTGCACTCATTAGTTGGTCATTTTGTTTATTCGGTCGTGAACCACTTTCTTTCATGCCAGGTGTCATTTTTGAAGGGAGGGAGAGATAGAGTGAAATGACCCAAAGCCATATATATTTACCCTCAACCAGGGTATGGGATCAAATGATCCCGTCTTATAGAGAGGCCTTTACTGGCCCGAAGAAACAAAAGTCTCTGGTTCCTATCAACAATCAGTCTGATGATTTCGCCCAGTATGATGGCGACCGACATTATCGCCGCTTGTATCGAGACACATACCGTGCAAATTATAATGCCGAGTTTTCGGGGAGGGGACATGGAGGGGCAAATAGGGCTACGAGCCCAGTTGATTTTGACCTTGAACAAGATTTCCGCAATCTTCGCGTTGATCGTAACTCTCGACCATCACGGGGTCGTGATAGTAGAAATCGCGACCAGCCACAGCGACGCGATAGATCAAATGTTCATTCTCGTAGTGGTCGGCAACATAGCCCAGTAAACAGGGCTGTGGAAAATAAAGGGAGGCGACAACAATCAAATAATGCCCAACCCAATCAGCATGGCCAACAAAACAGTGGGCGACGAGTTCAGGATACACGTGATTTCAGGGATGATCTCGTACAGGGTGGGTTTCCACGGGGACAGTCTCAGTCCCATGACAATCATTCAAATAGGCAACCCAGATATAGAGATCGGGAGGGGTCGGCTGAAAATACCTGTGATAGGTTTCCACGTGGACAATCTCAGTCCCGGGACATTCGTACAAATAGGCGACCCAGATATAGAGTTCGGGATGGGTCGGATGATGATGATCGTTATGATGGGTTTCGCAGGGGCCGGTCTCCATCCGAGGATGACCGCACAAATAGGCGCCCCCGAAATAGAAATCGTGACTATAATAATCACGCAGATTCAGATTTTGAGGACCGTCCGCCAGAAAGACAGGCCCAATTTGATGGCCGTCATCCCCAAAACAATAATAATCATTGGGATCAGGAAAGGGGTCGGCCTGGCCCAGCCTTTCATATGGGCCGGGGTCCGCAAGATATCAGATTACATGATAACAATCCTTTAGATGCAAGCAGCAATAATGGGGATGCTAGACCACGACAGGCTCCAAGAGTTCCCAACACTTTGGAATACGATGGCAGCCAAAGCTGGCAGCCCTCTAAATTTAAGGAATTATTTCTAAATCAGTTAGATAAATACAATTTCCGCACACAAGATGAAGAAGTACGTTATTTGGGAAACTGTCTATATGGATGGGCCAAAAAGTGGTTTGTTGAAATATTGGACAGTGAGCCCGCGATAGGGGTAGATGATTTGTTGGTAGAGTTACAATGGGAATCTTCACAAAGGGATGCATCCCGAAATAACTCCAAATGCAGCAATAGGGATTATGGCCCGTCGTTTGCCTCTGATAGTTACCTTTCAGAATCGGAGCAGTCATACAGTTCCAATGATAATTACTTGAATGTCAGTCACGAGTTTGATTATAACATAAATACAAGCTGGGACATTGACTATGATTTGTCCCGTCAGTATAATAATTATTCCACTGCCGTCTGGGAAGGTGCAGACTGGAAAATAACTTCGGATGGCCAAGAGTATTTTGACAATGAAACTTCTGTATCGGATTCAGTATTGAAATCACAGCAGTTTGAGAATTCTGTGTACACAATTTCTGAGGGAGCATCAAATAAATCTGTGAGGCCAAAACACAGGGCTCATACGAAATTGGAAGCACATCAGTATACTATTGGTGCCAGCACTAGTACTTGCCAAACGCTTTCTTGGGATCCTGGTGACTCGATGGGCGACTATAGGTCTGCCCAGTTATACAAATCGACCAAACTAGCAGATCCCAGATTTTGTAATCTGGCACAGTATAAAAGTAGTAAATCTAATTGCAATATTGTTGATGTACAGAATCAAAATGCAAAAGGCTCATCCTCTAGGTACTTGCCTCCTGAATCATCATGCAAGGGTGCTTTTCAATTGAGTGCTCAGTACAATCGTCCTGTGTTCACTTCTGAATCAAATTCTGGGAATATTTTTCCCACTAATCAACTGACAAAGCTTGATACAGTTAACGTCAGATCACAAGACAATTCATTTGGCACTTGTCAAGTGAGCACAGTGGAAAATAGGAAAGTTTCTCTTTCCTATGAACACCACTTGAACACAAGGGAATCGCCACAGTCGTCACCCAATGATTGTGTGAGTGTTCCCGTTAACCCAGTGTGGCAGAACAATTCAAATGCACTTGCGTCACAAAGCGAAATGGGCGTTTTGAATGACCGCACGTCTCATGATTATGGGAGTTTTTATTCCCAGTTTCATTTGAGTGAGAATTCAGTTACGCCCGGTTCAGCCTCTGGTGACGACCCGAGGGAAATTGCAGTCACACAATTAAATCCTGCAGAAAACCTTTCTCGTTGTGGTGATAATTCGGAAGTGATTTGTTCCAAAATAAATCCACTTGCACCCAACTCAATTTCACATGAATATCTTTGCACATTCAGTGTAAATGTAACTTGTGAAACAGACTGCCACATAATTGCAGGATCACATGTGTTCTCAAGTCATGTCAAAAGTGAACCCAGCTACACAGGGAATCCATTAGTTCCCATTAGGGTGGTCACGGAATTGCAAAGTACATGTGATTTCCAAAGTATTCCAACATTTGACAAATTTTGTGAAGAAATAGAAAGTTGCAATGAAGTAGTGCATTCAGATGGGAGATCGCTCCCAGTAACAGAAAGTAAAGAACCTCTGTTTTGGAAAGCATGGATGAATGGCACATCACTGTCTTCAGACATGATTAATGCTAATTTGGAAATTGCACACTCTTCAAATATCCATAGAAGTGCAGGGACACATGTAAATATGGATTCTGATTTTGTAGAAGTTGATCTCGCATGTAATCGGGCATATTGCCCTGTACCTCCTGGTGTCACTTCATCAGAATTACATGTAAATCATTCTGTCCCTGCAGACGGGCTCACTGGCCCGACACATCTAAATGCAATTGTCATATCGCATTCTGAAAACAATACTCCGGTATCTAAAAGCAGAAATGAAATAAAACATATTACATTAGATTCAGATTTATCAAACACTCAGTCTTGCAATGGTACTGAGGTTGATCAAGTCACAAACATTGGTTCTAATCCCTCTGGTACATCCATCAATGCACACATCACCGCATTGGATAGCAATACATATACTTCCCTACAAGATAACAGGTTTCTCTCACAAAGTGACAAGTATATGCAAATCACACAATCCAAACAGTGGGCTGACTGTGGTGAACCCAATTCAACTGCTGTGACCAACAGCATACATTTACATCACCTTGACACTCCTCATATGACCATAGCATTTGAAGAGATTGGAAATGTTGACTATGGTTTTCTGGCAGGGTTGTCAAATGAGAATAACCCGATAGTTGTGGGTCATAAGAAGTCCTGTAAATGTAGCTTTCATGGCGACAGACTGCTGTCAGGTACACTGTTTCTGTCAGATGGTAAAGACAATCTGACAGGTGGCATTCACTTCAGAATTAATGTGGGCCACAAATATCGAACATCGCATTTTGGGCTTTCAGATTGGATCGGGCAGATGGTTCTTGCCCGAAAGACAAGCTCGCAAGCACTTTTGATGGCCACAATTCATCATATCTAAATTAGATAGTACAGATTGAACTCTCACCTCTCACTGGTACCAGTATTATAGACACACAAACTAGGTTAAAGGGCATGTATTTTTTGCCCTGTGAAATTTGGTCTCATAAAAAGTCATATTTTTGAGAAGTCATATTGCAAATTTATACAGTGAAGTATTTGTATTTGATGGGTGATAGTTATTGTGCTATAATACCCTATATTATTATATAAGGCCTAGTTTTAAGAGAAGAGGGAGGGGGTGAGAGGTCTATATTAATAGTACATAGAAAATCGGATGGGGACTCGGTCCCCGGGAACCAGATCCCTAGTTATTAGGTTCAAAATTAGAGGGAGTAGTGACCATGTGTACATGCAGTGGGTACTTGTACTGTTTTCTGTAAATGCAGATATCTGCTTCGGTGGTTGAGTGGGGAGTTTGTTCCCAGTTGTTACGTTTAGGGTGGGATACATCAGATATCACCCACCACACAGGGGGCGTCACTTTGGAAAGTGATCCCAGATTCTGGTTAGTAGGCTGCAGTTGGGTCCCTGACCTGGGATTTGTCAGCGTTAAACTTTACCTATTGAAAATTGGGTTTTGGGCGTGATGTACCCGTATCTCTACTAATGAACGGTGGTTAGTGGTTATATCGCCCGTTATGACTCATGACATCAATATGGAGAACCGGATATGTATATGTATGCATTCTACATTTTAGGGGTGGGAACTCTGTCCCCAGTTAGCAAATATGACCATATTTTGTTGGGCATTGCCCAGAACTAATATTCAAGTATTGTTGTGGGCTGACAAGCTAAAAGCCCAACCATCTATTGCTCAATGGAGTAATGCTAAATAAGGTCCCAAGGGATGTTTATATCTGTCTATGGCATGGGGCCTGCATAAGTGTGGCATGGTGTGGAAAGTGGGCTATGGCCCAGAGTTGGACTAATTACCCTCACAAGTCTATTTTTCTGCATACAAGTAGATGTACAGTAGGTACCTGCTAATTTATATGCATTTGTTTAGTTTATAGTGTATATATCATACATTTTTGGGGGTCATGGAGTACACCATACCCTGTTGATATAGCAATTTCGTGGTTTGTTGATCCATGTTTTGTGGAATCAGCATACCAGTATGTCCTGTAAATAGGAGGGTTGTGTTTTTTGAATAATTAGTATAGATAATTTCTGACATCATTCTGTCTGCAATACTCATTCTACTGGTATACACAAAAGCCTACTAAAGTCTGTCCAAAACGTCTGTAAACGTTTCTGATACTCTACATATGGGCACGTCCATTTTTCCATATAAGCCCGAGTCAGTTTTTTAGCTTGGACCATGGCCATCGTCTTTGGGTATATGCTTTGTACATTTATCCTACTTGTCTTAGCTAAATCCAGAAGCTTCTGAAATGCTGGGGGCTTGTTTCTCAGAGGGAGGGGGAGCGTTTATAAAACGGGGAGGTTTGTAGTGTCTTTAGGTTTCCTCCCCAGTAGAATAAGTTATTCTGAGCCATCCTGTAATGTCCAGTCAGTGTGTCCCCAGACAGGGCAGATTAGCTTCATGTCTAATGGGTTTGGCCCAGATCTGGGCCAGCAATCTGGGACAATTAGCAATCAGTTTGCCCCAACCTGGTTTAGCATGGAGTGGGGATTATGATCTTCCAGAGTGTGACTGAGTGGCACAAGCTTGCCCTGCATGCATCTAATCCCCTGAATGCCTGAGGTCACTTGGTTGGGACATGGGCTGATAACATTCAGTTGGTATTCAAGATCTCTTATGGAAACATGTATTTGCTGAACAAACAGACAAAGAAGCCAGCGCTGGCCAAAGATGGACCTGGTTGTAAAAGGTAACTAATCTATAAGAGATCAAAGGGTTTTAGTGTGGCAAGATGCTACAAATGGCGCTGCGAGCAGGGTGATGCATCCCGTGAGGTGTGGTGCGGGAGTTTTGGGGTACTACGACGGCCGGCCTGCGGATACTGCTTAGCTCATGGCCCTCTTTGTTCCTTGCATCTCTTCAAGACAGGCAGATGAGTTGACTCGGCCAACTCAATCGGCTACTCAGGCCTCTCCACAGTGTTTCAGATTCTATTTTTGATATATGTTATTATATGCTCAGCTGATGTTTGAAGTATTATTATGTTTTTTTTCCACGTATGTTTCTGTTCTTTCATGTCTCTTTTGTGTTCGTCCTGGTGATTGTTGAATGTTGAATTCTTGTTGTTCACACCTCTCCCACTGTGGGGAGGTAACGGGAGGATGCTACATGCAGTGGGTAAACGGGTCACCGCTTCAGCTATGTGCCAGTCTTTGGTCCGACCAGAATTCGAAGGGTAGTCCACGGTAACTGCTGGGCTAGTTGTCGATTGTTTGCTTTGCGTATGGCAATTCAAAGTGAACAATAACAACGTATTGCTCGTAAGAATGATGACTCACCAGGTTCCAATGATGCTGTGGTATTCCCACAGCACTTGGTCCTTGGCTTTGATCCTAATGTGAAATAACCTTCTAGTTTTGTAATTAATAAAACCCTACAAAGCATTCCTGGACAATTGAAATAGTTAAACCAATCAGGACTGGGCCAACAAGCGTCTCTCTGTTGATTGATGTTCAAAGAAAGTTCAACCTGGTGCTCTGCTGCAGTTAAGAATTATTGCACAGCTACCAGTGTTGGTTACTCCTCACAAGACATTGAAGAGTAGCATAGCTGTGTTGCGACCCGCGATATAGCTGATTCTTGGGAACAAGAAATATTAGCGAAGTTGGTACCACATGGAGTTACAGATGAAGTCCGTATATTTGCAAAGTACAAGACTGTTGATGGACTAAGAGTTCCTCTGAAAAGTTATCTTCTGACCTTCCATCGGCGCGAACATCCACTGACATTGAAGGTTGGGTATGTTCCAAATCCATTACGATGTTGTATATGCCAAGGCTATGGCCATGGCCAGGAATATTGTAAAAGTAAGAAAACCATTTGTGCACGCTGTTCTGTTTCCGGTCATGATAATAAGGATTGTACAAATACTACAAAAAATCCGTTATTGAATTTATGTTCCTGACTCCAAGTGGAAATATTCCTCTTGTGTGTTTTTATTTGTGCATAGCTCATCATTGCATTGTTTTAATGTAATCCACTGTCTGATTTATCTACACAGTTGCTTCACTACGATACTGTTTGATCCCTGATTATGTTCTTGGTCATGATATGGCCTAGCGGCTACAACGACGTTCAACACTCACTCAATTAATCAATCATTGCTCATATCACAAATAGGAGAAAGTATGGCACAATAACACCATTAATATAATTCGATATTTCGTTCAGACATCAGAACATCATTGGGGTCTATACGATTAAACAACATCGTGTTATATCAATTTCAAACTGCATAACCTATTTGGGAACTAATAGCACATTCCGAACCAAGACACATCAAACGTGCTTATCATCTACACATAGCATCATGGGGCATTGTTTCCCCAAGCATTCATGATTCTTCCTAGTAGGCATTCAATGAGCTAAATGGGAACTCAAATGAAATATATGGTCCCAGGTTCTGGTTATATGCGGGGAACCAGATGGAGAACCAAAGCAGGTCACATTGATTCTCCCCTCAGGACAAAATTAGACACAACTTTGGTTCCATGTGGACCCAGAATGTTTGTCGTGTACTTAATTTGGTTCTTTCATTTGGTTCTTCGAAGAACCAAAGCATATTTGGTTCTTCGTTTGTCTCTTTATTTTGGTTCTTCGTGAAGAACCAAAACATAAATGTTTAGTTCAGTATTTGGTTGTTTATTTTGGTTCTTCACCAACCAAAATATGTATGTTTGGTTCTTCGTTTGGTTACCCTACTGGGACAAACATGGGAACCAGTGTTGGTTCCCCGGGGAACAAAGGTTGCTCTGTGTGACCCAACGTTGGGTTTATTAAAGATGGCATGTCTGATTTGAAACCAAGTTTGTCAAAATTGCCTGAATTAATGTTCAGCTAACGAAACAGAAAAAATGATGCAATCACCATCGTTTGAATGGCACACGTACTTGAGAAACGCATATGTGTATAATTATAATGCGCACATGACATGTGTTTGGGTATATCAGTGACGCTCTATATATTATGTGTGTATGGGGGGTCTTGAAAAATATGAGGACATAATTGGTTTAGGCTATCGAATTATAATTAAATGAATAGAACTTCTAAGGGTGACATGGAAACATTGTATACCCGCCAATCACGTAATTCTATGCCGGGTACCGATCAATGGTTTGGGACCTGCTGTGTCAAACATTAGGCAGAACATCAATTATTTCAAATTTGATTTCTCATTTAAAAACACTTATCCGGTTAAAAATCGTTTGGTGAACGCAATTCTCCAGTAAAAAACTAACTTTAAAACACACTTCTCCGCACATGTGAGGTGCGATGAATTTAACAAACATGTTTGAAATTGTTTTTAATTTCTGAATATCTCCGTTATTTAGTCGGCATAACCATTCGAAGGCGAAGTATATTTAATAGTGGCTAGTTGGCTCTTCAAAAACACTTACTGGTTATTAAATGCTCGTTAAAAGACTTCTGATGTTAACAAACGCTCTTTAACACTATGTTCAAGACTCAAGATGTTTTATTGTTCTAGTTACACGTGTAATATACGGACATAATAATATATAACCAATAACACAATTGTGTAAACAAATAACATGGTAAGTCTTGCATGATATTTGAATAAAATAATTGTACAATATATTGCCGTCGCCACTCTTGTAACGATGGAAGAGTCAATGGTAAAGTGGCACAGCGGTGACTCGAATTTATTTGGTATAGCATGCCAATGTTGCACCGTCCACTCCCGCGAGGTATAGTTCCAGCGAGGAGTTAACTATTAAACATTTTGGGCATATCTTAAAAACCCATACAACGTATTCGTGTTTACAGCATCGATTGTGTTTATAACTGAACAGAAGTTATAAACATTGATTTAATTGATTTAACGTTCAGTACTTGGGACGTTATTTAGCCAATATTGTCATTACAAAGGGAATCCAAAACATCGACAAACCATATTATAAATCAACAAATGGAACGCGAAACTGACATCGGCTTCTATAAGGCCAGCGATTACGTTTCACGTAATTATGCGTTGTTTCCCCGCGTAAAGAAATAGTCCCAGATAAATAAAGGGTCTTTTGCTTATTTAATGGCGAACATTTAATGAAAACATTTTCAAACTTTTCATTTATTATAATTGTTTGTTGGAAAAATATTGGAAGCCATAGTATATATGTTGAGACGTAGCGTACGGAATGTAAACAGACAACAAACAACTGACGCTATTTCCTGTTTTCAAACGAACGTTTAAAGGGGTACTGTACGCCAAATGTTGTTGTTGGTTTCTATAGTCTCCGAGTCGGTGAATAAGGTAAAAAAAAATCCATTATTTGAAAGTCTGTTGAGTACGAAGTCATGTTACGGATGACAAATTTACCGGAATGCAAAAATACAAATTTTCGTTGTCGAGTAATTTTTGTAAAGTTTTCAACCAAATGAATAAAATAAAAGTTATATTATATGCATACTAGTCCCATATAATCATTTAAGTTATTGTATCGTCGCGAAGGCACTTTCCGAAATAACTATATTTAATAGTGGCAATAGTAACTGTTGACCCCAGTTCATATTGTATTATATGGATAAGCTATATTCTGATAGGTAATCGAACATCGCGGGGAACGTGTTTCTCAGAGTGCATACCATTATATACATACTCGTGAACAACGATCAGCTATTGTATATATAATCATTGGCGTATTGGCTGGCTTCTAAGTACTTACGTCGATATAATTAGCGTTGATGTAATCAGCCTCTCCTTCGTTGTTGGCGTTTACTTTCAGGATGACTCTAGAGTGATCGTCTGTAAAACATGCAACTGTAAATCATTACCTTGATAGAACCTGGTGATATTCGATCTCTGTGTTCTGAGAAAATGGTTTACACAGTGCAATGGATTTGATTGGACAAAAATGCCCCGATGACGTAAACATCGCACGAGTTTTCGAATTGGAAGTCATTTTAGAATTCGTTTATTTTGCCATGTTATGCAGACACACGTGCTTACGTTAAGTGTCGAGTTTGTAAATCGCCATATTATGTGTCTTAATATTCGGACTTCGATGGGACGATATTTGATGTATTCAAGGTTCTTAGCATTGCCGAAGGCAAAATTGAAATGTGATTACATCTAAATATGAAAATGCGGAACGATAGTTCAGGTTGTGTCTTAACTGTTGATGTACGCTTATGCCATGCTGCAAATGCTTGAATTTTAAAGTCGAATTGCAGCCGAAAATATACAATCAAAATAAACATGTCATAACAAAACGAGTTCCAATAATTTCCACTAATATAATAGTGTACATATATATACTTACAAGCATAAATGCCTTTGTATCTGTTTTTGTGCATGTTTTTCGTCGCTGCTGTGATCGGCATTGTGAGACTCTGGGGGAGGGACTGAATGAAGACCGGATATAAAGGGTGTGAGTTATTAAACTATTCTAAACATCGTCAATCAGATAGAGAGTTTGGGGAGAGAACATGTTATGCTTGACGCAGGGGATGGGTGCTAAACAATTTACAGGAAGGTATGCCGGGGTGGTGGGTGGTCCGAGAGGCAAAAAAACGCATTTGTCAACCCCATACAGTTTTTACTAAATAATTGTTGTGCCCAAATTTTACATTTGTACCAGTTTAAAACATTTCTTAGCTGCACAACCACCATAATTAATTTACTGGGACCTCATATGGGCCTTAGTGGAGAAGACATTAGGCTACGTCATTATGCATATGGAACGGTGAGCTGAAAATTTCGTCCCGTCACCCTTCGGAAAGTAGCTTCTGGAAATGTAAAACTGAAATAAATATACTTGTCCTGATGTAACTAAAACATTTAAACCTAGATCAGTGTGTGTATGACAAAAGAACGATCAACTATGTCAAACAGTTATGTGACTATCAAGTGGCTAGCAAATAACTGTCATCAGTGCATCAAGCTAATCAGTGAATTATTTGATTGTCTATCAATTCAAATGATCTGTTTACTTTCATAACACCTAAACTAGCAAAGTCTTGTATAGTGACTGCTTGTCGTTTTGTATAATATAAGTTAAAATTAAGTTGCCCAAGTAGAATTACAAAAGTGATATGGAATAATGATCGATAATGGGCTTGTTGACTGACTAATCTGGAAAGAGTTAAACATTGTGGAATTGTGTGTATGCAGATATAAGCAATTTAAAAAATACAATTCCCAATTTCAGCATTTAAATATACTATCTATGTATATATTTTCAAAATATGTCAACTCTAGTTGAATTGGAGTTTAACTGATATGGCATGGATATGTCTACACAATTTCAACAGTGACTCGAAGTCAAGATTGAGTTCAATGTCCTGAGATGTTATAAGCTGCAAAGGTATGGCAAAACATATGGCATTGTTCGTGTAATATATTGCAGGGGGGATGATATATCATTGGATATACATAGGATAAGCTGGGATATGTATAGTTTGTTTTGTAAAATTGGATGCATATATCGTATACCAGTGTTATTTGCATCCTATCAGCTTCTGATTCCATACTGTATTGGTCCACTACATCGATGTATTATAATTTCCATTTAGCAGTATGAAATATGACCACCATATATACTCTCATCGCACACTGACTTGCACACTCCAATGCATTTATGTGGTACACAAATGCCTATCAGACAGTATTTGAAAATAATCTTCATAATTATTTGCCTATATTAAAACGTTTGTTCAATTAGTACATCCACTGAAACATGCTAAACTGTCATTTGAACTAAAGGAGATAATATCCGTCACATGAGTGATATCATCAGGGTTTTATATGGTTTTAATAAAAACAATAGTGAAATTGGCTGGGGTGGGGGAAATAAAATTTGGAGAAACACAATATTTTGTTTGCAGGTTTGGAGTGATGGGAACACGAAAATGTCAGCCGCAAAAAGGCACACCTTCTTGAAAATATGTTAGTCCCCCAACAAGGAGTACAATATTATTACGGTTACAGTGTGAATAATGCGACAATCGAGATGGTTGCATTGAAAGAAATGATTTCGACACTTCGGTGGGATATAATAACTACAAAAGTCGACTTAAACACGTGGTGAAGAGAATATTGCATTATCATACTTTATATTTTATACAATATTAATTAGAGTCAATTATTTTGTCCTAATATCTCCAAAAGGGCAAATATCAATGTGCAAATGTACTCGAAAGGACTACTCAAAACTGACATAAGCAGTGTTTGTAAGCGGGCATTCCTTTGTCCAACATTTAATTTAGTAAACTTATCCACAACACTTCATGTTGGCCACGGTGTCTATAATTGCAATATACAAGTATCACCACATCTCTTCGCCACCCCCACCCCTTTCGTCGTTTTATATCTGACTGCCACTTTCCATATATTTCTCTATATATATCCTTCCATCTCTGTCTTCTCGCGATCGTTCTCTCTCACTCTCGATTGGCATACGGCAGAACTACTCTGAATATACAACCTCATATTCCTGTTTAAATATTTCATTGTTGTTGGACATCTCTCGCTTGATATAGTCCCATAAGTCCTCGATGGAGACTCCCCTCCCGCTGGTGCCCACGTTGTCGTAAACGTTGGCCTCAGGGTCACGCTGTGGGTCTTCATTGGATTCATCTATGGTCGCCACTGCAGCGTGTCCGTTAGCTGGAAATATTACGACGGTGTAGCATTACACATAGTCCAAATTTAACCAGCTTGTGATATCGGCTGTTATAGATGCTGGGGTACGTCGAAGATCCGTTCCAGTGTTCACATATAGCGGAGTTTAAGCCATGTACATTAACCCGCTCATTTACTACATTTTTTTCAAAGTAGAACATAACAATAACTTTTGCGCCAAATAAGTGTTCTAAATTGGCTCTGCTAAAATAAATAATTGGAAAACAATAGTTGCTAAATGGATGTTATTTTTGTTTGTGTGAAACTTCCTTCAGTCTCAATTGTGGCAATTATATCTAATCTATATCTAAGCTTTAATTGTCTTATAGTTTGCGTTTCAATTGCATGTATATGTAATGAAACAAATTCTCACGCGGAAATTGTTCTCCGTTCTGATCGATTGTGTAGACTAAAACCAACTGCGAAAATTGAATCCTTTCGTACATAAACACAATATATAGAATAAACTACGCTCATTTCAATAAGATACGTATAATCGTATATATATACCTGTCACGAGTTGTGGTCATTATTCAGTACAGCTATAGTAGCCGAGTGTACCAACTTTTTACCACGGACGGGAATGTGCTTTTATTCACCTGCCTTTACACATATAGTGGTGACAGTTTGTTGTTCGCGACTACTATAGAGGTTAACATTATTGATACCATAATTATTTGGACCGCGAATGTAACCACTCTACATAATCTAAGACGATGAATGAGGCTCGTGTTTATTTATATATATTCACACCTGGTCAGGTGATCCTGCTAATTTGATATGAGGTTGGTGGGGTATGCTGAATTGATAAGATGCAGGTGGGCCATAGCGATGTTGTTACGAAAACAACATCGTTATATTTTCGCAGTGTTTAGCTGATCTGAACAAATCGAGGTCAATCAACTACATCATGTGCATGTGATTTCATTGGTATGTGACATAGCAGATCACTTCACAGATAAGAGATCAATTACGGGTTTCCCACTCATTGTGGAAAAAAAATGAATACAGGCGAAATATCCATAAATCATTTTACTGATCGCCTTATAGGAGACACCTAAATATTACGGTTCTCAAAAACATTTACAACGCCAGGAATGCACTTCATATTTGGAAATAGTGTAATACGTCATGTTTCGAATGCTGCGTCGTTGTTGAAATGAAAATTAGTGAACACATCTAAAGACGTATATAAGTTAGGATTATCGTCGTCTTTTTAAAGAGACTGCATATACATGTATGTGTATACATAATAAGAAGCATTCAAATTGTGAAATATTTTCCTAATGACTGTTGCAAACCAGCCATAATTAAAATTGTTATTCATGTAGTATTGCAAATGTCAGCGCCACCATTATTAAACTTTTTTAAATATATGTATGCTCTTGAATTCGTACTTTGGCTTTTATTCAATTCGCAAAAAAATAAAATTTTAATATAACAATCATTTTTCTTAAAAGCACCCATTTGCCCTGCCCGCATCACAGCAATTCAGCAGGACCCACCAATATCATTGCAAATTATCAGGACCTCTTAACCGCAAACAAAATGAAAAAATAACAATATATTTGTTTAAAACCATCCCTTTGCCCTACCAACATCATAGCAATTCAGCAGGACCCACCAATATCATAGCAAATTATCTGGACCTCTTAACCAGTATAGATATGTACATTTCAGTTAGTGATCCACTTCAGTCAATTGATATTCCCAGTCTGCTTTTCCATAGTTCATATAACACTAATAAGCTACGATTGACTGAAATGAAGATAACTGTCTTCATATTAATTCATATCACAACACCACCGATAGTTAAATGAATATTACACAGGAACCAATTGTGTCAAATGTTATGTAGCTCTATACTACCATCAGTATACGTTTAAGATGCATTTGAAGTGTCATGGGACAATTTATCAATGGTAGGAAGTAGTATACCCATAGATAGGTGAAAAGCTTCTATTTCCAAACTATGTGCTATTCTGATAATAAGGTTATGGTACATAAATGTTTCCAAACAGACCCAATCATGAGAATAACTCACCATCGAACTCGACGAATGGCTCACTGCGCGTCTTACTTCGGGAATCTCCGGCCTGCTTCCTTCGTCTCCTGGAATACGTTTACCTATAATACTTCAAGTTTCCATTTGAAGCAACGGCGACCAAATACAGTCAACATCTAAGGTCATGTACTCTAGCCGTGTTTACAGTAAACACCATATCGACAGCTATAATGTTGATCGGCACAAATCAATACAAGTCGCCACTCTGTTCACATATTTAACGATAATTACGAAGTTCATAGTACACAAAATTTGCGTAATGCCGGTTTAAAAATCAACGATCAGTTCGTGCTCGCTGATTGGTCACTTAAATTATTGCTGATACATGTATATAGGAAAGGAGTGGCGACTTGGATTTAAATGTTCGATTGATTTGGGCAGATTAACATTAGATTTTCGATACACGAATCAGTTTTGTACAAAAGTTGGGGGGTTTTATCGATAAATATTTATTTTAAAATGTACGGTATATGTTCTCCTGTACTAAAGTGGCACCCAGGTGCCGGTGTTGTCCATTACTATTTGTTCAACGTCTGTGTTCTAAGTTTTCGAACAGTGTGTTCTACGATAATTTGGTCTATTCGATCGATTGGCACTTTATGAAACGGTGAGTTATGGCAGTTAGAAGTGAGGAGGTATCAGATTATGTGATATTCATTGTAACGTATATTTTTTAATTTATATCTGCACTCGTTTTAACGACAGGCGTCAGTTAATTCTTCACATATTTTATTTGAGAACAATTTAGTTTTTTAGCAAGAAATTCAAGAAATGGGTCGCAACTGAATAAAGGCTTCCGACGGGATAAACTTTTATACTATGTGATTCGGTGTATAAGTATAGAGTTCATAACATGTGTGCGACAATTATATTTCTCTTGAACTTTATCGACGAGAGAATAATCACATTTTGTCTCAGTACAGCGAATTGCACTTGACAACTACGTTTCTCTTCAACTTATATCTACAGTGGAATAGTCATATTTTATCTCAATAAAGTGAGTTGTACTTTATTTTTAATGAGTTCGTCTGGAGGAACTGCACAGTCCAGCAGTGTTTTGGTACATGCTACACGTTCGAATTGTTCAAATACATATAATAAATAGAGCATACCTTGTCGTTTACTACGCGGGTACACGCAGTGGCCAGTGGGTGGGTATAGTTCACTCTGTTTCGCGTGGTGAACTACACCCAAGCCATGGTCTATGTATTCAATATGGCATCTCACGTGACTTTCCCGCCTTCTGATTGGCTTATATATATAGCCCTATTTCGTGTTGTGTTCATCTGTGAGATGGTCGCCACTACTAAATACACACATGTAGTCCCCGTAATAGTTGGCATTTGACGTGACGACTTTGCGCGCGTCGTTGAACGCTGCGTGTCTTGTATTTCTTGCTAATGCATTTGAATTTGAAAATATGATATTACTAGCATTATATTAGCTGAGTTCACCAAATTGTAATAAATATGTGTTTTGTTGTTCAGTTCAATGTGCGGAGCAATTGATCGTTGGAAGTGACCATTCCGGCCGATTAATACAAAAAACGTTCCACAACAGCGTTTCCATATAGTTTACTTTGTCTCTGAAAGTCCACCAGCTTCCGGGTGAGAAATTTGCAACTTGGCATCGTTATTTTCGTTTATTTTTGTATATTTATTTATAAATGGTAAGCTAATAAATAACCAAATGTTCTTCCGTGTTGTGATTGCTTCATTTATTATGTGAGTGTGAAGTATAGATTATCAGAGTTAAAATTGTGGATTTTATCTTGGGCACATTGCATTTTTCAATTCAACACTTGCAACAGGCCAGGAAAATGCCCCAAAAAAGAGGCAGAGAATATACTAAAAATACGTAGTTCAATTAGAGCGGTATTGTCGTTGAACATGTCGAGTTCGTGCCCTTCTGTTGTTCTGTGGTGATGCATAATTCCCTCCGATCCGCGTTGAGAACTACTTCAATCCATCGGGGAACTATATTGGCGTAGTCAACGCCAAGCCATGCTATATTTAATAAATAGGACATGGCTTGTAGTTGACTATGCTGGTATAGTGTATAGTGCGGTTAGTATAGGTCATGGCGCGAATCGGATTGGACTATGCACACCTACTGGACATTATGCCCCGCGTAGTGAACTCCATGCCATGTTCTGTATTATATTTCACTGAACAATTCAAACTTGCAGCATGCATGCTATATTTAATAAGTATCCCACCAACATCAAGTATGTATATTGAACTGTTCCAAAGACCCGTCGAAATTCATAGACGTTAAGAAAAATAAAGTACAACTCGTTTCAGTGAGAACAAATACGATTATCAACTTACCAAATGATTAAACAATTTAATACAAACATAAATGTTGCAGGAATGTCTTGAAATCTAGTTCAGTAAACCGAAACTCGCAGTATTTAACTTATATTGTATATGCACGAAAGCCAGAAACTGTACCGCAATGTGAATTTATCCGAATGGTGAAACTTCGCAAGTTGACGTCGTTCCTATGAAAAAAGTGTTCACAGTAATGTTTCAATTTCAGTTGGACACGCCTTAGTAAATATTAAGGGACGCGTCAGTATAGGACGCACAATAATTAGCAAACTCTTTGCCGAAGCTGTCGGCCGCCGTGCACGGCCTTTCTGTGTATACGTTCACTAAGGATCTGATGACCGTTTCATGACTAGAGCTTCCTGAAAACCCTGTGCCAATGCATTCTCCCATAGGTAGCATCGCATATATAAAATATATCATTGGCCTAACAAGATTTACCTTGACCGTGTAAGCCAGTGCATTATCTTATATATATGCGAGGCACCCTGTGAGAGACTTAATTATATAAGAGCATACACTGGCACATGATCTTTAATGCTGCATCAGCGTAGCTCCTGTCATATAAGGGTTAATGATTTGAGCATATAGTATGTAGACCACGACTGTGCCATACCGTTGATAAAGGCCGTGACGGCCGAAAGCTTCGACAAAGGGTTTGTTATTTATTATACTTCCATGGTGTAACCAAGGAAGTATATTGTTTTTCTATTGGGGCCGTTTTCCGTTTAATTGAAAATACTCAGAAATTAATAGGAGGAGGACCGTGAAATATCTAGGGAATGTAGGCATCTAAGGGATACAGAAAATGAAGATATCATAAGTTCGGCCCAACGCTTCACCACGGAGTGAAATTTAAAAACAAAATATATTTCACTATTATTATTATTAAAATACTCGACACTTTTATAATCACTATATTTCGGAAAATATGCGCAGTAGAACACTAAAAGTTGGTAAGTATGTTGGGGAAAATGAGTTGTATGTCTTAGTCGCATAACGAATATTGTCCGCGCTTTCCTCGCAGAGTTATCTCCCTTTATCTGAAAAAATGTCATTTTACTATCTCGGAAATTATGAGGAGGGGGGGGCATCCAAATGTGGACCATATGGACACCTAGATATGCAGTACTGCCCACGGGCATCAAAACTTGTGTCCGCGCTTTCCCTGCGGAGTTATCGCCCATAGATAGGCATACACCGAATTCATTGTACGCAGCTCTCCTATAATTCCAGATAACTGAATTCGGTTTTCACAGTCCTCTTGTTCAGTGTCAAAACGAAAACTGGACAGGGTCGATCTCATATTTTTACAATGGGTGGGGTGCCAATTTTGTTCCGTTACGTCTCGTCTAGTTGGGTGTATGGCTTCACTGCGTAAAGCTGATCAAATACCGCGAAAGATGTTTGAAATCTGAGAAGAAATACCAGAGTTGTGGGCCCTCAAACATTTTATTTTTTGGGGCAATCGGCTTGTCGCCGTATCTCCCTTAAAACGGAAAATCATTGGAGATAGTGACACACTTCTAAGTATCCAGAATAAGTAGTGCTAGATGTGTGCCAAATTTTGCCAGTGTCGGTTCAGTATTGTGGTTTTGGGGAGGGGTGGTTTATGGTGCCAAATTTTATTTAGTCTCCGAATCAGATGAAACTTGGACTATAACATCGACCATATATGGTAATCACAAAACTGAAAACAGATCGAAAATCCGTTGGAAAATGGCGGAGATTTGGGCCATCAAAGTTTGAACTTGGGGCCCATTTGCTTTCCAATAACCGAAATGTTTTTCGTCTCCGATTCAGATGAAATGCATTCCATACAATCGAGGTGAGCAGCAGATCACAAAACTGAAAACAATTTTAAAATCGATTCGGTGGAAAATAGCGGAGTTACGGGTCTTCAAATTTCGCATTTTGGGCCTAGGTTGACAATTTCCCAATCCCGTCACCCAATTTCGAGGCAGGATGGGGTCACTTCCAATCACTGGAGAGCAACATAAACATGATAAGGACGTGATATAATAATGCTACTTCCTATTTTCCGTCCCTAAACTACGATATTTTCAGCTCAAGATTCGCCCTATTATTATACTTCCATGGTGTAACCAAGGAAGTATATTGTTTTTCTATTGGGGCCGTTTTCCGTTTAATTGAAAATACTCAGAAACTAATGGAAGGAGGATCTCTAGGGAATGTAGGCATCTAAGGGATACAGAAAATGGAGATATCATAAGTTCGGCCCAACGCTTCACCACGGAGTGAAATTAAAAAAACAATATTTTTCACTATTATTATTATTAAAATACTCGACACTTTTATAATCACTATATTTCGGAAAGTTTGCGCAGTAGAAAACTAAAAGTTGGTAAGTATGTTGGGGCAAATGATTTGTATGCCTTATTCGCATAACGAATATTGTCCGCGCTTTCCTCGCAGAGTTATCTCACTTTATCTGAAAAAAATGTCATTTTACTATCTCGGAAATTATGTGGAGCGGGGCATCCAAATTTGGACCATATGGACACCTCGATATGCAGTATTGCCCACGGGCATCAAAACTTGTGTCCGCGCTTTCCCTTCGGAGTTATCGCCCATAGATAGGCATACACCATACACCAGGATGTATAAACCTACGAACTTTGTTATTGCATATTCCGAATTGGACGAGTGATCCGGACACGAATATATACCGCTTAACAATGTTTTTCCCAGGACTTTCCGTTACGGGGTACGCAAATATTGCACCTATTTTTCCCGCCAAATCCAAACCGGCTAATTAAAGAGCAAGATAATGTCGTAGCAGGTACGTTGACATACTGTGTGTGCGTCCCAAAAGTTTGACCGCTATTATTTAAAAGTAACCTGTCGAACGGAGAATGCGAGTCGGGGTGGGTTGAGACTTTAGGAACATTCCACGAAAATTGCAAAGGAGGGATTCAAACATCGAGATAAATTGAATATGTTCACCGATATACTATAGGTATGTCCGTTCTACATTAAATTAACCTGTCCAACGGAGATCTGGCGTACGCCCCGGGGAGGGTCGAGGCTTTTGGCAAATTCCACCGAAACTCGTAAACGGGAACAAAAATGGCAAATCGCGAATCAAGTGTTTTATATTTTGAACACTGCATGTGTTTGGTAGTATATAAGGAAGACATTAGTTTCAGATCGGACGGGTAAGCACTCATCTAGCATTATCGATTGTGATATAGTTATCTCTCGATTGCAGTTACCTCTATTACAAATACGTTAATGACTATAGTGCAGCGATGACGCACTGAAATACTAATTAATTAATTAATTAATTAACCAAGCGGTCTTTCCTCCGCCATTAAAACTAAAATATTCTGAATCCGAGACTGAAAGAACTATCCAATAAATGCGAAATTACATAGTTATGGTACATTAATATGCTTTACACCCTTTTGATCTATATGTCGATTATGATATAATCAGACACGCCAAATTTCGTGATCGTTGAATATGATATGGGCGTCCTGGGGAGAGGTTATACTTAGCTCTACAATATATGCCTACCGATTAAAATGAACTGATTGGCTGGTGTGAATGGTGGCTCAGTTGGTCACAACCATCATGCAATAGACTGTCATTAATCATCCACGGTGTGTCGAACCAAATGAGATAAATCTTTGGAATATATATCTTATTTAGAAATGTCAATACAAGTCCACCATCAGATCTCAAAGCACCAATATGCATTCTCATCAAGAGGAACACACCTATACACATAACACCCGCATGGAATGGGATACCATGGAAGTATATTTGATTCCATGGAATCTGACCTCTAGTTGTTCTTGCTATATAAGTATAGCAGTGCCCTAAATTTAGCACAACAGTACACCATATAGGACACATCTCTTGACCAACAAAAGGCGCCATTTTCTTGGTAAGGTGAAATATTCGTTAATAACATACCCGGCCTGTCCTAATGACATAGATGTGTATACATGTTATCATAGTTGTAAAGCTAATATATACATAGACTGGGCCTCAATGTTGGTGGTCACAATATACTCATGCAACAATTGGCTAAAATAAATATCGCAATATTAAATTTTGTCATGCTCAATGTTGCTAAAACTATTCTAAAATAAGCGCGCCCAATGTCGCAATATACCACTTGTTCTGATTCGTATGAATATTATACATGGACAGGTCACTGTAATTTGGAACGAACTGCGGGGTTTAACTTCTGTAACATAAATTAATACTTGAGTATGTGGTTTAATATATACATTTCTAAAAACGATCATTTGAGATTGTGTCGCATGCGTTGACTTGCGCTCTGGTTTCATAACTATTATTTTGGTAGACGGTATATATATGCACCATCAATGAATGTCCATTTATCAAATCATCTGCACATTCCTCCGGGACCAGTGTTGTGAATTTGGCGTCAATGTTATCTAACACTGGGGTGGAATAATCGAATATATAAGGGACCTATTACTCTATCTAGTATAATGACAAGTGTGCAATAAACAAGGTGCAATACACACGAATGGTGACCGAATACTGATGTAATGAATGCACTATAATCTAAATTAACTAGTTACAATTAGCCTGGTATTTTTGTAACAAAATAAAAATACCTTAGTAAGAAGATTGCCACTGCTGTCACACAGCCGATAACAACCAGCACTGCGGTGACGGCTCCAACGATGGCACCAGTGTTATCATCCGTCGCTGGAAAATAATAGCAAACATATGTTTAGGATCATAGAATGCAGAGGCAAACATATAGGGCCTTGTTTGTTGTGTTAACAAGTGATGTTCATGTCATAGTGAATATGATTCCAGTTATCACAACGCTTACGCAGATGACCGTGTTATGTATTTACGATGTGCACACTTTACAAAGTGGAAGTATTCATGTTCCGTCTAAGGAGTTATGAATCTTCCACGAAAAGGTATTTTTTTATGGTGTCTTGTGTTGCACGCCCTTCGTTTGTTCGGTTCACAATAGACTATACATAGACTTGGTATTTTAAAAATGATTAGCTGACACGAAGGTTCAAGCTGCTCACTCATTGAGAAAGAAATATGAGCCATTTAGGTTTACGGCCGAATCACAATCCACACTCAATATTGAGATAATCGTGTATTATTATGTATCTGTTGATTGCGTATTAATAACATAGTAGTAGACTGATGGTATTTTGTTTCTTACATACTTACATACGTGCTCATACTCACATTTGGCTAAACCACAGGACTCCCCCTGCCAACCCTCTACACATCCCTGTAAACAGTTAGCCTCATATCGATGACACCCTCCACCAGCGCAATTTTGGCTACACGGTGACGAGCATGTATCGCCAAGGTAACCTTCCACACACCCGTGAAGACACATGTCAGTCTTCTTGTCACACGATGCGATAGTGTTCCCACTCTGGCAGTTATTGTTGCAATGAGATGTGCAGTTGTTGCCGTAGTAATCTCCTTTGCATCCTTTATGGCAAGAGCCATCATCCCGGGAGCAGACGTCACCTATACAGTTTGCACTACACATATTGTAGCAGAATTCTCCATATCGTCCGCCAGGGCAACCGATACATCGACCGTTCTCGGCGGCATCGCAAATGTGAACATCATCGTTGTTTTTCGTGCAGTTGTCACTACATGGTGTCTGACAGTCATAACCATAAAAACCAGTAGTACAGTTATCACAGTTCCCATCTGCTTGACTGCATGTCCCACCTACACAGTTGAAATTGCACGATTTGACGCATGTCTGTCCATAGAATTTATTATCGGTGCACTTTGTACAAGAAGTGTCTGTCAAACAAGTCTCGCAGTTGGGTGGGCACTCATCACACGAACCTTCATTGTTGTAGAAACCATCATAACATAGAATGCAGGCGGTGGTGCTACATGTTTGACAATTTGTAAATAAATCCGAGCATACCCCAATACAGTCTGACATATAATAGCCAGCTTCGCATGAACAAGTGCCATCTAATGGACACACGTTTTTGTCGACACAGTGTCTATTGTCACAGCCAAATTTACAGCTCTTTGTGTCGTTACTGTATTGTCCATATTGACATTGGGTGCACTCCCCGCTTGTTTGATCACATACGTCACATTGAGTCGAGCAGGCATATCTACATGTTGAGCCATACCATCTGTTCTCACAGACTCCATCGCAGTAACCATTTAAAGAAGGACACGTTGTGTTGTCTGCGCAGTGCCGCGAACCGCATAACTCAGAGCAGTTACTCGCTAACCCATAATAATCATTTTGACAACTGTTACAAGTACCGGTATACTGATCACATATTTGACACTTCCCAGGACACTCCAATGAGCAATGTATCCCGTGATATCGATCTGCACACGCTGAACACAGCCCATCATCGGGACAACTCTCCGATGTTGAAGAACAATGTAGTTCACTACACACCTTGTCGCACTCACCAGCCGAGTCATAGTTTCCAGATTTACATTGTTCACAATTTCCAGAAGTCTGTTCACATCGTTCACAGTTCTGTGCGCATTTCATTCTACAATCATTTCCATACCATCCGTTCTGACACAATCCATCGCAGTAACCATCGGATGGCGAACATATGTTGTTATTTACACAGTTCCGTGAACTACACACATGAGGACAGTCACTCGATAATCCATAATAATCATTTTGACAACTGATACAAGTAGCAGTATACTGACCACATGTTTGACAATTCCCAGGACACTCCAATGTGCAATCTGTGCCGTGATATCGTTCTGCACATCCACCAGTACAAAGTCCAGTGAAGGACCAGCAACTATTATCTCCTTTGCATTTCCTTTGGTCGCAGCGAAGGGGACATCCACCGGGATAGGTTATTCCATAGGTATCCGAACTACACACTACAAAAAAAGAGTTATTGCATAATTGCATATAAGGCTATCGTGCGATTACATATGGCCAATATATGGAGATGCAGCTGTTTAACGACCCCCTGAAATGTGATACCAACGTTTAGTGCCCAGCCCTTTCAAAAATTTATGAACAATTCTGGACATGAGACACCCCAATTGAGAGTTCGTATGACGTCACGTTGACCAGCACACGCAACTGCATCTGAACTTGTCTCTATTAAAAGTAATATACGCATAGTGTAATTGTATAGGCCAAATAATGGACTATTTACTGCAAAGGAGA
This sequence comes from Siphonodentalium dalli, assembly GCA_032622095.1. NCBI lineage: Eukaryota > Metazoa > Mollusca > Scaphopoda > Gadilida > Siphonodentaliidae > Siphonodentalium > Siphonodentalium dalli. Next base: position 44,205,148 of record CP136065.1, on the reverse strand, counting down.
ACAAAAACTATGCTCATTGTTTGATCGTAGGTTTTGACAATGAATATCAGTTTGATTAACCATGAATTATATGCACGTGTAGCATTTCAACCAACGAATCAAAAGTGTCAGTTATGCAGAAGACGACATACATATCCCCACTGGTACGCTAGTTTATTAATAGTGGACTTGAGTGGTTTATCAATCGACGATAAGTAATTATAACAGTTATTTATTTGTCCATTTTGTTCAGGTGTATTAACACTTTGGCGTGCCATCCACGTATTTTACATACATGTGTAATAACGGAAAATTTCAAATGTTAGAGAAAAGGTTAACACAGTATGGTTATAGATCCCTCTATAACCTATATTATCTGCTGAATGAAGCTTACTTTGATCCAATACAGGCCTGTAACTTATTTGATATATATGTTGGTTCCGTATTATCATATGGGTGTGATATTTGGGGGTTCAATGACACCTCTGATATTGAAATTTTGCACAGAAAGTTTTGCAAATATATTCTTAAAGTAAAGTCATCAGTTAACAGCGATGCAGTCTTGGGTGAATTGGGTCGTTTCCCATTGTCTATACATGTATTACGATTACATCGAATCTTTAAGTATTGGATTCATGTAATTCAGGAACAAAACTCATTACTCTGTAATGTATATGAATCAATTCGGAACGACTGTGATTCAGGTTTGTCGCATAAGGAGAAAAACTGAACATTTTCGCAGAAGTCTACTTTAGACAAACTTGATTTAGAGTATATGCGGTATAATCAAGACTTTATCATACCCGATTTGAAAGTAATTAAATCGAGTTTACGCGACCAGTTTATACAAACATGGCATGCTTCTATAGACTCTTCATCAACACTATGTAATTATGGCAAGATGAAATTGTTGTTCCAATATGAAACATATTTATCAACTTTTAAGCAACCGAAATTCCGAATAGCTCGGACGAAATTTAGAATAAGTGCTCACTCCTTAGAAATTGACACAGTATACAGGCGTAGACAGGAAAAAGAGATTGTGTAAATGTTGTCAGCTAAAAGCGGTTGAAAATGAATATCACTTTCTACTGGTCTGTCCCGCCTATATTGATATACGACGTCGATATCTGAAAACATTCTATTGTCACTGGCCAACTATACAGAAATTTGATACACCAATGAAAAATGAATCTAGATTTTCATTGAATCGGTTAGCAACATACTTATACCACAGCTGCTTTAGAAGAGATAAATTATTGTCCTCAGTGAGTTAGTAAGTTTCCAATTTAGAATTTAGAATTTGGAACTTAGATTAATATATATATGGTTTGCCAGATGCAGGCGCGAGCACCCTTTGAGTGATTCGGGTTTTTTTCTGACATTCCGGTCACTTTATGAATACACTATAGTAATGACCCCATCCAGTTGGTGAAAATTATACATTACATATACAAATATACTGAGTGGTAGGAGACTTATGCTTGCTGCATGCTGTTATAGTTTAAAATCAGATGAAGATTCTTGAATTTGTGTAAGAATCCGGACTAAAGGAGCAGACGCACGTTTTGCATAAATCCAGTCAAAAAATTGCAAGATATTTTTAACTGAGAATTTCTCTGGATCTATCTGGTGAAAAAAATTATTTCACATGTCATCTTCAGGGTAATATCATTTTTAAGAGACGACAAAAACAATTCATTTTAATACATTTGAGCGGTTAAAATATTATTTTCTGATGAAGCTTCATTTGTATTATACTGTTGTGTTAAGATTTGAATTGCATAATATAGCATCATACCCATTGTATTATAACGAAAATTAAGCAGTAACAAATAGTCCGGCCCAATGAAAATAAATGCATTTTGTCCCACTCAAGCAGGGAGCAATCAACTGGAATTAAGTGCTAAGTGTTAACAGATAAGTTGTTCAACTTTAAAATGGTTATGGATCAATTGCTCAGAACTCATCTCATCTCATCTCAGGCAAGACATGCACATTTTCAATTAAAAAACATAATATCTGGCTAGTTGCCTTTTGATAATCATTAAATTTCACGAATCAAGAATAAAGTCTCCTCTCATGATCTGCCAATACATTACTGCACTTGCTGTTATTGGTACCTGAAGACAATCCATTTCTTAATATTACCATGGCATAAAAGCAACAACAACTGAGGATATAACTTCCTATGGACTGCGCGTCCTTAAATAGTGTGTCACAGTAATCGTTTGTACAAAAATTCAAAAAGAAATTCGTGACAGATTTTTAAATATTCCATTGTGAAATACCAGGAGATTTGGCAAAACGTGCGTCTAACCCTTAAATCTACTTTGAAAAAAATATGGCTGAAGATTTACGCGTTATACCTGAAGGAGCAAATTTGGAGCAAGAAATGATCATACTTATTCTGCGTTAATATCGGAATCATTGTTGTATAAATGGACACGAAAACTTTAGCTGGTCCCGTAGTGAAGATATCTGGGTATTTTTAGGCAATTGGGAATGTGACGCACTCAGCGAACATTACTAGTTGATATACTTGATTAGTTTGTGTTCAACCTCAAATGGCAGAAGTGTACACTGCTGCTCGCTGTTCATGCAACACAGGACCACATGTCACACGAATTGTATCTTTGGTGCAGATACAGTATATGAAATATACACAGAGAGCCGCCACACAATACGTCAATGCTGATAAGGATACTTCAGCTAACAAGTTAGGACGTTTAATCCGGCACCAGAATGAACATTAAAGTGAACTATACTGTCGCAATTTGGAAACAAACACAACATACCACTCTCAATAACACAGACATGTACCACAACATATACGAAAAAGTAACACCACCATTTCCGCCATTGATACAGACATGCACAAAGCGAAGAAATCCATAAAATAGATATATGAGAACCCACACTCAAACAATATAACTTACGATGCATAGCGAAAACAAAAAAATACGAAACCAGAGTAAGAACAAAGGGTGGTAAGCAGCACGCCTAGTGCATATATCGACCAACGACCTTCATCTGTGACATAGAAACAAGGGTCTAAACAACAAACTAATAGGACATTCTGAGATTCCCCCGAAAGAAGAATCAATATGAATCTTGAATGAGATTGATGATCTTAGCATACAACATGTAGTTCTCGTCAAATTAAATTTGCGCGATTAATCTAATCCATTTATCTCTGAAAACCAAGTCCACAGATATCAACTATAATTTCTCTAAGAAATATAACAGAGGTAATGCAACTACGAATCAATAAATAAATACAAATAGAAAAGTAGTTTTCAAATTGATAGAAACCCAATTTCGAGAAAAAACAACGTTGTCTATTGTGACAATATTGCAAACAGCGCGTCGAAAATATGGACTTGTCCTGACTTGTCATGAAATAAACATCTGCACATCTCTTCTGACCAGCTGTAATAATGCAAAAAAATACCACCACGTGTTTGTAACCCAGTAACTGGTTGCAAATGCGTCGTATTTTCTGTCTGCACCAAAATTTGCCACACATGTATATATGGCACAACGCCAGCTTGATAAGATAAGTGTTGCAGGGGAAACGATAATGTGATCGCGATTTCCGGTATTGTTGAATACTCTGGTATCAAGAGATATTATCCAAGTGAATATCTTCTTGATTGTAACCTGGTTAATATCATTTCATACTCCGTTGTGTATAAATTGTTCTTTATTTTCGGAAAAGCCACTGCAGTGCGATCGTGCATAATAACTTTGTGCATCTTTGTTTGCCATTTTATCACACCAGTACAAACTGTTATACTATTACTATTACTCTAATTCATCAATTATCTACGTGTAGACCTACCATAAACTTCCATTTCGTAGAAATTCAGAATTTTGTTTGTACCCGGCAGATAGATGACGACATATTGCCCAGCCATCCGGTTCGCGCAGTTAATGCTGACCACCGCCCCAAGTGTGGTACTAGTATCCTGGTGGCAGAGCGTTGCAGCATTCCAACTTGATTCGAATGACGAGTTCGTGACGTATATGCGGAACCCAGAAGCGCGCTCAGCATTATTCCCTGTGAATAAAATAATTCAGTATCAGTATGCGGGTGATTATAACGACCAGGCATACTATTCAATTAATTATTGAGTATCTCGTCCAATAACTTCCCGTATTGATTTCGAGGTATAGAATAATAATTCTGAGTTACAGAAGAAGCTTCTATTACTACAAATATGTGCTAAAAGTGTTACCGAAAAGGAGCATCTTTGATGCAATGTAAAACAAGACGCGAATAAGAACATTATGTTTGCGGTTCGTTCAAAATATGTTATGGCCATCAGTTCAGAAAATGAATATAGGTTGATTCTGTTTCAACTGAAATTGAAGAACATCGTGCATATGACGGTCATTTCAAAACCACGACCGACCGAGATAAGTGGATGGGTGGTCGTGCATTATACTTATTCCATATATCATACCAACATTTGGTAGAAATCGGTCCAGGGGTCAGGTCAGACAGACAGACAGACATACAGATCCTACTTTTCATATATATATTTATAATATGACTCAATCATTATTTACGTTGGAAAGTATGTCATAAATCAATTCCATATGAACTACTAGTTCATATCACCTTCCGATAATTTGATTGGTTTGTTGTCAAAAAGTGTATTATGATTGGCTGAATGGCAGCCTGGGCCGAGCCGCATCTCTAACTAAATGCATGTCTAATTCGTGCGCGTCAATCAACGCGATGCCGAAATTCTCGCAATTATAATCTTGAAATATATAGTTTTGGATATTGTTATACGATAAATAGCATATGTAATCGTATTTATCTGATAAACATACGATATAATGTCACAAACTGAGAACAGAATAGCGCACTATAGCTTCGCGTGCATATTATTTCTGCTAGTTCACCAGGTGTAATTGGGCTTCCGGTGCAATAAAGTGACGTCACATTAACCTTTTGCTGCCGATGTCATATAGCTATTTAGTGATTTGTGTGCGTTTTGGACATCATAATCAATATATAGGTGTCATATGATAAATAGAATATGTAATTCGTGTTTCTCTCATATGATATTTATGAAACTCGTCACGAATTTTCAGTTTTCTCTCGCCAGAGGCTCGAGAAAACTGAAAATTCTTAGACTCGTTTCATAAATATCATATGAGAGAAACACTCATTTCATATCCTCTATATATATAATATACACAGCAATTAGCATATAACATTTGGATCATAGCTATATACAGTAATTTGTATGGGACTAACCCTTTGGGGCCGTGTCTCAGTAGGTTAGGTACATTGCGCAACAGTTTACCTTATTCGTGTATCTGTGCAAGTTTGGCCGAACTTTGCGCATTCGACCAACGTACAGTAAATTGTATTGGAGTAACAATATGCGGGCGGTTTCTCGGTTGGTTAGGTGCAAACAGTCTTTTGCTTTCTGAAAAAGCTTGGTAATAGTATAGTTTTTTACTAGTTCGAATGGCTTTATTATAGATTTTGCTAAATGTTTTGTATTTGTCCTTGTTTTGTGGGGATGGATGTTTAATTTGTTTATGCAGTAATTTATGTTTATTGATAGAGGATGTTACAAGTCCTTTGGTTATCCACGGATTTATTTTAATGAATTTACTTCTAACTTTCTCGCGTCGCGGCGGAAATGATTTTTCAAATGCAGAATTAAACATATTCGCAAATTTGTTGTAAGCATCATCTGGGCAGGTAGATTCGGTTACTGACGAAAAACTGCAGGATGAGAGTAAATATTTGAATCGCTCGGTGTTATTTTCGTTAAAATTTCGCCGTATTATGAGATCTGATCCGGTTTTAGATTTACACTTTTGATGGCTATATTCACAATAGAAGACACCAAAATGATCACTCACATCGGTGACAATTACTCCCGATAAATATTTTGTCATGCTATTCACAAGGATATGATCGATCAACGTAGCCGAAAAGTCAGTTATCCGAGTTGCGATTGTAATAGCAGGCAGGAAACCTTGGGTGGACTTGTTATCAAGAAATGTTTCAGTTTTAGTATGCATATGGTATCTTAAAAGGTCAATATTTAAATCGCCTAATATATAGGCTAGTTTCCCTTCTTTATTGATTTTCCGTGTCAGTTCATCAATTTTCTGGATAAATGTGTTCAGATTAGCTCTTGGAGGACTATTTGGTCTATAAATTACACCTACTATGTAAGACTTTTTATGAGGCGGGTGAACCTCGATAAATATCGATTCAAAAACATGTGGGGAAAAAATAGTAAGATCTTCTCTAATATCGAAAGTTATGTTATCTTTGATAGAGCAGCCAATTCCGCCATGACAATCATCATGTCCTGGTCTAATCTTTGTGATTAATTTATATCCTGGTAGCTCATAAGTTGATTGTTCGGGGTGCCTACAGATCTCACTCAGACCAATGATATCAAATGAGTTCAATTTGGTTTGTAAATTATATATAAGATTAGAAAAAGAATCCCAGTGGGCTGCCAGACTCTGACAATTTATGTGGAATAAGCTCAAACTAAAAGTGTCGTGGTTAAATACATCATTGAATTCATTTGGAGAGTAATATTTACAATTATTATCATTTATGGAATTTTGATTTTCATAAGTATCATTGTCATCAACGTCCATGTCTTCCTCGGATCTGATTAAAGAATCACCCATTAGGATATATTCGAAAACGGAAGGCCGGTGAAATAGTTTGTGTATATGTTGAGAATAAAAGTAGCAAACTTATACCAAATGGTAGCAATATAAGCAGATTAATAGAATTAGCACAGTAGTCGTAAACAACATGGCAGAATACATATATATAAAAAAAAATGAGAGCGGCAGCTCTCAATGACAACATAATAATAATTCCCCGTTTAACTCCCCAATCAAGATATTTGTGGGGACATGGCAATCTGCGGGATGGGATGGGATATGGGACAAAACGACAATCTGCGGGACAGAATTTCAAATTGCGTGGGACGGCCGATATCTCGAGGAATACAGGGCGTATGGGGCTCCTGTTGGTGTCTAACGAAAGGCCCACATTCGCCCTATCCATATGCCACTGACTGGACACCAGAAGTTGCATTATTTGATCGACAACTGACCTAACATGGGATGAAATTTGGGATAGCATGGCAATCTGCGGGACAGAATTTTCAAATCGTGTGGGACGGCCGATATCTCGAGGAATACAGCGCCTAGATGGCTCCCTTTGGTGTCTAACGAAATGGCGATATTCGCCCTATCCACACATATTAACCCCGACACTGAACGGACACCAGAAGTTGCTTTATTGGGTCGAAAACTGACCTAACATAAAATGCCACAAACACGAAAAACTGCGTTCGACATTAATGTTTAGAATTTAGATTTCTCGATGAATACGCTAGCAAACACCAAGTTTTAGGTATCAAATAACGCAGTGGAATACTGTGCACTCGTTTTTTCTACAATATGGCTGTTTTAGTGCGAATACTGTAATGGCGAAACGCAAACACGCGCCGATAAAACAGCTAAAAATAGACTCGATGTTTACAATTACAGGATCGATTTCAGCTGGTTTATTCAATATAATGGGGCATATAGTATATCAAAATGTAGGATTAGATACAGGGAATGTATTTTTTTCCAAATGGGTCCACCACGCGGTGAAATTGTTGCAGAAATTCGCTCCAAAATATTCGCACTTATTTTTATTTCAGTTGTGACTAAAAGCCCAGATGCCGGAGTCCGGCGACTAAAAGCAAACGTCCATCAACTCTATGGCAAGAACAATACTAATATAAATCAGAGTAAGTGGATAATCCTACACTTGTTTAATTATGGATACTGTATCTGGTGATATTTGAAATGACTTTCTTATAAGATGCCTATCCGTCAAATGTATAGAGCATAGTTTCATATGTTAAAATATGGATACTGTATCTAGTACATGTAATCCATATAATATGGTGTACGGTGTTAAGAGTAAACATCACACAAAGAATAGATATGCTCAGCAAATAACTTAGATACTATATTTTTTAATAAAGTTTGACTCAATATACATGTATATGGCTATTACTGCTATAATGTATAGGATGCCGATCTGGCAGTTCTATCGAGCATAGTTTCATAAGTTAAAAATGTTTTGGACTGATAATGGCACAAAATGCCATACATGTATGTAATCCATATACATGTAATATTATGTACGGTGTTATGATTGAGTATCACACAAGGAATGGCAATGATTATCAAATGACTTAAATACAATATCTTTCATAAAGTTTGAATCAATATACATGTGTGTACATGCAATTTAGCTACCATGCAGCTACCACTGCCAGAACGTACAACTCTAGACTTAAAATAATAACCAGTGAGATTACATATAACTGTAAATATCCATTATTGGGATGTAATAGATTCACCGAACACCTAGTGTCTGAAGATTCTCCATTTTCAGAGTTGTTCGAACGTATTTCCAGCTTGAGAAGAGTGCCATCAAGTCTTATTAAGTCTGGTTTTTAGTTTCTTTGATTTCCTGATTTCGAATGCCTTTGTGGCCAGTTTACCTCTTTCTCGTTTTAGATCCGGAGGAAGGTTTGTGCGAACTGTCTTCTTAGTTTTATGGATCGGACATGTGTCATCCTGAATAGCTGTAAGAATTGCCTGTTTGTCTCTATCCCTACCACAGACTATAATGATGGGATCTGGTGATGGTGTTGACCCATCTCTTTGCTGTCTCGGGCTACGGGAGGGCAGTCTATGCCAATTTATCAATCTCTCGGTTATTGCAGCTGCCAGTTGTGCATTCATGTTTAGATCTTTGGTCATGAAAGTATCAACAACTACATAAGAGTCATGATTAGGCTCATCAGGAATCCCATAGAGAAGTAGGTCGTACTTGCGGTCATGTATTTCTGATTTGGTAAAATCTACTGTAAACTTGTTAATTTTTTCTTCCAATTGCTGATATGTGGTAGGCAGGATATCATTTTCAATTAGATCAACACTTTTCTTCAGGTGCTCTATATCATTTTTGTTCTCAGAGACATCTGATTGAATTGAAGAAATTTTAATGTTTATGGTTGAAATTTCAGATCTCATCGACCCAATGTCATCCTTTAATGTCTTGAAATGTCAACTTCCATTTCTCGCATGAGGTTTATTACGTCACCGATGGAATGTTGTTGGCCCACAGCCATCTTGAGCCGTGATTTTGAGAGATATATAAATATTGTCCAAAACAAAGACAAAGTTCCGGTACACCGAAATTAGGAGACAATAACACACGCAATGAAATTATAAGGTCTAAAGGTGGAGTGTGCACATCTAATAAGTAGTAGAGGCATCAGGACACATCATCGTATCTATTATAAGATCTTGTTTTTTGTTTACATGCTGTTTTGAGGAGGAAAACTACGAAATTAATTTCTTTATTTTTTCCAACGTGTCATCACGTACACCGGAAGTTGCCGAATGACTTAGATAACGTGGAAATGGCGTTAACACGGCTTGTAAGAAATAACACAACCGATATTCAATAAACATTTATTCAAACATATGAAATAAAATGTAATACCTCACTTTAACAAGGCAGCAAACTTTATTCTGGGGCAATTGCTTCGGCGACACTGGACGCGACTAAATATTCAAGGCAGCGTCAAATTAAGGTAAATGAAATTACGTTTGGATCTAATTAGAATGTTACGAGATGTATTGCCTATAATAGATCCCGACCCAAAGATTTTGAGTTTCTATCTGAACCTCAGTGACATGGTTGTTATGGTTAACCATGATTGTGATATTGAGGAATTCGTTGTTCAAAACAATATCTACAAAGATATCGTGTACATGCCACACATGCCAATGCAATTGGAACAGTACACCATACCCCAGAAGATCACAGGGCAGAATATCTATTTTTTGTTATGGCTTAATGTCATTCACTGGAAAGCTCCCTCCAGAGCTTTCCGACAATTGTTCAATCGCTTAAAGGACATCTTATTCCGATTTCAACTGCATTGGTGTGAATATTGTTTGCGCACTGAGTAGCAAGGAACAGCCAACTTTAACTGTATAAACATCTCGAAGAGTGGAAGAAAACAAAAGGGGCGAAACACATACCTAGTAGTACGCCACATGCCCACACTGCGGTCATAATCGTGATTCAATTCAATTAAATTAAATTTATTAGTATATCAAAATAGATATACAGAAATATATTGCAAAATACAGTAATAGTGTCTTGATATGTTATATTTATCGGATATATATATATATATATATATATATATAGCTATATATATATATATATATATATATATCGGTTTACTGTTGTGTTCGGCGTTATCGGTTTCGTGTTCGGTTATTGGATATGGATTTTGAATGGTTGTATATGAATTAAGCCTCAAGAGGACTCAGATTGTACGACTTTTAGGCGCATTTCGTATGAACAGTGATAATTTTCTCAATGTTTTCTCGTTGTGTGTTCTGAAAAATGTGCCTAATTTCAATACATTTGGCCTCTTATAGAAATATAGCTCAAGTTCTCTAAGGTCACTACAGCGTAAAATTATGTGGTATTCGTCACCAATCTCGGCACTTCATAGCGTGCATATTCGTTTTAGTTAATTCAACGTTGTTCCACGAACCTTTCTCTATAGGAAGCATTTGGTTTCTAGTTCGAAATTTTATGAGGCAGTTTCAACTGTACCGTTTGTTTTACGGCCATAAGAGAGATTAAGATTACGATACTTGTATAACCTGTACGTGTGCAGCACATATTATATATGGATATCAATATGTGGATATGTGATTTCCGATTTCTTGAACGTAGGATCATATATATGCACATGCAACATTCATCTTTCACACATAGCCTATTGTGAATTACATATACAACAATTTGGAGCGAACTGGAAATTGTCCCTCATAGAGAAATCGTTTTTTTTTAAAGTGGAAATTGGACCTCTGTGATTATATCGCTTCACATTGATGGAATTTATTACGCTCCCGATAAATACCACAAATAAATTTGCTTCATGTAACGTAGTATTAAGCTCTCTATTACATTCATACATAATGTTTCTCTCGGATAAGTCTTGACCGTGTTCGGTGATTCCCCCGCGGAAAGCTACATGGTCCCGCAAAAATGTGTCCAACTGGCGATCATCATAAGTGTGCTACCCTATGCGTGTACAGCTGTAAACTGTGGTAACCGCACTTGTCGAACCAATGCATGTAGTCTTCCGATGAGAAAGCATTGGAAAGGACAGATCATGCAGTACTAGACAGTTCAAAACATCGTGTGCATGACTGGTTGCCAAGGGTTGACAACGTAAGAACTAAATGGAAGTGAACACCAACACACGCCCAACATAGTTCGGATGTGGGTTGTACATAACATCTGTAACAGTTATATTCACGGACCTGTGCCATTAAACTGTGTTGTCAATGAAGACAAGATTAATGGCAAATAAATTGGAAAAGTTCTATATTTGTATGGTTTTAGTAGTCTCAAATATGGCTAGATGCCATTCATTGAAAAGCTTTCCCGAGAGCTTTTCTATGAATGGCATCAACCACATTTGGGACATAAACCATAAAAAATCCACGAAATCGTCAGTTAATAATGGCCTAAATTGCGACATAAACCCAAGCAATACAATCGCCTGACTCGACCTGGAATGTCACCCTCGGGCCTGGCGGCCATCGGGTGACATTCCGGGTCTCGAGCGGGCGACAAATCCCAGTGTCTCACTCAATCGCGGGCGATAACTGTATATTATCGCGCGATAGTTCATTATATTCGGGGAATAATAAATCACGAAATGAACGAAATTGAACGGGTATCGAAGACAAAATGAAGACTTGTATCACCTGTACCGTTTTATTTGTATCAGAACGCACGCCATTGGCTGATACTTTGTCACGTGACATTTATCGGGGTCGCCATTGGATTAGAAGATAGAACAATATAGCATTGCCAGAAAATGATATTTTGGACATAGAATATATTTGCATGGCCTCTCATTCAAATTTAGTGCATACCATGCACGATATCGGGAGTTTTTCGAATAGAGAATTGCGAGACGAATCTAACGATACCAAAATCTCATTTCCCGCCAAAATGGACATAGAAAAAAATAGCACTCAGCCAACGATAGGCCACCAAGAGCAGACGGTCTAATCGCTAAAGGTGCAGGTTTGCGCAACCGTTCTGGGCGATTATCCTAATGGTGATGTGTATAGCGCGTTGGTCTGACATTAGGAAGTAGAGGGATTGCAATCAGATTCGTGTTTCTGGTCAAGTTCGCAAAAGCATCGAGCATTAGGCTAACATGAGCAGCCTATCGAAGAATCGTCTTGATTCAAACATGACATGTTCTAATGATAAATAGGTCACCACGGAACCCTGAACTCGGCAAAGTAGATGCTATTGGATATTTACCCAAGGGTATGACACAATCTTAATTCGCATGCTCCTTGGTGATATCTGGGGCATAATTGTGCTATACTGTGAGAAATATCCAACATATATCAACTATGATTTTGATAAAGTAGATCATCATGGTACCATTGAATTAGGGGAAAGTAGATTGAACCGGAATTGTACATATTTCCCCAAGGGTATGATGCCGGGTCAATTCACAAGACCCGTGTGGGATATATCGGGGCATTAATAATAGATTTGGCATATAAATACCGGAACAGGACCACAGGCAGCTAAGCTTTTGATAAACTAGGTCATCACGGAACCAGAAAATAAGGAAATTTGATCATTATTATAAATTTACCCTAGGGTATGACACAAGGTAATTTCACAGGGCCCGTGGGGGACAAATTGGGTCACAGTCAAGTTTTTATGATATATCTGGCCCACATATACCGGACAAGACGACAAACAGCTAGACTTTTGAGAAACTATGTCAACACGGAACACCAAAACGGGAAATTATATGATATTCGATATTTACCCGAGGGTATGAGACAAAGTAAATTGACATGCCCGTGGGGTACAAAACGGGACACAGTCGGGAAATACTGATATACCTGGCATATGCATACCGGAAAGAGGCCATACGCAGCTAGGCTTTTGATAAACTAGGTCATCACGGACCTCCAAAATATTGGGAAATTTGATAATTATTTTATATGTGCCCTAGGGTATGAGACAAGGTCATTTCACAGGCCCTGTGGGGGACACGTCGATGTATGTTTGGGCATTACTGATTACTGGTACATCTGGCATATGTATACCAGAAAAGAACCACGCGCAACTAGGCTTTTTATAAACTAGGTCATCACGGACCACCAAAATTGGAAAATTATACGATATTCGATATTTACCCTAGGGTATGAGACAAGGTCATTTTACAGGCCCCGTGGAGCCATATCGGACCACAGTAGGCTTTTCTGATATACCTGACATGGCCCATTTATACCGGAAAAGGACCACATGCAGCTAGGCTTGTGATAAACTAGGTCATCACGGAACCCATATAATAGGGAAATTCGAAAATTATTCGATATTTACGGTAGGGTATGAGACAAGGCCAATTCACAGGCCCCGTGGTGGGAATATCGGGGCACACTCGGGTTTTCTGATATACCTGGCATATTTATACTGGAAAAGGACCACACGAAGTTATGCTTTTGATAAACTAGGACATCACCAACCCCAAAACTAGGGAAATTAGATAATTATTCGATATTTACCCTGGGGTATGAGACAAGACCATTTCACAGGCCCCGTGCGGGGCACATTGGGATATATCTCGCCAAATATACCGGAAAAGGACCAGAAGCAGCCAGGCTTTTGATAAATTAGGTCACACGGAACACCAAAATTGGGAAATTACATGATATTCTATATTTATGTCATTTATCAGACCCCCTGGTAGACATATCGGGGCACATTGGGGCTTATCGTATATAACTGGACTATATATACCGGAACAGGATCACACGCAGCTAGGCTTTTTATACATTTATGTCATCACGGAATACCAAAATAGGGAAATTTATGATATCCGACATTGACCCTAGGATATGAGACAAGGTCAATTCACAGGCCCCGTAGGCCACACATAGGTACATAGTTGGGCATTGCTGATACATCTGCCATATGCATATAGGAAAAGGACCACAGGTAGCTAGGCCTTTAATAAACTGGGTCACGACGGGCCTCCAAAATTTGGAAATTATATTATACTAGCTCGTTAGCCCGCCACTGCCGTGGTTGATCAGAAAAATCACATTTTTAAAATAAATTGTTATTTTAATTTGTTAATGAAACTGAATAGTCAGAATACAGAACTGAAAACGTGAGAAGACACATGAGATAATCAATGAGTTAATTCTTCCTTTTAAATCAAGAGAAATTATGGTCTCACCATGGACCAATAACAATTCAAGTAAAACATTCGGGAATTTTTCCCCACACCAATTCAATTTTCTGAGTAACTGGTTTTGTATTTTTCTGTCTATACATTCATTCATCTAAGAGTGTCTTAATCCATTAGTTATCGGTCTTGATTGATTCGTTAATTGAACTGAATGGTCAGAATACAGAACTGAAAACGTGAGGAGACTTTGGACCAACAACAATTCAAGTACAATATTTGGGAATTTTTCCCCACACCAATTCAATTTCCTGAGTAACTGGATTTGTATTTTTCTGTATATACATTCATTCATCTAAGAGTTTTTTAATCCAATAATTATCGTTGTTCATTGATTCGCTAATTAAACTGAGTGGTCAGAATACAGAACTGAATACGTTAGAAGACACATGAGTTAATCAATGAGTTAATTTTGCCTTTTAAATGAAGAGAAATTATGGTCTCACCATTGACCAATAACAATTCAAGTACCACATTCGGGAATTTTTCCCCACACCAATTCAATTTTCTGAGTAACTGGGTTTGTATTTTTCTGTCTATAAATTCATTCATCTAAGAGTGTCTTAATCCATGAATTATCGTTGTTCATTGATTCGCTAATTAAACTGAGTGGTCAGAATTCATAACTGAAAACGTGAGGAGACACATGAAATAATCAATGAGTTAATTCTGCTTTTTAAATCAAGAGAAATAATGGTCTCACCATGGACCAACAACAATTCAAGTACAATTATGGGAATTTTTCCTCACACCAATTCAATTTCCTGAGTAACTGTATTTGTATTTTTCTGTCTATACATTCAGTCATCTAAGAGTTTTTTAATCCAATAATTATCTTTGTTCATTGATTCGTTAATTAAACTGAGTGGTCAGAATACAGAACTGAAAACGGAGGAGACACATGAGATAATCAATGAGTTAATTCTGCCTTTTAAATCAAGAGAAATTATGGTCTCACCTTGGACCAACAACAATTCAAGTACAACACTCGGGAATTTTTCCCCACACCAATTCTATTTTCTGAGTAACTGGGTTTGTATTTTTCTGTCTATACATTCATTCATCTAAGAGTGTCTTAATCCATTAATTATCGTTGTTGATTGATTCGTTAATTGAACTGAATGGTCAGAATACAGAACTGAAAACGTGAGGAGACTATGGACCAACAACAATTCAAGTACAATATTTGGGAATTTTTCCCCACACCAATTCAATTTCCTGAGTAACTGGATTTGTATTTTTCTGTCTATACATTCATTCATCTAAGAGTTTTTTAATCCAATAATTATCGTTGTTCATTGATTCGCTAATTAAACTGAGTGGTCAGAATACAGAACTGAAAACGTGAGGAGACACATGAAATAATCAATGAGTTAATTCTGCCTTTTAAATCAAGAGAAATAATGTTTTCACCATGGACCAACAACAATTCAAGTACAATATTTGGGAATATTTCCCCACACCAATTCAATTTCCTGAGTAACTGGATTTGTATTTTTCTGTCTATACATTCACTCATCTAAGAGTTTCTTAATACATTAATATCGCTGTTGGTTAATTCGCTAATTGAACAGAGTGGTCAGAATACAGAACTGAAAACGTGAGGAGACACATGAGATAATCAATGAGTTAATTCTGCCTTTTAAATCAAGAGAAATTATGGTCTCACAATGGACCAATAACAATTCAAGTACAACATTCGGGAATTTTTCCCCACTCCAATTCAATTTTCTGAGTAACTGGGTTTGTATTTTTCTGTCTATACATTCATTCATCTAAGAGTGTCTTAATCCATTAATTATCGTTGTTGATTGATTCGTTAATTGAACTGAATGGTCAGAATACAGAAATGAAAACGTGAGGAGACTATGGACCAACAACAATTCAAGTACAATATTTGGGAATTTTTCCCCACACCAATTCAATTTCCTGAGTAACTGGATTTGTATTTTTCTGTCTATACATTCATTCATCTAAGAGTTTTTTAATCCAATAATTATCGTTGTTCATTGATTCGCTAATTAAACTGAGTGGTCAGAATACAGAACTGAAAACGTGAGGAGACACATGAAATAATCAATGAGTTAATTCTGCCTTTTAAATCAAGAGAAATAATGTTTTCACCATGGACCAACAACAATTCAAGTACAATATTTGGGAATATTTCCCCACACCAATTCAATTTCCTGAGTAACTGGATTTGTATTTTTCTGTCTATACATTCACTCATCTAAGAGTTTCTTAATACATTAATTATCGCTGTTGGTTAATTCGTTAATTGAACAGAGTTGTCAGAATACAGAACTGAAAACGTGAGGAGACACATGAGATAATCAATGAGTTAATTCTGCCTTTTAAATCAAGAGAAATTATGGTCTCACAATGGACCAATAACAATTCAAGTACAACATTCGGGAATTTTTCCCCACTCCAATTCAATTTTCTGAGTAACTGGGTTTGTATTTTTCTGTCTATACATTCATTCATCTAAGAGTGTCTTAATCCATTAATTATCGTTGTTGATTGATTCGTTAATTGAACTGAATGGTCAGAATACAGAAATGAAAACGTGAGGTGACTATGGACCAACAACAATTCAAGTACAATATTTGGGAATTTTTCCCCACACCAATTAAATTTCCTGAGTAACTGGATTTGTATTTTTCTGTCTATACATCCATACATCTAACAGTTTTTTAATGCAATAATTATTGTTGTTCATTTATTCGTTAATTAAACTGAGTGGTCAGAATACAGAACCGAATACGTGAGAAGACACATGAGATACTCAATGAGTTAATTCTGCCTTTTAAATCAAGAGAAATTATGGTCTCACCATTGACCAATATCAATTCATGTACAACATTCGGGAATTTTTCCCCACACCAATTCAATTTTCTGAGTAACTGGGTTTGTATTTTTCTGTCTATACATTCACTCATCTAAGAGTTTCTTAATCCATTAATTATCGTTGTTCATTGATTCGCTAATTAAGCTGAGTGGTCAGAATACAGAACTGAAAACGTGAGGAGACACATGAAATAATCAATGAGTTATTTCTGCCTTTTAAATCAAGAGAAATAATTTTCTCACCATGGACCAACAACAATTCAAGTACAATATTTGGGAATTTTTCCCCACACCAATTCAATTTTCTGAGTAATTGGGTTTGTATTTTTCTGTCTATACATTCATTCATCTAAGAGTGTCATAATCCATTAATTATCTTTGTTCATTGATTCGTTAATTAAACTGAGTGGTCAGAATACAGAACTGAAAACGGAGGAGACACATGAGATAATCAATGAGTTAATTCTGCCTTTTAAATCAAGAGAAATTATGGTCTCACCTTGGACCAACAACAATTCAAGTACAACACTCGGGAATTTTTCCTCACACCAATTCAATTTTCTGAGTAACTGGGTTTGTATTTTTCTGTCTATACATTCATTCATCTAAGAGTGTCTTAATCCATTAATTATCGTTGTTGATTGATTCGTTAATTGAACTGAATGGTCAGAATACAGAACTGAAAACGTGAGGAGACTATGGATCAACAATAATTCAAGTACAATATTTGGGAATTTTTCACCACACCAATTCAATTTCCTGAGTAACTGGATTTGTATTTTTCTGTCTATACATTCATTCATCTAAGAGTTTTGTAATCCAATAATTATCGTTGTTCATTGATTCGTTAATTAAACTGAGTGGTCAGAATACAGAACTGAATACGTGAGAAGACACATGAGATACTCAATGAGTTAATTCTGCCTTTTAAATCAAGAGAAATTATGGTCTCACCATTGACCAATATCAATTCATGTACAACATTCGGGAATTTTTCCCCACACCAATTCAATTTTCTGAGTAACTGGGTTTGTATTTTTCTGTCTATACATTCATTCATCTAAGAGTGTCTTAATCCATTAATTATCGTTGTTCATTGATTCGCTAATTAAGCTGAGTGGTCAGAATACAGAACTGAAAACGTGAGGAGACACATGAAATAATCAATGAGTTTTTCTCACCATGGACCAACAACAATTCAAGTACAATATTTGGGAATTTTTCCCCACACCAATTCAATTTCCTGAGTAACTGTATATGTATTTTTCTGTCTATACATTCATTCATCTAAGAGTTTTTTAATCCAATAATTATCTTTGTTCATTGATTCGTTAATTAAACTGAGTGGTCAGAATACAGAACTGAAAACGGAGGAGACACATGAGATAATCAATGAGTTAATTCTGCCTTTTAAATCGAGATAAATTATGGTCTCACCTTGGACCAACAACAATTCAAGTACAACACTCGGGAATTTTTCCCCACACCAATTCAATTTTCTGAGTAACTGGGTTTGTATTTTTCTGTCTATACATTCATTCATCTAAGAGTGTCTTAATCCATTAATTATCGTTGTTGATTGATTCGTTAATTGAACTGAATGGTCAGAATACAGAACTGAAAACGTGAGGAGACTATGGACCAACAATAATTCAAGTACAATATTTGGGAATTTTTCACCACACCAATTCAATTTCCTGAGTAACTGGATTTGTATTTTTCTGTCTATACATTCATTCATCTAAGAGTTTTTTAATCCAATAATTATCGTTGTTCATTGATTCGTTAATTAAACTGAGTGGTCAGAATACAGAACTGAATACGTGAGAAGACACATGAGATAATCAATGAGTTAATTCTCCCTTTTAAATCAAGATAAATTATGGTCTCACCATGGACCAATAACAATTCAAGTACAACATTCGGGAATTATTCCCCACACCAATTCAATTTTCTGAGTAACTGGGTTTGTATTTTTCTGTCTATACATTCATTCATCTAAGAGTGTCTTAATCCATTAATTATCGTTGTTGATTGATTCGTTAATTGAACTGAATGGTCAGAATACAGAAATGAAAACGTGAGGTGACTATGGACCAACAACAATTCAAGTACAATATTTGGGAATTTTTCCCCACACCAATTAAATTTCCTGAGTAACTGGATTTGTATTTTTCTGTCTATACATTCATACATCTAACAGTTTTTTAATGCAATAATTATTGTTGTTCATTTATTCGTTAATTAAACTGAGTGGTCAGAATACAGAACTGAATACGTGAGAAGACACATGAGATAATCAATGAGTTAATTCTCCCTTTTAAATCAAGAGAAATTATGGTCTCACCATGGACCAATAACAATTCAAGTACAACATTCGGGAATTATTCCCCACACCAATTCAATTTTCTGAGTAACTGGGTTTGTATTTTTCTGTCTATACATTCATTCATCTAAGAGTGTCTTAATCCATTAATTATCGTTGTTGATTGATTCGTTAATTGAACTGAATGGTCAGAATACAGAACTGAAAACGTGAGGAGACTATGGACCAACAACAATTCAAGTACAATATTTGGGAATTTTTCCCCACACCAATTCAATTTCCTGAGTAACTGGATTTGTATTTTTCTGTCTATACATTCATTCATCTAAGAGTTTTTTAATCCAATAATTATCGTTGTTCATTGATTCGCTAATTAAACTGAGTGGTCAGAATACAGAACTTAAAACGTGAGGAGACACATGAAATAATCAATGAGTTAATTCTGCCTTTTAAATCAAGAGAAATAATGTTCTCACCATGGACCAACAACAATTCAAGTACAATATTTGGGAATATTTCCCCACACCAATTCAATTTCCCTAGTAACTGGATTTGTATTTTTCTGTCTATACATTCACTCATCTAAGAGTTTCTTATTACATTAATTATCGCTGTTGATTAATTCGTTAATTGAACAGAGTGGTCAGAATACAGAACTGAAAACGTGAGGAGACACATGAGATAATCAATGAGTTAATTCTGCCTTTTAAATCAAGAGAAATTATGGTCTCACAATGGACCAATAACAATTCAAGTACAACATTCGGGAATTTTTCCCCACTCCAATTCAATTTTCTGAGTAACTGGGTTTGTATTTTTCTGTCTATACATTCATTCATCTAAGAGTGTCTTAATCCATCAATTATCGTTGTTGATTTATTCGTTAATTGAACTGAATGGTCAGAATACAGACCTGAAAACGTGAGGAGACTTTGGACCAACAACAATTCAAGTACAATATTTGGGAATTTTTCCCCACACCAATTCAATTTTCTGTGTAAATGGATTTGTATTTTTCTGTCTATACATTCATTCATCTAAGAGTTTTTAATCCAATAATTATCGTTGTTCAATGATTCGTTAATTAAACTGAGTGGTCAGAATACAGAACTGAAAACGTGAGGAGACGCATGAGATAATCAATGAGTTAATTCTGCCTTTTAAATCAAGAGAAATTATGGTCTCATCGTGGACCAATAATAATTCAAGTACAATATTTGGGAATTTTTCCCCACACCTATTCAATTTCCTGAGTAACTGGATTTGTATTTTTCTGTCTATACATTCACTCATCTAAGAGTTTCTTAATACATTAATTATCGCTGTTGATTAATTCGTTAATTGAACAGAGTGGTCAGAATACAGAACTGAAAACGTGAGGAGACACATGAGATAATCAATGAGTTAATTCTGCCTTTTAAATCAAGAGAACTTATGGTCTCACCATGGACCAATAACAATTCAAGTACAGCATTCGTGAATTTTTCCCCACACCAATTAAATTTTCTGAGTAACTGGGTTTGTATTTTTCTGTCTATACATTCATTCATCTAAGAGTGTCTTAATCCATTAAGTATCGTTGTTGATTGATTCGTTAATTGAACTGAATGGTCAGAATACAGAACTGAAAACGTGAGGAGATTATGGACCAACAACAATTCAAGTACAATATTTGGGAATTTTTCCCCACACCAATTCAATTTCCTGAGTAATTGGATTTGTATTTTTCTATCTATACATTCATTCATCTAAGAGTTTTTTAATCCATTAATTATCGTTGTTCATTGATTCGTTAATTAAACTGAGTGGTCAGAATACAGAACTGAAAACGTGAGGAGACACATGAGATAATCAATGAGTTAATTCTGCCTTTTAAATCAAGAGAAATTATGGTCTCACAATGGACCAATAACAATTCAAGTACAACATTCGGGAATTTTTCCCCACACCAATTCAATTTTCTGAGTAACTGGGTTTGTATTTTTCTGTCTATACATTCATTCATCTAAGAGTGTCTTAATCCATTAATTATCGTTGTTGATTGATTCGTTAATTGAACTGAATGGTCAGAATACAGAAATGAAAACGTGAGGTGACTATGGACCAACAACAATTCAAGTACAATATTTGGGAATTTTTCCCCACACCAATTAAATTTCCTGAGTAACTGGATTTGTATTTTTCTGTCTATACATTCATACATCTAACAGTTTTTTAATGCAATAATTATTGTTGTTCATTTATTCGTTAATTAAACTGAGTGGTCAGAATACAGAACTGAATACGTGAGAAGACACATGAGATAATCAATGAGTTAATTCTGCCTTTTAAATCAAGAGAAATTATGGTCTCACCATTGACCAATATCAATTCATGTACAACATTCGGGAATTTTTCCCCACACCAATTCGATTTTCTGAGTAACTGGGTTTGTATTTTTCTGTCTATACATTCATTCATCTAAGAGTGTCTTAATCCATTAATTATCGTTGTTCATTGATTCGCTAATTAAGCTGAGTGGTCAGAATACAGAACTGAAAACATGAGGAGACACATGAAATAATCATTGAGTTAATTCTGCCTTTTAAATCAAGAGAAATTATGGTCTCACCTTGGACCAACAACAATTCAAGTACAACACTCGGGAATTTTTCCCCACACCAATTCAATTTTCTGAGTAACTGGGTTTGTATTTTTCTGTCTATACATTCATTCATCTAAGAGTGTCTTAATCCATTAATTGTCGTTGTTGATTGATTCGTTAATTGAACTGAATTGTCAGAATACAGAACTGAAAACGTGAGGAGACTATGGACCAACAATAATTCAAGTACAATATTTGGGAATTTTTCACCACACCAATTCAATTTCCTGAATAACTGGATTTGTATTTTTCTGTCTATACATTCATTCGTCTAAGAGTTTTTTAATCCAATAATTATCGTTGTTGATTGATTCGTTAATTAAACTGAGTGGTCAGAATACAGAACTGAATACGTGAGAAGACACATGAGATAATCAATGAGTTAATTCTCCCTTTTAAATCAAGAGAAATTATGGTCTCACCATGGACCAATAACAATTAAAGTACAACATTCGGGAATTATTCCCCACACCAATTCAATTTTCTGAGTAACTGGGTTTGTATTTTTCTGTCTATACATTCATTCATCTAAGAGTGTCTTAATCCATTAATTATCGTTGTTGATTGATTCGTTAATTAAGCTGAGTGGTCAGAATACAGAACTGAAAACATGAGGAGACACATGAAATAATCAATGAGTTATTTCTGCCTTTTAAATCAAGAGAAATAATGTTCTCACCATGGACCAACAACAATTCAAGTACAATATTTGGGAATTGTTCCCCACACCAATTCAATTTCCTGAGTAACTGTATTTGTATTTTTCTGTATATACATTCATTCATCTAAGAGTTTTTTAATCCAATAATTACCTTTGTTCATTGATTCGTTAATTAAACTGAGTGGTCAGAATACATAACTTAAAACGGAGGAGACATATGAGATAATCAATGAGTTAATTCTGCCTTTTAAATCAAGAGAAATTATGGTCTCACCTTGGACCAACAACAATTCAAGTACAACATTCGGGAATTTTTCCCCACACCAATTCAATTTTCTGAGTAACTGGGTTTGTATTTTTCTGTCTATACATTCATTCATCTAGGAGTGTCTTAATCCATTAATTATCGTTGTTGATTGATTCGTTAATTGAACTGAATGGTCAGAATACAGAACTGAAAACGTGAGGAGACTATGGACCAACAACAATTCAAGTACAATATTTGGGAATTTTTCCCCACACCAATTCAATTTCCTGAGTAACTGGATTTGTATTTTTCTGTCTATACATTCATTCATCTAAGAGTTTTTTAATCCAATAATTATCTTTGTTCATTGATTCGTTAATTAAACTGAGTGGTCAGAATACAGAACTGAAAACGGAGGAGACACATGAGATAATCAATGAGTTAATTCTGCCTTTTGAATCAAGAGAAATAGTGTTCTCACCATGGACCAACAACAATTCAAGTACAATATTTGGGAATATTTCCCCACACCAATTCAATTTCCTGAGTAACTGGATTTGTATTTTTCTGTCTGTACATTCACTCATCTAAGAGTTTCTTACTACATTAATTATCGTTGTTGATTAATTCGTTAATTGAACTGAGTGGTCAGAATACAGAACTGAAAACGTGAGGAGACACATGAGATAATCAATGAGTTAATTCTGCCTTTTAAATCAAGAGAAATTATGGTCTCACCATGGACCAATAACAATTCAAGTACAGAAGTCGTGAATTTTTCCCCACACCAATTAAATTTTCTGAGTAACTGGGTTTGTATTTTTCTGTCTATACATTCATTCATCTAAGAGTGTCTTAATCCATTAAGTATCGTTGTTGATTGATTCGTTAATTGAACTGAATGGTCAGAATACAGAACTGAAAACGTGAGGAGATTATGGACCAACAACAATTCAAGTACAATATTTGGGAATTTTTCCCCACACCAATTCAATTTCCTGAGTAACTGGATTTGTATTTTTCTATCTATACATTCATTCATCTAAGAGTTTTTTAATCCAATAATTATCGTTGTTCATTGATTCGTTAATTAAACTGAGTGGTCAGAATACAGAACTGAATACGTGAGGAGATACATGATATAATCAATGAGTTAATTCTGCCTTTTAAATCAAGAGAAATAATGTTCTCACCATGGACCAACAACAATTCAAGTACAATATTTGGGAATTTTTCCCCACACTAATTCATTTTCCTGAGTAACTGGATTTTTATTTTTCTGTCTATACATTCACTCATCTAAGAGTTTCTTAAAACATTAATTATCGTTGTTGATTAATTCGTTAATTGAACTGAGTGGTCAGAATACAGAACTGAAAACGTGAGGAGACACATGAGATAATCAATGAGTTAATTCTGCCTTTTAAATCAAGAGAAATAATTGTCTCACCATGGACCAACAACAATTCAAGTTCAATATTTGGGAATTTCCCCACACCAGTTCAATTTCCTGAGTAACTGGATTTGTTTTGTTTCTTCTGTTTATACATTAATTCATCTAAGAGTTTCTTAATCCATTAATTATCGTTGTTCAGTGATTCGTTAATTAAACTGATTGGTCAGAATACAGAACTGAAAACGTGAGGAGACACATGATATAAATAATCAAGTGAATGAACCAGATTGTGTGCATAGCGATAATGTGAAATGTACAACGAATGAAAATGTTGGAAGAGATATCAATATAACCATAAAGCGCACCCACATCGAATGAAAGGGGAGGTCTCAAAAATCGAAGACAATGTTTTGGTTTTTCAATGAGTTAATTCTGCCTTTTTAATCAAGATAAATTGACCATCGACAGTTCGTAAGGAATTAAACGATGTTGGACCTTCCACTTCACGCAGCAGAATTCTCAAGAAAAACAAACATTGCTGTTGTGTAGGATGAACAGTGTAGACCCTACCGAGAGCATAGTCTTTGAACACGCCCATTACTCCTTCGACGGGTTCGCCATTCTGCTTTTGAAAATTTACCTCAATGCTTCTGGGTAGACAACGTTCCTAGTTTTCCCTTCTGGTGCATAAACGAACAGACTGGAGGGGGAGCCGACCCGTGAGCATGCAACGTATAGCTGTCCATGTGAGAAACAGGGACTCTGAAGTTGGAGGCCAACAACTTTAAGTGTCTGTCCTTGTGATTTGTTGATTGACATTGCAAAGCTGTATTGCCGACTCAGTGGGAATCAATGGAATCCTAGGGAGCAAAACATGCTCCCCTTTCGCACATCCAGTGAGAATAGTTGCCTCAATGATATGAGGTGATATTTTCTTGATAGAAAGTCGTGTATTTTTACACAACATAGGTGGTTCAAGATTTCGGAGCAACATGATTGATGCACCCACCTTCAATTGCAACTGATGAGGTGGCATGCCTGGGGGTTTCAGTGAATTGAGGAACTCGGATGGGTAATTGACAATTTCTTATTGGTCTGGAATGGTATCAATGGAGTGCATATAATGAAGCTGTCCAGGGACTTGTTCCAACAACTTCAAGTTCACCTCGTCAACAATATCATTTGTAGGAGCTAGAATGGCTCTCTCACAGAGCCATGTGTTATCCGAGAGATCTATTCGTCCCTCGGCATCATAATTGGACTTGCCATCGCCAATTCTGAGTAACTGGTCGGAAAAATGTGCAGCCACGTCATTACCGAACAGATGCGCCCTCATGTTAATTGTCAGCTCGAGTATTCGAACATTCTTCCAAAGGTAAGATGATTTGATGTTAGCTTTTAATTCATCAGCCTTTGTGCCTTTTGGTACAATAGGCAGAGTCTGTCAGAAGTCTCCAGACAATAGTAAGGTTATACCACCCATGATATTGTGAAGAGCCCCTTAGATATTGCAGTGTTCGATCCAGTGCCTCGATTGCTCTATTGTGTGGCATTGTACACTCATCCCAGCCAATCAACACAGCCTCTCTCAACAGGTGAGCAAGACCAGTACCCTTGCTTATGTTGCATGTTGGAGTATTGCTCGCATTCAAATTTAGTGGCAGTTTGAATGTTGAATGAGCAGTTCTACCCCCCGGAAGAAGTGTTGCAGCTATGCCAGAGGATGCAACTGCAACAGCGATTTTCCTTTCTTCCCTGACTGTCGCCAAAATAAGGTTGGTCACAAATGTTTCCCAGTGCCCCCGGGAGCGTCGAGAAAATAAATGCCACCAAGGTGATTGGCAACACTCTGCAGTATGGTGACATAACAGTGTCGCTGCTCTGGGAGAAGATTTGCTCGATAGTATCTAAATCGTATGACAGTTCGTGCAGCACCTCTCGGGGCAGTGTTGACGGGTGAGAATGTTGAGTGCGAGGGAGACCGAAAGTGTGGAGCTCTGGTCCCCCAAGAGCCAGGATTTTGTTTTCGATCTCGATGAGAGAAGCTTTGAAAAATTCATCGTTAAATGAAACGTCAATGCCAGGATTTGCAACCTGCAACCTGTACTTAAGATCCTCCGAGAGGTTTTCTCTCAATTGGAGCCACAATTCAAGAGGATTAGCAATACCACATATGTGCAAGAGAGTCGCAAACAAACTACGCAAACTCCTAGGAGACTTTGACATGGCTGCCTCTGTCATCGTTGCCTCCCATTGGTGGTCGTCTTCCAATAGTCCACTTTTGAAGCACGCTTCTCTGTAGCTAAGGCATAATTGGCCGTCGACAGTTCGCAAGGAGTTAAAAGATGTTGGACCTTCCACTTCATGCAGCAGTATTCTCAAGAAAAAACATTCCTGTTGTGTGGGACGAACAGTGTAGACCCTACCGAGAGCATAGTCTTTGAACACACTCATGACTCCTTCGACGGGTTCACCACGCTTGCGGCGGACCCATCGATTATTGACAAAGGTGAAATAAGATGGGAGCAAAATCATCATCTTGGCAAAGTTTGAAAAAGGCAGTTAGTGTCGTCTCTTTTGGTGCCGATATAACTTGTGCCGCTGTTTGTTCTGCGAAGTACACTCTCTGTCCATTTTCTAAATGCACAGCAAGTCGAAAAACGGCTGGATGTCTATCGTGGATGGGGGAGTCAAAAATGCGCCAAAACGCTTCATTGGTACTGATGTACATACCCATTTGAAATTCGTCCTTTGTTCTCATGTCTCGTAGGGCGAACATCGCCGCATCTGATCCCTTGTTGATGTATTTGCATACATTCTTTATAGCTTTTACAGAGTTGCAAAACTCAACGTTTATGTGTGCGTTGAAGATTTTTGATAACATGGGCCAATATGGAACAACCCACATATTATCTGCAACAAAATCCTGTCCATTTTTAAATTGGCGACATTTCCACCATCCTCTGGTGATCTCCTCCTGTAAAGTGGATAGCCATCATGGCCAGTTTGCGTTTCTAAGATGAACGGCCAAGGGTACCGCTTCGTACATTTTCCATCTTTCATGCAGGGCGAATTGAAATTGAATGGACCACATGGACCATGTATCATCTGAGCCTTCACAGTCTCGAACAATTCTGGATCGTCATCAGGATCAGGAAATTCGGCCGAAATGAAGCTGTCGTTCTGTTCGGGGCGTATTTTGTTTTTAAGCCAAGTTAAAATGTGCGCATGTGGTACTCCCCTCTTTTGCCATTCAACCGTATACATATCGCACACAGGTTGGCCCAAAATGTGCGATTTCTGCAAAAGGTTCATGAGCTTCGTCAGTTTCAGACGGAACACTCTAGCTGTCAAGTGATGTCTGTCTTTAGAAACATGACCCTCGAACAATTCAACCTTCAATTCCTGCCATGCAGGGTTGCACGTGAATCTGATGAACAGGTCCGGACGACCGAAGTGCCTGACAAATGTCATAGCATCCAGCGTCTTCTCCTGCATATATCACGGGCTACCTGATCATTATTGTTGCTATCACAGAGGTGTATATATGAATCTGCACGGAGTTTATTCTGGTTGTTCCGAATATAGAGGAGTCTTTCAGCCTCCACTTTGGCGTACACATCTACGGCAAACTGACTGAACAGGTTCCGGCTTCGGTGCAAGTGGTTGAAGGACCCATCACGAACCATGAAATGATACGAATAAAAGTCCTTACATGACACATTCTTGTTGCCGATTGAGTGTGGTATACCGAACTTATATCCGTCTTCACCGAAGACACAGAGGAGGGGATACTGAGAGGGTCGTACGATCTATGTGTCTCGCAAATGCGAAGTATAGTGTCGTCACGACTCTTTAAAACAATATCATGCTTTACTTGTTCTGCGCCTGCTAAAACGACCGCTATCTCATTGCACGCATGTTCATTAAATAGACCACTGTGTTGATTGGGTGGTCTTCTGTCCGCGTCTATGACCACCTGCAAATTTGGTGTGTTGTGGGTTTCTAGAGCATATTTAAAACTGGACACATAAGAGTTGTGTTGATGGATCATTTGCTGGAGAGTGTATATAACTTCAGGTATGGTGCCATCAGACAAAGCGGAACGGAGTTCTACCTCTCTATTAAAATCACCAACAAAGTATATCTGCATGTATTGAGGTTGTGCATCATCATTGGCTTGTAGTAGGCCGATGCGATGGTAAATCTGGCCTTGAACTTTAAACGTTGGCATATACACACCTTCAGTTATGATATTTGCCCCAAAAGATGTCATTTGGAATGCGGCAGTATATTTCTGGATGTTCTTGAGAAAATGTTTTGAAGCAGGTCTTGAAGAGGTTCAGGTGGGTCAGCATGTTGTTCAAGCATAACTTTGGCATTCAAGCAGCACATCCCTGGTGGTTTACCTTGCCATTTGAAAGCGCGACAATGTTGACACAATTTGGTCATTCGGGCAATCTGCAAAATTCTGTGCGACTTGTAGTCGATGTGAGGGTCATAAACGAAAGCGGATATTTGTCACTCCCCGATCGTGTGTGCATGTCGCCCGCGACGATCAGCCTCATGGTGCCGCTGCTCATCGGTTTCAACGGCTCGAGCACGAACAGCCCTCTCTCGGAGATCTAATAGGCGCTGTTCACGCTGCTGCCCAGTTTCCACTTCTCGAGCCTGAACAGCCCCTTCCCGGAGATCTAATAGGCGCTGTTCACGCTGCTGCCCAGTTTCCACTTCTCGAGCCTGAACAGCCGTCTCCCGGAGATCTAATAGGCGCTGTTCACGCTGCTGCCCAGTTTCCACATCTCGAGCCTGAACAGCCCTCTCCCGTTTATCTAATAGGCGCTGGTCGAGCTGCTGCCCAGTTTCCACTTCTCGAGCCTGAACAGCCTCTCCCGGAGATCTAATAGGCGCTGTTCACGCTGCTGCCCAGTTTCCACTTCTCGAGCCTGAACAGCCGTCTCCCGGAGATATAATAGGCGCTGTTCACGCTGCTGCCCAGTTTTCACATCTCGAGCCTGAACAGCCCTCTCCCGTTTATCTAATAGGCCTGTTCACGCTGCTGCCCAGTTTCCACTTCTCGAGCCTGAACAGCCCTCTCCTGTTTATCTAAAAGGCGCTGTTCACGCTGCTCCCCAGTTTTGCACCTGAACTTGTCCGGCCAACGATTGGTCTCTTCTTGGGCGGCATGCCAAATGATAAATAATAAAGTAAGATTACAAAAATTCAAAGACACAATACCAAGCAGTACTCAACAATGGCAGTCTGATTGTCACAATACAAAATGATTCAAAGTATTATGAATGCACAATAATGTTTGCAGTCTGATAACAATGGTCAGAATGCAGAAATACAATATAATTATTTTGGCAGTCTGGAGTAAACTACATACCCACATATAAAAATAGTGGGTCTGACGACCTTTCGTTCAGTTTTCATTTCCCAAACCCGGGATTCCTTGTAATTACTGCCAATCAAAACTTAGCTCCAAGAAATGTGTGCCCCAATAAAAAAAACTAGTAACATGTCACGTGCTCTCGGTGTGGAAATTCCGAAGGTGTGGCTAAATGTTGTTCAAATAGTATCCATGACGTCATGTTATACCGGAAGAGAAATTCACAAATCGACAAATAAAGTAGATTGTTGACGAGCGGTCGAAAGTTTAAAATCAAGAATCACCGGAATTTGGATTGCAGGCAACTGTAATTAGGGTACAACTGGCCAATCGTTGGAGCTAATAATTCGGCTGTGTAAGGTCGGGAGGGTTTCGGTGGTGTTGGTGGTAGAATTGTGTTGCTCTTCGCTCGTTTTGGCTGCGGTGGTACTACTGTCGGTACTGGGGAACTGATAGATCGTTTTGTTATGTCATTTAACTTTTTTTTAGTTATGTAGTTGTTTTAGCAGGTAGTCCCGACATTCATGTATTTTTGCCTCTGTCATCGTTGCCTCCCATTGGTGGTCGTCTTCCAATAGTCCACTTTTGAAGCACGCTTCTCTGTAGCTAAGGCATAATTGGCCGTCGACAGTTCGCAAGGAGTTAAAAGATGTTGGACCTTCCACTTCATGCAGCAGTATTCTCAAGAAAAAACATTCCTGTTGTGTGGGACGAACAGTGTAGACCCTACCGAGAGCATAGTCTTTGAACACACTCATGACTCCTTCGACGGGTTCACCACGCTTGCGGCGGACCCATCGATTATTGACAAAGGTGAAATAAGATGGGAGCAAAATCATCATCTTGGCAAAGTTTGAAAAAGGCAGTTAGTGTCGTCTCTTTTGGTGCCGATATAACTTGTGCCGCTGTTTGTTCTGCGAAGTACACTCTCTGTCCAT
The DNA here is from genome assembly GCA_032622095.1 of Siphonodentalium dalli. Classification (NCBI taxonomy): domain Eukaryota; kingdom Metazoa; phylum Mollusca; class Scaphopoda; order Gadilida; family Siphonodentaliidae; genus Siphonodentalium; species Siphonodentalium dalli. The sequence continues at coordinate 44,174,304 of CP136065.1, read as the reverse complement.
TTTCTAAATGCACAGCAAGTCGAAAAACGGCTGGATGTCTATCGTGGATGGGGGAGTCAAAAATGCGCCAAAACGCTTCATTGGTACTGATGTACATACCCATTTGAAATTCGTCCTTTGTTCTCATGTCTCGTAGGGCGAACATCGCCGCATCTGATCCCTTGTTGATGTATTTGCATACATTCTTTATAGCTTTTACAGAGTTGCAAAACTCAACGTTTATGTGTGCGTTGAAGATTTTTGATAACATGGGCCAATATGGAACAACCCACATATTATCTGCAACAAAATCCTGTCCATTTTTAAATTGGCGACATTTCCACCATCCTCTGGTGATCTCCTCCTGTAAAGTGGATAGCCATCATGGCCAGTTTGCGTTTCTAAGATGAACGGCCAAGGGTACCGCTTCGTACATTTTCCATCTTTCATGCAGGGCGAATTGAAATTGAATGGACCACATGGACCATGTATCATCTGAGCCTTCACAGTCTCGAACAATTCTGGATCGTCATCAGGATCAGGAAATTCGGCCGAAATGAAGCTGTCGTTCTGTTCGGGGCGTATTTTGTTTTTAAGCCAAGTTAAAATGTGCGCATGTGGTACTCCCCTCTTTTGCCATTCAACCGTATACATATCGCACACAGGTTGGCCCAAAATGTGCGATTTCTGCAAAAGGTTCATGAGCTTCGTCAGTTTCAGACGGAACACTCTAGCTGTCAAGTGATGTCTGTCTTTAGAAACATGACCCTCGAACAATTCAACCTTCAATTCCTGCCATGCAGGGTTGCACGTGAATCTGATGAACAGGTCCGGACGACCGAAGTGCCTGACAAATGTCATAGCATCCAGCGTCTTCTCCTGCATATATCACGGGCTACCTGATCATTATTGTTGCTATCACAGAGGTGTATATATGAATCTGCACGGAGTTTATTCTGGTTGTTCCGAATATAGAGGAGTCTTTCAGCCTCCACTTTGGCGTACACATCTACGGCAAACTGACTGAACAGGTTCCGGCTTCGGTGCAAGTGGTTGAAGGACCCATCACGAACCATGAAATGATACGAATAAAAGTCCTTACATGACACATTCTTGTTGCCGATTGAGTGTGGTATACCGAACTTATATCCGTCTTCACCGAAGACACAGAGGAGGGGATACTGGAGAGGGTCGTACGATCTATGTGTCTCGCAAATGCGAAGTGTAGTGTCGTCACGACTCTTTAAAACAATATCACGCTTTCCATGTTCTGCGCCTGCTAGAACGACCGCTATATCATTGCACGCATGTTCATTAAATAGACCACTGTGTTGATTGGGTGGTCTTCTGTCCGCGTCTATGACCACCTGCAAATTTGGTGTGTTGTGGGTTTCTAGAGCATATTTAAAACTGGACACATAAGAGTTGTGTTGATGGATCATTTGCTGGAGAGTGTATATAACTTCAGGTATGGTGCCATCAGACAAAGCGGAACGGAGTTCTACCTCTCTATTAAAATCACCAACAAAGTATATCTGCATGTATTGAGGTTGTGCATCATCATTGGCTTGTAGTAGGCCGATGCGATGGTAAATCTGGCCTTGAACTTTGAACGTTGGCATATACACACCTTCAGTTATGATATTTGCCCCAAAAGATGTCATTTGGAATGCGGCAGTATATTTCTGGATGTTCTTGAGAAAATGTTTTGAAGCAGGTCTTGAAGAGGTTCAGGTGGGTCAGCATGTTGTTCAAGCATAACTTTGGCATTCAAGCAGCACATCCCTGGTGGTTTACCTTGCCATTTGAAAGCGCGACAATGTTGACACAATTTGGTCATTCGGGCAATCTGCAAAATTCTGTGCGACTTGTAGTCGATGTGAGGGTCATAAACGAAAGCGGATATTTGTCACTCCCCGATCGTGTGTGCATGTCGCCCGCGACGATCAGCCTCATGGTGCCGCTGCTCATCGGTTTCAACGGCTCGAGCACGAACAGCCCTCTCTCGGAGATCTAATAGGCGCTGTTCACGCTGCTGCCCAGTTTCCACTTCTCGAGCCTGAACAGCCCCTTCCCGGAGATCTAATAGGCGCTGTTCACGCTGCTGCCCAGTTTCCACTTCTCGAGCCTGAACAGCCGTCTCCCGGAGATCTAATAGGCGCTGTTCACGCTGCTGCCCAGTTTCCACATCTCGAGCCTGAACAGCCCTCTCCCGTTTATCTAATAGGCGCTGGTCGAGCTGCTGCCCAGTTTCCACTTCTCGAGCCTGAACAGCCTCTCCCGGAGATCTAATAGGCGCTGTTCACGCTGCTGCCCAGTTTCCACTTCTCGAGCCTGAACAGCCGTCTCCCGGAGATATAATAGGCGCTGTTCACGCTGCTGCCCAGTTTTCACATCTCGAGCCTGAACAGCCCTCTCCCGTTTATCTAATAGGCCTGTTCACGCTGCTGCCCAGTTTCCACTTCTCGAGCCTGAACAGCCCTCTCCTGTTTATCTAAAAGGCGCTGTTCACGCTGCTCCCCAGTTTTGCACCTGAACTTGTCCGGCCAACGATTGGTCTCTTCTTGGGCGGCATGCCAAATGATAAATAATAAAGTAAGATTACAAAAATTCAAAGACACAATACCAAGCAGTACTCAACAATGGCAGTCTGATTGTCACAATACAAAATGATTCAAAGTATTATGAATGCACAATAATGTTTGCAGTCTGATAACAATGGTCAGAATGCAGAAATACAATATAATTATTTTGGCAGTCTGTTTTCACAATACACAAAGCAAGAATGAACAATGATCGAAGGCAGTCTGACTTTCATAATGCGGACAATAGGAATGCACAATAATGTAGGCAGTCTGATTCGTATGGTCAGAATCAGTCTGGAGTAAACTACATACCCACATATAAAAATAGTGGGTCTGACGACCTTTCGTTCAGTTTTCATTTCCCAAACCCGGGATTCCTTGTAATTACCGCCAATCAAAACTTAGCTCCAAGAAATGTGTGCCCCAATAAAAAAAAACTAGTAACATGTCACGTGCTCTCGGTGTGGAAATTCCGAAGGTGTGGCTAAATGTTGTTAAAATAGTATCCATGACGTCATGTTATACCGGAAGAGAAATTCACAAATCGACAAATAAAGTAGATTGTTGACGAGCGGTCGAAAGTTTAAAATCAAGAATCACCGGAATTTGGATTGCAGGCAACTGTAATTAGGGTACAACTGGCCAATCTTTGGAGCTAATAATACGGCTGTGTAAGGTCGGGAGGGTTTCGGTGGGGTTGGTGGTAGAATTGTGTTGCTCTTCGCTCGTTTTGGCTGCGGTGGTACTACTGTCGGTACTGGGGAACTGATAGATCGTTTTGTTATGTCATTTAACTTTTTGTTTAGTTATGTAGTTGTTTTAGCAGGTAGTCCCGACATTCATGTATTTTTGATTCGTGGCCGTTGATTTGTGTTATTTTTTGACAACATGGGCGACAAATCGCCTGGCCAATCTAAAATATAATTCGTTCTGAGTCTAAGACATCCACATAAATTGACAATTTTTATAATTTCAAGATCTGTCTTAGTTATTGTACATATTATTTTGGATCCCGGAAGCTAGCTGTTTCCCTTCATTGTCAGTAAAACAACCGCCGAACGAAAAGTCACAAACCCTGCAACTATTAATTCCGATTCTTAGAATCGGCTTCACATGGTTGAAGCGGCCATGACGGCACTGGCACGTGACCATGTTTACGCCTGTCAATCACAACTAATTTCAGATTTATATTTAGTGCGGTGTGACGTAACTTGGGGGAAGCCCACAACCGTTCAGAAATGAAAAGTTGATGGGAATGCAATATACTCAGTATCAATATGAATCTGAGTGTATGTTTACATAGACTGGGTCATAATGCAATGCATTATAATGGTTTTGGCAGTCTGATTGTCACAGTACAAAATGATTCAAGGTATTATGAATGCACAATGATGTTTGCAGTCTGATAACAATGGTCAGAATGCTGAATATACAATATAATTATTTTGGCAGTCTGTTTTCACAATACACAAAGCAAGAAATGCACAATAATGTAGGCAGTCTGATTCCTATGGTCAGAATGCAATGCAATATACTGATTTTGGCAGTCTGATTGTCACAATACAAAATGATTCAAAGTATTATGAATGCACAATAATGTTTGCAGTCTGATAAAAATGGTCAGAATGCAGAAAATACAATATAATTATTTTGGCAGTCTGTTTTCACAATACGCAAAGCAAGAATGAACAATGATCGAAGGCAGTCTGACTTTCAGAATGCGGACAATGGGAATGCACAATCATGTAGGCAGTATGATTTGTATGGTCAGAATGCAATGCAATATAATGATTTTGGCAGTCTGATTGTCACAGTACAAAATGATTCAAAGTATTATGAATGCACAATAATGTTTGCAGTCTGATAACAATGGTCAGAATGCAAAACAATACAATATAATTATTTTGGCAGTCTGTTTTCACAATACAAAAAGCAAGAAATGCACAAGAATGTAGGCAGTCTGATTCGTACGGTCAGAATGCAATGCAATATAATGATTTTGGCAGTCTGATTGTCACAATACAAAATGATTCAAAGTATTATGAATGCACAATAATGTTTGCAGTCTGATAACAATGGTCAGAATGCAGAAAATACAATATAATTATTTTGGCAGTCTGTTTTCACAATACGCAAAGAAAGAATGAACAATGATCGAAGGCAGTCTGACTTTCAGAATGCGGACAATGGGAATGCACAATAATGTAGGCAGTCTGATTCGTATGGTCAGAATCAGTCTGGAGTAAACTACATACCCACATATAAAAATAGTGGGTCTGACGACCTTTCGTTCAGTTTTCATTTCCCAAACCCGGGATTCCTTGTAATTACCGCCAATCAAAACTTAGCTCCAAGAAATGTGTGCCCCAATAAAAAAAACTAGTAACATGTCACGTGCTCTCGGTGTTGGAATTCCGAAGGTGTGGCTAAATGTTGTTCAAATAGTATCCATGACGTCATGTTATACCGGAAGAGAAATTCACAAATCGACAAATAAAGTAGATTGTTGACGAGCGGTCGAAAGTTTAAAATCAAGAATCACCGGAATTTGGATTGCAGGCAACTGTAATTAGGGTACAACTGGCCAATCTTTGGAGCTAATAATTCGGCTGTGTAAGGTCGGGAGGGTTTCGGTGGTGTTGGTGGTAGAATTGTGTTGCTCTTCGCTCGTTTTGGCTGCGGTGGTACTACTGTCGGTACTGGGGAACTGATAGATCGTTTTGTTATGTCATTTAACTTTTTTTTTAGTTATGTAGTTGTTTTAGCAGGTAGTCCCGACATTCATGTATTTTTGATTCGTGGCCGTTGATTTGTGTAATTTTTTGACAACATGGGCGACAAATCGCCTGGCCAATCTAAAATATAATTCGTTCTGAGTCTAAGACATCCACATAAATTGACAATTTTTATAATTTCAAAATCTGTCTTAGTTATTGTACATATTATTTTGGATCCCGGAAGCTAGCTGTTTCCCTTCATTGTCAGTAAAACAACCGCCGAACGAAAAGTCACAAACCCTGCAACTATTAATTCCGATTCTTAGAATCGGCTTCACATGGTTGAAGCGGCCATGACGGCACTGGCACGTGACCATGTTTACGCCTGTCAATCACAACTAATTTCAGATTTATATTTAGTGCGGTGTGACGTAACTTGGGGGAAGCCCACAACCGTTCAGAAATGAAAAGTTGATGGGAATGCAATATACTCAGTATCAATATGAATCTGAGTGTATGTTTACATAGACTGGGTCATAATGCAATGCATTATAATGGTTTTGGCAGTCTGATTGTCACAGTACAAAATGATTCAAGGTATTATGAATGCACAATGATGTTTGCAGTCTGATAACAATGGTCAGAATGCTGAATATACAATATAATTATTTTGGCAGTCTGTTTTCACAATACACAAAGCAAGAAATGCACAATAATGTAGGCAGTCTGATTCCTATGGTCAGAATGCAATGCAATATACTGATTTTGGCAGTCTGATTGTCACAATACAAAATGATTCAAAGTATTATGAATGCACAAATGGTCAGAATGCAGAAAATACAATATAATTATTTTGGCAGTCTGTTTTCACAATACGCAAAGCAAGAATGAACAATGATCGAAGGCAGTCTGACTTTCAGAATGCGGACAATGGGAATGCACAATCATGTAGGCAGTATGATTTGTATGGTCAGAATGCAATGCAATATAATGATTTTGGCAGTCTGATTGTCACAGTACAAAATGATTCAAAGTATTATGAATGCACAATAATGTTTGCAGTCTGATAACAATGGTCAGAATGCAAAACAATACAATATAATTATTTTGGCAGTCTGTTTTCACAATACACAAAGCAAGAAATGCACAAGAATGTAGGCAGTCTGATTCGTACGGTCAGAATGCAATGCAATATAATGATTTTGGCAGTCTGATTGTCACAATACAAAATGATTCAAAGTATTATGAATGCACAATAATGTTTGCAGTCTGATAACAATGGTCAGAATGCAGAAAATACAATATAATTATTTTGGCAGTCTGTTTTCACAATACGCAAAGAAAGAATGAACAATGATCGAAGGCAGTCTGACTTTCAGAATGCGGACAATGGGAATGCACAATAATGTAGGCAGTCTGATTCGTATGGTCAGAATCAGTCTGGAGTAAACTACATACCCACATATAAAAATAGTGGGTCTGACGACCTTTCGTTCAGTTTTCATTTCCCAAACCCGGGATTCCTTGTAATTACCGCCAATCAAAACTTAGCTCCAAGAAATGTGTGCCCCAATAAAAAAAACTAGTAACATGTCACGTGCTCTCGGTGTGGAAATTCCGAAGGTGTGGCTAAATGTTGTTCAAATAGTATCCATGACGTCATGTTATACCGGAAGAGAAATTCACAAATCGACAAATAAAGTAGATTGTTGACGAGCGGTCGAAAGTTTAAAATCAAGAATCACCGGAATTTGGATTGCAGGCAACTGTAATTAGGGTACAACTGGCCAATCGTTGGAGCTAATAATTCGGCTGTGTAAGGTCGGGAGGGTTTCGGTGGTGTTGGTGGTAGAATTGTGTTGCTCTTCGCTCGTTTTGGCTGCGGTGGTACTACTGTCGGTACTGGGGAACTGATAGATCGTTTTGTTATGTCATTTAACTTTTTTTTAGTTATGTAGTTGTTTTAGCAGGTAGTCCCGACATTCATGTATTTTTGATTCGTGGCCGTTGATTTGTGTTATTTTTTGACAACATGGGCGACAAATCGCCTGGCCAATCTAAAATATAATTCGTTCTGAGTCTAAGACATCCACATAAATTGACAATTTTTATAATTTCAAGATCTGTCTTAGTTATTGTACATATTATTTTGGATCCCGGAAGCTAGCTGTTTCCCTTCATTGTCAGTAAAACAACCGCCGAACGAAAAGTCACAAACCCTGCAACTATTAATTCCGATTCTTAGAATCGGCTTCACATGGTTGAAGCGGCCATGACGGCACTGGCACGTGACCATGTTTACGCCTGTCAATCACAACTAATTTCAGATTTATATTTAGTGCGGTGTGACGTAACTTGGGGGAAGCCCACAACCGTTCAGAAATGAAAAGTTGATGGGAATGCAATATACTCAGTATCAATATGAATCTGAGTGTATGTTTACATAGACTGGGTCATAATGCAATGCATTATAATGGTTTTGGCAGTCTGATTGTCACAGTACAAAATGATTCAAGGTATTATGAATGCACAATGATGTTTGCAGTCTGATAACAATGGTCAGAATGCTGAATATACAATATAATTATTTTGGCAGTCTGTTTTCACAATACACAAAGCAAGAAATGCACAATAATGTAGGCAGTCTGATTCCTATGGTCAGAATGCAATGCAATATACTGATTTTGGCAGTCTGATTGTCACAATACAAAATGATTCAAAGTATTATGAATGCACAAATGGTCAGAATGCAGAAAATACAATATAATTATTTTGGCAGTCTGTTTTCACAATACGCAAAGCAAGAATGAACAATGATCGAAGGCAGTCTGACTTTCAGAATGCGGACAATGGGAATGCACAATCATGTAGGCAGTATGATTTGTATGGTCAGAATGCAATGCAATATAATGATTTTGGCAGTCTGATTGTCACAGTACAAAATGATTCAAAGTATTATGAATGCACAATAATGTTTGCAGTCTGATAACAATGGTCAGAATGCAAAACAATACAATATAATTATTTTGGCAGTCTGTTTTCACAATACACAAAGCAAGAAATGCACAAGAATGTAGGCAGTCTGATTCGTACGGTCAGAATGCAATGCAATATAATGATTTTGGCAGTCTGATTGTCACAATACAAAATGATTCAAAGTATTATGAATGCACAATAATTTTTGCAGTCTGATAACAATGGTCAGAATGCAGAAAATACAATATAATTATTTTGGCAGTCTGTTTTCACAATACGCAAAGAAAGAATGAACAATGATCGAAGGCAGTCTGACTTTCAGAATGCGGACAATGGGAATGCACAATAATGTAGGCAGTCTGATTCGTATGGTCAGAATCAGTCTGGAGTAAACTACATACCCACATATAAAAATAGTGGGTCTGACGACCTTTCGTTCAGTTTTCATTTCCCAAACCCGGGATTCCTTGTAATTACCGCCAATCAAAACTTAGCTCCAAGAAATGTGTGCCCCAATAAAAAAAACTAGTAACATGTCACGTGCTCTCGGTGTGGAAATTCCGAAGGTGTGGCTAAATGTTGTTCAAATAGTATCCATGACGTCATGTTATACCGGAAGAGAAATTCACAAATCGACAAATAAAGTAGATTGTTGACGAGCGGTCGAAAGTTTAAAATCAAGAATCACCGGAATTTGGATTGCAGGCAACTGTAATTAGGGTACAACTGGCCAATCGTTGGAGCTAATAATTCGGCTGTGTAAGGTCGGGAGGGTTTCGGTGGTGTTGGTGGTAGAATTGTGTTGCTCTTCGCTCGTTTTGGCTGCGGTGGTACTACTGTCGGTACTGGGGAACTGATAGATCGTTTTGTTATGTCATTTAACTTTTTTTTAGTTATGTAGTTGTTTTAGCAGGTAGTCCCGACATTCATGTATTTTTGATTCGTGGCCGTTGATTTGTGTTATTTTTTGACAACATGGGCGACAAATCGCCTGGCCAATCTAAAATATAATTCGTTCTGAGTCTAAGACATCCACATAAATTGACAATTTTTATAATTTCAAGATCTGTCTTAGTTATTGTACATATTATTTTGGATCCCGGAAGCTAGCTGTTTCCCTTCATTGTCAGTAAAACAACCGCCGAACGAAAAGTCACAAACCCTGCAACTATTAATTCCGATTCTTAGAATCGGCTTCACATGGTTGAAGCGGCCATGACGGCACTGGCACGTGACCATGTTTACGCCTGTCAATCACAACTAATTTCAGATTTATATTTAGTGCGGTGTGACGTAACTTGGGGGAAGCCCACAACCGTTCAGAAATGAAAAGTTGATTGGAATGCAATATACTCAGTATCAATATGAATCTGAGTGTATGTTTACATAGACTGGGTCAGAATGCAATGCATTATAATGGTTTTGGCAGTCTGATTGTCACAGTACAAAATGATTCAAGGTATTATGAATGCACAATGATGTTTGCAGTCTGATAACAATGGTCAGAATGCTGAATATACAATATAATTATTTTGGCAGTCTGTTTTCACAATACACAAAGCAAGAAATGCACAATAATGTAGGCAGTCTGATTCCTATGGTCAGAATGCAATGCAATATAATGATTTTGGTAGTCTGATTGTCACAATACAAAATGATTCAAAGTATTATGAATGCACAATAATGTTTGCAGTCTGATAAAAATGGTCAGAATGCAGAAAATACAATATAATTATTTTGGCAGTCTGTTTTCACAATACGCAAAGCAAGAATGAACAATGATCGAAGGCAGTCTGACTTTCAGAATGCTGACAATGGGAATGCACAATAATGTAGGCAGTCTGATTCGTATGGTCAGATTGCAATGCAATATAATAATTTTGGTAGTATGATTGTCACAGTACAAAATGATTCAAAGTATTATGAATGCATAATAATGTTTGCAGTCTGATAACAATGGTCAGAATGCAAAAATACAATATAATTATTTTGGCAGTCTGTTTTCACAATACACAAAGCAAGAAATGCACAATAATGTAGGCAGTCTGATTCGTATGGTCAGAATGCAATGCAATATAATGATTTTGGCAGTCTGATTGTCACAATACAAAATGATTCAAACTATTATGAATGCACAATAACGTTTGCAGTCTGATAACAATGGTCAGAATGCAGAAAATCTGTTTTCACAATACACAAAGCAAGAATGAACAATGATCGAAGGCAGTCTGACTTTCAGAATGCGGACAATGGGAGTGCACAATAATGTAGGCAGTCTCATTCGTATGGTCAGAATGCAATGCAATATAATGATTTTGGCAGGCTGATTGTCATAGTACAAAATGATTCAAAGTATTATGAATGCACAATAATATTTGCAGTCTGATAACAATGGTCAGATGAATGCAGTGCTATCGAACGAATGACAGTAAAGCACTGATCGAATTAATGGCCGTAGGAAAAGAATGCTATCGAATGAATGCAACTAACGCACCGATCTAATGAACAAAACAACTCTGATAACAATGGTCAGATGAATGCAATGCTAACGAATGAATGACAGTATAGCACTGATCGAATTAATGGCCATAGGAAAAGAATTCTATCGAATGAATGCGACAAAGCACTGATCCAGTATGCTATCGAATGAATGCGACAAACGCACTGATCTAATGAATGGCCGTCGGCGCTCGGTAAAGCAACCTGCCGATGGCAATACAAAGCGTTAGTCGGTTAACAACTCCGAATATGGTAAATATAAAGATCGTTGATGCCTTAACCCCCGATGTTCCGTTCGCGGTGATTTTGATGATTTTGGCAGTCTGATTCTCAGAATACAAAATGATTCAAAGTATTATGGATGCACAATAATGTTTGCAGTCTGATAACAGTAAAGCACTGATCGAATTAATGGCCGTAGGAAAAGAATGCTATCGAATGAATGCGACTAACGCACTGATCTAATGAATGGCCGTCGGCGCTCGGTAAACAAGACCAACCCATAAAGAGCGTTAGTCGGTTAACAACTCCGAATATGGTCAATATAAAGATCGTTACCGCCTTAACCCCCGAAGTTCCGTTCGCGATTATTGGGAGTGGAGAATGAGTGATCAGAGCTTGTCCAAAATGCGATGTGGACGATCCCCGTGAGTTTTTACCCTTATATACGGAATTTCAGCTCGATCGCGCAGCTGTTTTCGAATATATGAAGTACCCACACTCATATATACACACATATATATACGGAAGTCTCAAAAAATATATATATATAGATAGAATAGCAGGTTAGCCCGCCACTGGCGTGGTTGGTCCGAAACATGCCATTTTTTATGTTTTTTTTGTGTTTTTCAATGAGTTAATATTGGGTTTTTCAATATTTTACCCGATTTGACCTTGAATTGATCATTTTCAAGGTCAAGTTGCGATCACAATATATAATTTGTGGGTACCCGTTTGAAGGTTAAGACTGACCCGATGAAAATTACCCCCGTTCCTAGGAACGACAGACATAAGAATGTTTCACACAACACATAGTACCCGTCCCTAAAAGAAAATGCGACGTCGACGATCCCCGTGTGTTTTATACACTTATATACGAAGTTTGAGCTCACCTAGGGCGAAAAACTTACCCGATCCGCGTTCTTAGGAAGCCCCAAGTACGTAAGAATCACACAACACGCTCATGTCTATACAATCCCAGACCCAGAAGAGTATGATTTTTTTTAACCTGCCCGTGGCCATTGAGCAGCCCCTGACAGAGGTTGTCCAACTTTACGAGATGGTCAATAGTCCCCGCAAAGAACGGACAGTCAATTAACCCCGTCGTTAACCCCGTCCCCACAAAGAGCGGACAGTCAATTAATCCCGACGTGAACCCCATCACCAACGCGACGTAATTTTGTTTGGTATATCATGTGTTGCGTTCTAAAAATAGGTCGATTACAGTGGGTTCGTAAATGACGAAATATGAGTGCGACAGAGAATATTGCTTGATCTAAAGCAACTCGATCGAATGGCAGTGTTGCTATTCACAAAGAATTGTAAATGAACTGCGTCTGATCCAGTTATAAAAGTATTATGACATCCAATAAATCTCTCCGCATAGGAAAGCACTCAAAATTATTGTTGCCGTATATCTCTCTGCATAATAAATTTCGAGCAATAACGTTGAATTGTAAACAAACGCTCTTTTATAGCGACGCGTCATATACAACGCTCATTAAATTATCACTTGATTAACCACCGCAGTGCCGTTTTTGTGAATGAGAGTGGAGAACGGGTGCTCTGAGCTTCTCCAAAACACGACGCCGATGGTGTCCGTGGGATGTTACCCTTAGATAGGAAGTTTGAGCTCAATCCGCGTAGCCGTTTTAGATTATATGAAGTACCCACACACATATATACACACACATATATATATATATACATACGGAAGGCTCAAAATATATATATAGATAGAAGATAGATAACCCTACGGTTTGAGACAAGGTCAATTCAGAGGCCCCGTGTGGGGCACATCGGGCATTTATGATATATCTGATATATGTATACCGGAGAAGGTCCTCACGCAGCTAGGTTTTTGATAAACTAGGTCATCACTGACCCCAAAAATGTGGAAGTTACATAATTATTCGATATTTACCCTAGGGTATGAGACAAGGCCAGTTCACTGGCCGGGCGTTGGACACATTGCGGCACAGTGGACAAACCCACAAGGTGATAAATTAGGTCATCTAGGAACACCAATATTGGGAGAAAATTATATGATATTCTATATTTACCGTAGGTGTCACACATTGTGACATGGTAGGATAGGATAGGATAGGATAATTTATTTACAATATACATGAAGTATACAATGGCAGAAATACATAATAAGGTAAAGCAGTATAGTGTAGGGGTAGCCTAGCCCTATCAGGCTGTCTTCCTGCTACCCCCTAAAACAGGTATCAGTATAAATAATAGAATAGATGCTTATATCCATATCCACGCACACGTACAGACTATAATCATATATAAAACTTTGTAGAATCCAGTACTTAGGGCATAACAAAACAAGTATTGGTGTGGTTGTGAGCCAATCCAGACGAGTTATAAGATCGAAAATGTATTATCTCTCCATATGAATGTTTTGAACTGTTCAGATTTTCTAAACATGTGACAGTTTCCGTTCCAGTTCCATGGGTTTATTAGGAACAAAGCAGTTAGTTTATTGTTGCTACAACGGATTCAGGCGAGAGATACCACCATCTTTAGTATACACACATATATATACGGAAGTCTCAATATATATATATATATATATATATATAGATAACCCTACGGTTTGAGACAAGGTCAATTCAGAGGCCCCGTGGAGGGCACATCGGGCATTTCTGATATATCTGATATATGTATACCGGAGAAGGTCCTCACGCAGCTAGGTTTTTGATAAACTAGGTCATCATGGACCTCAAAATTGTGGAAATTACATAATTATTCGATATTTACCCTAGGGTATGAGACAAGGCCATTTCACAGGCCCCGTGTTGGACACATTGCGGCACAGTGGAAAAACCCACAAGGTGATAGATTAGGTAATCTAGGAACACCAATATTGGGAGAAAATTAAATGATATTCTATATTTACTGTAGGTATGAGACAAGGCCATTTCACAGGCCCCGTGTGTCACACACTGGGACATGGTAGGATAGGATAGGATAATTTATTTACAATATACATGAATTATACAATGGCAGAAATACATAATAAGGTAAAGCAGTATATTGTAGGGGGTAGCCTAGCCCTATCGGGCTGTCTTCCTGCTACCCCCTAAAACAGGTATCAGTATAAATAATAGAACAGATGCTTATATCCATATCCACGCACACGTACAGACTATAATCATATATACAACTTTGTAGAATCCAGTACTTGGGGCATAACAAAAACAAGTATTGGTGTGGCTGTGAGCCAATCCAGACGAGTTATAAGATCGAAAATGTATTATCTCTCCATATGAATGTTTTGAACTGTTCAGATTTTCTAAACGTATGACAGTTTCCGTCCAGTTCCAGTTCCATGGGTTTATTAGGAACAAAGCAGTTAGTTTTTTGTTGCTACAACGGATTCAGGCGAGAGATACCACCATCTTTAGTTCGGTAAACACAATGAGGATCTATAAAGATCGCCGGGATGTCTCTTTCTTGAGTAAGGTTCTGGGATAATTCAGATTAACAATATTACATATATGTAATGTTATATGTGTGTATAGCGCTATAGGTTCATAGCCACGTTAGAGTAATCATAATAATATACGGTAGCACCTATGATGTATGGTAGTGTATGGGCATGCTAGGAACGAGAATGCGATGTGTGACCACTTGCAGGTACGTTGTGAAGAACATTATTCGAGTAGAGTTTGGATTATGTATCGCGTATGACAATTAATGTTCGTAGTATTATAGAGCACAATCGGGACATCCTTTGTTTTACAGCGTACATTTTCTGGGTAATTTCTCAGCATGGTTATCTGTAAGCGCTTCTTCAATGTGTGCCTGCTTTGGCAAGAAGTATAGACTTTGTCCATATTGTTCCATGTTGTGGGGAAGGCGTGGTGTGGTAGGTTTCCTGACCAGTCAGTACTAGGAAGTTCCAACAGTACGGGATTCGGGTGTCTTTGGGTTGATTTAGCTCGTTTGTTGTACATCATTCCAAAAGACGCAGGAGGACGGTTATAACACCAGTCTTGCATGAAAATTGAGGAATTGAGAGTGTGTAAGTCATATATTTTAAAGATATTCTCTCTTTTAAAGAGTGGATCTGTGTCCTGTACTTCTTAATGCATATTATACGCAATGCTCGTTTTTGTAATAGGAATATTGTCTTGACTTCCGGAATATGACCCCATATTTGGATACCATAAACTAAGTGGCTTTGAATCAGTGCATAGTACAATGTTTTCAATGCTTTACTTGGGAAAAAGTTTTCACCTTATTGATGCAGTAGATTGCATGTGATATTTTGGAGCAGATTACGGATATGTGCGTTGTGAATGTCAAGTTCTCGTCAATGTGGATACCTAAGAATTTTGTCGAGGATTCACGCCCAACATTTCCTATTCGGTTCAATTCAATGTTATTTAGCTTTAATTTCAAAGTATTCCATTTTTTGTCATTATTTTGTGGGTGTAAAAGCATATAATTGCTTTTATTAATATTAATTGAAAGTTTATTGCAGCAGCACCAATCGGATATTTTGGCTAATTCATTGTTGACCTAACTTTGTACTAGTTCGCCATCTTTACCGCTTGTGAACAGTGTGGTGTCATCGGCATACGATAAAATGTCCATTGTTGTAGAATTTACCATATCATTCACGTATATTAAAAAAATAAGCGGCCCAAGAATTTAGCCTTGTGGTACCCCACATGAGGTATTCATTAGGCTAGAGGTACTTCCACTATATTCAACGTATTGCCTCCTCTCATTCAAATAACTATGGAACCATGACATTGCTATACCCCTGATGCCACAGTGGTCAAGTTTTGATATAAGTATGTTGTGGTCGATCGTATCGAATGATTTAGATAAATCAATAAATACAGCTAAGGTGGAATCCCGTGACGGTGTATCATTATTTTTAACGACATGATCTAGAAGGTGCATTATCGGATGAAATGATGAGTGATTTGGTCTGAATCTATATTGGTGTTTATACAATATTTCTTGTTTATTTAGAAAATCTACTAGTCGTTTTTGCATAATTGTTTCAAGCAGTTTAGAGAACGATGGCAGGATACTGATTGGGCGATAGTTATTTCCTTAGAGTTATTTATTTTAGGAATGGGGACTACTTTGGAAATTTTCATTTTCCTTGGGAATATTCCCTCTTCAAACGATATATTAAATATATGCTTAAGTGGTGTGGCTATTATGAAGATACTCTCTTTCATAAGCGCGGTCGATAATCCGTTGTGATCTTTGCTCATTTTCCCTTTCATAGTATAACATGTCAATATTATGTCCTGTGTCGTTGTTGGTTCAATTTTGAATTCCTTTGTTCGCCTATTTCGAAGGTGATCAGTGAAATTTTCATCATTTCCAGTGTGTATAGAGTCGATGGTGTTTCGACCGATATTTGAAAAGTAGTCGGCTATTATGTTCGGGTCAGATAGCTCGGTATCGTTATCTTTAAATGTCTGTGGGTAGTTACATGATTTTTTAGTTTTATTGATGGAGTTTTAAAGAATTTTCCATGTGTTTTTTATATCATTCTTATTTTTTTCTAGACAATCGCAATAATAATTATTTTTACATTTCCTTATTAGTTTGTTATATAGTTGACGATAATTTAAATAGGCGATTTTATTTTTTTCTGACGGTGCCTTCAGTTTATTAGAGTATAATTCTTGCTTAGTAATAGAGTATTTGATTAGTCCAGATGTCATCCATGGTTCGCGCTTTATATATTTTTTGGGTACATTTCGTGTTATTAGTGGAAAAGCTAGATCATGCGCGTTCATATATATGTCTAAAAACAATTAATATGCCTTATCGGGGGAGTTACAACTGAGAACTGAGTCGAATTTACATGATTTTAACAAGTTTTTGAAAATATTGACATTATTTGGGTTGTAGTTCATATACGTGACTTTTTTTTTTTTTTTTTTTTTTTTTTTTTTATGAGAGGGTTTTTATGGGTTTGTGTTTGTTTGATTCGGAGAGGAATATGCTGAAATGATCGGAGATGTGGCAGGTAATTATCCCTGTTTGTGGCCACCTTGTACTTTGTTGGTATAAATGTGATCAATTAGGGTAGCAGAGTGTTCAGTAATTCTTCTGCCATCGTCGCCGTCAGGTCGAGATTTGAATTATAAGGGGTGATATCCGAGAAGTGAAAAATCTGAGGAACTATGCACTTTGAATATTTCTGTTAGGGCGATAGCATCAAAAGTAATTTTTTTTTAGATCTCCATAATTTGCGTTGAGGCACCTGCAATTTAGGCCGAAGATAGAAAATTTTATATGATTTGACAGCCATTTTTTACCCTGTGTAGGCGATAAATATTGGCTTGTATTTTGGTTCCAAAGTTGGATGCTATCGGGATCGAATTCATCTCCTTCTATTTGAGACCATTTTGCCGCGTAATCATGTGTATCCCCAACCTCACTCAAAGTTATGCTATTTGCAGCCGTAGTTGAAAATTTCTAAATTGCTGTAATATGCGCCCTTGGTTATTGCTGATATATCTGGCATATTTATCTAGGAAAAGGACCACACGCAGTTGGGCTTTTGATAAACTAAGTCATTACGGACCTAAAAAAAATATGGAAATTATATGACATTTGATATTTACCCTAGGATACGAGACAAGGTTAATTAACATGCCCCGTGGGACGATATCGGGGTAAAGTTGGGATTTTCTGATAAATATGGCCCACTTATATCGGAAAACGACAACAATCAGCTACGCTTTTGATAGGTCATCGCGGAACCCAAATATTAGGAAAATTAGGAAATTATTCGCTATTTACCATAGGACAAGAGACATGGTCAATTCACTGGCCCCGTGGGGGACACATCGTGGCTTAGTGGGACATTACTGCTATAACTGTCATATGTATACCGGAAAATTACCACACGCAGCCAGGCTTTTGATAATGTAGGTCATCACGCACCAACACAATTTGGGAAATTATATGATATTCGATATTTACCCTAGGGTATGAGACAAGGTCATTTTACAGGACCCGCCATATGGGGCCATATCTGGGCATAGTTGGGCTTTTCTGATACACATGGCCCTCTTATACCGTTAAAGGACCACAGGCAGCTAGGCTTTTGTTAAAATAGGTCATCACGTAACTCAAATAATAGGGAAAATTATTCGATATGTACCCTAGGGTATGAGACATAATCAATTCAGAGGGGGACACACCGGGACATCGTTGGGTATTGCTGATATATCTGTCATACGTACCGGAAAATGACCACACGCAGCTAGACTGTTGATAAACTAGGTCATCACAGACCCCCACATAATTCGGAAACTTTATAATCATTCGATATGTACACTAGGGTATCAGACAAGGCCTATGCACAGGCCATGTGAGTGACACATAGGGCATGGTTGGGCATTAATGATATACATGGCATATGTATACCGGAAAAGGACCACGCAGCAATGCTTTTGATAAACTGGGTCATAACGGACCCCAAATAATAGGGAAACTAGGAAATTATTCGATATTTACCGTAGGGTATGAGACATGGTCAATTTACAGGCCCCATGGGGGACACGTCGCGGCATAGTTGGGCATTACTGATACAACCTACATATACATATAGGAAAAGGACCACGCGCAGCTAGGGTTTAGACAAACTAGGTCATCACAGAACACATATAATAGGAAAATTAGACAATTATTCGATATTTACCGTAGGGTATGAGACAAGGTTTATTTCACAGGCCCGTGAGGGACACACCGTGGCATGGTTAGGCAATACTGATATAGCTGATATATGTATATCTGAAAAGGACCACATGCAGCTAGATTTTTGATAAACTAAGTCAGAACGCACCACAAATATGATGGAAATTCAGCTGAATATGATATAATTTCCCTATTTTAGTGGTCCGTGATGACCAAGTTTATCAAAAGCCTAGCTGTGTGTGGTCCCTTTCCTATATGTATATGCCAAATATATCAGTAATGCCCAACTATGACCCGATGTGTGCCCCGTGGGGCCTGTGAAATAACCTTGTTTCATACCCTTGGGTAAATGTCGGATTTCATATAATTTCCCTATTTTGGTATGCCGTGATGACCTAATTTACCAAACACATAGCTGCGTGTGGATCTATTTTCCGGTATATATATAGGCCATGTATATACGATAAGCCCAAAATGTGCCCCGATATGTCCACCAGGGGGCCTGGGTAACGACCTTGTCTCATACCCTACGGTAACTATAGAATATCGTGTAATTTCCCAATTTTGGTGTTCCGTGGTGGCCTAATTTATCAAAAGCCTGGCTGCTTGTGGTCCGTTTCCTGTATAGGTGGGCGAGATATATCAGGAAAAAACCCAATGTGCCCCAGTGTGTCCCCACGGAGCCAGTGGATTAGTCGGGGGGCCCCTTGGGTTATATTTGCACAATCAAGTACGAAAGATTTGATGCCCCAGATTTGTTACAACCCAGGAACTTTCAAAGAAATCCGATTTCTTAAGTTCTGCATTCCTGGCGTTTAGGGGCCAGAGACCCCACAAAAACCCCAAAAATGACTTCTAATTACACTTTTGAGTACAAAGCTGATTTTTGTATTAATAGTGCTCCAGTAATTACTGATCAACAACACAATTTCTGAAACGAAATTTCCTGGCGTTTTCATTTCAGAAGGGGGTTGTTGATAGTACCCCCAAAACCCCAAAACTGACTTCTATTTGCACGTTCGAATACAAAGCTGAGTTTCATATTAATAGTGCTCTGGTAATCACTGATCAATAATGCACAATTTCTGAAACAAAATTCCCTGGCGTTTTCATTTCAGAATGGGTTTTTTTAAAGTACCCCCAAAAACCCGAAAATTTACTTTTATTTCCACAAAAAGTTGATTTGATTTTTTTCCTCAATAGTTATCCTGATATCGCTGGTCATAAAAACCTCGTTTAAGAAACGAAATTCCGTGTTTTTTCATATAAGAAGCACAGGTCACCAGAATTTTTGTTTTACCCTACCCCAATAATACTTAACTATATAGGAATAAGTATTATTGGGGTGGGTCATTTTTCTTCTGGGGATCTGTGTTAAGGAGATGGTGGATTTGAATTAAGTACCCAATCAAAACCCGGAAAATAGTTGTGTTTGCATTGCCGTACGCACAGACGATATTTGTTCTTAATACTATATCCACTATCATCATTGTTCACAGACCAAATGGCAAAACAAAAACGAAATCGCCCGGCGAATTAATTAAAATGGTGTAGAAAATTATGAAATAATAAAAATGTTATGAACCCGGTACGTTCACACGCTGTTAAATTAAATTATCGGAATTTCGTTGTTGAAGCACTGTAGCTAAGATCTGTATAATTCTTGGTCAGAATCAATGGTGCAGTAACACCTGGCATTTCATATTCTCATATAAGCGATAAAACAATGGAAAATATATACAATATGTAATTGTTTTTGTCATTTTTTCAGGCAGAATCGGAGGGAGAAAAACATTTCAAAATCAACTTTGGGGGAACTTTTCTATAATTCTTTGAAAAAAAGTTATTTTTACGTGTATGGCTTTATTGTTAGATATTTTCGATACATTTTACCAGATAATTTCCATTTTTTTTATAAAAACATATACCATGCTAAGTCGATATCTGATAATAATGAGCCATATCACGAGGATTTTGGCCCTTAAGAGTCCATCAAATTAAAATAGATTTAATACACAATTTCGAAGAAAAATCAATTATTATTGTAATTCCCAGAAGGGAATTGAACTCACCAGTGTAATGAATACTGAATACCAATAAGATGGCAGATATGAACCAATAATGCCAATTTTAGCAGAAACGAGGGCGTCAATATCCAAAATAGGGACAAAATGGCGACCGACAGCAGTAAAATTGGACAAGTTTGGCTAAAGTTCACCAGACTGTTTCCATGGCATCGAAAATAAAACAAATTATATTTTCATTGATTTAAATTGTAACTAAATATTCTCATATAATTTGTAGCCAATATTCCTATATGCCATGAGATGGGTGTCAAAGGCCACCAAACTTGTATCCAAACATCCAATGAGTGCCCAAAACCAAGTCATCTAAGGAGCTTAAGTCCAGGCATCGGGGTCTCAAACCACCATCTTAATTAATATAGTATACCAAACCAACACAGTCCATAGAACGGGCATCCCCAATCGCCAATCAGTGTCCCGAACTACCCAATACGCATCCCAATCAACCAAACTGTGTC
This sequence comes from Siphonodentalium dalli, assembly GCA_032622095.1. NCBI lineage: Eukaryota > Metazoa > Mollusca > Scaphopoda > Gadilida > Siphonodentaliidae > Siphonodentalium > Siphonodentalium dalli. Next base: position 44,153,089 of record CP136065.1, on the reverse strand, counting down.
CAACCAGCCCTAGTGAGTAATCCAAACCATCCAACGATTGACAATGTCCCAAATCATGGACGTGGTGTCCCAAACATCACAACCAGTATCTCAAACCATCAACTGAGAACCCCACACCATCACATGTAATAAAAAATCATAAGACTTATATAATCGGTGATTTCAATATCGATCTACTAAATTTCGATGCGCACAATAAAACAAACGACTTTTTAAACAATGTATTCACACGAGGATTCGTGCCCATGATAACAAAACCGACAAGAATGACCGATCACTCAGCGACCCTTATCGATCATATATACACAAATAATCTTCGAAACGAACACTGCTCTGGTATAGTTACATGTGATTTGTCAGATCACTTTGGGGTATTTCTCACTGACACCGAAGGTCATAACGGACATAACCGATTCAAAAACCCACATGAGATCATGCGCACTCCCAGACGAAACTTTTCCCAAGAAAATATTAATAAATTCAACGATACTCTTAAATCGTGTAATTTCCATTCGGTTTGTAATTGTAATAATATAGATCAAGCATACGAAAACTTTTTGGATATCTATTTGACAGCATACAATGTAGCTTTTCCGCCCATTACCCGAAACATACCCAAAAAATTCATCAAACGCGAACCATGGATGACCACCGGATTAATAAGATCTTCACTTAAGAAACAAGAACTATATACCCATAAACTAAGCTCGCCCTCCTCCATCCATACGAATTCCTACCTCAAATATCGACAACTATATAACAAACTTATCCGGAAAAGTAGAAGCATGTATTACTGTGAGATATTAGAAAAAAATAAGTATAGTTTAAAAGAAACATGGAATACCCTCAAATGTGCAATAAAACGAGACAAAAATACGGGTGGCTACCCGAATGTTCTACATGATAACAACATACAATTTACAAATCCTGACACTATCGCTGAAAAATTTAATGACTATTTTTCCAATATAGGTCAAAAAACCACAGAACTTATTGAAAATCACACACATGTAAACTTCCTCGATTATTTAACGAATAGACAAAGCAACGAGCTAAATATTACGCCCACCACAATCCAAGAGGTTATTTTAACTTGCTACTCAATGAATGGAAAAATGGAATATCTACAAAACTGATGAAGGAAACCATATTTTCTGTAGCACCAGCATTAAAGCATATATTCAACTTGTCGTTCAAACAAGGTCATGTTCCCAACAAAATGAAAATAGCTAAAGTTGTACCAATACCGAAAAATAGTGACAAGGGGGACATAAACAATTATCGTCCAATAAGCATTCTTCCCGCATTTTCTAAACTACTCGAAAAACTCATGCAAAAACGTTTAGTTGATTTTCTTAATGAATCGGACATCTTATTTAAACATCAGTACGGATTTCGCCCAAACCATTCAACTTTTCATCCCATCATTCATCTACTGGATCATGTTGTAAAAAATAACGACAAGCCCACGAAAGATTCCACCGTAGCCCTTTTTCTTGATCTGTCCAAAGCTTTTGACACAATAAACCACGAAATCTTACTTACAAAACTTGAACATTATGGAATTAGAGGCATGGCAAACAACTGGTTTCGAAGCTATCTCAATGAGAGACGACAATACGTAGAATTCAATGGAAGCAAGTCAAATCTCCTAAAAACATCATGTGGTGTTCCTCAGGGCTCCTTACTCGGGCCCATAATTTTTCTCCTCTACGTGAACGATATGTCAAATGCAACTACTATGGATCTCTTATCATATGCCGACGATACAACCCTTATGGCCAGTGGACAAAATGAAGCGTTAATCCAAAGTTATGTCAATAACGAATTAAGAAATCTATCTGACTGGTGTTGCTGCAACAAACTAGCCATCAATGCTAACAAAAGCAATTATATGCTCTTGCATCCACAAAACAATGACAAAAAATGGAATACAATTAAAATATATCTCAATGGAGCCGAACTTCTACGGATAGGGAACATGCGGAGCGAATCGTCTGCCAAATTTTTAGGTATCCATATAGATGAAAACCTGACCTTTAATAAACACATTTCTATTGTATGCTCAAAAATGGCACATGCAATTTATTGCATTAATAAAGTTAAACATTTTCTCCCGAGCAAGGCTCTCAAAACATTATACTTCGCCCTAATTCAAAGCCACTTAGTTTATGGCATCCAAATATGGGGACATGTGCCAGCAGTGAAGAAACTATATTTATTACAAAAACGAGCCATGAGAATTATATGTAACAAAAAATATAGAAGTCACACCGATCCTCTTTTCAAACAAGAAAACATTTTAAAAATAAATGATTTACATAAATTACATGCATCCATTTTCATGCATGATTGGTACTACGATCGCTTACCAGTGTCTTTTTCTGGTATGTATGACAAGAGAGCGGAACCAAATAGACGACAACTTAATCCTATAGTACAAAAAAAATTCAGGACCATCTCTTTTTCTAAAGTTCTCCCATACCATTCATTCCCCTTTATGTGGAATTCCCTTGAAAGTAAATATACCTCTAAACAATCAAGACATGTGTTCCGAAAACGTTTGAAAACGGATATTATTAATACCTATCCAGCTAGCGTGCGATGCAAAAACCGAAGATGCCCTGATTGCACAAACGATATATAATTTTCTGATAACAAAAAAACAAAAAACATTCCCAAAACCTCACTCACATTATTCCTACTCGGTTCCACTCACACATGAATATTCATAGTATTCATTCAGTATATCGACCAAGTAGGTGCCCATACATATGAACCACTTTTCGTACCATCGCCCTAACAACGCCTATATATACAAAAAACCAGTCTGCACACGATAAACGTAACCTAAAAACAATCAAATTAATTCGGCCATCTTCATCATATAATCTGTCACCACACCCAGGGGTGATAGGAAGACAGTCAGTCATGACTATATCACCCCTAGCAATATACATGTATAGTCTATCAATATTATATTTATTTGTAATTGTACTTTCCATGTGTGTATATTGTAAATAAAATTATCCTATCCTATCCATGTGTGTCCAATAAAACCAACAAATGAGTGTTCATACCCAATCAATGGTCGTCCCATGCAACATAATGATTGCCTCAAACCACCAGGACCGAGAGTGTCTGAAAACATCCGACTGTTGTCTAATACCACCCCATGCAGAATGTCCCACACGATCAAACGATTGTCTCAACAAAATCATCCATCGAATATATCAAACAACACAGAGAGTGTCTCTTGATTAGTTACCCCGTTGGATGGTTTGGAACACTCATTTGGTGGTCATAACTCTTTAATGACTGTAGCTTCATAAAATTTTGCGAACATCCTGTGCTATAGGGCGCATCGCATATATAAAATAATGCATTGGCCTAACAATACTTACGTTGGCTATGTGAGCCATGGAAATATCATAACATATGCAAGACTCCCTATGGGAGACTCGCATATATGGGAGAATGCATGGCACAGGATTGTTAATGCTGTATCAGCACATCACCCATGCATCACGAAACGGTTAAATACTCGGTGGAGGATTTGGTACACTTGTTTGGATGTATTGAAATGCAAGTTAGTATATGGTTTGTGACCCATTGGATAGATTGGGAACTCAATGGCTGGTTTGTGATACTAGTTTTATGGTTTGGGTCACTCGCTGTGTGGTTTGTGACACCCATTGTATGGTCTGAGACACCAGTTTTGTGTTGGACACTCGGTGTGGATATGGGACACATGTGTGATTGAATGGGACACTAATTTGTCGATTTGTTCAATGGTTGGGCCATTTTCTTACATGTGTTTCTGCATTTATTATTACCCACAAATAACGAATTTTCCTCACTGAAACGTTTGTGGTCAGAAGATTTGTAAATTTATCAATTTATTCCGGGTTCACCTTAAAATTGTGCTTTGTATTCAGCAGTATGTGGAAATAAAAGTAAATTTTCGTGGATTTTCACCCACTGACCGACGCGCGAAGCGCGTCCAGTGTGTGTCTATAATCGTAGGACTCATGCGTTTCTGCTGAATTGAACTAGTGCCTATGCGTTTCTGTTGAGCTGCACTGACGATTGATCGCAAAATAAAATTATAATCACTATCAAAGCACACCTTTGGATAACACCGCCATAAACAGTGACATATTATGTTGTTGAGCTCGTATCATCAATAAAATTAGAGTTATAACTTATAAAACTAAGAATTACTGCTAAAGTATTTCTACCAATTGAGTAACTAGATTCAGGTTGAGCTGGAACTTGATAACTGTTTAATTTCAACCAATTGAAATGTCGTTGAGAGTGGAAAGGGTTAAGGTTGGGAAGCAACGCAAATGACGTCATCGTAAACAAAGGCGCCTCAAAATCAAATCGTACACATGTACATGTCTCACTTCGTCTCGGAAGCTGATTTGAATTCATTCATTTTGACTGTTTCTGTGTCCTAATATATTAAAAACTTGCGAGATATCTTTGAATGTGCTTAGGGAGGATTGTTTTGCTATCTAATTTATTGGATTTACCTCCCAAAAAGGTGAGTTTCAGGCCTGCATTTGTTCAATGTGTTGTCAATCTGATTCTGACAGTGACAGCGCTCGTCTGCAACTGGCTGAATTCGCATGTTTGAAGCAAACGTTTTCTCCACTAAAATTCTCTCAAAATGCACCATAATCTGTCAAATTCTCTCAATAATTCTATCTAAATACATCTTAGCTTTTGTTAGTATCAGATCTCCCCGTCGAGATAGCGATATTTTGACCAAAACGACACTTGGGAAAATGATTGTTAAATTTGTTTACGCTGGTTTACGCTGGATTTTTATCATCGAAAAAAATCAATTTCTTCCATCTAAAAGATACTTACGTGCTGAACCTTGCCGTTTTAGGAATATATAAGTATTCCACGCAGAAACACCTTCTCTCAGCTTAAAATTTTGAAAAATAACAGTTTTATCGACATAAATAGATTTGAATGGGACAATCCCATGTTAAAATTTATCATCGAAAAAAATTCATTTCTTCCATCTAAAACATAATTACGTAATTGACCCTGGCATTTTAGGAATATATAAGTATTCCACGCAGAAATACCAAGTGTCAGCTTAAAATTTAAAAAAATAAGAGTTTTATGGACATAAATCGTTTTGAATGGCAAATCCTATATTAAAATTTATCATCGAAAAAAATTTCTTTCTGCCATCTAGAACATAATTACGTGCTGGAACCTGTCATTTTAGGAATATATAAGTATTTCACGCAGACACACCAAGTCTCAGCTTAAAATTTTGAAAAATAAGAGTTTTATGGACATAAATCGATTTGAATGGGAAATCCTGTGTTAAATAAATTTTAGGGCCCTGCGAATGTTTTCTGATGTGCTCCATATTGGACACCAGGGAACATATTTGACAATTTCTACCTAATAATTGTGCGACAGTACAGTCGCATTACTTGTTACGTCAACATTGGTCACTATCACTCGACAAATTTATTTCGGTCTATCGTATCCTGATACCCCTATCTTACTTACTTACTTACTTCTTCTTCTCTACGCCTGTGTTCGAGCAACCTCAATATGAGTATTAAAATAATCATCACCTTCCAATTAAGTGCGTTTATATACAGTCGTTGATCTAAAAATACTAATTGACATTTTGTTGCTGTGTATATGACTGGGAACTGTGGTATAGTTTCACAGAATTCTTCTGCTCTTTCATAAGTAACAGCTTATTGTACCTCTCGATATGTAGCGCATAGCATAACCTGGACGTATGGAACTGCAGCTGTGTGATGTCTTTTGGAGTTATGAATATCTTCAGATAGATTGGACACATCTAGTATGACATCCATCTTGGAGTCTTCAGACAAGTCGGTGTATTTGACAACAAGACACTCCCTCAATTCGTCCTCAATATGTGGTAAAGTTCGATTTCTGACTTTATTCAGGGCTGGACATCTTATCAGAAAGTGCTGTCTGTTTTCATCTATCGTATTAACTGCATATCCAATTATCCACATGTAACCAACCCAACCTCTAATCCTGTTCAATTTATTACATTTTTCATCGGTATAGTCGAGTTATGTACATATTGTTATCATGTGATCAATACTTATGTGTATGGTATTACGTGTACTATGCCGTATACGTATATCAATTGCTATTCCTTTCTATATAATTCTGGTGCCATCTATAGAGATAGAGATAATTTCAGACCCCCCCCCCTTAAATTTTATACAATTGTCGCTACAGTACAGTCGCGATGCATTACATGGCAACATTGATCGCTATATCTCTACTAATTTATGTCAGTTCATCGTATGAACTCCTTTTACTCCATATAACCAACCCAACATCAAATCCCAGCCCAAATTATTATTTTTCTTTTCATCAGTATAGTTGTGTTAGATACATATTTTATCATTTGATTCTAATTTGCATTGTACCACTATAGAAGTCGATAAATAACTATTCTGGCACCGGAACAATTTAAGAAATTACAGACCCGTTTCAAACTTGCAATTCATCTCTAAAATGTTAGAACGTGTCGTGTTGTATCAACTTCGTGATCACTTGGATAACAACAAACTCAATGAGCCATTCCAGTCTGCATACAGAAAAAATCATAGCACAGAAACGGCCCTAATATGCATCCAAGTGATCTCCTCAATGCAGCAGGGGAAGGCTTTGTAACAATTGTTGCATGTCTGGATTTGACACAATTGATCATTCCATCCTTATTAAGCGGCTCTCTTCTACATTTGGTTTATCGGAAACTGTTATCGATTGGTTCCATTCGTATCTGACTGATCGTACACAAAAAGTACAGATTGGCGACACGTTCTCAGAGCCTAAATTGCTTCACTTCGGAGTCCCGCAAGGCTCAGTTTTAGGACCTGTTTTATATTCGATGTACATCAAGCCGCTCGGTGATGTAATTAGATCCAATGGTGTTCGTTACCACATGTATGCTGACGATATTCAAATGTACATTTCTTTCCCGCCTTGTGACATAATTGAAAACTTGAAACAAATACAGGACTGTATAACTGATGTAAAATCGTGGATGGAAATTAATAAACTTAAGTTAAACGAGGAAAAAACGGAATTGATGTTATGTGGAACCGATTACCGCATTAAACACACTGATGTTCACCATATTAAAATAGGTGATTCAGATATTCAGTTATCATTGTCTGTCAAAATTCTAGGTGTTGTTTTGGATAACACACTATCCATGAACTTACAGGTCAACTCAATGTGCAAATCCATGTTTATGGAGCTTCGTCGCATCTCGCAGTTACGGCCAAATTTAACACAGACATGCTCACAGACCCTTGTTTCTTCATTTGTATTTTCAAAACTAGACTATTGTAATGCCATTCTCGTCGGCATCACAACTGAACACTTGGATAAATTGCAAAAAATAATTAATGTTGCTGCAAGGATTGTTTCCCGCAAACCAATATGTTCACATGTAACATCATTGCTACAAGAACTACACTACCTTCCTATTCGTGCACGCATAGACTACAAGTGTGCGTCATTCTGTTATAAAAAATCAGAATCTAGTTCAAGTATTCTCCCTGTATTGCCTCAATATTTTGATAAACTTTTAAGTATGTATGTTCCACCTACGAATCTGAGGTCAAAGGCACAAGCTCTAATGGATATTCCATCAAACAATTTAAAAACTTATGGCGATAGAGCATTTGATTCGTATGCGCCAAATGTTTGGAACTCACTGAGACACGACACAAGATTTGGAAACTCTCTGACCGAATTCAAAACTTTGTTAAAGAGTGAATTATTCTGTGCTCACTATGGGGAAGTTACCTCAGATGTTGTTTAATTATTTTGATGTATGTGTATATCTATAGGTATGTGGTGTGTATAGATGTATGTATATCACGTGTGATAGAGGGCAGGGTACTAGTAGGAATGTAAGCGCTCTGGGCCATATGGGATAAAGCGCTATATAAAAACTATTTATTATTATTATATAGAGATAACTACTAATAAGTTTCTGACACCCCCTCTAGTTTATAGCCTTGTCGCAACAATAGAGTTGAGATGCATAATACATCAACATTGGTCATTATCGCTCTTCAAATCTATATCGGTATCAACCCATATTTCCCCGTATCGCCCACCCCTCCCCAAGTTTTTCATTTGTATTATAGACTCGTTACATATACATTTTATCATTTGATACTGATCTTTATTCTGTATTTCTCTTCTGTTCAACAATGCCAAAATCATAACGGTGCAATGCCTTGTAACTTTTGCTTCAGCATGCCGAGTTCCGCTGCAGACGATACAAAATTGACAACATTTCGAAATGTAAACAGGCTTCAAACTCACCAAAAAACAAAGGTCCCAAGTCAAGGTCCAAAATCCCCAACACACTGATGTGAGGTATAATGATAACTCCATATAAATAACCAATATAAGGATGTGAGGTTTAATGATATTAAACCCCACCCACATAACCAATATAAGGATGTGAGGTTTAAGGATAACCCTATCCGCATAACCAATATAAGGGTGTGCGGTTAATTATAACTCCATCCACATAACTAATAAATATGTCTGAAAATAAAAAAATAAAATTAAATACATGATGGCGTCCAATATGGACTACCCGGTACCTAATTCTGCTCCAAAAACATGTATTTTGAATATATGGATGTTTATGGGGAGAAACAGATTATTTCAATGACATTTTAATTCACTTGGGGCCAAAACCCGACCTACATGTACGGGATCGCGTTTTGCACGCGACTGTATCTTCAGCATATGTGCATCTTTAATAAGCCAACAATTAGAATCACAACAGAGAAGATTGGCGTGGGTCCCATGCGCATAGACATCATTGATGATCTCTATGGGAATCAAAATTGACATTTAATAGACAATTTCGATTAACCGCAATAACTTAAGGAATCTCTAATGAGAATGCAATAAGACATTCCTTATTACGCTTAACCGCAATTACTTCCCATTGCACTTAAACACAATTAATATCTCTCTCAATAGATCACCCTTCTGCAAATAGTAGAATAATTCTATATTTGTTCCACCCATTGTGCCATGGAGATGGACTACACCACCTGAATTATAAGGAGTTTATGTACTATATATAATATATTATTCCTTATTAAGAGATTCATTATTGGGCTTTATCAGCGCAATTTGAATATTCTTCATTGCTCTTAAGCGCAATTAAATATTCCCTTATTGCGCTTAAGCACAATAGAGATTCCCTTGTACCCTTATTGAGCTTATAAGCGCAATAAGGAATATCCCTTATTGTGCTTAAGCACAATTAGCTCTTCTTGCGCTTAATTAAGAAAAAAAGTTCTAATTGTATTGTAACTATTGGTTTGTCCTTCAATATTTCCATACATCATGCCCACATATATTATAAAAGAATAGTACTATTATTATTAATAGTGCTCGTAGTAGTTAATACCACCTTACCGTCAATATTCTAGCATGGTTAGTTTCAAAATCACAACGTTAATTGTTATTACTATTTGTGTGTAGTGTATATGTACATCAGTCATCAATTGAGAAACTTAAGCACAGCCTGGTTGAATATCAACCATATATGGTGGGTTATTCTCACATTCAAGCTGTTGGTGTCATTCATGTTATTTTGCAATGCGAAGTGGTAGACCCCCCCCAATAGCTTATCAATACCACTCAGGACAGTGGGTGTTTTTCCTCAATTAATTGAATTTCTTGTTTGGGGTACATTCAAAAACCCCTTCTGAACTGAAAACGCCAGGGTATTTCGTTTCAGAAATTGTGTATCATCGATCAGTGATAATTAGAACACTATTAATACAAAAATCAGCTTTGTACTCGAACGTGCAAATAGAAGTATTTTTCAGGGGGGCTTTGGGGGTACTATCAGACACCCCCTTCTGAAATGAAAACGCCAGGAAATTTCGTTTCAGAAATTGTGTATTATTGGTCAGTGATTGCTGGAGCACTATTAATATAAATATCAGCTTTGTACTCAAAAGTACAAATAGAAGTCATTTTTGGGGCTTTGGGGGTACTATCAGACACCCCCTTCTGAAATGAAAACGCCAGGAAATTTCGTTTAATAAATTGTTTATTATTGGTCAGTGATTGCTGGAGCACTATTAATATAAAAATCAGCTTTGTACTCAAAAGTGCAAATATAAATCATTTTTGGGGGTTTTGTTTGGGGGGGGGGGGGGCGTTCTCTGGCCCATAAACGCCAGAAATGCGGAACTTAAGAAATCGGATTTCTGTTAACGTTCCTGGTGTGGAACAAATCTGGAGCATCAAACCTTTCGTAAATATCGAATAATTATCTAATTTCCATACCTTTGGGGTCCGTGATGTCATAGGTTATCAAAAGTCTTGAGGCTTGTGGTACTTTTCCGGTATACGTATGCCATTTGTATCAGAAAGCCCGAGTGTGCACCGATATGTCCACCACGGGGCCTGTGAATTGGCCTGGTATCATACCTTAGGGTAAATTTCGAATAATTTTCCAATTTCCCTATTATTTGGGTTCCGTGATGACCTAATTTATCAAAAGCCTGGCTGAGTGTCGTCTTTTCCAGTATATGTGGGCCAGATATATCAGATAAGCTTGACTGTGCCCCAATGTGTCCCCACAGGTCCTGTGAAATGACCTTGTCCCATACCCTAGGGTAAATTTATAATAATTATTAAATTTCCTTATTTTCTGGTTCCGTGATGACCTAGTTTATCAAAATACTAGCTGCCTGTGGTCCTTTTCCAGCATATGTAAGCCAGACATATCAACACATCCCAACTATGCCCCAATGTGTCCCCACGGGGCCTGTGAAGTCACCTTGTCTCATACCCTAGGGCACATATCGAATCATTATATAATTTCCTTATTTTCTTTGGGGTCCGTGATGACATAGTTTATCAAACGCTGCTTGTGGTCCTTTTCCGGTGTTTATATGCCAGATATATCAGTAATTCCCAGAGTTCTTTCCCCACGGGGCCTGTGAGTTGACTTTGCCTCATACCCCTGGGGAAATATGTACAATTAAATGGTCCCGTGATGATCTACTTTATCAAAATCCTAGTTGATATATGTTGGATAATTCTCCCAGTATAGCACAAATATCCCCCAAATATCCACATGGCCTCGTGTCATACCCTTAGTTAAATATACAATAGTATATACTTTGCCAAGTTCATGGTTCCGTGATGATCTACTTTATCAGAAACCTCGCTATCTCTCTGTGTGCTCACGTTGGACTAATGCGCTGTGTACCGCACTCACTGAACCGTCCGTCTGGAACGTTGGGCTATCCGCAGTCGACATAAATTTCGACTCAGTATATCATATAAATTCATCTGAGTCGAACAGGACTGAAAGCTATTTTCAGACTTGGGAATATACCATGAAATTCCTTGTTTTGATTGGAAGCGGTACCAGAAACCGCTAACCACGATTGGCTAACCGATAACAGCTGCGCGTGTCCCGTAAAAATAGCTCAGGTGTCATCAAAACACGTGTGTATATTGATCTAAATATTTTTAAAAGAAAGACATTTATTCATCGGTAAAACTCGTGTTCGACTCTTTTAATAATCTCATCACAATAGGAAAATGAGTGTTACAGTGGACAAAGACCGAAACGATGTGTTATTCAAGTGTGTTTCGTCTATCTTGAAAGAGACAGTTATTTCAGAGTTGAAATCTGAACAATAAATCTGCGCATAAATTATTCCTTATTTGGAATGTCTGCGACATCAGTATGACGTCACGATATTGGGGGAAGCCCATTGTTCTGGAAATGGGTTGTTACATGAATTCGTGTCGACGTAATATTATAATTATTACGGAGATGTGTACGTCGACTGGGCTATCCGCAGCTGTCGCAATTAGACCGTCACCAGCATACGCTGAAACAAACTCGACCAGATACACGAATCAGATTACCACCCATTGCTTGATCCACGCATTAGAACCTCTTCTTCGATGGGCTGCTCGTATTAGCCTAATGCTCAATGATTTTGCGAACTTGACCAGATACACGAATCTGATTGCTATCCCTCTACTTCCTAACGTCGGACCAATGCGCAATACACCTCACCATTCGGATGGTCGCACAGAACATTGTGCAAACCTATACCTTTCGCGATTAGACCCGCCTGCTCTTGATGGCATACTTATGGCGAATCGAATTGTTAACCATGTGTGCATGTGATCCATACATTATAACGTTTGTCGGGATTGGTACGCTTGGCGACTTCAATTAGGATGGTCGAATGCGCAAACCTCTGTCAAAGTTGACCAGCTACAGGAATAAGATAAACTGTTGCGTACTACACATAACCAGCTGAGTACATGGCTAGTTCAATACAAATTACTTTATGTTGGTCAATGCGCAAAGTTTAGTCAAACTTGACCAGATACACGAATAAGATAATATATTGCGCAATCCACCTAACAACTGAGACACCGCCCCATGTGGTTAGTCCCATACAATTTACTTTCCTTTGGTCAAATGCGTAAAGTTATATCAAACTTGCCCAGATAGACGAATAAGATAAACTATTGCGCAATGTGTCTAACCAACTGAGATACCACCCCCATATGGCTAGTCCCATACAATTTACCTTGCGTTTGTCAAATGCGCAATCTTCTGTCAAACTTGCCCAGATACACGAATAAGGTAAACTGTTGCGCAATGCAAGTATGTCTTGATCTTATGGCACAAACAAAACTCCGATACATCGATTTTTGGTAAAGATATCGCATATTTCACGACAGGTCAGATACCTTTGGTCGAAAAAAACTGTCGCGCAATTTCGGAATGTCAAACACGACATGCGAACAGTTTATTTACCAATAGCGTGTCTACTTTCAGAGTCTACCTATGTCCAGTTGAAATTTTATTGGTTTTTGGACTGTTTTAAGAATTTAAAGAACGTTTACTTATTATACAAATATTAATTCTCATAACTAACCTAATCTGGTGGAGTGGTGGACCAGATTAATTATAACTAACCTAATCTGGTGGACTGCGTGTTTAAATTAACAAAAGTATCAAATATGGCGGTCTACTTTCAGAGTCTACCTGTTTCCAGCCTGACATTTTAATGGAAACAAATTGTTTGGACGGTTTTAAGAATTTCAAGAGCGTTTCCTGGTTATAAAAAAAATATTAACTAACACGATTAGCCTTATCATGAATTGTGCGAGTTGAAATTATGCACATATACAAAGTATGACTCTGAAGTGTATTTTTGAGAATATTGGTGTCTTCAGATAAGTCTCCGCGGGTACAGTACTACAGTTGCGATCAAAATTTAACGTTGAAACCTATAGAGAGTTTGACAATTTACTCAAATGTTCACAGTGATGGAACTTAATGGCTATCATATATGCATGGCTCTTACATGTAATTAATCTACTGTAACTATATGTGATTTTACAAAATTAACTTGCAATATAGTCAGGCCACCCGATAGTGTAATTGATCAACATGTGGTTCACATCAATCATATACATCACAACCACGTGCTTCAATGATAATGTCCACTATTCTACAAATGTAATGTTTATCAAGACTAAAGTTTCAGGATGTCGTTTTAAATTGATTGATGGTGTTTTTTCAACAATTTACAAAATTAATGTTTATTGCCAGGACGAAGTACCGCATAATACGGAGTTTGTGATAACAAATCTGCAGGTCATATTTATGTAAGCGTCAGTCACTGTTTGTTAAAATTGTTCGGTCATGTAGAATTTTGTATATGTTCATGCAAAGCTGTGGTGCTTATGGAATATTCTGTTTTAGTATTAAATTTGGAGAACCCGACCAACATCAATGTAACAACTACAACAACTCATCTATGACAATGGTATGTTTAGCCACAAATGTGAATAGGGTGGTATTTTTTCAAATTTTAAAACAATGTTATCATGCTTAATTGACACATCCATGTATGATTAATAACACATAACATTCATGTGTACTCTTTCTGTATATAATTGGCGTGTGTACATCACTGGTCATGCCATTGACTGTGCAACTCACTCATGTATATAATATCTTCATGTGATGGAGGAATAAACATTAACTCTCGCTGGGCAAAGATTAGTTGTTGTTTTATAAATCCTGGTCGGGTTTATCCAAATTGGGGGTTGAAATGATGTTCATCTGATGATAAGGAAGACACTTTCTCCGTCCACTCAATACATTCCCCCGGGATACATGTTTCACATACTAAATTATCATCTTAGTCAACATAACAAATCACTCCCTCAATGTATTTACCACAAGAATAAAAATAAATTGTCAGTATATATAGGCAATACATCTCTGCACACATTCTAAGAGATAATTTATTTATAAGGAGATATATATGTGCATTATATGCATGGTCTTATATATAGTACAACACATTAAGATGCAAGTGACACAGTGCGTGGACAACTCTTAAACAGACTTGCATATGAATCACGATTAATGGGATATAATAATAATGACACGTGTTGTCAATTTCACCATGTATAGCAACAAAAATTAAAAGTCATACATTCTACATGTATGTGCATGTGTGAGTCCAAACAAAAACAATTACTTTATTGTATTAGTATATGGTGATACAGTTTACTATAATTCTCTCATTTTGTATACGTGCCTTTACTGGACGGACAATTGTCGATATTGCGGATTGTACATCATTGTTTATATTGTGAGGAGAGGGTTCAATATATCTTAGGCTGACACTGACAAGATAATGGTGCGACAAGATCGCGAAGAGACAGGAAGTCGTGCATGATGGTTTCGTGAATACCACTTATTGATACTAGCAAAGTGTCGAAGAACATAGCTGAAGAGACCCTTATACCATCCTTCATAGTGTATCATGACTCCATCTATTGTGAACAAACCACCGACTTAGGCTTAATGGATCGTTCTCCCACAAGAATATAATTGGGCTTTGAACCGTGACGCGCCATGGCGATCAACACTCTGTTTTTTTCCCCGTAAATTAGATAGTGTCTGTAGTCGGATGGTATTGGTTATGTTCAAATGGTGACACAGATATGAAACTGTACAGGTTTGTGCCACATGGGCCATTGATCATTATAAGATCTAAAAACTTAGCCTAGGCAACTACCGGGAATTGATTGGAAATTATCGCTTATAGCATCGTAACTCAACGCCAGTGTTTGCGTTTCCGATACAGTTAATACCCGACTTTGAAATTTGAAACATACCTGACCATCAGAGTGATAAAAGTGTCTTATTTAAGGATAGCAACGGTTGCTAATCAAATACCACAATGGTGTACCAATCATTCATTGGTATTTTGCCTTAATTTAGTCATAGTCGAATCGCATGGTGTTGGTTTTGTTCAAAGTTGGGCAAAAGTATGTCTAAAACTGTGCATGTATGTTCTGCATAGGCCACTGATCATTATAAGATCGGGATACTTTGCCACCCGATAGCTCCTTAGTAACGGTTACTAAGCACCTACTCGGAATTTGTAGAAGAATGCAATTGAAGTTGATATATATTTTACTCACAAAGCTCTACTTTAGCGAAAATTCAAATTTACTTGATATTTCACAGCTATACATGAAGCGTGATGATTAATTGTGGTTAGAATATTAACGGTGAATGTTGGGTTTCTGTCGATGTACTGAAGTTCGTCAAATGCAACTGGCGTACGAAGTATGAAAGCAAAGACTATACTACTATAATAAAGATCTCAACTGCACCGAGATGTCTAGACTATACTGCTATAATAAAGATCTCAACTGCACCGAGATGTCTAGACTATACTGCTATAATAAAGATCTCAACTGCACCGAGATGTCCATTTGTCAGTTGCACAAATCCTGCGAAAACACAGAATCTCACAGTGTATGTGGCATAGACTCCGATGACAACAACGGAGTTAATGACTATGAACAACTACATCTACACATGTGCATTTGTGACACTACATCCCGATATGATCAACGATGTGCCGTCAAACACTAGTCAGTGGACAACAAGACAGTATAACAAAAACAAAACAAAAAATTAATATGTAATCACATCGTGAAACTCCAGTCTTGTTGGGAATATTTTCGTTTGACTCAACGGACTGCATATTATCGAAATTACAAACCATTCGACACTTACTTTTGCCAATTACTGTATCTTGAGGCATAATTATATCATATAGTGCACCTATTAAATCACAGATAGTTAAAGTGGGTCAACACGAGTGTTAATCTTCACATATAGTTGCACACGATCACCAATAAGCGATATTACAATCAACGTAGGTTCAGTTTTAACTTTTGATCGCAACTGTAGATAGTAAGAATGAACGGATCACAACAAAATTTTCAAAAATACATTTCTTATCTGTTAACGCCTTGAAATATTGTTTCGTAAGATATGTTTTTTTGTTATGGCCAGCGAACATTCGTTGATCTTTAACCCAAACATTATGGATGAACGCGAAAGTGGAAAGTTTGAAACATGTTACGAACCGAAAAAAAACGACACAAAGGGAGCATGACTTCTCCAAAATACACATACATGAACACCCTTGAACAATGATACTTTAGTTTGAATATTAAAATGTTTATGTAATATTATTATCAAGGGAACAAACGTTTGTTAAACCAAGTCTGCACATAAAAAGTTAACCTGGAATATTAGCCAGGTTCAGCCAAACGTACGTGTAACTTGTGAAGTGTGTTGCCAGCGACAGTCACCAGACGCACGTGTCCACTCCGGTGGACAATCTGACGTGATTCTTCGGAGAACCAAATATATGGTCCGAGAGAGAATATGTTACAGGATTATACAGCCTGGTGATAGTAGTAACCAAGCACGTCGTGGTTAATGCATTATACAACTGTATACAGATTAAGTGCATCTCAGAGAGGCAAATAAATATAGGCACGCGGCTATACGTTATCCTGATAGTAGTCAATGTACATATACTCACCACGATTGTAGAATATGATATGTTGTATCGGGTACACACCGCCCAGATCCACCCACCACCACGGGTTTGTTTTTTCCGCTGCCGTATTATATGCCGAATGTACGAGTCCCCCTGTTATGAAACCATCCACACCGTACTCCTTCCCGTACCCACCACCAGATTCCGACGACATGCCTATAGCCGAACTCGGCCTTTCACGGGCTACATTATCTGAAAAGTATAATATTATTATCAAGTCTGTGACAACGACAGTATTTAACAAGCACTCAATTGATATAAATTAAGGATTATAAATGGGGACAGTGCGTTAGTCCGAGGGTTCAATAATCCGAGGGTTCAATAATCCGAGGGTTCAATAGTCCGCGATTTCATTGGTCCGAGGGTTCAATAGTCCGAGGTTTAGTCTAGAGCGGCACAGATCGAAGGTTCAATAGCTGAGGATGAGAGAGCGAGAGAGAGGGAGAGATGAGATGAGAGAAATAATTTATTAGCAAAATTGCATACATCAAGTTATACAATACCTCCCCCAACTTTGGTCAAAATTTTCAACAGTTGGAAATTTCATACCTGCCAAAACATTAGTTGGAAATTTCACACCAACAATAGGTTGAAAATGTTCTTGTAGATTGATTTTCAAACAATTTATTGCGGGGAATTAATTGTTTTGGACCAATATTTGCAGATTTTGGACTGAAATGGGGGGGGGGGTGACAGGCTGGAATTTTTTGGAAAGCTTGTGTCCTGGTCCCTCCCCCATGGCCAACAACTGCTAGTTAATTTAAGAAAACAATATTGTCATACATTTGGCCAGCATTGTCATTGGAATTGTCATCGGAAATTTGTCAACCTAAGTGGAAGTGTCAGGTTTGAAATGTCCAAATCTAGGAAGGCTTGAGGCTAGTCTAGATGCTAGGATTTAGCGATTTTCTTGTTCAGATTTCAAAATTTTCCTACATCCGCGAGAACCATGGCCGGCCCGGTGTGTCACTGTCCCTCACCCTAGCCAATACAAAACTGCTAATTAGTTTAACAAGACAATATTTTACTACGATTGGTCAAATGGTGGACTGAAATGGTCATCAGTTGGAGAAGTTTCTAACCTGAGGGGGTAGGAGGTGTGACATTTCCAACACCAGGACAGCTTAAGTTCAGGCCAGTCTAGATGCTAGGCTTTGCGATTTTCTTGTATAGTTTTCAAAATGTTTTCACACCTGGCCGAACAACCATGATCAGCCCAGTGTGTCCTGGTCTCTTGTCCGTAGCTGTGTGCATTTGTCTGGAGTTAGACCACTAGATGTTAGGATTATGCAATTTTTTCAGGTTAATATATCTGAATGATCTTATACTGGAAATATAGAATCATGATTTATGAATATATAGGATATTAGGCCTGAGCACTGATGTGCAAGGGGTGCAAATGGAATTATGCAAAACTTGTGTTTGGTCTGATTCTGATTCAAGGGGGTGTAGTTGACATTTCCCAAGGTGGACAACCCCCAGTTGGGAGACCGTCTTGCCACGTCCCTGGCTGGAAGACAATATGAGGGATGTAGAATCATAAACTTAAACACAGAGTGCATGTATTCACGTATGTACATATATATGTATTAATTATAGAAACAAAAAAGTAAAATACAAATTGCGCCTTTGCACATATATACCAACATAAACAATTATGGTATTTCAAGCTTCTAAAATATGACGCTTTCTGATGGTAATGGGCGAAGCAATGCCTGCCCACATTCCAGTACGCCACCACTGGCACCAGCGATCTCGTCGATACTGCTGTTATATACTCGCATTTCAGGTACCTGATTCTTGTTAAATTTCGCTCTAAATGTAACTAATTTATAAGAAAGCAAACATGCATTAATGTGAGTACACACATTATAGAAATAACATGTATTCGACGCTAATTCGCCTCCCATGTCAAGCATAACAGCGTGGCGACTTTATCGTGTAGCCACACATAATTTCACGTTGGGATTAATGTACATGTATGGCCGACAATCGAACTCGGACTATCGAACCATCGGACTATTGGACCCTCGAACTAGCAAACCCTCTGATTATAGAACCACCAGACAATCGAACCCTGGGACTATTGAATCATCGTATACTAACGCACTGTACCCGTTACAATCCATAACCCTATAATAAACGGTTGATCGAGCTGTCGCCCATGTTTGACAAAAACTATCAAAATCCACCAGACCCGGAATCCTGGGATTTCGTTTGTATTTTGTCGCTTTCGGTGGTTTCATCGCGTGATGATATGTACGTTACTAAATGTTTTGTCGCTTTCGGTGGTTTCCGCGGTTCCCTCGCGCGGTGACATGTGTGCGTTCAACATATGTTTTGTCGCTTTCGGCGGTTTCCTCGTTCGGCGGGTTTCATAGTCCCCGCCCCATTCTAAGTTGGCCCTAACAACATCCCATAAAATTGTGACGTCGGCATGCGGGAAATAGTTCGACTATATTACGTGCCTGGTGATATCACGATTGGCGCGAAGCCAAAACTGATTATGCATGGCACGATTGGCGCACTGTATATCCAAGTTACAAAATGTAACATACACATGTACCACTCGGCATTTCTCCAGGAACGAGCACTAAATGAGATAACATTATTTTAATAGTATTAAAATACTATTAAAATACAATTGACCCCATCGAATTAACTTTGAAAACTTTTTTGAACGATTACATAAGTCAAGCTCGTATATGACATATCAATGCGCTGAGAGGTGATAACGTTTTGAAATTGCAGAGTGGGATATGGTGGCAGAGGTGTTGTTTGAATCCATAGCATGCCCGGCCCAAAGAAATTTAAATATACAATCAACATAGCCATGCAGATAACTTCAACATAAGGACTGGAACCAGAAATGAACGCAACATGATTGTGTGTAGTTTAATTATGGATAAATGTATAGAGACAAAACGATGACAGGTCAGTGCATTAATGTTTTTTGACAGCTTGTTATTATGCTTTGTTATTGTATGTTATTATGTAATTATGTTATGTTATGTTATTGTATGTCATTTAAGAAATGACATCTTAAATGACATGTGGTGGTTATGTTTGTATGAAACTGTATACTGTGTAAATAACGTATTTAATTTTTTTAAATTATGGGACAAGCAACTGGTATCGATGATGATCAGACAACACGAAATGTCTATGCGGGGGCTTCCAGATACGACACCATAGACGCAAATGTGTGCACCCATCCAAAACGAGTACAGGAAGACATTTTCAATCAAGACTATATCTCAATATATCCAGCGAAGACTCGTGAATTTCTCATATCATATTATTTTCATCTGATCTTAACATTTATAAACAGAACACCAAAACATTGCATCCTAAGTAAGGGTTTGAGCACCCGCATAGTTCTTTACCAGAATCAATCGAGTCGAAGACGAGATTTATTCTTGTAAAGAACTGTTCACGTGCTCTGACCGACTTTGAGCACCATAGCCCGTTAGCCACGCCTAACAATCCGATTAACCATACAATGAGCGCCGTTGAATATGGTCCTATGCACGTGATTAACGGGTGACCCGTGTTCACAAAGCAAGTCACTCGCATGTGTGTGAAGTTAGTACGACGTCCGATATTCATTCGATATTCGCGTGAAGATAGTTCGACATTCGACTGAGAAAATTTCATTAAAAATCCAATTTCAGGTTTTGGCGGAAGAGGTGCCCCATTGGTCCAATTCGTGCTCCCCCGCTCGAATTTTCTGAACTTTCCTCGGTTTTCTCATTTAACCAGACCATCGCTGGCCCAAAAAATCGATTTTGGAAAGTTAAATGTGGCACTCGCATGATTGCGTCTTACTATTATCTTATATACATTGTATAAGTGGATCATGAATTCCGAAGAAGTCTGTCTGCCAGAACGATGATAAGGAATTTGGACATGTAACCAACAACCAACTTACTTT
Source organism: Siphonodentalium dalli (assembly GCA_032622095.1). Taxonomy (NCBI): domain Eukaryota; kingdom Metazoa; phylum Mollusca; class Scaphopoda; order Gadilida; family Siphonodentaliidae; genus Siphonodentalium; species Siphonodentalium dalli. Next base: position 44,132,131 of record CP136065.1, on the reverse strand, counting down.
TTGCCAAAGGTATAATGCTGCACATCATTATTATGTGACAAACGTGTCGCCTTTACAGGAAAATTGTTTCGAAATTACTACTAATAGTCCATTGGTTCCTCCAGATTCTCCAGATACAAGTTATGGTTTTAGTTATATCGGATACGTGGAACGCTAAATAGTGAAGTGGTGATTCTGTTGGATTATTGGATATCTTATACTATTTAGTGGTTCCAAATGTAAATGTTAATTATACATATAACTGCGAAGAACTGTCTGAGATCTGTCATGTAATCAACAATATATAAGGTGGCTTATAATTTCCAGCAGACTGATAATGAGTAATTGGATTAGGCAATGAATATATTCTACAACACAAGGTGTACAAACATATATGGGACGAAAATCCCGAAATCATAGACGAGATGAGATCACTGTACATTGTGTACATGCATGTATTTCCTTCCTTATATCCATCGTTGTATACATTTATATTTCTCAATATCCTTTCGTGTATTTGGATTAACGCACCAAAATACATGCTATTTAAAAGTGTTACAAAGATCTAGAAAAGAAATATAACTAATGCTAATTGACCGACATTCTGTGCCGTTCCTCGCGATTAACCTCCGACCCGTCTAATACCAGTCGCCGACGCCCAAGTAAAATAAATGGGTATCGGTGAAAACAACCTTATATGTCATTATATTTTCGTATGCATCGATCCACGTTTTAAGTGGACACATGGGACATGCCGGCAGCGTTACCATTTTTTTATGTTTTAACGGCCATAGTAGAAGCCATGTTGGACCAAAGTTGTTATTACCGGGCTGATATATATGTTTTATATTCGTGCATCGAGTTTAGTCTTAATATTCAAACTTGTCAAGTTCTGGTGGGGTTGGTAGTCAGCGAACGGAAATTGTCAAAAACATTTCCATTCAGCACAAGAAAGATCGTCCAAACCATAGTTTTCTACCGTAACTGCTTTTATGAATTACACGAAGCTTCAAGTATGGTATTTGTTTGGTAATATCAATTTTGCTTAGCAATTTGTAACGAGGACCCATAGAGATTTTTGCGGGAAAGTCACTGGACGCGAAAATTGGTAACGATGGACGCGCTTTTTTTTCTGGAAAATATTTACCTTCTGTCACACGACATGACATAGGCATATATGGCCGGTTATGGGCATGTTTGAAGAAAAAAATGACGATTTTTTTGTGACATGGCCATTATGTGATCAGATTATATATTTTACACAACATAATGAGAACTAGACAATAACACAGAGACGTGGTCAGAGCGTCTCCGTTGGTGGCTACCCACCTCGTTTTTTCCAACTTTATCCCATTGAGCCAGACAAAATTCCCCATCCAAGTTCTCGAAATTCCATTCGCACCACCCTTTGGGGATGGCAATCAGGACATTTACATAATGAGCTAGCAAAAAGAAATACATAGAAGAAGCATTAAACGTATATTTATCATTCCATTATAAGAGATACATATATTCTTGCAAACTGAGAGACCTCGAACCGTCAGAGGATTGCATATATATCATAACACAATTGAGTCTGTTCCATTTAATCCATTTCCACAAAAAAGTGACAATTTGTCAAGAGATATGGAAATGTATCGATAGGCTGTTCAAAAATAGTGGTTTCAGTGTGCAGCCAAATATATTTTCTTCTGATATAAAAGAAAACGCAGTGAGTAGCACACGACTTTTCAGGATCCTCCAATACTGACATCTGACAAGGGTATATCTGCCCGATACAGCGGAATGTTTATAACAGACTCATCGACTGACATAAACATCTCATAATCTCGCTGTGTCTGGCACATGTAGTTGATATACATGCGCAGCAACATTTCTTTTAAACTGAGAATATTTAGCCAATATATAGCACCATGAACAGAGGAGCACCTGGAAATGTCTTTGAAACATCTGTATCTTCATGGAGATATGATAGCCAGGTGTCCTCAAGATCTTAGTCCAACCCACTAGATTGATCGATACATCTCTATATGTAAAACCCAATTTTTGCGAACTAATGTGTTTATAATGTTCATGTATCCTATTATAACGTCTGAAGTATACGCAGTTGTAAATAAATAAAAACTTCATGTTGGTGGAACGGATTAATCGCAATAAACAAAATGACAATTGACAAGGTGGGCCACTACTTATATTCCATGAGTGTAATAATCATGTTTTGTGATGCTATTTGAATATATAATTTATGAGAATACGTGTAACACTTTGATCAAGAGTATTCTCTTTTCCCAACACATATCCACAGCATGCAGCATCACGTTAGCCTGGGCAACGCCGGGTAACCCTACTAGTATATATATATATATATATATATATATATATATATATAATAATAATAATAATGTGGGTAGCCTATATGGGTATAGATGCTGAACCTTATTTGACAAGTTTAATTAACGAGTGTTTTGTGATTTTCTGAGTTTTCTGGGGTTTTCCGTTAAGCTGACGTGACCGACATTTCATTCGCAAGTTTATGTAAACCATTTCACTTAGCACCATTATTTTGTCGGCCTTATTCTATTTTTACAATTTTCATCAAACTTTTGGGAGTGGGTCCCCAATTTTCATTGGAAAAAAAACTTGCGTTGGACGGGTTAGTGCCCAGATCTGACATGAAAAATCATGCTTTCCAGGGTTGGTGGGTCCCCTGTCAAAATAGGAAAATGCGTAACTTGTCGTCTGACAACTAATTTCCTCAATAGTCACACTGGTAGAAAATCAAACTATGCATGAGTGCACTATCAACCTATCTTTATATGAAACTTACTAGTAATTACGAACGAAGCATAACGTATTGAAACATTAGCACAAGGTTAGGGGTGACAACCCACCCATGTCATAACTTTCATGATTTAGATATGTTTTTTTTTTTTGCAGTTAAAGAATCTGGAGTGTATTCTCGCTATGTTCTGATTCATATATGTTTAATAAACTCGTGTTGACGTCACATTTATATTATGTTATTGACCTGATTTATTCCATTATAGATCTATCGAATGAGAGCGTATGTGTATACTATGTGAGGACTTGTCACGCTTCTTATTTGCAAAATGCACATCTTGCAACCAGAACAGTTGTTGATTCCCATGTACCCGAAATATTTAATTTCCTACACCCTTGGAATTATCTCAAAATTTCCCACTGGTTATAACATATGTTAATGTATATAACTTAACTGATCTTACAGGCCGGATTCGTCATATCCACTTTAAAACTCTAGATTTAAACCAAGTTTAAACCTGCACTGACGGTCCAGCCAAACCGGGCATAAGGAGGCATTTGTGGTCGGTCAGTGGCTAGCCGATCAGCATGCAATGAAGCTACACACTTACCATGCACTGAGAAAAAGAATGGGTCAATATGACTACCTTTGGGTTAGTCATGGATATTTAGAGTCATTTTGACTATACCCGTGCGCTCCACGAGTCATCATGACTAATTCTGAGGTAGTCAACTTGACAATGAAAAAAATAATAATTATAAGTAGATATATAGCTACTGAACATAAGCTACGTTTTAAAACTCATAGCTTATCGTATTTAAAGTGTCCCAGAAACTTATCATTCAAGCGGCATAATTATTTAACCCTGCACTTAAGGTATGAGGTTTATAGTACGAAAAATCGAAATATGCTTCCGGTGTACCGTATGAACCATGTGCGTTGTTGTTCGTGTAAACTTATCTTGTTTTAGATTGTTTTAGCAAATAATTGGACCTAACTTGCTTCTTAATAACCTGGAATATTGTTACTGTCTGGATTATGTTTGTATATGAAAGGGACAAGATGTTATAACCTCCAAAACAGGCTGAGTCAATGTAGTCAGTGCCAGTGGGAATTTACACTTGACCAGTGTTGACATGCACGACAATGTTGTGAATTCCAAAAGACAGATACTTAAGTTTCACAAAATTATAAACCGTCCAATTAACTCACAAGTCTGACAAGAGTCAACCACTGATGACTAGGATTACGAGACATACATGTAGAAATTAGTTGGAATTATGACGTCACAGATCAGTATTGATTCATGAGCCAGTAACAAGTTTGTTGGATACAACATAAAACTACAAGTACCTGTACCAAGGAAGACGGATCATATTCTTCAATTTTCATCGAAATGTGATTTGAGAACCATGTCGCCATGACATATCGCCCAGTTACGGAGTCTGCTATTCTTTTGATCGCAACACCGGTGACGCTGTGATATTGTTGTGATATATTTATGAAATAACGATAATCTCGGAGATACGGATCCAATTATGGGACACACATTATCACTGAATCCATCACAAGCTTTTAGTAACGTACTACAGCTATTCTTCAATTTTCATCGAAACGTCATTTGAGAACCATGTCGCCAAGACATATCACCCAGTCACAGAGTCTGCTATTCTTTTGATTGAAACGCCGGTGACGCTGTGATATTGTTGTGATATATTTATGAAATGACGGATAATCTCGGAGATACGGATCCAATTCTGGGACATACATTATCACTGAATCCATAACAAGCTTTTACATTTAGTAACGTACTACAGCTATGCTCTAATTAATCGTCCCCGTTTACAAGGTTGTAGGGCGTTAATGACACCCGTTATACCATACCGCCGTTCAACCACGGTGAAGTGGTTGACGTGTGGCAACTACAGGTAACCTTTCTGCAGTACTATTAATAATATTTTGCGACTACTGTACTCCGCATTAATTTTCCACATGGCCACCTTGCACCCAGTCCAGCTTTTCGTGAGCGCCATGCACCGTGTTAACTACCCAGCTGGACAAAACAAGTGTCCACTTAACAGCCGTGCAGTTAGCATTGCCACAGCGGCCGAACTTGCAACTACACTGCGGCTCCACTGGCTAACTACAGTTGGGCTGCAGTGTATTTGCCATTCGGCCATGGTGTACGGTAGTTGCCGCGGTGTACGTTCATTAAACTGAAAAAAGATGATACAAACCAGAAATCTAACCACGGTGTACGTGCCATTCGGCCGCGTTGTACCGGTAGTAGCTTTTCGGCCATGGTGTACTTGCCGTTCGGCCACAGTGTACTTGCCGTTCGGCTGCAGTACTTACCATTCGGTCGCGGTGCTCCACTGTGGCCGAACGGCAAATACACCGCGGTGCCAATGGACACTTGTTTTGTCGAGTGGGGTATACACAAAACAATATTTCAATTAATAATTTGTTTACGGTTTAATCACCATTCGAAATTGGTCACCGACCGACATTCGCAACTGAATCATCAATTCAGTGTCAAGCCATATACCCTACACTCTGTGGTGGTTATAATGCTGACTTCAAAAGGGTACGAAGGTCGACCACGGTAGGATTGATCATGGATAATATAATCAACAACGTGGTAATATATGTGGTCAACGTTGTTAAGGGGGGGGGCGGTCAATTAGAGCTTAGCTGTATATATACAAGTACATGAACATTTAGACCATGCCAATGTCCAGATGCATCATGTTCTTATCAACACATGTGTGGCTATCATTCAGAACGATTCGGACATTTCCGCTTTGCTAGGAAATAACCTCTTCCATAATTGGAAACTATATTCGCGAAATTCTACATTATATGGCTCTGGTGATCAGGCAATGGCATTGACTCGACACATAGCTGCGAATGGAGACTAATTTATTGACTATGGCTGTACCAAAATGGATCATATTTTAATTACATTAAACTCTCCTTGTGTGAGGTTTGTTCGTTTGTTCATATACATATACCGACACAGCACATCGGAAGTGTACGATAAGCAAAACACTCAACAATGTGGCAATTTATTTTGGGAGAGTGATTCCGGTGACCCATTCAACACCAAAAAATTGTGGCGAGGACTAGTGAGCGCTATAACAGTTTTTTTGCAAACAACAGGCTGCCAGTTTTAATTAACCAAAGTTCATTAGTGTGTTCTCCCCATTGTTGAGTATTTTGCTTTTCGCACGCTATACACATACTTTACAACAGGTTCTCAAACATAATTTGGCTTTGTTCACATAATGCAGCATAGGAACTACAACAATTACATACTATTTACGCGATATTTATTATGGTATAAAAAAGGTCTGAGCGAACTACAGATTAACTATAATAGCCTGATCGGGGTACAATAGACCGATCGGTCTTCCTGGCACAGTGCTCATTTTTGTAAGAGAAGGAACTCTAAATTTCTTGACAATTTGAATATGTTTGTTTGAATATCTGTATACATGTACCGGTATGTTTATTTTGAATAATATATTCTCAGTAAATAATTATTTGGTGTCTTGCAAAAGCAATTAGAATTAATTATGTTAACGTATTGGTTGAGAGATAACAATAAAACAGTTTAGAGTGACTCCCCTTATCCCAGATGCATGCTGGCTGTGAAGACCGATTGCTTTATTTTAACTGGTTCACCCAGACCTGTTTAAGATATCTGATTGATAATGGTTATACGGTTCAATCCCAATAGTGCCCACATATAACAATATAATTCAATCATTGCTATTAATCGTAAACCTTTGTGATAAATCGCCAAGTACGGTAGTTGGCGATTTATCCGAAATATGTTTTCGATTTATCGCAAAGTTGTTTTAACTTTGAATATTCTCAGTAAATAATTATATGGTGTCTTGATAAAAAAAATAAGAATTAGTTTTGTTTTGTTTTTGAAGTATTGGTTGATCGATAATAATACAACCGTTTAGAGTGACTCCCCTTATCCCAGATACTAGTACATGCTGACTGTCACGGTGAAAGAACGATTAGTCTATTTTAACCTGATCGGGCTATTGTGATATATCTCAAACATCTTTGCGATAAATCGCAAAGTATAATCACCAAGTAGTTAATTGAGAGTTATTGTAAAGATGTTTGAGATTTATCGCAAATGTTTGGGAGTTATCGTAAAGGTGTTTGTGATTTTTCACAAAGTTGTTTTGTGATTTATCGCAAAGTTGTTTCTCAGTAAATAATCTCCAAAAGAGATCAAAATTAATTTTTGTTTTTAAGTATTGGTTTGCTCCCCTTGCATGTTGGCTGTGAAATGCCGATCAGTCTATTTTAGCCCGACCGTGCTATTATAAATCGATTTGTGGTTCATCCAGACCTGTTTAAGATGTCTGATTTATTATGTTTATACAATTCAAGCCCATTAGTGCCAACACATAACAATATATCTGCAATAAATCACAAACCTTTGTGATAAATCTCAAACATGTTTACGATAAATCGTAAAGTATAATCACCAAGTAGTTTGGTAGTTATCGTAAAGATGCTTGAGATTTATCGCAAAGGTTTGCGAGTTATCGCAAAGGTGTTTGTGATTTTTCACAAAGTCGTTTTGTGATTTATCGCAAAGATTTGCTCCCCTCATCACACATGCATTCTGGCTGTGAATGACCGATCGGTATATTTTAGCCTGACCGTGCTATTATAGAGCGATTGGAGTTCACCCAGACCTGCTGAAGATGTCTGATTTATGTTTATATGGTTAAAGCCCTGTATTAATTGTAAATGGATTTGATTAATTGCAAACCCTTGTTTAATATAAATCGAAAACCTTTGCACTAAATCGCATATATTTATTGTATAGAAGTTTGCGATTTATCGCAAAGTAGTTTTTTTAATATTATCACACACAAATTAAGAATTACGGCCCATTATTTTAGACATTCAGACACATTTTACTCCACATGCAGGGAACAGGCCGGGGATATCCTGACTCAGTTCTGGTCATGCTGACTAAACTTAATTTAGTCATTTTGACTCAAATATAATTAGTCATTATGTCTCAAATCAGTAGTCATTGTGACTAATGCAATATTAGTCATATTGACAAAGCATATGCTGGTTATGTTGACTACTACTAACCTAGTCATGATGACTAACTTTTCCAGGTAGTCATTGTGACTAACAAAAGGTAGTCATCTCCAGGACAAGCTGTTGACTACCCTAAGTTAGTCATATTGACCAACCTATTTTTCTCAGTGTGGGGACCACAAGCAGGCCGCTAGATTGATTATTGTCACGCCCACAATTATCGCGAACAAGTGTGAGAATAAGTCAATTGGGACATGATAATGCCAAACAGTCAATCTCACCTTATAAAGCTCAATTATATTGGTTAATCACACACACGTGATACAAACGCTCTTTATTATTTCCATATCAGGAAAACAGTAAGAAATAACGCTATTTCTGTTTACCATATCCGGATCTAAACAAAAGCAAGGTTCTGTAACGTTTTTTGCTTTTGTTTGCATAACAAAGGAAAACATTTGACAATAACATACTGTTTATGGCATAGTTATGAGTTTTATAACAACACAGTCTGTCTACTTTACTATTCTTGCTGGTTATGGCGGTTTTTGACGGAGGTGATTATATTAACAGCATACCCAACGCCGCCCGTATCTTTAATTGTAATTTTCCTTTTCTCTGTGGCATTTTTATCTCTGTGTCTTTTATTAGGGTCCCATATTAGCATTGAGTGATATTATCTTGCCGACGGCTACGGTCCGAAATATACCCAACCATGCACGTGCCTATCGATAGCAAACAATCATATACACTCTTAGTTGTACAAAAAGAAACAGAGTAATGGCAAAATCGAGGAAGCACCCAAGCCTCCTGACTGCGTTTCGTCTGTTTAAAATGTGATGTGAAACATAAGTAAGGGTTAGAGCACAATAATTGATCTTTACCAGAATCAATCGAGTCGAAGACGAGATTTATTCTGATAAAGAACTATTCGCGTGCTCTGACCGACTTAGAGCACAATTGATCCCACATAATGCAATCAACTGGATATGTGCCGTTGAGCGTGTTTTGACACAATAGCCGGTTAACCACACCCAACAACGTGATTAACATGAACCGATCGCCGTTGAATGTCAATAGATATGTCCGAAACAACACGGACTGATTCCACTTTGAAGCTCCCGTGCGATTTGTCTGTTATGAGTTGCGTGTGCCTAACAATGGGATAATCATTCAACTATTCCTTCGCCAGCCTTGGGAATTGGTGTGATTTACCAAAAGTCAGGGAACGATTGCAACAATGGGATTGTGCTCTAATCATGGTTAACGATGCAACACATATTGGTAAAACACATAAACATGTGATTCCTTATACATTTCAAACATTAATGTTTCTAAATAAATTGTTTGTCGGATTATTCGCGTCCGCGGTTAATCAATGTGATTTCTGAAGCGCGTCCAGCGTTACATAATAGCGGGTCCTCGTTACTCGTTGATAATGCTAAATATTCGAATTGCTGGTAAGTGGTTGCTTGGTGGTGGTTGTGTATCTGATATGTCAATGACCGGGATCCCGGTGGTACCCCGAAGTCACGATTTATTCAGATTTGCGCGTGATAACAATAATTTTTGTGTCAATTTACGTGCAATTTCAGGATTTTGCCACAACTTTCCTCTAAATACGTTAAATGTGGACACGTTGATATACATTTAGCACCCACCGATTAAGACTAATATTGTCCCAAAACACCACGCACTCTAAAATATATGTCGATTAATTTTAAAGGCATTTACTCACCGTTTTGTTTTCTTAATTAACCCGAGACAATTTAGTCACACGGAAGTCGCGTCCGCCCTTACGTATCCGAGTCCTCGTAACACGGATGACCAGCGTGATCATGTTCAGCACTTATTGACCTTATAGCTATCAACCACAAGTAGGTGACTTACTATCGACAGGTGCTCGCTCGCGTGATACCGGCTTGTTGATTTGTATACAAAATGGCACCGCATTGGTAGCTCAGCAATCGGTCTCCCATCCGCGCACAATTGATCAATTTGCCTCACGGGTCGAGAAAATATCAAACATGCGAGATATGCGAGCTCGTTTGCTCAGAGCAATCGGACTCGCGTAAAATGCCGCGCACCTGTAGCCAAATTCCTCAGATACCTTTAGCTCGGCAATCGGGCTGATAGTGTGCGCTGATCTTTAGTGCTAGTTGCAAGCTAATTAAGAATGGTTGTTATACTCAATGGGCGTGACGGTTCCGCCTCGTGAAAGAGATACATGTACCAGCACAATTCACGTGCAAAGCACTTGCCTTAACCGCTGAGACGTCGTTCGACAATTATATCCAATACTCTATTCAGAAATGTTTACTAACGTTGTGTCCATATATAACATATGGAAAAGTAAATCCCAACAATGTACATATCTCTCCAACAATGTATGATATTCGATATATAGCCTTATAATGATCATTCATATTTATGGTGTGACCGCTGAACATTTGAGGGAGGTATGCTTGAATGGGCGCCCATTTGGGAGGGGGGGGGGCGGTCTCATTCAACATCACATTTAATACTTCAAACCATTTTGCTACAACTAACAATGTATTTAGTACGATTCCACATCACTCATATAAACTTACATACATGGTATTTGCTTGGGTTTAACACGGTTGGTTAATTGACAAGGAACGTTGTACACACACGGTCTTGTCATGAACATTGTGTTCGAACATAATATATATGGTAAGTGGACATGTGCTCACAGTCGACCATGCTCGCAGTGGTCATTATATGATATGTTTAGAAAAGCTCACAGAGCTTCTTGTTATACCAGCATGTGGTTAACCCATGTACTGTCTGTTATTATGCACTAAATATTGTTCTGCGATTTCGTTAACGTGACATTTGGCCCTGTAATATACACTCATTCAAGCAACATATATATTACACACCATCATGCATAGGCTTGAGTTTTCAGATACAGAATATATGTGCCTAAGTTCATAACAATCGGACCCATTTATTTCGAGAGAAAGAACGGACATATAGGGTAACTTATTTTGTATGTGTTTATATAGCATGACTTCAGCAGAAAATATTTCCCGATTAGAGTATAAGCTTATAACAACATAACTCACATGTATTAGCGGGACCCTGGGCTGCAGAATATTCCATCCAATACGAAATCACAAGAAGCAACAACCACATCATCGCCATGATACGCTATACACACCTTAGTGGTGTGATCCCCAACAAGGAAGTTAAATGTTGTTCGACGAAGTTGGGTTCGTTTTTAAGACGACAGAATAACCGTGTGGCTTTGATAGGGCCATCTTTATTAGTTCAGTCATTGAACAAACATGTAGCAATTGTTATTTGGTAGCGAGTAGAGCAAGAAGAGCCACCAATCAGAATCTGTGCCCATTCACATTATAGTGTACACAAATGCACGGACGACATGCACATTGCCCAGCGTTGTCATTCGCGATACATTCCCCAATATAATATGCTTTCTCTCAGTAGGGGACGCCACGACTCTACGTATCTCATGGTATCATCTTATTTAGGTTAATTGATCGAATATGACATAGACGTGTTACTCATGTGTTGTGTTCAGATTGGTCTCTCGATATTACTTATATATAGAATACACCCATAGTAGCCGAGAATAAAACAAATTCACCACGAGTGGTATTGTGGTTTTAACCACGAGCCTTTGGCGAGTGGTTAAAACAAACAATTCCACGAGTGGTGAATTTTTTTTTATTATCGGCTACTATGGGTGTATTTTGTTTATACCATAATTATTCTTCGGTCGCTTCGTAAATGTATTGCTACTCTGTTGGTGACTGTTAACATGTATGTGCACCGAGTGACCCATATATGTTAAGCTATCATGAATGTGGGTCACGCGTAGTAATTCATATTTCTAGGAAATTCGGTGATCCGCCACTTTCTTGGGCATCAGTCAGCTGATGTGAACACACATTCAGATTTCTCACATTGCAGATACCATTAACAATCTATACGTTGTTGTCAAAATGTAAGCCGTCGTTCGCTTTAAACACGGAAAGGCAGACGAACACGTGCGTTTGTTTTGTTTACATTTTCAACAGCTATCGCCGACCTGTATAAAACGTGTACTTTGGCGGTGCATGCACCTAGCATAAAACATCTTTAAACTAACTTTAATGTGTCATTTTTTGACAAGTAAACCCAGTAAATGGAATTGGATAGTATATATCTCTGTGTTTAGACCACTTATCGCATTTCAGTGTTTTTGAGTCGGAAAAATTGTGTATTTACTTCGCGAAGCGGGCGTGACGAAAAATTGGGCTAGATTTCGACAGCGAGGTCACCAGAGGTCAAATGACGGGTCGTTCTACTATGGGTATAAACTTTTAACACATAAAGTGCCGTTGAAACATTTACACAACAGTAGAAATTTATACCAATAGTAGGAATCGTTATACCCACAGTAGGGTGTAAAGATGAAATTTACAAAACAGGTGTTATACACACAGTAGCATAGCCAATTATGGTATAAAAACAGATACGAGAGGGTTTGCAGAAATATAAATACAGTTAACATTCACAGGGTGCGGAGAAAAACACTTCCTCTTTTCGAAAAATAATTGGCAAATAGTTGTATTCGTAGACGGAAGACGTAGATGTTGGAGCTATTGGTGGGACCTAGATCATCCATATTGATATACATGTACATGTATACTATACCGCGCATGACATGACAAGGAAACTTATTCGTTTTAAAGTACGTATTTAATATTCGGTACCTTTTGTGCATATTTCGGGTCCATAATATTTCGGTGTCACCAAGCAACTTACGTGGTGCTCCTGCCACTATCCATCACTCTATCTGTTTCTAGTCTTGTTGTTTTTTTTTGTTGGTTGTGAAATAACCGTATAACTGTCGGAAAGTTTTTCTATGTTTCTAACCGGCAGCGGCTATTCGCCATCGGATGGCAAATAGCGATTCTACCGATATGCGCATTTGCCATCCGATTGTATTTTAAAGAAAAGAAAACATATCATATCATCACAATACGCTATTATAATGATGATTCCTACCGCCTTCGTGATAATTAGGCCCAGTTGACCGTCGGTTGACCACCTACAGATATCCTGGGGGATGGCAAATAAGAAATCGACCAATTTTGAAGGGAATTTCGTATAGTTTGAGTATTTTGTGGCACAAGTTGTCGCTATATGCCCACATAATCACCATTCCTACCCGCCTTACCGAAAACCCGGACCAGTTTACCCTCGGTTGACCACCTACAGATATCCTGGGGGGATGGCATATAAGAAATCGACCAATTTTGAAGGAAATTTCGTATAGTTTGAGTATTTAGTGGCACAAGTTGTCGCTATATGCCCACATAATCACCATTCCTACCCGCCTTACCGAAAACCCGGACCAGTTGACCCTCGGTTGACCACCTACAAATATCCTGGGGGGATGGCAAATAGGAAATCGACCAATTTTGAAGGAAATTTCGTATAGTTTGAGTATTTATTGGCAAAAGTTGTCGCTATATGCCCACATAATCACCACTCCTACCCGCCTTACCGAAAACCCGGAACAGTTGACCCTCGGTTGACCACCTACAGATATCCTGGGGGATGGTAAATAGGAAATAGACCAATTTTGAAGGAAATTTCGTATAGTTTGAGTATTTAGTGGAAAAAGTTGTCGCTATATGCCCACATAATCACCATTCCTACCCGCCTTACCGAAAACCCGAACCAGTTGACCCTCGGTTGACCACCTACATATATCCTGGGGGGATGGCATATAAGAAATCGACCAATTTTGAAGGAAATTTCGTATAGTTTGAGTATTTAGTGGAAAAAGTTGTCGCTATATGCCCACATAATCACCATTCCTACCCGCCTTACCGAAAACCCGGACCAGTTGACCCTCAGTTGGCCGGCCCCCTATAACCCCTAGAAACACCCCGACCCCCCACCATCACCCCCGGGGGTTACCTCCCGAGGGGGTGAAAATGGGGTATGGAGGAATATCGAGAACGGTAGGGATTTCGGCCGATTTGACGGCATGGGTGGGTGGCCGGCCCCAAATAGCCCAAAGAAACAGCCCGACCCCCTACCAATCACCCCCGGGGGGGTACCACCCCGAGGGGGTGAAAAACGGGTTTGGAGTAATTTCGAGAACCGTAAGGATTTCGGCCGATTTGACGGCATGGGTGGGTGGCCGGCCCCAAATACCCCCTAGAAACCCGAAGACCCCCACCCATCACTCCAGGAGGTACCACAACGAGGGGGTGAAATGGGGTATGGAGCAATTTCGAGAATGGTAAGGATTTAGGCCGATTTGACGGCATGGGTGTGTGGCCGGCCCCAAATTCCCCCTAGAAACACCCCGACCCCAACCCATTACCCCGGGGGTACCACCCCGAGGGGGTGAAAATAGGGTATGGAACATTTTCGAGAGAATCTTAAGTGGCTGGGGTACAAAGGTCCCCAACACGTGCGAATGCAAATTAAGCTAACGAAAACATAATTTTATAAATCAAATTGCTATGTGTCGTTTAAGCAATGAGACTATTAACGTGTGGGTTGTGGTATGCCGAATATATATCGAAGACCAGAGAGGCGAAATACCTATCGATATCTCATGTGTAATAACATTAGTGGAGTGGTCAATTCAATTGAGTGATCAATTCATTCAATGCAATCTGCTTGAGCTATTTATCTCTATATTTGTGATAAATAGCTCAAGCAGATAGGATAGGATAGGATAATTTTATTTACAATACACATATAAATAGTACAATAAATTAACATATAACTAGATAATAATTCAGTGTATTGCTGGGGCAACATAGCCCTGCCGGGCTGTCTTCCTGTTTCCCCCGTAACAAATATCATTATACAAATAATTTATCAGATAGCGTGAGTGTTATTCATATTCATATCCACGTACACGTACAGACTAATCATATATATAACAAATAATATAAGACAAAATGTTCAGGGCAATTTTTACAAAAACTGTTTATGTTTGTGAGCCAATCCAGACGAGTGATCACTATATCGCTCTATCTCTCCCCGGAAACGTTACGTTCTTGTCAAATGTTCTAAAATATGAGAAGTGTCTGCATGTCTTAGTTTCAAACGAAGATTGAGAGAATAGTATTCAGATTATAGAGACGTTATCATGATGAAATCTCGGAACAGAAGCTCAGCACGATGTCTCATCCGACTCAGAATTATTATTTCATACACATATTCATAAGATTCCGGGGAGATATTATGCATCTTTTATAGTAACAATAAAAATAAATATGAATTCATATGATTCGCCGGAAGGGCTTTTTATTGAGTGAGGTTTTGGGAGAATGTTTACTAAATGTGATAATTATGTGTGCGTATACCATCATAGATTGGCATGAGTGTCCATTACTTCAGATATGCTTATTCACCTTTAATGTGTCGATTGTATGGCTTGCGTTGTAGTCATCGTGGTATTGGCATTGAATGAATTGATTGGTACTGTGTTTAAGATTATAAAATTAAGCAACGACATGTAGTAGATTGAGAACTGTAAATTGTTAATGCGGACGCTACTATAGATATGGAGTAAGATCAGATTCGCAAATATATGCCACTCCTATTGAGGTTTCATAAATAGTACTGGGATTATGATAATGTGGTTATAAATTATTGACTATATTCCAGCAAGCGTGATGGACATAGCTCTAGTGGAATAGCTAAAAACTAATTGATGAATATAGAAATTATAAATTTCTTATACTCAACTTTGATGTCGAGTAAATATTTTATTTGGAAATTTTATTTCGCGGGGGGGGGGGGGGGGGGGGCGGAATAAAAATCAGTCACGTATGCTGATTTTTAACTTATGACCCTTGTTGGGACCCACCCACATCCGTGTCCAAAATTGTTTCCGTTTTCGGCAGTTTTTTTTTTTTGGACAACCCACCCCCCTTTTAACACTAAAACAGAGATTTGCGGGGAGAATTCACTGTGAATAGCTGTATATTAATTTACGAGCATACTATTTGTCATGGATGTTAACATTGACATGTAAATAGGAACGAGTCATTTTGGGGTCATTCGGCCAAAATAACATGGCTGCCAGCGGCCAACTTGGATTTCAAAATTTGCAACATAATGCAACACGATACCTGCCTGCAGTCAGTTTAGCAGTTAGAATTACATTATTTCTCTTATTCTAAGGTGTTTTAAGCCAAACTCATTGCAAAAAAAACAGTCAAAAAACTTGCAGGAAAAAAAATTTGAGTTACGGAAAAACATTTGTGTTGGTCCCATCGATCACCCACCCACCCTGGCATACGTGCCCGGAAACAAATTTGTCCCCCCCCCTGGCTCGGTTGCTAATTTATTTCCAGTTTCTTAAATATGCCATTTTCTTGAGATATATGAATTTCTGAATTCGTTGTCTCAAACGTTTGTCTAATTTCACTCGAGAAGGTAATATGACGATACCCATTCTCATGTTTCAATACTCAACTTTGATGTCCAGTAAATATTTTATTTGCAAATTTTATTTCGCTCGATCACACGCATGTGATATTGCTAACCAGGTTTAAAAGGGGAAACTGACATTCTGGCACCTCTATGTATGTCTTCCCATTTCAAAATTTTATATTTGATTTTCACCGACCTCACTGACACTTGAAACTTGAAAATGTCAGAACCTGACCGCATTCGTGTGACATGGCGTAAACACTGTAAAATTAAAATTGTGTTTAGCATAACATTTGCATGCATATTTATATAACATTTATATTATTTGTCTTTGTATATATGCTCTCCCAAAAAGAGGAGGTTAACAATAAACTACTTCCCCGTTTGGCTTGAAATTTTCGTACTTCCATCTCAATATTTATCTTAGTTTATTATTATTACTCTCCGACTGACCACCGGGAAGGGATGAGGACCCACTGGGCCGATCGTGGTTCAGCTCAGTGGGAAAATATTTTGAAATCTGACAGGTAAATTCATGCGTCCATTTAAATAAAAAAATAGATGATTTAATTGGCCATCGGAGAGGGTTCGGAACATTCGGCCCAGTGGGAGAACATTTTGAAACTGTAAACTGCACATATAGGCATCTAGAGGTATAACCTCAGGAAAATTCAGGCCTCGGTTTAAAAATAATAATAAGCATTTTTGATTGACCACTGTGAGTGGATAGTGACGCCTCAAAATAGTTGGAAAATCGGAACCTTAAAACTACAAAATAGTAACATTTAGAATAGCCACAAGCTATCCAACTGTTCGAAATTACCTACCTGACACCCGCTTAAGGTTGGAACATTTCCAACTGATGGTGTCCATTTCAGTCCAATATTTTGACCAAAAGCAGGAAAATATATCACGGTCGGTATAAAATTCCCCACTAATAATTCGTTGGAAAATCAAACGATGAGAACACTTTCAACCTTTTTTTGGTGTGAGATCTCCAACTACTGTTCTGTAAGGTATGAAATTTCAAACTGTTGACCCCCCATACCATCTCCCTATGATTGCAAAATATCCAACTGATGGCCATTTCCGTCGAAAGTTTTGACCAAAAGTTTGAAAATATACGACTGTATATATACGACCAGTCTACAAAATCAACATATTCACCATTAATTATTAATTACCCCCCCCCCTCATATCGCCACATCTAAGTCCCTGTGTCGATAGTCATTTTGTGTGTCGTACTATTTGATGTTCTCGACTCGCGTCGTATCAAGTAATCCCTTGCGTATTTTAAAAATGCCCACGGCTATTATTTAAACAATACCCGTGCCCACGGGTGTTCTTAAAAGAAAATCCTGAATATGCTGAACACTTAGGTTACACCAATGCTTCAACATTATGTCAGGTAACATCCGTGTCAAGACAAAGTAATAACACGCAGGTCTGTTTTAAAGATTTCGAATGTCGACTGGAGGTATTAATCATAGTATATAAGTGCCCATTCGGAGAACTATAAGGTTAATGCAGAACAATGGAGTGGATTTTACATTGTGTTAAGCCCTACCTCCGTTCTTCTACCTCGAACTTCTATTTAAACGAATGTCAACATTTTGATCTGCTTGAAAGAGTTCACATTGCATCCTATTGCATAGTTCTTGTGTACGTAGTGCTTGTGAGCCCCACACAATTCAATTTCTTGTCGATATTGGTGTGTATCTTATTTACATATATCAACGGATAACAGACACCAGAACGATAGCGTATATATCATATACAATATGAGCTTTTGAAACGTGATGAATTCAGAGTTCGTGTCAACAAATATTGTATGCATATCCGACATGTCCAAAAGTTAAATAAGTACGTCCACAGTCTATATTGCGTATATAATTTGCATATTATTTTTTTTCTGTAACTCAAAATTAATTACGTACTTCGTATTGCAGCCTCGGCTTTGGAAAAGCAACTGGCTGGGGTGGAATATCGAATGAACATTTGATATATGGAAGCTAAAGTTTACTAAGACGGTTTCAAATTATCAACCGACAATCCTGATTCAAACACAAACGGTCCTACCAGTGTTAAAGCGCGGTTTAATCATCTATTATATATTTTGGAAGATCTGTCTGTCTGTGTGTCTGTCTGTGTGTGTGTTCGCGATGAACTCGAAAATGGCTGAGCCAATTTCGATGAAACTTGGTATGTAGGGGTATTTTCGGCCGGGGACTGGCATAGGCCTATTAATTTGCCCGTGCGACGTGACATTGACCTTGAAATCGGGTAATTTCAAGGTCAAACGCCCGACTATCACGGGATTTCGATGAAACTTGGTATGTGGGGATATTTTCGGCCGGGAAGTGGCATAAGACTATTAGTTTGCCCGTGCGACGTGACCTTGACCTTGAAATCGGGTCATTTCAAGGTCAAAGGCCCGAATATCACGGGATTTCGATGAAACTTGGTATGTGGGGTGCTTTCATATGAGGAGTCTCATAAGCATATCCATTTGCCCGTGCGACGTGACCTTGACCTTGAAATCGGGTCATTTCAAAGTCAAACGCCCGAATATCACGGGATTTCGATGAAACTTGGTATGTGGGGGTACGGGGTACTTTCATATGAGGAGTCTCATAAACATATTTATTTTCCCGTGCGACGTGACCTTGACCTTTGAAATCGGGTCAATTCAAGGTCAAATCGCAACTTTTTATGGGATTTCGACGAAATTTTATACATAGGGTTACTTTTGTCCACTGGGTGTTTTGGACGGGTCAAATCGTGACCCCAACCTGACCTTGACCTTCAAAATGATCAATTCAAGGTCAACTCGGGTAAAACTGGATGGATTTCGACGGGCACGTTTGTCGGGTACTTTTGTCCAGGCAGTGTTTTGGACTGGTCAAATCGTTACCCCACTTTACCTAGACCTTCAAAATGGACAATTCAAGGTCAAAGCCCGGACGAAGTCTGGTCACCTTCTAGTCTATTATATATTTTTGGAAGATCTGTTTGTGTGTGTGTGTGTGTGTGTCTGTGTCTTCGCGATGAACTCGAAAACGGCCGATTCGATTTCGATGAAACTTGGTATGTGGGGGTATTTTCGGCAGGGGCGGGTGACATGGGCCTATTAATTTGTCCGTGCGACGTGACCTTGACCTTGAAATCGGGTAATTCCAAGGTCAAACGCCCGAATATCACGGGATTTCGATGAAACTTGGTATGTGGGGGTACTTTCGTATGGGGAGTCTCATAATCATATTCCTTTGCCCGTGCGACGTGACCTTGAAATCGGGTCAATTCAAGGTCAAATCGCCAATTTTGATGGGATTTCGACGAAATGTTATACATAGGATTACTTTTGTCCACTGGGTGTTTTGGACGGGTCAAGTCGTGACCCCAACCTGACCTTGATCTTCAAAATGATCAATTCAAGGTCAAATCGGGTAAAACCGGATGGATTTCGACGGGTACTTTTGTCGGGTACTTGTTTTGAACGGGTCAAATCGTGACCCCACTTGACCTTGGCCTTCAAAATAGACAATTCAAGGTCAAATCCCGGACGAAGTCGGGTCACCTTCTAGTAACAATATATAAATTAAGGTGAATCAAACCAAGAACAGATTTTGACACCAGACAGTGCTACATAGTTATAACGCCCATTGTATACACGTTACTCGAAAAGGATACACAATCTAGAATTTATACGCTAGTATAGTAGATAGTTTAGTAGATCCGCTTCAACACGGATTTAAAAAAGCTTAAAAACCACGCGTCTACCTATTGTTGTTCTTGAGTATTATCCAGACGAATGTCATCCGCCGAAGACGCCCAGGTGTAAGCTCGCGAGGTGGTCATTGTTTTGCGAGTCATTATTAGCTCAAGTGTGCATTATCTAAATAATGACCGGTAAAATAATGACCACCGCGGGAAGAGGAATAAACACTCCTGGCTAAGTGGTCCTGTTTTTAAGCTGGTGGTCCTGATGAATTATTATGATGTTGGTAGAGCAAAGCGATTTTTCATAGTTGTCATTTTCACGACATGTGGTTAATATGAAAAATGGAGAAAAGCCATTATGTTTATGAAACATTGAAAAACATACACATGTATATTGTAAGATATTTCAAGTGATGGGTGGTTTGAAGATCCAAATTATGCTCGAATTTTATAACATCGCGGTCCGGTTCCAGGGATCAACTTAGGTCGATAAATACGCTAACATTATCATGCCACAGAAAGAACAATTCAAGTGTTCGAATGCAGAAAGTTCTGGATGGCATGAAACAACGAAGAACGTTCCTTCTTAGTCTATTCCTGCAATGGTAGAAGTAACGAGCTTATGTTTCACTTCGGAGTGAAAATTGAAAACAGTTTTAAAATAGCTGTGACATTGACAAGTATTTTTCAGACCATATGGAGCCGGTATATCAATATATCGTGTATTTATCAACCTATATTACCTTTGCTTCAAAAATTACAGGGACAAAATGTTGAAGTTGGAATGAGTCATGCCCCTTTAAATAATGACTCTTTTTGGTTATTACAAACTGGTCATGATCAAGATGGCTATTCCTGTCGCTTTTGCAAACAAACGGGCAGCCATGATTAAAATATTTTAAAATATACATGTTTTTGTTTTATGGTTTATGCCATTATGGCAAAGGGGATGTCAAGGCCTAGTAACTACAAACGGGGTGGATAGCACCATACCGGCCCACATGACTAGCAGGAAAATACTATTACGGAAGGTCGACTGGTAACCGAGAGGGATCCCTCGGCTATCTACATGTCAACAAAGGATACAGGATAGTATAACGGCCAATCATTCTGTCGTCATATATGTAAAATTTTCACGTGATATGTGTATAAAACAAATGTATGCATACCATGGCGGAAAAGGAACATAGCACCAAGACTGATTAGGGATATGGGAATATCTTATTGTTATGCTGCCCAAATTGTAGTACAGGTACATGTTACCCCGTACACCGTGATATGAAATTTACGAGGCATGATTCGGGAAGTTATTTAGTCAACGCTCTTCATTTAGCATCAAGCTATGGTATTGTGTTATTAGTAGCTGTGTAGCTTAAAAATTATAATTTATTATCTGATCCACTAAGCTATAACATTTTATAGTGTATATACTCCCTGAGTTCCCGCTAATGAGGGAGTGGGCTATACCAACATAGGGTGATAACAGTCTAGGATGTATAGTAGTCAACAATATGTACAGATACATATATAGTTTATTGTTTAAATAAAAGTATAATTACAGTGATTCTGATCTGTGAATGTCGCTAAGCATTTTGAGAGCGCACAGTGAAATGTTTCAGAGAAAGAATTACTACGACCAGGCCGAAATATGTCACAATTACAAAGTTGGGTATGCCAGAAAATAAAAGTGGACTACGGTGGTCATCGGAAGCGCACATGAGTTATATAATGGACGAAATGAGTCCATTATAATATGAGACCATATGGAGCCGGTATATCAATATATCGTGTATTTATCAACCTATATTACCTTTGCTTCAAAAATTACAGGGACAAAATGTTGAAGTTGGAATGAGTCATGCCCCTTTAAATAATGACTCTTTTTGGTTATTACAAACTGGTCATGATCAAGATGGCTATTCCTGTCGCTTTTGCAAACAAACGGGCAGCCATGATTAAAATATTTTAAAATATACATGTTTTTGAAAGTTTCATGCACATGCACACTAACTTTTTCTCAAATCAGATTAGCTAAACGCAGCTAAATAACAACTTTAGAAAAAATAGCAATATATTTAACAGCATCAGTTGTCCCCTACCAGCATCATAGCAAACTAGCAGGACCACTTAACCAGGGACGGAAACAGCGTGTCGGTGAACAGCATTCGACATGTTAATCTCCCAGCGACATCAACGGTGAAGAATTACATCAAACTGAATTCCAACTAGTTGGAAATATCAATGAGTTAATGACACATCAATTGCAAAAGTGACAATAAGTTGACATTTGTCTGATGATAAATTAAAATCGTTCTTACATTTCGGTCAAAACTAATAAATGCGTCATAATTTTAGAAAAATCACCACCATAGACGACGGTTTGCGAGACATATATATACAACAATTGGAAAGGTTGAAGTATACCAGTTGTATGCTTGCAGCCCAAATAGAAGTTTCCAGATTTGGTTACAAATGTAGTTGGAAATTCCTAGTTCTCCATACCCAAACAGAAACTACATTTTCGGGTCAATATTTAAATATAACATGTTGATTGCCAAGGAAAACAAAAAAGTTTGTATACATAGAAATCTTAGATGATACAAATCGTCATGCATGATAAGTTTGACCAACCAACCCACACCCACGGTCATATTATATAAATAATTGATCGGTCCAATTCTAAATCAAGGTGAACTAAAAGAAAGTTCTTCGAATAATAGAATGTAAAGAACGATAATTATTTTTGGCCAGAGACACTTCACTCAGTCATTATCCTTTACATAAACGCAACAATGACATCATATTTAATGACATAATATATCACATATGCGTTTGTTAAAGTCGCGCGCTCGTTTCTAATTTTTATATTTGTTACTTATATTTTACTCGCTTTCTTAACGACAGACCGCTGGGTTTTGAACCCGAATGATGCATGTTCCAGAAGCGATATCATATTTTAACAAAAATGAAAACTTTGCATTGACGTATAATGGTATAGCTACATACACGTGTACACGTCTGTCGCATGAGTTTAAAATTCAATATATATTTTTAATCTGCATTTGTTCATTGTATGTGCTATTGGTGATGCTGTTTATTGTAACCTCAATTAGTAAATAATATTTTACAAATAATATTATATATATGAAGTATATATCATATAAACAGAAAACATATAAGAGAACAGTTACCTGACCGTTTGCGTGCGAAAAGCTTTGCACATGGCATCAGACCCTGATTAATGAGCAGATTAACCACACGAATATAGTCATTCAATCGACAGGTGATCGTCGGTACATGTCCTATAGTATGCGGAGGATTGTTAGCAAGGGTGCGTCACATTATCCATGGACCGGTGTGTGCATTGTGGAAAATGTTCAGTGAATCATCATGAGATATCCGAGGACCACACGTGTGCGTGGTTTTCGGCGACTATTTTCAATAAATTATAAACTTGACCACAATTGACTACATAGTTTATGGCAGAGACTGTGTTTATACCTAGAAATTATATTTAGATATATTCACAAAGAAACGTGTCCTGCAAGCACGTTACCACGCTGACCCCTTTTGCATAACGGTATATAACTCTGGTGGTATTGACAAGATATTTACAAACAACCACATACTGAAAACGAATAGTGTGCATTGCGTAGTAGGAAATTCCAGTTGTAAAGTGACGACTGAAGTAACTTGAACACAACTCTCTGATAAGAAACTGGTTTGATAGCGGCATGCAAATAAGCCTTACATACAATGCACGATGTACCGTCTCTTTGATCTGGTGAGATGGTGTGCCAATATATTGAAGAGACGATTGTTTCACTACAGTACAATAAGCATTGCGGCATGCGTGAAAGGTTTACATCCACGGAGAGTGTTGAAAATTCCGGACATGTAACATATATTTACACAGCAATGGTCTGGTGTAAACTTGACAATCATGTTGGACGCCGTCTGGGATGACAAGGTTCCCCAAAGCGGAGTTTATATATGTTATACTGAAGACTCTGCTGACACAAACAGATATTTCTTATCAATTTGTTCCGGGTTAACCCATCATTGCGCACACAACGACAATTCTATAAGCATACAGCCACGCTCTCACTAGGTGCGACCGGTGCAAAGTGAACACCCAGTCCATGGTGTAACACACGTTTATGCATTGTTGTACTTATTTATTGCATTTTATTCATTGAAAATACTATTTAAAATAAGGGCTGGTATCAAGCTAATTGAGAATACTCACTGGACCGTGGGCGTTCCTAACCTCGTGATAGAGAGACAAGCACACTTCAGATGAAAACTGTCTGGCTTAAAGATAGGAATGGCCTTCAATGTGGGATGTATTGGTTTCCACATGAGGTTGTGGAGTCATTTGTGGAATGGAATGACCTGATGAGTGCGGAGGGTACAATCCAGCCCCCGTATGCGAGCGATGTTGTCGCCCGCTCGTGCTCGTTAATCTGTCTTGGCAATATGTGCAGTTTGCAGTGCAATATTGCCAGCGTATGAACGTACCCTTAATCCCATGTTGGGTGACCCCTGGCAAACAATACGAGAGCTGTGTAATTGCCGGTAAAATAGTCTATTCAGTTAAAACCGCCATAAGCAGAAAGAATATGATGGAGTAAATATAAAGGATTCCGTTCGCGTATATTATATTAGTAAGCACAAAAACCAAGCCAATGGATGCTCCATTTTAAGAGTATAATTCATGATGGATTATCTTAGAAAAACAGATGTGAACTTTTCATAGGTTTTTATTTGTTTTTTTTTTCGTCATCAAATCCAACAAACACAAAATCAATTTCTAAGAGAAAAGTAATGGGTCTATCAGGGTGAGTTAATCGACCCAGTGGCATACTATACATAGGCTGACAGTCTGGTTTTAACATAATAGGTATGGTAAGTGAAAATGTGCTCACCAGGAGTCGCTCATGTTTTGTCAAATATTCATATATAATATGTTAGCAACATAGTGGTTAACCCGTATACCGTATGCACTATATATTGTACTGCGATTTTTAACGTGATACTTGTCCCTTTAATTTGCACTAATTGAAGCAACATACAATGTCATCGTGCACAAGGGTGGGTTTTCAGATAAAGAATATATGTGCCTAAGTTCATAACAATCGGACCGATATAGTTCGAGAGGACAAAAACGACATATAGGGGAATTTACTTTCTATGTGTTTATATAGCATGAATTCATAAACATTCTCCCGATTAGAGTAAGCTTATAATAAAATAACTCACATAAATTAGTGGGAACCAAGGCTGCAGAATATTCCATCCCATACAGAACCACAAGATACAACAACCACATCATCGACACGGTATGCAATAGACACCGTAGTGGTGTGATCCCCGACAAGGAAGTTAAATGCAAAACTCCAGGCAGATTTATCTCGCATCGCTCCGCTGTGATACCACTGCCATAAGGACATTTGGTAAGGATTTCTTACGTGTTCTTAGTTTTTATGTTTTAGGATTAAAATTGTCTATGTCTGACTCAGTTCATATTATCGAAAGAATTGTCATTATTGCAAACTTTGGTGGTCAAAATAAGATAATAGGTGACTAAATATAGTTCCGACGATATGTAAAAATGGAGCTTGAATTAAGTGAGTTCGTTTTTAGGACGACACGATAATTGTGTGGCTTGAATCAACTTGATAGGTCCATATTGATTATGTCATGCATTGAACGACGTGTAACAATTGTTAGATGGTAGCTAGTCCAAGTCTTCTCGTACTAAAACCAGCTAAGATATTTTGATGGCGAGATGCTGGCATTTAGTCCGAGTTCCAGGCCCTTATTAACTTGCTGAGATCGGCGCGTGCCTATCATGGTTTGCGTTCAGATTGTTTTCTTTTCTATTTTATAAAGGCATACACTAGAGGGGTTTTCGGAAAAAAAAATACAACAACAGTTAGTATTTACAAGGACGCGGAGATAAACACTCCCTCTCAGAATAATGACGTCGGGAAATAGTCGTTTCCGTTTACGTTAGACAAGGCTCCTGAACTATATTGGAACCAGACCACCCAGACTGCTTGATAGATATATGTACATGTAATGCAGACATTATATTTACTAATATAATACCTCTCAGTAGGGGCCGCCACTTCTACATACCTATATTGGACCAACTTGCTGAGATCGACGCGTGCCTTTCATGTTTTGTCATATTTTATTCTTGTTATTTGTGAATGGCATATACTAGAGAGGTTTTGATAATATTATCGGGAAATAATTGCGTCCGTAGACGTTAGACATAACTTCGGGGATTATATTGGAACAAGACCACCCAGACTGCTTGATAGACATGTATATGTAGCTATATCGTTGCACGACAACAAAACTTATTCCATACATTATGTTACCATGGTCGACCAAATCGTATAGATGCATATTAAGTCGAACTCGTACTATAAAACGCCTAGGGGGTTGCCGACCTTATAAGTTACAGTGTATCCAGTTGGCTGGTGTAGCGTGGTCCCATCGGGCATGGTGCCACGCTATACCAGGAAACTGTAGAAATTGTAACGTATTTATCATGTCGATAATTTTATCTGACGTTAGAAGTATTGAACCCTACACGATTTTCAACGAAGACAGCAAAAAAAAGAGAACATACAAACACTTTGTACGACGTGCAATCTGATAACACATTCGGGTTATCTGATTCTGAGGGGATGTGAGGTATATACCATCGGTTTACCATCAAAACTAAAACGTACCAACAAGTTTCTGAAAGTGGAATGCAAAATAAAGATCGTGAATAGCTTGCCACCAATGGTTTGATCAGGTCACGTACAATCACAGTCGTGTTGATTTCAACAATGTATGTGTATTTCCCCAATTACCCCACGCAAGTTACAACCAGTTATTTATCGTTTTCAGTTCAGAGAAAGATGCCGTCAAAACTGGATATTTGATCTCGTACTCAATGATGTAAAACTTTCGTAAAACTAGGGTATTTTCTAGAATACGCAATATCAGTGTTAATGATAATGTTTAAAAAAAAAATATCTATATGAAAAATAGCGATTTTTCAGCAATAAATAAATATTTCGGCTTCAAATTGAAGGAACATCCAAATTAACCAACTCTTTTTGCATATCAAGTATAGATACGATCAAACTCCATGCAGCGCCCTCTACGTTATCACTGCGATATAGCACTGCCACAAGGATGGTACTTTGCGGACCGATACATCTATTTTTACATATCGTCGGAACTATATTTAGTCACCTATTATCTTATGTTGACCACCAAAAGTTTGCAATAATGGTAATTATTTCGGTACTGATAAGAGCCAGACATAGACAATATTAATCCTAAAACAGAAGAACTAATAACACGTAAGAAATTGTCCTTATGGCAGTGATATCTCAGCGGAGCGATGGGAGATAACTCTGACTTGAGTTTGAGATACGATATGATGTAGTAATTTTAACATCAACGGTGTTGGCAAATAAGTTAGGACGTAGCCGAAGCGCTCGCTTTATCAAAATCTTTAATTTCTGAAAAAATCACCGGTGGGTATCATTCATCGTCGATTTGACAATAGCCACTTCCAATTCCGTTATTTTTCACTGTCGTTTTCGTGAATAGTGTATATTTCTCCTTCAACACAATTTGGTTTCAGCTTGTTCTACGGTGGGTAGGGGTACCCGACCACTTTTGTCGTTTGGCCGCTGCAATACAGGACAACCATAACATACATACATACATCCCGGTAAAATACCTTGTCGAAATACATGGGTGGGTCCATTTCACTTGAATGAATAATGGGTAGGTCTCATTCAGTATAGTACACATTGGTGACCATTAACTGGACTGTACCAGACTTGTAACTTACGTCGTTTTACATTTTTGAATCACCACGTTAAATATCACGATGTATTCACTATGGTTTACTAGAGTGTTTGTATATGGGTTTAGGGAGACCTTTGGTTATCTTATTGAAGTTAAGATTTGGTCAACAGGGGTTAGCTGGTCGAACACTGGTGGTGGAAGGGAATTGGATACATCGTTCATTCCACGAAATAGTAGAAACTACTATATGAGAAACCAACTGGACGTTCACTTTTGATATATAATATATATGGAGGCACTAACTCGGCATGAGTGTTAGTATTTCAATGGGCGTTTGTACATTATATTGTTTTTATTAAAAAGGTCATACATCTATCGACATGGCACACTGATATGTCCATCAGCTCGCATTATGCTTAAACATCGTTCAGATGTTTGCCTATCTCGGGGTTCAAACCGAGACAACATCGTCTTGTCCAGACTTCTATTTTGGTATCCGCGATCTAACCAAATTGGCTATACGCTATAGCAATCCATTTCAGCTGTTCAATATTGATATATCATAATTGTTTAGGCAATGACACATGACACTGGTATGAGTGGTGTTCGTTGCTTTTATGTATTGTAGCCAGGCTTATGCAATATGGTATTATATTTAGAGGGGACTTTGAAACGACAATATACATAAAATTGAACGATTCTAAAATAATTATGGGAATATTTAGGAACAATTTGTAAACAAATAGGTGTTTTTTCTTGGAGTCAGGTACATTTAGCCATCTTTTATGATAACGTACTACCCTTGTCTTTATATCAGTATCAAAATATTTGTCTCATACAAGATAAACATAAACATTACAAGTAAATTACCCTATAAGGTTAGATTATAGCTTGTAATATACTAGTTAGTGCTACACAATCAATTCCCATGGAATAAGGCGTTACATTAATACAGAAAATATGTAAATTGCTCTATATACATGCAATATAATGAAATAAATACTCTGAGATGATTAATATATTGTTGTTTTGTTTTGTCAAATTAATGATATGCTCAATTGAGTGTGCAACGTTTATTATGATTGGTTTAGTAGAAACTGTTAAGTAGAAACTGCGATTTATAACGTTAGCGAACCGCATTAGTGGACAGGCATCTTAGGAAATACATGCTTGAGTTTATTCCTACTTCGTTGTAAAATTAAGCACAAAATAACAATCTAAAATCGGGTGCACTCTGGCTGTATCCAATGTGTATTCGTTATATTTGTGTTAGCCGTATGTAGTTAATTCCTCATGGCCACAAAAAACGTCATTGTGGTATATTTGAAATTTTACTGAACTCCCATGATGTCCAAGATTCGTCACTAAGCCGCTTGGGTGTTACATGGATGTGTGCTAATGTATGCTGATGTTATGCAAACACTACATGCAATCTTGCAAAATAAGGAATAATAAACATACTCCCCAATGGCTGATTGAGCACACCATAACTCATAAACATATGAACATAGTGGGAGTAAATTAATTATCCGCATATATAATAATGACATCTAAAGACAAGTTAGAATGAACTCAAATTGTTATTATATCACAGTTGATGCCCTCACATAATATGTGACTTATACAACAACGTCATGATGCTCATCTGTAGCCAGCCCCCAGAAGTTCAAGGAGTTTCAGTATAATAGCGAACTGTTTTATTCACAAAATATTATTTATATAAGAAATGAACGGCGGTTTCAATGTGGTCATGGGATTTTGACCGCGAGAAAAAATCAGCAAACTGCATGAACCCCGAAGGGGTTCATGCGGAGTTTGCTGATTTTTTAACGCGGTCAAAACCCATGACCACGTTGAATCCGCCGTTTATTATTTATATTTATATACTTAAATTCATTATGAATTAGGATTGTATGTCTTTCCCACTATTTATTCATCTATTTAAACGAACGCATGGAGTTCAGTTCGGACAGTTCGAATCCTTGTTTTTTGGAAAACCAAACATTATGAGAATCCATTCATGGAGAACGGAAAAAACGCAATTTAACAGTAAAGTATACACATATGACAATATGTCTTGTTTAGATAGTACCGGTAACTAATGTAGACGTGTTGATTTCAAGAATGATTAATATCTGAAACTAACAATTAAGTTTCGGCTGCGGATAAGAAATCGACAACACGCCGTTCTACCATAATGATATATTTGTGAGGTTCGGGGGAATATTTGTAGCGGCAAGGAAAATGATAAAACCCTATTGAGTAGCGCGGTTTTTTTTAACATCAACGCTCAGTAACACAGAGCAACAACACTGATTATAGACCGAAACAAATTTCTTGCCAAATTCGGACGTACTATATACTCAAGCAGTCGGTAATGTCCGACAATCCCCGGTGAACGACATTGGAAGTGACGTCACGTTACGTTCATAGGGTTATGAACGCATTGAATAAGGGGGCGTGTCTACCGTAACGCTATGGGGAAATCGGAAGAGATATCAGGTGTGTGTAAATATATATCTATATACAATGAAGAGCAATTGAAGTTGCAACTAAATGTTATGATAATAATAATGCTAAACAACTTCTATACGAGCATAAGAGTATATATCAAGTCCAGCAAAACAAATATTTCAAATAGAATACAGCTTCAATTTCAAACACTTGTCCGTAATCACGAACAACGTGTCATTCCACTCACCACTGATGGCACAATTTCACAGATTAAAGTAAGTAAGACTATCCATGAATGGAGGCAACATCATGCTAATGATGTCCAGAAGAGCTACCCACAATGTTATTCACAGCTTTGATGAGTGGTGGTTGATTATGTTGCCCTGGTATCGAGAGGACATATCCAGACCTGGTTACCAGTCATTTTATTATGGCTGGTGTTGTAACTCGCTGTACGCACTATCCTGGAATTGTAATATTGTCGGTAATTACACGGTATATACTCATATATCAGGTACAGCATCGACAGTGTATACGGCACACGAGTCAAATTTATGGAAGTCCTGTTCCAATCTGGCATAATAAGACAAATACGCTTGGGGTGTATGTGGGTGTCAGGTCAGGTGACGCATCTGACAGTGTCAGCTAAAATCACACCTAGCCCTCCAGAATGACAGTAAAATCACACCTAGCCCTCCAGAATGACAGTAAAATCACACCTAGCCCTCCAGAATGACAGTGCGAAGTTAGAATGGAGGACTGACCGACGGACTATAACGCTCATCCATGAGCGGTTTAGTTAAATTTCGAATATTTTTTAGAACGTAGCCCTAAAACATCAGATTTAATTTTAGAAAAGTAGAATTTAGACATTTTTGGAAATTGACTCCCAAATGCGTTGAAAAGATCCCAAATTGTTTGAATATGATAATCATCGGTTACATATCGCTAACTATGTGCCACACTGAGCGTACTTCGAATTACGTTTCGGCTCGTTACATAGCGATACATAGTGTTTGCAACCAAGAGAAGAATGGTATGGAATTTCATATTATATAATTATACCAACGTCACTATTTCCGTCAAACTCTGGCACGTCATTATTTCCTGCAGAGTTAAAAATACACGACATTTTAGTTAATATTTTGGATAAAATGCTAAATGAAGATTGCATGAAAACATCTTGTGATGGTGAAGATCGTATGATGCCAATGTTACAATGATTTGATGAGTTCACTCGAATATAGTGAGAGGCTCTTTAAATCTGTCACGTTATTGTGCCAAGTATCGAATAGTGTGTTATTTCCATTATATAATTCCGGAAGTAGATTGTAGGAGAGGGCCAACGACATTTCCACATCTTCCTGAACCCCCTATAACTCTGTTTTCAGCGGTATACATATGGCTACACCAACGTATTATTATATGTAGCAGGAGAGTTCGATGGAACACATATACGTAATCACGAATTTATTAACGTTGCAACACATGGAGTAATAAGTAATACTAATCCGTTCACGTTGAAGCAAATGCCATGGTCAATATTTTTGATTACATAGGTTTTGATAGCACGATAGGCGAACATTTATTTAACAAATTCGCTGTCCTAATTGAAAAAAATCGTTGCATGTATATTGCAATATGTATTGATGCAATACAAATATGACAATACCTAGGCTGATTAATGATCGATCATAACCTTTCTTTAGTGGGATCGATAGGTCTTGCAGATGGTTAGCCTTGGTCTGGTGACAAAGGCCGGTGCCAGGGTTAGCCAGGTCCAATGTGGCGTGGGTGAATTCTCCAACATGCATCAAGAAGAGGCAATTTCTCCAATTTTGAGCATGTAACATTAGTAAATTAACTCATGCCGTGCCGGTTATTTTTATAAATGTCTTGCGTACCGAGAAATATACTAATATTATTAATGCTAATTATGTTATGTATTTAAATATAATTTATCCTGACGAAGTCACTGTATAACAGTAACTTGACTAAAATAATGGAGTATGGATCTACATCTGCATTGTGATTACATGCAGGGTAAACGAGGTGAAGAAAAAAGTTTTTTTCTCTATGAATTGTGATTCTGGGTAGTGTGTGCATCAAGTGATGGGTGGGTGTGGAGTTCCCACCCTTGAGCATTTCCTGTAATCCAAGATGTCGTCAACATGGCGCAGTAGTATAGAATCTGAACTGTCAGTTTAATATGTTTTGTTGGAAAACATATGTCATCAAATGTATACAAATTTGGATAGTGATTGGCCGCTATAACATTATACTACGGTTCTAAGGACAAATCGGCACTCCATTAGAAAGATGGCTGCCAAAATGTCTACCGGAATGTGAAAAATTTGATTTTGTTCACTCGTGTCTCCTATATCTGTTCCTTTTGTTTTAAAATGGTTGAAAATTGGGCCTTGTTTTCTTATTATGCATGTTGTATGATCATTTGCTCAGTACTGTCTATCGTTTACTTGGTCTTAATCACTTCCAATAACAAAGAAAATCTATCTTAGAGAACGAGGTATGAAATTTCCCGAAAACTCAAATATTGGTTCCTGGCCATGCACATGCTAGTGTGAGATGAACAGATTATAAAAAAAATTAAGCTCATGGGAGTATTGCCTATAAAACGCAAGGGCCTGGCACGGTTATTATGGTTTATGATGGCTGTCAAAATGGCAGTCAATCTATAGAACAATTATATATGTCGCCCGCGTTCATGGGCGTATATGTCGTGACTGATAGATGCATGGGGTATCTAATCTGCAGTATATACATTAAAAAAACCCACTTTAATTAGGACACTGTAGCAGACAATATGAACATGTAGATTACAAGCACATGTGTTACAAGAAAACCAATGTCATAAATGGTAACGCGTTCAAGATCATATATTATATACCCATGATTGTAATTATAGAATATAAAATATATTGGTTTCGCGAATGACCAACTCTGAGTTCCGTTAAAATAACAACCAGCACCTAATTAACGAACCGGCGGCCGACTCGGCCGTCTCCGACCACAACCATCAGTGGGCTGCAGAACGAAAAATATCTATAAAAGTTGAAATATAAGACTTACAAATTATTTTTTTCATTTCTTATATTTGTAATTGACATAGCTTGTCACAAACCAAAAATCAACATTATTGACATAATAATGTAAAGGACAATAAACGAAATTGAAATTCCCAAATACACCTTTTACCGGACACGGCCTCCTGGTCGCGCAGTTCGACTTTTAAACCGGAAAAACCCATTATCTATAAATAAATCGTCCAGCGAACCATAGCTATCTATAATTTGGACAACGGTATGCACGTGACGCGCGCGTAATGAGATATATAGTGTAGAAGACCAGAGACTCCCGCGTTATATTTAATTTATTCAACCTGGTATAATTTAGCGCCGTGACCTCAGCTATGTGGATAGTGTAAACTCAATGAAGATAATATGACTGGTGAATACTGATTGGTTAAGCTTAACCCTATTTGCACGGTCATTTTGTCATATTTGACTTGTGGGCAATGATATGAGTAAGTCTCAGACTAATTGAAATGGATTTCAAAAGCTGCAAAATGATTTGACAACTTAACAAACGAATTTATTTGTCTTCTTCCATCATCCTCCCCATAGCAACACTAATAAATTGAAAAACAAAATTGAGTTGACCTAGCTGCATAACATTCGGCAAACCTCGTCAGCAGATTCCGTACGGTTTCAGTTTGAAATTACGTTCCCTCGCCCATAGCAACGTTGCAATGCAGCGTCAAGCCATGCCATAAATATACACCCTGTGGTGGTTATAATGCTGACTTTAAAAAGGTACGAAGGCCGGCCATGTAGGATTCATCATGATTAATAACATCAACGCGGCCGAGTAACGTGGTCAAATTGGTGGTCAACGTCATTAAGGGGGGGGGGGTCAATTAGAGCATAGCTGTATAAATACATGTACATGTAGACTATTCCCAGATGCATCATGTTCTTATCAGAACATGTGTGGCTATCATTCTGAACGATTCGGCCATTTCCGCTTTGCTATGGAATAACCTCTTCCATAACTGGAAACCATATTCGCGAAATTCTACATTATATGGCTTTGGCGATCAGGGAGTGACAATGACTCGTTGACGCATAGATGCGAATGGAGAATAATGTATTCACTATGGCTGTACAAAACTTGATCATATATTAAATACATTAAACTCTATGTGTGCTATCTTAGCATTTGTTCATATACCGATACAGCACAGTGTGCGATAAGCAAAACACTCAACACCGTGGCGATATTTTTGGGAGAATGATAATAATTCCGGTGACCCATTCAACACCAAAATCTTGTGGCGAGGACTAGTGAGCGCTATAACGGTATTTTTGCAAACAACATGGTGTTAGTTTTAATTAACCAAAGTTTATGATCTCCCCATTGTTGGGTATTTTGCTTATCGCACGCTATTTACATACTGTACAACAGGGTTTGGAACATAATTTGGCTTTGTACATATAATGCAGCATAGGAACTACGACAATTACATACTATTTTCCTGATCGGGCTACAATAGACTGGTCGGTCTTCCTGGCACAGTGCTCACTGTTGTAAGAGAGGGAACTCTAAATTTCTTAACAATTTGAATCTGCTAATTTGTTTCAATATCTGCATACATGTATGTTTATTTTGACTATTCTCAGTAAATAATTATTTGGTGTCTTGCAAATGAAATCAGAATTAATTGTGTTTAAGTAGTGGTTGAATGATAACAATAAAACAGTTTAGAATGACTCCCTTTATCCCAGATACATGCTGGCTGTGAAAGAACGATCAGTCTGTTTTAACTGGTTGGGCTATTGTGATAAATCTCAAACATCTTTGCGATAAATCGCAAAGTATATGATTAATCGCAAAGTATAACCACCAAGTAGTTAATTGAGAGTGATCGTAAAGATGTTTGAGATTTATCGCAAAGGTTTGTGAGTTATCGTAAAAGTGTTTGTGATTTCTCCCAAAGTTGTTTTATGATTTATCGCAAAGTTGTTTTAATTTTGAATATTATCAGTAAATAATTATATGGTGTCCTGCAAAAGAGATCAGAATTAATATTGTTTTAAGTATTGGTTTGCCACCCGGACATGCCCATGGAATAAGCCCCCGGAATCACAGGGTGCATATGGTTTGGGCTGGTGCATGGGAGAATATTTTGTAATTCAGAATGAATACTCGCAATCATGGCTTCTAGTCAGTACTAGTATAGAGGTGTTTCGGCTGGTAATACAATGCATCTATCCAACATCTTAATAGATATATCTTTATTTGCACAATAATATACAATACATTAACAGAATATTAAACAAAATTATATTATTGCACAGGAGCAGCATGACCTAGCTGGCCGTCTGGCCGTCTTAATCCCTTCGTTTACCATGCTAATTTGTTCAGTTTTACTTCTAATAGCCATCAGCTTCATGATACACCAGCAAAATAAGTCATCAATACAAGCCAAACGGGTGGTCCGATCACACTCCAATCACATACTCGTTTTATTAGTATAAACACAGTTTTCACCAAAAAATATCTGACACGGAACTGATTAACTATAATTCCAATCCCCTATTCATCTACATTCTGGTTGCATCCATAATGTTAATTAAAATATTGTATGTAAATTATTATCTGTTGTGTAACTGTTTGGGTTATGCATAAATATATGTTCAGTCAATCAACTGACTAATGACGATAAGGACACATGGAAACCGATGCTTTGAAGGACTCGGATCAGACTTTTTTTTATTAAGCAATGGAAGATGCGTATTTGTCGTGACCGGGAGATGTCTTGTTATCACACATTCGGTCCAATTAGGGTGCCACAACATGTGATGGAAGATATAACCAATTTTAAATGCCATACATATATACCATTGGAAACGAACCAGCAATGTATTTCTATAATAATTCGAAAATATACTATATGTATACGGTACATGTATACCATAGTAGTATGGTGTATGTGCATTTATATAATCTCTTTACGATGATACTGCCGCCAGTAATAATGGGTCACTGTTGGGCAGTCCACGCATCAGATGAACTGAATTGTTACTACCTGTTTGTTTGTGACCTGACCATTGACCCCACTCGATCAGTTTCCAATAATCATAGCGTAATTAACGTTTCAAGATCGATACGACAAGAGTGGTACATCGTATGTATATACTTATTACGAGCAATTCCAGATCATCATGCCCGAACACCGAATAGGAGATATGAGATATTTTCTAATTTTCTGAATTTGTACTGTATATCTAGTCGCCTCGATGTGACAATGTGCCTTTGTACACTGTCTTGTTTCATTTATTGTCAGGAATTATCATTTATTTATCTGTATTTATTTATACTTATTCAAACTTATTTATACAGAGAGCGACTGTGGTAAAGTTAAATTTGAGAATCGTTTAGACAACAATATAAATTTTTGAACCCTCAGAAATATATCGATATTCTCTTCCAGTGATGGTTCGCTGTTTCCATGTAACATGGTTGCTATGCCTGGTCGGGTTATTAATCTTGCGAAGCACCTATTTCTTTCAACAGAGAATCTGCGACAATAAAAAAGAAAATGTTCTGCCGTTTCGTCGGCACCACATATGCATAAAGGGCTATCTCTCAAATGCTTACTGTGAAGATCATGATTTAAATTACTGCATTCCAGTCTTAGTCGGCAATGGTATATATGGCTTGCTCTCGTATATGCGAATTCCAGATATCTAGGACGTTCTTTGATACCGCTATTCAGAAAAACTTTAAAGTCTGAGAGTGTTGCACAGTTCCTCGCTTCTGGTTTTAACTTGTTCCAAAGATTGATTGATCGTGGAAGGAAGGATTTATGATAAGTAACAGAGTTGCAGAAGGGTACTCTAAGGTCATCTGATCTCGTGTCATATCCACTTGTACGCGATACTTTATTCGGAACAGCATTGTATAAGTAAGGGGTGAGTTTTTTCGTCATTTTAAAATATAGTACAAGTTTAGAATGTTCTCTCCGTTTCTTGGAGAACTATGTCTTTATTACAACTTCTAGTCCCACCGGTTACTAGTCTAGCTGCTTCATATTGAATATCTTCTAAAGTGTGTTTCCACCTCAGCTATGCTCTCGTTGGCCATGTTTAACACTGGTTGGTGTATTGGTATTTGTTTCCACGATACAAGCAAGGATTCTGTTTTCAATGGGTTGAATTTAACTGCCCAGGTTTTCGACCAGTTGAATATTTTGTGTAGGTCTGAATTTATCGCCTCTGCAGTAATTCTGCGATCTTCTATAGCAATATAAAGTGATGTATCATCCGCAAATAAACGTATGTTACATGTAATTCCATCGACTATGTCGTGTATATACACTACACGAGAAAGAGAAGAGGGCAGAGTATGGATCATTGAGGCACTCCTGTTTTAAATTAAAATTAGAAATTGTTACTCTTTGTTGTCTATTTTCGAGATAATTTTCCAAGAGTTTTAAAATCTTCCCTATTATACCCATTCTTTTAAGCTTGAAAATGAGACCCCGGTGCAAACTTTGTCAAACGCCTTGCTTATATCGCAGAATACACCCCTTATTTCCTTCCCGTCATCAAGGGATGAGATAATATAATGATAAATATCAATTAATTGGAATACGGTGCTATCATTCGGTGTAAATCCTGACTGTAGATCGATTAAAAGCTTATTCGTTCGAAGGTATTTTGATATATGATAGAACAGGCATTTTTCAAAAACCTTAGAAAGACAACTAAGCAAAGATACTGGTCGATAATTGGATGGATTGCAGGGATATCCCTTTTTGAAAATTGGGCATACATGTACGTTTGCTTTTTTCCATTCTGATGGAAAGTACGACTTTTCAATGAAAATCTTGAACGCAAATGCTAGTGGTTTAGCTACCGATATAGAACAATTTTTTTAAACTTTGGGACTAATACCGTCGTAACCGGCCGCTTTATATGTTTTGATTGGGTTTAAACTTTCTAGTACACGTTCATAAGTTATTTCAAGTTCGTCTAGGCGTTCATTCGTCAACCAATCAAAGAGGGGTAATTCTAACTTATCTTCGTCGGGTATGGAGGAGATTTTACAAAAGTAATTATTTAATAAAGCTGCCTTTTCATCATGTCCGGTTATTACAATCTGGTCTGTTTTCAGGGCTGGTATTGTTTAGATTCCGGTTTCAAGAGGTGGTTTAATGTTTTCCACCAGAGTGAGGAATCAGTGAAACAACTACCCAGTATTGACTGCGTTTTCTCCAGAGACTTTCGCTTGGAACGTCTAATTTTTGTTATCATTTCATTTATTTTCTTTTTATAATTATTCCACACTTCGACAGTACCTTTTTTTTTGCCAAATTGTATAAACGTTTCCATTGTCTCATAAGTTTACGTAGTTCACATGTTAACCATTCAGGCTCATTTTGTCGAATTGATACCTGTTTGTTTGGTATATATAGGTTCACGATGTCTGTTATTTTTTTCGTTATAGTCTCTGCTATTTCTTCAGATCGAATTGCTGAGAGATCACTCTTAAAGTCCCACGCATTAAAGGCATTATTCATTGCGGAGTAATCGGCTCGATTATAATCCCATATCCTTCTTTTTATGATTCCACTCGGCTTCTTAACTTTCAAAATCATACGTAGTAATATTGGACAACGAAACCGAGTTAAATCTGAAAAGAATAGAATTAAGACTTCATTCGATTCAACAATGTCAGGGTTGTTTGTGAAATATAAGTCTATAAGAGAAGAACAACTTTCTGTAAAGTATGTAGCTTGTTTAATTATTTGCGCTAAGCCAAAACGCTGTTTAATATATTTAATTTGTTTAGTTTCTAATGGTAATTGGTTTGAGTTAAAATCCCCAATAATTATTATATGTGGGATATTAGGACAATCGCCCAATGCCATGTCAATATTTGTGTATATTTTTCATTCGTTCTTTACATATAGATTGGAATTGTGTAAATTTTGACTCCACTTTTAGAATTGCTATATTTTTTTTTGATTGAAATATTCAGTGTTGAAACTCCGGGCGCCAAAAACTTGGCACCGGGCGAAATATTCTCCGATATAAAATGTCGCAGAAATTGTTTGCTCTGCATGGCGAAAAATAGCCCGTGGGCCTTCATCTCGGGATGTTGGATTCGCCCATTGCATGGCTATACATATCGTGGAATACCAAATTGAAGTCATTTCAACCCACATTTAAAAAAAACTATACGTTTGAGTAATGTAAAACATGTAAACTTCTGTAGTTGCATGCGCGTTAGCAATATTCAGTGCGGAATCTTCGGGGCTCGATACAAATGGCGCCAGGACACCTCGCAAAAAATTCCTTGCTCTGGCGAAAATATAGGGGGCGCTCCCCTTGGATCCGTTTGTCTCTATGTGG
Organism: Siphonodentalium dalli; assembly: GCA_032622095.1. Lineage (NCBI taxonomy): Eukaryota > Metazoa > Mollusca > Scaphopoda > Gadilida > Siphonodentaliidae > Siphonodentalium > Siphonodentalium dalli. The sequence continues at coordinate 44,092,390 of CP136065.1, read as the reverse complement.
GAAATCACTGATGAGCATTGAGAAGCTCCCCTTAAAATAATTCTAGGCGAGTGGCGAGTAGCTCTCCTAAAAAATGTCGAGGCGAGTAGTATCCCAGCAGGAGATGCCGAAGGCCTGAGGGGGGAGTACGGGAGGGGGTCGTGGGGCCTCCCCCAGAAAATTAGATGCTCTGAAATTGAATCTGGAGCCTTTTTAATGCTCCAATCAGTGAACAGCACGTTATTATGTGACTTAAGTCACTGTAGTCATTTATCGACATCGACCATGTACTTCGACCACATGGTCACTGTATTTATCGTTTATTCAATATCTTGACTGATATCATTAATATAAACAAATGAGGCCAACGGTTTTTCGGCTTTTTGACAGTAAATCAATCTAATTAATGGGTCAAACATTTTGAATTAATTCCTCGATCTATTTTAGTAAATAGGGCATATAATAAAAAGAAAACCTTCGTGTTTTGAGTGAATATCGGAATTACCGATCACAGTACGATACTGGAATCATCACTCGGGGTCGTGGCCTAAAGGCCACTCGTGATGATTCCAGTATCTCACTGTGACCACTCATGAGCTACTTCCGGTATTCACTCAAAAACGCAGGTATCCTCTGTATAATAAGTTTTAAAAAAGCCAAGATAAACTATGAGAATGAATTCTTTTTCATTGCAACTTTTTTCCTCGACCAAAACCGGACCACCCCATGGTTTCAACTGTTAAAGGGAGAAATTGTGGACAAATTTTTTAAATATAGAGCCCTTCTCACTTGTATCGTGCTGTAGCATGCACTATTATATGAATCTGATTGTTTCAATTCATTTTGAAGATGTAATTTGTCTTAGAAATGATTTTGGAAAAAATTGCATGACATCAGGAAAAATCTGCATTCCGGGCTCGGAGACACCCACCCACCCGGTCCTTGTATCCTGTAATTTTTTTTTCCGACCCCCCCCCCCGGTATGCATTCCAGACACTTGTTCGCAGAATAGATTACAACAAGTCCGTTTGAGAGAAACTTATTGCCACTCGCTGTGAAGTGATATGATTATGTGATTGTTTGTACATGTATCTAATTATGTTGCTACTCGCTGTTATATTATTATGTGATTGTTTGTCTCTAATTATGTTGCTATCAGGGCTTAGTAATTGGTTTGCTCACGTGTTCATGCGTTGATTCTCTCGAAAATTAATCACACGTAACTACGGATATGGCAAAACGACAACTGATAGAATGGACAACAATTCTAGTGACGTAGTACCCTATGTATTCGAAATTTTTATCAGTAGTAGTTAGTTATGCGACAGCTGTCCATCGTTGAGTGGAAGGCAACGTTGCGTTGGTAACCGTCACGCTATCTCTTGATCTGGTTACGGTCCCTGTGTTATGGCCGGGATTGTAGCTCACTGTACGTTGTCCTGAAATTGTAATTTGGTCGGTAATTAGAGAGTATGTACTCACATCTGAAATACAGGATATCGGAAATGAAGCCTCTGTTGCGAGATTATTGGATGGGGCATCGCATGCTTACCTACTCATATCCTTTTGTCGATACGATTTGCATATTGAGATTTAATTATTTAGGAATTAGAAAATACATTTTTGCCCAAAACGGCCTGTTATCGAGCTATGTGAATTTCGCTTACATTTGCCCTTAAACCGACCAATATCGTTTTTGCGACATCACCAATCCGCGTAATATCGTTTAAGAAATCACAAGTTCTATAACTCTACTTCACTGCTCATTATTGTGCGGATATTGATGTTTTGACGTCACTCGTTTGAAAGGGTTGTCGATCTTGCACTGAATCGATCTAATTGATAATTATGGTATTACTCGGTTTGTTTGATATTATAGGTTGTTCCAATTTGTAATATCAAGACCAACATGTCAGTTCAGTAGAAATATCGTTCACAATTCAAAATGTCGCCTGCCTGTTATTGAAACCATTCCGTATATACCAATTCTGATTGGATTGTTTTGAACGGTCCTACGCAAAGGGTCATTCTTGTCATTCATCATAAAGAACTGACGAAATGAAATGACGCTACCACTTTTGACAGATTAAAGCCACACCATTAGACTCCGCATACCATGGGGATGATGGATATAAATGTGGTGGCAATCGGCGATTAAACCCATTCAAATTAAGTGCCCCTTCCGCAATCTGTCTTCCAAACAACAGCAATTTGGAGTCTCTAAATCGCACAATTAGATTCTTTTATCATGGAGAAGAATATATATCAATTTGGTGGAAATCGGCGCTAAAATGTGTTTTATCAATTTTGGTGCCCATCTCCCCTTCCGTGCAACTTAGGTAAACTGAGGACAGTGTGGCTTAAAACGTACTCGTCATATAATCTCCCCACACAAAGAGGGTGGTACACAAACGTTTGAATGCCATTAGAAAGGGGATGTCTGTTACGCACCATTGAAGAGGCCAAATATATTTATGACCATGGTTCCAATTCATCGCAGACAGAGTGCCCACCGTTCTCACCACATGCATTGTAAGACGAAAGCAGGGTCCAGGAGCTGTATAATATGATTTTGAATATAGTGTGTTCTGGAACGTAGACCCAAAACATGAGATGTATTATCATGCCAAAATAGATTTTTTGGAAATTGACTCCCACTAAGTTGAAAACATGCAAAATTGTTTTTGATAGGATCATCAGTTGCAGATTGCTAACTCTGTGTCTTACTAAACGTAGCGTTTCGGCTCGTTACCTGCAGTATATTGTCGGCAACAATGAGGATACTGGTGTGGAATTTCGTATTATATATTTGTTACATGATTATACCCTAATTCCATTCAATAAACCCATTCTATATAAAATGTGATATTAAACGTTCGCTTAATAACAGGAAATAGTCACAGGTGACCTTTGACTTCCGGTTTGTCGTCTGTTTACGTTCCACACGCTACGTCTCAGAATACTATGGCTTCTGATATTTTTCAACAAACTATAATGAATGAAGCGTTTGAAAAGTTATGTCATTAAATAAACGCCATTAAATACCGGTACGTCAAAGTCTTTATTTATCTGGGACTATTTCTTTACGCAGGCAAACAACGCATAGTTACGTGAAACGTCATCCCAAGCCTAATAATCTCCGTTGTAGCTTCGTGTCCCATCTGTTGATTTAAGTATGTTTTGTCGAGGTTTTGTTTCATGTAATAAATAAAATATACAACTCTTTCCCAGTTTATAGCGGAATTTACAAAACTCGGCAAGTAAATCAGATCAGGACCTCGATAAAGCCCCGGTACAGACCTAATTTACTGGACTCGTTTTCTAAATTCCGTTATACACTGGGGAATTCGTTGTAGATCCTCTATATACTAACCTCCCTGTTTCCGATAAACTCTGTCACGTCATAATTGTCTGCGGAATGAAGAGTATACGGCATCTTAGCAACATATTAGTTAATAAATTAGATGACATTCCATGTGAAAGTTGCATGAAAATATCTAATGATGGTAAGTTCGTATGGCACCAATGTTACACAAATTGGATTAATGCACTCAAATATAGTCGTGTTAATCTACAGTTTTCTTGGGCAAAGTAACGAATATAGTATGAACAGTTGTTCTCTTTATAAAATGGGCGCTAACAATGCAATGCCAAATAGTTGATGATTACAGCATTTACAAAGTAGATCGTAAGAGAGGGCTGACGGCCATCCCAAATCTGTTATCACCCAAACATTTTATGAGATATAGTTGGAACATATAGACGTAATCGCAAATGTATGATGGGCAGACGCACGTTTTGAAAAACTGCAGCTAAATATGAGATTTTCAACAAAGAATTTATGTGGACGAATCTGGCGAAAACTCTTGAATTTCACAAATCATCATCTGCATTGCATATATAATATGAGCAATCATTAACAGACGAACAAAATGGATTTTAATAAAATTAAGAGATTGACATTTGACATTATTATTTTCTGTTTTACCCCTTTCGGTACCAAGTACTGCTAGTATAAATAATACTTTCTGTAAATGTCAATTTCACACAACACTCCAATCACCATATAGCTTCTTGTCTCGGCTCCATCATACCCCATCTATATATATATATATATATATAGCTATATGTTCGCGGAAGCCACATTAGGGAGACATTTGTGTGTAAATAACCCACATTAGGGCGACTTTTACATTAGGGCGACTTTTTGTGTGTCCCCCTAATGTTTAGCGTGTTTTTTAAGTGAATTTAACATGCAAATTTATATATTTTTCGTGTCATGTGTGATCTCTGTGACACTATTATTCACCAACTGTCGATAGTTTTTGCGCGGAATGAATATTTTAATAGATATATGCAATTAAATTATCGGTAGTGTATATCTGACAGTGTTACAGACCGACATTAGGGGGACCTGGTTTTATTGTGATAAATACTGTTAATTTGGGAATATGTTTGCATGACGAAGACTGATTATGGGTTATATCTTATAATTAAAACCGCTTACTCAATATCAACTTTTAAAATTCAAAATCCTGAGATATATTTCGATTTACGTATTTTGCGGTGATATTTTCTACGACACAGGAGATATAGAATTACATCTGAATAAACCATGCATTAAGTAGACAACCACATTGGTCAGTTACTAATGAGGTTTGATATATGGGTAATTTGGCCCGGAAAATATTATCAGATAGGTCCCATTGACATTAGATGTCCTAAAGGGACAATAACAACGCATTTAACTAACTAATTGATTATAGACCAAAAATGGTTGCAATCTGGTCGGTGTAAGTTTAAACACGGGGATGACCCATATAGTGTGGTATAGATGCCGTTGACCTCAGACGCCTTTAAGGGTCAAATTTGAGCAATAAAGAGCGTTCTTTATAAGTTTAAAGTATTTGTAGGAAAATTGGTACAAATGAACCACCCAACTTGATGAATGTCACGCGATAGGCATCTTCGACCCAAGATGACTTACATGGGTATATAATCAATAAAGAGCGTTTATAATCATTCCAGAAGATATGTGAGAAAATTGGTGACAAAAGTCGAATGACGCAGGGCATGTCAAGGGAATGGGTTTGTTGACCTCAAATTATTTAAAGATGCACTAATAATAAGAAATTAAAAGATAAATGTAACTTTATCCGGATGCCGCTGATCTCAGACGATTTTAATGGACAAATGTGAGCAATAAAGAGCGTTAGTTATAGGCTCAAAGTATAATTTGGGATAACTGGTACAGATGAATCACCCGACCAGGTGGTTGTCACGCGATAGGCGTCTTTGACCTCAGATGACTTACATGGTCATATAATCAATAAAGAGCGTTTATTTTCATTCCTGAAGATGAGTGGGGGAAATTTGTGACAAAACTGGAATGACGCAGGGCGTGTCAAAGGATTGGGTGTGTTGACCTCACACGATTTAAAGATGCACTAATAATTAGCAATTAAAAGAAAAAAATTAACTCTATCCGGATGCCGTTGATCTCAGACGACTTTAATGGGCAAATGCGAGCAATGAAGGCATTCGCTATAGGCTCAAAGTATATGAAGAAAAATTGGTACAGATGAATCACCCGACCAGGTGATTTCACGTGATAGGCGTCTTTGACCTCAGATGATTTCATTGATATACAATCATTAAAGAGCGTCTATTATTATTTCATGGAGATATGTGGAGAAATTGATACAAAAAAGTGACATGACGCAGGGAATGTCACGGGATTGGTTTTGTTTACCTATAATGGTTTTGAAGAGGCACTAATAATCAGCAATTAAGAGATAGTTTAACTTTGGCTTCGAACAGCTGGGTTCTGTTAAATTACAAGTACCGGGGAGGGCTAAATTTGCATTCGTTATGGTGATTGATACATGGCGGTACACATGCGTGGTGGGCTACATACTGTGAGCGTATCCATCAAAGCAGTCATGAATGGGGTCGACCGATGACACGTCATAGACGGTTACGCATTCCAAAAAACGCTTAGCCTACATTTCGGCTAGATTAGTTAAAACTTCAATGACTGTTCACTATAGCAAATCAACATGATTGGGAGAGGGGTATTGTTAGAATGGATGCGCCACGGTATATTCTAGAAGTCAAGATGTGTCAACCACAGTATACAAGGCCCGTGGTGTTTTCAAAACCACGCGTGGCCAACATTTTAACACGGAAAAAACACGGAAAAATCGCACGTGGTCTTAGCGTCAATGAATACAGAATTGTCAGATAAAATCTTTTATAATAAAAAACAATTTCATATATTGAATTATATATATATATATCATATTTGTTTATCTGTGTCTATGGCCTTTATATCCATGTCATGTTTTGTTGTCGCATTTTATTTTAGTTGGCATTACTATTTTCTTGTGTTTGTTCATATTACATGTACGCAAATGGTTTCGGTAGTTTGTGCGGCGATATCGTGTTCTAACAAATGGCTGAAAAATTGGATATAACATTACAAAGATTCATAAGTTAAAGACATATTATGCACTTGTTCGGACGCGTGAAACTGATTAGTTAGTATGCATGCGCTATGCCATGAGGGGATGTGTGAATTCTACTAACATTGCCGAAAATCACAAACAAATCGACCGTACCACTTCATAGAAAACATCGTCTGAACTACTATATTATACGCTCAATTGTAAATATTTACTTCCCGATTCGGGACGCATCTATCGGCGGTAAATTAACACAAATGATTTCGCCATCGGGGGGTCACTGTATTTAATGCATATATATAAGAATTACGGTGTGTTCTGTCAATTTGGATATAATATTTGTAAAAATAGCTACTTTCAGCAAGATATTCTCCATTTCTATTTCATCACCCTACCGGAGTGTTTCAGATCACTTTAAAATATCGAATTTAATGTCCAAAACGTAACTAAAGTTTTAAATTTAAATTAATTTGTTTTGAAAACTGGGATCAAAATTTATATAAATAAAATTTAGTTTTTCCAAATTTAATTTAAAATGATCATTTTCAACAATTAATAAAATTTTCAAGAATTGTTAGTATCAAAGTAATTTCATATATATGCACATATGCATATTTTATAGCACACACAATATAACATATTTTTATGAGTAATCGCGGTATATTGGTATCTTTACTTTCTTTGGGCCAATTTTTACAATCGACGGGTTGAATTTCGATAAAATTTCCGTTAAATAAAATGATGCTGCCAATCGCACAAAGGAATCACCACGAGAATACCACGCAGCCAAGAACGATTATCGACGATTAACACGCATTAAGTAAAGTAATTGCCATGAAAATATAGCAGATAGACTGGGATCGACTACAGAAGGGTAACTGTAGCAGTCGTGGCCAGTCCCAAATATGTAAGTAGAATGACTGCTATCTTCTGAGAAGAACCCATCGTACATGTATATCCCTGGAATTTTCTTCCTAATGTATGGACAAATTAATGCCATATCCGGTATCGGTATCTCTTTGATTTCACCTCATCACGCAAGAGGTAATAAATCAGCCAGTGCACAGATGCCACGAACTTGTCGATGCGGCCTCGTTTGTTGTAACTCGATATACATGTAAGGTTATCAATTAGCCTGATAGAAATTTATCCTGTGTGTGTTCCAATATTGATGTCCAGCTTTATATGTATGAATAGTTTCGTAAATTCCAATCTAAAATGCAATTGTACTTGAATTGTGCCAATAGAGACCGATGGTGCTTGTATTTAAACAATTATTGTGTAGTTTTGTGTACGGAAGTACACCAGAGCCGGTAGTAAGATTATATATATGATTGTACTGATTTGTGTAACCAGTCAGATTTGGCTCCCATTACTCCCAAGTGTCAGAAGCTGTTAATGAATAAAATTATCTTGGAATTCAGTTTAGTAATACTGGTAAATTCATACATGGTTCACAGCATGAGACGTTTCCGTTGCGCGCGAAGCCACCTCGCGCGATTTAAATGGGACGGACTGGCCTCATTTCGGTTTAGGGAAGAGTTTAACACACCAGATGGTCTGGGCAATTTGCGAAAAATACTTGAAGATTAAGAAAGCTCCTCAAAAGTGCGGGTCCGTGAAGTTGGATCGAAGTTCGAAGTTCGAAATTCGATGGAGATTCGCGTGAAGTTAGATTGAAGTTCGAAATTCGGTGGAGATTCGACCCCCACTTTTGTTTGCCTCAAATGCATTGTTGTGTTCCAATTCGTGTTACCCTGCTCGAATTTTGGGTCAAAAGTTATTTTTTTCACATTTTCTGAGATACTGCTGGACTTGGAAAATTTAGCCACGGCGCTGGACTTAGAAAATTTGGCCTTCAATATCAAGGCGCCGAAGGGAAGTGGCATTGTTTATGGCTGGATTGAGCTGAAATTTGGTATGTTTGATACTTTCCATAAGAGAATCAAGCAAACTAACGCTCAGCTTCGAGAAATTACTCGATCTATAGGTTTGAATTTCAATCTGGGCGAATTTCGATCTGGATTGAAGTTCGAAATTCAGATTGAAATTCGACCCCCACTTTTGTTTGCCTTAAATGCATTGTTGTGTTCCAATTCGTTCTCCCCTGCTCGAATTTTGGGTCAAAAGTGATTTTTTTTCACTTTTTCTGAGATACTGATGGACTCAGGGGGGGGTCGGAAAAAAATTCCAGGCACGTATGATCATTTTAATTTTTTCCGGCCTCGGGGGACCCACCCACCCAATTTCTTCCGTTTCCGGCCTTTTTTTCCAGGCAATTTTGGACACCCACCCTTTTTTTTCCGTTTCAGGAATTTTTTTCCGGTCAGTTTTGGATACCCACCCCCCTAAATTTGAGAAAATTATCAACTGAGCAACCAAATAGCTGATTATCCTGCATTATCATAATTTATTGCGCGATATTTGAATAGAACAGTGCATAATGAGATAACGATACTATTTGAATTTATCATATAAGTGTCATTAATCAAGAAATGTGTCAACATAATCACATTTCTAGGGATATATAGGCAGAGTGCCAAAGTTTTTATTAACATTCATTTTCATAATATATAGTCACATGATCTAGTCACATAATCACATTTGAGTATTCTACAGAATACATGGTACCGGTACAACAAATTTCAGATTATTTGATATTTTGATATTTGCTATGTGATATACAGTAATGCCCTAATTAATTGACTCCATAACCACAGCAAAATAATGGGTAATTTTTCAGGATTTAGTTGGAAATATGGCTTGTTGTCATTCATCGGAAAGCTCTCCCCTGAAAAAATTACCCATTATTCTGCTGTGGTTATGGAAACGTTTAATTAGTTCATTACTGTATTGCTGGAACCAAATTGTTTATCAAAACATGTGGAAATACAACTGTTCATCCCAGTTTATCCCAGTTTGAAGAATAATGCTAATACCAAACACAACCATGATATACCCGCGTGACTCTTCTTGGTGCATCTCAGAAACCAGAACTGAGGAAACATGTTATAGCGTGTAATGGCAGGCTGGTAGCCACTGCTTGAAGTAATAGGCTTCGTAATAATTGGGAATAATATGCATGGATAGCCCAATCTCACTTCTTTTTTGCTCACGATATCAGTGACGATAAAATCTTTGTTACTGTGATCAACATTACAAGCTGATCCACATTAACTTGGAAAACAATTTGAAATTGTTCAAGCTGGCCCGGCTGGTCTTCAATTTATTTGTTAAGATTTTATGTTTTATGTTGTCAAAAGTCTATTTTATTCCATTATTTATTATATCTTTATTTCCATGTCTCATATGGTCAAATGTGCTTTCATTTTATTGCTTATTTTCAGCTGAGTTCTGCATAGTTATTCTTATTTTGTTGTATCAGTAGATGGAATCCTGATTAAATTTAATTTTCCAATAGCGCAGTTTCTAGTTCTATCAAGTTGAATGTGGGTTATTGTTGGCCATTGTGCAACTGATCCAACTACTGATAACCTCTATATATAGTATAGCATTACTATTAACTATATATGACCTGTTTCTGTTCAAAACACATCAAAATAAGACTCAATAGCAGGAATGGAAAAAAAATTTGGCACATGGAAAAAACTGCTTTTTGGACCCGAGAGACACCCACCCACCCACCCCATCATACGTGCCTGGAATTTTTTTCCGACCCCCCCCCCCCCCCCCCCTGCTGGACTTGGAAAATTTAGCCTTCAATATTAAGGTGCCGAAGGGAAGTGGCATTGTTTATGGCTGGATTGAGCTGAAATTTGGTATGTTTGATACTTTCCATAAGAGAATCAAGCAAACTAACGCTCAGCTTCGAGAAATTACTCGATCTATAGGTTTGAATTTCAATCTGGGTGAATTTCGATCTGGATTGAAGTTCGAAATTCAGATTGAAATTCGACCCCCACTTTTTTTTGTCTCAAATGCATTGTTGTGTTCAAATTCGTGCTCCCCTGCTCGAATTTTGGGTCAAAAGTGATTTTTTTCACTTTTTCTGAGATACTGCTGGACTTGGAAAATTTAGCCACGACGCTGGACTTAGAAAATTTGGCCTTCAATATTAAGGTGCCGAAGGGAAGTGGCATTGTTTATGGCTGGATTGAGCTGAAATTTGGCATGTTTGATACTTTCCATAAGAGAATCAAGCAAACTAACGCTCAGCTTCGAGAAACTACTCGATCTATAGGTTTGAATTTCAATCTGAATTTCGAACTTCAATCCAGATCGAAATTCGCTCAGATTAAAATTCAGATTGAAATTCAAACCTATAGATCGAGTAATTTCTCGAAGCTGAGCGTTAGTTTGCTTGATTCTGTTATGGAAAGAATCAAACATACCAAATTTCAGCTCAATCCAGCCATAAACAATGCCACTTCCCCCCGGCACCTTAATATTGAAGGCCAAATTTTCTAAGTCCAGCGCCGTGGCTAAATTTTCCAAGTCCAGCAGTATCTCAGAAAAAGTGAACAAAAAATCACTTTTGACCCAAAATTCGAGCAGGGGAGCACGAATTGGAACACAACAATGCACTTGAGGCAAACAAAAGTGGGGGTCGAATTTCAATCTGAATTTCGAACTTCAATCCAGATCGAAATTCGCCCAGATTGAAATTCAGATTGAAATTCAAACCTATAGATCGAGTAATTTCTCGAAGCTGAGCGTTAGTTTGCTTGATTCTCTTATGGAAAGTATCAAACATACCAAATTTCAGCTCAATCCAGCCATAAATAATGCCACTTCCCTTCGGCACCTTAATATTGAAGGCCAAATTTTCTAAGTCCAGCGCCGTGGCTAAATTTTCCAAGTCCAGCAGTATCTCAGAAAAAGTGAAAAAAAATCACTTTTGACCCAAAATTCGAGCAGGGGAGCACGAATTGGAACACAACAATGCATTTGAGGCAAACAAAAGTGGGGGTCGAATCTCCACCGAATTTCGAACTTCGAACTTCGATCCAACTTCACGGACCCCAAAAGTGCTCGTAACCAAGATCAATGCTACGATGCGTATTATTGCTGCTAGGTCCCTCAAGCGACAACCTAATGAAATTACATGTGGTATATTTGGTTGGGCCGCAAATGAAACCGACGTGTGCCGCCACATGTGTTGTTTATCCAGCTTAATTGGATAATCGTAATTTTGTCATTAAATGAACCTGTCAGCACCATATAACACCAATAAAGACCCCGTTAATCTCGAGATTTGAACGGTAACTCCCAGCTGTAAATCCAAAAAAAGATCTCGCGCACCCTCCCGGACCCTCCCCCAATTGAAATTGATTACATTCAAACCATTGCATATTCCATTATAAATCATGATGTTACTACATGCGATCTTAGCTCATTCAGATTCATGGCACATATAGTGTGAAATTCTCACCCATAGTTACGTAGAACCACAGATAGGATGAAAGAATTTGAGCGTATTTCAGAAACATGTAATTGTTTTAAATGTAAACAGTGTGTGTATGCTATCCATATAATTTTATGGAATAAAATTTTACTCAGTGCCATCTGGCCTGGCATCTCGGTGTGGAATAAAACTTGTTTCTATGCATGAAATTTGGAATGGTGCACTTTGTTTTATATAAGAAATGAACGGCGGTTTCAATGTGGTCATGGGATTTTGACCGCGGTAAAAATTCAGCAAACTGCATAAACCCCAAAGGGGTTCATGCGGAGTTTGCTGATTTTTTATCGCAGTCAAAACCCACGACCACGTTGAGTCCGCCGTTTATTATTCATATTTATATACTTACGCTCTTTAAAACACTTCTCCAAATATGTCCGTTATTAAGTCAAAAATTTTTTTTTCAAATATGTCCGTTATTTCGTTTATAAAAATAATTTCCTATTTCTATATTTTGCTCTATATTTTGCCCTATTTCGCTATTTCGCTGTATTTTCCTATTTCGATTTTTCGTGCTATTTCGCTGTATTTTCATATTTCGCTTTTTCGTTGTATTTCACATTTCGATAATTCGCTATATTTGACATATTATGGAATTATATGATAACCAACATTCTGATAGTCAACCGAACATCTTGTGCCACCCGTGCTCGCGATCAGATGCCACAAGCCATCCAATCGTGAACCTCGATTACATATTGTTTGCTATCAAATCCTTGGCGTATTGGCTGACTAGATACTCAAGCAGTCGGTAATTTCCGACAATCCCCGGTGATTTCCGGGAACAATGTGTTCATAAACCTATGAACGACATTGAACGTGACGTTACGTTCATAGATTTATGAACGCATTGAATAAGGGGGCGTGTCTACCGTAACGCTATGGGGAAATCGGAAGAGATATCAGGTGTATGTAAATATATAAATATAACAGTTATACGTCCTGTGATCTAGTCAGGGTTATCAGGCCTCATAAATGTTAACAATCAGATTGCATAATATGCTTTGGTTGTATTCTGTTTAGGTATAACATTTATAATTCGCAATCAAAATCACAAGGTCAGCAGTATTTCTTACCAAAGGAGGTGTACACACATAACGGGTGGACTTCGCCATATGCAAGAATATGGTTTGGGACCCGTTCACACGTACACATGGCCTAAAGGGCGTGGTCGCAATTTGGTTGGACCAACAGTGTGGTGGTCTGTCTTGTGGTTTAACCGTTGTCGATTATAAAATCCCTTTATCTGGCCTAATTGGGACATGTGGTGTGTAATCGTACAGTCATATTTGAGCTAATGCGATTACCAATACATTTTTTTTGCAAAATCGATCACATGATTGTTGTGGGAAGATCATTGAAAATTTACAACTTGTTTTAATTGAAGTGTTCATATCTTCTAAAATTGCAATATGCGACAAAATGATGCGTCAACATTTCACGTTCCGCGTCATTTAGAGTAATTTGCTACCTCTGACCTTTTCACTCGAAACATAATTGTTTGGAACCAGTTCACATGGCCAGATGACTTGGAGGTCGTAGTCGCAATTTTGTCTGTCTGAAGTTAAAGCTGATTTCACAGACCTGCGACTGACGCATGCGTGCAGTGTCTGTGGCTATCGGTTTATGCGCAGTGCCAGTGGTCAGCCACAAACCCGATAGCGTTGGCCTTGTGCGTCCGCCGCAGGTCTGTGAAAGCAGCTTCAACTGTTCTCGAATATAAAATCCCATTAGCTGGCATAATTAGACACGTGCTATGTAAACATGCATTCCTGTTTTCGCTACTAATACGATTTTTTTTAAAGATCGCGATCGCCATTTAATAGGTGAAAGGTCATCGATGACATGGTTGTTTTTGGTTATTTTTTATAATAGGCGACCAAATTATGCGTCAACTTTCCAAATTCTAAATCGTTTAAAGATAGTCATGGGTGATCTCTTATCTTTTCAAAATGACATTCCGACTTTGATAAAAGGCTTATATACCAGTATGTTACTGTGTGTGTGTGCCTAGTATTTTCATCGTTTTATTTTTTAAATCAGATAAATATAAATGTAGAATGATAAAAAACTAACAAGTTACATGGATATTGTGCGCTCGCATTTTATTTGTAGAAACCGTGACGACGAAACACACAGTATGCATGATTTGATTTGGAACAGTAAACACGGCAATAAAAAATACTCAACGCGGAAGTGAAACGTTTGCTAAATCTGTTGTACGCGCATCACAATTTCACCAGTTTATTTCGCAATAGGTAATTCGTTACGTCACAGAGTCCCAATATAACGTGGCATTGTACACTCGGGAGTCCAATATGACATTTGGGAGTACAATATGACTGTTCCCCCCGTACTATAACGTGGCGAGTTAATATAATAAATGATAACTGATAGGTAAAAAAAACTGTGATTAGGTAGACACGTACACGCTGGTTATATATGTCTCCCCAATAACTGTTTTCAACGCATTGCATATACACGTTAGGTTATTGTCCCTAATGATGACAACTCAAAGACTTATATTTGACTTTGTATGCCACCCAATTTGTTATTGTATAGGTATAAATACGTGTCCATAGAAGCCACATAGTGGACACTGTGGAAATATTAACTTTCTCAAATTAACTGATATGTAATTAACCATGATTAGGGAGACACGTACATGCTGGTTATATGTGTCTCCCTATTGACGGATTTCAACGCATTGCATATGCATGTTAGGTTATTGTCCTTAAAGATTACAACTCAAAAGTGTTATATTTGTTTTGTATGCCACTCATTTGTTACTGTATTGATATACACACGTGTCTATAGAAGCCACTATATGGGTATTGTGGGAATATTAACTTTCTCAGATTAACTTATACGTAATAAACCGTTATTAAGGAGACAAAGATAACCAGCATGCATGTATGTTTCTGCAACGTATTGTATATGTACACGTTATGTTATTATCCCCAATGATTGCGACTCAAAAGAGTAATATTTGGCTTTGTTTGCCACCAACTTATTTATTGTATATATATAAATACGTGTCCATATATATATATATAGAAGCCACACGCGGGTATTGTGGGAATATTAACTTTCTCAAGTTAACTGATAGGTGATAAACCGTGATTATGGAGACACGTACGTGCTCGTTATATATGTCTCCCTAATAACTGTTTTCAGCGCATTGCATATACAGGTTAGGCTATTGCCCATAATGAGTACTACTCAAAAGAGTTATATTTGACTTTGTATGCCACCCATTTTTCACTGTATATGTATTCATACGTGTCAATATAAGCCACATAACTCGTTAGCTCTTCATACTTGGAGGTCAATAAACAATAATTATATAACACATTCATTGCGAATGGTTTAATACACCTTCTGATATTGTTGTTGGCACCAATAAAATTATTCTGACTGGTGTCTATGCTATATATATGCAAAGAAATTCATTAATTGTTTAAGAAAGAATATGTTCATTACAACCAGTTCCACGAACCCACGCAAGACAAAGTTGCATGAAAAGAATCAGGTTCACAAACACTCATGACTTACTGGGTTATTTTATTGTAGCACGATTGTGGGCTACCTGTATTTTATTATAAAAGTAATATATAAATAAAATCACATAGCTAATTTTCTGTTCAAAACAACTAAACAGAGCTTGTATATTCAAACTCGATATACTGTATTTCAATATTGCAAATATAGCAACTGACTGCTTCGACAATGAGTGTTTTTGTATGGCATTTTATTTACTATTATATTAAAGTAACTTATACAATAGTATTTTCTCAACATCATTACAATTTAATACAGCATGAAATAAGCCACATACGTACTGAGGACACAATGCCCCTTTAAATAATATACATATCCCCTTTAAATTTGATTCATTTAGGGCATTGCCTTTCTAGAAAGTAGGACAGAATTTATAGATGATCCTGGACAAGCGATAAGGGTCTTCTTGGTAACAAAATATGACTGGAAAAATCATACATCAAATTTGGTTCCGATCAAATAACCAAAACTTGAGTTATCCAGAAACCTCAAATTTGGAAAATCCTTACTCTAAAATGGGCCAGAACTCAGTAAAACTTATTCGAAACAAACCCTTAGTATAGACCTGTATTTGGCACTAAACAGCTAACATACACATTTCCTTCAGACCAAACAGCCCAATTTAAATTTATCGAGAAATCTCAAATTTGGAAAATTCTAAGTAAAAAGGGTCATAACTTAGTAAAAAATGATTCGGACCGAACCCATTTTCGAACTTGAATTGTATTTACGCACTGAACATATTTATAAGATATTTAACTCTTTAGTTCCCACACTAGCTGTATAAGCCACCCATTCATCTCCCTGCAGCTATAACATAATACCGACGGTGTGTTCCCGGGCATATATAAAGTACCAGACGCTATTTCCCCATAAGTTTTGGCTTGTCAGAAAGTATCCCGTTGCTCCATAAATGGTGATAAACCTGTTACTGTGTTGACGCAGTGAAAGTAGGCTGTTGGAGTGACAGCTCCAACTGGGGATAATGACCGTAAGCCGGGACGTGTGTCGTAATATGAGAAAATCGACACCTGTGTATAAGAGCCCTGGGCAAGCAAGTATCTTCGACATTTCTGTTGGGATTAGTTCAATATCAGTATATCAAACTATATGTATTGTGCGTTTCGTCAGCTCTGAAATGTTGCTTTTAATATTCCATACAAAATCTCATCATTTACTCAGATTACATGGGTTGAAGTGACCACGACGTGTTTGCACACGAATGTCACATTGTGACAATAAAATAGGTCTTATACAAATGATCCTTGTTCAGGATTTAGACTCGTCTTATTTTGGAAAGTCACCAACTCCCAAAAGTATTTTGTAAACAATTCAAAGCAAATGTGTTTTGTTTTCTTCTCATAATTAATACCAGAAATATCTCATGATATGGCTTAAGGACTTAATTTCGCGACCAACTTGTCGTCAACGCATGTATATTGTTTCTGGCGATAACGAGTTTCTGTTGTTACTGCCAGAACAAATGTATTTCCGCTGGCGAAAAGTGCAGCTAGTCGGTCGCGAAAATAATCAAATATATTTGTCCGGTATCAATTCAGAACGCTAGATATCCTCTATTTCGTTCAGCCAAAATAACGCGATGTCGCACTACGAAATTCAAGTAAGGTTTTAAAATATATTTTCAGAATAGTGATGTTTGTGATTGTTTATTACTATAAACTAACATGCAAATGTAACAGTTAACAGAAGTGATAATATAGAACATACACATACAATTCAATTATAATTATTATTCATTGGTAATTCGCTGTACATACATAAGTATGTTCCGCTTCCAGAGTGCGTAATGCTTACGTGTATATACCGCACGGCTTCTGATTTATTAGCACAAATCAATGGTAATCGTGATGCAGGCTAGATCATAGGTATACGTGTATGTCATTGGTTTTATGGCGCGTTGTCTAATTACTCAATATCAACTTTGATTTCGACTTCGAAAACACCTATTATATAACACGTCGTGCTTGGAAGTTCATCTTCGTGCAAACACTGTATGGCATCACCATTTAAAATTTAGCCGCATTATATAATATAAGAGAAATTTGAAACAATCCATATACAGGTATATAGGTGTACGATTACACACTATTTTATCACATACGTCAGAAACACCAGAAACATATACCAACATTATCAGAAAAAGGACCGCACAATGTACACATTGTATTGATATAGATATTTCCTTTTACTCAAAAACCAAACATGTTTGAGAAAATAGTTTGTGAACTCTTCGATCAAGCAAATTGTAACATAACGTCCGACTGAAACATGCATGTAACACCAGCCATTTGATGTTAAGCGGTTTGAAACAATAATACATAACTGTAGCTGAGCTGTCGCGTATCCACCCCTGGTCAAGTGGGCATGCTAATATACTATGATGCCGGTGGTCATGTTGAATTGCTATGATGCGGGTCGGGCAAACTAATTCCGTTACGAAAAAGTACCGTTATTTTTCTAAAGTTGTAATTTTCAAGGTGATTGGATAACTAGAGCGATTTGATAAAACAAAAACATTCAATAACATATATATTTTTGAAAAATATAATAATAACTGCGCTGGTGTTTCTAAAACGACGCAAATAGCGATCTTGGTTATAGTCGATTTTCAACTAATGCAACCATTATTAAAGTCACGGGCGACATCCGTTGCAGAAATATTTATATTTGTTCAAATCGGCATCAACAGAATGAACGCCAACATACATGTATATACGCCCGTGTCTTTAATTATTATAACCAATGCCGTGTACTGATATATCATGTATATACAGTTCAACTCATATGCCAAACATAATCAGCGCGTAAATAGTGTATTGTCGTCAAGACGTACAATGGTGTACGTAAATAACATAACAGACCGAAATTCTATTGGTTATTCATACAAAAATGATATAAACGCTCTTTATTATTTCCCTATCAGGAAAACAGTAACAAACAACGCGCTTTATGTGTGTCATATCCAGATCTAAACAAAAGCAATGAAACGTAATTTTTTTGCTTTTGTTTACATAACAAAGGGGAACAAATTGACAATAACATACTGTTTATGCCATATTTCTGATTGGTATAAGAACAAGCTATGTCCATATCTTACTATTCCTTCTGTTTATGGTGGTTTTTCAAGGATATGAATGTTTTAACACCATACCCACCGCGAACGCCGCCCGTATCTTTAAAAATATTTCGCAATAAATTTGTTTTTGAATGTTATAATTTGGTTTGAGATTATAACTGAGTCAAATCGTGCAATTCACCAAATTTGAAATTATATCATGAAATGTGTTGCGTGAACAATTAATATAATTGGATAGTTTGAATGTTAACTGAGTATAGCAATATACAGTAGATACACATTGGGTTCTCTGTGATGTCCATGCACTATATATCTCATAACCATAATCCATAATTGTTCGGAACGTTCAACTACAATGATACTTGAAATGGCAACCGTCCTTACATAGATGAACATTGGAGAGTTTGCAACCAAATACAGTTTCTTTTCTTTCTTTTGAGTTCAGATGAACCCGACATCGGTTCTTGCGTCCCATGTGTGTGGACACGTGTCCGTTTGAGTTTTCTGGTGATATATTGAGGGCACGTGGCCCTTCTTGTGCTTTGAGTTTTCTAGAAGAATATCCTGCAATCAGTTGATGAGCCAGTTCAATCCTAAAATCCATATGCGTGAACACCTTCTTAGAATTATGTCTCTTTGATGTTTCTTTGAACAAGATGAAACTGTTAACTATTGATGAATTGGCGACCAACCAGAAGATGCATTTCCATGCTTTTTCCTTTCGCGACCGAGGAGATACGTCATCCTCAACTGATCATGTTTGTCAACACCATTCATGTACTTGTTGTACATGAATATGCTCATCGGCTGAGTCACTTCAAAAATTGTTTTTCCCTGGCGCCGATTAGCCATGATATCTGTCGTTGGGTCAGTCATCGTGCTAAGGGTGAACACTTGTTTCTTGTCCTGCCATACCGTTGCCGTGAGAAATTCGCCATCCTAGTGTTATAGTCACCTCGATTCATTTTCTTCAGTCGCTGTAAATCCTTCGGGAATCCTTTCCTGTTCTGCCAAACGGTGCCACACGAGTAAAACCCATCGTTTAGTAAGTCCTGCATGAGGTGCACACTCGTAAAATAGTTATCAAAGAACAAACAGTAATTTTTGTCACACAAATCCGATGACAATGACGTAACCACATCATACCCGAGACCCTTTCCAGACGGTTTGAAATAATGCTTTCCGAGGTATACTTCAAAGTTTAACAGGTAGGCATTGGTGGCATCGTACATCATCCATATTTTGATCCCTCGTTTTATTGGTTTTGTCGGCATGTATTGCTTGTAGGAGAGACGTCCCGTCCATTATATCATTCCTTCGTCGACAGATATATATTGCGAAGGCAAGTAACACGATTTCAATGTTGTTAGTGATGAGTCGATGATGTCGCGAACCTTATATAGTGGATCGTACGAATCTGTCCCTTTAGCAGGTTCGCTCTCTCGGTCACTGACGGGGAAGTATTCTGTGATTTTTTCAAATCTGCGCCGATTCATAACTTTGCTGATGCCGGCGTTTCCGATAAACTCAGCATGTGACCAGTAATGCTTGTATGAGGGAAGGTCATTCACACCCATCATGATGTTCATACCGATGTACGCACGAAGTTCTAGTTCCGAAATATCAGACCAGTATTTATCAGTCTCGCCCTTTTCTTCCATTTTCCACTTGGCATAGTTGTTAGTATGCCTGGCTATTTCGGCATACTTCGATGGCGAGAACATAAAATTGAAATATTCCAAAGCTGTTGCTGTATCAGTATCGAATTCATCGGGTATAACTGGCCCTGTCCTTTGGGTAAATGGCTGAAGTGATACCTTTCGAAGTTTATTTGACCAGCCAATCTGGTTATTATTCAAGCTGCTATCATCGATGGAGGTCACATTGTCGCTGGTAGCAGGGGCAGAGTAATCGTCGTCTGAATCTTCTGATGACGAGGAACCGCAACCTCCGCTAAAATCGCTATCATCTCCCATTAACATGTCGATCACTTGCTGTTTCGAAAATGTTGCAGCCATGTTGTTCTTAAATACTTAGAATGGTACCCAAGTAACACAGCATGTGTCGCGCGCGATGCACACGGTGCCACGTTTATTGTTATTAGATAGGCAAATAACGAGTTGACATAACCGGGTGGTCTCGATTAGAAACATAGCAAAAGCGGGGGGCATAGGGGCGAACTCATTAGTACAGTCTGGGCCTAGTGTGGCGCTCTAGGGCGCTTGTGGGGAAGTCTGGTAACGCGCTCTTATGCGCGTCTATGGATATGTTGCGAGGCGTCCACATGCGCTTATGTGGAAATAGTGCAAAAGCGTCCAGGGACGCTTATGGGGAGTACAGAGATAAAACATGCGCAGAAAATTAATACAATTTTAACGTTACTAAAGTTATCGTTCGCAAACCAAAATGCGCATGCACGGCCGAAATGACGCACACTCGGACAGACGCTGTTGGTTTTCGTAGTTTTCCTGGGACAAATATAACTTTGGCATAATGATCATGTTGAGCCATATCCAAATTAAATCGGTCAATGGTTCACCACACAGTTCGGATGGAAGTGCAACAAGGGCTTTCATGATAACGGATACTGTTTATTTCCCATTTTATCTCTGGTGCCATATCAGGATTAGTGAACATTCATCATTATCGGTGTCCTGTCTACGTCATAATTCAGAAACCCCTCATGTGCCACAAAGTAGTCTAGTCATGTCATGAGACAGAAGCTATCCAGTTGTACGTTTAAAGGTACGGGAGGCCTTGGCGTGGGTATCCTGTCAAAATGTTTCCACCCGTCAAAAACCGGCACAAACAGAAAGAACATCAAAATGTAGACATATGTTTGACCATTGTTATGTAAAAAAAAGAAGCATAAACAGTTACTTTTCTGGTGTTTGTTTATATTATTATGGTAAACATAAAGAGCGTTCTTTGTTGGTGAATTCCTGATATGGAACTAATAAAGAGCGTTTATACCATTTGTGTGTGATTAGCCAGCAGCATTGTGCTGTCTTCTGTAACACAACAGGCTCTTGTTCAGATAAAATATAGTAGATCTTTATGATAACATACTGTTGTTTACGCGATTGTCATGGTATATATGCATTGAACACTAAGCGTGTTAATGTTTTTCTGTTTACGGTGTTTGGAACAGATATGAATATTTTCGACAATTAAGGCCTCCCGTGCCTTTAAGTTATTTGATTACATGTTATGTAAGTCGTCATCATTGTTTTTTTTTTTTATAAAATCGTCATCATTGTTATATTTTCATTTTGTTCTGATGATAATCCATGTTCAATAAACATCTGAATTTGAATTGATGTCCAGATATCTTGTCATGGTACTCTGACAAAACACCCTCAGGAAGAAAACAAACAGTAGGACAAACCTTTTGGGACCAAACGACATTATTACAAAACGCCCTCGGTTGATATAAGTTATCTGGTTGAGGGAGAAAACAAATAACTTGCATTTGGCGTCGTCCGGCAAAACATGTTCTCTGGTGCATATCTTGGTCGGATTTTGTCGTTAAATAATTTAGCACGGGATACAATCCATACAATTGGGACATTGGTCATGGCATGGTACATGGAAGTTGACATCAGCATGTTTATAGGGACAAGCACATTTGGTATAATTCGGCCAAAATAAATCATTAACCAAATGATGCAATACCGGTAAATGCTCTCGTGCAGAATAGACATGTATGTATATACAGGTGTTCCAATCTCGGTAGCTCGAGCGAGAACAGCATTGTTAACCTACGACCGGTTCTGCCAAGTGCGCAACATAAACATGACACGGACCGCACCTCCCCAAGCTGCCTTCATAAGGACAATATAATATCATGCAGCCAATTGCCCTGTATGCATTTGTTGGCAATCAGGCAAATTGTTAGCTAAAGCGGAAATGAATATATTAACCAGTGCACATGGACTTGCAACGCGCTCCGCTCCCATTCCATGCATTCAAACGGCCTCTATGCGCTGTCCCTATTATACATGTACTCGGATAGAGGCAGTTTGGATGCACGTTTTACGTTAATAGTACGGTAGTATTATTAAAGTCAAGGGGATCGATACAATACCCCCGTTTACCATCACTAGAAAATCTGACAAATTTAGCCCATTTATCCAACAATGGCATCTATATCGCCATGGGTGGGTCGGCGATTGATTCTTTCATTTTAAACCATACATGTACAAACGCTCATCAATTTCATTTCTATATGCAAGCATTTAGTATTTTCTTCTGAATATTGTCTCCCAACAGCGTCAAAAAGCAAGGTCTGGGTGGCGCAAACGATGTGGCCCGGCACGCATCCAGCTTATTATAATTACAAAACGATCGAACAATCAACTAAAACGTTTAGCGCTCAATGATCACTTGTTGTCTGATAATGTATCTATGCACACGTCGTCATTATCTATTTTTAACAACCAAATTAGAGGGTAATTATGAAATATTCATTATTGTTTGAACTCTCCATCGCGATTCGCGATCGCATCTACAAACAACTCGACATATGAAGCTGGGTGTGTTCATTTGCTACAATGAGTATATGACTGAACAAAGACACACAACCCCTCCCCACACGTTTCAAACGAAAACATTGTCCCGTTAGAAATGTCCTTAAAGTGTTTGTCGGAAAGTGTCATATGCCATGAAGACATGCAAATAAACGACGAATGGAGATATCGTACGTTGATAACTGCTTATTGCTATATTAAAGATACGGGCGGCGTTGGCAGTGGGTATGCTGTTAAAATATTCACCTCCGTCAAAAACAGCCATAAACCTTAGGGAGACTCTTGAAATAATCCGACCTTATGGAGAATCTCGACATATCATTTCCTATGCAACGCGTAGCTTCTGGGTAAGGTGAGGGCATTTGTTATTAATCGAAAAAAAAATAATATTTTATTGCTATATCAAAGATACGGGCGGTGTTGGCAATCATCGCACACCTTGAAGACAGTATACTATTACACAATACACTATTTACGCCCCATTATGTTTGCATATGAACAATGCTTTAATATTCCATATGTTGATGGCGAGACATCTCGATATATCATTTTCTATGCAACGTAAAGCTTCTGGTTATGGTGAGAGCATTTGGTATCAAACGAACAAAAAATCTTTTATTGCTATATAAAAGATACGGACAGTGTCGGCGGTGGGCATGCTACTAACATATTCACATCCGTCAAATGTGTTACGTAAACAAAAGCAAACAACGTTACCTTTCCTAGGTTTTATTTAGATCCGGATATGGTAAACATAAAGAGCGTTATTTGTTACTACTTTCCTTATATGGAAATAATAAAGAGCGTTTATATAATGTTTGTGTGATTAACCACTATAATTGCGCTGTGTTATGTAAACAGAAGCAAAACTTCCGTAACACGAGCATGCTGTTGTTTACGCAATCATCGTACACATAGAGGACAATACACTATTCACGCGCTGATTACGTTTGCATCTGAACAAAACTGTACATATTTTAATATTCCATCTGTTGGTGGCGATTTGACCACATATTAATATTTCTGCAACGAACACCGCCCGTGCCTTTAATTATTATAACCAATGCCATGTACTGATATACATATACATATAGCTAACAAAATTAACGACATTAGTGAGACTCTTGAAATAATCCGACCTTAGGGAGACATCTCGACAAAGCTATATATATTTTAATATTCCATCTGTTGGTGGCGATTTGATCACATATGAATAGTTCTGCAACGAACGCCGCCCGTGCCTTTAATTATTATAACCAATACCATGTTATGATATACATATACCTAACAACATGAAACGACATTCGGGAGACTCTTGAAATAATCCGACCTTAGGCAGACATCTCAATATATCATTTTCCATGCAACGTGCAGCTTCTGGGTATGGTGAGAGCATTTGGTATTAATTAAAAAATATCTTTTATTGCTCATATTATAGATACGGGCGGTGTTGGCGGTGGGTATGCTGTTAAAATATTCATCTCCGTCAAAAACCGCCATAAACAGAAATAGTAAAATATAGGCAGCATTTGTTGTTATATCATACAGAAATATGGCATAAACAGTATGTTATTGTCAATTGTTTTCACTTTGTTGTGCAAACAAAAGGAAAAAACCGTTACGTTTCCGGACTTTTGTATAGATCCGGATATGGTAAGCATAAAGAGCGTTCTTTGTTACTATTTTTCTTATATGGAAATAATGAAGAGCGTTTATAGAATGTTTGTGTGATTAACCAATATGATTGCGTTGTGTTTTGTAAACAGAAGCAAAACTTCTGTAACACGAGCATGCTGTTGTTTACGCAATCATCGTACACATTGAGGACAATAGACTATTCGTTCGCTGATTATGTTTGCATATGAACAAAACTGTACATATTTTAATATTCCATCTGTTGGTGGCGATTTGACCACATATTAATATTTCTGCAACGAACACCGCCCGTGCCTTTAATTATTATAACCAATGCCATGTACTGATATACATATACATATAGCTAACAAAATTAACGACATTAGGGAGACTCTTGAAATAATCCTACCTTAGGGAGACATCTCGACAAAGCTATATATATTTTAATATTCCATCTGTTGGTGGCGATTTGATCACATATGAATAGTTCTGCAACGAACGTCACCCGTGCCTTTAATTATTATAACCAATGCCATGTACTGATATACATATACATATAGCTAACAAAATTAACGACATTAGTGAGACTCTTGAAATAATCCGACCTTAGGGAGACATCTCGACAAAGCTATATATATTTTAATATTCCATCTGTTGGTGGCGATTTGATCACATATGAATAGTTCTGCAACGAACGCTGCCCGTGCCTTTAATTATTATAACCAATACCATGTTATGATATACATATACCTAACAACATGAAACGACATTCGGGAGACTCTTGAAATAATCCGACCTTAGGCAGACATCTCAATATATCATTTTCCATGCAACGTGCAGCTTCTGGGTATGGTGAGAGCATTTGGTATTAATAAAAAAACATCTTTTATTGCTCATATTATAGATACGGGCGGTGTTGGCGGTGGGTATGCTGTTAAAATATTCATCTCCGTCAAAAACCGCCATAAACAGAAATAGTAAAATATTGGCAGAATTTGTTGTTATATCATACAGAAATATGGCATAAACAGTATGTTGTTGTCAATTGTTTTCACTTTGTTGTGCAAACAAAAGGAAAAAACCGTTACGTTTCCTGACTTTTGTATAGATCCGGATATGGTAAGCATAAAGAGCGTTGTTTGTTACTATTTTTCTTATATGGAAATAATGAAGAGCGTTTATATAATGTTTGTGTGATTAACCAATATGATTGCGTTGTGTTATGTAAACAGAAGCAAAACTTCTGTAACACGAGCATGCTGTTGTTTACGCAATCATCGTACACATTGAGGACAATACACTATTCATGCGCTGATTACGTTTGCATATGAACAAAACTGTATATATTTTAATATTCCATCAATTGGTGGCGATTTGACCACATATTAATATTTCTGCAACGAACACCGCCCGTGCCTTTAATGATTATAACCAATGCCATGTACTGATATACATATACATATACATATAGCTAACAAAATTAACGACATTAGGTAGACTCTTGAAATAATCCGACCTTAGGGAGACATCTCGACAAAGCTATATATATTTTAATATTCCATCTGTTGGTGGCGATTTGATCACATATGAATAGTTCTGCAACGAACGCCACCAGTGCCTTTAATTATTATAACCAATGCCATGTACTGATATACATATACATATAGCTTACAAAATTAACGACATTAGGGAGACTCTTGAAATAATCCGACCTTAGGGAGACATCTCGACAAAGCTATATATATTTTAATATTCCATCTGTTGGTGGCGATTTGATCACATATGAATAGTTCTGCAACGAACGCCGCCCGTGCCTATTAATTATTATAACCAATACCATGTAATGATATACATATACCTAACAACATGAAACGACATTCGGGAGACTCTTGAAATAATCCGACCTTAACCAGACATCTCAATATATCATTTTCCATGCAACGTGCAGCTTCTGGGTATGATGAGAGCATTTGGTATTAATAAAAAAACATCTTTTATTGCTCATATTAAAGATACGGGCGGTGTTGGCGGTGGGTATGCTATTAAAATATTCATCTCCGTCAAAAACCGCCATAAACAGAAATAGTAAAATATAGGCAGAAGTTGTTGTTATATCATACAGAAATATGGCATAAACAGTATGTTATTGTCAATTGTTTTCACTTTGTTGTGCAAACAAAAGGAAAAAACCGTTACGTTTCCTGACTTTTGTATAGATCCGGATTGGGTAAGCATAAAGAGCGTTGTTTGTTACTATTTTTCTTATATGGAAATAATGAAGAGCGTTTATATAATGTTTGTGTGATTAACCAATATGATTGCGTTGTGTTATCTAAACAGGAGCAAAACTTCTGTAACACGAGCATGCTGTTGTTTACGCAATCATCGTACACATTGAGGACAATACACTATTCACGCGCTGATTACGTTTGCATATGAACAAAACTGTACATATTTTAATATTCCATCTGTTGGTGGCGATTTGACCACATATTAATATTTCTGCAACGAACACCGCCCGTGCCTTTAATTATTATAACCAATGCCATGTACTGATATACATATACATATAGCTAACAAAATTAACGACATTATATAGGGAGACTCTTGAAATAATCCGACCTTAGGGAGACATCTCAACAAAGCTATATATATTTTAATATTCCATCTGTTGGTGGCGATTTGATCACATATGAATAGTTCTGCAACGAACGCCGCCCGTGCCTTTAATTATTATAACCAATACCATGTAATGATATACATATACCTAACAACATGAAACGACATTCGGGAGACTCTTGAAATAATCCGACCTTAGGCAGACATCTCAATATATAATTTTCCATGCAACGTGCAGCTTCAGGGTATGGTGAGAGCATTTGGTACTAATAAAAAAACATATTTTATTGCTCATATTATAGATACGGGCGGTGTTGGCGGTGGGTATGCTGTTAAAATATTCATCTCCGTCAAAAACCGCCATAAACAGAAATAGTAAAATATAGGCAGAAGTTGTTGTTATATCATACAGAAATATGGCATAAACAGTATGTTATTGTCAATTGTTTTCACTTTGTTGTGCAAACAAAAGGAAAAAACCTTACGTGTCCTGACTTTTGTATAGATCCGGATTGGGTAAGCATAAAGAGCGTTGTTTGTTACTATTTTTCTTATATGGAAATAATGAAGAGCGTTTATATAATGTTTGTGTGATTAACCAATATGATTGCGTTGTGTTTTGTAAACAGAAGCAAAACTTCTGTAACACGAGCATGCTGTTGTTTACGCAATCATCGTACACATTGAGGACAATACACTATTCACGCGCTGATTACGTTTGCATATGAACAAAACTGTACATATTTTAATATTCCATCTGTTGGTGGCGATTTGACCACATATTAATATTTCTGCAACGAACACCGCCCGTGCCTTTAATTATTATAACCAATGCCATGTACTGATATACATATACATATAGCTAACAAAATTAACGACATTAGGGAGACTCTTGAAATAATCGGACCTTAGGGAGACATCTCAACAAAGCTATATATATTTTAATATTCCATCTGTTGGTGGCGATTTGATCACATATGAATAGTTCTGCAACGAACGCCACCCGTGCCTTTAATTATTATAACCAATACCATGTAATGATATACATATACCTAACAACATGAAACGACATTCGGGAGACTCTTGAAATAATCCGACCTTAGGCAGACATCTCAATATATCATTTTCCATGCAACGTGCAGCTTCAGGGTATGGTGAGAGCATTTGGTATTAATAAAAAAACATCTTTTATTGCTCATATTAAAGATACGGATTGTCTTTAGCGGTGGGTATGCTGTTAAAATATTCAGCTCCGTCAAAAACCACCATAAACAGAAATAGTAAAATATAGGCAGAATTTGTTGTTATATCATACAGAACTATGGCATAAACAGTACGTTACGTTTCCTGACTTTTGTATAGATCCGGATATGGTAAGCATAAACAGCGTTTTTTGTTACTATATTTCTTATATGGAAATAATGAAGAGCGTTTATATCATGTTTGTGTGATTAACCAATATGATTGCGTTGTGTTATGTAAACAGAAGCAAAACTTCTGTAACACGAGCATACTGTTGTTTACGCAATCATGGTACACATTGTGGACAATACACTATTCATGCGCTGATTACGTTTGCATATGAACAAAACTGTACATATTTTAATATTCCATCTGTTGGTGACGATTTGACCACATACTAATATTTCTGCAACGAACACCGCCCGTGCCTTTAATTATTATAACCAATGCCACGTACTGATATACATATACATATAGCTAACAAAATTAACGACATTAGGGAGACTCTTGAAATAATCCTACCTTAGGGAGACATCTCGACAAAGCTATATATATTTTAATATTCCATCTGTTGGTGGCGATTTGATCACATATGAATAGTTCTGCAACGAACGTCACCCGTGCCTTTAATTATTATAACCAATGCCATGTACTGATATACATATACATATAGCTAACAAAATTAACGACATTAGTGAGACTCTTGAAATAATCCGACCTTAGGGAGACATCTCGACAAAGCTATATATATTTTAATATTCCATCTGTTGGTGGCGATTTGATCACATATGAATAGTTCTGCAACGAACGCTGCCCGTGCCTTTAATTATTATAACCAATACCATGTTATGATATACATATACCTAACAACATGAAACGACATTCGGGAGACTCTTGAAATAATCCGACCTTAGGCAGACATCTCAATATATCATTTTCCATGCAACGTGCAGCTTCTGGGTATGGTGAGAGCATTTGGTATTAATAAAAAAACATCTTTTATTGCTCATATTATAGATACGGGCGGTGTTGGCGGTGGGTATGCTGTTAAAATATTCATCTCCGTCAAAAACCGCCATAAACAGAAATAGTAAAATATTGGCAGAATTTGTTGTTATATCATACAGAAATATGGCATAAACAGTATGTTGTTGTCAATTGTTTTCACTTTGTTGTGCAAACAAAAGGAAAAAACCGTTACGTTTCATGACTTTTGTATAGATCCGGATATGGTAAGCATAAAGAGCGTTGTTTGTTACTATTTTTCTTATATGGAAATAATGAAGAGCGTTTATATAATGTTTGTGTGATTAACCAATATGATTGCGTTGTGTTATGTAAACAGAAGCAAAACTTCTGTAACACGAGCATGCTGTTGTTTACGCAATCATCGTACACATTGAGGACAATACACTATTCATGCGCTGATTACGTTTGCATATGAACAAAACTGTATATATTTTAATATTCCATCAATTGGTGGCGATTTGACCACATATTAATATTTCTGCAACGAACACCGCCCGTGCCTTTAATGATTATAACCAATGCCATGTACTGATATACATATACATATACATATAGCTAACAAAATTAACGACATTAGGTAGACTCTTGAAATAATCCGACCTTAGGGAGACATCTCGACAAAGCTATATATATTTTAATATTCCATCTGTTGGTGGCGATTTGATCACATATGAATAGTTCTGCAACGAACGCCACCAGTGCCTTTAATTATTATAACCAATGCCATGTACTGATATACATATACATATAGCTTACAAAATTAACGACATTAGGGAGACTCTTGAAATAATCCGACCTTAGGGAGACATCTCGACAAAGCTATATATATTTTAATATTCCATCTGTTGGTGGCGATTTGATCACATATGAATAGTTCTGCAACGAACGCCGCCCGTGCCTATTAATTATTATAACCAATACCATGTAATGATATACATATACCTAACAACATGAAACGACATTCGGGAGACTCTTGAAATAATCCGACCTTAACCAGACATCTCAATATATCATTTTCCATGCAACGTGCAGCTTCTGGGTATGATGAGAGCATTTGGTATTAATAAAAAAACATCTTTTATTGCTCATATTAAAGATACGGGCGGTGTTGGCGGTGGGTATGCTATTAAAATATTCATCTCCGTCAAAAACCGCCATAAACAGAAATAGTAAAATATAGGCAGAAGTTGTTGTTATATCATACAGAAATATGGCATAAACAGTATGTTATTGTCAATTGTTTTCACTTTGTTGTGCAAACAAAAGGAAAAAACCGTTACGTTTCCTGACTTTTGTATAGATCCGGATTGGGTAAGCATAAAGAGCGTTGTTTGTTACTATTTTTCTTATATGGAAATAATGAAGAGCGTTTATATAATGTTTGTGTGATTAACCAATATGATTGCGTTGTGTTATCTAAACAGGAGCAAAACTTCTGTAACACGAGCATGCTGTTGTTTACGCAATCATCGTACACATTGAGGACAATACACTATTCACGCGCTGATTACGTTTGCATATGAACAAAACTGTACATATTTTAATATTCCATCTGTTGGTGGCGATTTGACCACATATTAATATTTCTGCAACGAACACCGCCCGTGCCTTTAATTATTATAACCAATGCCATGTACTGATATACATATACATATAGCTAACAAAATTAACGACATTATATAGGGAGACTCTTGAAATAATCCGACCTTAGGGAGACATCTCAACAAAGCTATATATATTTTAATATTCCATCTGTTGGTGGCGATTTGATCACATATGAATAGTTCTGCAACGAACGCCGCCCGTGCCTTTAATTATTATAACCAATACCATGTAATGATATACATATACCTAACAACATGAAACGACATTCGGGAGACTCTTGAAATAATCCGACCTTAGGCAGACATCTCAATATATAATTTTCCATGCAACGTGCAGCTTCAGGGTATGGTGAGAGCATTTGGTACTAATAAAAAAACATATTTTATTGCTCATATTATAGATACGGGCGGTGTTGGCGGTGGGTATGCTGTTAAAATATTCATCTCCGTCAAAAACCGCCATAAACAGAAATAGTAAAATATAGGCAGAAGTTGTTGTTATATCATACAGAAATATGGCATAAACAGTATGTTATTGTCAATTGTTTTCACTTTGTTGTGCAAACAAAAGGAAAAAACCTTACGTGTCCTGACTTTTGTATAGATCCGGATTGGGTAAGCATAAAGAGCGTTGTTTGTTACTATTTTTCTTATATGGAAATAATGAAGAGCGTTTATATAATGTTTGTGTGATTAACCAATATGATTGCGTTGTGTTTTGTAAACAGAAGCAAAACTTCTGTAACACGAGCATGCTGTTGTTTACGCAATCATCGTACACATTGAGGACAATACACTATTCACGCGCTGATTACGTTTGCATATGAACAAAACTGTACATATTTTAATATTCCATCTGTTGGTGGCGATTTGACCACATATTAATATTTCTGCAACGAACACCGCCCGTGCCTTTAATTATTATAACCAATGCCATGTACTGATATACATATACATATAGCTAACAAAATTAACGACATTAGGGAGACTCTTGAAATAATCGGACCTTAGGGAGACATCTCAACAAAGCTATATATATTTTAATATTCCATCTGTTGGTGGCGATTTGATCACATATGAATAGTTCTGCAACGAACGCCACCCGTGCCTTTAATTATTATAACCAATACCATGTAATGATATACATATACCTAACAACATGAAACGACATTCGGGAGACTCTTGAAATAATCCGACCTTAGGCAGACATCTCAATATATCATTTTCCATGCAACGTGCAGCTTCAGGGTATGGTGAGAGCATTTGGTATTAATAAAAAAACATCTTTTATTGCTCATATTAAAGATACGGATTGTCTTTAGCGGTGGGTATGCTGTTAAAATATTCAGCTCCGTCAAAAACCACCATAAACAGAAATAGTAAAATATAGGCAGAATTTGTTGTTATATCATACAGAACTATGGCATAAACAGTACGTTACGTTTCCTGACTTTTGTATAGATCCGGATATGGTAAGCATAAACAGCGTTTTTTGTTACTATATTTCTTATATGGAAATAATGAAGAGCGTTTATATCATGTTTGTGTGATTAACCAATATGATTGCGTTGTGTTATGTAAACAGAAGCAAAACTTCTGTAACACGAGCATACTGTTGTTTACGCAATCATGGTACACATTGTGGACAATACACTATTCATGCGCTGATTACGTTTGCATATGAACAAAACTGTACATATTTTAATATTCCATCTGTTGGTGACGATTTGACCACATACTAATATTTCTGCAACGAACACCGCCCGTGCCTTTAATTATTATAACCAATGCCACGTACTGATATACATATACATATAGCTAACAAAATTAACGACATTAGGGAGACTCTTGAAATAATCCTACCTTAGGGAGACATCTCGACAAAGCTATATATATTTTAATATTCCATCTGTTGGTGGCGATTTGATCACATATGAATAGTTCTGCAACGAACGTCACCCGTGCCTTTAATTATTATAACCAATGCCATGTACTGATATACATATACATATAGCTAACAAAATTAACGACATTAGTGAGACTCTTGAAATAATCCGACCTTAGGGAGACATCTCGACAAAGCTATATATATTTTAATATTCCATCTGTTGGTGGCGATTTGATCACATATGAATAGTTCTGCAACGAACGCCGCCCGTGCCTTTAATTATTATAACCAATACCATGTTATGATATACATATACCTAACAACATGAAACGACATTCGGGAGACTCTTGAAATAATCCGACCTTAGGCAGACATCTCAATATATCATTTTCCATGCAACGTGCAGCTTCTGGGTATGGTGAGAGCATTTGGTATTAATAAAAAAACATCTTTTATTGCTCATATTATAGATACGGGCGGTGTTGGCGGTGGGTATGCTGTTAAAATATTCATCTCCGTCAAAAACCGCCATAAACAGAAATAGTAAAATATTGGCAGAATTTGTTGTTATATCATACAGAAATATGGCATAAACAGTATGTTGTTGTCAATTGTTTTCACTTTGTTGTGCAAACAAAAGGAAAAAACCGTTACGTTTCCTGACTTTTGTATAGATCCGGATATGGTAAGCATAAAGAGCGTTGTTTGTTACTATTTTTCTTATATGGAAATAATGAAGAGCGTTTATATAATGTTTGTGTGATTAACCAATATGATTGCGTTGTGTTATGTAAACAGAAGCAAAACTTCTGTAACACGAGCATGCTGTTGTTTACGCAATCATCGTACACATTGAGGACAATACACTATTCATGCGCTGATTACGTTTGCATATGAACAAAACTGTATATATTTTAATATTCCATCAATTGGTGGCGATTTGACCACATATTAATATTTCTGCAACGAACACCGCCCGTGCCTTTAATGATTATAACCAATGCCATGTACTGATATACATATACATATACATATAGCTAACAAAATTAACGACATTAGGTAGACTCTTGAAATAATCCGACCTTAGGGAGACATCTCGACAAAGCTATATATATTTTAATATTCCATCTGTTGGTGGCGATTTGATCACATATGAATAGTTCTGCAACGAACGCCACCAGTGCCTTTAATTATTATAACCAATGCCATGTACTGATATACATATACATATAGCTTACAAAATTAACGACATTAGGGAGACTCTTGAAATAATCCGACCTTAGGGAGACATCTCGACAAAGCTATATATATTTTAATATTCCATCTGTTGGTGGCGATTTGATCACATATGAATAGTTCTGCAACGAACGCCGCCCGTGCCTATTAATTATTATAACCAATACCATGTAATGATATACATATACCTAACAACATGAAACGACATTCGGGAGACTCTTGAAATAATCCGACCTTAACCAGACATCTCAATATATCATTTTCCATGCAACGTGCAGCTTCTGGGTATGATGAGAGCATTTGGTATTAATAAAAAAACATCTTTTATTGCTCATATTAAAGATACGGGCGGTGTTGGCGGTGGGTATGCTATTAAAATATTCATCTCCGTCAAAAACCGCCATAAACAGAAATAGTAAAATATAGGCAGAAGTTGTTGTTATATCATACAGAAATATGGCATAAACAGTATGTTATTGTCAATTGTTTTCACTTTGTTGTGCAAACAAAAGGAAAAAACCGTTACGTTTCCTGACTTTTGTATAGATCCGGATTGGGTAAGCATAAAGAGCGTTGTTTGTTACTATTTTTCTTATATGGAAATAATGAAGAGCGTTTATATAATGTTTGTGTGATTAACCAATATGATTGCGTTGTGTTATCTAAACAGGAGCAAAACTTCTGTAACACGAGCATGCTGTTGTTTACGCAATCATCGTACACATTGAGGACAATACACTATTCACGCGCTGATTACGTTTGCATATGAACAAAACTGTACATATTTTAATATTCCATCTGTTGGTGGCGATTTGACCACATATTAATATTTCTGCAACGAACACCGCCCGTGCCTTTAATTATTATAACCAATGCCATGTACTGATATACATATACATATAGCTAACAAAATTAACGACATTATATAGGGAGACTCTTGAAATAATCCGACCTTAGGGAGACATCTCAACAAAGCTATATATATTTTAATATTCCATCTGTTGGTGGCGATTTGATCACATATGAATAGTTCTGCAACGAACGCCGCCCGTGCCTTTAATTATTATAACCAATACCATGTAATGATATACATATACCTAACAACATGAAACGACATTCGGGAGACTCTTGAAATAATCCGACCTTAGGCAGACATCTCAATATATAATTTTCCATGCAACGTGCAGCTTCAGGGTATGGTGAGAGCATTTGGTACTAATAAAAAAACATATTTTATTGCTCATATTATAGATACGGGCGGTGTTGGCGGTGGGTATGCTGTTAAAATATTCATCTCCGTCAAAAACCGCCATAAACAGAAATAGTAAAATATAGGCAGAAGTTGTTGTTATATCATACAGAAATATGGCATAAACAGTATGTTATTGTCAATTGTTTTCACTTTGTTGTGCAAACAAAAGGAAAAAACCTTACGTGTCCTGACTTTTGTATAGATCCGGATTGGGTAAGCATAAAGAGCGTTGTTTGTTACTATTTTTCTTATATGGAAATAATGAAGAGCGTTTATATAATGTTTGTGTGATTAACCAATATGATTGCGTTGTGTTTTGTAAACAGAAGCAAAACTTCTGTAACACGAGCATGCTGTTGTTTACGCAATCATCGTACACATTGAGGACAATACACTATTCACGCGCTGATTACGTTTGCATATGAACAAAACTGTACATATTTTAATATTCCATCTGTTGGTGGCGATTTGACCACATATTAATATTTCTGCAACGAACACCGCCCGTGCCTTTAATTATTATAACCAATGCCATGTACTGATATACATATACATATAGCTAACAAAATTAACGACATTAGGGAGACTCTTGAAATAATCGGACCTTAGGGAGACATCTCAACAAAGCTATATATATTTTAATATTCCATCTGTTGGTGGCGATTTGATCACATATGAATAGTTCTGCAACGAACGCCACCCGTGCCTTTAATTATTATAACCAATACCATGTAATGATATACATATACCTAACAACATGAAACGACATTCGGGAGACTCTTGAAATAATCCGACCTTAGGCAGACATCTCAATATATCATTTTCCATGCAACGTGCAGCTTCAGGGTATGGTGAGAGCATTTGGTATTAATAAAAAAACATCTTTTATTGCTCATATTAAAGATACGGATTGTCTTTAGCGGTGGGTATGCTGTTAAAATATTCAGCTCCGTCAAAAACCACCATAAACAGAAATAGTAAAATATAGGCAGAATTTGTTGTTATATCATACAGAACTATGGCATAAACAGTACGTTACGTTTCCTGACTTTTGTATAGATCCGGATATGGTAAGCATAAACAGCGTTTTTTGTTACTATATTTCTTATATGGAAATAATGAAGAGCGTTTATATCATGTTTGTGTGATTAACCAATATGATTGCGTTGTGTTATGTAAACAGAAGCAAAACTTCTGTAACACGAGCATACTGTTGTTTACGCAATCATGGTACACATTGTGGACAATACACTATTCATGCGCTGATTACGTTTGCATATGAACAAAACTGTACATATTTTAATATTCCATCTGTTGGTGACGATTTGACCACATACTAATATTTCTGCAACGAACACCGCCCGTGCCTTTAATTATTATAACCAATGCCACGTACTGATATACATATACATATAGCTAACAAAATTAACGACATTAGGGAGACTCTTGAAATAATCCTACCTTAGGGAGACATCTCGACAAAGCTATATATATTTTAATATTCCATCTGTTGGTGGCGATTTGATCACATATGAATAGTTCTGCAACGAACGTCACCCGTGCCTTTAATTATTATAACCAATGCCATGTACTGATATACATATACATATAGCTAACAAAATTAACGACATTAGTGAGACTCTTGAAATAATCCGACCTTAGGGAGACATCTCGACAAAGCTATATATATTTTAATATTCCATCTGTTGGTGGCGATTTGATCACATATGAATAGTTCTGCAACGAACGCCGCCCGTGCCTTTAATTATTATAACCAATACCATGTTATGATATACATATACCTAACAACATGAAACGACATTCGGGAGACTCTTGAAATAATCCGACCTTAGGCAGACATCTCAATATATCATTTTCCATGCAACGTGCAGCTTCTGGGTATGGTGAGAGCATTTGGTATTAATAAAAAAACATCTTTTATTGCTCATATTATAGATACGGGCGGTGTTGGCGGTGGGTATGCTGTTAAAATATTCATCTCCGTCAAAAACCGCCATAAACAGAAATAGTAAAATATTGGCAGAATTTGTTGTTATATCATACAGAAATATGGCATAAACAGTATGTTGTTGTCAATTGTTTTCACTTTGTTGTGCAAACAAAAGGAAAAAACCGTTACGTTTCATGACTTTTGTATAGATCCGGATATGGTAAGCATAAAGAGCGTTGTTTGTTACTATTTTTCTTATATGGAAATAATGAAGAGCGTTTATATAATGTTTGTGTGATTAACCAATATGATTGCGTTGTGTTATGTAAACAGAAGCAAAACTTCTGTAACACGAGCATGCTGTTGTTTACGCAATCATCGTACACATTGAGGACAATACACTATTCATGCGCTGATTACGTTTGCATATGAACAAAACTGTATATATTTTAATATTCCATCAATTGGTGGCGATTTGACCACATATTAATATTTCTGCAACGAACACCGCCCGTGCCTTTAATGATTATAACCAATGCCATGTACTGATATACATATACATATACATATAGCTAACAAAATTAACGACATTAGGTAGACTCTTGAAATAATCCGACCTTAGGGAGACATCTCGACAAAGCTATATATATTTTAATATTCCATCTGTTGGTGGCGATTTGATCACATATGAATAGTTCTGCAACGAACGCCACCAGTGCCTTTAATTATTATAACCAATGCCATGTACTGATATACATATACATATAGCTTACAAAATTAACGACATTAGGGAGACTCTTGAAATAATCCGACCTTAGGGAGACATCTCGACAAAGCTATATATATTTTAATATTCCATCTGTTGGTGGCGATTTGATCACATATGAATAGTTCTGCAACGAACGCCGCCCGTGCCTATTAATTATTATAACCAATACCATGTAATGATATACATATACCTAACAACATGAAACGACATTCGGGAGACTCTTGAAATAATCCGACCTTAACCAGACATCTCAATATATCATTTTCCATGCAACGTGCAGCTTCTGGGTATGATGAGAGCATTTGGTATTAATAAAAAAACATCTTTTATTGCTCATATTAAAGATACGGGCGGTGTTGGCGGTGGGTATGCTATTAAAATATTCATCTCCGTCAAAAACCGCCATAAACAGAAATAGTAAAATATAGGCAGAAGTTGTTGTTATATCATACAGAAATATGGCATAAACAGTATGTTATTGTCAATTGTTTTCACTTTGTTGTGCAAACAAAAGGAAAAAACCGTTACGTTTCCTGACTTTTGTATAGATCCGGATTGGGTAAGCATAAAGAGCGTTGTTTGTTACTATTTTTCTTATATGGAAATAATGAAGAGCGTTTATATAATGTTTGTGTGATTAACCAATATGATTGCGTTGTGTTATCTAAACAGGAGCAAAACTTCTGTAACACGAGCATGCTGTTGTTTACGCAATCATCGTACACATTGAGGACAATACACTATTCACGCGCTGATTACGTTTGCATATGAACAAAACTGTACATATTTTAATATTCCATCTGTTGGTGGCGATTTGACCACATATTAATATTTCTGCAACGAACACCGCCCGTGCCTTTAATTATTATAACCAATGCCATGTACTGATATACATATACATATAGCTAACAAAATTAACGACATTATATAGGGAGACTCTTGAAATAATCCGACCTTAGGGAGACATCTCAACAAAGCTATATATATTTTAATATTCCATCTGTTGGTGGCGATTTGATCACATATGAATAGTTCTGCAACGAACGCCGCCCGTGCCTTTAATTATTATAACCAATACCATGTAATGATATACATATACCTAACAACATGAAACGACATTCGGGAGACTCTTGAAATAATCCGACCTTAGGCAGACATCTCAATATATAATTTTCCATGCAACGTGCAGCTTCAGGGTATGGTGAGAGCATTTGGTACTAATAAAAAAAACATATTTTATTGCTCATATTATAGATACGGGCGGTGTTGGCGGTGGGTATGCTGT
Source organism: Siphonodentalium dalli (assembly GCA_032622095.1). Classification (NCBI taxonomy): domain Eukaryota; kingdom Metazoa; phylum Mollusca; class Scaphopoda; order Gadilida; family Siphonodentaliidae; genus Siphonodentalium; species Siphonodentalium dalli. Next base: position 44,052,828 of record CP136065.1, on the reverse strand, counting down.
TAAAATATTCATCTCCGTCAAAAACCGCCATAAACAGAAATAGTAAAATATAGGCAGAAGTTGTTGTTATATCATACAGAAATATGGCATAAACAGTATGTTATTGTCAATTGTTTTCACTTTGTTGTGCAAACAAAAGGAAAAAACCTTACGTGTCCTGACTTTTGTATAGATCCGGATTGGGTAAGCATAAAGAGCGTTGTTTGTTACTATTTTTCTTATATGGAAATAATGAAGAGCGTTTATATAATGTTTGTGTGATTAACCAATATGATTGCGTTGTGTTTTGTAAACAGAAGCAAAACTTCTGTAACACGAGCATGCTGTTGTTTACGCAATCATCGTACACATTGAGGACAATACACTATTCACGCGCTGATTACGTTTGCATATGAACAAAACTGTACATATTTTAATATTCCATCTGTTGGTGGCGATTTGACCACATATTAATATTTCTGCAACGAACACCGCCCGTGCCTTTAATTATTATAACCAATGCCATGTACTGATATACATATACATATAGCTAACAAAATTAACGACATTAGGGAGACTCTTGAAATAATCGGACCTTAGGGAGACATCTCAACAAAGCTATATATATTTTAATATTCCATCTGTTGGTGGCGATTTGATCACATATGAATAGTTCTGCAACGAACGCCACCCGTGCCTTTAATTATTATAACCAATACCATGTAATGATATACATATACCTAACAACATGAAACGACATTCGGGAGACTCTTGAAATAATCCGACCTTAGGCAGACATCTCAATATATCATTTTCCATGCAACGTGCAGCTTCAGGGTATGGTGAGAGCATTTGGTATTAATAAAAAAACATCTTTTATTGCTCATATTAAAGATACGGATTGTCTTTAGCGGTGGGTATGCTGTTAAAATATTCAGCTCCGTCAAAAACCACCATAAACAGAAATAGTAAAATATAGGCAGAATTTGTTGTTATATCATACAGAACTATGGCATAAACAGTACGTTACGTTTCCTGACTTTTGTATAGATCCGGATATGGTAAGCATAAACAGCGTTTTTTGTTACTATATTTCTTATATGGAAATAATGAAGAGCGTTTATATCATGTTTGTGTGATTAACCAATATGATTGCGTTGTGTTATGTAAACAGAAGCAAAACTTCTGTAACACGAGCATACTGTTGTTTACGCAATCATGGTACACATTGTGGACAATACACTATTCATGCGCTGATTACGTTTGCATATGAACAAAACTGTACATATTTTAATATTCCATCTGTTGGTGACGATTTGACCACATACTAATATTTCTGCAACGAACACCGCCCGTGCCTTTAATTATTATAACCAATGCCACGTACTGATATACATATACATATAGCTAACAAAATTAACGACATTAGGGAGACTCTTGAAATAATCCTACCTTAGGGAGACATCTCGACAAAGCTATATATATTTTAATATTCCATCTGTTGGTGGCGATTTGATCACATATGAATAGTTCTGCAACGAACGTCACCCGTGCCTTTAATTATTATAACCAATGCCATGTACTGATATACATATACATATAGCTAACAAAATTAACGACATTAGTGAGACTCTTGAAATAATCCGACCTTAGGGAGACATCTCGACAAAGCTATATATATTTTAATATTCCATCTGTTGGTGGCGATTTGATCACATATGAATAGTTCTGCAACGAACGCCGCCCGTGCCTTTAATTATTATAACCAATACCATGTTATGATATACATATACCTAACAACATGAAACGACATTCGGGAGACTCTTGAAATAATCCGACCTTAGGCAGACATCTCAATATATCATTTTCCATGCAACGTGCAGCTTCTGGGTATGGTGAGAGCATTTGGTATTAATAAAAAAACATCTTTTATTGCTCATATTATAGATACGGGCGGTGTTGGCGGTGGGTATGCTGTTAAAATATTCATCTCCGTCAAAAACCGCCATAAACAGAAATAGTAAAATATTGGCAGAATTTGTTGTTATATCATACAGAAATATGGCATAAACAGTATGTTGTTGTCAATTGTTTTCACTTTGTTGTGCAAACAAAAGGAAAAAACCGTTACGTTTCCTGACTTTTGTATAGATCCGGATATGGTAAGCATAAAGAGCGTTGTTTGTTACTATTTTTCTTATATGGAAATAATGAAGAGCGTTTATATAATGTTTGTGTGATTAACCAATATGATTGCGTTGTGTTATGTAAACAGAAGCAAAACTTCTGTAACACGAGCATGCTGTTGTTTACGCAATCATCGTACACATTGAGGACAATACACTATTCATGCGCTGATTACGTTTGCATATGAACAAAACTGTATATATTTTAATATTCCATCAATTGGTGGCGATTTGACCACATATTAATATTTCTGCAACGAACACCGCCCGTGCCTTTAATGATTATAACCAATGCCATGTACTGATATACATATACATATACATATAGCTAACAAAATTAACGACATTAGGTAGACTCTTGAAATAATCCGACCTTAGGGAGACATCTCGACAAAGCTATATATATTTTAATATTCCATCTGTTGGTGGCGATTTGATCACATATGAATAGTTCTGCAACGAACGCCACCAGTGCCTTTAATTATTATAACCAATGCCATGTACTGATATACATATACATATAGCTTACAAAATTAACGACATTAGGGAGACTCTTGAAATAATCCGACCTTAGGGAGACATCTCGACAAAGCTATATATATTTTAATATTCCATCTGTTGGTGGCGATTTGATCACATATGAATAGTTCTGCAACGAACGCCGCCCGTGCCTATTAATTATTATAACCAATACCATGTAATGATATACATATACCTAACAACATGAAACGACATTCGGGAGACTCTTGAAATAATCCGACCTTAACCAGACATCTCAATATATCATTTTCCATGCAACGTGCAGCTTCTGGGTATGATGAGAGCATTTGGTATTAATAAAAAAACATCTTTTATTGCTCATATTAAAGATACGGGCGGTGTTGGCGGTGGGTATGCTATTAAAATATTCATCTCCGTCAAAAACCGCCATAAACAGAAATAGTAAAATATAGGCAGAAGTTGTTGTTATATCATACAGAAATATGGCATAAACAGTATGTTATTGTCAATTGTTTTCACTTTGTTGTGCAAACAAAAGGAAAAAACCGTTACGTTTCCTGACTTTTGTATAGATCCGGATTGGGTAAGCATAAAGAGCGTTGTTTGTTACTATTTTTCTTATATGGAAATAATGAAGAGCGTTTATATAATGTTTGTGTGATTAACCAATATGATTGCGTTGTGTTATCTAAACAGGAGCAAAACTTCTGTAACACGAGCATGCTGTTGTTTACGCAATCATCGTACACATTGAGGACAATACACTATTCACGCGCTGATTACGTTTGCATATGAACAAAACTGTACATATTTTAATATTCCATCTGTTGGTGGCGATTTGACCACATATTAATATTTCTGCAACGAACACCGCCCGTGCCTTTAATTATTATAACCAATGCCATGTACTGATATACATATACATATAGCTAACAAAATTAACGACATTATATAGGGAGACTCTTGAAATAATCCGACCTTAGGGAGACATCTCAACAAAGCTATATATATTTTAATATTCCATCTGTTGGTGGCGATTTGATCACATATGAATAGTTCTGCAACGAACGCCGCCCGTGCCTTTAATTATTATAACCAATACCATGTAATGATATACATATACCTAACAACATGAAACGACATTCGGGAGACTCTTGAAATAATCCGACCTTAGGCAGACATCTCAATATATAATTTTCCATGCAACGTGCAGCTTCAGGGTATGGTGAGAGCATTTGGTACTAATAAAAAAACATATTTTATTGCTCATATTATAGATACGGGCGGTGTTGGCGGTGGGTATGCTGTTAAAATATTCATCTCCGTCAAAAACCGCCATAAACAGAAATAGTAAAATATAGGCAGAAGTTGTTGTTATATCATACAGAAATATGGCATAAACAGTATGTTATTGTCAATTGTTTTCACTTTGTTGTGCAAACAAAAGGAAAAAACCTTACGTGTCCTGACTTTTGTATAGATCCGGATTGGGTAAGCATAAAGAGCGTTGTTTGTTACTATTTTTCTTATATGGAAATAATGAAGAGCGTTTATATAATGTTTGTGTGATTAACCAATATGATTGCGTTGTGTTTTGTAAACAGAAGCAAAACTTCTGTAACACGAGCATGCTGTTGTTTACGCAATCATCGTACACATTGAGGACAATACACTATTCACGCGCTGATTACGTTTGCATATGAACAAAACTGTACATATTTTAATATTCCATCTGTTGGTGGCGATTTGACCACATATTAATATTTCTGCAACGAACACCGCCCGTGCCTTTAATTATTATAACCAATGCCATGTACTGATATACATATACATATAGCTAACAAAATTAACGACATTAGGGAGACTCTTGAAATAATCGGACCTTAGGGAGACATCTCAACAAAGCTATATATATTTTAATATTCCATCTGTTGGTGGCGATTTGATCACATATGAATAGTTCTGCAACGAACGCCACCCGTGCCTTTAATTATTATAACCAATACCATGTAATGATATACATATACCTAACAACATGAAACGACATTCGGGAGACTCTTGAAATAATCCGACCTTAGGCAGACATCTCAATATATCATTTTCCATGCAACGTGCAGCTTCAGGGTATGGTGAGAGCATTTGGTATTAATAAAAAAACATCTTTTATTGCTCATATTAAAGATACGGATTGTCTTTAGCGGTGGGTATGCTGTTAAAATATTCAGCTCCGTCAAAAACCACCATAAACAGAAATAGTAAAATATAGGCAGAATTTGTTGTTATATCATACAGAACTATGGCATAAACAGTACGTTACGTTTCCTGACTTTTGTATAGATCCGGATATGGTAAGCATAAACAGCGTTTTTTGTTACTATATTTCTTATATGGAAATAATGAAGAGCGTTTATATCATGTTTGTGTGATTAACCAATATGATTGCGTTGTGTTATGTAAACAGAAGCAAAACTTCTGTAACACGAGCATACTGTTGTTTACGCAATCATGGTACACATTGTGGACAATACACTATTCATGCGCTGATTACGTTTGCATATGAACAAAACTGTACATATTTTAATATTCCATCTGTTGGTGACGATTTGACCACATACTAATATTTCTGCAACGAACACCGCCCGTGCCTTTAATTATTATAACCAATGCCACGTACTGATATACATATACATATAGCTAACAAAATTAACGACATTAGGGAGACTCTTGAAATAATCCGACCTTAGGGAGACATCTCGACAAAGCTATATATATTTACAGACATGACAATTGGAACTTATTCCCTATTCCTTATTTCCAAAAATGTCGCTTTCGACAGATTTGACGGCATGGGTGGGTGGCCCGCCCCAAATACCACCTAGAAACACCCCGACCCCCACCCATCACCCCCGGGGGGTGCCACCCCGAGGGGGTTAAAATGGGGTATAAACCATTTTCGAGAACGGTAAGGATTTCGACCGATTTGACGGCATGGGTGGGTGGCCCGCCCCAAATACTACCTAGAAACACAGCGACCCCCCACCCATCACTCCCGCGGGGTGCCACCCGAGGGGGTGAAAATGGGTTATGGACCATTTTCGAGAACGGTAAGGATTTCGACCGATTTGACGGAATGGGTGGGTGGCCCGCCCCAAATACTACCTAGAAACACCCCGACCACCCACCCATCACCCCCGGGGGGTGCCACCCGAGGGGGTGAAAATGGGGTATGGACCATTTTCGAGAACGGTAAGGATTTCGACCGATTTGACGGCATGGGTGGGTGGCCCGCCCCAACTACTACCTAGAAACACCCCGACCCCCACCCATCTCCCCCGGTGGTGCCACCCCGAGGGGGTGAAAATGGGGTATGGAACATTTTCGAGAACGGTAAGGATTTCGACCCATTTGACGGCATGGGTGGGTGGCCCGCCCCAAATACTACCTAGAAACACCCCGACCCCCCACCATCACCCCCGGGGGTGCCACCGAGGGGGTGAAAATGGGGTATGGACCATTTTCGAAAACGGTAAGGATTTCGACCGATTTGACGGCATGGGTGGGTGGCCCGCCCCAAATACCACCTAGAAACACCCCGACCCCCCACCCATCACCCCCCGGGGGGTGCCATCCCGAGGGGGTGAAAATGGGGTATGGACCATTTTCGAGAACGGTAAGGATTTCGACCGATTTGACGGCATAGGTTGGTGGCCCGCCCCAAATACCACCTAGAAACACCCCGATCCCACACCCTTCACCCCCGGGGGTGCCACCCGAGGGGTTGAAAATGGGGTACGGAACATTTTCGAGAACGGTAAGGATTTCGACCGATTTGACGGCATGGGTGGGTGGCCCGCCCAAATTATACCACCTAGAAACCACCCGACCCCCCAACCCATCACCCCCGGGGGGTGCCACCCCGAGGGGGTGAAAATGGGGTATGGACCATTTTCAAGAACGGTAAGGATTTCGACCGATTTGACGGCATGGGTGGGTAGCCCGCCCCAAATACCACCTAGAAACACCCCGAACCCTACCCATCACCCCCGGGGGGTGCCACCCGAGGGGGTGACAATGGGGTATGGACCATTTTCGAGAACTGTAAGGATTTCGACCGATTTTACGGCATGGGTGGGTGGCCCGCCCCAAATACTAAATAGAAACACCCCGACCCCCCACCCATCACCCCCCGGGGGGGGGGGGGTGCCACCCCGAGAGGGTGGAAATGGGATATGGACCATTTTCGAGAACGGTAAGGATTTCGACCGATTTGACGGCATGGGTGGGTGGCCCGCCCCAAATACTACATAGAAACACCCCGACCCCCACCCATCACCCCCGGGGGGGGGAGTGCCACCCCGAGGGATTGAAAATGGGGTATTGACCATTTTCGAGTACGGTAAGGATTTCGACCGATTTGACGGCATGGGTGGGTGGCCCCCCCCAAATACCACCTAGAAACACACCGACCCCTACCAATCACCCCCGGGGGGTGCCACCCGAGGGGGTGAAAATGTGATATGGACCATTTTCGAGAACGGTAAGGATTTTGACCAATTTGAGGGCATGGTTGGATGGCCCGCCCCAAATACTACCTAGAAACACCCCGACCCCTTACACATCACTCCCGGGGGGTGCCACCCCGAAGGGGTGAAAATGGGGTATGGACCATTTTCGAGAACGGTAAGGATTTCGACCGATTTGACGGCATGGGTGTGTCGCTCGCCCCAAATACCACATAGAAACACCCCGACCCCCACCCATCACCCCCGGGGGGTGCCACCCCAAGGGGGTGAAAATGGGGCATGGACCATTTTCGAGAACTTTAAGGATTTCGACCGATTTGACGGAATGGGTGGGTGGCCCGCCCCAAATACCACCTAGAAACACCCCGACCCCCCACTTATCACCCCCGGGGGGTGCCACCCGAGGGGGTGAAAATGGGATATGGACCATTTTCGAGAACGGTAAGGATTTCGACCGATTTGACGGCATGCGTAGGTGGCCCGCCCAAAATACCACCTAGAAACACCCCGACCCCCCACCCATCACCCCGGGGGGTGCCACCCGAGGGGGTGAAAATGGGGTATGGACCATTTTCACCCCCTCGGGGTGGCACCCCCGGGGTGATGGTTGGGGGTCGAGGTGTATCTAGGTGGTATTTGGGGCGGGCCACCCACCCATGCTGTCAAATCGGTCGAAATCCTTACCGTTCTCGAAAATGGTCCATAGCCCATATTCACCCCTCGGGGTGGCACCCCCCGGGGTGATGGGTGGGCGGTCGGGTGTTTCTAGGTAGTATTTGGGGCGGGCCACCCACCCATACCGTCAAATAGGTCGAAATCCTTACCGTTCTCGTAAATGGTCCATACCCGATATTCACCTCCTCGGTGTGGCACCCCCGGGGGTGATGGGTGGGGGGTCGGGGTGTTTCTAGGTAGTATTTGGGGCGGGCCACCCACCCATGCCGTCAAATCGGTCGAAATCCTTACCGTTCTCGAAAATGGTCCATACACCATTTTCACCCCCTCGGAGTTGTACCCCCGGGGGGTGAAGGGTGGGGGGTCGGGGTGTTTCTATGTAGTATTTCGGGCGGGCCACCCACCCATGCCGTCAAATCGGTCGAAATCCTTACCGTTCTCGAAAATGGTCCATACCCCATTTTCACCCCCTCGGGGTGGCACCCCCCGGGGGTGATGGGTGGGGGGTCGGGGTGTTTCTAGGTGGTATTTGGGGCGGGCCACCCACCCATGCCGTCAAATCGGTCGAAATCCTTACCGTTCTCGAAAATGGTCCATACCCCATTTTCACCCTCTCGGGGTGGCACCCCCCGGGAGTGATGGGTGGGAGGTCGGGGCGTTTCTGGGTAGAATTTGGGGCGGGCCACCCACCCATGCCGTCAAATCGGTCGAAATCCTTACCGTTATCGAAAATGGTCCATACCCCATTTTCACCCCCTCGGGGTGGCACCCCCCGGGGGCGATGGGTGGGGGGTCGGGGTGTTTCTTGGTGGTATTTGGAACGGGCCACCCACCCATGCCGTCAAATCGGTCGAAATCCTTACCGTTCTCGAAAATGGTCCATACCCCATTTTCACCCCCTCGGGGTGGCACCCCCCGTGGTGATGGGTGGGGGGGTCGGGTGTTTCTAGGTGGTATTTGGGGCGGGCCACCCACCCATGCCGTCAAATCGGTCGAAATCCTTACCGTTCTCGAAAATGGTCCATACCCCATTTTCACCCCCTCGGGGTGGCACCCCCGGGGGTGATGGGTGGGGGGTCGGGGTGTTTCTATGTAGTATTTGGGGCGGGCCACCCACCCATGCCGTCAAATCGGTCGAAATCCTTACCGTTCTCGAAAATGGTCCATACCCCATCTTCACCCCCTCGGGGTGGCACCCCCGGGAGTGATGGGTGGGGGGTCGGGGTGGTTCTAGGTAGTATTTGGGGCGGACCACCCACCCATTCCGTCAAGTCGGTCGAAATCCTTACCGTTCTCGAAAATGGTCCATACCCCATTTTCACCCCCTCGGGGTGGCACCCTGGGGGTGATGGGTGGGGTCGGGGTGTTTCTAGGTAGTATTTGGGGCGGGCCACCCACCCATGCCGTCAAATCGGTCGAAATCCTTACCGTTCTCGAAAATGGTCCATACCCCATTTTCACCCTCTCGGGGTGGCACCCCCCGGGAGTGATGGGTGGGAGGTCGGGGTGTTTCTGGGTAGCATTTGGGGCGGGCCACCCACCCATGCCGTCAAATCGGTCGAAATCCTTACCGTTCTCGAAAATGGTCCATACCCCATTTTCACCCCCTCGGGGTGGCACCCCCCGGGGGCGATGGGTGGGGGGTCGGGGTGTTTCTTGGTGGTATTTGGAACGGGCCACCCACCCATGCCGTCAAATCGGTCGAAATCCTTACCGTTCTCGAAAATGGTCCATACCCCATTTTCACCCCCTCGGGGTGGCACACCCCGGGGGTGATGGGTGGGGGGTCGGGGTGTTTCTATGTAGTATTTGGGGCGGGCCACCCACCCATGCCGTCAAATCGGTCGAAAACCTTACCGTTCTCGAAAATGGTCCATACCCCATTTTCACCCCCTCGGGGTGGCACACCCCGGGGGTGATGGGTGGGGGGTCGGGGTGTTTCTATGTAGTATTTGGGGCGGGCCACCCACCCATGCCGTCAAATCGGTCGAAAACCTTACCGTTCTCGAAAATGGTCCATACCCCATTTTCACCCCCTCGGGGTGGCACCCCCGGGGGTGATGGGTGGGGTTCGGGGTGTTTCTAGGTAGTATTTGGGGCGGGCCACCCACCCATGCCGTCAAATCGGTCGAAATCCTTACCGTTCTCGAAAATGGTCCATACCCCATTTTCACCCTATCGGGGTGGCACCCCGGGGGTGATGGGTGGGGGTCGGGGTGTTTCTAGGTAGTATTTGGGGCGGGCCACCCACCCATGCCGTCAAATCGGTCGAAATCCTTACCGTTCTCGAAAATGGTCCATACCACATGTTTACCCCCTCGGGGTGGCACCCCGGGGGGAGATGGGTGGGGGGTCGGGGTGTTTCTAAGTGGTATTTGGGGCGGGCCACCCACCCATGCCGTCAAATCGGTCGAAATCCTTACCGTTCTCGAAAATGGTCCATACCCCATATTCACCCCCTCGGGGTGGCACCCACCGGGGGTGATGTGTGGGGGGTCGGGGTGTTTCTAGTTGGTATTTGGGGCGGGCCATCCACCCATGCCGTCAAATCGGTCGAAATCCTTACCGTTCTCGAAAATGGTCCATACCCCATTTTCACCCCGTCAGGGTGGCACCCCCCGGGGGTGATGGGTGGGGGGTCGGGGTGTTTCTAGTTGGTATTTGGGGCGGGCCACCCACCCATGCCGTCAAATCGGTCGAAATCCTTACCGTTCTCGAAAATGGTCCATACCCCATTTTCACCCCCTCGGGGTGGCACCCCCGGGGGTGATGGGTGGGGGGTCGGGGTGTTTCTAGGTAGTATTTGGGGCGGGCCACCCACCCATGCTGTCAAATCGGTCGAAATCCTTACCGTTCTCGAAAATGGTTTATACCCCATTTTCACCCCCTCGGGGTGGCACCCCGGGGGTGATGGGTGGGGGGGGGTCGGGGTGTTTCTAGGTAGTATTTGGGGCGGGCCACCCACCCATGCCGTCAAATCGGTCGAAATCCTTACCGTTCTCGAAAATGGTCCATACCCCATATTCACCCCCTCGGGGTGGCACCCCCGGGGGTGATGGGTGGGGGGTCGGGGTGTTTCTAGGTGGTATTTGTGGCGGGCCACCCACCCATGCCGTCAAATCTGTCGAAATCCTTACCGTTCTCGAAAATGGTCCATACCCCATATTCACCCCCTCGGTGTGGCACCCCCGGGGGTGATGGGTGGGGGGTCGGGGTGGTTCTAGGTAGTATTTGGGGCGGGCCACCCACCCATGCCGTCAAATCGGTCGAAATCCTTACCGTTCTCGAAAATGGTCCATACACCATTTTCACCCCCTCGGAGTTGTACCCCCGGGGGGTGATGGGTGTGGGGTCGGGGTGTTTCTATGTAGTATTTCGGGCGGGCCACCCACCCATGCCGTCAAATCGGTCGAAATCCTTACCGTTCTCGAAAATGGTCCATACCCCATTTTCACCCTCTCGGGGTGGCACCCCCCGGGGGTGATGGGTGGGAGGTCGGGGTGTTTCTAGGTAGCATTTGGGGCGGGCCACCCACCCATGCCGTCAAATCGGTCGAAATCCTTACCGTTCTCGAAAATGGTCCATACCCCATTTTCACCCCCTCGGGGTGGCACCCCCCGGGGGCGATGGGTGGGGGGTCGGGGTGTTTCTAGGTGGTATTTGGAACGGGCCATCCACCCATGCCGTCAAATCGGTCGAAATCCTTACCGTTCTCGAAAATGTTCCATACCCCATTTTCACCCCTCGGGGTGGCACCCCCCGGGGTGATGGGTGGGGGGGGTCGGGTGTTTCTAGGTGGTATTTGGGGCGGGCCACCCACCCATGCCGTCAAATCGGTCGAAATCCTTACCGTTCTCGAAAATGGTCCATACCCCATTTTCACCCCCTCGGGTTGGCACCCCCCGGGGGTGATGGGTGGGGGGTCGGGGTGTTTCTATGTAGTATTTGGGGCGGGCCACCCACCCATGCCGTCAAATCGGTCAAAAATCCTTACCGTTCTCGAAAATGGTCCATACCCCATTTTCACCCCCTCGGGGTGGCACCCCGGGGGTGATGGGTGGGGGTTCGGGGTGTTTCTAGGTAGTATTTGGGGCGGGCCACCCACCCATGCCGTCAAATCGGTCGAAATCCTTACCGTTCTTGAAAATGGTCCATACCCCATTTTCACCCCATCGGGGTGGCACCCCGGGGGTGATGGGTGGGGGTCGGGGTGTTTCTAGGTAGTATTTGGGGCGGGCCACCCACCCATGCCGTCAAATCGGTCGAAATCGTTACCGTTCTCGAAAATGGTCCATACCACATGTTCACCCCCTCGGGGTGGCACCCCGGGGGGAGATGGTGGGGGATCGGGGTGTTTCTAAGTGGTATTTGGGGCGGGCCACTCACCCATGCCGTCAAATCGGTCGAAATCCTTACCGTTCTCGAAAATGGTCCATACCCCATATTCACCCCCTCGGGGTGGCACCCCCGGGGGTGATGGGTGGGGGGTCGGGGTGTTTCTAGGTAGTATTTGGGGGCGGGCCACCCACCCATGCCGTCAAATCGGTCGAAATCCTTACCGTTCTCGAAAATGGTCCATACCCCATTTTCACCCCCTCGGGGTGGCACCCAACGGGGGTGATGTGTGGGGGGTCGGGGTGTTTCTAGTTGGTATTTAGGGCGGGCCACCCACCCATGCCGTCAAATCGGTCGAAATCCTTACCGTACTCGAAAATGGTCCATACCCCATTTTCACCCCCTCGGGGTGGCACCCCCGGGGGTGATGGGTGGGGGGTCGGGTGTTTCTAGGTAGTATTTGGGGCGGGCCACCCACCCATGCTGTCAAATCGGTCGAAATCCTTACCGTTCTCGAAAATGGTCCATACCCCATTTTCACCCTCTCGGGGTGGCACCCCCCCCTGGGGTGATGGGTGGGAGGTCGGGGTGTTTCTAGGTAGTATTTGGGGCGGGCCACCCACCCATGCCGTCAAATCGGTCGAAATCTCTACCGTTCTCGAAAATGGTCCATACCCCATTTTCACCCCCTCGAGGTGGCACCCCCCGGGGGTGATGGGTGGGGGGTCGGGTGTTTCTAGGTAGTATTTGGGGCGGGCCACCCACCCATGCCGTCAAATCGGTCGAAATCCTTACCGTTCTCGAAAATGGTCCATACCCCATTTTCACCCCCTCGGGGTGGCACCCCCCGGGGGTGATGGGTGGGGGTCGGGGTGTTTCTAGGTGGCATTTGGGGCGGGCCACCCACCCATGCCGTCAAATCGGTCGAAAGCGACATTTTTGGAAATAACGAATAAGGAATAGGGAATAAGTTCCAATTGTCATGTCTGTTATATATTTTAATATTCCATCTGTTGGTGGCGATTTGATCACATATGAATAGTTCTGCAACGAACGGCGCCCGTGCCTTTAATTATTATAACCAATACCATGTAATGATATACATATACCTAACAACATGAAACGACATTCGGGAGACCCTTGAAATAATCCGACCTTAGGCAGACATATCAATATATCATTATCCATGCAACGTGCAGCTTCTGGGTATGGTGAGAGCATTTGGTATTAATAAAAAACATCTTTTATTGCTCATATTAAAGATACGGGCGTTGTTGGCGGTGCGTATGCTGTTAAAATATTCATCTCCGTCAAAAACCGCCATAAACAGTAATTGTAAAATATAGGCAGAAGTTGTTGTTATATCATACAGAAATATGGCATAAACAGTATGTTATTGTCAATTGTTTTCACTTTGTTGTGCAAACAAAAGGAAAAAACCGTTACGTTTCCTGACTTTTGTATAGATCCGGATATGGTAAGCATAAAGAGCGTTGTTTGTTACTATTTTTCTTATATGGAAATAATGAAGAGCGTTTATATAATGTTTGTGTGATTAACCAATATGATTGCGTTGTGTTTTGCGCATATTATGTAAAGAAAGGGAAAAACCGTTACGTTTCCTTGCTTTTGTTTAGATCCTGATATGGTAAACATAAAGAGCGTTATTTGTTCCTTATATGGAAATAATAAAGAGCGTTTATATAATTTTGGTGTGGTCAACTACTATACTTGCGTTGTGTTGTGTAAACAAAAGCAAAACTTCTGTAACATGAGCAGACTGCTTTTTACGCCACCATAGTGCACATTGAGGACAATATACTATTTACGCGCTGATTATGTTTGCATATGATCAAAACTATATATTTTTTAATATTCCTTCTGTTGGTTGGGATTTGAACACATATGATATTTCTGCAACGAACGCCGCCCGTGCCTTTTATTATTATAACCAATGCCATGTACTGATATAGCGTTTTACAAAGATTAAACCAGGTCCCGCATTCGTGTATTGAGGGTTAAATTTCTCGCGTGTGCTAGCATCTTAAATTATATCTAGTCACTTCGTAAGACTATTGCAAGAATATGGCTTCAAAATATAAAGTACATATTATGTATCTCCATAACTTTGATTTTTAATATGTGTCCCCCTAATACCGCATGTAGTGGTATTTATTGTATATGTCCCCCTAATATGGTTCATGTTGTATGTAAAATGACCAAACATTAGGGAGACGGTATTAGGGGGACACTTGGTATATATCTTTAAATATTATAATAGTCATCACAAATGACATAATTGATGGTTTTTCGATTAATACCAAATGCTCTCACCACACACAGAAGCTATGAAAATGCATAGAAAATGATATATCGAGATGTCTCCCTAAGGTCGGATTATTTCAACAGTCTCCCTAAGGTCGTTAGTGTTGTTAGCTATATATATATATATATATATATATATATATATATAACCCGTCGTCTGTGTGTGTGTGTGTGTGTGTGTGTGTGTGTGTGTGTGTGTGTGGGTGAGGGTGTATCTATATTTTGTCGTAAAAGGTGACTCACAAAATTTCACGCCTATTGGTCAAAGCAAACCTGATATCTAACATGGTCCCCACATGCAGTATTTGCACCCAGTAGACACTATTTCTTATGACGTTTGTGGAAATGACGTCATGTGACGTCGTACACAAACCCACACTTACGTTGTTATTGTATTGACGGAATTTCCATGCGCTCTACCAAAGCGTTGTTGAAAATGGGCGCTATAAATTAATTGTCAAATCAGGTTGAGTGTGAATTTAATTAATGCATGCTGCTTTTGCCATGAAAGTGTATGGGGTGTAGAGTCGAGACAAGAACGGTCTATACCATCGTTGGAAATTGGTACTAAATGGTCTTATAATATGCCACTTCAGTGTGAATATAAGTAATGGATTGTGTCTTTCTTATGACAATTTTGGATTGTGTGTGGAATCGAAGAAGGGCATATGCGGAAGACGGCAAATTGATAAATAACGTTTTATACAATACAAAAATGGGCGCGAAGTGGGCAAATGGGCCGCAGTGCAAGGGCCTGTGGCATTAGGCCTATATATGCTGCTGAATAAAAGCTCCCGAAGGGAGCCTGTTCTAAAAGATCATAATATATGTGCGCAAAGCGCACAAAGGGGCTGCAGTCCACTCGATCGCCGAATAAAGGCTCTGTTTCAGTTACTGGAATCTATATAATAGTAATACAAAACTATAAGTTGATTTTGTTGCATTTCCATATGCGCATGCATATATGTGGTGGTAGTAGAATCTACAGTTTTTCTCTGAAAAAATAGTGTTCCCGAGCCATAGGCTCATATATAGCGCACAAACGGGCCGCAGGCCCTTCCGTCGCGGAATAAATGCTCCCAAATGGAGTCTATTTCAGCTAGTAAATACATTAATAAAATAACATGTTGATTTTGTTGAGTTCCAAATGTGCATGCATATATGTGGTGTAGGGTGGGGGTACAAAATACAGTTTTAGCTCAATAAAGTTTTCCCACGCGCTTCCGGTGAAAAAGTAGTATATGACCAATCCATGCATTGCTAATATAGAAATGATAATGTGTTCATGGCCGTGGAGACCAGAAAATAACGAAGAACATTTACATACCCGTCATTTGGACGGGCAATCCCCTAGTATATTATAATGCAGCATATGGCAGTCACAAATGTTCCATCCCAATGAAAACAACTGTTGATATTTACAGCAATGCCCTATGTAATCGACCTCTTAACCAAAGCAGAATTATGAGTAATTTTTCAGGATTTAGTCGGCGGAAATATGACTTGTTGTCATTCATCGCCAAGCTCTCGGGGAGAGCTTTCCGATGAATGGCAACAAGCCATATTTCCGACTAAATCCTGAAAAGTTACCCATAATTCTGCTTTGGTTAAGAGGTCGATTACTAAGGGAATTACTGCACGATGGTCTAATCAAGCAGGGATCAATCAACTGGAGTAAGCCACACTGATAAGAGATATTGTGTTATCTTTGCTGTCCGTGAACCCACGACCCAGGACACATCTCGGCCTGTTTACTCATTGACCAGCACCCATGACATGTACATTCCCAAATATAGCAAATTAGTTATGGGTAGTAGCCTTTCTAAATGAAGCAATCATTAAGTTCACAAATTAGGAATAATTAAGTTTCCTATCATTATCGTCAGATAGCATGTCACGGATATATGAACTGCACCTTTGAAACAAAATCTATTTTATAGAAGTTCTTGGTACATGAACACAATAACGTGACATTTTAAATATTATTCATGCCAAAAAAGTGAAGAAAATGAGGTTATAATAACACTGGTTCGTTGGTTCTTAAATATTGTGTCAGCATACAAGCATGTACCAAATTTCACAAAGAAATTCTGACAGATTTTGAGAAAATCCATTTTTAAATTACCTGGACATTTTGGCAAAACGTGCGTCTGACCCTTACTGTTGTAATACAGGATGTGGTACATAATTATAATCCATTCATGATGAAAATGTCATGGTCGTGATTTATGATTACACTAATTTGGATAACGCAATAGGCGAACATCTATCTCGAAGAGTCTTCTGCATATGGATAAACTCAGTGTACAAATTGAAACCACAACTAATTTGTATAATCTGTATGCATACTATGTAACTCTGGTAATGCCTATGATGTTTAGCTCGATCCGATAGATCCTGCAAAAATGGTACACACGGACGATTTTTTGTCGCAACTTTTTCGCCTTTGACATCATGATAAGACAAGCATTACGAGGCATGTTCTCCCATGTTAAACATGGTAATTTGACGATAGGAATGGAATTTGGATGTGTCTCTGTGCTGTGATTAAACGCAAGTCAATAACAACATAGCAGTGACTATACAGAACGTAACGACGCTTTTTTTTAAATGATATTCTTACCCAGAAGATAACCTTCATTGCAATGAGATCCGATCGTGTCCTTGCGTTTTCTCATTCGGCTAGAATGAGAAATTAGGTACATAACATACACTGATAAGTCAATACTTTGAGCAACATTAATTCGAATGTTATTCTTCGAAACATTAGTTTCTGAAAATACCCATTATCAGTCTTTGCTTTTAACAACGATGTGCCCATCCTAGTTTCAACACAATATCGCCAATAATTCGCAAAAGTTCATATGCCAACACAGGTTACATCGATTGTAGCTTGTTTGGTGTCTGATTAACTTGAAAACATAACGTGCATAAAAATAACATGAGCAGGGTTATATCATATTTGAATCGTCATTCAGATAACTAACACGCAGGACAAGGGTCTGTTTGGAGAACATTTACTCGGCCGAACAATACATTTATATATCTTTCATCATTGTTATGTCGTCTCTCTCACCTGCGTAGCTAATACTCAGCCTGTGGTCGCACTTTTGATGATTTTTTTCTTTCAGTGCTTACTATTGGCTGATAAATGTTTATGAACAATTAAGAGCGATTAACGCGTGCAAATTCGCTTGTATTGTCATAAATTGATATATATATATGATATATGTGTACATGACCGACCTCTAACCAGTTTACCAACAACAGGAAATACCGTAAATGCCGGAACTATGCAACGAATGTTGGACGACAAGCTCTCGCAGCGTCATTATACCCGTTCACGGGGAATCGTCGAGCAAAAATAATAATAGGATATAATTAGAATGGAATAGATTTATTCCAACAATGAGGCCAACGGGGATTACGGGAAGATGCATATCTACTCAAAATAAGTTGAATGATAATGATCGATAATGATAATGATAATGGTCGAACCGAGACAGGTATAGTTTAAAGGCACGGGCGGCGATCGTTGCATAAATATTCATATTTGTTCAAATCGCCATCAACTGAAGGAATATTAAAATGTATATAGTTTTGTTCATATGGCAAACATAATCAACGCGTAAATAGTATATTGTCGTCAATACGTACGATGGTGTACCCAAACAACAGCCTGCTAGTGTTACAGAAGTCATGCTTTTGTTTACATAACACAGCGCAATTCTATTGGTTAATCACACACAAATTATACAAACGCTCTTTATTATTTCCATACCAGGAAAACAGTAACACATAACGCTCGTTATGTTTACCGTATCCGAATCGAAACAAAAGCCAGGAAACGTAACTTTCTTTGCTTTTGTCTATATGAGAAAGCTAACAAAATTGACAATAACATACTGTTGATGTCATATTTCTGATTGGTGTGAGAACAAAGTCTGTCTATAATTTACTATTCTTTCTGTTTATGGCGGTTTTTGACCGAGGTGATTATTTTAACAGCATACCCACCTCCAAGTTATAGTTATGCCATATAATGTCTAGATACAACTATTCCATATTGGAATATCGAAAAGATGATGCACAATTATAAGATTAACTGTAGATGAACAGCAATTACGTTTTATTAATTAGATACTGCATGTTGTTGTAACTGGA
Organism: Siphonodentalium dalli; assembly: GCA_032622095.1. Classification (NCBI taxonomy): domain Eukaryota; kingdom Metazoa; phylum Mollusca; class Scaphopoda; order Gadilida; family Siphonodentaliidae; genus Siphonodentalium; species Siphonodentalium dalli. The sequence goes on along the minus strand of CP136065.1, from coordinate 44,034,140 downwards.
GGTCGGGCGCCATGAACACATCTTTAAAAGTATGTCCAAAACAAATTGTTCACTAGTTTTATTTCCGAGAGGAGCGGCGGGCTACTTGTTTCAACATCCCTGGGTCAGAGCTTCGTTGTTGGAAAATACTCCTTTGTGTTTTAAACAATCTCTATCCGAATTTATCACCCACGTGTTGCCACACAACTTACCGAATGACAGTAAAATTGTGGTGACGCTGGGAGAGCGGTTGAACAAACAATATAGCAAAATTAGAATTTCGTATACGTTTCCATGTTTTTTATTTATGTAATTTGTCTCGACACTTCCTGTTTAACACACCGGCTCGCCTCTGACGAAATAACATCAGCTGACAGGAGGATGTGATAAAAAATCATAAACAGGCCCACTGGGCTTAGTAAGCGACCATTGTGTTCGTTGGTAGATAATTCAATAAGTCTGTATCGCATCAGGCTACCTTTATTGTACATTTCGCTCAATGACTTTATTGAGCGTCCATTGAGGTGGCTCGTTCAAGAAAAACAATTCTAACAAACGCAAGATTCACAATTGGTGGGAAATCAAATCTAGTGAATAAATGTGGTGACAAACGATGTGGGACATGCAAATATATTCATACAGGCGAAACCTTAAATTAAAAAATCGTACGAAAATTTATCTGAATGTTTCTATGGACTGTTGAACAAGAAACTTAATATATTGTATCGTCTGCCATGGATGTTCAGAAAGTTACGTTGGAGAAACGGGCAATACACTGCGAGAAAGAAGGTGAATTCACAAGCAGCAAATTAAGCAACCAGAATATTGAAACATTCTGCTCAGTGAACAAATGGATGAATTCCGGGTAGCAACTTTTCGATTTTCGCGTTCTAAAAACTACAGTCCGACAGCAAAATACTCAGACAGCAAAGAGACTATATATATGAAACATTTCAAGTGTAAACTTAATGCACTCAGGAAATGACGTCCTCTCTAAATTGAGTTATTTCCCTTGACGCTATGACGTCATAATCATTATTGTCGTCTATTGAAAAGTTGCAATGCCACGAAAGGCCTATAGACATTTTATTTAAATGAATTATTTTATATAGACATGTCTTATATCAATCTGAGACCTTATATAATACTGTGCACATGCTATACTAAACTGTAAAATATATATTGTTGCAAATATATATTAAAAGGTATGTGGCATGCTCATTGGAATAAATCACTTATTCCTTTCATTGTTCTTCAAATTTATATATATTAACTGTGAGTCATCCCTGCGTGTTTGCTTTTATGTGTGCTCAAAAAGCTACGCCGAGGAGTCCTTTAAGCATACACATTCAGATAAATAAATAAAGACATGACCATTGAATAATAAATGTGCTAACTTGCGATGTTATAAGAGCATGTTAGTTTTTATCCGGCGAGTCCCATCATTTGTTTACAAAGCCGTTGTGGTTGGAGACTGATAAAAATAGGAGGGAGGTTGAAGGAACAGCGGAAAACACATCGCAGTATGTAGGTCAGTACACAGAATGTAGGTCAGTTAGCATCAGTCGAAATTGAGATTTGAGATTTGTAAAAGTAAGCAATGAAATATCTGAATACCATCTCCCTACCCTCCGCCTGGTTTTGGGATTTCGTTTGGTTAGTGCAATTTTAATTGGTTTCGCATTTAATTTGGTTTTGAGGATATATATGGGTGAATGGAGGGTTGTTTGTATTGTGAGAATGGGGTTTTAATGTTTGTCCGATCCGCACTTTAATTTGAAATTGTTGGCGATTTGTTATTGTTCTTGTCATTATTGGTTGTGATTGTTTTTGGGCGATTTGGGCCCACTGTTGGTTATGTTTGTACAGTGTTTATACATGTAGTTTTGATTAGATTATGATTACTTGTTTCAATAAGCACTGGTATTTGCAAATTAAAGTTGCACTATTCAATCAAAATAAATCCTTGTTATTGTTATAATATATATGGGGGATTCGCTGGATAAATCTTATAGTCATTTTTTGGTTCCCTTACTATTTTGAGAGTATGCTTCATTCTTTAATGAGACTGGTGTATATAAATATCATTAATGGGACCGATTTATATAACTTCACTGTTGATAAATTCAAGAAAATGTTTGTTATAAACCTTTTCTCCACACGAAATAAACACTTGCTGCATGTGGTTATGTGAATTTGTAAAATGATGACTGTTGTTATGTTCTGTGTTTCTTGAAATAATGTTAGAAATGTTCAGAAAGTTAAAAAATCTTCATTATGGGGACCAAACAATGATATCTTGTCTGGCGAGTATATTAACTGTACCGAAAAAAGAGACTTTTTTAAAACTATCACCCTACATATGACATGTCCATGCCAACTGTTCCAAATTTAAGCCAATAAGAACATCCAATTCAGAAATCTATCACATTTATATAATATAACAAAATAAGCATTATTGAAGATTTTTTTCTTTTTGAAATATATACTGGCATTTGTTTTAATTCTTGTTTTAACATTTTCGCAAGAAACACAACATTCATTTTAAAATTATCATGCAGCAAGTGTTTATTGAGTGTGGATGAAATGTTCATAACAAACATTTTCTGGCAGTTATCTTTTTTTTTGGGTACCGTAAATATATTCGCCAGTCAGAATATCATTTAGTGGTCACCTTAATGAAGATTTTAAAACTCTTTGAAATATATACTGGCACTTTTAAAAATTCATTTTTTAACATAATTTCAAGAAACACATAACATATCAACAGTCATTTTACAAATCCACATAACCACGTGCAGCAAGTGTTTGTTGCGTGTGGACAAAAGGTTCATAACAAATATTTTCTTGCATTTATCAACAGTGTAATAATAAAAAAGGTCCCCTAAATGCTACGTATATACACCGGTCTCATAAACGAATGCAACATACCCTCAGAATATTAAGGGGACCCAAAACAATGTATATTCGATAAGGCTGACTCTTCGTTGTTATATATAGGATTTTCACTCTGTTTGATTGAGATAGTGACGATATTTGGAAGTGCGACCTATATTGCATCATATCATAAATTAAGGATATACATTATGTCCCCTCAATGCAGTATTTCAAGTACGGTCCCCCTAAGGAACAAATAGAAATATATAGATGATATCACCGCATTAAATCGTACCCGGAAGTGCGTGGTGAACAACTGAAGTCCCTCAAATCGGCCTTCTATTCCCTTGGATATAAACGACATGCTGTGGACAAAGATATCACCAATGCTGTTTCTAAGGATCGCCAGGATCTCTTCAAATAAACTGAGAAAACTGATCGGCAGTGAGTTCCATTCGTGGTAACTTATCATCCGTCTACTGACAAACTCCGGAATATTCTTCAGGACCTCCAACCGATGATAGACAGTGACAAATATCTAGATAAATTCCTGCCCGATAAAACCGTCGTGACCACGAGACAACCACCTAACCCACACAATAAACTGGTATTTACCAACCACAACCACCATTCTCGGATTCCAAAACCACACAGTGTCACACGCCAGGCTGTACGACGTGTCAGCTAATCTCTAACAATATTCCAAGTACCAAAGATGGTGACATTTTCCGACCGAAGGGCTCATTGAACTGTAATTATAGTGGTGTGGTGTATCTCATCATGTTTGCCAAGTGTCCGGATACTCATTATATAGGGGAGACCGGGAAAAAACTTCGCCTCATAATCACAGGTCCCCGGCAAAATATAAAAAACAAAGATGATCTGCCAGTGGCCAAAAACTTCAATTCAAGACGACACTGTAAAAAGGACAGTCGGGTTTGTGTTATTCGAGGTGACGTCCATGATACACACAGTCGGCGAGCACTAATTAATAGCAATCAATCGGGACAGGGGTTCATGTCGTCGTGGATGTGAATGTATTCCACCCTCTTGCTATTACGTCACATCCTAAACGTGGGACGTCGTAACTGACTTTGTCTTCAGTGTTATTCTATCTGCCGCCCGAGGAAGTTTAAACCGAAAGCTTGCGGTATTAAATATACGCATATGTCTATATGGTGTTATAGTTCCATTCATTGTTTAAATATTCTACCAGACCTATACGGCTATTCTCCAGTATATCAATATATATATACAGAGGGCATGCATGTTAGTTGAGTACTGTCACTCGATATTACATTGGTTGTGGTGAATTAAGTAAATACAAAAGTAGCGTAACGGCTGTGAATTAAAACAATATTCATACATAACGTTGTCGACAGAAAGTGGATTAGTCAATTCAACAATTACTAAAAATCATAATCAAATTTTATTATATAATTCCGAATTGTGTTGAATTTCCCCATTAATGAGGCGCCTCATTTGTGAATTTTCAAAAAAAAAAACTTCAAAACAATCAATTTGAAGGGAAAAATCATCATCCTTGTTAACCAATGTATCTTATATCATTATAACACGTGTGTACCCTCATAATATGAGAGATATGTTAGAATTATGTAAAAAGTGGTTCTAAAAATGAAAAAAAAAATATTCATGTATGTCGATAGACAGTTTGACAGGAAATATTAAAAAAAAAACACTGCATTATTTAGACTATGAACCAAAATAGGATACGCAATCAGTCTATTGTCTGAAATCATGATTGTCTGTGAAAAATAAACAAACCATTTCTGATTGCATATTTCAGTTTAGGCAGCCATTTGCAGGACTATAAATATAATAAAAGAAAAAATAAATATTATTCAACCACGTTTTTAATAATCTGACAAAAATAAGTACACAATAGTGGTTCGTCTTTTTAGACATTATGTAGTTTTATGGTGATTTTCCTAAAAAAAATAGTTCTACAAATGGCGGCCAAAAAAATAAAATATGTTAATTTTTGTATTTATTTTCTCGCAGACAGTAATTACTTCAGATGGTAAACTTAGCGCATATCCTAGTTGGGTTCATAGTTTAGATAATGCAGTGTGTTTTTTGAAAATATTTCCTGTTAAACTATCCATCGACGTACATGAACAACTTATTTTTTAACCCACTGTTTCACAAATCGAACATATTTCTCATATTGAGAGGGTAAGGAGTTGTTGCCATAGTACTAAAGAATACATTGGCTATAAGGAATACAAAATTTATTCCTTCAAATGGATAGTTTCGAATTTAGATTTTTTGAAAATTCACGATTAGGGCGCCTTATTATATCGACTCAGTTCGTAAACCAATGGAACATTGTGAAGAACTGAAATGTTTTCTTTCTGGTCTTAATTGTACGAACTGGATGGGGCACAGAAACCTGCGCGGGCGCTGTGTACGGACACAAATCCAAGAGCGAATATACTCACATTAAAATTAATGTTCCCAACACCACCATCATTATGATACACAGACCGAGGACGCACCCGAACGCAACTATCGTCATACCGACGCTGGAGCAGTCGATAATACCGCATCCATCTGAAAGAAAATGCAACATACATTTCAACAACTTCAGTTGCGTAGGGGGCAACCACTCATGTCTCTCCTATATCTGTCTAAATAGAGTGATTTGCGCGATTATATCGGTGCTCTCCAATCAACATAATCATGCAAGACACACATAATACGATAATGCATACTTTTAAGGGTTAGATGTGTAAATTGCGGGCAGACTTGTTTTCTGGTTCGTTTGATTAAAGTATGTGCGTTTATAAAAATCAGTTTGAACAAATCTGAGTGTTTAGTTCACCCCGACACTAGTTAACAGTTCACGTCCGGTTACAACATACACTCTGACATGCATGCGCGCATCTAACTCCGTTTACTCACTTTTAGGTATGTCACATGATTCCCCCTGCCAACCCTTTACACACCCCTGCAAGCAGATAGCCTCATATTGATGACACCCTCCACCAGCGCAGTGTTGGCTACACTGTGATGAGCACGTAACACCATGGTAACCATCCACACACCCATGTAAGCAGCCAGCCGTATCTCGATGACACCCTCCATCTGCGCAGTTTTGGCTACACTCTGACGAACACGTATGTCCATTGTAACCCTCCATACACCCGTGACGACACATGCCAGTCGTTCCATCACATGACGATGTAGTGTACCCGCCCTTGCAGTTATTGTTGCAATGAGATGTGCAGTTGTTGCCGTATAAATCTGCATTGCATCCTTTATGACAAGAGCCATCATTCCGGGAGCAAACGTCACCTATACAGTTTGCACTACATATATTGTAGCAGAATTCTCCATATCTTCCGTCAGCGCAACCGACACATCGACCGTTCTCGGTGGCATCGCAAATGTGAACATTATCGGTGTTTTTCGTGCAGTTAACACTACATTCTTTCTGACAATTAGAACCATAAAAACCAGTAGTACAGTTACCACAGTTCCCAGCTGCTTGGCTGCATGTCCCACCTACACAGTTGGCACTACACGATTTAGCGCATGTCTGTCCGTGGAATTTGTTATCGGTGCATTTTGTACAAGAAGTAAAGGTCACACAAGCTTCGCAGTTGGACGGACACCTTCCACACGAACCGTCGTCGTTATAGAAACCACGAGAACATACAATGCAGGTGGTGGTGTTACATGTTTGACAACTTGTAAATAAGTCCGAGCATAATCCACTACAGTCTGACATATAATATCCAGCTTTGCATGAACAAGTGCCATCTACAGGACATACGTTGTTGTCGACACAGTGTCTATTATCGCAGGCAAATTGACAGCTCTTTGTGTCGGTACTGTATCGTTCAGATTGACATTGGGTGCACTCACCGCTTGTTTGATCACATATTTCACATTGATTCGCGCATGTGTACCCACATGTTGACCCATACCACCCGTTTTTGCAAGCTGAACACAGTCCATCAGCCGGGCATATATCAGTTGCTGGTGAACACTGTCGATCACTGCACACCTTATTGCACTCACCAGCCATGTTATAGTATCCAGTTTTACATTGTTCACACTTGCCGGATGACTGTCCGCATCGTTCACATTTATCTGTACACTGCCATGTACAAGTATTACCATACCATCCGTTCTTACAGATTCCATCGCAGTAACCATTGGACGCATGACATATTATGTTATTAACTGCGCAGTTCCGTGAGTTACATGCCAGGTTGCAGTCATTAGTTAACCCATAATAACTATCTTGACAACTAAGACAAGATACGTTAAGCTGATCACATGTTTTGCATTTCCCAGGACACTCCAATGTACAATCGCCGCCGTGATATCTATCTGCACAAGCTGAACACAGTCCATCATCCGGGCAGTTATCCGTTGCTGGTGAACACTGTCGATCACTGCACACCTTGTTGCACTCACCAGCCAGGTTATAGTATCCAGTTTTACATTGTTCACACTTGCCGGATGACTGTCCGCATCGTTCACATTTATCTGTACACTGCCTTGTACAAGTATTACCATACCATCCGTTCTTACAGACTCCATCGCAGTAACCATTGGACGCATGACATATTATGTTATTAACTGCGCAGTTCCGTGAATTACATGTCTGGTTGCAGTCATTAGTTAACCCATAATAACTATCTTGACAACTAAGACAAGACCCGTTAAGCTGATCACATGTTTGGCATTTCCCAGGACACTCCAATGAACAATCTCCGCTGTGATATCGATCTGCACAAGCTGAACACAGTCCATCATCCGGGCAGTTATCCGTTGTTGGTGAACACTGTCGATCACTGCACACATTGTTGCATTCACTAGCCAGGTTATAGTACCCATCCTTACATCGTTCACACTTGCCAGAGGAATGTCCACATCGTTCACAGTTATCTGTACATTGCCATGTACAAGTATTACCGTACCATCCGTTCTTACAGACTCCATCGCAGAAACCATTGGACGAATTGCATATTATGTTATTAACTGCGCAATTCCGTGAGTTGCATGTCTGGTTGCAGTCATTAGTTAACTCATAATAAATATATTGGCAACTACGACAAGACGCGTTAAGCTGATCACATGTTTGGCATTTCCCAGGACACTCCAACGTACAATCTCCGCCGTGATATCGATCTGCACAAGCTGAACACATTCCATCATCCGGGCAGTTATCTGTTGCTGGCGAACACTGTCGATCAATGCACACCTTGTTGCACTCACCAGCCATGTTATAGTATCCAGTTTTACATTTCTCACACTTGCCAGAGGACTGTATGCATCGTTCACAGTTATATGTACACTGCCATGTACAAGTATTGCCATGCCATCCGTTCTTACAGACTCCATCGCAGTAACCATTGGACGAATTGCATAGTATGTTATTAACTGCGCAATTCCGTGAGTTACATGTCTGGTTGCAGTCATTAGTTAACCCATAATAAATATTTTGGCAACTAAGACAAGACGCGTTCAGCTGATCACATGTTTGGCATTTCCCAGGACACTCCAATGTACAATCTCCGCTGTGATGTCGATCTGCACAAGCTGAACACAGTCCATCATCCGGGCAGTTATCCGTTGTTGGCGAACACTGTCGATCACTGCACACATTGTTGCATTCACCAGCCAGGTTATAGTATCCAGTCTTACATCGTTCACACTTGCCAGAGGAATGTCCACATCGTTCACAGTTATCTGTACACTGCCATGTACAAGTATTACCATACCATCCGTTCTTACAGACTCCATCGCAGTAACCATTGGACGCATGACATATCATGTTATTAACTGCGCAGTTCCGTGAGTGACATGTCTGGTTGCAGTCATTAGTTAACCCATAATAACTATCTTGACAACTAAGACAAGACGCGTTAAGCTGATCACATGTTTGACATTTCCCAGGACACTCCAATGTACAATCTCCACCGTGATATCGGTCTACACAAGCTGAACACAGTCCATCATCCGGGCAATTATCCGTTGCTGGTGAACACTGTCGACCACTGCACACCTTGTTGCACTCACCAGCGAGGTTATAGTATCCAGTCTTGCATTGTTCACACTTTCCAGATGTCTGCACGCATCGTTCACAGTTATTTGTACATTGCAATGTACAATCAATTCCATACCATCCATTCTGGCATCCACCAGTACAAAGTCCAGTGAACGACCAGCAACTATCACCTCCATTACATTTCCTTTGGTCACATCTGAAGGGACATCCACCGGGATATGTTGTGCCATAGTAATCAGAATTACAAACTGAAAAATAGACGGGAAACAGACGATACATACAATTGTACTCAGTGACTGCATGCTTACACTTCATGTATACCGTTACAAATTACAAGCAAACTGAATCAATATGAGCTCTGATTCCTGAAATGTTGAACGATTCCGCGCTTATGGGGCAGACGCTCATTTTGTACAAATCCAGCAGGAAATTTGCAAGAGATTGTCCACAAAGAATTTCGCTAGACCTATCAGGCGAAGGATCTTGCATTTCACATATCATTATCTTCAGTGTTTATAGAATCGGAGCAATTGTTAAGAAAAAAGTTATTATTTTAATACATTTGAGAGGTTGAATATATAATTCTCTGTTTTGTCCCTTTCGGTACCAAGAACTGCAACAATGATTAATAATTTCGAAAAACACTCCAATCACCAAATACCTCGCTGTCGTATTGCATTTATTCAAGATATAACATTGTGTAATTTTATGCACTGACTTCATCGGAGTGGATAATGCACACTCAATGTATGGCGATCATATTGGCGGTCTATTCTGACGTGGTTGAGCTCACTGAGACTATACGTACACGGACCTGTGATCATATCGTTATTGCGAGTATTTATATATGAGTAAATCCTAAACTGTTTCAAATGGCTATTTCCAGTATTCCAAAAAACGAAACTATATATCATAAAATTGTATTTAATCATATCTTGATGATACACATGAACAGGCTCAGGACACATTCCAAACTGTGCCGAACTAGATAAATTGTGGCTAATACACAGAGGCATATGTCGCAAGCACCTAATGACTAGCTTCATACTACTGGTAGTATATATCAATATTTAACGAAGAGTGGTACATGCATGCAGGAGAATGCTGGCAACATTGAATATTCAATACGAATGATCGTGAAAAAAGGTTTTGAGAGCCATTGTATATACTGACGCGTGACATGTTGGCATCGGAATCGCCACAGTTGAACCCCGTCCCCAATATAGCCAACATGGTTTATGCTAAATTATGTTTCCCACACAGTACATCACATTTGAAGTAGGTAAAGCGTACCGATTTGATAAGCATAACTCAACTCAACCCAGAACTCAACACATTTTTGGATGTGGTGGGATGATTCAGACCCTAGAAGAATTTATATAAAATAGATTCAAGATCATAGTACAAATGTTTTGTGGTTTAAGGATGCACGAATTCGACCAAAGGTTACTCGATAGAGCTGTCTCCAAAATATATTTAGCATAAACAAGAATTTGAAGAGAAAATATTATGTTACTGCTGCAATTTGCGATTTTCTTCCAGAGCACAGACGCGCACTGTATTGCTGCGATGAAGAAGTGTGAATATTTGTTTCAACACTTATCAACACAATCGATCAACACAATCGATGTCTCGGTTGTGTAAGGGTAAATGTTGACGCTTTATATTTATTTTTTATTGCTCAGGTGTATGTGTCGCCACACTGAGTCCACACTGATCACTCCATGGCAGCGCTATTAGTGTATAATCATCACAAAACGTTCCACTTCACACCTATCACTACCAGACTTATGCAAGTAAACCAGGACAAATCTAACACTTTCTATAAATGTTCACCTGGTTTAAACATATTTTAATAGTATATTCATATACAGATAATAGGGAATTTGAGGACAAGTTCTTAAAACTTAGATGGACCTCCGCTCCTCACAATACAGAATAAGTATGACAACAAATATAAATGGTATATTTAAACAGAATAGGTTTGGCATGACGGGTGCATGAGTACAATAACAATTGAATTTGAATAACTATACTATTAAGTATTACTGGTGAGTGATAGTGTGGTGGCGGTGGCGAGGGGGGGGGGGTAAGTCTGGGGTGCGAGTTAAATATATAAATAATGTGGTTCGTTAATGGATGTTAATGGGGGTACATTTGTTGGGGGTGGCTAACTATATAAATGTTCACCGCGTCATAGCATATACTGCGCATTTCAGGCATCAATCAAGTTAAATTGTATATGAAATACTAGATTGTGTTTAACTGCCGCAGTTCTGTTCGGTTCACTGTTATTACTATGACTAGAATATACCCAGAAACATTACTCATTTTCCGGCCCGACACACCCATATTCACACACCCCACCTTGTGCCTGGTAAAATACATGCCTTGAATCTCTACTCTGATTATGTCCGTATATAGGTCATAATCCACCACTTCAAATAATGGGTACGTGTTCATGTTCTGACAGGGATGTTTATAACATTGACACAAACATTGCAGCTATAATATATTTCGTCAGTAATACCTGTTCCTCGGTAATAATTATCTACCGATATTGAAGGATATTTCACAGTAAGTGTAGGTCCTAGCTCGAGATTGCATGCATGAACTATATATGTCAAATTGCCAAGTCTGAGTTGCATCCCTTACAGTCCTGGAATTTCTTCCGGGTACCATGGGCCCTACTGTGAAATAAGTTATTAAGAAACATGTACATTAACAAAGAAATATATTCCCTGCTTCGTTTGTTGAATGCTACAAATATATATGAAGTTCCCCGTCATTTACATATATTTGTTTAGATATTCTCTCCAACAAAACATATTTACGTACCATACACTTCCATTTCGAAGAAATTTAGAATTCTGTCTGTACCCGGCAGATAGATGATGACGTATTGCCCCGCCATCCTGTTCGGACAAGTAATGTTGTCCACCAATCCAAGTGTGTTACGATGACGAGTATCCTGGTGGCAGAGTGTTGAAGTATTCCAGCTCGTCGTGGACGAGGAGTTCGTGACGTATATGCGGAATCCATAAGCGCGGTCCAGTTGACCCCCTGTGAATAAAACGAGCTATTACATATATGTATCAGTGTGCATGTGATTATACCAGGCAGATTATGCGATTAAAGATTGCGTATAAATTCCCGTAACCATGTCTGGCATGTCCTAACTTCAAATATTATAAATGTATTATAGTTAAATATGATGATATCAAACTGCAATGCTTTATGCAGAAACTATCAGACCGCACACCCGTTTCATGGTCACATTGAAGTGTTAACAATAATGCCGCAAATGAACAGCCTATCGATCAAATGTATTTTTTTTTATTGACATGGCCAATACACATAATGCAAGATTATACGCCATTTAATGTTGTATTTGACAATTTGGGAACCCATCACACTTAAAGGTACACAAACTCAGGCGATGGTCCCCGTATTATTCCAACAACAACAACAAAAAAATTTCTCCAACAGAACCGATTAATTACCAACAAATAATTCTAACCAAAGTTGGCTCTAGTGTATAATTTTCCAAAACGTATTACATAAATGGTAAACTTTTTGTTCAACGCAATTTGGTATCGAGATTATATCGGTCTGCTCGTTGAATATTTGATTGGCCGCCAAATATTCCAAGTGGTGAAAAATAACACATTTCAAAAATCATTGTCTGATAATTCTGATCTTTGGTGGGTGGGTTCCTCAAATCGAATACAATATTTTACCATCCAAAGAAATAGCTATTTAGGTGCCTAAATGCGGGTTATGTATCTTTAAACTAGCAAAATGCCATTATCTTTGGTGTGGATTAGTATAAATACGCACTAATTGTGGAGTTGACACCCTTCGACAAAGAATGTCATCGGTCTACATAGCAGTCTCAATGGCAAGAAATGGATATTTAAGCAACCAATCTTCAAACATAGATCATTGTGCAGTAATAAGCTCATTACTAATCTATTCCTGATTAGAATGCATACCTTCTCATCGCGTCCACTATCAGAATGCGATGAGTAATTAATATTGTATATATAATAGGCTTATATGTAGTTATCGTAATATGATTGCCTCCGGTACCTATTGTTTTGTGTTTATTTCAGGCAATATATGCCCATATATAGTCATACATCTATCTATATCTATATTTGCCAATGTCTGTCTGTCTGTCTGTCTGTCTGTCTGTCTGTGTTCTATAGAAATTCACAGGGGACCATCTAGATGATGCCAAAGGGGTCTACTAGGAGTAACTTTTTACGAGAAAGATAATGGTCGAGGTTAAAATTTTCTAAAGTGACGCCGTTGTTGTCAGGGGCAGAAAAGGGGGAGGGGCAGAAAAAAGAATTGTCGGCGATTGCCACGAAACTTATATATAATCATCCCCATAATATGAGGAATCTAATGGTGTGTTTTAAATATGGCAAAAGTCGCGCCGTTCGCGTCAGGGGTGCCCGGAAGGGGGAGGGTCATATTTTGTTTCTGTCGCCGATTGCCACGAAACTTACATATAATCATCCCCATGATATGAAGAATCCAACGGTGTGGTTTAAATATGTCAAAAGTGGCGTCGTTCGAGTCAGATTTGCACGAAAGGGAAGAGGGGCACCAAAATTGATAAAACTAATTTTAGCGCCGATTTCCACCAAATTGATATATATTCTTCTTCATGATACAAGGAATCTAATTGTGCGATTTAACAACACCAAATTGTTGTCGTTTGGATGAGAGATTGGGAGGGGTGGGCACTAAATTTGATAATAATTGGTTTAGTCGCCGATTTCCACCACACTTATACAAAAGCATCCCCATGGTATGAGGAGTCTAATGGTGTGGCTTATATCTGTCAAGTGTGGCCTCATTCGAGTCAGGGGTGTATTGAAAGGGACAGGGGCACCAAAATTGATGCACAATTTTGTTGGCGCCAATTTCCACCAAATTAATACACGTTCTTATCCATGATACGAGGAATCTGATTGTGTGATTTAAAGACGCCATAGTGTTGCTGTTTATGTGAGAGATGGGGAGGGAGGGATTGACACAAAATTTGATTAAAAAAAACATTGTTTAGTCGCCGATTATCACCAAACTTATAAACAATCATCAACATGATAGCAGGAGTGTAATTGTGTGGTTTAAGGATGTCACAAGTGGGGCCATTCGAGTCAGTGGTGAATAGAGATGAGAGGGACTTTATATTTATATGTTTATGGCCGATTTCCACCAGATGTATACATATTCTTCTCCGTGATACGAGGACTCGTATCGTGTGGTTTAGACACAACAAATTGGTGCCCTATGGGTGAGAGATAATTATGGGGAACTTCAATTTGATACGAATTTGTATACTCGCCAATTTTGACCAATTTCATATATATGCATCTCTAATCTCTAATGAGACTTACTTAGTGTGAGCAGCTTGAGTCCGAAATAGGGACGGGAGGGTCACCAAAAACTGATACAAAATAGTTTTAGTACCAATTACCATCAAATTCAGACACGTTCTTCTCAAATGATACAATAAATCAAATTGTGCTGTCTGTCTGTCTTTCTGTATGCCTGTGTGTAATATATATAACTTCACGCGGTACAATCGAAGAGGCAAAAGCTGATACAAATATATTTGGCACTAATTTCCAACAAATTCATACATGTTTTTATCTAATGATATACCATGAATTAAATCACATTTGGTGTCGTTTGCGTCACGGATGGCGAGCGGATATGCACTATCATAGATAAGATTGCTATTCGCAGATATCCACATATAAGTTATATATAGTCACCCAGGCCATCTCCATATCATTTTAAGGAGATTTGGGCGTTCACATTTCACAATCCCGACAAATGGTAACCCACTTATAAGTCACTTGAACAATTATATCTTCTTAATTGTCATATTTATATGGGGATGGCAATCAGGACATTCACACAATGAGCTAGCAAAAAGAGATACATAGAAGAAGCATTAAACGTATAAACTGAGAGACCTCGAACCGTCAGAGGATTGTATATATATTATAACAAAATTCAATACAGTTTCCACAAAAAAAGTTACAATTTGTCAGGATATATGGAAGGCCTGTTCAAAAATAGTGGTCACAGTGTGCAGTCATATATAGTTTCTTCTGATATACAATAAAATGCAGTTAGTATATAGCACATGACTTTTCAGGATCCTCCCAATACTGACATCTGACAAGGGGTTTAGAACAGACTCATCGACTGCCATAAACAACTCAAAATCTCGATCTGTGTCTGGCAAATGTAGCTGATATGCCCGCGGAGCAACATTTCGTTGAAACTGAGAATATTTAGCCAATATATAGCACCATGAACAGAGGAGCACCTGGAAATTTCTTTAAAACATCTGTATCTTCATGGAGATATTATAGCCAGGTATCCTCGAGATCTTAGTCCAACCAACTAGATTGATATATATAATCCTTTATTTTCTCCATGTAATGGAGAGCTTAGAATAAATGTATACAAATAACGATACAAATGAACAATAACACAAGAAAGAATACATCATGTGAGTATGTACAGTAAGTCAATTAGAGAAGGACATTCATGATAATTATATCTACGGTTTTAATTTTATCAATTATGCAATAATATATTGTGAGAATTCAGGCACAAGTGTATAAACGATGTACCTGTTTAGCACGAGAGTATGGGGTTTCGGAATATTGGGATAAGATGCAATAAGATGCTATATTGACAAAACTAAATCGATGATACGCACCATAATATATTGTAGTTGGGATACTCGGACGGGTGCATGCATTATTTGCACTACATTGCTATAATACAATCATGGAATAATAGGTATGATATCATCAGATGCCCGGAGCAGCTCGTGATAATCGTTCCACATGCGGAGCGTACTCCTTGTTATAAATATAATAAATTTGTTAATATCTGTTATTTTTTCCCGAACATGTGGTGGGATGCATGACAGAAGTATCATCATCTGTTCGTAGGTGGTGAGCTTGTCGATTTCTATGAAGCAAGGGATGTCAAAACGTTCAAGAAGTGTGAACCACATGTCGTTCCTTGCCGCAGATATTTCTGGACAGACAATGATGCTGTGTTCAACATTGTTGCTGTATTGTTTATTACAGAGCAAACACTTTCCGTTTTCGGGAATCACGGATTTTGCTAAGAGCTTCGCTATTTCAAGGAATTGAACTTTGTATTGTGGATAAGCTCGAGATCTTAGTCCAACCCACTAGATTGATTGATGCATCTCAATATGTAAAACCCAATTGTCATCTTTTATTTATGCGAACTAATGTCTTTATGATGTCAATGTATCATAGTATAACGTCTCGTCTGACGTATACGCAGTTGTAAATAAATAAATACTTCATTATTGGTGGAACGGATTAATCGCGATAAACAGAATGACAATTGACAAGGTGGGCCACTACTTATATTCCATGACTGTAATAATCATGTTTTGTGATGCTATTTGAATATACAATTTATGAGAAAACGTATAACACTTTGAACAAGAGTGTTCTCTATTCCCAACAAATATCCACAGCATACAGATGGTTTCACATCGCATTAACCTGGGCAACGCCGGGTAACCCTGCTAGTACAACATATAATTACAAATTGAATATAAAGAGGTTAATTCCAATGATTGAATAAATTATACAGATATATCAAATCTGAGTTACAAATAGCATTAAAAATACTGTTTAGAGATTTATAAATTCTCACACGAATTCCATACACACACTTTCGAATCAACACTGTCAGAGAGCACATTCTGTCACATACAAACATCCCACTCGCACTTCATGATATCTCATAACCATAAACTTGCTATATGCATTATAACAAACTATTAGTTTACTATAACAGCGTATGACATAGTTAATCCAAAGATGAGCACAATATAATGGATATACGAACATTTGAAATAAATACATTTTCACATTAGGCAACATTTGTAAAACTTTCTAATAAGCACATTTGAGCGAGAGCATATATACCGATATTGACGCATAATACCATTATCATCAGAAAAATCGTTGTTGAGTATATGACCGAGATATTTTTAGGAGGACACGAACTTGAGTTCATTGCCCATAATGTATAGTTTGGGAAATGACCGAATATGAAGAGATTTAGGGGTAAAAGTCATCCCCACAGTTTTTATAATATTATAAGTTAAATATTTCTTCTTAGCCTCGTGTTCACATGTTCTCCACAAACGACGTAGTCCCTCCAAAGACGGTGCAAAAATACACATATCATCAGCATTACATTAATTATTTATTTTTGCACTGCCAACAATGCACCCAACGTCACATGTATTCAGTCTTTCGCTAATCTCGTTGATATACACGTTAAATACATAAGGGCTTAATATACTACCCTGTCTAACACCACTCGTCGGCGGAAGCATGTCGAGTATTTTGTCCCCAGCGAAAATGATGCATCTGATTTAGAAACCAATCCTTATTGATCCGAATAATAGCTGATGGCACTGATCCTTGCTACAGAAGACGTCGTAGCATTTCATGGTTGATTCGATCGAACGCTTTACTGGCGTCCAAGAACCACACGAAAACAGGCGTATTCTTAGAATTATGATGTTGTATTGCTTATTTTAATGCAAATATGCAGCCGTCCGTTGATTGACCTTGTTTAAAACCAAACTGGTTGTCTGTGGTATATAATTGTTCAGAGTATTTACTGAACAACACCATTTCCATTACGTTTGATATAATAAAGGATAAAGCCACTGTACGGTAGTTGTCTTTGTCGGCAATATTCAATTTGATTTGCAGTCCTTTTGATTTTGCTGAACATATATCTTTCTTATAGAATATAGGAATGGGTCGCCAAGTATTAGACCCTGTCATGAATTTGTAATCTGGCTACCGTAAAGATCATATTCGACCCGTTAAAAATATGGGAATATTCTGTTGGAGAACTTTATAGCATTGAACATACAACGCAGTGATTACATTTCTTTGTTAATACTTGTTCCTTAATAATATATTTCACATTCGGGGTGGTCACAACTCAAGATTGCATGATTTATCTGTGCCTTTTGTGAGTCGACATCGAAATAAACATTGAATTGATTACCCTGAGACATTTCATGATTGTAAATGATGGCAATCAAACTCGACTCAACAAAGTGACATATTTCATGCAAAATCGAGAGCTGGGATCTTCGTGACCTGCGTACACTGTGGAATACATTATTTACCGAGGAACGATATAAACTAACAAATATATTACATGTAGCTGCACTGTTTTTAATGTTATAAACTTCCCTGTCTGAACATGAAAAAGTTCATATTATTTGAACTGGTGTATAATTATATCGTCGGGCGTACACACACAAACTATTCGGTGTTTGGTGGTTTTGATCAAATCTGAAACCTGAGGTTTTGAAGACATTCTTCAAAATCCATATTGGATTCCATGAAGTATGCAAGAGTTATCGTTACTGTTGCTCGTCGCATGCGGACGTCGACCGCCATTTTTAAAGCTTCTAAAACTACAACCTTATCCAGAAATCATGGCAAACAACTTCGACTCTGTTCAATGGGTGATCACATATATATTCCACGGTGGCTGGATAATCTGGACGTTGTGAATTTGTTTGAGATTGTCACGTGTATTTATTTATAAACTAGTTATTGAATGCTTTCAATTGTTTGCTTCTTCAATCTGCCTTCACTGGAAGTTCAGTCTTTCACTGCACGTCAGGCACCTGCATGTGGGTGCCATCATGATAGAGACGTGACAGAACATTTCAAGCTCAACAAAATACAATTATGCCTTCTTCATCAATGGATATGACATGAAATTTTCACCATAAAGTCTTTAAAAAGACATTTATTTGATAAAAAGTTGTCATGATGTTTGAAAGTTATCATGATTCATGGTAATTTATCAGGTCTAGGTGTATGGGAGGACATGCATATTCACATTTATCCGTTATTTGCACTTAACAATAAGCACGAATTACTTACACTTAAGCGAAAATTATTTACTCCTAAAATTAATGCATATGATTAACACTTAGGCTCAAATAATTAACACTTAAGCACATGGATCATATTTATGCTTACCGGCAAATAAGGCATAAATGTAGAAAGTATGGGATGCGGTTTTTCACGTGTATTAGCTAATTACGCTTAATCGTAAATAATTATGCTTAAGCAAAAATCATTTACACTTGTAAAGTATAATTCACTTACGCTTATGATTAAGCATTAATCATTTACTCGTAAGTATAATTAATCTAAATTACGCTTCGATTATGCCGAACCATAATTAATTTATGCATAAGCGCCAGATTCATTTACGCTTAAGCTTAATTCAATTGTGATTAAGCTTAATTCAATTATGTTCTTCACCTATATTACATCAGGTATAATGGTTTAATCTCATGTAGTTTACTGGCTTTAGTAATGTGGTTGCATCCATCTCAAATTGAGGTCAGGTCCATGAGAATGTATATAAATGACGCTTATGCGTAAATGAAGTCATAATTTTATTACGTTTTAGCATTATGTAGCTTAAGCGTAAATTAAATTAAGCGCAATTAACTTACGCTTAAGTGCAATTTCCTAATAAATTCGAAAAAGGCCTTCCACATGAAAGGGCATTCAAGTTTAGTTATTGGTTGAAAGATAATTATATAACGTCTTAGAGTGACTCCCCTTATCCTAGATGCATGCTGGAGGTAAAAGACTGTTATTTGTTATATCATTAAATTTGAGTTATGATTAATGCCCTGTTAAATTATACCATATCTAAAGATGGTCAGTTTTGTATTTTTGTCTCTCATTTCATTTCAAAATTCTAGATCGTTCTTAATATTTTGAAAATTTACATGTAACTTTCACTGAAATGAAGTTCGAAAACAGGAGATTGTTATAAATACATGTTACTGGATGGTTAACTTACTGTTTATAGCTACGTACTTGCAGATGAACAAATAATATTAATATATGATAATATTTCAATAACTAATCTGACAGTTTATCAAAATGAAGAGAATTATGTCGCATCTTAGATCTCGAAATTTGATGGGCTGCTAAGGGGTTACTTGTACCATCCCAACCATTCTAGAATGATGATATATTATGAACATAAATGTCCACCGTCAATAATGGACCCTGCTATTCACGACCTTCTTTTTATCTTGTAACAAATTACAAAAAAATGTTATTTAAATGTATTCGTATTTTCGATTATTGAAAATTATGAAATAAGCACATGTTACAAGCTCACTTTTGCCTCACTCGTGTCTACTTAGTGCACACGGTCGTAAACAGGTAACGTCATATACACATGTAGGCAGAACATTAAGGCATAAAAAATTCATTATAAATTATATTTTTCCTAAATAAATGATGAAATAAATTACCTCAAACAACAACGAACATAGGCAGCTTTTAGCCCCCCTGGACTGTCGGCTGAAACATATTCTCAAAATAAGTGTCTCCCTCGACCATGTTAGTGCCACCGCAGACGTTGCGATTAAAATCGTAAGTGGAGAAAATCGCAGGTGGGGAAAAGTGGCTTGCCAAAGACGCTACGGTGCTGCGATGTCTACAGCTACGATTTGATCCATGTGACTGAGCACGTGCTAGCTTGTAAATTGTGAGACAGTGCGATCATGGTCACGTGACAGCTACGATTTTCCTGGACAAAAATCCCACATTGCTCGATCGCTACGATATGGCTGCGATATTGTCGTGGCCATGCGCAATGTATGCTCCACCTGCGATTTTCCCCACTTACGATTTTAATCGCAACGTTTGTGGTGGCACTTGGATCCACTGTGGAAATGCATTGAGATATGACCACTATCAACGCGGTTCCTACCAGTGTCTACTGTTAACTCAACACAGTCACAATGTTATTTCAATGCGGTTGCAATGTTCACCAGCATGGCGAAAATAACCATCAATGCAATATAATGCTGGAGGTGATCGTAAACGCAATGATGCCTTAAGTTCCACCAGCGAAATGCCAGAACATATGTGTACCGGTGGATTCCAGATGATAACTTTAGATAGTCTCAACTGAGTTGAATGAAATTTGGAATATGTGTGTTTACTTGTACAAAATACAGGTCAAGATCGAGTTTTGGTTCCGCCCGTCAATTTCACCAGCGTTAAAGGCCTTTTGTTGGAATTACCACGTATTTTGCCACACCCTAACAATGCTCTTAATACTTAATATCAATGAAATAAGTCTGCCATACATGTATATGTCTTTAAATGTTATTCGTCAACTGTTCATACAGAAATATATCTAGGATGACAATTATTCCTGCTGGATAAGTTTGAATTAAAGTTTAATTTCCAAAATATCTCTGTGTCTTCATATACATACATACATAATCAATGATGTTTATCTTAAAACGTCATTCATTATAGATGCAACCAATTATACAATTTGGGGAATTGCCTTCATCTTCGACTCTCCATCTGTTGCTTATATGATTCATGAATGGGTGGCCCTTGCATATGCAGGCAAATTATATGCCTCAATTTAAGATTACTGACAGCAATTAAATCGTAGAATAGTCCTCAGAAGTTTGTGATTTCAGGAAATTTTACTTGTAATTTACCACATCTTTTGGTATTCAGTTCTATGCCAGCATGCACTCTTGAACATGTAATCGCAAAATTATGTGAAAAACATTTGACTGCTTACGGACCAACTGTTTCTATCTTAATAATTTAAGGATTGCGTAAACAGTAAATAAGTGATAACCGTTAAAACCATTTACATGGTAATCTTTATTTTCCGTTTACTTGGCAACCACATTTATTATGGGAGAAACAGTGAAACATAATGGGTTTTCGTATAATATAAGATTTTATCGTAATGTTCTGTTCACCAATTTTCTGTTCCCTGTATACTGGTCACTGTAATTATTACGACAGAAAGAGACGATCTAATTGCTGGCGACTGTTGCTTTCATAATTTTTACTGTGTTTTGTTCACAGAACAGGCCAGTGCACCACATGTATACAATGGCTTGTATTTTCACACCTATTGACAAAAAGCACCCATATACATGTATGTTTGTGGGAGGGTATGAAAGCCAAAATATATCAATCTTATAGCTGTATGCAAGTGAACAGCTGAATTTTTGTTCTGGAAATGGAATCTGGTGGCATCTGTTTCAGTATATATAGCATCATGAGTCTGAAGTCCTATATAATTAACTCTTTAATATCTCAATGGATTTTGACCCATTATATTTCTAAAATATATATATATATATATATTGGAGCAGCATATTGTTAAAGTGTTGGGACTCCATGAGATAAAAGCACATGCCTGGTAGGAAACAGATTGGATGGTAGTTACTTTAAATTAATCTAAACTATTTGATAACTGGATACTGATTGATGAGTAATTACTTGTTTCTCAAAGAGAGGTAACTACACATCATTGATTATCCAGTCATCAGAGGGTTAAACGGAGACTGTACATTAAATCCGGCTATTTATGGGGCCATCTCCATTTATACTCAACAGAATAATTGCAACAATTGAATGAATTTGAGCTATGGATTAGTGCAAAATACACTCATGTGCTCTACGAAGGATTCAAATAACATGGTAATTATTACTTGAGTAATAAATTAATTTATTTTCATTATAATTACCATGTCGATCTTGGAAAATGGAAAACCAAATTCATTCATGTGTTGCATATATTCTGAGTAAGGATATGATCGTATACATGGTTGGATTTAGTGTACAGTACCCCTTAAAGGCTGCATACGTATGTTGTATGACACATTTTTCAATAAATTGTGCAAAAAAGCAACTTTTTGAACTTCTTGATCAAAACCAAAATTGGTTTTGAACTTTTGTCCCATATATACAACCAATAGGTTTGGATCAAAACCAAAAAATTAAATATATAAAACCAGTTTTTGTTTTAATCAAAACCAGTTGGTAGTTGATATTTGGTTTTGATCAAAACCTAATTTGATTACATATATGGGACAAAGTTCAAAACCAATTTTGGTTTTTTTTAAACCAAAACGTTTAAGAGTACAGTTAGGGTGAGATTCATTATATCATCCAGCTATGTGTCCATATAGGATTTAACACTTTACATTTCATATTATATGTTTAAATCAACTGGAAACAAGACAGACAGGCGGGGAGAGTGTATATACACGTACGTAGCATTGGAAATGTGCTAATTATCTAATTAGATGAGCGGTTTTGACTTGATTTTTTTAATACATGGACAAGTTAGATATCATGTGGAAGTAGAATATGTGAGCTTTATGTTCCGCACTGCTGTACAATTCGAAAGTGGTGTCATTACCGTGGGAACGGCGCATACTTGAGGAAAAACAATTTAAAACAAATTTAATCCTACAAGTATTCTACTACTGAGATCGATGGTGAAGATGTTGTTTTTGGTGTTATTTTTCCATGTCTATTTTCTAACTATTGCAATATCTAACGGGATAACAGGTGTGTTATGACCATGTTGGGACAGACATTATACATAATTATATGGCTTACGACTAAGCATTATATGTGTATATTTCATGTTATTACTAATTTGGCGATAGTCGGTGCACCTATCACAGAAAGTCAGCATTTTTCGATGCCAATTTTCATCACGGACGCCATTTTGAATAGAAAATTTCGCTCTTATCGGATATATCGGATTTTGGATATGTTATAGATGATGGAATAAAATCCATGTTAGTCGAAATGTTTTCTAGGTCTGTCCATTATTGATCTTTTCCCACAATCATCTTGTAATTCAGAGGCAGGTGGTTTTAACTGAACTGATGGTGAAATAAAATAAACGAATTCTGAGTACTCCAATCAACTTATAAGTATTGGTTGTGCCTATTGTTTATATATATATATATATATATATATATATATATATATATATATATATATATATATATCATATATATATAGACTATAAACTATACATGGACGCAAGGATGTCACCAGGGAAGTTGCAGTGTTCAATATCGTTCCATTTATTAGAGGTAGAAATATATTTTCCCAATTTTCATTTCTGTCTTAAATTAGTGTTTCTCTGGGATCGGGGGTTTAAAAATATTTTATTCGAGTCAAAGCTCAGAGTTATCAGCTATCGATGTTTAAAATCTATAATTGTTATCACAGGGATCCTGTACCCACGTCCGTGCTAACTCATGTTTACATTGATTTTAGTTTCCGTCCGTTGTACAGTTCCGGGCCTGTGATATAGAATAACACAGAATAGCCTATACTATTATTATGGCATAACACATAAAACACAAACAAGCATACAGGTTTTCGCCCATGCAAGTGCACACTCACTATAAAGATGGACCGTATACCGGTCTGTCGAATGACAAAGGGATATTTTCAAACAGAAACGGATCGATCCGCGGTTTTGACACCCGAAATTATGGTGGGTACCACACTTGGTCGCGGATAGTATTTTTGCGAACCGCCCTGTAGGCCAGACAATTTTATGGCTTATTAAACATATATTTTTCTATCGATCCACGCATTATCCACCGTCAATGACTGATAAATATGTTTCAAACGAACTACCTAACGTCAACAAGTGTCCACTATTTATGATAAATTCGGAATGAGCCGGAATTTTCAATAAATGTATCGGGATGAGAGCAAGCTATTGCCGCTATCCCATTGTGGGAACATTCCGCTTTGCGAAATTATGTTTTGAACAGTGGATATCACTACTCAACAGAGAGAAATATAGATTCATCTCAGGGAAGATGTGTTCATTTATAAAAACCGCATGGTCTGCGTTGGCGATACCTTCGGGCTTGGTGATACCATCTACACGGGGGTGGTCATGGTTAATGCATTATACACTGTTAGAAAAAAGACCGTCGCTTTAACGGTCTGAGACCGCGCAACACTGCTGCCAACATTTGACCGTTAAAGATAGGGTCAGTCTGTAGTATGTTTCACGATATAAAACCGTTTAAGTAACTGTCAGACCGTAATCAGTAAATGTCAGACCGTTGTATTTTTCACGGTTCAACGCCGTTTAATTAAGACCGTAACAAATAAAGGTCAGACCAATGGTATTTTTCGTCGGACAACACCAATATTTTGCTCTTAATTTGCTAATTTTCCATGGAATTAGCCAAGTTCCCATGGTGACAATGATTTCCCGGTATGCATTACGATTCATGTTTTTGAATGGTCGAAACTTGCATTATTCGTAACTGAAAAATACATATTAGTTATGTCACGATCATAGTTTTTATGAAATGTAAATCCTCAATGCATAAAGTGTTAGACAATACTTATGACACTTTGCAGTTTGTAGAGGATCAAGCTTGTTATCTGCCTCGTATAATTTAATCCGGAAAAAGACTACGAACGCGTAATCTGTTCGCCTTTCACTAACTACTGTATAAATATGGCTGTAAATAAAACACGATTCTAGTAATAGCTGATAAGCCAACCCATCACTATTCATTTAGGAGCAATACTAATTTCGACCATTCTAAAACATGAATCGGCATGCCAATATAAGCCATAAAACTGTTAAAACTCAAATGAATGTACATGTAAAAGTTAAATTTCTTACTGGCATACTTTTTGGTAACATGTAAGGCGTGAGATTGTCCAGTTACTTGTAAACACAGTTGTTGTTTTAACAGTTGAATCCGTACATCATGACAATACAGTACCAGTCAGAAGAAGTGGTATTTTTTGCAAACATATATTGCGATATTGAGCGTGCATAATTTAGAAAAAGTCGTCATTATAGCATAATACAAAAAATCGTTAACGCTTATTATTGCAATATTGAACGCAAAATATTGCAATACTAAGAGCGCCAAATTTCATACAGACCCGATAGTTTTATATTTATATTAGATAAATACTGTGCATATAGTGTACATATAGTGTACATATAGCATTTACAATATAATTATATACATTATATAAAACATTGTCTCTATTTATACAATAAACAATACAGAAGAAGCAATAATTTGATTTAAATGTCACAATTTTGAGAGCAAGATGTCGCAATATTAAGTGCAATATATTGAGATATTAAGCGCAAAATATTGCAATGATATCACAAGCGACATGCTTATAAGCGTTTTCACTCGCAATATTATTGCGATATTGGCGCGAAAATTGCGCGCTTAATATACCATTTCGTTTTGACTGGTACTGTATATCAATAAGAGCTAGTTGGGATTGGAACCTTCAAGACAACGGCAGATCCCATAATAACTGTGCGCACATTTTCCATAAAATGTTAAAGCATGATGCATCAAACTGTATACTGGTATCACGACACTTAGTATCAATATCAGTGAGTTAGCCAAAGATAGTTTGATAAGAACATCCAATCAATAGTGTACTGACTGTACTCCCGGTAAATTGTCGTAATAACTTGACGATAACATGGCCAATGATGACAATGTCTCATATCCACACGTTTCGATGAAAATTGATGAACACGGGATGAATTGGTCCGTGTAATTGTAAAGTTGGAATTATATATATGTGATCATCCGTCACTTCCCGGCGTCAGTTACATGTAGTTGTTTACGGTGTTGTTGTTGACATTGAAGCTCTTGTGAATTACACTAGTGCATGTACACGTATATCCTCTATTGTAAATGTACATGCGTGTGATTCGGAGCACTGTCAACTGGATTGTCAACATTATAATAGTAATAGCTGCTCGTTGTTGTTATTATTGTCACTATTGGTTGACATCGAAGCTCGTGTTAATTGTACCAGTATCCTCTTGTGTCAGTAAATATGCCAGTGTTTTGATAGACCATCACTGAGTCGAATGAAGTCAGGTTACAGCCATCGGACCCTGGATCGTGGCATGATTGATTGGCATGAATCTCTACTCTCGAATTAAGTGGAAACTGTCAATAATTAAGCCGGTTTTCGCAGAATTGAAACTTGTCCGGTTATCAAAGGAACCGAAATCAGACCATCTTAACAACTGTCCACAATTAAAAAGGTAACAGTTTCCTCAAAATACAATATTAATTTTGCCAACGATAAATGGCGAATAAATGAGGTGAGGCACGGCCAGAGCGGGAACTTAAACCCGGAATGAGAATAACGTACTCAAGATTATACGTACGGACCCGAATAACACAGAATGAATGTCGTATTAATAATACAATTTAAATACCATCAGCGTACGATTCAGTCATACTGCATGGAGTCATTGTCGTATATTATATGGTCGCCGATAAATTTTGACGCCATGACATTGAAGCACGAAAATATTTAATTTAGACAATTTTCATGGGCACATAAAATAACGGTAAAAACCGTGAAAATGATGAAACGGTATGGGACCGTCGAACCGACACTATTTTCTAACAGTGCATGCAGTGACAAAGAAATGAAGGCATGCGGTTATAGACTTGGTGCTGATAGTAGTAAATGCACAGACTCACTTCGATTATAGAATGTGATATGTTGTATTGGGTACACACTACCCAGATCCACCCACCACCACGGGTTTGTTTTATCCGCTGCCGTATTATATGCCGTATGTGCTAGTCCCGTCGTGCCAATTATACCATCCACGCCTCGCTCTCTCATCCCGTCTGCAGGGGATTCCGACGACATTCCAGTAGCCGACCTCGGCCGTCCACGCGCTACATTATCTGGAAAAGTATAACACTATGATCAAGTCTGTGACAACGACGATATTAACAAACACTCAATTGATATAAAGGATTCGAAACAAAACGCGTGATATTTTTGACTTATATAAGACAACAACGTACTCCCACGTCTAGGTAGGATGAAAGAAATGTATGATATATTGACAAACTTCATTAAAATCCATAGTGCCAACAGATCGTACAGTCACACATGCTTTACCAAAAACTACCAGAAGTCACCAGACCCGGAGTCCCGGACAGTTGTCATTGATTCTGAAACGTATTCGGGTTGCAAATATGTTTTATGACATTATATTGTCGGTTAAAACAACAAAATCGTCACCGATACAGAAGTGGGCGTTAGAACTTGGTGTAATACTTCCCAAGCACCACGGACATAACATAACAAGAAAACCATAATCAGAAATGGTAACGCCCTCACGATTATATTATTACGCATAAATATAAATTATAAAAAAATATATAAAATATATTGGTTACATGAATGCACCGCCTCAGAATTCCTTTAAAACAACTATCCTTCAAATTATTACAAAAAACTACGGTTTATTACTGCACGTTTTTAATTCACCACACCAGAAGTCTCTAAATGCGGATCAAAAATCGGAGTCATTGTGTTCCCGCCATAAAATCTTCAACAGTGGTCCAGCCATTGTGGATATCTAAACATTGAAAGCAATTAATGCGGTCATAATAGTTACATACTGAAACTATCAATCCAGCGAATTTGATATCATTGATAGAACAAACCACTATTATCATGATCGTGTCGTTATTTGTTTAAAATACGTATCAATTGACATATACGCACCCGTTTCCTCATTAAAATCAACATATTTCGACCATTTTATGCGACTTCCGCGAATTCGGGGTTCTCCGAAAATAGATCTCCGCAAACGGGGACTTACTGCGAATTGTCACAACCGGAAAAAGGAAAAACCAATTATCTATTTATAAAAGCTCCACAGACACACGGCGTATTCGACGACACACAGCGATCTCAAATTTTCCCACCAGTATACACCCAATGGGCGTGAATTATGAGCTCGCACTACAGCTTAATCCCTTAATCGATTGTTCCAGTTTCGCGTACATACCAGAATATGTTTGCGACAAAATGATTACTGCAGGAGACTTTACAGAAGACAGCCACGGTAATCGATATAAAATGGTCGAGTCAATTTCCCACATCTTTTGACAGCCATTTTGCATCATGATTCTTTAGATCAGTACATTGCTGGGTGAATACAGACACACTAGATATCTACATTTAAGATAAAAAATGTAACATATTATTACACAGAGTTTACAGAGGGACATTTCTATAGGACGAAGCGCGCGCACGTGCCAGAGAGCAGTATACACGGACTGCCTTGTGGTGGAACATCGAAAATTATTTCCCCGAGGTGGTGCTTTTGAGCAGCGAGCGGAACTATTGACCGATGCCACAGTCCGAAGTAAATAGTCATGTTTGCTGTTCAGAAGCCAACATCGAATGGAAATAGCGCTCGCTATTCCAAACCAAAGCAGTCATTATATGTATAGGTTATAACCCCCCTGGGTATCTGTACAAGAAATATAGACCAAGACCGCGAAGCGGCCGCGCTCTATATTTCTTGTACAGATACCCAAGGGGGTTATGACATATTTATCAAACGGTTCACACCCCAAGGCAAACACAATTGAGCCACATTCTATTCGACGATTACTGGTGCGATCATTATCATGGCGCATTGTTAGAATTTCACACCTACCTGTCCGATCTTCGTTCAGCTTACTATCCAATTAATGTCAATTTATGTGTGATATTTAGCTCAAGTCTGTATTTTGGCCTCGTTGAAATACAGATTCATACAAGAAATATTGTTCATGAATTGGAGTAATTTGATTGGCCGATGGGTATGAACCGGTTTATAAGCTTGATTATATATGAAACAAATATTGCATCGCAAACCATAACGTCAGCAGGCGGTTAAATAGTTTAAAGACTTTAGCTCGGCGATGGTTCGTAAAATTCTGGCATCGCGCCAAAGTTTGCCTCGCGCTAGATTGGGACGTCGGCATGTGGGAAATAGTTCAAGACTACAGCCCGGGCGGTAGTTCGTAAAGGGAAATAGTTTAACTATATTACCCGCCTGCTGGCGTCACGATTTACACGAAGCTGTAGTTGTGCAGGCTGACGTCACGTTTGCCGCGATGTGAAAATTGTGGCTGTTGATGGCACGATTCCCGGATTGGATATATATCCAAGTTACAAATTATAATAATAACATACCAATCCCACTGGGGCTCAACGATTCCTCGAGGATCGGATCTATCAGGTTCAAAATCGGATCTAACAGGACTTCGATTCCGACTCAAACAAGATTTTAATGCCAAAATGGCGGCTTTTGTATGAAAATTGACAACAAATCTCAAAAAATGGTAATTATGAGCACTATATTGGCTATTGGCCTGGCATATAATTAGTGAAATTCGATTGTAGTAACCCGAAGAATCTGTATATGACGTCTGGCAAAGATCTATGCCATTTATGCGCCTTACTTACGCTGAGATAAGTCAAAATCGATGGGGAAAAACATAGCACCGAGGTTCAAGTCATATTGTTGAATGGGTATAAATATGTATGGAAATAAAGTTCTATGCAAAACGTGTTATTACTGATCGAGTGCATATTGAAACAAAAATTAATTAAATTAGTCGTGAGTTTTTATTTTAAACACTTATTTTAAAAGTATAACATCGGCTCCGACCCTAATTTTGATACATTCCGACCCCAATCTGTAGAAATTGATTGGCTCCGACTCTAACACACATTAGTCAATTCTTTTTCTGGAAATTGTTGAAATGTCTCATTGGACATGGGTGTCAGATTCTTGCCGTTTTCATTTAAAATAATCCATTTTCTGGTCGCTAGAATACCTGACACTATATATATATTGTGTATTTTATCACATTTACATGTATCTTTAAAATAGTGTGTTCATAACTTGGAAGATCTGACATTTTTGTGGCTGGCCTATTAACCATCTAAGGATATCTAATGATACCATTGTACATTTGCGTGCCATTCATGCTATAATAGGTGGTGATTAACGAAGACTTGCCTATCTTCTGTTGGGTAGTAGACATGCCCAAATAAGACTGCATTTACCTAATAATATAGACAGATGTCACATTCGTATGGTTTAAGACCGACGTGTGTATTTAGGTGCGAGTCCAAATCATGCTTCCCGTACATCGCCATTTCGCATTTATTGCACTTATACTTCCGTGTGGTTGCCGGCTCGTGCTTCATCTGGACATGCAGACGCAAGCCGGTGGTTGTATTGAATGTGCGGGAACACATGTGGCACAACTTTACGGACGCTTCAGAATCTCCTGATACACACGCTTATTCGGATGGTTCTTCGTGACGCTTTAAATGGCGTGTGTAGTTAGACTTATATTTTGTGGAATAGGTACAAATTCCACACTGGTGCATTCCACTTTGTTTGGTAACTGGGGTAGAGGCAGCAATCGGGACCGGGTTTGAAGAAATGTCAGTCTCAATTCTTCACGTTCAGCCGCATCCAATGACACGGACAAGTCCAACAAAAGCAAGGAATCCTCGAATGTTATTAGAGATCCCGTAACCCCTGGATATATTCTGAAAGTATAAATGTATAAATAATTCAGTTTACATGTAACAATTCATAGTAAATACAGGCATATGCGTGTTGTGCAGAATTTTAATTAAAATTGGTCATTGCTTTTGTTGAACCCGCCAAATTGACTTCTATATTTATGTTCATGAAATATCAATTGGTATGTAGGCCTACATGTATATATGCACACATTTTCCCGAGTATTTTGACAACAGGTTATATAAGTCTTATAAGATCACGTATGCTATTGCGTATAGTCATAATTATACTGCCCTGTGACATTGGGGTCGCAAAACATAGTGCGAACGTATCTGGTGATCATGTAAGGGTCGGAATATTTGAAACCTGTTAGATCCTGATCCGAACCACCAAATCACCGATGAGTCGGAGTATTTTTCTTCATATTTCTTATACATCGTAATTACTGGGTCAATAACTAAAATTATGGGCTTATTTTGATATGTGATAAACACTAAATTCATTCAGAACCCATTCTGTGCAATTTGACATATAAAAAGGTTAATAACAAGTCGGGAGATGCACGTTAAATTATCAATGGGAAATGCATACAAAAAAAGGACGTGCTCGAGTTTGAAGTCAAACAACCATTTACACCTTTGTTTCGGGTCATTGTCATTGGTTGTGTCGGTGTGTCATACCCTGAACCAAGATACATTGAAGTATACACGTTATAACTCACCTTTCTGTCATTTTCTTCTTCTTTATCGGGTTAAACACTTCTGGAAAATTTAAAAGTCGGAATGGGGTCGGAGCCGATCAAATTGGGGCCGGAGTAAAAATATGTTAGATCCGATCCTCGAGGAATCGTTGAGCCCCAGTGAATCCGCTGAGAGATGATAGCATTTTGATATTTCAGAGTGGCATATTGTGTCAAATAGCACAATAATTCCCGATCCAATGCAATTTAGTTATAAAATCCAAAGTGCAATGCTGATAACTTCAATACAAGAACTGGAACCAGAAATAAATCCAACGTGTGTGTGTAATTTAAATATATGGATACATTTATAGAGATAAACAATTACAGGTTACTGCATATATGTTTTGACATCAGATGGTAGTGTTGTCATGTTCTGGTATGTTATATGTATGTATAATCTGATCGATATGCAGTGAGAGCGAATTGCACATTTGTAACAAACCTTCCACTGTCTGTGATGCCACAACACTCTAAATAATGTTTAGTTAAGCATGAATAAATAAAGTTTAGTTAAGCATGATTAAATAAAGTTTAGTTAATAATGATTAAATTTTAGACAACTGTTAACTAAACTATTGGGTCAAAACTCCTCCGACTGAACAAATGGTAACTAAATATTGACTAATTATTTTTTGTCAATTTTTAACTAAACTGTTGGGTCAAACTGTTCTGAATAAACATTCGTGACTATATATGTACTAACTAAATGGGTTACCTCGTTTTCCTCCTACACAATTTTAGTTAATTGTAACCCAATCAATTGGATCAAAATTAATTTGTTAACTCTTGACCCAATATTAAGTCTAATTATAAACCAATATATAACTAATCATTGGGGTACATAAAGTAACCCAATACATTTGTGTTATACAATTAACTAAATATTTAGTAGCCTTTAACTAAAATTTAGTCATGTATGACTGCATCAATTAGGTCAAAGGTGAATGAATATATATATATATTTCTTTATATATATTTAGCTAAATCTAACTGATTTGGTCGTCCAACAATAAAATAAGTGTTTAGTAAAGATATAACACAATTCACCTAAAGGGTTGTTGTTGTTTCATTAATGATATACATGTAAATGTCCTTGTGGTATATAAGAAGACATGTTTTGGGTCAATAAGCGTGATTACTGAGTCGCTATTATGTTGGATTCATCCAGCCCCAGCTCCGCGGTTGTCTTGGTTTAAACACATATTAATGTACAGACTGAGGATAGGAGGACAGGTTCTTGAAACTTATATGACCTCCGCTCTCTGCAATGCAGAATAAGTATCACAACAATTATAAACAGTATTTTAAACATCATATGTTTGCATGACGGGTGCATGTATACAATAATAATGCAATATTAATAACTACACTGTTAGAAAATACTATCGGTGTGATACCATACCATTTTATCAGTTGTACATGTACGGTGAATTACCGTTGTTTCTGTGTCCTGCCGCGCTGAAAACGCATTTGTTTTTTGTGGGAAATGTAAGCTATACAGGTGTGGACATAAACTGTCTGACTTCGGTTCCTATGTGAACGGACAACTTCCCAATCTGCTAAAACCGGCTTAATCATTGATATTATCCACTAAATTGTGACAACTGGTTTGTCTTCAATTTGCCCCTTCGCTGCCTCTTCGAGATGTCGGCTATGACTTGTCTTCATTCGTCTCATTGCTCATGTTGAAATTGACAGTGCTGTGACTTACCAAACACTGGTACATTTACTGACACAAGATGATACATTTACAATTAACAAAATCTTCGATGTCAACCACTGGTGACAATAACATCAACAACAACATCAGCTATTAGAATGTTGACAGTGTCGTTTTTAACTTGAACTGATCAATCCAGTTGACAGTGTTCTGATACAAAGCACATACATGTACATGTACGTGATATGATATACTTTATGCACCAGAATAATTCACAAGAGTTTCAATGTCAACAACAACAACAACCACAACTACAACTACAACCACAACTACAACAACACTGTAAACAATGAACTGACGCCGCGCAGTGACGGGTGATCACATATCTGCATTTCCAACTTACAAGTACACCTTTACAATTACACGGACCAATTCATCCCCTGTTCATCAATTTTCTTTGAATTGTGTGGATATGAGACATTGTTATCATCATTCGCCATGTTATCGCGAAGTTATTTACGACAATTTACGGACCGGGAGTGCACTATTGGTAGGATGTTCTTATCAAGCTATCTTTGACTGACTCACTGATATGGATACTAAGTGTCACGATACCAGTATACACAGTTCGATGCATCATGCTGTCAAATTTCATCGAAAAATGTGCGACTATATGAGAATATAGTCGCCAAGTGATCGCGCACAGTTATTACAGGATATGCTGTTGACTTGAAGGTTTCAATCCCAACTAGCTGTTATTGATATACAGTACCAGTCAAAAGAAGTGGTATATTAAGCACGCTATTTTCGCCCCCAATATCACAATAAAATTGCCAGTGGAAACGCTTATAAGCGCGCCGCTTGTATTATTATTGCAATATTTTGCGCTTAATATCGCAATATTTCGCGCTTAATACTGCGACATATTGCACTCAAAATTGTGACATTTAAATCAAATTATTTCTTCTTATTTATTGAATACAGACAATGTTTTAGATTAATTTTGTATATAATTATAGTTGTAAATGCTATATGTATGCTATACGTACACTATATGCTCAGTATTTATCTAATATAAATATAACACTACCGGGTCTGTATGAAATTTAGCGCGCTTAGTATCGCAATATTTTGCGTTCAATATCGCAATAATAAGCACGACATATTTTTGGTATTGCGCTATAATCGCGCCTTTATTTTAAATTAAGCACTGTCAGTATCGCAATAAAGGCGGGCCTCAATATACCACTTCTTCTTACTGATATTGTATTGTCGTGATGTACGGATTCACCTGTTAAAAAACAAACTGTCTACAAGTAACTGGACAAGGTCTAGCCTTACATGTTACCAAAAGTATGCCATTAAGATGATTTACGTTTACATGTACACAAATTTGAGTTTTAACTGTGATACATGTAGCTTTGTTATTTTGTGTCTTTTGTGCTTGTTCAAACCACTTATCGGCCCATGTGGAGCAAGACTTATGAGAATGGGAAGGATATTTTCGGAGTGATGTGGAGTGTTCAGGTACCATTTATTTTAGCATTATTACCTGTATTATACCCCTGCAATCAGTTGTGGGTGGGGTGGTGATGGTATACTGGAATCAGCATGTCCGTCCGTTCATCAATATGTATAGCTAACTATTCCTGATAGATTTGGGAGGAATATAGTAATTAGCATGTCCGTCCGTGCGTCCGTGCGTCCGTTCGATATTGTTTCTGATTGATAACTCTAGTATTAGTTAACTGATTCGTATGTTACATGTCCGTGATATTTGGAGTTGGAGTATAATAGATCTTCAAGTATACAAATATTCGCCTTTATCACATTCTGGTGAATATAATGATTTCATAGAGACGTGAGAAATTAATGGACTGTCCTATTATGCAGAAGAATAACGCAGGACGCTCTCTATATATTATAAACCAGTCGCGCTCATTCCCCCTGTACGTAATTTCTGTCATTATGTGACTCTTTTCAGTGCATATGCCGTCTGAAAATATGTGTCTATACGTATGTCATGTAATTGTGTTCGTGCTTTGGCCCATTAACGTCAACAACAGAAACATGAGCAATTACTTGATTAATATGTAATCGTTGTTACAGTATTTCACTGTTCACAAAACAATTTATTTCATATAACTCAATGTATAACGACACGTAACGGGCTACGCACCTGTCTGACTAAGTCATTTCGGTCCTATTGACTTATTGTAATAGTATTTCATTGAATACAAAACAGTTCTCACGTTAATACATATCACCCATGTAACTAATCCATGACGATATATTCGAGGCGTTTACCAACGCTAACAACGAGATGATGTACACGATTTTGGGCATTCCCTTCTTAGTGTAAACGTATTTCATTGCATAATAACGCAACGGGATTGAGACATAATTTTTGCAACTTACAAATGGTCTCTCTCCCCATATAATTGTATTACACAAAATGAACATAAAATACAATTACACACAAACATGATACTTCATATGTATAACATCGTTTCACTTATAACAACATATGATATAATCTTGAGTGTGACCATAACTGTGGATATTTCACTTTATGGGGGGTCGTCTCGATAGATTTGGGAGGAATATAGTAATCAGCATGTCCGTCCGTGCGTCCCGATTGATTTACAAAAGTGCAAACACTGGGTTCTGTACAGAACGTGACTCAAACATATTACCTTCTTATTTGCTCAAGACGTTCATATTTTCGACTTTGGAATTATAATTTTTGCATTAAATTTCACTGAAATAGTACTGATTGCCTTAAACACGTAAACTAATTGGCATATTTGCACGTAATTATTGTCTCATTTAAAGCTGGTTTACAGTTCTTGCTCTTATCACTTGCACTGTTGTTTCACGTGTCAACATTTTTTAAGTAAGTGTAACGTGCATGCCTATTTGGCCAGACCAATTACTAGATGATCATAGTCAATACACACATATGTACACATAAATAAAAGAACACAGATATGACGATCAAGTAATATATATATATAGGAATGCAATATCCACACATGTGTTGTTTTGTAAGAGGGGGTTATGTGTGATTATATGAGAAATGGTGTAAACTATTGCAATCTATAGCCACGTGTTTCGTGAATTTCTTTCCATATACTAACCATTATGGTTTCCGTACAATTGCCTCCCCCGAAGATCCCCCGGACATTTGACCCACGTCCACCACCTTAGTAAAACACGGACATTTGCCCACCCCCCCCCGAAATTTAGTAACAAATAAATATAAAACTCAGTGGTTTGCTTGATTAATATAAATTAAATAGTTTTATTAATTTCTACTTATGACTATCTTTATTGGATAGAACCACCCTATCGGTTCCGTTGATTCCTCAGGTGGTCAGAAATAAAGCAGTTTATTTGTGTTTTTCAACCCATGCATTATACATACACAATGTAGAGCGTTAAGATCACTTACTTTGGTAAAATATGAAAGCGATTGCCGAGCTCCCAAAATGCTATGTAAATCTATATAAATCAAGATATCCAGCACTCATTTATTTTTAAATAACATCAGGTAATGGTTATATACGCTATATCTAAGGTGATAGTTCTCGAACATCCCACTACCAATCCCCAAATGTGCGTCACTGCCGTAGAGCCCGGCGAATATGAAGTTTGCACTCCAATCGAATCGGCCAAGTGACATCGAATCGAACCTTCGAATCGAATCTTATCAAACCTGATTCTAATTACTAATTCCGGTGTGAGACACTGTTGTAATTAAACATCGATTTTACTAATAGAAGTTACACACTATTCGAGAATCGCTCGGATCGCTCCGTAGTCGTACGTTCAATTATTTTCACAACACATATTCGTCAAATGAACATACTTAAACATACCCAACCAATCAAATATTACTACGTAGTAACAGCACACTGAGCACAGCATCAATACAATGTTGGCTAAAACCGTCAAAGTTGTTCTTTATTTCACCCCGCAGGTGGGATATATAATATTGTGTTTTTGCATTTACGCTGTGCCAGTCGATTTCGACTGTGCCAATAAATGGTCATCATGTGGTAACTGTTAGCCCGAAAGTAATATTACTGTTCTTTGTTATCACATGGAATCGTAATAATCCATCGCTGAATCGCAGTATACCAGCCCAAATATATTGACAGTGTGTCGTGAATAAAAACCACGCGAAGCTGCTAGGATCCGAATCAGCCCGGACCCTCGCATTGTTTTTATGCGGGATTTTAGATACCAGAACAGTTCGGTATTTCACGAAACCTCTATACGCAGTGTTTGGGGCCGCAGCCACACAGAAATGTGGCGATATTAACCCATACTTTCCAGAATTTCAATGTGGTATCTGCATACAAAATTGACATTACTTGACAGACTGTCCAGACCCCGCCCCCATGTCACCATCGTACCGCGAATAACTCCACGGGTATAGGTAGCGAAACTACCAACGACTACATTCGCATAGAATATGCCATGCCTAGAAATTAGCACTCGAAATGGCGACATCACAATCACAATCACGCACGCATGGGGGCTGCGACCGCGCAGTATTATCCCTTGATTACCACAATTTCGATATTGTCACAATCGTATAGCGGAACTAACGTCGACTATAGATTCGCGAAGTAATAAGGAATATTGCCCAAAATATCATGGCAATTAACCCTCGATATGTCATCCTCGCCGATTATATATTCGCCGTCAACGAAGCGAACAACACGAACCGCCCGTGTGTCGTCTAATTATGATGATTTTAGTGGCTATGCAGCATAGTGCTTGTGGCCTTATGAATCGTTCGTATTGAATATTTTCCAAGAAATGCCATATTGGACTGTTTTGGATGTTTTTGTCGATTTTAAAAGATATTTCTGTGCACAAATAGTAAAAAACAATGAACACAATTAGTGTTTAATGTGTATACTAATTTGAACGTTCCTCTTGAAATACCACGGGAGGCCTTAGTAGTCGAAAATATTCATATTTGTTCCAATCACCGTAAACAGAACTAAATATTAAAACGCGTACAGTTTCGTTCATGTATACAATGACCATCGCGTAAACAGCATGCTATCATAAAGACCTACTATATTTTACCTAAGCAAGAGTCTGATTGTGTCACAGAACACAGCACAGTTAATCACACACAAATGATATAAACGCTCTTTATTAGTTCTATATCAGGAATTCAGCAACAAAGAACGCTCTTTATGTTTACCATCATAATATAAACAAACACTAGTTTGTATACAGACAAAGTCTGTCTAAATTTTAATATTCTTTCTGTTTGTGGCGGTTTTTGACCGGTGGAATTATTTTCGCAGCATACCCACCGTCAAGACCTCCCATACTTTTAAGCCAATCAACAGTTACTGAATTTCACATTATTTTTCAAGAAACTGACTCCAAATTTGAACGTTGGTAATGGGGTAGGTGTAATCACAAAAGGCTATAATCTTGTCATTCCATAGTCTAGTCATTGCAGACAAAAGTTGCTTTATTCAAGTTTGTGTCGATTGTTTCATCGGTACTTTAGTGGAGGTATATTTAGAATTTTAAGGGCATGCCATAGTGTATAACCCCGAAATTATAATTCGCCATCGAGTGGCAACACGAAGGATTGTAGCTCTGAATATGAACATCAGATCAGGAAGCAGTACACTCTGTATGAACGAATGTTTGTAGTAATGTTTTATGTAATAAGTTCCATGTTTTCTAAGATTTTGTCAGTATGGTATTTCAGATATTAAAATTTGGAGTCAGTTTCCAGAAACTCGAGTGAAACCCAGTGCCACTTCATTGACATATCCAACGTAAAGCTATTATTATTTCAACACTATGCGTTTT
Source organism: Siphonodentalium dalli (assembly GCA_032622095.1). NCBI lineage: Eukaryota > Metazoa > Mollusca > Scaphopoda > Gadilida > Siphonodentaliidae > Siphonodentalium > Siphonodentalium dalli. The sequence continues at coordinate 43,994,636 of CP136065.1, read as the reverse complement.
AGGGTAAACGAATATTGATTTTGCTATTTATGCACAAAAACCTTTTAAAATGGACAAAAGCGCCCCGAAATCACATTTTTAGAAAACAATGTTAATACTGAGGATTCATTGGGCCATAAATTGGTTTTCTGCAGAATGTTTTTGGAAATTCCTTCACATTGTCTTTAACCGTGTATACTTAAGTTGTTATGAGAAATTAAGTGAATATGGATTTATATTTATTGAGTTGTATGACCTCAAATATCCTATTTCATCACGCCGGTTCTCGATCACAGGCAAATTTGTCTGCCCATGTAATGGGAGACATGGAAGAATATATATTTTTATTTTTGTCTTTTCAATCATAGATGCATAAGAAAATGAATTTAGTTTGTGCACAATCTAGAGAAGACATTAATAAAACAACAAGAGATCCCTTCATTTTTCGTTAGTTTCCAAAATACAAGACCACACAAAATGAATTTGAGCTAATTTTGAGAAATTGCGGCTGTGAAATTAGATGAACTCCCAGTTTTTGAGGGAAATAACCCGAAAAATACTGAACATATCTGGGAAAAGTTTTCTGTTCTGTATTCAGGATTGTCTACGCACTTTACAAAATGGAAGGTCTTGTGAAATATTATTTTTATAAACATTGTTGAAAAGTCATAAATTGAGTATTTTACCAAATTTTGAAAATTTATTTCACAAAATTCATCAATTTCGCCTTTCTTGATTCTTTATTCTTAATTTTAGCATGTTGCTTTCTATTGGCTAATGTACGTATTCCCAATGAGAAACGTTTGTTGCAAATAGTTTGAGGGAAAGCCACAAATGCACTGGACTTTCAGCATAATACTAAAGTGCTGGTGTTGACAATGATATAATTGCTCTAATCTCTTGCGTCACTGCGCGTGCCGGTAATAAACGTGTGTCTTGCTAAATTGTGAGAGCGAATTTAGAGGCTAATTGTGTTATAAATATATATATATATTAAATATATAATAGTTTCCAAATATACGTGAATAAATCTTGTAAAATAGTTCATGGGGGATCTGATGCATGCATCCTCTTTTCTTGTTTACAAAGGGGGGTTATTATGAATGTGACTGGCGATGATCAACGTGCAAATGCAATATAATTATAAGTGTTTGTTACTTCAGTTTGACCATTTTAATATCGAAGGTTACATGTGAGCACTGGGTATCACTCGGCTACTCACAGACATGCATCATGTTTCATATTGGTTTCTATAACGAGTAGGATATTAAGGGCAATTTAATCTGTTGACAGGGACATGCTTTATTTTAAATACTTATGATAAAACTTGCTATTTTCCCTCAACATTTAACCTTAAGTTAACGAAAGTGACAATACGAATAAAAGTATTGTCATGCCCGCGATGGTGCTCACTATAACTGAGAATCAGGAATGCAGTTCTCACATTGGTCATTATTGGGATAAATAAACTGCCAACTGGATAGTTTAATTTCGTCAACGATTAAGATTTGAACACGATACGTGCCAATATCCCCACTTTGACATACATCGAAAATAAACACAGTTATTTAGGAAACTAAAATATTTAGTCCGTTTTGCTGATGTAACTGGAAGATGAATCGTCCTATTTCATAAAAACGGGTTACTTGTTGTTGGACCGGACTTTTCCGGTGTATATTTTAAATTGAAACACGCACACTATTTGATCAAGATGAGATTCGTTTTGTGCCGAATCGGCCGACTGGTATCGTATCGAATCGTCGGGAGTATATCGAATCGAATTGAATCTTGAAGCTTCGTCAGGCTCCAGCTGTGACCTTGAATTAAATGTGCATGATGACCCATTTTGAACCTCGTTTAATCGAAGTTATCAGATTTCAGTCGCATTGACTACGGCATGTCAAATTATAATATAGTCACAGGACACTATACTAATCTGGATTGCATACGAGGGGTATCACCCCGTATCCAGACAAACGTAATATATTCTGGATACCAGGTTCTGAAATGTGTGGATGATCGCATTCAACAAAGTATTCGAACCACGTTCATAGCATATATGGGGTCTTTTTGATAAATTAGTATAAGTTATTGACAACCCAGCACATGTTTATTCAGTTGAAATGAACATTATCATACATCATGTTAGATTCCTGATAACACGAAGTGGTGTGTCTGGTTGTTGGCTTCCCAGGTGTTCAGTTAATTGGAATTGCTCTACAAAGTGAATCGCTCAATGTACGAAAGGTAACCTGGCATGAACACAATAAGCTGGCATGGTCCATTGCTAGTAAGTAGAACAAATTAATGATGTCCCAGTTTTATTTCTATGATTTATGCATGTGAAGGTTTTGCAGAGAAAATCACGCGTGGACATCACACGTCAACGAGAAAGTGGTCCTTGACAACGGCTATGATAGTGCTTCCGGCCGCACTTGATGAATGATTTTATTGAAGTGTATCGAAATAAACAGTAAATTACGAGCGGGCGATCCTAAGTGATCAGCACTTGTACTCCCATGCATTGTATATACCATGCATCATTATAGTCTACCCCAACCAAATGAAACACACACATCATGGATGTCCAGTATAAAATAAAATAGGGTTAATAAGAACGTTTGAAAATACTGATTTACATCAGGCTGGAAAGTCTACCTAATTGTGGCATGGAAGACAGCAGTCTGCACTATTTTAACTCGGGGATGAACTATGTTATATTGTATAAAGTGCCGTATAATTATGAAATTTATTCCATTAATATGGTCGTCAGAGGGAAGATTGTGGTGTCATTAGAAGCGAGAGAATCTCCAGTATAACATATACAAAATCCGCTAACATCCGCTTTGGAGAAAATTCACAATTCAAGATGGCGTCCAACATGGCCGACAAGCGCTCTGAAACCCATAGCATGACAGTTACCTGCAAATTGGCACTGTATTATGAAGGAATTAAGGGCGAGTAAACACTAAGCATTGAACTCAACATGCCAAGGTGTAATTTTGGCCGTAAATTAGTTCCAGAAATCCAAGATAGCTACCAAAATGGCCGCCAAATCTTATAAATTTACAGCTCGGTTTAAATTGAATCTGAACCAATATTGCGTTATCCTGAATCGCTGGGAGAGGGGACATATAACCAAACAATAACAAGGAACTTTCTCCACCAATGTATACCAATATATTATCTTTCATTAAAATCTCTGTATTGCATCTGATTGACTGCTGAAAACACAGAACTGTGCACCAGACTGGTATGATTTGAAAGGTAATCGGTAAGGATTCCATCCAATTAACTAACACATAGTCCAGTTTTGAAGTTTGATTCCGACACTGAGAGTAACATAGAGCACCAGTAATCAAATGATAATACCTTCTGAATTTCTACAGCCACAGCAGTTTACGACACACTTGAGTCCAATTTTTCTGCAGGAACACAAATTACCACCGCACGGTTTTCTGCTAGCCAGCTTGCATTTGCAGCATACGAATTTGATAGTGTTTCTTATGCAGCATCGAGGCCGGTAATAATTTGAACTAACTGAGAATTTTAAATTTGCCATCCTTAATCATTGGGGTCGATAGTAGTTTTCCCCAGGGTTTTCCAAACAACCACTTGCAAATGCACACGTAAGCTATGGAAATAGGCCGCCCGTTCTCTTGGTGGTAATTTCAGCGGATCTAATGAACCTTTTGTCGAGTATACCATCTCCATAAATGTTGTGTACCGCAAGCCATTGATGGTGTCCCCTGCTTTCCAGCATATACCATCTTGAACAGATTGAACCCGGCCCGCCAACATTACTTTTGTCAGCAATGGTATCGTTCATAATGGATGCTATCCGCTGTATTTCGGGGGACTCGATCTTTTTAGGAGGCCAGCTTTACCCTGGCCATATATAGCGCCTCTTGTGTCACACCCGGCCCAAGCATGGATGAAGAGAATATGCGCCGTTTTTTCTTTGCCGGCATTCTGCCCAATATCGCGTATTTTCCATTTGGCTATGCCACCTAAATAAATATCTGCCATGTTTTCAACCCAATGGTACTTCAGAAGAATTGGCAGATCCGTATCATATGCAGCCATAATAACGTCGGTCCCCCGAGGTGCGAACTCAAGGGCGGACATCACCATCATCGTATCAGCATCACCATCAGCTATCAGCAATCGGCCCAACAATTTGATAAACTGAATTTTGTTTTTCTCATTTGATAAATATACCTCCTGATTATAATGGGCCTCCACATTCCCAGATAAACGAATACCGACACAAGACTTTCCGACTCGTCTGCTGTACTCGTGGTCCTTGATGGCTGGATCAAGTTCATAACCATCAAAAACAACGCAAGCATTTTGGGTACTTGGATCGAACATAGCAGACGTATTGGCTCGCAATTTCAATGTAAGTGGATTGTTTTGCCCACTTGACACGACGCAACAGAGCACCACCGTCAACAACATGCATGGCAACAGATGGGAGGTTTGTCTGATCAGAATAATCAACGAGAGCCTTAGCCAATTATGTTTTAGTTGGCTTTCTCATTAAATTGTCCTAAAACAATGATAGGGGTATGGCTGTCAGTTCATATTTGAAATATTTGAGGTATTCCCCCCTCGTTGTGCAATGGCAATCAAGCGTGTGAAGAGAATTGTCGGGTTATTGCACACTTTTTATTATCTATCATAACTCCCGGCTGCAGGCTGACATTTTCGCTCTTTAATCATGTAGTTTTTCTTTCAACAATTTTTGCGTATAAACTTCCGACCTTCAGCAAATTCTACCATCATATCATGAAGTTCAGATAACGTATACAGCTCCATACAAGCTTCCAACTCAATTCATGCACACTCCATTAGAAATAGTTGTTGCCTTGTATTGTCTGTTTTTCTGCCGATGTGTTTCCTTTTAGATATATTGGGTCTTATCTCCTTGTTCAACAGAAAACGGGACAGACATATGCTATGGTAGACAGCTTCAGTTGCAACCAGTTCGATACAACCATGAAGCCTTTTCTGGACCTCAAAATTCATCGATTCTCCCCCTTTCTGCGCAATTAACAATCTAATAAACTCTCCCGCATTGTGAGTGTTGAACATCTATGCACTTGTGGTCTGTCGGGATGTCTGGGATCAAACGGGGCTGGTTTCCCACAAACCAGACAGTCCTCTTGTAGTTGAAATATTCCAGACTTTACCGGGGTCTCTTTGTATACGGCAGGTCAACGGAATCTAAGCTACCACACACACCTCTCTTACTGTCTGTGAAATTCCGACGGCAAATATTCGGTGTGCCAAATGAGTAAGTATGCCATTCCTAGAAACATTGACTGCCGGGTCATATTCAAAACCAAGCTTACTGTCGACACAGTGATCTTCAGAAATATCACTACTATCCAATGCTGCTTTCTCGTCTGCCATATCTACTAATAATACGATGCGATAAATTCAATAATGGAGCATAGACTTTCAAAAATATATATTGCCATGCAGTACAACAAACTCACGGAGATACCGTCATCAATGAGAAGTTGTTATCATTCAGGTCTCAAGCGTGCGTTAGGTTTTAGGAATAGATATGAGTTCGTAAAGAAAATAACTCCTATAAGTATACTATAGTGAAATGCTTTCGGTGACAAATTGACTTGCAGAAGCTATATATCTGACACACGTGGTCCCGGAGTCTGAATAATAAAAACGCGTGTCTTATATAGTGATATCAGAACGCTAAAACAATAAAGAGCGTTTATATAACGCTCAAGACAATACTAAAAGAGCGTAAGATTGCGCTAACTTGTTTAATGAATACGGAGACAACAATCTGGTCTGTGCAAATAATGCAGAATCATAGTATATGGTATAAGTAATATAGAACATATATTAATAGTGCATAATATATGTGTCAAAATATCATAAACGATCTGTAGGGCCTATCGATAGCTTTTGTACAAACGCTCGTTTTTGTCGACGCTATACTTTTACCGCAGCCAACATATCAAAAGATCATATGTATCACATATCCCGAATCTTTTCCGATTATTATTTGTCAATATATGTCTGAGTTTGGGTCGTCAGTCTGATTATGTTGGCTGAGAAGTGGGGCATTTCCGACATGAAAACAGAAAAGGTGTCCATATTTCAACGTGCGATAAAAGATATTGACCCAAAGCGGATTTTAGCGGGGTTAGGATATGCTATACTGCAGATCATACTGCGTCTAATGACACCAAAATTCCTCTGTGTTAACCCATGTTATGCGTATCACGACCATACTACATGTAGAACAAATGTACATCCCGGTACAAGGAGTCACTGGCTCGTTCTGGTATTTTGATGTGACCTTATGTTGATTGTATATGGTATATGGTATCGACATCACTGTATATAAAATAAAAAATCGCCAAGGCCAAATGGTATATGGATGTCTAGGAAACAGAAGCTTTAATGTAGATGCCAGTGTTCTCACTCCGAGATGTGCCGATCATTGTAACTTCTAACGAACGTGCGATTAAGGCCGAGACGCACGTTTGGATACATGCATGCGACTTTTGTCTCTTTGAGTAGCAAGAACTGCAAGTATATTAATACTGGTACAAAACAAGCACATCACCGAATTGAGATTGGTCGCCATTAGACCATGCCATGAACATCTAGCATGGCTACGGCCGTATATATAAAAGTTGGGCACTGTTTTATATTAGGACCTGTTCTAGCAGGGAACTATATCACATGGAAATAATAACGCAGATAATATATAACTTATTTAATACTCGTTCCTTAGTTATGTATTTCAAGGATGTGAAGGTCAAAGTTCGATATTTCAGGATTTAGGCAACTTTTGTGAGCTGATTTCGCTCTGCTTCGCTTACAATCATATATGAAACCCCCGATTAATCAATTCTATGTTCATCTTGAAATGATTTAAATAAAACATCATGACCAACGTCATGCAATCTAGAGCTGTGATCTCCGCCTTCAGTTAAGAACATTAATAAGGAACATGCATATATGTATTGACGAAGAATTCCCTGATTTGCTCAGATTAGCCAAACATCGCGAAAACAACTTTAGATAAAATAGCCGTACTTTTCCTTCACAGCATCATTTTTTCCTACCATCACCATAGCAATTCAGCAGGAACCACCCGCATCATATACAATTAGCAGGACCAATTAGCCAGGATGTAGTCCCTGTTGAATTTAACGAATCTAACGAATTGTATATAAATAATACACATTAAACGCCAGAAAAAAAGAAGTCCGCCGAGTATAGGAAGTTTATAGAAAATAACTCACATGTATTTGCAGGACTCTGAGCTGCAGAATATTCCACCCAGTAAGAAACCACAAGAAACAAAAACCACAATGTAACCATAGCCATGACATGCATTACACAAGCTTAGTGGTGTGATCACCAACAAGGAAGCAACGTGGATTCGTTTGTAAGGCGACTCTATCTTGTCCAGGAGTAATGTGTCGACCTCTGCACCACCCACATGAGTCAAACTTAACCCCACTAATGTTCTTTCTTAATGTTTCCTCTATTTTTTTTTCAGTTGTTAACAAGAAAAAAGGTGGCCTCAGAGACTCCAGAAGATATGGCGTCCATCATGGCCGCCATTTGTTGCTATATGCACCAGGTCTCTTTGATCGCCATTATAGTAAAGATTGTATCGCAGCCTGTCTTGTTTTCCGCTCGATTCGTTATGCTAATATAAAACCCTTACAAATTAATTTGAACATTTCATGACCTTTCGTTTGTCTCTGTGGGAAAAGATGGGGCATCTGTGTGTGATTGAGTGATTGACGAACATAAGGGGACCATAATATACATTCCTTGCTGGATATTTTTGTCCGGTATCACGTTTTCCCAAATGTCGGTATAATCCGTTCAAAGCCGAATCGATACTAATAACGCAATGTCTCTTTCGAATAAATAAATGAATGTTATTGCTATCATAACAACACCCATGTTGCTATACTCGAGCTAGGATTCCTCTTATACCTGAGTTGAGGAAAATTCACCCAAATCCAAATGGCCGCCAAAAATTGAAAAATCGCTTATTTTAACATCAGTGAGCGTTGTTGTCACGACAACTCCACACATGCCTACTATTGTGAGTTGGGAACACAAAGGCGAAGAACTGTCCTTATATTATATTCAAATAAAAGTCCCCCAAATCTAAAATGCCGCCCACAATGGCGGTCAGATTGTGGAAATTCACCGAAAATCTTTCATATTCGCATCGTTGGCCATTATTGTCGAGACAACTCCACCCATGCTTACAGTTGAGTTGGAAGTACTGAGGCGAAGTAGTTGCCTTACATATCATGCAATAAATGGTTTACCAAATCGAAGATGGCGACAAAAATGACGACCGAAATTTGAAAACACGCCTAAATTCCTGTAATTTCTTACGACGGGCGTTATTATTACGCGAATTCTACACACAATTACATGTTGACATGGAACATTGATGTGAAGTATTCATTTGAGTTTGGCAATTGATACTCACAAACAAGATGCCGACTGAACTGGCGGCCGTAAATTGAAAAGAGGAGGGTATTCTAAGTGAATATAGCACTTGTCCTCCAATCCCTTTTGTCATATTCATTATGAACAAATAAAATATGTTTAAACAAAACAAAACAAAAAAAATTGAAAAAGAAGTCGATATTTTCAAATACTAATTTCAAGTTTTTGTCATAATATCGATATGTATGGAAAATAACCCATCTATGTGTTCCGACCTAAAACTTATCAAAACACAATCATAACATAGCTCTTATCCTTCTGGAGGGACGAAAAACTACAGTTAATGATCGCGATGTGGAATTTCGAAATCCAGTCTCCTCTAAGCACCGATCATTTCCCAGGCAATTCTTCAAGGATTTTCCATTTATAAACGGACAATCCTTACCTAAAATGGTCATTAATAAATGGACAATCCAACTACGCGTGGCACGCGAGCTTGGGATTGTCCACTAAATCACGACGTATATCGATAATCCTGCATAACCCAAACCTACCCCAAGCCCACCCACCCAAGGGAAGAATTTGACTTATATTTCACAAGAGTTGATCTGATGTGGTGTTGCAAATTTCTCATACAAATCTCCGTTATTTAGTAGAGTTCTTTATAGAGTTATTACCCTTCATATTTAATATGAAGCTAACATGCATGATTATCGATATATGTCGTGATTTAGTGGACAATCCCAAGCTCGCGTGCCACGCGTGGTTGGATTGTCCATTTATTAATGACCATTTTAGGTAAGGATTGTCCGTTTATAAGTGGACAATCTTATGCGCATTAGGTGCAATTTCCGTAACCGTAGGTGCGTCGACTATTCACACCAGTACAATTACTTGATAACATATTCTGATGCCACGTCCATAATTATCTGGACCATATTCCATTTCCTTGTCTGATAAATCTAGGTCGTTCACACCGACAAAGTATGCAACACTTCCTGTGAGAAGGGTTCCTCTAATCATAACGTTTCAAACAATTCATTTTCCGGTGTCTAGCTTACGATTTTAAATATTTGCTAAATATGAGATTTGAGCGTCATCTTGAACTAGAAAGGTGTGAGGTGGAAGAATATACTTGCGTACAGAAGGTCATCTCTATGTATGTCTTTCTCATACCCACATATACACCTGGAGAACCACTATGCATGTATGTGGGGCTAACCACATATACACTTGGCGAACTTCCATGTTAGCTTGTCACTTCTCAATAGATGGTTCGTCAACTCACACACTTAGCGAACGCATTGTCATTTGTGGACAACTTCTGCATTGTTTCAAATGTTGCTAGCTGTCAATTCCATTGAACTGATGCCTATCGACTAAGAAGAAGACAATAATGTAGCAACTATCAACACTTCTTGACCATGATCCTAAGCAATTCGTGTGACGTCCGGCTATCGTCTTGTCGAAGAGCTCCCAACAGAGAAGAACAATACTCGCGGTGCTAGTTTGTGGACACGCGCCATGATATTGGGAATGAAATGGGATCACATTATACAACATATCTACATCATGTGCATGTTTCAGATATAGAATGTCATGCGTGTCATACCGACCACCGTCCAGTGCGAGTATGACATATCAACCAACTATCAAAGGCATCATCTTTTAGACTACATCCCAGTATGGGTGGGGCTTACGTAATAGTATCAAATGGTACAGTTGATTAACAACGGCTTCCAAACGGATGGGTGGATACAATATTAGCATACAAGGAAAGCAAAGCCATGCATGAGATCCGGTCTGAATCTAAAACATGCATAAAAAGGGGTGGTGCAGTCATGATCCCATTTTATTTCCACTGTCACGATACATGCCCACAAACTAGCACCGCGAGTATTGTTATTATCTGCTTGGATATGTTCGGTGAGACGACTGCGGGACGCCACCATGATTGTTCTATGGATCATGGTCAAGAAGTGTGGGTGTTTTATGCATTGTGATCTGCCATGCCTTAGCAGAGAGGCATCCGACAAATGTTAGGCTTTCAACATTTGAAGCCATATACAGAACTGTCCGAGTACGTCAGTGCGTTTGATGAGTATGTGAATTGACGAACCATATATTGAGAAGTGGCTGGCAGGGGATATCATCAAGTGTGCATGTTGTTATCTCCATTATGTCACCAAAGCTGATAAATACGTAGACAGTGAGGTTCTTCTGGAAGCTAGTATACGCATCGATCGTATACCTTTTTAGTTTTTCGCGCAAGATGAAGCTCAAATTCCATATGTAACAGCTGAATTATACCATATGCTACCACGAATGAACCTTCGAGTCTAAACGTGAACTGAACACCGGAATATGTATTGCTTGAAACATTCCGATTAGTGGGACCCTTTAGATTGGTGTGAGCGAGATAGATTAATCCGACGAAGAGACGGAAGCTGATCCAAAGGAATGTAAGACTGCATGTTTTCAAATTTTGGCCGCCATTTTGGCCGCCAAGTCCGATTTGGAAAACAATTTAATGCATGAAATTACTTCACCTCAGTGCTCCCAACTCAACTGTCAGCATGTGTGAAGTTGTCTCCACAATAATGCCTGTATATTTTGTATTCAAGGATTTATCTCCGGTTTTAACCGGGATTGCGGAAATATCTATGTTCAAGTCGCAATCTGCATGACAGCTAACGTGACTTAAACCCTATACCGCAGGTCTAAGTGACGCATTCGACATATCTGGTTTAAACCTAGTCCAGCCAGACCCACGGTCGAGCAGTGTTTCTATATCGTCCTTCTAAACAATCGTATACTTGCCTAATACGGACCACCGCGTTATATCGACATCGATCGCCGATAATTACGACAACGAGCATCTTTTGATTGAAAATGTATAACCGAGAAGCGCTCACACGTATAAAGTGTGTAGGGATAAGTTGGTTATTTTTTGTGGTCATTTGTGATGACCTTTGCGTTTTATAACCCCAAAACCGGCAACTAAACCATATCATTCGACTGTAAAGTTAAAGGCACGTGCGGCCTTAATTGTCTAAAATATTCATATTTGTTCCAAACACCGTAAACAGAAAAACATTAAAACGCATACAGTTCCGTTCATATATACCATGACCATCGCGTAAACAGCATGTTATCATAAAGACCTACTATATTTTACCTAAGCAAGAGCCTGATTGTGTTACAGAAGACAGCACAATGCTACTGGCTAATCACACACAAATGGCATAAACGCTCTTTATTACTTCCATATCAGGTATTCACTAACAAAGAACGCTCTTTATGTTTACCATCATAATATAAACAAACACCAAAAAAGTAACTTTTTATGCTTTTGTTTACATAACAATGGTCAAACATATGACAACAACATACTGTTTATGCGATATTTCTTATTTGTATACGTACAAAGTCTATCTACATTTTGATGTTCTTTCTGTTTGTGGCGGTTTTTGACGGGTGGATATATTTTCACAGGATACCCACCGCCAAGGCCAACCGTGTCTTTAAGCCATGCTCATGGAGGCTAGTTCTGAGATGACCAATCAGTCGTTTCTGGATCGCCGTATACAATAATTGTTATAAAATAAGTTAAAGTGATATGAAACACTCCGGTAGGGTGATCAAATAAAAATTGAGAATAATCTTGCTCAAAGTAGTTATTTTTAATCCAAATTAACATTACACACAGTCATTCTTAAATATTAATTAAATGCAATGACTCTCGATGGCGAAGTCATTTGTGTTAGATTATCGCCGATAGTTGCGTCCCGAATCGAGGGGTAAATATTTCCAATTGGGCGTAGTTCAAACGATGTTTTCTATGGAGTGGTATGGCCGATTTCTTTGAAATTTTCGGCGCTGTTAGTAGAATGCGACATTCCCCAGTTTGGCATAGCACCTGAGTACTAATTTATCAATTTCACGCACCCCAACAAGTCCATAATATATCTTTAAATATGTATAGTCCTTCATCATCGCGATAGGCGGTGTGATTGCTTTGTGTTATCGCGTCACAATTGATTCATTCTTATACCAGAGTTGTTATAAGCGTGCACTTATTCGCGTCGATCGATGGCGTCCAAATAACCATGCTACCTGCCTGTCTGTAAACACCCATGCTACCAGCCCGCATGTAAATAACCATGCTACCAGCCTGCCTGTAAATAACCATGATGCCAGCCTGCCTGTAAATAACCATGCTACCAGCCTGCCTGCAAATAACCATGCTACCAGTCTGCCTGTAAATAACCATGATACCAGCCTGCCTGCAAATAACCATGCTACCAGCATGCATGTAGATAACCATGCTACCAGCATGCCTATAAATTACTATGTTGCCAGCCTGCCTGTAAATAATCATGCTACCAGCCTGCCTGTAAATAACTATGTTGCCAACCTGTATGTAGATAACCATGCTACAAGCCTGCCTGTAAATAACCATGCTACCAGCCTGCCTGTAAATAACCATGCTACCAGCATGCCTGTAAATAACCATGCTACCAGCCTGCATGTAGATAACCATGATACCAGCCTGCCTGTAAATAACCATGCTACCAGCCTGCCTGCAAATAATCATGCTACCAGCCTGACTGTAAATAACCATGCTACCAGCATGCCTGTAAATAACCATGCTACCAGCCTGCCTGTAAATAACCATGCTACCAGCATGCCTGTAAATAATCATGCTACCACCCTGCATGTTGTCCGCATGGTATCGGTGTAGTTTGATTGCCTGTTCATCGCACATAGTCAGCTTGCAACTGAACAATCACAAACATATGTAGTCCCTGTTTGGCTGGACTGGCAATGAATGTTTAAACCAGGTTGAAACTTTGAGCATGCCATAACTGACAAAAACAGCATGTATATAATGTTTTAAACCGTATATGACAATGTTTCTTACTCTTAAAACTTCTATCAAATTGAAATAAAATATTTCAAACTCACAAGTCACATATCTCTGACAATAATAGTACCACTATGTTGGCATAGTCAACGACAAGCTGTGAAATATTTATTATATTTTATCGAACGTTCTTCGTGACGTCCCAGATCACCTAATGTCAAACAATTCACAATCAGATCATGTTAGCTAGTTAACAATATACTACGTTTTCTACCGAAAACAATCTTAAGATTCGATTCGAACATATAGTACAGCCAGGTGCATGGGAACTTGACAACTGACAAATAATATCCATTTTTGATCGGAAACAATCGCAAATAATATAAAGAATTTGCTTACGATCATTTAGTGTGCTCTAAAGTTTTCGCTTATATCTCGGACTAAAATTGTTGAAATATTTCAGCGAGGCGGAGATGACTTACAAATTATCTACCCGGGATAGCATGCATTCTAAACATAGATTTATGTATTTCCCCAGTGATAGTACGCGTGCTAAATTTAGGAGGCGCACTATCGTGTTGGGGACGGAAATATCGGAAATAATTATTGTCAAGCAAAAATCGAAAGCGTTGATCACGTGATGTAAAATATATGCATCGAAAACATATGTATGCCATAAATATGAAAGTATGTTTACCAGTTTTAGTATCGTTGTGCATATATATGGAGAAAGGATTCCCAACTGGCTCAAATATTACTGCAACTATATCGATGATTACATAAATAACTCGAATGAGGAATTCCAGGACAAACTTATGGTTTATATAATAAACTGATTTTCTAATATACTGTCGGCATAACTGGTCGAGAGACTAATCACGTATGGTTTGCTAATCATGGAGCCATTTTATGAGCATGCACTATATATATATTGATAAAACACAGCAGTTAGCGAACTTTGGGGTGAGACATCGGGTGGGTGTTTAAATAAATGAGTGTAAACATGTTTTTGCATGCAAGTTTGTGGGTGGGTCCCAAACATTGCCAGATGCAATAAACACGCATACCTTCTGAATATGTTAGTATCCCTCTACATGTACATTGAACGATATGAATATGGACAAACATAACACACTTTCTTCCGTATTGTATTGTTTAGAATAAAACACAACTGTGTTAAGTCGGTTAATGGCTCGCGACCGGACATTCGTCAACTAAATCACATCGGCCTGTGGCCTCGACCATTTAATTTACGAATACCCAGTATCTCGTCCATTAACCCTGACCGAAAATGCAAATATCCACGCGCAGACAATTGATGCAAACATGAGCTGGCCTACCAATACGGATGTGCATTTCATTGACCTACCAATAAGGGTGTGCATGTCAGTGCCCGCATGGGGTGGCTAATACTTCAAAAGTGAACTGTGTATAATTCTATCTGGGAATATTGAACATATTAAGCATGAAAATACTAGAACACGTTAAAATCAGCATGTATTTGCAGCATCGAAAAAAAGTTAAGTTGTAAATGTCAAGTAGTGGCACATTGCATTAAAGCCTCAACCTAAGGGTATGTTATATGATTGTACCTCAAACAAACCTAGTTATAACTCATATGGGTGACATTTCGGTGGTCCAAATAGGTCAACATAAATCACGAAATTATAAGGACCTACTCGTGTGGAGAATACTCTCTGTAACAATCATGAGCAGTGATAGGGGGACAGTTGCTATTCTTTGGTTTTCACATAAGCGCTCTTTATATTAAGGTGCAAATGGAATCCCTCGACCAAGAAGTACGTCGACTTTCACTAAATATGCTATGTAACGTGGCAGTTTTATGCGCCCAACTGCTTTGTAAATGTTGTAAAGTGCTTGTCAATGCACAAAATATTGGCTGAGTGCAGTTGAAGAAAGTTGAAAATTTGATAACCGAACCACGACATTCTAAAAATGCTGTTGGTGTTGCAATTAGTGTGACCCTGAATAGTTACACAATTTTAAGTCACGTCCTGCTACATGTATGGTAAACATAAATGGTGTTTTATCACCTCCCTATGAACACTTAAATGGCCATCGAGTGGCACCTTTTCATTCAGAATATATATAAATAATAACGACCGTATATAAATTCCTTGCGTTTATCGACATATCTTTAGCTTACCCCTCCGTTCAAATTTTGACGTCCAAAATGAGCCATATCTGTTTAACTAAACTAACATATCCAATGCGTCCTTGAAGAATCAAATATATTTGTTTCATAACATTTATACACATGTCTACATGGTAATGCGATTGTCCATTACATAATATGTTGACATGTGAGCGAGTACAACATAACTCATTTAATTTAATAATTTATTTCATACAACGTAAAATCCATTTACATGTTCTACAACGATTTGAAAAAATATATACAGTGTTTACATTGTGTTGGAATACAGTGATAAAACTAGCTGAAAATGAGATGAATGATACAGAAGACATTGATTGGTCACCAAATGATAAAATGATATTAATTTAAGGGGGAGACGCAAGCTTTGCATAAATCCAGCCAAAAATGGCAAGATATTTTCAATAAGTTATGTGTTAGTTATGACGACATGCGCTTATATGTGGCACTCTAAAACGGGCGAAAATTTGTAACTCAGATCGTAACCTCACCATGGGAATGAAATCATTCAACGCATGACATAATGTATTGTAGCATAAGAAAATACTAGATTTCGCGACAAAATAGTTGAAAATTGTTATATGCTTCAATGCTTTGTGCGCAATAACAAATCAGTCTTAAAAGAACAGTGTCCGCGTACGTTCACATACTGCACAATTAGTGCACGGCCTTCTGCGAAGATGGAAATTATACCGTAGAACGTTCGTGTGCATATAGTTACATGCACTTGATCTTTCGTCCGCTTCTACCATAGCGCTACGATAGACACGCCCCTGAATCAATGTATTCTCCACGAACCACCAGAAGCTTCTATATCAATGCCCACCAGACCCATGGTACAACACAACACAACACAATAATTGTGGGATACTGGTGAAGCGATCCAAATGAACAAGCTGACGGGCAGCGAAGTAACATGTGTAACCGAACAGGCTTAGATAATTGGTTTAGTATTTCAACCCCGATATCTTGTTAATAATTGAATTACCATTATTTATGCAACTCTGTCATGTTTAAACCAAATTTCCAATCACAACGAATTTGTTCAGTCCAGCCTAAAGCTTTTCTCATTCAAACAGGTCAAGTGTTTCGCCTTTCAACAAAAGAAATAATAAATCATTACATGGTATATACTACACTGGTTAATATTGTAAATTCACGACTCACGCGTGCACAATTAACGACCATCATCGAAAATCGGATCATTAAAAGTGATCATGAATACTTTGTATTATCTTGACATGTGTACCTGTATAAATGAAAATTCACAGATCCAGATAAAAATTTAAAAAGACAAACGTCCGTTTTGTCTGATCTGTTTTGACACAATTCAAGCAAGTATTCCTTCAATCTGAAACTCTTACTGTTTCTAGCAGTTACATGCAATAATCATTAAAGCAACAATTCTCGAACAGTTAGCTCACATATTACCATTCCATAAACAACAAACCTATGTAATAACTACTCATCAGTCATAGTTTGAAAAGAATGAATTTTTTAATGCAAATTAGGTTTCGGTCCTGATGCTTTACAGGAAACTATTGTACACACCGGCTGAAACCAAACCCACTCTACCACATTACCACAGCATGGTGAAAGGAATGAATAACAGAGCCAAATGTACCGGAAGTTTCAACTAGTCGTGTGCGCATCATTTTGAAATGTCACTATTTTTCAACCTTTTTGGTAAATTCAAAATTTAATCTGTTATAAATGCATATAGATGCATGCTGTACAAAACGAATATATATGTTCGTTCCTGCCTACATGGACGATTTTGCGACATAGTTATAATATAGACATATATAATTAACTCAAGAACACTAATGTTGGTTCTTGTTAATTGTTCAACTGGTCGACTCATCAATATCGACATATGCTAGAAGAACACCACCCAAACGATCGTACAACCCTTCCGCCGCATCCGCCATGCATCAAGTTCCATTGCCCCAATACGAAAAACTATTTTAAGTCTTGGAATCTGCACTTTAATCGGCCGTCATCTCGCCATGCAAGCTGATCTCATCATCGAATGTTTACGATTTTGTTCACATGGCACTGTTCGCACAACATCAAATACAGCGGACCATTTGTATGTTTTTCTTTGTTAAGTTCGGTATCGGCAAACAACACAACACACCGAGACGAAAACGCGTGGCTGGAGCCAGCAAGTCGTCACCCCAAGAGACCCGATTGTCTCTCATCACGGACCTCTATACCAATCATCTGACCACTTCTATACGTCACAACTAATGTTCACGCCCTATTGATATCTTCGCTCACCTGCGTGGAGAAAGTATTTTCCGCCTAATTCACTACGTTCAAACGTCGGAAATTATATTTCATAAATATATGAAGTATATTGCGTCAATGCGGTTCACATGTTTATGAACAAATATTTACATACACCTGCTATCTCTTCCGATTTCCCCATAGCGTTACGGTAGACACGCCCCGTTATTCAATGCGTTCATAAACATATGAACGTAACGTGACGTCACTTTCAATGTCGTTCATAGGTTTATGAACACATTGGTCCCGGGAATCACCGGGGATTGTCGGACATTACCGACTGCTTGAGTATCTAGTCAGCCAATACGCCAAGGATTTGATAGCAAACAATATGTAATCGAGGTTCACGATTGGATGGCTAGTGGCATCTAATCGCGAGCACGAGTGGCACGAGATGTTCGATTGACTATCAGAATGTTGGTTATCATATAATCCCATATCCCATAATATGTCAAATATAGCGAATTATCGAAATATGAAATACAACGAAAAAGCGAAATATGAAAATACAGCGAAATAGGGCGAAATATAGAGCGAAATAGGAAATTATTTTTATAAACGAAATAACGGAGATATTTGAAAAAGTGTTTGTGACGAAATAACGGACATATTTTGGAGAAGTGTTTTAAAGAGCGTAAGTATATTAATATAAATAATAAACGGCGGATTCAACATGGTCATGGGTTTTGACCGCGATAAAAAATCAGCAAACTCCGCATGAACCCCGCATGAACCACTTCGGGGTTCATGCTGTTTGCTGAATTTTTCTCGCGGTCAAAATCCCATGACCACATTGAAACCGCCGTTCATTTCTTATATGAATTGATTCCGGAAATCACTGGAGATTATCAGACGACCCGCAGTCTGCTTGGTGTATTCGCACGTTTTATTTGGTAATGGGCCAGAAAACATTTGTATGGTCTTTAATTAGTTTTATGAATTTATTCTGAGCTTTTTTCATACAAACCACACCGAATTAAGCTATCAACTGCATGCACATGTGTATATTATATAGTTGTATATATACATAGATGTGATGTATGTAATATATATGTTATATCCGGCTAAATGCTAATGGTTTTGTAGTTCTGTATTGTTTTGCTGTGTACGCGAATATAACATATAACCTACACGTATTCAGATATGGTCTGACGACAATGATTAAAACAAAACGAAAACTAATATAAAACAAACCTAATTAGTAATTTAACTACATGTATATGACTAATAAACGACGGTTGCAGCAAAAACCCATGACCCCCTTGAAACCACCGTTCATTTCTTATAAACGCAGATTATGTGACGCGGTAGAAATCCATATTGTGAACTATGATCGAATGCGACATGAGTGGTTATTGGTTGTGTGTTTCAATCAATGGATCAATGTTGAAGTAAGAATGGGTGTGTGAGAGTTCCACGACGACAATACACATACAAGGTGCACTGATGTGTGCATAATGCATACATGTCACAGAGAACAGGGAAAATAGTCAAGGCGACATATCATGAGGGGGTGGGTGTGTCGGAATTCTCAGAATAAGACAACATATATATGTACAACACATGTGCACGTGCCCTCACGGGAACACGCTATATCCTCGCAGCAGCAGCCACTATAGAAGTTTATATTGGTAATTGCTACAGTTCTTTCACTGTGTATGTTCAATATTCATGCTCGATAAATTTCCATGGGAAATCCGATTCCTATATCAACATTCCATGCAGTAAGAGATGCAGATGCCTCACTTGAAGTTCCCATATGTTGCGAATGATGCAAGGAAATGTGATGCCACGTCGTAACAAAATGTGTATTGTTCCTGCAAAAGAGAAGCAATGCGTGTATACAAACCAGGTATCTTGTCTAAAGAGTAATGTGATATATAAATACGCCAGTATCAGTAATCGTATGGCCACAACCGTCACACATACCATATCGGCGGAATTTCATTGTGTTGTTCCAATATAAGTGTCGATCTTTGTGTGTCAATATTCTAACCCACTTGAGAGAACGTCAGATTGATAAGTTTCTCAACTCTCGACCGAAGTACTTCCTTTTAAAGAATGTCCCAGTAACCGATGTGGTTAGTCCGCGGTTACTATTGTCGCATCGCCCTGGGGTAGACGACGTTGGCGCTGGTTCGAACCCCGTTGCTGACTTAAGAGATACCTTAATGTGCCAGTCTGAGGGTATACATGACCATTTCGACAATTAGAACATTAGAGAGAATTAGTTCACGCTCATTGAAGCAAGCACATTTAAACACTTCATGCTGTGTCCATAAGTCAGATGTGCATGGAGTATTGTTTTCGCAGTATATTACACAAGTATCTTATTAGTTATATGGCACATTCAGAAACAGACAAATTTAAATATGTTTTGTTATACTTAACACCATAAATAACCACATGTACGTTTGCTATACCATACAATAATTAGACAGACCCGCGGCGCCAATATTAAGAGATTTGGTGGCCAAATATCGACTTTCAAAAGAGGAAGTTTAAAAAACAATTGTCAGCTCAGCAACAATTACAATGATCGCCTTTTATAAATAGCGTCCTTACATTCGTCGCCCAGAACGGTAGTTATTAGTAGAGAGCGTTCTCAATAATGAGGTTTTGTGATCGTGTTCGACAGATTACTTATGTATAATTAGTTAATTTGCTCGATGCCTATATGCCCATATATAGGAATTCTGTGATTGAAACTATTTTGTTCACTTTCTTTTGCATGGTAAGCGGAAAATTGGCTAAAAAAAATTTGAATTCTTCCAAATCTTGTGGATCTTTAAAGATATTAAGTTTGATAGGCCGAGAAATGCGTGGAATTTATGTTCATAACTGAACCTATGCCGCCAAAAAATGTTCAATGGTGCGACGAGAATCATCGAATCGGAGAGACCAGAATAATCTGTTTTTATGTAGAATATGACAATATGGACCCTTAGCTGTTAGCCATTTCTATACTAAATGGATTCTCCCATCAGTAATTCAAGTATACAATGGAATATTTTAGTATTAATTTTGGAGGGTTATTCGGGCAATATAAGCAGACGACAGATAATGCAGATGCCTATCCATTGGTGGGAAATGTTCACATAATAAGTTAGACAAATGATTGCATGTTTGTTGAACTTATTATCTGAACATTTCCTAAACAAAAACTACTTGTCAATGAGTATTTAGTAAAGAAATGGTTAGATATTTGGATGCATGTATGGCACAAATCAGGAGCGTTATCTAACTTATGAGAGACCTTCTTTCGTGTTTTATTGGCATAATTCAATGACGGAATTCACCAAATGTGGTTGCATTCGAAGCAATAGAAAGTGTCCTGTTGATTATTGCTATATTAAAATAGTTCCGAAGGTACATGTGATGTTTAAAAATATTATCCAGTATCTACGCAACATGTTTTCTTACATTTTCACATTTAGGATGTTGCCACCATCCAAAGATCGGAACACTATACGACAATAGTTAGGTTCAAATTTGTTCGGTGAATTCAAAGTCTAATAAATGTATGCCTCTACCGAATAACATCGTGATATGAAGTAACACAGTGCATTATAAACCGATCAGTCGACAGTCACCGTTAAATCAAATTACAAAAAGAGTGTACGACAATGGTGCTGGCTTACCCAATAAATTGAATCATGAAACACAAACGTTAAGGCAAATAAATGAAAATGAGAACATTAAGCAATTGGCATTTCATTGAAATCCGTTATGGTGGTGAATATCGGTCGACATTTCATTGAGAATGGCGAATATATAGAACGGGCACAGAACAATGTCATTCTGCACTCGTTTGAATGCACTCCCGATAGCCAACCTCCGTACCTAATTTAAACCCGATAAACCATGTCACATAAATGTGTGCGGTCGGACAGAAGAACACAATTTTCAGGCAAACACCGGGTAACTCGGTCTTTGTACCCTCGTTTGAAAGGCGTCCTGATTTTGAGTGGACTATTGGTGCAAGAACACTAAAGTTATATTACGTACTGGTCGGACTGGTCATATTACGTCATACGTTATTAGCACAGCATAATATAAGAGATAAAACAAATACTGTACACGCCAACCGTTAGTCACTACAAACATGCAATTAAAAAAAACGTACACAACTGCTCGGTAATATTTCATATGTTTGCTTAGAACGGTAACAAATACCATGACAGTTATTTGTACGTATAATATATGCTACAATAAAACTGATTTTCCGATAACATTTTAACAATCAAACATGCAAGTGAACGTGAGCGTCGCATCATACTCGCATAACACGAACCGATAAGCTGAAGACATTTTAGAAATATAGAGAATTATCAATAGCGATAACAAATGAAATATTTTGTTTGTAATTATGCAGCACATGGCACCGAATTTTAATAACGAATAGACCTGATGTCGCACGGAAAAGGGTAGACCAGGGCACATCTACTATGTTCGTGACAACGAGCAGCAAGAACGTGCGAAAGGATACTGTCACTTTCATATTTGTTTTTATTTTCAAAAACAAATTAATCTGTTCGTCCCGGTGAATTGTGAATCTAGTCTCATCAAATTCATAACATTACGAATCATGGGATGAAGTGAATAGTTTATTGACATCGTTTATCTTATCGCCCATCCATGCGTGGACTATGCAATGGTATTGTTTAATGGTCAGTCCCACGCTTCTGATAGGTCACTGATCAGGTGAGCGACTCGGTGTATACGTTGTTTGTTTTAAGCTTAATGTATGTATAACTAATAGTTCATGGATGTAGACAGTGTTATTGGACTTTATACTGAAGATCTATTATAGACACTAAAAGTCGATATACCGAACTGTTAATATCTAGTGAACGCGAGTGTTAAGAAGCCGCCCCAATCGTAAATAAAACAAAATTCAAACTATCATTTGAAGGGGTAATTGTTATCCTGCATAACCAATGTAAGCTACTATACTATAACAACACATGTTCACCCTCGCAATGCGATATATACGTTCTCTCATTATGTAAAAACAAAAACAAAAATTTTCAAGGCTGGTTATTGAAAGTTTGACATGAAATATTTGCAACAAACACACTGCATTATCTAGCGTATGAACTCAACTTAAGGGTATGCGCTATTTTGTTGTTGTGTGACATACCGAAACAACATAAAACAACATTAATATTATTCAGCCATGCTTGTAATAATCTGGCAGATAGAAATACCCAATACTGATTCATCTCTTCGGATATTAAGTTGTATTATGGTGACATTTCCTCCAAAACAAATAGTGCCGAAAACGGCCGCCGATATTATTTTCATGATGATATCAGGATTTCAGATGGTGGACCTATTCGAGTACACAAGCTAGATAATGCAGTGCGTTTGTTGCAACTATTTCCTGTCAAACTCTCCAATCACCAGCCTTGAAAAGCGTTGTTTTTATTTTGGTTAAACAACGTTTTGTTACATAATTGCAACGTACCTCTTAAAATTGTAAGGGTGATCACGTGTTGTTATAGTACTATAGCATACATTCGTTATAACGGATAACGATTTTTTCCTTCAAATTGATACTTTGAAATTTACATTTTTTTTTAAATTGACATTTTTTTTAAATTCACGATTGGGGAGCCTCCTTAATAATCACTGCAATGTATTACCCACACCGCCTACTATAGCGTTGTGTGTTTGACCACTCACCAACGAGGGAACAATTTGCTCTCTTCTCACCCTACACGCGGATACATCTGTTGCTATGGCAACCTCCTGCTCGATTTTCAATCGTTCCACAACGTTGTTGAGAGCACAATAAAGACCTGACCTGGTCGCCCCGTCCCTGAAATAGATACACGTATTGTGAAAGAATTCCACCTACATAAATATTAACATATTTACTATTGCCTGTATTATGCAGTTGTCGCGAACGTGTGATGTTACAGATACACACACCGTACACATTTGATGATGTAGATTTTCCAACTTGATAAAGACCCATGCACCCATAAATATATATCTGGCATATTGATACTACGGATAACATGGGGTTTGTAACACCTCTATTCGATAACAGTTGTAAATAGTTATATAGGTATCGAGACAATATCAACGCCTTTACATGCACCTTAATCAACGTGAGCATTCACAAAGTGGTTGTCACAACTGAAGTTGAAGACTCAATAGACTAGTTAGTTTTGGTTGTATTTGTTGTTTGTTTTTTATTGTAAAGCTCATTGCATTGTTTGTTTTTATTGTAAAGCTCATTGTGTGGTCTTATAATTAAGTTCAAGTAACCTGAAACAGTCCTATATTGGAGAAATAGATGTAGTTTGAGTATTCAAATTGAATGGTACGGAGCTGTGGTTGTCGGGGAACATTATGCAAACCATTTCTAAATGTCATCCAGGGGCACAGCGCCATACTACCCGATAAAACACACTCAAACTACATTCATTATAGTTATATATATTTATATAACTTTTCTTAGTATTTTGTTCTGAAATATGTCTGCAGTTTTGAAATGATACCACACACCACTGTAAGTTAGCCTTATGCAAGCTTCAAAACAGAGTTCAGTCCCCTCTATACAAGATGTCTGAACGCTGCCGACACGAGTATTTTCTTAATTAAATCTAACATTTTTATTGAAGTGTTTTGCCAGTTACAATAATTCATCTGGCTTGACCAAGACCACTTTTAAATGAATATGGACAGTTCAGTTTATCAGAATAATGCAGAATGAATTGTAACCTACAGAAGTCTCAAATAAATAAATGCGACATTTCTTCACATGCCGTGTAGGTGTGGGCAGCGGTAAGTCCCGCGTAGGGGACTGAACTCTGCATAGAGATTGAGCCTTATGTTCTACCTGAACATGATTGATCGATTAGTCTATGGCCGCGCATTTAAAAAACACCAAGTTAATGTATCTAGCAGTTTTAGTAATATCGATCAACAAGATCTGACGACGGTTCGTGTCATAGTTTGGATTATATAGATATAAAACACATGGTCCATATGACAGTTGACCAATCACAAAACATTGTTTTGCGTAACACGCATTGGCTATGTAAATATTTGGATATAATAACCTACAAATTGCACAGCACATTGGCTGATTCAGAGGTCAACGACAAAAATCAGTCATAGCACTAACATTTCGATATATTCATAACACATGGTTCTCAACGCACGAATAGAGGATAGCAACAAACAACGGGAGTAACACGGCAGTATTAAACGAAC
Organism: Siphonodentalium dalli; assembly: GCA_032622095.1. Taxonomy (NCBI): domain Eukaryota; kingdom Metazoa; phylum Mollusca; class Scaphopoda; order Gadilida; family Siphonodentaliidae; genus Siphonodentalium; species Siphonodentalium dalli. The sequence continues at coordinate 43,969,620 of CP136065.1, read as the reverse complement.
AGTAAACCAATTTCGCATTCATTGGATAATTCTCTTTACTCTGATATGCGTGTGTTAACTAACCATATACCTGTAAGGATAGCTGAGATATCTCGATGTCACCATCGGACGTCCAGGGAGTCGACCGAAAGAAAGGGATCGAACAAGAGTTAACTTTTCGCCGGTCTTAAATGTTTCGTTATAACAACTGTCACGGGATGCATTGCGGTTGATCTACTGTTAGTACACATAAAAATGAAATGAATTATTCAATGACCACGACAGTCCTACCATTGTATTTGTGTAGTATTTGTGTTAAATATATTTAAACTATGTGCACTCATACCTCGAATATATAAGTTTGGTGGATGTTATATGCTTGTTGATTCCATGGATAAGAACGTTTACAAGTAGAGCATACGGGCGGCCAATACAGAAAAGTTATGATAGCCATGAGGTATATTAGTGTGCGATTTTATCTTTATATGCAGTGAACTACAACCATGCATTCGTTGCTTGGCTCCCCGGTGTAATGAAATATATTAGTGGGCGAGTTTGTGCTAACATATAGTGAACTACATCCATGCGTAGCCAGGCACCTAGCTGTAATGAGACATATTAGTGAGCCAGTTTATCCTTACATGTAGTCAACTACAACTATGCATTCGTTGATTGGCTCCCCGCTGTAACGAAATATAATAGTGAACTAGTTTATGCTTACCCACAGTGAACTAGAGCCATTCGTTGCTTGGCTCCTCGCAGTAATGTGAGGTATTAGTGAGCGAATTTTTGCTTACATGCAGTGAACTACGACCATTCGTTGCTTGGTTCCCCGCTGTAATGATTGCGTATGATCCAAAAATGCTAGGAAGGACTCGGCTGATCCGGGAAGATCCGAGCTCTCATTCCAGTCATTGTAAATCACCTGCGTCACAATGTGCATCTCACCCGCGTCCTTAAAATAAGAGGCTACATGTAGTAATTAGCATAGTTGCACTACTAAGCCACATCAATTGTAATTGTAACAGGTACCGGTGTTATATATTTACGGGTGTTGTTCATGTTTTATTTTCATGCATTCGTATTTTCAGTGATCTCAAACACTGTTTTTATTTATAGAGATTAAAGAAATGCAATCAAGACTGTTCTCCAGATATTCTATCATGGACATATAAACTTACAGATGTTCTTGGTACCTGAAAACAGCGTAAATTTACACAATTTCATTACATGCAAGTGTCGTAACTGTGGTCATAATTTCAAACTAGTTGGTGGATCTTAATTATGGTATCATTGTAATCACTTGTACCAAATTTCCAGACCAATTTGGAGAAAATCCGTTTTGAAATACAGAACATTTGGGCAAAAGGGTCAATTTAACATACATTATATGTATTGTACATCATCTCAAAGACGGTTAATTGAGATTGAACAAGTCTAATTACCAAATATCCCGGACATTACCAACTGCATGGGGACCAAACAAACTGCTCCAATATTTTGTTTTGAGAACGTTCGTCGGAAGATTGCGGAAATATAAAAAAAAACAATGTCTTAGCTAGAGTTTGTTAAATACCTAATTACATATCATGAAGATATGAATGGAACAAACAAATAATTACAGATGTTATTTGTATGTCGATATCAGCATATCAAGATATGGGTCTATTGATAAAACAAAAATATTTAAATGCTGTTCTTGAAATAATTGCATGCAAACAGCTCAGCAAAATATACAACATAAACTCGTACCCGTGCCTTTTTACACAACTATTGACACCTTTGGGGAATTTAATATACTTTTATTTCACAAAACATACATTCCAACTGGATGAGAGATGTACACCAATGTCGTTACACAACTAGTATAAACAAACCAGTTCAATCGCCTAGATTCTGGAACACTATGATATACAACGAAATTAGTGTTTTATTATCTAACATGCAAGGTGCTTGTCGCATATGGATGGGCATTGTATTCCGAACCCATATGGCGGAAGTTTTTTCCAGAGAGATATATAAAACTGGAAAAATTATAGCAATCAAATAATAACCCACCTGATCGGCGAATTGTATTTTGAGTTCTCTTGTTGAGAAATATTCACATCCCTCCTCGGATTGGCAGGACACTGTGACGCTCCCGCACCTCATGGACGTATTCTCCGCTGGCCAATACTTCTCGAATGACTGCATTGAGAAACGCTACGTTAGTATACAAACCGAACTGTTCAGTTCAGCTTTTCAATATCCGAGAATGTGTCACGAACTGACCAAGAAAATAGTGACGTCATGTTCGGGGATTTGGAATTGTAATGTTCCAATCGAGCGCTGATCATTCTTGTTAACACATCGCTGCCGAAAGTGGAGTACTGCAGATTCGGCATTACCACCACAATGTCGATAACTTTAGTTCCAACGAAAAGTAACAATGTATTAGTTTTCAGACAATTGAGAAACTCTTATTGCATAAGTCATAGAACAACTAGAATGAAATAAATGTAAACGTGCGAAATATATCCCAGTCCAGTCGCTTCATGACAATCATGTGTTGAAAGTTATTGTGGATCCAAACATATTGAATATTGTTGAATGTGTTACTGGTAAACGTATCATTTAACTGTACGTCTTTTCTGCCTGTTGGTGTTGATGGCCATTTCAGCCGTTAGTGCACACCACGACCTCATCTTCATTATTGGTGGGTGACCGGGGAGTCTGCACCTGGTGTTAGTGTTACAATATAAATACGCCAATGTACGTAACAACTACAGTTCGCCAGTTATCAAACCGACACAGGTATTGCGTTAAAAGAAAATAATACCACCACCTCCATACTATTATGCAGGCAAAATAAAGTTAACAGTCTACATTGTAGGCGGAGTTTGCTGATTTTTTATCGCGGTCAAAACCCATGACCACGTTGAATCCGCCGTTTATTATTTATATTTATATACTTACGCTCTTTAAAACACTTCTCCAAATATGTCCGTTATTTCGTCAAAAACACTTTTTCAAATATCTCCGTTATTTCGTTTATAAAAATAATTTCCTATTTCAATTTTTCGCTGTATATTTTGCCCTATTTCGCTGTATTTTCCTATTTCGATTTTTCGAGCTATTTCGCTTTATTTTCATATTTCGCTTTTTCGTTGTATTTCATATTTCGATAATAACTAATATATTCGACGTATGACCCATTGATGCCGCCTTCGCATAGGCGAGGTTGTATCTCTGTGTTTTATGACAATCTTTATCCCGCCGTGTTGCCCCCCCCCCCCCTGCGGGAATTGGTCTTTTCAAAATTAGCTTCCTGACCTTCATTTGCTCCGCCAATATATGGGGGGGGGGCACAACTTTCCACCGTAACGTTCTTTGCGATAATGTAGCTATAGTCAGTGGTGGTATTCAAATGCATTTTAGCCTACATTCGACTGTATGACCCATTTCTACTTTGTAGAAACAAAGACACGTATAAAAACAACATCTCAACCCGTCCCTACTGTACTTGTAACCAACGTGAAGACGCTGATCATTACTATTTCCGTTGTATGCTTATAGCATTCAACGACTGTGGAGCGCGTATGTGAACTCGCTTGACCAAACTAGCTAGCCCTTGCTAGTCGATCCTTACACTCCACATGACTCAACTTCCCCCCACTAATTTTGTTCATTGAGGTCTCCTCTATATTTTTGTCGGTTGTCAACAAGAACAGAAAGTAGTCCCAGAGACTTCAGACAATGTGACGTCCATCATGGCGGCCATTTTGATCGCCACGATAGTAAATATAAATCAAAATGACCGCCATGACAGTGGGTGAAGTTGTGGGGTGCAAGTGTCAACCTGGACCGAACTGTGGTAATATATTCAGTCAAAGATTTACGTGTTGGCATCCCCACACGGGAGCGACAACTGGAATTAGCATATACTTGAGATAGCCCAATCATTCATTTCAATCTCAGGTCAGTTCATGTACATATTGTAAATGTCGCGAGACCATAATCATCCCCATCCATATATAGTATCCATATCCATACGCATATCCACATATAGAGCATAAACACCATTATTATCTTTCATTAAAACATGGCTATGACGTCACCCCTTTGTTCATCGAGTCCAGTTTATAGTATAATGGATGGGTATTGTCGAGATCGTACATTCTTTTTCAAACGATACATTATTTTAATATTGGATGCTCAATATCCAATATAATGAACGGTTATTTTGCTGCGGACGATTTAATTTTATATGACATGCATGTATGATACCATAATGTGTGCATGTATAGCTATCTATACATGGAACAGTTGTCAAGTATAATATCGCTCTGATTGATTGCTAGAACAGGACAGCACAGACACTCGGTTTGGGGTGAAATGGGGGGGGGGCGTACAATTTTAAATTTTAGTCATGTCGTTTCATGAATAGTTAATGAATTTGTAACTGTTAAAATTTCTCGAATCTGATTCCGTTCGCATGCGGCATGTTGTAGCACCACTCATGATAAAACGTCAAATATATATAGTAATTTACATGTAAATGTAGTCCTTCGATCTTCAGTATTACCCGTGATCTCAAACTACAAGATCGCCAATTCTCCGATTTTGCACACCATTCACACCAATCTGCCATTCAATGTATAATTCTCCGCAAAATCCGTAATATGCCGCATAAATAATTTAATGCCGAAATATAAGGGCAAAACTCCCGATGATATTGTATCGCGGAAGGAACTCAGTGTCGATACGTCGTGTTCATTCAACGGTCGGAAACGCAATGGTGTGTTGCCTGTCCGTTAAGTTGATAATGGGTTAAGATGTCACGCTGTCCGTGCAGCCAATGAGCGAGTGGATATGGCCGAACACACGGTACAACTCAGGTGTCTTGATCCAATTTCGGGTTAATTCATTCTGATAAGAGGTGACGCATCCATCAAATGGACTCGGCCATGTTTTAAGTCAGATAATAGCTTCAAACTGTACATTATTTCAGCAAATGGAACGATCTCGACCTACGGTCTCGATCGATCCATTCCCTGAAATAATGTACAGTGTTCAGCCATTATCCTATACTTAGCAACTGATCATCATGGGAGAGGATCTATGATTGTGTTGTAACTTGTGCCCCGAACAGCTGTGCACCCACGTTTAAAATAATAATGTTTGTATAATGTCTGTATTTTGTTGGTCACAATACGATATGTTCAGCAATAGTTGGACTGTTGCATGCTTCGAGCTCCCGTCGTACAAGACTACCATGCAGAAGGTGTCGCTCTGTATACTTACGGGATTTTCCAGTACTCAGCTTGCATCAACCCTATGCCAGGTGTCGTCCCGTATACTTACGGGATCATCCAATTCCTCTGTGTGCATCATCACCACCAGGTGGCAGTCCATATCGTTTAGAAGACGATAGAAATCTTCTGTCGTATCTGGAAGTGGCGTCTGAGTCACCAGGAATCCGTTCTTGTCTCGGAACGACTGTAACAGAGGACAGTGAAACACAATGTGTGTTTATTTATAGATATGTATTTACTGTTTGCAGGTAAATGTTCAAATACTCAAACACGGAGCGTTCTCGTTGGTCAATAGTGCACACAGCAGGTAATGGTAAAATCAGTCGGGTATGCATCAAAACATAAATATTCCGTTCAGATTGATAAATGCGCATTTCGATAAGAAAATAAGAATTTGTTCACCGGCGCGAGGCAATGAACACAATATACTGAGCCAGTGCTTCCAAATTTGTATAATGTTTTCTTATATTCATTAACAATTTTATCATTTTTTTCATTTGTTCTTACATTCTTTAACAATTATACAAAATAATATAAAATTTGTTAGGCCAATGCTTTCTCTTATATATGCGAGGCAACGTCCAACACTATACACTGATGGTAATTTAGGACTTACATCGACGAACACTGCGTTGATATAGTCACTGTTGTAACCGGACATAGATAAATACGGTCGGAAGTCTTCACCTGGAGTTAGAAACAATTTTAAATTTGGTTTTGCCCTGTGTTCTCAATAAAGATATATAATATTAATAAATTTTAAATTAAAATATATGTTTATCTTTCTAAATATGAATAATTCTAAAACATCGCTTTGACATAACATTAATCTGGTCATGACATTTTTTGTGTAGGTCCTAAGTCTGATATAATGCAAAAGTTGTATGTCCCCATACATGCATAACATCATTATGTGCCCTGACGTTGACGCTGCTCCCTTCAGGAGTCAGTAAGTTCAATTGTGGCATGTACATTAAACCTGACACAATATAGGACACTCACGAGGTAGAATGTTCTTATTTCGTGTTTTGTTGTAGTTTTCACTCATCTTTGCAGCATCAAAGTCATCAATGACGTTCCTCCGAGACAGCCTATGGATAATCTACAAAGGCAAATGCATTGACCATAAGCGATATTCACTAAATGCCATGCAGTGTTTTACGCATCCGGTATGACCAAGCCATTCTAATCGTAACCCACATTAACACATTAATTCACCAAACATGCCAAGACTATAATACATGTATGTTCAAATCGGATGTTAAGTGAGAGTGTCATCCCGCCCATTGCCGTGTACATGGGACTCATGTAATTATAAGACCGTGCGCGTGATGCATACCCCACTGTTAGCGGGTAATCAGGATGGATGCCCCTGTTTTAAATGCTATTCGGGATTAACATAAAATAAAGGCGTCTTTGGTGGAACCAGCCAACCACATAAAAACGTAAACACAAGATCCATCGCATCTCTATGTTTATGCAACTTAATCAGCTCGATTCGGACTATCCCAAAGCATTCTGGTGGGGGTGGTCATCGATGAACTAGCCGCTACAGGGGCGCATTATCCCGATCCAGGAAGTAACATATCGCCCACCGAATGGATAACATACTTCGAACAATTGATGAACGACAACAGATCCGCTCAACAGAGCCCGATACACACATTAGATGCATCATTTCATGATATACCAGAAATTCCAATAATGAGTAACATACTCAATCGTCCAATGTCTGAGACCGGAATCAAACAAGCCGCCAAGACACTTGGGTCCAATAAATCTTGTTGCACCAATCCAATTACAAACGAAATAATGAGAGGATCTCTACACTGCCTCTTACCCGTTTACCTCAAGCTATGTAATGGCATACTGTCTTAAGGTCAGTTTCCCGATATGTGGCTTAACAGTATAATTAGATATATCCATAAAGGTGGCGAGACACGCGACCCTAATGACTACAGGGGCATTGCTATCTCTAGTTGCATTAGTAAATTATTATGTAAGATATTAGACACTAGCTAAACGACTTTATTACCGGAGAAGAAATGATTTGCTGACAAATTTACAAAAGTATGTGAACCAATACAAATTGGATATCTATCGATAAACAGTTTCCAACGATATCCTACTGCTGCCCACCGGCGAAGGGGGAATGCACAATTGTGACCCGCCATATCAAATCCAGTCGTAAGTCGGGATTTGTTTACCCTGTGCCAATGCATTCTCTTATATATACGAGTCGACCATAGGTCGCCTCGCATATATAAGAGAATTCATTGGCCTAACAATTTTTTACAATTTTAATAATTTTTTCTTGTATTCTTTAACAATTTTATAATTTCACCCATACAGAGCCCCAGACAAAAATGAGCAGACGACACTCTTCTATATGCTTCTATATATGTGTGGGGCTCCCTGCATTGTAATGGATGTTTTTTATTTTATGTCCTAAAAAATGTAAGAAACATTTATTAAAAAAAAATGATAAAAAATTGTTAGGCCAATGCATTCTCTTATACATGAGATATAAGATAATGCATTGGCACAGGGTAAACATGTTTTGGTTTCATCTCCTTGAACTAGACCGATCAGAGATCGCATCGCCAATTTATCGTCAATCAATTACAACTGAAACATCCATATGGACATCAAGCTTTTCTTCAATCCTCAAACATCTTGGCTTTGGATCACTATGGGATCTACAGTCTTCTTATTATAAATCCGCCATTTTGCGTTGATTGAAAATACAATCACAAGGGCGCTTTATTGACTGGTGGCTTGACTGCCTGAGGAAAGATGGAAAGCTTTCGTTCTATGGAACTGTCAAACACAGTTCCCAGTCAGAACCGTACCTTAAATTAAATGGTAACAGATGTGATATTGCTCAGTTCACAAAACTTCGAGTGAGCTCGCATATATTAGTTATGGGAACGGGCAGACACGTGAAAACGAACCGAAACGACAATAGCGCAACTTCAGGGTTCACAGGAATGCACGATCTGTGGGAGGACGAAATCGATTTCCTGTTTCACTGAAAAAGTGTACAATACTACAAGAGCTAATTTAGTTCAACAAAGTTCGACATCTGACTGGCATGGACTATGCAATACGCCATATGGACGTATTAGTAAATGTACTAATCAAAACATTTCACTTCGAAATCACGTCCCTTGTTATTAGCTTGGTTAACGATTTAATGCGTGTGCGGACTGAAGCGATTTCGAAAAATAACCGCCCCATCATACACACTCAACCATAAAAATCGTAGCAAGACATATGTCCATCACTCAGCAAACCGGGCCACTGCCATGTATATATACATTTGTGTTACTTTATTGTTTATGTTTATACATATGTGGTTGTCTTATTTGCTGTGTATTGTTTAATGTCCATACACGTACTTTTCTTCATGTGAATATATTTTTACGACAGAATAATAAATTATCTTATCTTATATATATAGTTATTTAAGAAATATTCCTTCCTTTAAGAACTTTAAACAACATGTTGTTAATTAATCGCACGGACAGGAGAAGTGTCAACACACCATATAGGTGGATTTGACTTATTTACGTCCAAAGTTATTCACTTGTGGTGTTATAAACTTTATTATCCAAATCTCCGTCGTTTAGTCAAAATACGTTCAAATACGTTGTGATTAAATCAGGATACTCATTTGGAAACATAATCCTAACATCACGTGACACGTGTGCACACCAATCGCTATATAATCGTTAGCACCGATTAAGTATCTTTATATATCCAAACGTGTGCGTATCAGGTGCATTCACATATCAGTCGTATTCGGTTATCACTGTGTCAATATAGTATTAAGTATGTAGCCGATGGGATCTGTTTTCATATTATTGAGAAAAGATACGAAATAGATAGTATTGAAGGGTGAAATATATGTCCTTCGATGCATATCTCCTTAACTGGAAATCAGTATTCTCCCCCTCTATAAACTTGTATTCGGGATTTGGGGCGGCGAAACTATCTTAAGGGTCATCGAACCAACCGAGCGATGCAAAACGATGTGAAACTGTATATATGAATCGATGTGTAAATGCCATATACATGCTCTTGTTATACTCATATGACATCTGAATGCATGTATTTTAGAACTTTCAAATAAAAATATGTTGCAAATGTGTGGGACAACGGATATACGAGTTAGTTTATTTACATTGGACATCGCGTATGGGTTTACTGTCAGGGCGATTATCGTTCGTGTCATACGGTTGTGTCGTGTTATGTTTTGATCATATTCACTGTGCAATCCGTGTGTCTCCATGATTAGTATGCTTTGTTATATATTCTATGATCCATCAATACAGGATATTGAGACAAAGAGATATATGCAGCAAGATAGAATATAGCCATAATATACATTATAAACATGCATGGACCCTCGGAAGACATACAATTGATGTTCTACAATTATGTTTTCATCACCACCACCATCATCATCGTTGCTACCTTCGGCATAACCATGCACCATCATACAATGTACTTATACAACCGCGGCGATATTGTGGAACAAAATATATACATTATGGCCATTTTGAGATAAGTTTGTATATTTACTAGCGGAATAACTGAGAATTTCTTCGCGCGATAGGTTCTTTGATGTGATGCACGCACGACTAAGAAAACGTCACCGAGAAAATTGAAGCAGACCGTGTTACTCACGTCCATTTGATCTTGCAATCCGGTCTGTCCTGTATCTGGATTTCTTGACAACAGTCCTCTGTGGTCTTGTTCGAATGAGCCTGTGTTATATCGGAAGGCAGAAATGGTGAGTCCTTCGAGGGTTCCGTCGTGAACAAGAGAGTACTGACTCTGAAAAATTGCAGAACTCATATGCGACGAAAGATTGGACTATTGTTTCCAATAATCAAGAAAATTAAGTCTATGTTTTGGCAACTATTGAAATTAATATTCACTGTGAATATTTGTTTGGTATCTGACTGCCTGTCTGATATTTCGGCACGGTATTTTCCACCATCGCCATGGTGAAAATGCCACCTGGAGACCGAACCCAAAGCAATGATGCACGTTGATAACACGACAAAAGCATTGTTAAAAGTGAACTACTTGTATTTCTAGGTCTTCCTATGATATAGTCAACTCATTTATATATCAGTATATATATTTTTCGAGCTGATGTCTGATGATCGACTTTGGAATGTGACAACCATTAGTCAATATTGCATTGTCGATCCGTTGCTTCTATACACAAGGGATACACATTGCATAAACGACTTATTCGGCTAGCATTGAACACTCATACTGAACCAGTACATCCACAAATATGATATATATGTATGATTTACTACATTATAATGTAGAAAAGGTTGACAGGAAGAACATAATTTTGACAAGAAGAACATAATTATGAATGTACAAACCAGCGTTTGAATCATGTTAACCCTTTGTTCCCGGAGTCTGACTGCACACTCCCGTACATCGATTTTCCCTGTATCTTTGCCTTGTTCAATGAGATAGTCGATGGCTATGTATGTGCCAGTTCGTCCAACACCAGCACTGAAATACCAAATCATTTAACTGAACTTGTTCTGTTTGCCAATGAATATGTATATGCACATACCAGTTCATCCAACACCAGCACTGAAATAACACATGATTATGCTGAACTTTCTCTTCTTACAAACGACTATAGATATATACATGTATGTACCCGCTGCTCGTCTGCCGCGCACTCTCAACTGCAGCGAGCAACTAACGGACCATCTCCATTGCTCATCTACCGCGCACAGTCACTTGCAGTGAATGACAGTTGGACCATATCCACTATAATCATCGATTCTGCCGCAATGTATAACGGACATCGTACTCACCTGCAGTGAACGACGAATGGACCATCTCCGGTGCTCATATGCCGCACTTTATACCGGAAGTTAACAAGAGGCCCCACCTCCTTGGGGACGTCCTTATCCGGCCATGATGTGAAGTGAAACTGTGTCATCCGCTTCACTCGCCCAACACCAGCCTTGAGGAAGAGTCAAAGAGAGGCAATAATAGGATATACCGTAGGTTATTTTCTTACCAGACATTGAATCAACGTTGCTTTCAAAGACTCTATTATTTCCGAATTTTCAACAATGTCAACATGCATGGACGGCGACTATGATTCTTGCTGAATAATACACTGAGAATGAAATCCTTGGACTTGGAAGTTAAAGAATCAAGTTCAAGTAAATAGTATATACATCAGTTATAGATCAAATATGAAGTTTTGTATTTTGATACCGGATGAAAGGTTTTCATTGTATGACTGCAGTTGAAATATTTCATTCAACTGTTACGAACGAAAAAACAGTACTCTGATCTTCACACACACCTTGGTGACTTCTAGTTGTCTAATGACAAAATCAGAACACATCTGTTCGTCCTTTAAGGTGACTGTAATGTCCCCATACTGCTCACTATCTTGCTGTACCATTGGCCAATACTGTAAGCACTTCGTCTGCAAAGTCAGATTAAGCAGAAATAGTTTAAGTTGGCCTCCGATTGAATTTTCCAGCATTGACACCACAGGGGATTTTAACGCTATCTGTTGTCCCTTACACTTCCTCTATGCACCGTCCGTATATGCGAGCCTGCTTGACGTTGGTGACAATATAGAAGAGACAAGGTTAACGATACAATTTCTTCGATTTACCATCAATTGGGAATCTGAAAGATTTAGCCCATTTATCCGAACATTGGTATCGACGTCGCAACGGGTGACGTGGTGGCGACGGATTCCTCTTTCAATTAATACCACAAGTACCTCTTAATACCATTTATATCCATAGCATTTTATACATTTTTGTCCATAGAATATTGTCTCCCAAGACGTAAACAAATCTAGGTCGATCATACTCAAACGATGTGGCCATCTTGTTTCCGAAAATCAAAGCCCATCGAACTTGTTATAATTAAACAATCTTGTTATAATCAAACAATCAATTATAAACACATAGCGATCAGAGCTGGCGTAACGGCTGATAATTTATCTATTCATAATTAATAATCAACAATAATTCTTCATTATCTATTTTTATAACGACGGAATTCGATGGTAAATCTGAAATATCTTCTAATTTCGTCGTTCTAAAGATGGATAATGATGTTATTGCTATACATAGATATCATATCAGCCAGCAAGTCAGCCCTTTTCGATAGATGTTTTAGTTGATTGTTTGGTCGATTTCTATTTATACTAAGCTGGATGGGTGGATTTTCGAAAAAAAGATGGCCACATCGTTTGAGTAGGATCAACCTGGATTTTTGACGCAGAGAGAAAATATTTGGCGGTAAAAATGTAATAAATGCATGCTATAGATATAAATGGAACTGAGAGGCGTTTCTGGTACTATTTGAAAGAGGAGTCCTTCGCGATGCACCCGTGGCGACATTGATGCCATTGTTCCGACAATTTGATTAAATATGTCAGACTTGCGAGTAATGGTAAATCAGGGGGATTCTATCGTTATCCTTGAATACTAACATTAACTTAAAGCAGGCGCGAATATGGGGAAGGCGCATATGGGCAGGGTATGGGAGCAGCGGATCATGTTATAAGCCCCTGTGATAGATATTCACTGAAATATATTTGAGAAATAAAGCACAGCTATTCAGGAATGGTAAAGTCGTCCCACTTATGTGCAACGCGAGTTCCAGTAGCTCGTACATTAACCATGTCTGAAACGTAAACAGTAAAGCACTGAACTATGAACTGCGTACATCATTAGCAAAGGCAATGATCGATTATCAGGCAAACATGTAAGTTGAGCAATGTGGACAGATAACGTGATTCTTACAAAGGGAATATATATATAAATATATTTATTTAACCAATGTATATAATCAGCTAAGCATACTTATTGGTCCATCGATGCCACGACGACAGCAATTAAGGGAAGCAACACATGTCTGTAATGCCACGTGTAGCGCAATATATGTAGATTAATTGTAGTCGTGATATGGGTCTCCATGTTACATATAGATGCATCCGACGGTATGAATATTACAAGTAATTTCTTAATCGCGCGCATGTTAAATTTTGGAATTAGATCAATGTGAGTCACGGCGCATATAGCTGTTCTCACCACGTCTTCTTCTAGTCTTGTTACCATGACGATAGCACGGGGGTTAACCTGCCACAACATTCTCCACATATCCAATATATTCTTCTCGGTCACTCCTGCAAGTGGGTTTGTTGAAACAGAAAGTCAATAGAATATAAACAATCGAAGGGTGAGTCCGTTAGCTTGAAATACTGTGCGACCAACGGGAATATATGTGCATTCAGACAGTGATAGTTAAGTAAAACCCATGTAAAATTGAATTTAGTAATATCAAATATCAAACTAATGTCATATAAGTGTATTTTGTACTATTTACATTGTTTAACTATTGAGAAAAAGACAATACTCAGTAGCCTACAGTCAAATAAATCCAACATGCACAATGCATCGCGGTTACCTCGCTTTTTATTGACACTCGATTGGCACATGGCGTCGTGATTGCATCTTGTTAGTTAATTGCGGTAACACAAACCTTGAGATGCGATATACTCTTTCTGTCTGATATATCCCTGGAAAATACAAAGAATATAGTAGTGTCTCATTGTGCTAACTAAATGTATAGTGCGCCAAGATAGGTCCCAGCACAACCATAATGGGAGCCATGTTACGACGGATCGTCGAGATAACTATTAATCGAAGTTCTTAACTCGACCAGCCGTGATATAGTAAACAATTTGACAATCGACAATGAATATGTTCTATCAAAAGGGAACATTTGTAAATACTGAATAAGATCAATAAATAACTTTAAGATCTTGTCATGAAAACTATGTTTTCGTATTTGTAGCTTTACTTGTGTGTGTTGTATATGTCTAGTATGTTTTAGGGGCGACCCACTACCCCCCTCACCGCACATGCACTGCCCTTTTGCACCGTCCCTATATATGCAATGTACGCACGTTTTGCTTCATGGCACTAGACTATAATACATGTACATGTAACGACATTGGCCCCATTACCCGAGTAGTGACATCGATGTCGTCACCGATTGATCTCACAGTACCAATCAAAAGAAGTGGTATATTAAGCTTATAAGCATGTCGCTTGTGATATTATTGCAATATTTTGCGCTTAATATCTCAATATTTTGCGTTAATATTGCGACATCTTGTTCTCAAAATTGTAACATTTAAATCAAATTATTGCTTCTTCTATATTGTTTATTGTATAAATAGAGACAATGGTTTTATGTATATAATTATAGTTATAAATGCTATATGTACACTATATGTACACTATATGCACAGTATTTATCTAATATAAATATAACACTATCGGGTCTGTATGAAATTTACCGCGCTTAGTATCGCAATATTTTACGTTCAATATTGCAATAATAAGCTCGACAGATTTTTGGTAGTGTGCTATAATCACGCCTTTTTCTAAATTAAGCACGCTCAATATCGCAATAAAGGCGCGCCTAAAAATACCACTTCTTCTGACTGGTACTGTATTGTCATGATGTACGGATTCACCAGTAAAACAAAACTGTGTGACTGGACGATTTCATGCCTTACATGTTACCAGAAAGTATGTCATTAAGCTATTTTACCTTTACATGTACATAAATTTTGAGTTTTAACTGTGAAACTTGTAGCTTTGTTCTTTTTATGGCTTAAAAGGGCATGCCGATTCATGTTTTAGAATGGTCGAAATTAATATTACTCATAACTGAATAGTGATGGGTTGGCGGCTTATCAGCTATTACTAGTATCGTTTTTTTATTTACAGCAATATGTACATTATACAGTAGTTAGTGAAATGGGGAACACATTACGTGTGTGCAGCCTTTTCCGGATTAAATTATACTAGGCAGCTAACAAGCTTGATTCTCTGCAAACTGCAAAGTTTCATAAGTATTGTCTATGACTTTATGCATAGAGGATTTACATTTTATCAAAACTATGATCGTATCATAAGAACTAAGATGTATTTTTCAGTTACGAATAACACTAGTTTCGACCATTCAAAAACATACGAATCGTAATGCCTACCGGGAAATCATATTGTCACCACGGGAACATGGCTATTTCTATGGCAAATTAGCAAATTAAGAGCAAAATATTGGTGTTGACCCATGAAAAATACCATTGGTCTGACCTTTATTAGTTACGGTCTTGATATTAATTAACTCTTTCACCACCGAATATATGAGGGTAAAATGCCCCAGACCCCGGATTTACAGGACTTAATTAGAATTTGTTTTGTCTTTAGCGCCAAGCCTAAATACTAATGTTTAGAGGGATCGTGGGTATGGCAAACCATATATTGCCGTAATCAGCAGTGAATTTATATTCGCATGAGGATCATAGATGACCTTCGGCTTCCGAACTTCCTTGATAACGGTTGGTATGGAAACACCCGTCATTGAAAAACACTAGATTTTGATAAATTTTCTACTGAATGGCACTCATACAATGCTGGCTATTTTTTTTCTTGTGCACACACTGGTGATCACCCTATGGTAAAATTTGAAGAAGTGATTTCACCTTGTTTAAAATATCAGGCAAATGTTGGCTTGAGGAGGGGAAATTTATGTCAATCACAGTCAAAAATCGATCCAAAAAATGAAAATAGGCAATGCAAAAATACTTCACCCAGTGATCACATTCAGTGACTGATAAATAATTGACTATATTGACCAAAATCACTCTAATCGATCTAATTATATCTCACAATCAAAACAAATGAACTTCACACACAAGAAGTCCTTTTATTGACGAACTTAGAACACAAACTTCCTCAAAACGAAATCAATTCGAAACTGAATTCACTCCCTTTGTGCTATCTATTTATAACTTTGGGAAATCGAGTATGAGTCTTTCTGCTTCAATATTGCGTTCGTTTTCAGGGGTATTAGGCCTAATTGTCCGCGTAAAAGGTGTATGATACGCACAACTATAACACTTTAGACAACATTCTTGCCAAATATATGAGATTTAATTTAAAAATATACTGCCGGACATAATTACAGGCTAAAAATTAAAATGGTCGGACATTTGACGATATATATCGGGAAATGTCCGTGTCCGACTGACCGCTTAAATTGGGGCATGCTTCCAATGGAATTCAGATATAATATTTTAGTTTTCTATGGCAGGGACACACAGCAGGGACACGGAGAGGGATCCCCAGAGGGATCTGTATGAATTGTGGGAGCTACTACATTATGTAGCCGTGACACAGTTCGTTTAAAAAAACGGATAAACAGGCGAACGCTTCTGGCCGCTATAGTGGGCAGCGGGGTATAACGTACATGACGTCGTGCCCGCTATAGCGGGCAGCGGAGGTGAAATAGTTAAACGGTGCTGAACCGTAAAAAATACAACGGTCTGACAGTTATTGGTTACGGTCTGCCCGTTACTTAAACGGTTTTACACCGTGGAACATGCTACGGTCTGACCGTATGTTTAACGGTAAAATGTTGGCAGCGATGTTGCGCGGTCTCATACCAATCTAAACGCACCCATATGTGCATATATAAATCAGCATGGCTATTAGAAACTCGACGCTGAATGATAACCATCCGTGACTTATTGACATAAATACAGAAATACACAGAAACAGCCTAACTTATTTATCAACTATCACATACAATATATATACTGAAAGGGAAAAAAGTAGTGATCAATATATTCGGATTTCACTGCCACTGGGAGCCAAAAACAATATAAATTGTTTGGTGAAAAATTACTCTTTTTCATGGAAATATCTTGCATGATATATTGCAATTAAAATGAATATCTTAATATTGCCAAACTGATTAATTTATGATGTAGTAGCTAACGGTGTGGGGGATATCTTATTTCAGTTAACCATTTTCCAAACACGTTTTTGGAGACAAACTATGCAAACGTTTACATATGATCCTAACGGGACCCAACCTGACTCGTGTGATGACACCAAGCCCTGCGCCGTTAGTGAATTTTAAAAATGGAAATATGATACATTAATTAAGCGTTAATCATGAACATTGTATGTTCACCAAAATACACCCGAGTTCAGAGTTTCCGCCGTCCTGTCTATTTCGCTATGTTGTACAGTGCTATCGCGGACATGTGGTATTTCAATTTCTTTTTCAAACCGGTCCATCAATACCGAAATTATATAGGATCTCTTTTCTCCATACGTTCATAATTCACATCACTTTCATTTAAAATGTCAACAGAGTATGTTAAAGATAACACCAACCAGCAAACCTGAAATGAAATACGCCATTAGACGCCATCATATTTTCTTATTGAACCATTGATTCTCTGGGAAGCAGGAAGACCGACCTGGGTCATGCTGCTACTGTGAGGTAATATTTTGTAATATAGGTATAACTGCTTTGTTAATGTTTCTTATTTTATGTGCAATTAAGCATATATATCTTCTACGTCCGCATACACAGCTCATGTGGTTATGTCTTCGAGACCACCACTTACAACTCAGCACACAACTTTTCATTCTCACCGGATTCCGCTGATTATTAGACGCTATTATATGGATAACACACCGGTTGCCACCACGATACTCATGGACGTGGGGAATTTGAGAAATATGGGTAACGTTGCACCATGTTTGCCGTGTCGTGCATCCCGTGAGGTGTGGTGCGGGCGTTTTGTGGTACTACGGCGGTCGGCCTGCGGATACCGGTTAGCTCATGGCCTTCTTTGTTCCTTCATCTCTTCAAGACAGACAGATGAGTTGACTCGGCTAACTCAATAGGCTACTCAGGCCTCTACACAGTGTTTCAGATTCTATTTTTGATATATGTTGTTATATGCTCAGCTGATGTTTGAAGTATTATTATGTTTTTTTTTCACGTATGTTTCTGTTCTCTCCTGTCTCTTTTGTGTTCGTCCTGGTGATTTTTGAATGTTGAATTCTTGTTATTCACACCTCTCCCACTGTGGGGAGGTACCGGGAGGATGCTACATGCAGTGGCTAAACGGGTCCCCGCTTGAGCTATGTATCAGCCTTTGGTCCGACCAGAATTCGAAGGGTAGTCCACGGTGACTGCTGGGCTAGTTGTCGATTGTTTGCTTTTCGTATTGCAGCTCAAAGTAAACAATAACAACGTATTGCTCGTAAGAATGATGACTCACCAGGTTCCAATGATGCTGTGGTATTCCTCCAGCACTTGGTTCTTGTCTTTGATCCTAATGTGAAATGATCTTCTAGTTTTGTAATTAATAAAACCCTACAAAGCATTCCTGGACAATTGAAATATGTTAAACCAATCAGGACTGGGCCAACACGTGGCTCTCTGTTGATTGAATGTTCAAAGAAAGTTCAACCTGGTGCTCCGCTGCAGTTAAGAATTATTGCACAGATACCAGTGTTGGTTACCCCTCACAAGACATTGAAGAGCAGCATAGCTGTGTTGCGACCCGCGATATAGCCGATTCTTGGGAACCAGAAATATTGGCGGAGTTGGCATCACAGGGAGTTACAGATGAAGTCCGTAGATTTGCTAAGTACAAGACTGTTGATGGACTAAGAGTTTTTCTGAAAAGTTATCTTCTGACTTTCAATCGGTGCGAACATCCACTGACATTGAAGGTTGGGTATGTAACAAATCCATTACGATGTTTTAAATGCCAAGGCTATGGCCATGGCCAGGAACATTGTAAAAGTAAGAAAACCATTTTTGCACGCTGTTCTGTTTCTGGTCATGATAATAAGGATTGTACAAATACTACAAAATATCCGTTATTGAATTTATGTTCCTGACTCCAAGTGGAAATATTCCTCTTTTGTGTTTTTATGTGTGCATAGCTCATCATAGCATTGTTTTAATGTAATCCACTGTCTGATTTATCTACACAGTCGCTTCAATACGATCTTGTTTTATCCCTGATTATGTTCTTGGTCATGATATGGCCTAGCGGCTAAAACGACGTTGAACACTCACTCAATTAATCAATCATTGCTCATATCACAATTAGGGGAAAGTATGGAACAATAACTTCATTAATATAATTCGATATT
Source organism: Siphonodentalium dalli (assembly GCA_032622095.1). Classification (NCBI taxonomy): domain Eukaryota; kingdom Metazoa; phylum Mollusca; class Scaphopoda; order Gadilida; family Siphonodentaliidae; genus Siphonodentalium; species Siphonodentalium dalli. The sequence continues at coordinate 43,950,275 of CP136065.1, read as the reverse complement.
TCGTTCAGACATCAGAACATCATTGGGGTCTATACGATGAAACGACATCGTGTTATATCAATGTTAAACTGCATAACCTATTTAGGAACCAAGACACACCAAACGTGCTTATCACCTACACATAGCGTCATGGGGCATTGTTTCCCCAAGTATTCATAATTGTTCCTAGTAGGCACTCAATGAGCCAAATGGGAACTCAAAAGAAATATATGGTCCCAGGTTCTGGTTATATACCGGGAACCAGATGGAGAACCAAAGCAGGTCACATTGATTCTCCCCTCAGGACAAAATTAGAAACAACGTCGGATCCATGTGGACCCAGAATGTTTGTTGTGTACTTGATTGGTTCTTTCATTTGGTTCTTCGTTTGTCTCTTTATTTTGGTTTAGGCTATCTTCGTGAAGAACCAAAACATATATGCTTAGTTCAGTATTTGGCTGTTTATTTTGGTTCTTCACCAACCAAAATATGTATGTTTGGTTCTTCGTTTCGTTACACTACTGGGACAAACATGGGAACCAGTGTTGGTTCCCCGGGGAACAAAAGTTGCTCTGTGTGACCCAACATTGGGTTTATTAAAGATGGCATGTCTGATTTGAAACCAAGTTTGTCAAAATTGCCTGAATTAATGTTCAGCCAACGAAACAGAAAAAATGATGCAATCACAATCGTTTGAATGGCACAGGCATCGCGAAAGCCAACAAAAGCATCGACCAGTTTTACGTTAAAAACTATATCAAATTATCCTACTTGATAACTCTACTTATCGTATACCGCTTTTGGGCAACGGTAGCACGGGCGCTTTTTAATAGAGAAGAGACGATCATTGGAATTTTTCTAGGCTGACAAAATTTCAAAACGGGTTAAATTACCTCGTTCGAAAGTCGATATCTGACAACCAAAACCTTATATCAATCGACGCATGGGTCCGATATAATTATTTTGTCGTAAAGAAAACGTCCATTTGGCGTTTTTTTACGAATGAATTGCACAATGTATTATCCTATAGCACAGCACGTACTTGAGGAACGCATATGTGTATAATTATAATGGGCACATGACATGTGTTTGGGTATATCAGTGACGCTCTATATATTACGTGTGTATGGGGGGTCTTGAAAAATATGAGGACATAATTGGTTTAGGCTATTGAATTATAATTAAATGAATAGAACTTCGAAAGAATCACTCTAAGTGTGAAATGGAAACATTGTATACCCTCCAATCACGTAATTCATTGACGGGTACCGATCAATGCTTTGGGACCTGCTGTGTCAGACATTAGGCAGAACATCAATTATTTCACATTTGATTTCTCATTTAAAAACACTTATCCGGTTAAAAATCGCAATTCTCCGGTTAAAAACTAACTTTAAAACACACTTCTACGGCACGTGTGAGGAGCGATGAATTTAACAAACATGTTTGAAATTGTTTTTAATTTCTGAATATCTCCGTTATTTAGTCGGCATAACCATTCGAAGGCGAAGTATATTTAATAGTGGCTAGTTGGCTCTTCAAAAACACTTACTGGTTATTAAATGCTCTTTTAAAGACTTCTGATGTTAGCAAACGCTATTTAGAAACACAATTTTCGAGACTCAAGATGCTTTATTGTTGTTCTAATTACACGTGTAATATACGAACATAATTAAACATAACCAATAACACAATGGTGTAAACAAATAACATGGTAAGTCTTGCATGATATTTGAATACAATAATCGTACAATATATTGCCGTCGCCGCTCTTGTAACGATGGAAGAGTAAACGGTAAAGTGGCACAGCGGTGACCAGAATGTATATGGTATAGCATGACAATGTTGCACGGTCCACTCCCGCGAGGTATAGTTCCAACGAGGAGTTAACTACTAAACATTTTGGGCATATCATAAAAACCCATACAACGTATTCGTGTTTACAGCATCGATTGTGTTTATAACTGAACAGAAGTTATAAACATTGATTTAATTGACTTAACGTTCAGTACTTGGGACGTGCGATGACTTTCTTCAGATATATCCGTTATTTAGCCAATATAACCATTACAAAGGGAATCCAAAACATCGACAACCCATATTTAAATCAACAATTGGAACGCGAAACTGACATCGGCTTCTATAAAGCCAGCGATGACGTTTCACGTAATTATGCGTTGTTTGCCCGCGTAAAGAAATAGTCCCAGATAAATAAAGGCTCTTTTGCTTATTTAATGGCGAACATTTAATGAAAACATTTTCAAACTTTTCATTTATTATAGTTTGTTGGAAAAATATTGGAAGCCATAGTATATATTTTGAGACGTAGCGTACGGAATGTAAACAGACGACAAACAACTGACGCTATTTCCTGTTTTCAAACGAACGTTTAATATCACAATTTATAGAATGGGTTTATTGAATGGGATAAGGGTAGGATCATGTAATAAATTGATATACCTAACTCAGCGCCTATATCACAATCATGGTTAACCATCCATGTCTCGCCACAGAGACTGAAATTATTCTATGGAGTGCAACCTTACACATTGTGACATCAGCGTGTTCTACACTTTATCTGCTTATAATAGAAATTATGTTAGATATATAATCTGCTTAGAATCTCCTCAATTTGAGTCGTTAGTGTGTTGAAAATGGGAGCTTTTTAGTCACATTATCGACTCGTAATGAGACGATTCTTTGCTGTTTGTGTGTGGAAAATGACAAAAATAAGCCAACTCATGGCTGTTCATGTGTGCACTCTTTAACATGTATTTTCACCATGGCCCGCGTCATAAAAGGCAATAACGGGTATATGCTTATATCAGAATAAAATAATCACATTATGTACCTATTTCACATTATATGTCGATTATGTGCGTATTTGCGCGAGGATATGTTGTGTGATGTAGCCTACTGGAGCCGATTATCCGAAATTTAGCACAAATATACTACAATTAGACTCAAAGTATGTATATTAAAGTTGAATAACCAGGTTGCGTGTTACGGTTGCGAATCCACGACTGTGTGGGAATTACATTAATGAGCATTAATTATATAGCCAGCAATCTTATAGCTCGCTATTCTTTCTCTGTGGAGCGGATGGAATGCTTATTCAGAACAGATAAGCCTTTTGAAAGGATTATGTAATACTATTGTGTTTAGGCGAGAAGGACGAGAAGTATATATCTCAGTTTCTCCGGACAAAGATGGATCAAACCAAATACTGCCACCATGATCTGGGAATAGTCCTAATTGCGATTCATACACACACACACACCCGGGACATCCATATCCCAAGCATCTTAGTGAGGAGAAAAACAAACGAACAATTGAATGCAAATCACGCACACACGCATTTGGGTACAGCCAATGAATCAGCTCGCACCTGTAAATGAGCTTTCTATAGAATGGTCATTGTTGATAACCCAGACTTAGAGTCAATGACGTAATATTTAGAAGCGTATCGGTTCTACTTCATCATCCTTCTACGGTTTCAACTTTTCGCTCACGCGGTACCGCTCACGCGGTTCCGATTTGAAAACTCAATTTATTTATTCAATTTCTGAATATCTCCGTTATTTAGTTATTATAATCATTCCAAATGGAAGGACACTTTCCGAAATAACTATATTTAATAGTGGCAATAGTAACTGTTGACCCAGGTTCATATTGTATTATATGGATAAGCTATATTCTGATATGTAATCGAACATCGCGGGGAACGTGTTTCTCAGATTGCATACCATTATATACATACTCGTGAACAACGATCAGCTATTGTATATATAATCATTGGCGTATTGGCTGGCTTCTAAGTACTTACGTCCATATAATTAGCGTTGATGTAATCAGCCTCTCCTTCGTTGTTGGCGTTTACTTTCAGGATGACTCTAGAGTGATCGTCTGTAAAAGATGCAACTGTAAATCAGTACCTTGGTAGAACCTGGTGATATTCGATCTCTGTGTTCTGAGAAAATGGATCACACAGTGCAATTGATTTTATTGGTCAAAAATGCCCCGATGACGTAAACATCGCACGAGTTTTCGAATTGGAAGTCATTTTATAATTCGTTCATTTTTCCATGTTATGCAGACACACGTTCTTACGTTAAGTGTCGAGTTTGTAAATCGCCATATTACGTGTCTTAATGTTCTGACTTTGATGGGACGATGTTTTTGTATTCAAGGTTCTTAACGTTGCCGAAGGCAAAATTGAAATGTGATTATATCTAAATATGAAAACGCGGAACGATAGTTCAGGTTGTGTCTTAACTGTTGATGTACGCTTATGCCATGCTGCAAATGCTTGAATTTTAAAGTTGAATTGCAGCCGAAAATATACAATCAAAATAAACATGTCATAACAAAACGATTTCCAATAATTTCCACTAATATAATATTGTACGTATATATACTTACAAGCATAAATTCCTTTGTATCTGTTTTTGTGCATGTTTTTCGTCGCTGCAGTGATCGGCATCGTGAGACCCTGGGGGAGGGACTGAATGAAGACCGGATATAAAGGTGTGATTTATTAAACTGTTCTAAACATCGTCAAATCAGATAGAGAGTTTGAGGGGGAGAAAATGTTATGCTTGACACAGGGGATGGGTGATAAACAATTTGCAGAAAGGTATGCCGGGGTGGTGGGTGGCACGAGAGGCAGAAAAAACGCATTTTTCAACCTCATACAGTTTTTACTAAATAATTTTTGTGCCAAAATTTTACATTTGTAGCAGTTTAAAACATTTCTTAGCTTCACAACCACCATTCTTAAGTTACTGGGACCTCATATGGGCCTTAGTGGAGAAGACATTAGGCTACGGCATGTTGCATATGGAACGGTGAGGTGAAACTTTTCGTCCCGCCACCCTTCGGAAAGTAGCTTCTAGAAATGTAAAACTGAAATAAATATACTTGTTCTGATGTAACTAAGACATCTAAACCTAGATCAATGTGTGTATGACAAAAGAACGATCAACTATCTCAAACAGTAATGTGACTATCAAGTGGCTAGCAAATAACTATCATCAGTGCATCAAGCTAATCAGTGAATTATTTGCATGTCTATCAACTCAAATGATCTGTTTACTTTCACAACACCTAAACTAGCAAAGTCTGGCATAGTGACTGCTTGTCGTTTTGTATAATATAAGTTAAAATTAAGTTACCCCAGTAGAATAACAAAGGTGATATGGAATAATGATAGATAATGGGCTGGTTGACCGACTAATCTGGAAAGAGTTAAACATTGTGGAATTGTGTGTATGCAGATATAAGCAATTTAAAAAATACAATTCCCAATTTCAGCATTTAAATATACTCTCTATGTATATATGTTCAAAATATGTCAACTCTAGTTGAATTGGAGCTTAACTTATATGGCATGGATATGTCTACACAATTTCAACAGTGACTCGAAGTCAAGATTGAGTTCACTGTCATGAGATGTTATAAGCTGAAAAGGTATGGCAAAACACATGGCATTGTTCGTGTAATATCTTGCAGGGGGATGATATATCATTGGATATACATAGGATAAGCTGGGATATGAATAGTTTGTTTTGGATGCATATATCGTATACCAGTGTTATGTGAACCATATCAGCTTCTGATTCGATACTGTATTGGTGCACTACATCGATGTATTATAATTTCCATTTAGCAGTATGAAATATGACCACCATATATACTCTCATCACACACTGACTTGCACACTCCAATGCATTTATGTGGTACACAAATGCCTATCAGACAGTATTTGAAAATAATCTTCATATTTGCCTATATTAAACATTTTGTTCAATTAGTACATCCTCTGAAACATGCTAACTGTCATTTGGACTAAAGGAGATAATATCCGTCATATGAGTGATATCATCAGGGTTTTATATGGTTTTAATAAAAACAATAGTGAAATTGGCTGGGGTGGGGGGAAATAAAATTTGGAGAAACACAACATTTTGTTTGCAGGTTTGGAGTGATGGGAACACGAAAATGTCAGCCGCAAAAAGGCACACATTCTTGAAAATATGTTAGTCTCCTAACATGGGGCACAATATTATTACGGTTACAGTGTGAACAATGCGACAATCGAGAAATGATTCCAACACTTCGGTAGGATATAATAACTACAAAATTCGACTTAAACATGTGGTGCAGAGAAGATTGCATTTATCATACTTTATAGTTTATACAATATTAATTAGAGTCAATTATTTTGTCCTAATATCCCAAAAAGGGCAAAAAGGACTACTCAAAACTGACGTAAGCAGTGTTTTTAAGCGGGCATTCCTTTGCCCAACATTTAATTTAGTAAACTTATCCACAAAGCTTCATGTTGGCCACGGTGTCTATAATTGCAATATACAATGATCGCCCCAACGCCCCTTCGTTTTATCTCTGCCTGCCATTTTCCATCTATTTCTCTATATATATCCTTCCATCTCTGTCTCGTTCCCTCTCTCTCTCTCGATCTCGCGATCTTTCTCTCTCACTCTCGATTGACATACGGCAGAACTACTCTGAATACACAACCTTATATTCTTGTTCGAACTGTTCATTGTTGTTGGACTTCCCTCGCTTGATATAGTCCCATAAGTCCTCGATGGAAACTCCCCTCCCGCTGCTGCCCACGTTGTCGTAAACGTTGGCCTCAGGGTCACGCTGTGGGTCATCATTGGATTCAGCTATGGTCGCCACTGCAGCGTTTCCGTTGGCTGGAAAAATTGCGACGGTGTAGCATTACACATAGTCCAACTTTAACCAGCTTGTGATATCGGCTGTTATAGATGCTGGGGTACGTCGAAGATCCGTTCCAGTGTTCACATATATCGGAGTTTAAGCCATGTACATTAACCAGCTCATTTACTACATTTTTCTCAAAGTAGAACATTAAAATAACTGTTGCGCCATATAAGTGTTCTAAATTGGGTCTGCTAAAATAAATAATTGAAACACAATAGTTGCTAAATGGATGTTATTTTTGTTTGTGCAAAACTTCCTTCAGTCTCAATTGTGGCAATTATATCTAATATATATCTAAGCTTTGTCTTATAGTTTGCGTTTCAATAACATGTACATGTAATGAAACACATTATCACGCGGAAATTGTTCGCCGTTCTAATCTATTGTATAGACTAACACCAACCGCGAAAATTGAATCCTTTCGTACATAAACACAATCAAAATCTCCTCATCCTCCCTAAAGTTTTTAACAATAATAGAGAATAAAATATGTTCATTCCAATAAGATACTTATAATCTTGAATATACCTGTCGCGAGTTGTGGTCATTATTCATTACAGCTATAGTCGCCGAGTGTACCAAATGTTTGCCTTTACACATTTTGTGGTGGCAGTTTGGTGTTCGCTACTACTTGCGAATGCCGCGTCGTTGTTGAAATTAAATTTAGTGAACACATCTAAAGACGTATATACGTTAGGATATCGTCGTCTTTTTAAAGAGACTGCATATATGTGTATACATTACAAAAAACATTCAAATTGTGAAATATTTTCCAAATGACTGTGCTGAAAACCGCCCATAATTAAAATTGCTATTCATGTAGTATTGCAAACACCAGCGCCACAATTATTAAGCTATTTAAAATATATGTGTTCTTGAATGCTTTTATTCAAATCGCAAAACAAAATTGAAAACAATATAACAATACTTGTTATTAAAAGCACCCTTTGCCCTAGCCGCATCATAGCACATTATCAGGACCTCTTATCCAGTAGCGATATGTCTATAACAATCAGTGATGCACTTATTTCTGGGGCATAAGTCATTTGATATTCCCACTCCAGATTGTCCATAGTTCATAGAACACTAACTAGCTATATTTGACTAATGAAGATAACTGTCCTCATATTAATTCATACCACAACACTACCGCCGATATTTAAATGAATGCTACACATGACCGAATTGTGTCAAATGCGATGTAGCTCTACACTGCCATGAGTATACGCTCAACATGCATTTGAAGTGCCGTGGGACAATTTAAACGCACAGTGGAAAATTACAGCCACAGAAGGAAGTAGTATTCCCACACGAAGGATGAACAGATTATATCTACAAACTGTGTGTTATTCTGACAATAATGTTATGGTCCAAAACTGTTTCCAAAACGGACCCAATCATGATAAGAACTCACCATCGAACTCGACGAATGGTTCACTGCGCGTCTTACGTCTGGAATCTCCGGCCTGCTTTCTTCGTCTCCTGGAATACGTTTAACTATAATACTTGAAGCAACTCATCGTAGCGGATGACCAACTACAGTCAACATCTAAGGCCATATTCACTAGTCGTGTTTATAGTAAACACCATATAGACAGATATAATGTCAAACCGCACAAATAAATTGCATATTTCAATACAAGCCTCCATTATTCACATATAACGATAATTACAAAGCGACTTCATTGTACACAAATTTCACGTAATGCCTGTTTTAACCAATCAACCATCAGTTCGTGCTCGCTGAGAGGTCACTCAAATTATTGCTGATAAATAGGAAAAGAGTGGCGACTAGGATTTGAATATGCGAATGATAATGGCATATCAACATTAGTAGATATGTCGATACATGAATCAGATTTGTACAAACGGTGGGGTTTTATCGATACATATTGATTATGATATGTACGGTATATGTTCTCCTGTAGTAAAACGGTACACACACTGCCAAAAATAATTTCTTAATAAGATAAAATATCTTGAAACAAGAAAAACTATTTCCTGAAACAGGAAAATAAATCTTATTTTGGGAAATATACCCCCCAAGTCTGCTACATCAAGAAAATTTAAGAAACTCACACCAGACAAGAGATAGTTTTCTCAAAAAAGATAGATTTTAGTCTTGAAACAAGAAACAATTTCCTTACTAAGAAATTGGCTTCAAAAATTAAATATATATTTCTTGTTTCAAGATTTATTTTCTAAGTTAAGAAATACTTAAAGAAAATATTTCTAAACCAAGAATTAATTGTTATGTACAAATTACTGCTGTATTGGAATAACTGTAAAAGTCCAACCGGAGCAAAATTGTGATCAAAATTTTATGGTAAACATTGAAAAAGGTCCAACCTGTTAATTAAATATTCTGAAATTCATATTCATACTTAAATATTTGAACTACATGTAATACTACAGCTATAGGATTATATAATTGTTGACAAGTCACTCACTGTAACAGTTTTGTTTACATAACATTGGAAAAGGTGCAACCTGTTGATTAAATATTCTGAAAATGTTATTCATAGTTAAATATTTGAACTAATAATACAGCTAGAATTATATATTTGTTGACAAATCACTGTAACAGTTTTGTTTACATAACAATAGTTTCAACAGATGTAATTTTGTTATTGGCAATCTGTCAGTAAGTGTTTTTATCTATTTCTCAATGCTCTTAGGGCATGCTGACCTTTATACAATTTTAATAAATTTTGTTTGCACAATATAGTGGGTCGCCATTGAGGAGGCCTCCCTTGAAATATCCAGTTGGCGGTTTGCCACACCATCCCGAACTAGACAAACCTCTCTGGTGGCCCCCTTGCATTGAACCTATTAATTAAACCGGTACTTCAAGCTGGTATATACCCCTCTTATATAAGGATGGAAGATGCTACCAATTTCAAACCGATGGTATTTCATCAGAGTTGACTCTCTTGTATTATGAAAGCAAGCCCAATGAGGCCATGCACCTATTGTATGTTTATAACACACACAAGACTATATCTTAGCAGAATGCATGTCTCTGATGATACAAACAATAAAATATCCAGTTTATCCATAGTTGAATTTCATTTGGCTGTATAGGAAAGCATACAATGTGGCTTTTATGTAGTTTCCACAAAGTATTTTAAGTAAAATATCCATCAAGTGACGTATTCTGCCTTGTCCTATATATTAAAATGCATGCAATGGCCATGAGAAATGCTTAATTTACTGGTAGAGATGTCTATATGATAAGAAATACTGACATTTTAGGTTTGATACACCATTTCAGCTGGCTTGGCATCTTTTAAATTTGAAACCTAAGGGAATTTATTCAGCTTTGACTCTCTAAATTATGGAAGAAAGCCCAAATGAAGCCACTATTTGCATGTTAATAACATGTATAAGGCTATATCTCAACAGAATACATGTCTCTGATAAAATACACAATAAAATATCCATAGTTTAATTGCATTTGGCTCTAGAGGGATGCATACAATATTGCTTTTATGTAGTTTCCACAGACTATTTTAAGTAAGATATCCATCAAATAATGTTTTCTACCTTGCCCTATATATCATAATGCATGAAGTGACCATGAGAAATGTTTAATTTATTGGGAGAGATGTTCATCTGATAAGAAATACTGCCATTTAAGGTTTGATACACCATTTCAGCTGGTTTGGCATCTTACAAATTTAAAATAAGGGAATCTCTTCAGGTTTGGCTCTCTAAATTATGGAAGCAAGCCCAAATGAAGCCACTATTTGCATGTTTATAACATATATAAGGCTATATCTCAACAGAATACATGTCTCTGATGAAATAAACAATAAAATATCCATAGTTTAATTTGTTTTGGCTATACAGGGATGCATACAACATGGCTTTTAGGTTGTTTCCACAGACTATTTTAAGTAAAATATCCATCAAATGATGTTTTCTACCTTGTCCTGTATATTAAAATGCATGCAATGACCATGAAAAATGTTTCATTTATTGGTAGAGATGTCCATCTGATAAGAAATACTGCCATTTGAGGTTTGATACACCATTTCAGCTGGCTTGGCATCTTACAAATTTGAAATAAGGGAATTTATTCAGCTTTGACCCTCTAAATTATGGAAAAAAAGCCTAAATGATGCCATTATTGGCATGTTTATAACATATATAAGGCTATATCTAAACAGAATACATGTCTCAGATGAAATAAACAAAACAATATCCATAGTTTAATTTGATTTGGCTATACAGGGATGCATACAATATTGCTTTTATGTAGTTTCCACTGACTATTTTAAGTAAAATATCCATCAAATGATGTTTTCTACATTGCCTTGTATATTAAAATGCATGTAATGACCATGGGAAATTTTTAATTTATTAGTTGATATGTCCATCTGATAGGAAATACTGACATTTGAGGTTTTAAATACCATTTCATGGGATCATAAATATCAAACTAAGGGAATTTCTTCAGATTTGACTCTCTAAATAATGGAAGAAAGCCCAAATGAAGCCACTATTTGCATATTAATGACATGTATAAGGCTATATCTCAACAGAATACATGTCTCTGATAAAATACACAATAAAATATCCATAGTTTAATTGCATTTGGCTATAGAGGGATGCATACAATATTGCTTTTATGTAGTTTCCACAGACTATTTTAAGTAAGATATCCATCAAATAATGTTTTCTACCTTGCCCTATATATCATAATGCATGCAGTGACCATGAGAAATGTTTAATTTATTGGGAGAGATGTCCATCTGATAAGAAATACTGCCATTTAAGGTTTGATACACCATTTCAGCTGGCTTGGCATCTTACAAATTTAAAATAAGGGAATCTCTTCACGTTTGGCTCTCTAAATTATGGAAGCAAGCCCAAATGAAGCCACTATTTGCATGTTTATAACATATATAAGGCTATATCTCAACAGAATACATGTCTCTGGTGAAATCAACAATACAATATCCATAGTTTAATTTGTTTTGGCTATACAGGGATGCATACAACATGGCTTTTAGGTTGTTTCCACAGACTATTTTAAGTAAAATATCCATCAAATAATGTTTTCTACCTTGCCCTGTACATTAAAATGCATGCAATGACCATGATAAATGTTTAATTTATTAGTATAGATGTCCATCTGATAAGAAATACTGCCATTTGAGGTTTGATACACCATTTCAGCTGGCTTGGCATCTTATAAATGTGAAATAAGGGAATCTATGCAGCTTTGACTCTCTAAATTATGGAAGAAAGCCCAAAATGAGGCCACTATTTGCATGTTTATAACATATATAAGGCTATATCTCAACAGAATACATGTCTCTGACGAAATAAACAATAAAATATTCATAGTTGTATTTCATTTGGCTATACATGGATGCATACAATATGGCTTTTAGGTAGTTTCCACAAAATATTTTAAGTAAAATATCCAAAATATAATGTAATCTACATGTACCTTGCCCTGTAAATTAAAATCCATGCAATGATCATGAGAATTGTTTAATATATTGGCAGAGATATCCATCTGATAAAGAAGTACTAACATTTGAGATTTAAGACACCATTTCATGGGGCACTGTGATCTTATAAACTTCGAACTAAGGGAATTTCTTCAGATTTTACTGTCTAAATGATGAAAAAGCCCAATAAAGCCACTATTAGCATGTTTATAACATGTATAAGGCTATATCTTAGCAGAATGAATGTCTCTGATGAAAAAAACAATAAAATATCCATAGTTGTATTTCATTTTTCTATACATGGATGCATACAATATGGCATTTAGGTTGTTTCCACATACTATTTTAAGTAAAATATCCATCAAATGATGTAATCTACCTTGCTCTGTGTATTAAAATGCATACAATTGCACTGAGAAATGTTTAGTTTATTGGCAGAAATGTCCATCTGACAAGAAGTACTAACATTTGATGTTTGTGACATCAATTCAGCGGGCCAGGCATGCTACAACTTTCAAACTAAGAGAATTTCCTCAGATTTGACTCGCTAAATGATGGAAGTTAGCCCAAATGAAGCAACTATTTGCATGTTTATAATGTATAAGGCTATATCTTTGCAGAAGGTATGTCTCTGATAATAAAAATAATAACATGTCTATAATTCATAGTTCAGTCGGCTAGACAGGGTGCATAAAATATGGCTTTAAGTTAGTTTTCACAAACTAGAAATTCTAGAATATCTATCAAATGATGTAATCTACCTTGCCCTGTGTATTAAAAGTGCATGCAATAACCTGAGAAATGTTTAGTTTATTGGCAAGCCTTGTAAGCCAGTGCATTCTCTTATATATGATGCGAGGCTCCATATGGATGACTCACATATATAAGAGAATGCTCTAGCACATGGTCTTTAATGCAGCACCAGCGCAATTCCCGCAATGGTCATATATGGGAGGCCCTTTTCACATTTATTGTTTATTTACGCTTGGGCACAAATATTTGCGCTTAAGCACAAATATTTGCGCTTAAGTGCAAATAACCTCTATAATTTGGGCTTAAGCGCAAATATTTATATTTAAGCGTAAATCATTTGCGCTTAATCGCAAATAAAAATTAATATACATTGATTCCCCCCCCCCTGAATTAATTTTAAATGGCACAGGCCAAAACACATCACTCAAGTCTATATAGGAAATTGATAATTCCAACTACACTTTTACTGGACTCGGACTGGGACTACAACTTTTAGTGTGTCTCGTCACGCGGTCGGCTTGTTTGTCCATTTTGACAACAAATTATTTTCAACGTCGGAAATAGACTCTTCGCTAGATCATTTCAGGTAAGTGAACTTAATATGTAAACTGTTGAAGTGTTTTCTCTTTACGAACATGTTGTTACGAGTGATATACTTAATTGAACTACGATTACAATTGCGTGATTTATCCTTGTTTTTCAAATGAAATGATCGTGAATTTTACTGTGGGTGAAATATGTACGAAATTTTAGAAAACGATGATCGGGTTGCCATATGTTATGATTTATCATGTTAAAATAGTAACATCTGATGGACTATGATTATACGCATTGATCATTCATATATCAATGTACCACTCAACAATATTCGCAAAACTGGGAAACTTTGCAAAAACGGTTTTTATTAAGTTCTAATTTGTGCTTAATTTCTATGCTATATAAAAAAAAAGTATTGGGTGAATGGGAATCTTTAGACTTTACTCTGCAAAATCTAATTCTGGCATAAAGCCATAATTTCTGTGTATTATCGGTCGAGATTAATATGACAATACCGGTAGTTGGAAAACAAAATGGTCACGTTTATTGAAAATATAACTTGAAGTTGAAAGACAATTGTATATAAAGGTACTTCTTCATAGCATTATTTTGAACAAATGTGAACCTGATAATATTAAAATGCCCATGGCATTCACACTCAAGTTATTGTGTGGCCAATTCAACACTAAGTGTACGTTCAGACGACCACGATTCAATCGTAAGTGGAGGAATCGGGCCCGACGTGATCGTGGATAGTTTGTTCACACAATTGCGATGTTGTCGTACATGATTATACCGTAGGTTGAACATCCTAAAGCATGTGATTGACTACACCGGTCATTTCCAGCTACAATTTTTACGTACACACGACTTCGAATTTTGCGTCACAAGTGGAGGTATCAAACCTAGGATACGCCACAATTTTGCTGCTATTTTGCATCTAAAATCAAACAGTGCTTGATAGTATTTTTGACCTACGATTTTGATGTGAGCATGCGCAGTCCGATTAGCGGTTACTTCCTACGACGGAAAAGTTTCCACTTACGATTGAATCATCGTCGTCTGAACGCTCACTAAGTGAATGTTCTGATGATCACGATTCAATCGTAAGTGGAAATATTTCGTTGTGGGTAGTAACCGGAAGTTTTACTGCGCATGCTCATGACATGATCGCGCGTGATAAAAAGTAATATCAAGCACTGGGTGTCAGACCGGTTTTCCGAAGACCTATTACTACGAAGGCCCACAACTCCGAAGACCCGATTCTCCGACGCCCCACAACTCCGAAGACCCGATTCTCCGACGGCCCATAACTCCGAAGACCCGATTCTCCGACGGCCCATAACTCCGAAGATCCGATTCTCCGAAAGCCCATAACTCCGAAGGGCCGATTCTCCGAAGACCTATAACTCCGAAGGCCCGATTCTCCGAAGACCTATAACTCCGAAGGCCCGATTCTCCGACGGCCCATAACTCCGAAGATCCGATTCTCCGAAGGTCCGATTCTCCGAAGATTTTGTTTTATCGGGGTATTATCGTTTACTAAATAGTGTACAGTCCAGTGGCGAAGCCAAGGGGGTCCCAAAATTCCCACTGCCCCCATTAAACCTCTACTTGCTATTTCAGACAATATGGGCCCCTACCAAAACATGTCCAATGTCATGTAAACGCCCGGAAATCGTTCATGGGGCATCACAATATTCAAACTTTTCCTACTGCCCCCACCTAAATGGGAATCCTGGCCCGCCACTGACTATACACCAGATACTATAACGTTACGTTGGCCCATGATAAGCCAGAGTAAAATTTACAGGGGTGAACGGGGAAGAACTTGTCGCCCCTGTGCATGTTAGGCTACTCTGACATTCTTGCAGCGTTTCGTTATAATATACCCGGTGCACACCAGTGGCGGTGCCAGGGTTCCCATTTAGGGGTGCACATTAATTAGCATATGTGGGGGATATATCATGCATATGATATGCCGAAAGCATATCACGAAGGCCTGATTTGGGGAGCGCATACATGGGAGGGGTCGCCCCCAATCGTTGGTCCGGGGGCTCCCCTGGGCAGGAACACGGTGAATATTTGGATGCATAGGAGGGATTTCCTGACGTTTACATGACATTTGACATGTTTTTTGGGGGCGGTCTTCCCTAGGGCCCCATTGACCCCGCCACTGGACTGTACAATATTTAATAAGCGATAAAGCATGATCTTCGGAGAATCGGACCTTCGGAGAATCGGACCTTCGGCCCTTCGGAGATATAGATCTTCGGAGTTATGGGCGTTCGGAGTTATGGGCCTTCGGAGTTATGGGCTTTCGGAGTTATGGGTCTTCGGAGTTATGGGATTTCGGAGAATCGGGACTTCGGAGTTATGGGCTTTCGGAGAATCAGGTGGGTCGGAGAATCGGACCTTCGGAGAATCGGACCTTCGGAGTTATGGGTCTTCGGAAAAACGCTACGTAACCAAGCACTGTTTGATTTTAGATGCGAACTTGTGGCGTATCCTTGGTTATCTCTACTTGTGACTGAATCAGAACTGTGTGTGTACTTAAAAATCGTATAAAGTAAATGGAAAACACATAGTGTAATTAATCACATGGTTAACCGCCGATAATATACTCATCTGCGATGACATCGTAATCGTGTCAACAAACTATCCATGATTTTGTCAGGCCCGATTCCTCCACTTGCATGTACGATTGAATCATGGTCATCTGAATTGCCGAGGACGCTCACATTGTTGGAAGAATGAACTTTACACTTTGTTTATAAATATGTTTGCAAATTATGAAAATACATGTATCCATATCACATACATGTATATATATGCAGCATATATTTCTTCCAATTACAGATATTGCCAGATTCATTAGCCACGGTCACTGTTGTGGAACTACAGTACCGTGTTGTTATGATACACCAAAAGATATCACACCAAAAGTTGAAAATTAATACAACCTGTACTTCCATTCCTGTTTGTGTAATGCCAATCAATGCGGCCTGACAACAGGCGATGGGTGGAGTTTATAAATTGACACCAGAAACAATGTCAGCAACTTCAAAGTTCATGGTGTGCTACATTTAACCCCCTACTAGTTGTATATAACAATACAACTTTTCTATCAAGCATTCCCATGTCCTATAGAAAGTATAGTTGGAAAAATAGACGAAAATGGCCATATGATCGGGGGAGGGGGTGGGGGTCGGAAAAAATGTTCAGGCACGTATGCTGATATTTTCCTTTCGACCCTTGTTGGGACCCACCCACCCCCGCGTCCAAACATCCACCCCGCCCTTTTGACAATAAAACAGATTTGCGGGGGGGGAGATTTACTGTAAACAGCTGTATATGAATTTATGCGCATACTAATTGTTTTGGATGTTGACATGTAAATAGGAACGACTCATTTTTGGGTCATTCAGCAAAAAAAACATGGCTGCCTGTGGCCGTCTTGGATTTCAAAATTGAATCCATTAACATGAGCTACAAGCTGTACTGTTTGTCTGATCATCATGAAATTTGTCATTTATGTTACCGGTATTTCTCTTATTGTATGTGTTTTAAGCCAAACTCATTGCAAAAACAGTCAAACGATTTGCAGGATAAAAACATTTTAGTTGCGGAAAAGAATGTTTGTTGGTCCCATCAATCACCCATCCACCCCGGCATACGTGCCCGGAAATTCCCCGCCGCCTCCCTGATATGATGGCCAATATTTTTAAAGAAGTCAATTCGCAGTATACTAGTAAGTGGTATATACTGGTATGTGTGATATTTGACATGCAGAAGTACTAGTTTGTGCCGCTATCTTCTAGTATACATATGCTTGTATATTATACAGTATAATTTTTTCAATTCCCTAATGATTATGTATAATTGTGTTTACTAGTATATGCATGGAAATAGAGTATTTGTGAACTCACCTAATTCAAGTAAAGATGATAAAATCAAATGTTTTATTGACATTTGGGGTGCCACATGTCAGGCTTTCAAGTGTTAATTAGTATTTGGAATGCCAATTTGCCCCCCCCCAAACTGTTTAAACCCCCCCAAACTGTTTAAATTGCCTTCTTAAAACATTTACAAATATATGATACTTACAAGACCAATATGATATACGGTACCGGTACCGGTGTAACATGTCATCTCCTCATGTCTGGATATATATCTTCCCCCATGGGGGAGTGCTATTGCGAATGTCCTCAGATATCTCACTCGCACACCCTGGGCATTTTCCCCCATGTATGACTAAAAGAAAATTCACTCATTTAATATCGTTTGACCCTGAAATGGCCAGAAAAATAATGTTTTATGAGATTTAAGTTTGTTTTTTATTTTTTTTGTTCAAGTATTAAACATACCGGTATATCAAATGAGTGAAATTTTATTTTAGTCATTCATGGGGGAGGGGATGATGTATCTTAATAATATGTATATGATCAGTCTTTCCTCTTTTCTGACGTCATTACAAGCATTCAAATCTTTTTTTCAGACAGGAGGAGCTGCTTAACTGGATTGAGACATCAAAATTTCAATCAAGGCCTGATATCTGATAACCAATCATAGAATCATGTTTCCTGAGTGCTTCTTGCAGACACTGCATGGTGACCCTTAATACCAATATTATTAATTCTGCCCAAGACTGGATGAGGAAGGATTTCAAATGTTATTCGGTGTACATGTACTGGATACATGTACTGTAGATGTTATCGGTATTCGTCCATGCATGCCACAATGTGTGTTGTTGCTGTGTGACAGTGAGTCACGAGTCTTCTGGCTATACGCATGTACCACAGTACTATATGTATACCTACGGACGGTATGCACTGAATCCAGTACCATGCATACCTGGTAACTAGTGCACACTGCAGCGAAATGGAGGCTTTAATTTATAACCAAATCATGTTTCCTGAGTGCTTCTTGCAGACATTGCATGGTGACCCTTAATACCAATATTATTAATTCTGCCCAAGACTGGATGAGGAAGGATTTCAAATGTTATTCGGTGTACATGTACTGGATACATGTACTGTAGATGTTATCGGTATTCGTCCATGCATGCCACAATGTGTGTTGTTGCTGTGTGACAGTGAGTCCTGAGTCTCCTGGCTATACACATGAACCACAGTACTATATGTATACCTACGGATGGTATGCACTGAATCCAGTACCATGCATACCTGGTAACTAGTGCACACTGCAGCGAAATGGAGGCTTTAATTTATAACCAAATCATGTTTCCTGAGTGCTTCTTGCAGACACTGCATGGTGACCCTTAATACCAATATTATTAATTCTGCCCAAGACTGGATGAGGAAGGATTTCAAATGTTATTCGGTGTACATGTACTGGATACATGTACTGTATATGTTATCGGTATTCGTCCATGCATGACACAATGTGTGTTGTTGCTGTGTGACAGTGAGTCCTGAGTCTCCTGGCTATACGCATGTACCACAGTACTATATGTATACCTATGGATGGTATGCACTGAATCCGGTACCATGCATACCTGGTAACTACTAACTAGTGCACACTGTAGCGAAATGGAGGCTTTAATTTATAACCAAATGACGTTCAATGTGTTCATCAAAGGAAAAAAATGACACATATATGTATGCATTCATTCCTTGATGGAGACTGATCAGTAACCTCTACATTTTATCAGACTTATGAGGTGAAAATCTTGGCAAGTGAATTCAATTAGAGTACTACAACATACATGTACTTGTATGCGTCACCGAGTCTCAGAAAATGTGCACAATGGCATCCAGCGTATGCATAAACTGTTTTATATTTCATACAACATTGACCAGAATTTGGAGGTGTACCAGTTTCAAATCTCCACACAAACTTTGACAAACCACAACAGTACCCATGGAACAGTCTTAAGCCTTGTTTCTGAGCTTATCTGAAGGATGTGAACTTTTAAGTGACAAATGATTGCAGTATGTCAATATAATCAGATTCATGTACACATACAGGCCTTAAAATCCATAACAGAATCAAAATAGTCTAATGTTCCTTTATCTTTGTCAACCTGCTGTACACCAAGTAATCTGTACAAGAGCTTAATGTGGCTTATACATGTACCATACAATACATGTACATTTAAATATAGATAATCCGAGTTCACGCTCCTCAATTACCATTTATTTGGCTTCAGGGGTAAAAATAATTGATTCGAGTCGAGAAACACACCCTTTAAAGTTCTGAGTTATAAAATATAAATTTTTTAAATCTGTTATTTTTCACCACCTTGAATATTTCCCGGCCTAGCAAATATTCAACGAGCCGACTGAGTCGACTGACATAATCTTGATACCAAGTTGCGATGAACAAAATGTTGATTTATAACACATTTTGGAAAATGTTACACTAGAGTTGACAGTAGTTAGCATTATGTTTTGGTAATTAATTGATTAAGAAATGTTGTTCTTGGAATCTTATGATATGGAGACCATCAAATCAGACTGTTTACCTTTAATTGTCCATGTTGACTTTAAAGCATAACATTATGTTACATGTATGTTTATTTTTTGTATCCCTGCATAAAATGGGGTGATAAATTTATATTATACTCACATCTGGTCTTTCGATATTCTGTGAGTTAATTAATTTATACGAAAGAATGGCATTGCATGCTAGCAATTATGATAAACATCACTGTTACAGTGACATTACCAACCAATGTTGAATAAGTCCAATAAGATGCCAAAGTTTAATAAAAACTAAAACCTTCCATTACTGGAGATTCCTGAAATTTTGCTAAAACCCTGTGCCAATGCATTATCTTATATTTGCGAGTCTCCAAAATGGAGCCTCACATATATTAGAGAAAACAGGCCTAACAATATTTACCGTGACCTTGTAATCCAGTGCATTCTCTTATACATGTGAGACTTGTATATATACAATAATTCACTGGTACATGATCTTTAATGCTGTACCAGCGCAGCTCCCATCATGAAAGGGTTAAACATTGCAATGCCAAAGCATTGAAAAATATTCTGAAAATAATATTTAGACTACCGGTAATAAAAACTTTGTAACAGTTTTGTTTACATAGCGATGGTTCCAACAGGAGAAATTTCGTTATTGGAAAACTTTCAATAATTAATATATCAACCAGTAATTCATGTTTTTCTTAGTGGTGATGTTTTTAC
The DNA here is from genome assembly GCA_032622095.1 of Siphonodentalium dalli. Classification (NCBI taxonomy): domain Eukaryota; kingdom Metazoa; phylum Mollusca; class Scaphopoda; order Gadilida; family Siphonodentaliidae; genus Siphonodentalium; species Siphonodentalium dalli. Next base: position 43,929,619 of record CP136065.1, on the reverse strand, counting down.
GAACTGTTGCATGTTATATGTTTTGGCATATTTACTCACTGTGAGTGCCTTGGGTCCCTTTAAAATAATTTGAAACACTCAATGAAATATCTGCGCACCATTAGATTATTTTGTAGAGGGATTTTAGTATGATGAGAGTCAGTATCATGATTCTTAGTTTGAGTCTGGTAAAAAGCAGCTGATTTGATGTAGAAATGCTATAGTTTGATTCTTGCAAAATTTTAAGGCCTGTTTTACATTCGCTTTTATCCATCAAAAGTGCTCCAGACACTTCACACCGCTATAATCATAGTAGTATGTACCTTTTTTTACAAACTTTTATGTTATTTTGCATGACCGCACTTCAAAGTACTCTAAAGTCGCTCATGCACTTAATGCATCAATTTAAAACAAGTACATGTAATTCTGCATTTTTATCACAAAAAGTCTGGAAATAATAGTGAGTACTAGTGCTATAATAACATGTAGTCTATACTGTGAAAAGACTTGATAAAGTCTTAATAAATTTAACAGTTGTTTCCAGTAGAAGATAGATCAAAGCTCTTTAAGTTCCATATTGCAGTGTTTTACACTGAGCATTAAGAGCATCTCATTTTATACACAGCAGAATATATGCAAACAACATGTATAAATTATAATGAAAATGAATTTATGACTCCAGCCAATAATTCATTTTCATTATAAATACCATGTTGTTTGCACTGTTCATAGAACACACAAGTGTTGCACTTATCCATGGGCCAAATTCATTCATTTGTTGCATATATTCTGTTGAGTATAAAAGGAGATGGTCTCATAAATGGCTGGATTTAGTGTACCCTTTAATACTTGTAATACATGCATGCACTAGTACCTGTTTAGACCAAGTTTTCCCGGTCCACACCTTGTGGTATCGGTTGGGTTGATGCTGTTTTTGACCGAGTCCCACCCCGATGCTCTTCTCTAATGGAGTTTACGCCCAGAATTGTGGGCTGAAGTTATCTTGATTGTAGCACTACCAGTATTTCTTCAGATTAGGTCAAATTGACGCTTTTTTATAAGAACATAGAGGGCAGCCTTTCCCAAGCATGATGATTTCAAACCTACATATACTTAAAGTAATTGACCACCTCTAACGTGGTGTTACCCCGGTAATGCCGTGGTATTACACTGCAGTGATTTCCAACATCATGGTAAGGTTACCCCTTGAACACAAAACAGTTGCACCACGATGGATGCGGTATGCAATTAAAATGCAGTGATTCTCCTTATATCTTTGGAACTTTAATAAAAGGAATGGATTGCCTTCGTTATACATGTACATTTGTAGGTTATAATTTATAAATAACATTTACAAAAAGTTTCCCAAGAATATACTAATAGTACATGTATAGGACAATGTTCATATGAATGCGTTATTATCCACAAAACATACATCGTTTGTTTATATACAGCACTAAAATAGTGAGCGATAAGCAAAACACTCAACACCGTTGTGATTGTTTAATTGAGTGATTCATGGTAACCCATTCAGCACTGATATCTTGAGAGGTTATAGAAGAGTAGCCGGACAGGACTCGGTCCAAAACAGTTTCAACTACAGTAATGCTCGAAGTAATCGACTCCTTAACCACAGCAGAATTATGGGTAACTTTTCAGGATTTAGTCGGAAATATGGCAACAAGCCATATTTCCGACTAAATCCTGAAAAGTTACCCATAATTCTACTGTGTTTAAGGAGTCGATTATACTTAGGGCATTACTGAATTCAATATCCCAAGCTGTTGCACACCGAAAAGACTTGGGCTAGTACCTGATCAGTAAACATACATTCTGCATGATTCATGAAACAGCTATTGAAAGCATGCTGTATATACACAGAATGACACAATTTTGTTTATGGGTTTGTTGATATGACACGAGTGCTAGCGCACAATGATAGAATGAACAGCACAGTCTAGAGTTATATCTATCCTCAATGGCATAAGTGCTGTATCAACAAATCCATTAATACAAGTGTCTTTCTGTGTTTATTACACATCACCTGTCCTAGAATCTGTGCATTTAAAAATACAGACTTACAATGTTTATTAAGGCACATACAGGGCTTGTTTTGTCATGTGTTATGATTTTTGTTCCTATCGTTTGAACTGTATACTCAAATAACAGAAATTGTTATATGTTTTTTGCAACCGACAGATTTGAGATAACTCTTTCTATAAATATATTGGAAATCATGTGTCAGGGCGTAATTATTAGCAATCAATATATTTTTTGTTGCGTATATATGTTTATACAATTTTAAGAGGCAGAACAAGATACAGGTACTTTGTATAGTTTCACTTCACGTATGTACACAGTATCTTGTTTGGCCACTTGCAATTTTAGAACAAACGAGAAATTGTAAATGTAACGAGAAATTGTTGATTGTATATTTAAAGGTACGGGAGGCCTTGGCAGTGGGTATGCTGTGAAAATATTTCAAAAACCGCCACAAACAGAAAGAATATTAAAATGTAGACAGACTTTGTCCGTATACAAATAAGAAATATCGCATAAACAGTATGTTATTGTCATATGTTTGACCATTGTTATGTAAACAAAAGCATAAAAAGTTATTTTCCTGGTGTTTGTTTATATTATGATGGTAAACATAAAGAGCGCTCTTTGTTGCTGAATTCCTGATATGGAACTAATAAAGAGCGTTTATATCATTTATGTGTGATTAGCCAGTAACACTGTGCTGTCTTCTGTAACACAATCAGGTTCTTGCTTAGGTAAAATATAGTAGGTATTTATGATAGCATGCTGTTTACGCGATGGTCATGGTATATATGAACGATACTGTATGCGTTTTAATGTTTTTCTGTTTACAGTGATTGCAATGAATATTTTCGACAACTAAGGCCTCCCGTGCATTTAAGCCCCCCTTATTGTCTCTATTATACATTTAACAATAATATTTACAAAGAAGTTTTTATATTCAGAATAAATGTCAATTGTATATCTTAAAACACAATACAAATTCTATATTTAAAATTAAATGTTTTTCTTAATTAAGAATTGTTTTCTAATTATCTTTCCTAATTGGGGAAAATATTCCTACTTAAGAAAACTTGTTTTCCTTACTTATATTTATTTTCATGCTTGAGAAAATCTCATTCTAGAAAACATTGGCAACCCTTAAGAAAAAATATCTTGACGATATTTCTAACTATAGAAAATATAATTTCTTGTTCTAGATTAATTGTATAGCTTTCTTAAATTTCTAGCTATTCTCCCAAGATAATCGCAGTATCTTAAACTTATCTTATTTCAAGAAAAATAAACTTATGCGAGAAAAACAATCTTTCCTATATTAAGAAAAAAAATCTATACTAAGATTGTTTTACTAGGATGTTCTTACTAAGATTACTGTGTTTTCTTAAAGAAATTTTCTCAGAAAAGAAATTTTCCCACCCTTTCATTTCTTGACCTAGAAAATATGCTGTGCTTATTTTTCTAGCTATTCTCCCAAGATAATTTCTCATTTCAAGTTTTGTTTGTTTCCTGTATTGAGAAAATATTTTTGGCAGGGCATGGCCGGTGTTGTCCATTAATATTTGTTCAACGACTGTTTTTTTTACGTTTTCGAACAGTGTGTTCTACATATATAAATATATCGACGAGAGTATAATCATATTGTATCTCAGTACAGCGAGTTGCACTTGACAACTACGATTCTCTTATCGATAATGTTATCGACAATGGAATAGTCAATTTTTATTTCATTAAAGCGATTTGTACTTGATTTTTAATGACTTCGGCTGAAGGAACTGCACATTACAGCAGTTTGTTTGGTACATGCTACACGTTCGAATTGTTGGTGAAATATAATAGAGCATGTCTTGTCGTTTACTACATGTACGCGGGTATACATGCAGTGGCCAGTGGGTCGGTATAGTTCACTTTGCTTCGAGTCGCAAACTACATACGCCAACTGGACTCTACATACGTATAGTCAATACCAAGCCATGGTATATGTATTCAATATGGCATATCACGTGACTTTCCCGCCTTTTGATTGAATTAGATATATAGCCCTATTTCGTGTAGTGTTAATCTGTCAGATTGTTGACAATACACCCGGGAACTACACACATATGGACATGTATAGTCCCCGTAACAGTAGGCATGTGACGTGACGGCTTTGTGCGTGTCGTTGAACGATGCATGCCTTGTATTTCGTGCTAATGCATTTGAATTTGAAAGTATGATATTATTTGCATAATACAGAGTTAGCTGAGTTCACACCAAATTGTAAGATGTTGGTGTTTTGTTACTCAGTTCAATGTGCGGAGCAATTGATCTTTGGAAATGACCATTCCGGCCGATTAATAAAAATCATTCCACAAAACCGCTTCCATAGTTTACTTTGTATCTCAAAATCAACCGGCTTGATGATGAGAAATTTGGCAAACTGGCGTCGTTATTATCGTTTATTTTTATATATTTATAAATGGTAAGCTAATAAATAACCAAATGTTCTTTCGTGTTGTGATTACTTACTGTATTATGTCTGTGAAGTTCAGAATATCAGAGTTAAAATTGTGGATTTTGTCCTGGTCACATTGCAATTTGCAATTCAACACTTTCAACAGGTTTGGAAAATGCCCAAAATAGAGGCAGAGGATATACTAAAAATACGTGGTTCAATTAGATCGGTATTGTCGTTGATCACTCCGATGTTGTGCCCTTCTGTTGTGATGTATAGTTCCCTCCGATCCGCGTCGGGAACTAAATCAGACACTCGGGGAAATATATTGGCATAGTCAACTCCAAGCTATGCTCCATTTATTACATATACCATGGTTTGGAATTGACTACGTTGGTATAGTGCATAGTTGGGTGGGTACAGGTCATGACGCGTAACGAACGCCATGCCGTGCTCGGTATTATATCTCACCGAACAATTCGAACATGCAACATACATAAAAGTATCACACCAACATCAACTACAGGACTGTTCGAAAGTCCCTTCATACGAAGTTAAGGGAAATAAAGTACAACTCGTTTCACTGAGAACAAATATGACTATCACCTTATCAAATGATTAAACAATTTAATGGCAAACATAATTGTCGCAATATTGTCTTGACATCTAGTTCAGTAAACCGAAAAGCGCAGTATGTAAGTTATATGCACGAAAGCCAGAAACTGTACCGAAAGGTGCATTTAACAGAATGGTGAAACTTCGCAAGTTGACGTTGTTCATATGAAAAAAGTGTTCACAGTAATGTTTAGTGTCAGTAGGATACGCTTTAGTAAATTGGTGGATACATATCTGTATGCATTTTGTTTGTCTCTGTGCATCGTTTTACATGTGTGTTAGTGTGCTAAATTTATCACGATACTATACAACTAACGCGTCGGTATAGGTTGAACAATAAATAGCAAACTGTTTGCCGAAGCTGTCGGCCGAATTGCACGGCCTGTTCATGTATACATGGATCCATACTAAGGAGCTGTTAACCGTTCCATGACTTGAGTTTCCTGAAAACCATGTGCCAATGCATTTTCGTATATGTGCAAGTCCCCCATAGGGAGCATCGGATATATATGAGATATCATTGCCCTAACAAAATTTACCTTGACCGCGTAAGCCAGTGCATTATATTATATATGCGAGGCACCCTATAATGGGAGACTCGCATATATAAGAGAATGCACTGGCACGTGATATTTAATGCTGCATCAGCGCAGCTCCTGTCGTATATTGGTTAATAACTTGAGCCTCTAAGTATGTAGACACAACTGTTTTATAACGTTGATAAAGGCCGTGAAAGCGTTGGCAAAAGCTTTGTTATTTATTGTTCCTGCTATAGAATTATAGTAGTGTGCTAAATTTGGTACAACACTGTACCATATAGGACACAGCTGTCGACCAACCAGAAGGCGCCATTTCTTTGTGAGGTGAAACATTCGTTAACAATATACACGCCCTGTCCTAAAAGTATAGATCTGCATACATGCTATTATAGTTGGAAAGTTAATATGTACATAAACAGACTCAATATTGGTTGTCACAATATATTCGTTTGGCTAAAATAAATATCGCAATAACAAATTTTGTCGCGCTCAATATTGCTAAAATTATTCTAAAATAAGCGCGCCCAATGTCGCAATATACCACTTGACTCGTATGAATATCATAGATGGAAAGATCGCTGTAATTTGGAACGAAATGTGGGTTTTAACTGCTGTAAAATAAATTCACACTTGAGTATGTGGTTGAATATAGACAATTCTAATTAATACCATGCACTTGAGATCGTGTCGCATGCGTTGGCTTGCGGTCTGGTGACATAACTAGTATTTTGGTATATGGTATACACCATCAATGAATGTCAATTTATCAAATCATCTGCACATTTCTCCGGACCAGTTTTGTGGATTTTGCGTTAAGGTTAGTTAACACTGGGAGTGGAATAATCGCACACAGAAGTGGCCTATTACTCTACCAAACATAATGTCAACTGTACTAGGTAATACAAGGTGCAATGCACACGAATGGTGACCCTATACTGATGTCAAAAATGCACTCTAATATAAATTAACTAGTTACAATTAGTTTGGTATTTGTGTAACAAAATATAAATACCTGAGTAAGAAGAGTACCACCCCTGCCACACAGCCGATAACAACCAGTACTGTGACAACGGCTCCAACGATGACACCAGTGTTATCATCCGTCGCTGGGAAATGATAGCAAACATACGGTCAGGAACATAAAATGGAAGTGCAGATATACAGGGCCTTGTTTGTTGTGTTCATATGTGATGTTCATGTCATCGTAAACACGATGCCAGTGATCACAAAGCTTACGCAGATGGGATCGGCATGTCCGTGGTGGAGAGACAAGTCGTGTTAGGTATTCACAATGTACACACTTTACACATTGGAAGTATTCATATTCTGTGTAATGAGTTTTGAATCTTCCACGAAAAGGTACATTTATGATGAGTCTTGTGTTTTGCTTTTTTCGGTTCCCAATAGACTATATATATATATACTTGGCATTTTTGTTAAATGATTAGCTGAAGCGAATGTTCGTGCAGACTACAGCCGCTCGCTCATTGTTAATGACATATGAGGCATTTAGGAGTACGGCCGAGTCACATTCCACACTCAATATTGAGATAATCGTGTATTACTATGTATCTGTTGATTGCCTATGAATAAAATAGTATCAGCCTGATGGTATTCTGTTTCTTACATACTTACATACGTGCTTATACTCACATTTCGATAGACCGCATAACTCCCCCTGCCAACCATCTACACATCCCTGTAAACATTTAGCCTCATATCGATGACACCCTCCATCTGCGCAGTTTTGGCTACACGGTGATGAGCAAGTATTGCCATAACCTTCCACACACCCGTGAAGACACATGCCAGTATTCTTGTCACACGATGAAATTGTGTTCTCGCCCTGCATGCAGTTATTGTTGCAATGAGAAGTGCAACTGTTGCCGTAGTAATCTCCTTTGCATCCTGTATGGCAAGAGCCTTCATCCCGGGAGCAGACGTCACCTATACAGTTTGCACTACATATATTGTAGCAGAATTCTCCATATCGTACGTCAGGGCAACCGAAACATCGACCGTTCTCGGCGGCATCGCAAATGTGAACATCATCGTTGTTTTTCGTGCAGTTGTCACTACATGGTGTCTGACACTTAGAACCATAAAAACCAGTAGTACAGTTATCACAGTTCCCATCTGCTTGACTGCATGTCCCACCTACACACTTGACATTGCACGATTTGGCACATGTCTCTCCATAAAATTTATTATCGGTGCACTTTGTACAAGAAGTGTCTGTCAAACAAGTCTCGCAGTTGGATGGGCACCCAAGACATGAACTTCCATTGTTGTAGAAACCATCATAACATAGAATGCAGGCGGTGGTGCTACATGTTTGACAATTTGTAAATAAATCTGAACATACTCCAATACAGTCTGACATATAATAGCCAGCTTCGCATGAACAAGTCCCATCTAATGGACACACGTTGTTGTCGACACAGTGTCTATTGACACAGCCAAATTGGCAGCTCTTTGTGTCGTTACTGTATTGTCCATATTGACATTGGGTGCACTCCCCGCTTGTTTGATCACATACGTCACACTGAGTCGAGCAGGCATATCTACATGTTGAGCCATACCATCTGTTCTCACAGACTCCATCGCAGTAACCATTTAAAGAATGACACGTTGTGTTGTCTGCGCAGTGCCGCGAACCGCATAACTCAGAGCAGTTACTCGCTAACCCATAATAATCATTTTGACAACTGTTACAAGTACCGGTATACTGATCACATATTTGACAATTCCCAGGACACTCCATTGTGCAATGTATTCCGTGATATCGATTTGCACAAGCTGAACACAGCCCATCATCCGGACAACTCTCCGATGTTGAAGAACAATGTAGTTCACTACACACCTTGTCGCATTCACTAGCCGAGTCATAGTATCCAAATTTACATTGTTCACAATTTCCAGAAGTCTGTTCACACCGTCCACAGTTCTGTGCGCATTTCATTCTACAATCATTTCCATACCAACCGTTCTGACACAATCCACCGCAGTAACCATCGGATGGCGGACATATGTTGTTATTTACACAGTTCCGTGAACTACACACATTAGGACAGTCACTCGATAACCCATAATAATCATTTTGACAACTGATACAAGTACCAGTATACTGACCACATGTTTCACAATTCCCAGGACAATCCAATGTGCAATATGTGCCGTGATATCGTTCTGCACATGCTGCACACGGTTCATCACCCGGGCAGGCAGCCGCTTCTGATAAACAATGTCGGTCGCTGCACGCCCTTGTACAATCATTACCGTACCATCCATTCCGGCATCCACCAGTACAAAGTCCAGTGAAGGACCAGCAACTATTATCTCCATTGCATTTCCTTTGGTCGCAGCGAAGGGGACATCCACCGGGATAGGTTATTCCATAGGAAGCCGAACTACACACTGTGAAAAAAGAGTTATTGCATAATTGCATATAAGGATATCGTGCGATTACATATGGCCAATATATGGAGATGCAGCTGTTTAACGACCCCCTGAAATGTGATACCAACGTTTAGTGTCCAGCCGTTTCAAAAATTCATGAACAATTATGGACGTGATACACCCCAATTGAGAGTTCGTATGACGTCACGTTGACCAGCACACGCAACTGCATCTGAACTTGTCTCTATTAAAAGTAATATAGTGTAATTGTATAGGCCAAAATAAGGGACTATTTGCTGCAAAGTAGAACAAAAACTATGCTCATTGTTTGATCGGAGGTTTTGACAATACAATATCAGTTTGATTAATAATGAATTATATGCACGTGCAGCATTTCAACAAACGAATCAAAAGTGTCAGTTATGCAGAAGATGACAAATATATCTACCACCAGTGCGCCAGTTAATTAATAGTGGACTTGAGTGGTTTATCAATCGACAAAAAGTAATTATATTATAACAGTTATTCATTTATTAGTTCTGTTCAGGTGTATTAACACTTTGGCGTGCCATCCACTTATTTTACATACTAGTTGAGTCTATTGATGTTGAGAACAATTTAATAATTCACAGTCAATGATAGCACCACCACTCGCGTGTCTAGTAAACAATGCCATGCACTACACCACGTACATGTACCACAAGATATACAAACACAGTGAATAAAGTGACACCATCATTTCCATCACTGATATACAGGCAAACGCAATGCGAAGTAATGCGTACAATTAGCAATACGAGAAACCCGCACTCAAACTCTTCATGTAACACTCATAGCATAACACAGTAATAGCAACGGGCACATGCGTACATATCAACGGCCTTTGTTCTGTAACATAGAAGCAAGATTCAAGATTATATTAAAGCTACATTAGCCATACATAATGGTGTTTGCTTAATCAAAAAACGTTTATAAACGTAAACAATAATATGTGTTGAAATGTGATATAATAAAATTAAAGAAGTGAATATGTATATATTCATATTGAAGTTAATGTGCATTACGGTATATTTATTTATTTTAAAGTTCTAGAATACCGCTAGCTTGTATGTCTGAATCCCATTAAGTGTATATCTAAACAATTCAACTATTAAAGGCACGGGCGGCGTTCGTTGCAGAAATATTGATATTTTTCAAATCGCCATGAACAGAAGGAATATTAAAATATATATAGTTTTGTTCATATGCCAAACATAATCAGCGCGTAAATAGTATATTGTCGTTAAGACGTACGATGGTGTACGTAAACAAGAGCCTGCTCGTGTTACAGAAGTTTTGCTTCTATGTACATAGCACATCGCAATTATATTGGTTAATCACCCGCAAATGGTATAAACGCTCTTTATTATTTCCGTATCAGGAAAACAGTAACAAATAACGCTCTTTGTGTTTACCATATAGCCAGGTTCTGTAATGTTTTTGCTTTGTTTACATAACAAAGGAAAACATTTGACAATAACACACTGTTTATGTCATATTTCTGAGTGGTATAAGAAAAAGGTCGGTCTATATTTTACTATTATTTCTGTTTATGGCAGTTTTTGACGGAGGGGAATATTTTAACAGCACACCCACCGTCAACGCCGCCCGTATAGTTAAGTAGCTATGCATGACACAATATATAGAGGATATGAAATGAGTGTTTCTCTCATATGACATTTATGAAACGAGTCTAAGAATTTTCAGTTTTCTCGAGCCTCTGGCGAGAGCAAACTGAAAATTCGTGACGAGTTTCATAAATATCATATGAGAGAAACACGAATTACATATTCTATTTATCATATGACCCCTATAAATTGATTATGATGTCCAAAACGCACACAAATAACTAAATAGCTATATGACATCGGCAGCAAAAGGTTAATGTGACGTCAATTCATTGCACCGGAAGCCGAATTACACCTGGTGAACTAGCAGAAATAATATGCACGCGAAGATATAGTACGCTATTCTGTTCTCAGTTTGTGACATTATATCGTATGTTTATTAGATAAATACGAATTACATATTCTATTTATCGTATAACAATCTCCAAAACTATATATTTCAAGATTATAATTGCGAGAATTTCGGCATCGCGTTGATTGACGCGCACGAATTTGACCTGCATTTAGTTAGAGATGCGGCTCCGCCCAGGCTGCCATTCAGCCAATCAGAACACACTTTTTGTCAACAAACCAATCAAATTATCGGAAGGTGATATGAACTAGTGGTTCATATGAAATTGATTTAGGATAGGATAGGATAGGATAATTTATTTACAATATACACATGAATAATACAATGACAGTAACATATAATAATATAAATGCTGTATATATTGTTGGGGGTTAGCCTAGCCCTGTCGGGCTGTCTTCCTGCTACCCCCTAAAACAAGTATCACTATAATTATTTGCATATATATAGATGGCTTGTATTTTTATCCACGCGTACGTACAGACTACATGTATTCTCGTGTATGAAACTAACTAGAAACTAGTTTTGGGGCATATCACAGACCAGTATTGGTGTGGTTGTGAGACAATCCAGACGAATTGTAAGATACCGCCGTCTTTAGTTAAATAAGTAAGATAGGAATTATCTATATATATCGCTGGAAAGTCTTTTTTTGTTTTGTTTGTTGAGTGAGGTGTTGGGATAATCAAATTAACAGTATTACATATATGTAATGTTTATATGTATGTTAGTGTCGAGAACAATTATGATTTTGCATCGAGTTTTACAATGAATATTCATATTAGTTATAGAGCACAGTCGGGGCATCCTTTGTTTTTACATCCTTTGTTTTATTAGATAAATACGAATTACATATTCTATTTATCGTATAACAATCTCCAAAACTATATATTTCAAGATTATAATTGCGAGAATTTCGGCATCGCGTTGATTGACGCGCACGAATTTGACCTGCATTTAGTTAGAGGTGCGGCTCGGCCCAGGCTGCCATTCAGCCAATCAGAACACACTTTTTGTCAACAAACCAATCAAATTATCGGAAGGTGATATGAACTAGTGGTTCATATGAAATTGATTTATGACATACTTGCCAACGTAAATAATGATTGAGTCATATGATAAAATCACATATGTATTGCGTTCGACTGGGTTTTTTGGGTTGAGACACAAAATAGTCGGACATTCCAAAATTCCCCGGAAAGAAGAACCAGCATGGCCATTTAATGAGATTGATGATCGTAGCACCGCTATCATACACTTGCTCTACTAAACCATTAAACAACTCCAAACGATATACTATAATTTTGCGAGCAAATTGGATAGAGATAATGCATCTACGAATCGTTAGACAAATGCAAATACATGTAGAAACGTGTTTTTTTTTCAAAGAAACCAGATTTCAAGAAAGAGCAACGTTGGCTATTGTGACAATATTGAAAATACTGCAAAGTTGACCGAACCTGCTAGTGATGGACTGGTCGAAAAATAAACAACGTCACATATACTAATGCAGGAATTAAAAATAAACGTTAAAATACAGAAGTAAGGCTACGTATAACTTGATTCGACAGATGAAACTTTATTCCACTTATTAATTAAGAGATATTGTCACAACATCAGAACAAAACTACATCTTGTTAAGATAAGTGTTGTATGAGAAGCTATTTGGTGATCGCAATTTCGGGAATTACTATATACTCTGATATGAAGCTGTCTTATATATATCCGAGTTGCTATCTTCCTGTTTGCAACCATGTCACAGTCAATTTTGTTTGCATTGTACATATATTAGTTCAATTCCAGTATAGCGAAAACAAGCCTGCCACCACATCTGGTTACTGGTCTCACCCTAGGACGAACTATTATACTATTTGCCCAAATAGTTTCACCATAATTCACCCGCAAATATTGCCCAATGATGACCCCGATTGGTAGATAAACAAAACATATTCAAGTAGTAGGTCCATGTTTATACATATTTATATCGAAATGCACCTACCATAAACTTCCAGTTCGTAGAAAGTTAGATATGTGACTTCCGGCAGATAGATGACGACATATTGCCCTGCCATCCTGTTCGGACAGCTAATGTAGTTATCCAGTAGAGGCGGGTCACGAGTGTCCTGGTGGCAGAGTGTTGAAGAAGTCCAACTTGATTCGAGTGACGAGTTCGTGACGTATAAACGGAAACCACGAGCGCGTCCATCTGTGAATAAAATAAATATCCACCACCATATAGGTGATTATAACGACCAGGAATACTATGCAATTAAAGATTGTGTATATCGACCAATTACTTCCTTGATTGATTCAGAGGTAAACAATACGAATTCTGAGTTAAAGAAGTTATTCACCAGAAGCTTCTATTACTACGAATATTTGTTAAAAGTGTTACCGAAAGGGGCAGATTTAATGCAATGAGATACAAGATGCAAAATAAAAGAACACATATTATTTTCTCCATTATATTTTAGGTTCGTCCAGATGATATCTTCCGGTCAACAATTCGAAAAATTAATATAGTTTGATTTCTTTCTTTTCATCGTGTGTATGATGGTTATTCCATGAGCATGCCCAATCAAAACCTCGTATAGCTCCATATTTTCACATTTTACAGGATAGAACAGAACTGAAATGGAACACTAGCATCTGGATCGCACGAATGGCCCATAATACGTGTTTTGCTTATCCTGCCTTATTTCATCTGAATCGCACGAATGTTGTATCAAATGGCCCATGATACGTGTTTTACTTATCCTGCCTTATTTCATCTGAACCGCACGAATGTTGTATCAAATGGCTCAAAATACTGATATTTAATCATCAATGAACACCATATTCGTAGCTTCCAGCCGCATGACCTCCAACAATAGCGTGAACAGCTATATGTTACCTAAAATGTAAACATAGCGCAATCCATGCACGTTGCTAATAAGGGCAGGTGGTCAAGAGATCAAGAAGAAGTGTCCATTCACTCAACCTATTGTGTTACGGACGTTCCCGTGTGGCAGCTATGAATGTGCCAAGAGCACACACCGAACGTGTTTGTAATACACGGCTTGTAGCTGGCAAAACCTCAGCACTGAATATGCATGTACACCTTATTATATTGTATGGATATATACTAACTGAGCTGGACTAAGAACCTGTCATCGAATTGACCTGTTCTTGTATACGACTCTACATCAGTCATGGGTGTTATCTGAAATGTTTCTCATACCGTTTCTTCGTTGCGAGAGTCATTGTTTGACGATTCGATAGTTCATTCCATATAAGCACAGTGTTCATTTCCGTTCTGATTGCCGGGTTCTGTAATTGGTGAGTCAGTCGAAATAGGGTGGGGCGAAGCCAAACCTCAGTTTCACTATCTTTCGATTTTTCGAAGACTGCACAATGTTTGTCGACGCGTTGTCGGTAGGGATGTGAGGACATCCCTCAAATGCGTATGGTCACTCGGTACCGTTGGGCATGTCAAACATTTTTCATTCCAGTCTTGTGATACCGGTATGTCCTCTCTCTATAGATTAACCACAATTAATTTCAAATTCATGGAATAGGACTGGGGACAACTTTATGTGTCAGCAGTGTGTCAGGTTGCCTTTACATGTTGTTTGGGTATCAATATTGATACTGTATTGTAAGGAACAGCAATGGGCGGCTGATCTCCCATTTAAGGTCGAGAAATGCCTGTTTCACATTTATTGATGGTGTGAATCATTTTAACCTCTCCATGGTGACGGTCCGCACCCGACCGGGATGCCTACCGCTGCTGTTATGCGGTATATGTGCTTCCGCATACGGTGCATGGGAACGTGACTTCGTATACAACTATCGATGGGGACCATACACAATTCGCATGCGATGTGTTTGGCGTATGATCATCATGTTGCGGCGAATATACCCATGTTTGGACTGATTGGTGTCACGGACAGTTGATGGTTTATAATTACTAGACGGTGTCTGGGTGGAGCGATGTGTGTTTGCGGTACGGTGGTGGCGTGCTTCCATTGACAGACTGCATGCATGGTACTGCTGCAGTATTTCAGCAGGTATATGGTTAAAATTGTAATCCGTGCATTTGATGAGAAATTTGTGGAGTCAGTCGTTTGGAAACATGCTTGCTTTGAATCCAAGTTCGGAGAAATTGCTGTGCCATGTCGACGGTTGATGATGTGGATCAGTATGGGCTATCGACACTTCACATGCATCAGATATACACCATACTTGTAAACGTCTACCGCAAACAGTTTGCCATATAATTACAAGATGACAAGACTTGTGTTCGACATATGCAAAGCTACATAATATTAATGAGCCCATATGTCGCATGCTGTGCTATTTGGTGGGTCTCAATAGCTGTTATCTGCAAGTGTTCATCTTTTTGTGTGAAAACAATGCAGATTACATGTGAGCTATGATGCTACACGGTTAGCAATTCGTGTCGGTTTGACGGTGCGGACCTTCATAATCCGACGGTCCCATACCGTTTCATCATTTTACGGTGAATCACCGTTTTGTATGCGCCCTGAAAGTGGTCTAATTTAAAATAGTGCGTGATTCCAAGTTCATGTCGTCAAAATTCAACAGTATATTTATCGGCGACAAATTATATACGGCAGTGACTCCATACAGTATGACTGAATCTGACTCTGCTGATAATTAATATTTATTATTAATTGTTTCTATTCAGTTCAATGACACATTGATACTGTGCAATGCATTCCAGATACGTCTTGTATTGCGTCCGTAATTAAATTACGTTATTCGCATGTACCGTCATCTGTATCACTCACGAATTTTCTTTTGTCATTTTGCAATGTTATCGCTGTACACACTATTGTTGTTTTTGGGGTGTGTTACCTATACAGCTGTGGACTAAATCTGCGAAAAGTGTATTAATCGTTGATATTTTCCACTAAACTGTGACAACTGGGTTGTCTTCGAGTTCATTCGTCTCAGTGTTCATGTTGATATTGACAGTGCTTTGACTATCATAACACAGATTAATTTACTGACACGAGGATACCGGTACACGCGCTATAATAATTCACAAGCGCTTCGATGTCAACCAATAGTGACAATAATATCAACAACAACAACGTAGCAGCTATATAGTAGTACTGCATGTATTAGAATGTTGAGGGTGTTACCAGTTTTTTAAATTGACCATTCAATGCAGTTGACAGTGTTCTCAGTTTCGAAGCGCATATATGTTCATTTACACAAGGATATAATGTACACACCAGATTAATTCACACGAGCTTCGATGTCAACAACAACACAGTAAACAATGAACTGATGCCGCGCAGTGATGGATGATTACATATATATACAGTTCAAACTTACGAGTACAAATATTACAATTATACGGACTTATTCGTCCCATTCTCATCAATGTTCATTGAAACGTTCGGATATGATACATTGTTGCCATCCGCCATGTTATCGCCAAGTTATTACGACAATTTACGGACCGGGAGTTCACTATTGCTTGGATTTTCTTATCAAACTACCTTTGGCTGACTCACTGAAGTGGATACTAAGTGTGGTGATACTGATCTAGTATACACATGATGCGTCATGCTATCAAATTTCATCGACAATTGTGGGACTATAGGAGAAAATTGTTTGCCAAGTCATCATGCACAGTCATTACGGGCTTTGCTGTTGTCCTGAAGATTTCATTCCCAATTAGCTGTTACTGATATATTGTGATGTACGCATTCACCTGTTAAGACAAAAACTGTGTTTACGAGTGACTGGATAATTTCACGCCTTATATGTTACTAAACCGTATGCCTTTAAGATGTTTTACATGTACATAAATTTGAGTTTTTAACTGTGCTACAAGAAGCTTTCTTCCTTTATGTCTTAAAAGGGCATGCCCAATTCATATGTTTTAAAATGGTCGCAATTAGTATTACTCGTATCTGAAGGGTGGGCTTTTCAGCTATTATCGTCTTCTATTTACAGCCATATTTCTACAGTAGTCAGTGAACAGTGAACACATCACGTGTGTGCAGCCTTTTTCAGGATTAACTTTCACGAGTCAGATAACAAGTTTGATCCTCTTCAAACTTCAATGTTTAGTAATTGTTGTCTGTCAAGTTATGCATTGAGGATTTAAGTTTCATCAAAACTATGACCGTAATAGAAGAACTAAGATAATTATTATTAGAATAATATTTAATTATTCCTCGTTCCGCGATCGCACTTCTCCGTGCCCGGTATCAAATAAACACATCCGGAAATTATACTTTTCCTAGCGACCGGAACTGTGACCTTTGAACTTCGCGCCAGTTTGAAATTAGTTTGACATTTTTGAGAGGTGTTTGTTTATTTTAAAAAAACATTTTTTTAGACTTTACCACGACGAACTACATGATGACGAAAATTGAAAGTGAATTATGTTTGACCACTAGTAATATCACGGCATATAATAGACGACGAGTTTATGAGAAGTGTATAATCGGACGGAAACATTCAATTTTCAACAGAAATCAGACCGAATTTTGCGAAATTGAAAATGGACTTTTAGCCTGACGGTGATTCCGATTATGGGAGTTTGGATGGTGATGTATCATCTCCGCACGATATAGATAGAGATATCAATTATCTCACAGAAGAGCTACAAGATGTAGAAAGATCAATGTTATCAGAAAAATGCCTCTACATCAAATTGTTGAAAGTGACCATTGAAGAAAAGAGGTCTAAATTACATGTAATAAGTTCTGAATGTGCACGCTTACGAACAGCATTATTCTCAAATTCATGGCATCGTGTCGAGTTTCAGTATTGTTTACGTCGTGATGTACTGGTAGTTCGAGCAGAAAGTAATAAGGAACATTCCTGGATGGTATCATCAGTAAGCGGTGCCACACTTCTAGATACAAGTAAATCGTTTATAAAATCGAGTGAAATTATCCCAGTGAACATGAGAGTGGTGTGAAGTGTAATACGAATAGTACAATGTATTCATG
The DNA here is from genome assembly GCA_032622095.1 of Siphonodentalium dalli. NCBI lineage: Eukaryota > Metazoa > Mollusca > Scaphopoda > Gadilida > Siphonodentaliidae > Siphonodentalium > Siphonodentalium dalli. The sequence continues at coordinate 43,911,617 of CP136065.1, read as the reverse complement.
TAAATCCTCTAAGTTTCATGAGCACAAAGGACAGCACACAGCAGAAGTCAGCACTATTGGTATTGAGAACAATACAATAAATTCAATCCTAGGATGGTAGGACACAGTTCAGATGACACATTTATACGAAACAAAACCAAACGAAATTCGGGGGAAAGTGACATTATACAGTTGTCGCCCGTTGTCGAGGGAGACATTCCGTTCTCGAGCGGGTGACAACTATCAATGTCTCCCGAGAAGAAGGGCAACAACTGTTTTGTTATCCGGTTATATACCACAGAAAATATTCTTGCCATCCACCCGCACGATGTTGCACTGAGTCACGAATGCTTTCTTTCCCGATTATGTATATTTTCTGTAACTACTTATCGTCCCATATTATTTCTGTTCCATAAACGATAGTCAAGCTGTTAAGCGTTTGATAATCCGCGTTTATTTACGATCATTTTGGTGATCATATCGTCAATATCGGTCCATGAAATGTAAACAAATCCTCTCTTTCAATCTTGCATCATAATGTCGACATGAACAAATTGAATCACCGAGATGTTTCGATGTAAAAAGTAAATAATAACGCTTGTCCGATAAAACTATCAACTTAAAAGTTCGAATATTAGTGTTCACTAAATATATGCATATTAGCAAACACCACAACTGGTGTAGTCGGGGAGCCAATAAGGTCCACCTGTACCCCCCGATGATTACAAATAACCTTATTTTTATTGTTCCCTATGGTATCCAGAAAAAGAATCCGGATTTCACCGAAAAATAAAGGTGGCCCTACTAGGTGCTAGAGCCATTTGAATCCAAGATGGCCGCCATTTCCTCTAATTCCGGCCAGCTGTATTTAATCGTTGTAATAGATCGGTTGTTAGCAAAAGACACCGACAAAATGTATGCCATTTTGTTGGTATGATGTCCTTCTTCAAAATGACGGCAAATAATTTCGAGAAAAAAAAAATGGCCACCGAAAAATGACGTCATATGCACGAAAATAGGTAATTTAATTAATATTTCACCATATCTTCCATTTTTCTTCAAATTAATCATTAGTAAATAGCAATATTTTTGAGACAGTCATCAAGCGTGATATTATAGCGTAATTTTAAGACATTTGCCATTGACGAGGGTTCCGTAATAGATACAGAAAGAGGATTTGAAAAAGAGGGGTGAATTTTCGATTTTTTTTGCAAGACGATTTTGATAGTCATTTTATCGACAAACCACACAGGCTGTTAATAGAACGTCAACAACTATGTGCTTTATTTTATTGGACGGATGTTTTACTTCAATGGGAATGAAATTGGTGTAGAAAATTTCCAAAATGGCAGCCGAAAATATGAAAAATGGTAAATATTGCCCCAGGGTGTCCTGCAATGGCTTACAAGTTGTGGTTGATATATAAAATTGGCTAATCTGTATTAAATACATTGAATACTAACATGTCTGATGGACCATGGATCATTGTTACTATTGTCACAACTGACATCACCAGACATATTGGATTTTTCTCTCACAAACTTGACAAAAATATCGTCAAAAAATCACTTTTCAGGGTGGGACAATTTTTTAAAGTAAAATGCAACTATCATTGGTATCAAAGGTATTTATTGTTTTGGTCTATCTTAAATGTGTCACACTACGGTGTTTATAGACCAAATTGCTCAAGATGGCTTCCCAAATGGCTTCCAGATGGCAACCAATTTTGTAAAAAGTTAATTTTTTACATATATCCCGAACATTATTATCTGCGTTGTCCGACAAGGTAGCAAACTGTGACTCACTTGGTTATTATACGTGTTAGTTAATTAATTGACTACGTTCTATTCTGTTTGTCCCGGTTCCGTATGGGGCACGACAAATTCATTTTAAAGTTGCAGTATGGAATTTTGCGGAGAACCTCTTTTGTGATTCTGGCCATATTATTGAAAGGAAATGGGCAGAATGTGGCTATTCTGGCCCATTACGATAAAAAGTGATCAACTGGATAAAAGATGGATGCCAAGATGGCAGTCAGGGAGTTACTGTATGACCATAGGTGATGTGAATAGGTATACAGGGAGTTACTGTATGGTCATGAATGATGTGAATAGGAATACAAGGAGTGACTATATGGTTATGCGTGGGGTGTCCATGGTGAGATGCATAGGAATATAAGGAGTGGCTGTATGGGCGTGTGTGAGGTGAATCGGTATACATGTAGTGACTGTACGGTGTATTGTTGTGTGTGACCGATGTGACCGTATGGGCATTGCTGTTGTGTATATATATAACGAGAGTAGCTACGTGGTCATCCGTGTGTTGTTTATGTATATATGGAGTGACTGTAAGGTCGTGGTGGGATGTATATGTGTACCGTGTGTGGCTGTATTGTGACATGTGGGTGTATATGTATATTTGTGCTGTCTGTATGATCATGGATGGAGTGCGTAGATAAATAGGGAGTGATTTTATGGTTATGGGTAATGTGTATAGGTACACATGGTATGCCTGTACGGTCAAGATTGAAGTTATATGCATACCTGGAATAAGCTGGATGGTCATTGACGAGCGTGTGGCTATATAGGGAGTGCCCTTTTGGTAACGGTGGGTCGTATATTTATATATGTTGTGGATGTATTATCATCGGTGGTGTATAGGGTGTAGATGAATGGTCATGGATGGCGTGTATGAGTATACAGTGAGTTGCTGAATTGTCATCTGTGAGGTGTATATGCAAGTATGAAACTTATGGGTGGTCGTGTGCGGGTATTGGTATATTTAGAATGGCTCACCATTGGTGAGGTGTATATGTATATCTGGATTAACTCTATGGTCATGGGTATGGCGAATAGATATACATGTAGTGGCTGTAGGGTCCATGGTGAGGTGAATAGGTATACAATGAGTGACTGTGTGATCGTGAATGTGGTGAATATGTATACATAGAGTGACTATATGGTCAGGTGTAGGAGTATACCTGGTGTCCATGCATGGTGACCCATGGCTGTATCGTCATTTGTGGCATGTACCGGTATAACCAAATATGGCTGTGTGGTCAGGTGTACGTGTATAGAGTGGGTGACTATATTGTCATGTGTGTGGTGTTTATGTACATATGAGGTCATGGGTGGGTTGTACATGTGTAATTTGGGTGGCTATCGCTTTCCACAATAACTCAAGGATATGTTAATCAATAGAGAGGTCATGTCAAAGAGTTCTCCATCTTGATAGTGTTTGTGTACATGGGGGAACTTTAAACGTGAAAAAGCGATAGCCAACAATTACCACACAGTCATTCCATATATACATAAACACCACAGACATAACAATATAGTGACCAACTGTATAAACGTACACCTGACCGATGACCACGGATGGCCATACGGCCATGGGTCACAATGCAGGCACACCGGGTATAATCCTAAACATGACCCATAACCATAGAGTCACTCCTTGTATACCCATTCACCTCACCATTGGCCATACGGTCATCCCATGTATACCTATTTTCCACACACACATGGTCAAATAGACATTTAATATATACATCAACACCACACCAATGACCATAGAGTCACCCCGGGTATACATACCCACCTCACCAATTGTCATATAGCCACTCGCTTCATACACATACCCTCACCCATGGCACCTGGTATACTCCTTCATCTGACCTATGGCCACATAGTCACCCCGTGTCTACCTATTCAAACCATTCATACATGATCATGGTCAATCATAGTATATATATATATATATTCACCTCACCCTTGGTCATGTCACTCCCTGTATCCCTATTTGTCACACCATAGCAGAATAGCCACTCAAGATATACTAATACTCCCCAGCCATGTCAGTATATTCACTCCATGTATGCATATGCACATCATCTATGGCCATATAGCCGCTCGCTATATACACATACCCGTCGCCCATGACCATATAGCAATACATGTGTATATCCGTATAACCTACACATGACCATACCGACACGAGTCACCACGCAGGAACACCGGGTATACTCATACACCTGACACATGACCATTTAGTCACTCCCTGTATAGCTATTCATTATATTTATGATCATACAGTCACTCATTGTATACATACATGTACTCATCTCACCAGTGACCATACAATAACTCCCTGTATACCTATTCACCTCACCTGTGATCATATAGTAACTCCCTGGATACCATCTTGGCATCCACCCTGTATCCAGTTGATATGTTTTATCATAATGGACCAGAATAGCCGCATATTATGGTTCATCTCAGTTCCGTTTCAAAGTTCTGCCCATTTCCTTTCAATAATATGGCAAGAATCACAAAAGAGGTTCTCCGCAAAATTCCATACTGCAACTTTAAAATGAATTTGTCATGCCCCATACGGAACTGGGACAAACATAATAGAACTTAGTTGTCAGTTAATTAACTAACACGTATAATAACCAAGTGAGTCACAATTTACTACCTTGTCGGATAACGCAGAGAATAATGTTCGGGATATATGTAAAAAATTAACTTTTTACAAATTTGGTTGTCATTTTTCGACCAGATCTCATATCTAGTATTTTATAATGATTTATTCATTTCTTCACATACATGCACTACCGTTATTAGACATTTACATAGACACTATGCATGTGTACATATATGAACACCTGTATATACGGCACCAGATATGTCTGATATATGTGTACAACTTACATTTCCAGTGGTAGCAGAGGTACTTGTAGAACCTTTGTTCTGGGAGACATTTCTGGTGGCTGCCCACGTATTCATTAGAAACAATGCTTGTCTATTAAATGCAATGTAGTACGAACATATATAAACACATTATATTCATTTATTTAAACAGCACATTATGCTGAGATCTGTCATGTAATGTGTGGACATATTGAGCATTAAATGCATCACTATTCACTATTAACTTATCTTAATAGTTTGTGATGGTTATTTTTATGAACATGGGTATTTATAACTGGTTATTATATGGACTAACTACATGTATCTGAAGACGATAGTACTCCTTATTGCGAGATGTACAAATGTCCTTTGCCAGTAAGATAACAACGATAAATGTTTAGTCTTTATATCAATATTATGACAAAACATGTAACTCTCTTTGCATTGTTAAACATACAAAACAAACTTTTCGAAAAACGAACTTTTTACACAAGAGGAAATTTTGTTTTTTTCTCATCGAGGACTGCCTTGAACGATGAGGTTCCTTTCAGTCTATATTAGTATTGGCCCCACCAGTTGATTAACAATAATTCTTAACAATGGACAAGCGCATAAATTGCACTTTTCGAAGAACAGATTTGTGCACATAAAAACAGTTTGTTTTTCCTCACCGGGGACTGTATTGAACGATGAGGTTCTTGTCAGTCAAAACACATAGTGGCACTTGAATAATTTGACACGAGCAGGACCCGGTCAGTGGCTCAGAAATGACCCTGACACCTTTGTTAGTCGGTGATAGATGGATAGTCTAAAATATGTGTATATATAGGGTCAGTTTGGTCACTGTGAATCAGCGATGGACGATACTTTGATTTCACCATGGTGATCCTGATATATGTAGATATGAGTGTTGATTAATTTGACCAACATGACCACCTTATCTATGACTTGACTACTTGAGAACTGATACGTTTGTGAGCATGGTCTCTTTAAAGACGTAGTTCTTGAATCAATTGTTATACATACATGTACTGGTATTAGATTAAATACTTTTGACTACTTCGAATATTATATTGATATGACTATGTTAATCTTGCCAGACAATAATACTGATAATGTTGAAATGATCATGGTCACCTATTAAACAATATGACATTGACTACTTTGGTGGTAATGACAATGATATTAATCATATGTGTAGATGGTTGCATTCATGGGTGAGTCATCAGTTTGACATGAACATGATCACATATTAAAATGGATGAATTTGACTACTTCGGCATTATCATACCGGTAAATACCGGTAGCATATTTTCGAGAGACGATAGTCCTTCAATTTGGAAAATAATTGTTACATGACTTTTGACCACATTTATTTTGTAATTGCATGTGGTGATACATTGGATAGATGATTCTCTTGGATCATTCTGACACCATGTGAGTGATGAGCATGATCATCCTATTATATGACATAACGGGACTGTATATGATATTGTAGTATATCTTGAGAGACGGTAGCCCTTGATTGTTTTTAGATGAACATTGTAAATTTGACAGTTAATTTTGACTATTGAATATTTTGTTTCGATACATATAATTGGTGATAACATTTGATAAATGGTGTACACCCCTCAAATTTAAAGTTTTACTAGCATGGAGAATGTAATTTTGTGACTTCGCCCATATCTATAGCATAGTTTTCCAGAACTGGCAGCCCTGGTGGTTTTATCTTGCTCTTTTCCAGGGTGTTATTGCTACAGCTTGGGTGAGATGGTCCTTTGCTGGAATTTTATATGGTTTCGAATTCCCTTGGATCCTTGTCTGGTTTCGGATATTATTGTTATATTCATCCAGACTGTTTTTCTTCCTTGGCCGCCGGTTCGAACTGGCAATATCCACCTTTTTTGTATAGAATTATATGACCAATAATTGGCTTCTGTATATGTGCCATGCACTTGTACACACTTGGATTCTTAACCGCAAAATATGGCATACACCTTCAGTATGATGTTTGATACCGAATCATATTTAGACGATAGTTTAGGTACTGCTGCATGTACTCCATTAAGCTTATACTTATGCATGAGTTACAGGTATTGAATTATTTTTATTTTTGGCGGGCCTGCGGCTTGGCGGTATACTTCAATACTCAGATTATTTGAAGCTCATGCGATTTGCTTAGTGTTTGGCATATTTACTGAACTGATATGTGATTGTGTAATGATATTCATTTGTACTTGTTTGTGTCGGGAAAATGATACATGTGTGATTGTTGTCGAACTGAGTGAATAACGTGTGATGAAGATGGTGGGTGCATATGTAGTTTAATATTCACTGTGTAACAATGCTGAGCTTGGCTCACTCTTGGCTGAATGAATCGTGTAATCAATGTTTCAATCTGAATTCCTTTAAAATGCTGGTATTGGAATAACAGCGTTATCTCATAATAGCCCACTATAATATTTTATAAATGACATTATTTACAGTGGGGAGCAAGGGGAGTAATTTAATTATTATTACAATAATATATAATTATTCCTCGTTGAGCGACCGCACTTCTCCATGTCCGGTATAAAATATACACATCCGGAAATTGTACTTTTACTAGCGACGGAACTGTGGCCGTTGAACTTCGCGCCAGTTTTAAATTAGTTTGACATTTTTGAGAGGTGTTTGTTTACCAACCCTCCCTCCCTTTGAACTTAATAATCACATTTATGTTCTGTCTGGGCGGTATACTTCAATACCCAGATTTTGACTGTATTTGATATGTGTCATTTGAAGCTCATTGGATTTCCTTTGTGTTTGACATATCTACTGAACTGATATGTGATTGTGTAATGATATTCATTTGTTACTGATTGTTTGAGGTTCCATTTTCAAGTCTGTATTCAGAACGTTTCCCACCTCTAGATGTGTGTCTTCATTTTGCTTCTCCGGAATTCCGTACATTAGCAAGTTATATTTCCTGTCATGTATAAGTAATTGCATTAAGTCATCTGCAACTTTATCAACCTTCGCTTCCAGTTGGTTGTAACACTTGGAATAACATTTTGTTCAATTGCAATATCCTCCATTTCTGTGTTTTTCTGACCTAAGCTTGTAGTCTCCTGTTCCTCTGCTATTTGATTCATGTAGTTCTTCACTTCTTATATTACTTCCTTGAAGCCGTTTAAATCTTGTTTAATGGACTGGAAATTACCACTTATCGACACGTCTTTTATTTCACAGCTGTCTTTTTTGAGAGTATTGTCGAGCATTGTGTACGTGAAATCGGCCGATTTGTCGCTCGTGTTGTCATGATGTCAACAAGTGGCACGAAACTAGGTGAGCTGGAGCTATTATGCAGAGATTTTCCACTTACATATGTCAGCAAATGTAGTTTAAATTTCTCTGTTATGTGTCTTTTTTATAACATATATTCAGCATTCATGAATTATTTAAGGCCAATTTTGGTGAAAACAATCTCCGGTCAATTTAAGCGCGCATCAAGCCAAGCGCGATAATTCTAGAATATATGGGTTTCGATAATGAATGAGAAGATACATCTGGTACGCAGGAGCGCGTTATTACTTGCGCCAGTCCATGCTGGACGCAAGTAATGTTTTCGGTACGGATCTTTGTCTGTTGTCTGTCCTTCCGTGAATATGTTACGTCATACCGGAAGTGCATACTGTAAAGAATGCACACGGAATAATATGAAATGGTTGCATCAATTGTAATTTAAATCAACATATATACTTAATTTGCATTGTTATCTGGTTTTATTTTTGTTATAAATCGTTCATAAATGAACAATATTGAATGATTTTTTTCTGGAAACCGATCAAGACGCGATGACGTTATGACGCACATCAGGACGTCACAAGCTACATGGGCGCGCAAAACACCAGACATGATCGCGTCGATGTCCAGACAGCTGAGACCCGTATCACACGGGCAGGCTAATCCATTCTAATTGCCAACAACTTCGTGTTCTATTATTATAAATATATAAATACTGCATGAAAAATAAAAGTGGGCAATAGTACTGCCCATTAGAAACCTATTCTATGTAACTTGATACACGGGAAATGTGTTTAGATCATGTCTAAAAGATGCGCGCGGAATAGTTTTTTTTTCGCAGAGACAGTGAGGTGCGAACATATTTCTGGAAAGTTTCTTTGAAGTTCAAAACATATTCGAAAGATCATGGTACATATAAATCATGTCCGGCCAAACAGTCGCGCGCGTTGTTCAATTGAGAAACAATTGCACTAAAAAATGTGAATGTTGAAACATACGGATTATTAAATGCCCTATTAATTAACTGGGAAAACAGCCTTTCTCATTTTCAACGCAATAGACATTTTGATGATATGTTCCAGAACACTGTACAGATCAGTCGCTACAAGGTCATGCTCAAATTGACACACTGTTCGCGTGGTCGCGTGTCTTTTATTTATTTGTGTCGGTATTTGTAACTTACTTTGACGTTTTTTGCCGCTGAAGTGCTACGGCAAACACGCTTGACGTCATTCTAGTCAAACTAATAATTTAACCCAATTGGTATATAATGTATATTAGCATCATATGCAATCAATCATCTTCACACCCTTCATGTAAGCGATGTCTCTATTGTTCTATAAATATGTCAAACAACTCCTACGTATCATTAGTGTAATAGATCAACAAATATTTCAGCGATGAATGAACTGAGATTTGATATCTAGATTTGTTTTTATCGATCTCTCAAACGAGGAGCAAACACCCGTGGTTCAAAGTGGTGTTGGTAAGACAAAACAAAACATGTCAAATGTGTGATGGGCGCAAGTATAGGCAGCTCCAGTGAGTGCATTCTAGTTCTCACTTGCAACCGCTATTCCGTTTGACCAACTCAATTCATGATTTAAAATGGCCACATCGTCTGCCTCCTAATACATAAATTGCCTTCTTTTTATCGCAACATTTTATTTCGGCATCTGTTCGTCGCTACTGTGCCCATGTAAGATATTCTATAGCGAACAGCCACTGATGTGCAGGCAGTATAGGAGAACACAAAGTGTCTGCACAGACATATTGTTTTGATTGAAACCAATTAGGCGTATCGTCTGTCGCTTGTCTCTACCATCCGATTACACATTCTGCTAGAAGTTATCTCAAATCGTGTAGGTGTTAAGTTGTCTGCTAGTCTGTTAGTCCCAAACATGCCCGAATTCGTATTGCGAAAAACAAACCTAAATTTTATAAAAAATCAAGCGAAACCGCAATAACTTTCTGAGTTTGTATTCATGATGCTTCGAGCTCTGGTAAGAAGTTATTGGTATTTTATTCGGACAATCAGATGTGTATTCGGACAATCTGACGTGATTCTTCTTAGAACCAACTATATGGTCGGATAGAGCATCTGATACAGGATTATACAACCTGGTGTTAGTAGTGATCAAGTAATTGTAGATGGACATTTCTATGTCGTGACATACAGCTTCGGTTACGAAGAGCGACAACCCCGTCATGGTTAATGCATTATATGCAGATTAAGTGCATCTCACAGGGACATAGAAATGTAGGCACGCGGCTATACTATACGTTATCCTGATAGTAGTCAATATCCACTTACTCACCACGATTGTAGAATATGATTTGTTGTATTGGGTACACACCACCCAGATCCACCCACCACCACGGGTTGTTATCCAATCCCGTATGCACGAGTCCACTATTTACTACGAGTCCACTATCTCTGACACCATCCACACCGTTCTCCTTCCCATAATAATCAGCAGTTTCCGACGATATGCCTATGGCCGAGCTCGGCCTTCCAAGGGCTACATTATCTGGAAAAGTATAATATTATGATCAAGTCTGTGACAACGACAATATATTAACAAGCACTCAATTTATATAAATTAATGATTCGAAATGGGGATAGTGCGTTAGTCCGAGGGTTCAGTAATCAGATGGTTCAATAGTCCGCGAGTTCATTGACCCGAGGGTTCAATATTCCGAGGTTTAGTCTAGAGCGGCACAGATCGAAGGTTCAATAGTCCGAGGATTCGCGAAAGAGATGAGATGAGAGAGATGATTTATTAGCAGAATTGCATACATCAAGTTATACAATGATACAGAGAATACAAACACGGTTATAACTAAAATTAGATTATGTAGTATTATACGATCAGCTACATGCCCAGTTGAGGGTCAGTAAGATATAGATATATAGCAATCTACAACATACTGACTCTTGTGTGCACTTTGGCTAGGGTTGGCATAACCTCATTAGTGGCTGTCTTCGTGCCCATCACACCATATGTGTTGGTTCGATGGTCAAAGGGTTCGATCGTCCGAAAGTGCAATATTCCGAGTGTTCGATGGTCCGAGGGTTCGATGGTCTTAGGATAAGTGGGGTTTTGGGTCACACTCACAACTTTAGTCAAATTCTTCAACAGCTGGAAGACAATGTCAGATATGTAGAATCATAAACTCAAATCGAGAGTGCATGTATTCACGTATGTGCATATGCATGTATTAATTATAGAAATAAAAAAGTCCAATACAAATTGCGCCTTTGTACATACAATTATATACCAACGTAAACAATTATGGCATTTCAAGCTTTAAAAACAGTAACTGTATTCCATAAAATTGTGACGTCGGCATGCGCGAAATAGTTCGACTATATTACCCGCCTTGATGATGTATATGATGAGACAAAACAATGTATACATCATACATGTTTTTGGCAAACGAATGTATTGTTGTTATGTTATGTTATTGTATGTTATATAATAAATGACTTGTCGATCGAAGCGACTCACACGAACTTTGTTTAATGACTATATCGGTCAAAACCAATGACCCCAATCTATGTGCAAGTCATTTCTTATAATCATATACTAGTACATTTTAATAGAACATTAATCATTTGAACAACTTTTCAAAACTACCACATCAATTGTAAGCAACATATAATGTTCAAATTCCAAAACAGTTTCCCAATAACAGTAAGCCGCAAACGCGTGCAACGATCGACTTGAAGTGACGTAGGTGGCTCATCGCGTGCAACGATCAACTTGAAGTGACGTATGTGGCTCATCGCGTGCAACGATCGACATGAAGTGACGTAGGTGGCTCATCGCTTTTTGTGAAGTGGATACCACGCAGCGAATGTCAGAAACGTTCGTGTGACCGTGTCGCGATTTTTACTGATTCTGAAGAGGGTTTACTCTGTTATGCATATATAATCTGATCGGTATGCTGTATGCAATGAGTGTGAATTGCAATTGTTTAACAACCTCATACCCGTCGGTGGTGCCACGTGCACTAAGGCAATGTGCCACCGTGTACATGTAATGGTTACGTTTGTATGACACAGTATACTGTGTAATTAACGTATTTAATTTTTGCTATGGGACTAGCAACCGGTATCGATGATGAGACAACAACCGAAATGTCGATACGGGGGCTTCCAGATACGACACCATAGACGCAAATTTGTGCATACATCCAAACGAGTACTGGAAGACATTTTCAATCAAGAAGATATCTCAATCTATAATAGTTATTATAATAATTACCCTTATTGAGCGCTTATCCTCGTTAGGTTACTCAAATGTGAGTATAAAGAAGAAGAAGTAATGTTGAATTTTAAAGTCATACCCACATATATTACATTGTAATACGACCCTGCCTAACTATGTTTAAAAGCCATGTCCTGATTGGCCAGTGGCCCGAGTTACCATGGCTATCTCGTTCCAGTTTTGTGGTACAATTCTACTTGTTCCAATTGTACCACGAAAAAATAGGTTTATTAATATCGCCGCACGCGACTTTTCCCGTCTTTTCTAACTCCACGCAAACGGGTACACCCGCACCCGTAACCCTTTGAATTTTGCTACATCTTGACAATCTTGCGAATTTTCTAGCGATTTGTCGCTTGAAAGCAGTTTGGTTGCCAATGAATATGGTCCAGATGATGTTATGGTATATTGATGTATGTTACGACCAAAGAAAGTTACTTAATAAGTATATTAAATGACAAAATAAATCGGTAAAATTGTATTTTCCATGGGGCCGGGCTGTGCATTCGTCGATTCGAATCTCGATCATATTCGATATTTCGGAATCAAGTTGAAACTGAAAGCGTTTGTTCACCAGAAGGGAAATAAGATTAGTTTAGTAAACTAGATCATTTAGATCGCTTTGTGTAAGGAAAATGGTCCATAGTCGATGATCATATTCATGTTGTCCCAACAACGTTCAACACAGAAATGACCGCAATCGAGTTTACTGTACAATTTAAATGAAAGGCACGGCCGCCGCTGAAAACACATTCTTTTTTATCCAATCACAATGATTATTTACGCAAACAAATCACCAGAGTACTCCGTGCAAAGAAATCGAGTAAGCCTAATAAGAATTACACCACGAAAATGTTTTCTCACCTGAGACCGAAAAAGCGCAGTATTTCGTTGACTATTCAGTCGAATTATGACCATAAACTTTCAGTCGTATTACAAAAGAAATAAATACACGGTGTATCGGTGTGTATGGTCAAGTTGTACCACAACAAACTGATTGTATGACTCCGCTACGCGTCGTCCTACAATCAGTTTTTTGTTGTACAACTTGACCATACACACCTCTACACCGTGTAGTTATTTCTTAAATGGAAAATAAAACAGGCACAAATAGTTCAACCCAATTAAAATGCCATATCATATCATATCGTATTATATATTTCGCTAAACGATTCTGACCGAATCTTAGTTCCCATGCTTATATATGTACTTTATACAATTGCACATATAAATAAAATGTTTATGGTGAAGTTTGTTCGATACTGAATATCCATACAGTAGTAGTCCAATAATGTTTTAACTGCTCTACATATTCAGCGCTAGCTATCTCATCTGGCAGTTTAGTCCACATTGGTCAAATTATAAAAAGAACATTCCGCATCTGTATTACTATAGTGTGGTTGATCATCAGTTTGTAAGTATAATACCAGTGTTGCTTTATATGCAGTATATACAGTTGTATATGATGTATCCACGATTTGGGGTTTCTTCGGTCATATTGCATGTCGCTTACTTATTTTGTTTACTGCTATATTAGTCCAGGCGTCAGCTGAGGCAAGGTGTCACCCTGAGAGGGAATTTGTGGCACCTATATTTTCTTTTAGACAGATATCTGAAATTTCACGATCCAGTTTTCGCATAGACGTAATAAAACGCGTTTTGGGATACAGCTGATTATTTGAAGAAATTTACCCCGGATTTTTTGTCATTTTTCGAAAATGGCAATTTTTTTTTAGAAAACTACAAAAAGAGAAAGGACCTCCGATATTTCTGTTGCAAAGTAGTTTGTAATTGATTGCTTGCTAAAATTAAATGAACAACAACGCCAAGTTTTAGATATGCGTGACGTCATGCTCGTTCGAATTACGTTTCGCGCATTTTTATCGTGACGATTCAGACAAACCACCACCTTTCAATCTGTGTAGCATTCGCTGAAATATTTAATCATGTGGCAGATTATATGAAAGTACATTCCATTTCCTTTTCGGAAACAAACAGTGGGTTCAGTCGCGCCAAATTGTTCGGACTTAAAACGAAAAAGCTAACCCTCCTCCAAACCAGAAAATGAGATTTTGTTCTCAAAATGTTGGCTATACCTGTGACAGATGTCAAACGAAAACCATTATTAACAATCGATGATGATTTAGTATTGCCATATATGGGCTTCTATATTGACATTCGTCATATTTGCAGAAAAAAAATTGTACCACAAATTCGTAAAAGGTATTAAAACATACGTTTTCCAAAATACGCCGGCCGCCGAGGTACTGGTGATGCATGTTTTGGCCAATGAAGTGTTGTTTTCCTCAACGGATAGTTTCTCTTTTCCAGCATATATTACAGGACTGGTGACGGAACTGATTATTTTGATATTTCGTCATCAAATCTAAGAAGGCCGCTAAAACGCCCGCTTCCCATGCCGTCAGTAATCAGCTATATAGCTGTGATAATTGACAAATGACCATCGGGATTCGTGCAGGTGTTTATTAGTAGAATATATAAATATTTAGCACAGATTGAGAAGAATGGGAACGTGGAATTCTTAAAATTCGTCTATGTCTTCATAGCAAATGTTATATAGATTACATAACGAATCGGGGACTCATGTCCGGAAAACCCGTTATCAATTAATTTCAATCTTATTTAGAACATCTTATGACATTACTGGGACAATATGAAGGGCTATTTTAGAACAGAAATCTGAATGTAAACAGTCGGAGCGTGCCAAGGCCATATCAATAAAGAGAACTCTATCCTGTTACCCCCCAATCAAATCAAATTGCATTTCAGATAAGAGATTTACAGAAAATTACGATCGAAATAAACCAATTTCTTGTGGTTTTAATACCGTTCTATAGACAACTAATATACCTCGTCTAAGTCGTATCCGTACTTGATTCACAAAATAGCTATTTGCAGTCTTAAATCGTGATTTATAAATATTATGTTGTTGTAATTGTGGCCTGGAAATACTCTGTGATCATCCATATTTGCTTACATGCGCACATTCAGCGTATTGGAAAAACGTTGCCACTCATATGCAAGACGTCTTATAACATTGACTGCCTTGTGCTGTTGACCCCAGCTTACTCTTCATTAGATGATTTTCTAATGGATATGAGGAGAAATGGGGATTAGAAAACCAAGCGCAACATACACATCAGAACTGCGGATATTACTTCAGTCTGTATCATCATTGTCAAAGAGTCCGAAGAGTTATGTAGGTTCTAAATCTTCTGAACGTTTCCGAAGGCCGAACGTATAGGTGTATATTGTAACAATAAACCACCACCAGTATGAATTGCAATTTCGCTAATCATTTGTTAATATATTTACTGATGTACAATGGAGAGTTCACTGTGGTTCGAGTTAATAAGCTGCGATTGAACTGGTAATCGCCAGTTGAGCTAAACTGGATTAAGCACGTGGACGTCATAATTGTTATTAATTAACTGTCGTGGTAAAGTCATCGCGCTTCGGGCTTCACTCTTCGTTCGACTTCGAACAGACCATGGCTGCATACCAACCCACCCGTTTGAACAGACATAATGTAATTGTGCGAAAGATTTCTACCATAAACTGTATTGCATGTTTGTATTCACTATATATTATGTGGAGTGTTTTTGTATCAACTTATATTATATACCGGTATATATAAAGTGTGTATATAGTTGTATTCAAACGAAGACAAAAGTGCTACTCTGCTGTCTATACTATCCAATTAAGTAATTATCAATCAAGTGAATTCGTCTCAGAAAATCTCAGAATAGTCAATTCTTTCAGCATTCAAGTACAATGTACATGCATTATACATAGGAACATCAGAATGTATTATGATCCGTCAAAACCGGGTAAATTGCCTTATTTACTGGAATTTTAAAGGCAAATTGACATATGAAAGACTTAGAATTTCCGTTCCCTTTCTTTTAAATGTTTGATAATATTCGAAATGTTGAACGAATAAATTACCACCAACATGAATCCCGGTTTCCGTTTGTCAATCATCACAGTCATCATGTGCAGATAAATAGCCGCTTGCTGATGGCATGGGAAAGCGGACGTTTTGGCAGTCATCTTAGATTTTACGAAAAAAGCTGGTAATTCTCAGGTTTGTCTCCTGTTCAGTAAAAATATCCTTTAATGAAACAAGAAACTATAGTTATTCATTTAGAAAAATATCTTCATTACCCAAAAGACGGAGGATCAGTAACTTGGCGGCCGAGTATTTGAAACAATGGATATTTTACTCAATTTCCAATTTTCCGAAAATGTGACGAATGTCAGTATATAATACCATATGATAATAGTAAATCAACAAAGAGTGTTAAAAACGGTTTTTGTTTGACATTTCTCGCCCTTATAGCCAACATTTTGAAAAAATTTAAATTTTCTCGTTTGGGGGAGGGTTAGGTATTTCGTTTTAATTTCAAAGATTTTGGCGTGAATGACAACACTGTTTGTTTCCGTGAAGTAAATTGAATGTACTTTCATATGTTATGTCACTTGATTAAACAGTTCGCCAAATATGAATGCTACAAAGATTGAAATGTGGTGGTTTGCCCGAATCATCACGAAAAACGCGCGAAACATAAGTCGCATGTCTAGAACTTTGCATTGTCGTTCATTTTCTTTTAGGAAGCAATCAATTGCAAGTTATTCTATGACAAAAAGATCGGAGATCCTTTCTCTTTTTGTAGTATATAACGAAAAGTTAAAAATGACCATTTTCGAAAAATTACATAAAATCCGGGATAAATTTCTTCAGTTATCAGCCGTATCAAAAAAACGCGTCCTATTACCTCTATGCGAAAACTTGATCGAGAAATTTCAGTTATCTGTCAACGGGAAATATAGGTGCCATAAATTCCCTTTCCGTGTGACACCTTGCCTCAGCTGAGGCCTGGACTATATATTCTCCACCAAAACTCCAAGGATAGTCGGTCTATCTTCTGTTTCTGGCATATATGTCATATATATACAGTAATGCCCTAAATAATCGACTCTTTAACCACATCATAATTGTGGGTACTTTTTCAGGATTTAGTCGGATTTACCCAGTGAGAGCTTTCCGATGAATGGCAATAAACCATATTTCCGACTATAAATCCTGAAAAAAGAGCTTTCCGATGAATGGCAACAAGATATATTTCCGACTAAATCCTGAAAAATTATCCATAATTCTGCTGTGGTTAAGGATTCGATTATTTAGGGCATTGCTGTTTGTTACATGGAATCTCTAACATTAGGGAATCTGTATATATATATATATATATATATATATATATATATATATATATATATATATATATATATATATATATAGATTTCCTGATTCTGACAGATTCCCTAAATATTTCTGTGAATCTCTGGGAATATATAGATTTCCTGAGTTTACGGATTCGCTGTAACTTTGTGTTTCCCTTACACTCGCCTGGTAATTTGTTTTCGAATTTGTCCTTGGCAACTTTAATAGTTTTATTAGCTCCTTCTCAAAATGTGTTATGGTAAGATATAATTATTGTGGTCAGTTTAGACTTGGTTAAGAAAACATTACCCAGAACTATTTACGTTCCCTCTCATGATATGCATATATATTATAGCATTAATATATACACTGCAACTGTGAACAATTTGCATACTGCACAAATATTGGTACCTAAAACTGCGAAGAAATGTTTGAGATTTGTCATGTCATCAACAGTATATAAGGTGGCTTATAATTTCCAGCTGACTGGTAATGAGTAATTTGATTGGGCAGTGGATATATTCTGCAACAAAAACAAATATATGGTACGAACAGCCCGAAATCATAGAGAGCCCGAAATCACTGTAAATTGTGTGCATGCATGTATTTCCTTTCTTATATCCATCATTGTATATATTTCCATTTCTCTGTACCCGTTCGTGTATTTGGATTAGAGCATAAAGCACCAAAATACATGCAATTTAAACGTGTTACGAAGATCTAGAAAAGGAACATGAGGAACGAAAATAAACAAACACAAAGGAACCGGAATAACAAAAACTGAAAACACAACCTGAGGGTATGATCTTGATCAGCAAGGAAGAAAAGATTAGAGCATAAAGCACCAAAATACATGCAATTTAAACGTGTTACGAAGATCTAGAAAAGGAACATGAGGAACGAAAATAAACAAACACAAAGGAACCGGAATAACAAAAACTGAAAACACAACCTGAGGGTATGATCTTGATCAGCAAGGAAGAAAAGACCCTGTGCATATATTTGTTATCGAAGAAGAGGAAACGATACGATTTTCAGCTGTGTAAACATGCCTGTACAATGTTTTCAACAAACAAGAAAGTCAACAATATATGCATTATCCAAACCGGATAACGAACAATACAGGCGGCGAAAGCGCTTATCGCGCGCACACAGAACGACGACGACAACGATGCGAAAAGTATTTGCCAATCGCGGAGCCCTCCATGAAGGTAGGATATCAATAACTGGATTTAATGGTCGCCAGAATCTCATAACTCTTTATATGAAGATTGTATTAGTTTGTAGATAAAATAACAATTGCACTATTTAAAACCAACCAACAGAAGAAAGTGGAGTGGATGAGAAGGTGTAGTGAATTTATCAGACTCTGACTTACTTCGAAAACAACGGATCTATAACTGATGCTAATTGACCAACATTCTGCACCGTACGTTCATTAGGTTTATCTTCCGTCCCGTCTTCTATCCGTTGCCGATATACATCCAGGTAAGAGAACATGAGTCTCGGTGAATACAAGCTCATATGTGATTATATCACATCAAACCCGTATTATATCATTTAAAAAACTATTAACTAGTTCCTTATATATCATATCTTATATCGTATAGTGATGACTAGACACGTGAATCGTGGGATACTTGGCACCGCGCCAACAAAATTGCCGGGCGGATTAATACTATTTTTTTCAGATTAATACTTTAACATCAGACATTCCAAAATTATCACTTTGTTTATTGATGTTAAGTATAAGAGATAATATTAGAGATGCTCCATCATTACCTCTATCTTGTCTACCCATTTATACCTTATTTTGAATACAGTGTCGCGCAATTTGTGACATACATGGACCCATCCCACCTCGCGAGAGCAAGAAAGGGTTACATGAAAGGACATTCATATCTGAATTCCAATTGTATATCGTACGACATATTAAGCAGACAACCAAGCTCTCGTTAGGTGGGATGGATACACAAGTATTCACGGAAAACGATTCACATAATACTACACACGTGGTTTCATCATGATTTAATTACTTACACGTATTATCGTACTCACCATTGTTGTATTATTAATGTAGTATATAATGTTTGCACTAAAGACTGGTGCACACTAGAGCCCGATTGCTAAACTATCCGTTTCTGAAACCAATTTATCGGGCCGCGTCGGGCGTGGCTGTACCGCGCACACTAGCGAGTCACAATGCTCAACACTTATTGATCTTATCGTCGTTAACCATAAGCACGTGACTTACTATTGACATGATTGTGCTCGCTGGCGTGATACCGGCTTTTTGATATGTATACAAAATGGCACCGCTGTCGTAGTAATTTGATTGGTCAGACTCGCACTGGTTGCTCAGCAATCGGTCTCGCATCCGCGCCCACTTGAGCAAATTTCCACACGGGTCGAGGACATATCAAACATGCTAGATATGCGAGCTAGATTGCTCAGAGCAACCGGACTGGAATAAAATGCCGCGCTCATCTGTAGCCAAATTGCTCATAGACCGATAGCGCATCAATCGGTCTCTGTCATCGGTCGACATTATATCCAATACTAGTCTCTATTCAGAAATGTTTAATAACGCTGTGTTCGAATGTAACACATTAAAACTTAACTTCCCATATAATGTACATATCTCTCCATCAATGTATAATATTCGCATATATAACCTTAATGATTAGTCAGATTTATGGTTGAATGCTAAACATTTGATGGGAGGTATCTTGAGTGGGCGCCCATTTAG
Source organism: Siphonodentalium dalli (assembly GCA_032622095.1). Lineage (NCBI taxonomy): Eukaryota > Metazoa > Mollusca > Scaphopoda > Gadilida > Siphonodentaliidae > Siphonodentalium > Siphonodentalium dalli. The sequence continues at coordinate 43,891,394 of CP136065.1, read as the reverse complement.
GGTGGGGTCTAATTAAAATTCATATTTGATACTTCAAACCGCAAAATCCCATGTTGCTACAATTAGCAATGTATTTAGTACGATTTCACATCACTCTTAAACGTACAGACATGTAATCTGCTTGAGTCTAACATCGTGAGTTAATCGACATGGAACGTTGTACACACTTATCATGAACATTTTGTTCGAATATAATAGATATGGTGGACATTTGCTCACCAGGAGTAGATCATGCTCGCAGTAAGTTGCTCGATGTGTTTAGTAAAGCTCCCAGAGCTTCTCGCTGTGTTAGCATGTGGTTAACCCATGAACGGTTTGTTGTTGTGCACTAAATATTGTACTGCGATCTTTAAAAAGTTCCACTTGTCCCTGCAATTTGCACTCGTTGAAGCAGTATTTATTACCGACTATATAGGCCATCATTCACAGCTACACAGCTAATCACAGGTGTGAGTTTTCAAATAAAGATTATATGTGCCTAATTTCATAACAATCGAACCCATTTTTTTGAGAGAGAAAACCGACATATGGGTGAACTTACTTTGTTAGTGTTTATATAGCATGACTTCAGAAAATATTTCCCGATTAGAGTATAAGCTTATAACAACATAACTCACATGTATTAGTGGGACCCTGAGAAGCAGAATATTCCATCCAATACGAAATCAAAAGAAACAACAACCACATCATCGCCATGATACGCTATACACACCTTAGTGGTGTGATCCCCAACAAGGAAGTTAAATGTTGTTCGACGAAGTTGGGTTCATTTTTAAGACGACACAATAAACGTGTGGCTTTTGATTAGGGCCATATTGATTATTTTGGGCATTGAACAGCATGTAGAAATTGTTATATGGTAGCGAGTAGAGAGAAGCGCCACCAACCAGAACCTGTGCCCATTGACATTATATTGTACACAAATGCACGAACGACATGCACATTGCCCAGCATAGTCATTCATAATACATTCCCCAATATAATATGCTTTATCTTAGTATGGGACGCCACGACTCGCCGTACCATATTATATCAGCTTATTGAGATCAATTGACCGAAAATGAAATAGACGTGCTGTTCATATGTTGTGTTCAGGTTGTTTTCTCGATATTAGTTATATATAGGCAGATACTAGAGAGGTTTTGCAGAAACACAAATACGGTTAAGGACTATAGATACTCAATGGTCGTGAATTACTGGATAAACATAATTGTATATAAACATTGAAATAATCATAAATAATGTGTGCATTTTAGTTAAATAATATCAATTATGATAGTTTTTCTCAAGGAAACTGAAACTTTATACCAAAATTAGCTTCTAAAATGCAACGTTGCCCATCTCTGATAAACATGTGCTAAGTTGAAATTATTTGATATTGAAAAAAAAACAAAACAATTTGTACTGAGGAATTTTTGGTCAATACTACCAGTAAATTTGTGAATATAATGAGCTAAGTATGGTTAAATGAAATATTTTACTTTACCTTAAAGGCACAGGCGGCGTTCGTTGCAGAAATATTCATATTTTTTCAAATCGCTATCAACAGAAGGTATATTAAAATACATACAGTTTTGTTCATATGCCAAACATAATCAGCGCTTAAATAGTATATTGTCGTCAAGACGTACGATGGTGGACGAAAACAAGAGACTGCTCGTGTTACAGAATTGTTTGTTTCTGTTTACACAACACAGCTCAATTATATTGGTTAATCACACACAAATTATATAAACGCTCTCATTATTTCCATATCAGGAAAACAGTAACAAATAACGCTCTTTATGTTAACCATATCCGGATCTAAAGCGAGGTTCTGTAACGTTTTTGTTTACATAACAAAGGAAAAACATTTGACAATAACCTACTGTTTATGGCATATTTCTGATTGCTATAAGAACAAAAGCTGTCTATATTTTACTATTCTTTCTGTTTATGGCGGTTTTTGACGGAGGTAAATAGTTTAGCAGCATACCCACCGCCAACGCCGCCCGCCTGTTTCAAGGTTTGTGACTTTTGCGGTAAATAATCTTGCGTTACTTGTTTTCAAGGTATGCTACTACTCCTGCTCTATACTGTTAGTATCTATGGTCCTTACTATTTACAGGCCGGGGGACACTTCCTCTTTGCTGTCTGTTCGCAACATGATCGAGAAACAGTTGTGTCCGTAGACGGTCGACCATAGACGTAGCTGTTGTAGCTACAGATGGGACCGAGTCACGTCATACTGCTATACATGTACATGTAGCTATATCGTTGCAAGACAACGCAACGTATTTCGTACCTTACTGTCTTACCTTACACTCTCTCAATACATTACACCGATTGGTTGCTAGTTATAAACATATCTACAGCAATTATTTAAACACATAACTCGGAGTTTTTCTACGATTCTAACACGTGGCAAGGGCATTTTCCCGCAGAAGTAACATACATGTTTCCCAATAGCTTCATCTTGGCATCCAGATGAAACAGGCTCCCGAATTTAGTGCACACATGACAGACAGATCCTACTCTTTTACATATATATTGATCATATTATTATGCTACGTCAATGTATCCTCCGGCAAAATAGGTTCATATTGGACCTAAATATTGACATTGGTTCATATTGGACCTAATTTATTCTGATATAAGCCCATAGTGGACTTAACTATACCCGTTATTCCTTTGGATGGTGCGGGCCACAGCGAAAACACATCTATATAGAGCGTACACCTGGTGCTGAAATAGGCCCACAGCGAGCGTATTTGATTGTTTTGTTTTTATTATCTATTTAATTAAATTTGGAAAAAAATAACGCCGTTATAACCTCCGCCATGGTAGCTCGAGGCACCACACCAAATTTGGTTGGAATCGGTCAGGGAGAAAAAACCGAACAGACAGACGGACAGACAGACAGGGCCTACTCTTGTATGTGTATAGATTTAGTCAGAGTGATTTCCTAAGACTATAATATTTTACAAATAATTATTTCAAATCATTTGAAAAAGTGCGATATGATTGGGGCAGAGATAATACTATGTGGTTCATTATTCTCCGGGGACAGCATGGGGCAGAGATAATACTATGTGGTTCATTATTCTCCAGGGACAGAGATAATACTATGTGGTTCATTATATAGAAACATATGATTATAACCGTTAACCCTTTACCCAACAACGGCCCTGTGCCAATGCATTCTCTTATATATGCGAGTCGACCATATGTCGCCTCGCATATATAAGAGAATGCATTGGCTTAACATATTAAAAAAAATTTTAGGCCAATGCATTCTCTTATATATGCGAGTCGACCATAGGTCATTTATCATTGGTACAGGGCATAACTGTCCAGGGACAGCATGTCGATTTGCAGTCATTCTAGCCATGTTAACACACACGTACCTTCCAACATCGCACGGTATAAGCGTGGACTAATTAGCCACAACATTGCTACAACCAGTATCACTGACTTCACAATACGCGGGATACTTTAAGCATATATTAATGCATCAAACAGTTAACAAACATACAATAGGGATCGGTGTTATAAAACTCAAAAGTTGTCCCTCTCTCGAAACTGGTGTGCCTACTGAGAACCTGGCATTTTAAAATAATAGCATTTACCGTATGCATGTAAATTACGCAATTAACTATTGTCTGGCCCTGGTGAATGTGGTTGTAACTTCATACGTTAAAACTCACCCCTGATCAAGCGGTCCTGCTAATGTGCTATGATGCGGTCGGTTCCTACTGAATTGATATGATGCTGTTAGGGAAAAACGATGGTGATAACAAAAAGTACCGTTATATATTTTTAATTTGCCTTTTTTCGCGGTGTTCCGATAATCTGAACATATACAGTAAAAGCCATTATGCGTATCAAACATTCAAAAACATAGTTATTAAGAAATATGTTCAATACTGCATGGAGTAATATATAGATGTTGAAAATCGATTATAATCAAGATGGGTATTCACGTCGTTTTAGAAACACAAACGAAGGCATTACTATATTTTTCAAAGATATATATGTTCTTTAATGTTTCATACACAAACTGGCTTTTTCTCAACTCGCTCGGATTATCCAAACACCGCGAAAATGACAACAAATAACTGTACTTTTTCGTAACGGCATCAGTTTGCCCTACCCACATCATAGCAATTCAGCAGGACCGCCAGCATATAGCATATTAGCAGGACCACTTGACCACTGCCCAGAGGTGTAACTATGCCTTGACGTTACAATGTAATTATGATGGTGGCACAAGGGATGGTTCACTGTCGGGCTGCTGCAAAAGATCCCGAAAGTTTACGTGAGGTTCGTAACTGAAAGATGTGTACTTTGGATTGCGTGTTAGGATAAACGTATTCGGATCATGTTGGATGAAATTGATGTGGATTTAATACATGAAATTGCCGTGCTCGACCAAATCGCAGATGTATGTTAAAACCACATGGCTGTTTTCGCTCCAAAATCCACCTAATAAATAATATTAGCCTTTGAATTTTGCCCGCTATGGAATTATGTCGATAAATACCAATACCTTTCTGCGAGCAGTATGTGTCACACAAATAATATAACACAGAACACCGTGTACGGGCCCCGTATAAAAATGTGCCATTCTCATTCATCGGAATTATGGAATCGGACACTGAATGTCTGAAAAGGTGTAACGTATTATCTTTGACATGAAAAAATAACAAACATTTACCACAGGCCGCTGATTTTAAATGAAAGTGCCAATGACACTGTAGCTCAACTTGGGAAGGAGTTATCCATATGAAGTGTGGTGGTCATCAGATGAGGGATCTGGTCTGTACACATGGGGTGTGCCAAAGGATTTAATCATGCAAAGAGTAAATCTAAGATTACTGCCGGCGGCTATGTTTTTCATCGAAAATGTGATAGCTCCCATCTAGATATGATTATAAACATGCCAGTACATTTTCAAATCAATTCTCCAATAAATGCGGGGTGTGCCAATGGATTCAAATTTCAAATCCCAGATGGCTGCTGGTGGCCATGCTTGTTAACAAATTTCGGTCAAAATATGAGGCTCCCATCTAGAGGTCACCCCGAATATCCATATGAAGTTTGGTGACGATCGGATGAGAAATGTGGCATGTAGGGTGTGCCAAATGATTTAGTCATGCAAAGAGTAAATTCCAAGATGGCCGCTGGCGGCCATGTTTTTCAACAAATTTCTGCCAACAATAGGAGGCTCTGATCCAGAGGCGACCCCGATGATCCATGTGAAGTTTGGCGATGATCGGATGTGGGATGTGGTCTGTAGGGTGCGCCAAAGATAATGTTTTTCATCGAAAATCATTCAAATTCGATCGCTCCCATCTACATGTGATCACACTCGTGTCTTCAAAATTTAAAAATTATCCGGCAATAAAAATGGACTCTATGGTGTGCCGATGGATTTCAAATTTGAATCAATCGGCACACCCTACAGTTGTAAAGTTGAGCTAAAAATGGAACCAGCACCCACGAAACTATCTAAATTTTATCGAAAAATATAAGAAGCAGAACAGGTATTGTCATGGCTATAACAACGAACTACATAAAAAAGCGACAATGCCAACCCACGAGATGAACCACACCCACCCGCCCAAATAAATTGACATAACAGCCGTTATGGTAATACTCAAGAATATCTCATATATCGATATCAGTGAAACGATGTTATACATATGAATTATCATGTGTGTATGTAATTTGTATTTTATTATCGTTTTAGTGTAAAACCATTATGTTGGGAGACAGTCCATTTGTAGGTTGTGTGTCCATCCCGTTGATTTGTTATGCAATAAAATATTATTATATTGACTCATTTGTTCGGAAATCTATGCTTTGCGATATCTCGCATCAAATTTTATGTTCACGTATTGTTGGTATTCGAACTAACCATGTCCGTTTATGGCGAAGCACCCGAGACCGGAATCGTCATCTCCAGTTTAAACATCCGAGTTTAAACCTGGTTTAAAACGTTGACTGTCCAGCCAAATTGGGTCTACGAGAGGTGTTTGATGTAGTTCCGTGGCTTTCCAATGCGATGAGATGTACATGCAACAAACAACCCAGTTACCAGGCGGACCACATGCAGACCGGTAGTGTGGTTATTGGCGCACCCTCAATTGACATGAACAAGCACACGCTTATAACAGCACTCGTGTAAGAATGAATACATTGTGAAACGATAATACCACACCGCCACTTTTGCCTTGTATGCAGGATGTCAGCCGATATTATTTACAGCTCAGTCGGATTCCTCACCAAAGTTATTGCTTACCTAAACCGGGTTTTGTTGGACAATCGAATGATATGGATTAGCTTCCAGTTTAAGGTAAATAAACCACAGAATAAGTATTAACTTATCCCCACAGATGTTACAAAAAGGTGTTAGCGCTTCTCGCTTATAAATGTCCATACAAATAATTATTTTCGTTGTCTTGTATATAGTTGTATATCGAAGGCAGAAGTCCATAATAGGTTAGTACGATTATGTAGCTCGACTACATACATAGTGTGCTCGGCTGACTTTTAATAAAATGTTAAATATCAATACACAAACGTCAACAGTTACTGAGAAAAGGTTTATTCACTTCACTTTAAATGCGCATCATAAGATTGTGAATGCGTTATTGTCGGACGTAAATGAAACTGCTTAATTCAAGTATATTTCTGGCCAAAGCGTGAAATTAAAAACTACAGCTATGTTGGAATATAATTCTAACGATTTTGTGCATGCTATTAATCTGGTGTGTGGATTGAATGTTATATAGGAGAAGACACCATTCAGATATATTGGGTGTTTTGTTGAGTGGTCGTGCGCCGAGGTGTATAGGCTACGACATATGCACATATATATACTCCTACAACATATAACATATAATTATGATGTATAAATCGGACCGATTTATCTATCAGACACGAACTATCCAACGATATCAGTCGCGAGAAGAGTATATTATTTTAAAACAAGGACTTAACACCATTCACATGGATACGTATAGCCGTATGTGTGCTATTGAAATGAATATTCCGTATCGTCAACATTATTTGAATGGCAAAACAGGAAGTGTATGTGATACGTCTTCTGATAATGTGGGGTAAAAATCGATATTAACTTTGGCTAATATAATGACCTGCACAGTATATTTTGTCAAAGGCATCAAATTGGTCTATTGAACAAAATCAATGAATAAACTACACTTCCCGATTGGACCGAGTATTCTTAGTTTATATCTGCCCTAGTGTTTTTGTGTATACGCAGGTCACACAATTAGCTTACAGTTTGAGAGAGTACTCTGCAGATCTGGTTCCCTGTGTTATAGCTCAATATCGTGGAGCTTTGTGTGTGTATTTACAGCATGTATATAAGGATTAACTGTCATTTGGACTGTTTTTATGGAGATGTAACGGTGAGGTAAGTGGACACTTTGGGTTTTACATACAAGTTATGTCCACTTACCTCACCGTTACATCTCCATAAAAATAGTCCACATGACAGTTAATCCTTATATTTATATACATTTAGCGAAAAAGCCACTTTTGTAAATATATTTAAATCGAAAAGTGTATCGTGACAAGATCAGCCCAAAATACCCAATAGCACCCTTGGCAAAAGTTAATAGGAACAATTTCTCTTCATGTTGAAACCAGATGATGTATTAAGTCAATCCTGCGCGAGTCAAAATGCGCCCAAAGCATTACGCGTTCGTCTTTCCAAACCTAATGACGTATCGATTGTGTTATTAGCTTGGTGTTATGAGGCGTTGCGCATTCACCGAGAAATAACTGCAACTAGCCACGTGGGCGCCGACCAATCAGAATGCTGGATTTAGTGATGACAACACTTAGTGTGTAAATATATCAGTTTGTACTGCAAGTTCAATCTGAAGTAAATAGTGGCTTTTGTGCGGACATTCCATAACTGTTGAAATATAATGACAATAATAATGTCATTGTGTATATGGTCGCGTTTGAAAAAGGGGTTGTTAATGCATGGAAATATTTGCCCCAATTATTATATTTGCAGATAATATTTGACAGATTGTGTATGGGAAGATAGACATGAGTTGTCAATATTTGGAGGTAGAATATCATGCAAGTACAGACATATTAAGAAATGTATTAATTTATGTTATCGCATAATTAACCCACAATACCAGCTTCATAATTATTGGTAAGACACACGTGTAATATTAGCGCGTGCGGTGACATCACGCCATTATTTAAATGACTTGCGTTTGCTGAAGTTTATGATTGTTGTTTTCGATGAATACTTCGCGTTGCTTCGCGTTTATTTGATCATGTGATAAAAGGTATCTCAAACTCGTTCTATTTTATACGGTATTTATCAACCGAGTTCACTAAATTCGATTTGAGCCTAGGTTTACCGAGGCTCAAATAGAATTTAGTGAAACTCATGTGAGATCCTCTATTTCACTAATACTCTGTTTGACTTATTAGTTTGACTCATTATAACTCTCCTTACGTACGTGTATTGTTCATGTACTCGGACAGAGGAGGCTTGTACTAGCAATCCAGACCAACTTGCATCAATAATTCATGGAATTCAAGAACATTAACCCTTTCAATACTAAAAGGATTATCCCAGTCAGTTAAAAAGTGTACATCGGAATGGTATAATATTCATTTGGAGGGATGATAAGGAGATAACAGCATACGACAGATAAATACAAAGGCATAAGAAGTCATGTTTATTGAGGGAAATGTTTAGAAAAGAAGTTAAACAAACGGAGTTTTTGTTGAGCTTATTACCTGAACATTTTCTATGTGATATATATTCATCAATAATGCTTTAGTATAGCAAGGGTTAACACAAATTTCTTAACTGATAATTGTTTTTACATTCGTCATCTCTTTCAACATGAACAACTTAAACTTCTATCTTTAAAAATTCCTACTGGGTTTATACTCGTCAGAAAAGTACAGGTGCGAAAACTATATGCATCGCACATGTCATCCAGAGTTCAGACATGGCAGTATGGAAGCAGCATACAGGTGAGTCACAATAGCTTCTCTTAGATAAGTCCATGGGACCCATGTTTCAAGAAACAATCTGCACAAGTCTACACTCATTAGAATGTTCTCTTATTTGAGCAAATATGAACCGGATATAGTCATGGTGTATATTGATTGACCAACACCTGCACTGTGTTACCTAAAAATGTTACTTGTATTTGTTACATGGCAGTAATCTCATTACCACTATGGGCTGGTGATTCAACCAGTAAGGTGAATAGAGCGTTGAGACGTTGCTTCTATTGACTATATTTATTGACGTAATTTCGTAAATCACCATCTAGGGTTCATTTTTATTGTTCGTGTTTGGTCCTAGTTCCCCTGGTTCTAAAAGTTAGTTTCTATGCGTTGTGCACTAAATCGGACCAGCTATGGGACCATCTCTGTTTATACTCAATAGAATATATGCTACAAATGAATGAATTTGAGCCATGGATTAGTGCGAAATACACACATGTGCCCTATGAACGATGCCAACAACATGGTAATTATAATGAAAATCATGACTCCAGTATATAAGCATATTTTTCAGAGTTTTATTCGCAGTGTTACATGTACCACATCCAACGTGCTGTACAACATATGTACGACACATGCTCCCCGTGGATATGCGTCTATAAATGCGGCGTCGTCACAGCATCATCAACTTGCGTAGAAGTCTTATGTTGATACATGCTATAATTGTTCCACTGTGTATGTTTGTGTTAACTATCAATGAGAACTCTCCTTTGTGAGAAGTCCAGAGGCAGATGAAGATGTGTTCTCACTTGAAATTCCCATATGTATCGAATGATGCAAGGACGTGTGCTGCTACCTCATAACAAAATCGGTATTGTTCCTGCAAAATAGAATCAACAAATATACAAACCCGGTCTACATGTCTTGCCCAAAGAGTGATTTAACATGACATCGTACATTTGTCAAAGTCTTGTTCGCGCAGTAATATATTGACACACCCCACGAATCTATTATTCCGCACTGCACAGAATATATTCAACACCATTAATCCTGCCCCTATTGCACAAAATTCGTCTGAATGTTTTAATATTCTAGAAAACAAATCTGAACACAACAAATCATAGCGACGCTAGATATATCTGCGATTACATTAATTCATCTGCATAATCAATATAGAATTGCAAAGTACACATCTAACAAACAAAATGAATTTCAAATGCTAGTCCAGTAAACCGTAATGCACGTATTCCCAAGCTATATATGCGTCGATATTGATTAGTGTGTTGGGATTACCCTTCCATTGTTTGATACAAGTCACATTGATTGTTATTTATGTTTTTGTGTTTAAATTGCTTATGTTTTGTTTTGTAATGGTTTGCTATCAATAAAATCATGAATTTTGCAATCTTGAATTATTTTAGTGAACATTCAGAAATATACAAAGTTAAAGATCCCCTCTCCCATTTGGCATCATTAGTCACAAGCTGCACGCTATTTTTATATCAGAAAATAATTAGACGAAACAACGAGGCCATTAATATGAGGTTTTGATGGACAGATATCGACTTTAAAAGAAGAAGTTTAAACACGTTTTAAATTTTGTCAGACTATAGCTGAATGTGGTGGCAGATTATAGGATTTAAATGATCATGGTTGTGGCAATGGTATGGAAGGTGGTTCATATGTATACGTACTTGGTCAATACATTGGATGAATACTTTGTTGAATATACAAGTATGGGTGGAACCGAGTAGGTATAATGTGAGTGAGGTTTTAGAATGTTCGTTTAACACAAATATTTAACCCTTTACCCAACAGAATGGCCCTGTGACAATGCATTCTCTTATATATGCGAGTCGACCATAGGTCGCCTCGCATATATAAGAGAATGCATTGGCTTAACACATATTAAAAATGATAAAATTGTCAAAGAATGTAGAAAAATATTATAAAAATTGTTAAAAAATGTAAGAAAAAATTATAAAATTGTTAAAGAATGTAAGAACAAATGGTAAAAAGAGTTTAACAAAGAATGTTTTAGGCCAATGCAATCTCTTATATATGCGAGGCGACCTATGGTCGACTCGCATATATAAGAGAATGCATTGGCACAGGGCATAACTGTAACCATCACAATGTGGTCAATGAACCGGTTCCAATGATATCCATATTTGTATGGTTCTATTGAGACATACCCAAGCTATTTTAGGCTGTTGAAGCTTTATTTGGGCGTTTTTGGCCGTTTGTTTGGGTAAAGGGTTAAGTGAACTCACATAATTATAAATAAAACATGTATGTGGGTTGCGGGAATTTTTAATTAAAATCACGGCATCCTTGGTTTTTGCATCGAGCGATTGTTGAATACGTACTAATAATATCATCGTTTTCATACGTTTTCGGAAAACATGTTTTGATTGCTTATAAAGATATATTTAATTTTTAGGGAGTTCCATGAAGAGCTGACTGACTGGTACGGGAGAACTTTCGAAAACGAGATGGTTCTAAATTGTTTAAGTACGACGGGATTAGGTTGTCGTATATTTTGGTTCTGCTCTCGTCACATATACCGAAAAAGGATATCGGTGGGCGGTCGTAATCAGTCGTGGATGCATGTAATTCATGCAAATCATAGATTTTTTGAAAAGCGGATCAGTGTGACTTCTTTATTATTGTTACATATTATTATGATGGAAAATAGTTTCTTCACTGTTGATACATGCATGCCGCCATACTTTTATGCCAGAAACTAAATGGCTTTGAGTTAGTGAGAATATAATGTTTTGAGAGCCATACTCGGAAACTATGTTTAACTTTAATGTTAAAACATATTGCATGGTCCACTTTTGCGCATACAATGGAAATGTATTTTTTTAAAGGTCATGTTTTCATCGCTGTGGATACCTCAACACTTTGCAGATGATTCGTGCCGCAGGTACTCTATCCATCGACATTTTGCTCCATTAAGTGATATTGTAATTGTAATCCATTTATTATCATTGATTTGTTGACGCAAGAGCATATACTTGCTCTTGCTAGCATCAATAGCTAGGGATGTTACTAATTCGCAATTACAAATCCTCTAACTACAAGCAGTGTTCTACTATAGTATCGCGCGGTCATCACTTACCAACGAAGGAACAATTTGCTCTCTCCTCACCCTACACGCAGATACATCTGTTGCTATGGCAACCTCCTGGTCGCTTATGAATCGTTCCATGACGTTCCCGAGAACACAATAGAGACCTGATCTGCTCGCCCCGTCCCTGAAGCGTAATACATTTGTATTCTGAAGAAATTACATATATATCAATAATAACATATTCTCCATTAGCTTAAACATGTTTATTTGCAACAATATTTTACAAATATCTGGCAATGGGATTGTGGGGACAACTGCAGAAGCCAATTACTGGTACTTAGTCTCCCGTTAGCCAATACACACAAACAAATCGTCGTCTGATCGATAACTATATTGTCCTAAACGCCATTTCAAGATCGAGTATATGGTTTCATTGGAATCGGCAAGGCATGACATTCATGACGGGTGCGAATGCTAGACGATTGGACCAAATGCGGAGTGTCCACAAAACCAATAACATAATTATACACAGTACATCTGAACCCTTATATGAGGCTCATAGTATTATAGATCCACAGTTAAGTATCAAACTGTTGCACCGGCAGTCCGTTTTCGGTATGACACCGTTAACTGTGGCCACATATAACACAATTCGCAGTTCACAGAGTCTTGACCTTCAAATGGTTATATATCACAAGCACGATTCTGAATTTAAAACCTGTGGCAAGGCACCGCTCTATCTCCAGAGAGAGACCACTACATTTTATTTTACATTTGAAAAAAGGCCCACGCATGGATTTGTGCATATATCTCTAGGATATTAATAGTGGAGATAACATTGGGTTGTTCAACACCACTAATGTTTACAACTGCAGACAACATCGAAGTATTTTACACTTTAAAACATCGTGGGAATTCGCAAAGAGTTTCTCAAAAACTGAAGTTGAAGATTGAGATATAACAACCTAGCACTACAGAATACTTGAATATAAGACACGGTTATTAACCCTTTACCCAACAGAAGGGCCCTGTGCCAATGCATTCTCTTATATATGCGAGTCGACCATAGGTCGCCTCGCATATATAAGAGAATGCATTGGCTTAACACATTAAAAATTATAAAATTGTTAAAGAATGTAAGAAAAAATGGTAAAAAGTGTTAAAAAAAGATTGTTTTTAGGCCAATGCATTCTCTTATATATGCGAGGCGACCTATGGTCGACTCGCATATATAATAGAATGCATTGGCACAGCGCATAACTGTAACTATCACAATGTGGTCAAGGAGCCGGTTCCAATGATATCCATATCTGTATGGTTCTATTGAGACAGACCGAAGATATTTTAGGCTGTTGAAGCTTTATTTGGCCGGTTTTGGCCGGTTTGTTGGGTAAAGGGTTAACTCTTGAAAAGGAGAATTTCAAATTACTCCAAAACGTAGTATATAAATATAATAATAGATGAATAGTAAACCATGAGGGTATGTCATATTACTTCGATAGTTTCCTTCGTTTTGATTTACGACCCAACCATGTATATCTATAATTATAGCTGATGTATTTCGCTGAAACCATCGGATACCCTGGGAGACAGCTGAAATAAATTGGTCGAATAAAACTCGATCCGGTCAAGAAGAATACCAAAATGCCAATAACACAATAGACACTCACAGTGTCGAGTGCACAATATTGGAATGTTTACCTTCGTTGTGCTATAAATATAGGTCTAGTAAGCGTGCCGATTTCTTCCATTAAACCATCAGATACCGATGTGTTGTCGAACAAGTGTCTGTCCGGTATCGCGGACATAGGAATTAATTGTTAGTGTAAGTAGTCTTGTTCGACCACTTATTCGCCTGTCTTCGAGTTGTCCATTATATTAACCCTTTACCCAACAAACCGGCCAAAAACGGCCAAATAAAGCTGCAACAGCCTAAATTATCTTGGGTCTGTCTCAATAAAACCATACAAATATGGATATCATTGGAACCGGCTCATTGACCACATTGTGATGGTTACAGTTATGCCCTGTGCCAATGCCTCGCATATATAAGAGAATGCATTGGCGTAAAACAAATAAAATATTAACACTTTTTACAATTTTTTCTTACATTCTTTAACAATTTTATAATTGTTAATGTGTTAAGCCAATGCATTCTCTTATATATACGAGGCGACCTATGGTCGAATCGCATATATAAGAGAATGCATTGGCACAGGGCCGTTCTGTTGGGTAAAGGGTTAACTGTCACAAGCTGCATTGTGGTTCATCTACTAGTATAAATCAAAACGAAGGAAATTATTGAATGTAAGCGACAGCCTTGTCATCTATCTATTATATATTTTGGAAGATCTGTTTGTTTGTTTGTTTGTGTGTTTGTAATCGATGGACTCGAAAATGGCCCAGCCGATTTCGATGAAACTTGGTATGTGGGGGTATTTTCGGGTCAGGACCAACATAGGCCTATTAATTTGTCCGTGCGAGGTCAACTTTTCACGTGCCGAGGTCAAATCTGTTTTTACGCCGTTTTGCGCTAATATATTTCAGTTCGGTGCTTACAAATCGATTCGAAACAGCGCGAATAATAACATGCCAGTCATAATAATGACACTATGAGAATCTTTCGTGTTTCCTCTTTCCAACGATATATAATATGTATGTATCCGTTTTAGTTATCTGCCTCAATTATTAAGAAGAAGTGGTACGATCTTCTATCAGGGTAAAAACAATGCGTAACTTCTATGACGTCGTTAGAGGTCATAAAGTTAGATCACGTTAACTCTTCTCCGGCCGATGCATTTGACTGTTTCAGACGTCTTGGCGATATCTCGGACACCGATGGTAATTTATCTTTACGTTGAAACTTGATAATTAATGAGCGTGTGTATATGAGGCGCGTTTATATACTTCAGTGGAAATCAAATCGGGTTAAACTGGCGGATTTTTACGGACGAAATTTGATGCATAGGGTATCTCGGTATCCGATGGGCCGATTTCCCGGTATCCGCTTGGCCGATTTCCACCATTTTTGGGGTGTTGGTCCACCTGACCTTGACCTTCAAAATGGTAAATTCAAGGTCAAATCGGGTAAAACCGGATGGATTTCGACGGGTACTTTTGTCGGGTACTTTTGTTCGGGCACTGTGTTTTGGACGGGTCAAATCGTGACCCCACTTGACCTTGGCCTTCAAAATAGACAATTCAAGGTCAAAGCCCGGACGAAGTCGGGTCACCTTCTAGTTATATATATTTTGGAAGATCTGTTTGTTTGTTTGTTTGTTTGTTTGTGTGTGTGTGTGTGTAATCGATGAACTCGAAAACGGCCGACCCGATTTCGATGAAACTTGGCATGTGGGGGTATTTTCGGGTCAGGAGTAACATAGGCCTATTGATTTTCAGATCCGAGGTCAACTTTTCACGTGCCGAGGTCAAATCTGTTTTTACGCTGTGTTACGGGACTTTCATTTGAGTTCGGTGCTTACAAATCGATTCGAAACAGCGCGAATAATAAAATGCCAGTCATAATAATAACACTGTGAGAATCTTTCGTGTTTCCTCTTTCCAACGATATATAATGCGTATGTATCCGTTTTAGTTATCTGCCTCAATTATCAAGAAGAAGTGGTACTATCTTCCATCAGGATAAAAACCATGCGTAACTTCTATGACGTCGTTAGAGGTCATAACGTTAGATCACGTTAACGCTTAACCAGCCGATGCATTTGACTGTTTCAGACGTCTTGGCGATATCTCGGGCACCGATTGTAATTTATCGTTACGTTGAAACTTGATAATTAATGAGCGTGTGTGTATGAGGCGCGTTTATATACTTGAGTGGAAATCAAATCGGGTTAAACTGGCGGATTTTTACGGACGAAATTTGATGCATAGGGTATCTCGGTATCCGCTGGGCCGATTTCCCGGTATCCGCTGGGCCGATTTCCACCATTTTTGGGGTGTTGGTGTTTGACCCCACCTGACCTTCAAAATGGTCAATTCAAGGTCAAAGCCCGGACGAAGTCGGGTCACCTTCTACAATGTCAAATCGGGTAAAACCGGATGGATTTCGACGGGTACTTTTGTCGGGTACTTTTGTTCGGGCAGTGTTTTGGACGGGTCAAATCGTGACCCCACTTGACCTTGGCCTTCAAAATAGACAATTCAAGGTCAAAGCCCGGACGAAGTCGGGTCACCTTCTAGTTATATATATGTGTAGTAATCGTATAGTATTTGAAATGGTGGTCATATTTAGACATTCTTAATTTCAGAAGTTAACAACCTTGTCTTATTTTGTGGAATTTATATTATTGTTGGTGCCAGGGATGAGAACGGTTACATAAAGTAGATACGAAAACGAACAGCTATGATATCCATGAAACTGGTCAGTTTCTGCTTACATGCAATGACATATACAGCCATTCGTTGCTTGGCTGCCGGCGGTAGTGAGATATATAGGCGAGTATATACTTACATGCAGTGAACTACGGTTATTCCTTTATTGGCTCCCCGCTGTAGTGCCTGTATGTGATGCAGTAACGCTAGGAAGGACTCGGCTGATCCTGGAAGATCCGAACTCTCGTTCCAGTCATTGTAAATCACCTGCGTCACAATCTGCACCTCACCCGCGTCCTTAGAATAGGAAGCACAAATTAACAGAGTTTCATATCTGTAACTTAGACTTTGTAGTTGTAGCAAAATTAATGCCGATGTAAATATAATGACGAGAGTTGCTTTAGATCAACACATTATAGTGTGTTGTAACTTTGTCGTCAATTCGGAAAACCCGTTGTTTAAAAAAAAGTTTATGTCCGAGTTTCACGATTAATTTCTGTTCATTTTTTTTTTGCTTCCTGACGAGTTCTATGCGCATGCACGATCGTATTAGGATACGAATGCGATAAATAAGTGGTCCATTAAATGCTTTGGAAGTAAGAAATCTCAGTATATCTCGTTCATATCGATCGCATAATTATGTTATGTGCATAACTTTACTGGTGACATAATACTGCGTCAAACGGCCACTGTTAGCGACATACATTCAACTATGTTATGTGAATATTCACAACAACAACACATATAAATCTACGACAAAGCACACGTCGGAGGGAGTCGCTTGAATTAATATCAGGTCGACATGATATTGTGAATGCAAAACATATTGTGGATTAAAACTGACATACGAATTATCCTGAGGTTGGCATTTGTTTATAATAATACTATATATATCTTATTTCGATATATCGAAATCTTATTTCGTTTTATCGATATCTTTGTTCGTTACATCGAAATCTTATTTCGTTATATCGGTATCTGATTTTGTTATAACGATCTCTTTCGTTATAACGAAATCTTATTTCGCTATAACGATATCTTATTTCGCTATAACGAAATATTATCTTTCGTGGTCCAACATCTATTATTCGTAAATACATCAAAATTGTTTCTTAGATATCCCCAAACCAGTGAAAAAGACACATATCAAGTTACCTATTAAACACAACACTTATCTATTTTAGTTAACGTATTTAATACTTAGACATTCAGCGTTCTGAGTTTCTAATCGCTCCATTGACTCTAAAACATGAAATTATCCCTCAGTGTCATTGACACTTTTATTTTGTATAGCCACGCATATTGTATTTCCACTGACCACTTAATGTCCATTTAACATATACTATGTATTGTATATCTTCTCAATCACTTTTTTATGCAGCTTATTTAGATTAAAGAAATGCAATGCCAAAATGTTATGAATATCATCAACAGTTGACCCAACAAACTGGTCCAATATTTTTGAGAATGTTCGTAGAAAGATTGCAGAAATATCAAAACCATTACATGTCAGCAAATTGTTAATTATAATTCGCTACATCATCCCATATTTTGAAGAAAGCATTGGAACACACACTTTATTCCTCATACATGTATCTGATCCAAATTGTGGCACGTATGTTATGTGTTAATGAATTGCATGCATACATCTCAACACAATATAAATACACAGGACGACACAAGTGTCTTTGTTCCGAGTGCCCTCGCGGAAGGATAGTGGTTAGAAGGAACTAAATAAGTAGAATTACGTCCCTTTCGTTTTTACATGGTGACTCGAATACGAGTCAAACACATTATGGCACGCGATTGGCGTATAATATTTCAATAATATTTACAAATTTAAAAGATATAATACATATGGCATGTATAAATGTGGGTATTCCTAGTCTGAAGTGCGTTCGTGTCCAAACATTGACGGGAGAATAATGCAGGGAATTTGTTTTCATCAGCAGTTCAAATTTTGTGCAAAAAGTGGGGTAGTGTGGAAAACGCGTGTTGTAAAATTGAAAAAGGCGTGGTCAGGATAGTACTCATACATGGCAAAAGATGCGCGAAGGGTTGGGCTTCACGAAATTTACGATTTCGTGCAATTCGTATGTAGCAAATTTAGTGGGCGGGGCCAAATATTAACACTGAGGCCTATGGAAAACATTTGGTTCCTTCTAACCTAAAGCAAAAAAATCGAGTTTTTCGTATTTCGGCATATGATGGAGAAATATGGTGGACTATCACATCGTTGTTGTTAGATTGACGAATCATACATAGCTAGACATTATACTACACCGGATTTTGATTTTATGGCCATTTTCGCGGCGTTGAGAATAATTGCACCTGATGACTTCACTGAGATTTTCGCACATTTATCGTCATTATGTATCTGGTGTGCTCCTTTAAGAGGGGAACCACTTCACATCGATACCTTTATATATTGGTGGATAACTGACCATCGAGAAATACTCGTTATCTCGAATAGTTTTAACGCTGTAGCTGCCAACTTGTCGACCACACGGGAATTCCATAGCTTTCATATACGGGGGGGGGGTATAAAAATCCGCCATTTATTCATAAACCCGGGAAGTTCAGTTTAACGAAGGATATAATCTGAAAGAGGAGTAACATACATTGTCTATGCCGTTCAATGCATGCGCGTCGTGGACATTAAAGGCATATTCTGCTCGATTAATTACCATTTATTACCCAAATTTTCACCAATTTTGAGACATTTTCCAAATATGGCAAATCTCGGTTTGTGGTGATCACGAGACACCCATGATTTTTAATATTGAACTGCTGACGACACTGATCCATTCTCGAATATTACCTCTTTGATTAATGAACGGATGTTTCCATAATTGCCAACAATAGGGGAAATTTCCGTCAAAATTTTCCTGCTAAATGAGCCATCTTTGGAACTAGTGGGGTTAAAATAACAAACATTTCTGGAGAATGAGATCAAAGTGATGTATAAAATCAGTTTTATTTAGCATAGATATGACCCAGCTTTACGCTGAGGTAGTATGGATTACGTGGGGTCAGTTTTCCCCATCGCTTAAGGTTAGAAGGAACTCAATAAGTAGAATTACGTCCCTTTCGTTTTTACATGGTATCTCGAATGCGAGTCAAAACAATTCTGGCACGCGATTGGCGTATAATATTTCAATAATATTTACAAATTTAAAAGATATAATACATATGGCATGTATAAATGTGGGTATTCCTAGTCTGAAGTGCGTTCGTGTCCAAACATTGACGGGAGAATAAGGCAGGGAATTTCTTTTCATCAGCAGTTCAAATTTTGTGCAAAAAGTGGGGTAGTGTGGAAAACGCGTGTTGTAAAATTGAAAAAGGCGTGGTCAGGATAGTACTCATACATGGCAAAAGATGCGCGAAGGGTTGGGCTTCACGAAATTTACGATTTCGTGCAATTCGTATGTAGCAAATTTAGTGGGCGGGGCCAAACATTAACACTGAGGCCTATGGAAAACATTTGGTTCCTTCTAACCTAAATACAAGCTGCACATCATTTCAGCCAAACCTTGGCTGTTTATTTCACACCGGTTTCTGGGATAACCTGTGTGTCGACTGAGAACCTGTGTGTCAATTGAGGAGAACACACGGAGGATTTGTGTAAATGTTAGCCCAAGCGACATTTCGAAATAACGACGGCTTTGTTGTTTATTTCGAGGAATAATACCGCATCATATGAATTCAGCCCAAATATATTGACAGGTGTCAAGGGTCTAACTCTATACTGAGCAATAAAAAACTAATATTAATAAATACCGAGTATATTTAATTTAACGCCAATGGGTCGTTTATGTGCGTTTAAGAGTGTATTTATGCCTAAAGCAAATTGAAATAACGATCTTAAAATGAATTGGCCTGTATATTTTATTAGTTATCAGGGTTACCAGGGTCGTAGTTGCATAAATTACAATATATTTTATGTTTATGCTAAGATAACTTGATCGGTATTGAGGTTAACACAAATCCCATATATGGAAATTCCAAATATGGAAAGTGACGTGCGCAAAACAGCTGCATCTCGGTTATCTGGGTCAGATATATTTATAGCGTCGAAGCGAAGAAATGTTGTTGTCAAATTCCACGTCTGAATACGCGTCTTATTCTCACTTATACCGTGTTTATATCAGTTTGATTCTATGTGTTGTTGTGTATTGTATTACTTTGATCAAGGTTGCGCTTTTGTTATTCTCACAAAAGGTAAATTTGATGCGTGTTTGATGCGTGTTTACATTTCAAAATTGCGTCGGCCATGTACAGTAACACTAACAGTGCGACGGAATTCCACATTCCTTAATTACGAGACTAATTTATCGAATGAGGTCAAATTCTCGCATATAACAAGACTCGTATGTTATTCTGCACCATTCTGACGAGTGCCGAATTTCATTTCGCATTATTTTCGTTTTTATCGAAAAATAATCGTTCTCTATGCCTATGCCATGGACTGGAGATTCCCATGTAAATTTTTTCAACCAAAAAAAATTCATTGTTTTGCCAATTTCAAGCTAGTTTATAGCATGGTCATGGCATAATTTGGCCTAGCGAGTGTCGGTAGACGTTTCTTGAGTGTGCACAACAAATTTTGGTCCCAACGAAGCAGGCTAAAATCCTGAAATTTGTCAATTTTACTTTGCGTGTGAAGAAAATATTCATTTAAACTTCCAAAATTGGTTGAAATATGCTCAACAACATTCAGTTGAATGGTGACATTATTTATAGTCACCGACTAACTTCCACGATGAATCAAATTTGTTTTTATTGGTGACAATTATGTCGCGAGAGATAAAAATGTAAATTTTTTAAAGAAAATGTTAAATTTTAGCTCATTTTAAGACTTTTATTGCTTGTAGATCGGTGTTAATTATCTTCGTCAATGATGTCATGTCACGCTTGTTAATAATTCATTTGTTCGGAAATACTTATTGGGGGTCGAAATGTATAAAATTTAACTACCACCACTTCCAAAAACAACACCGATAAACAATAACGCTCTTTGTTCCATGCAATGGAAATGGCTATTTATTGTCCTGATATCAGTGATATAAATGAATGCCTAAAATTAGTATTATCCTGAAATAAATTTATGCCACTTTGGCGAACATGGGAACCACGGTACAATTTATGCCATTTAGGCACACTTCAGAGTGAAATCAGGGCTTATATTTCGGCGAGAATCCAAATCTAGATTCTCGTAAATATTCTCGCAAATTACCCTGGATTCTCGTGAAAAAGTATATATGGATTCTCGCAAAATCAGATGAAATATATGCCCTGGAAATATAGCAAATCGTTTAATGCTTTAGAATTTTTGTTTTCGGAGATTTATATATATGCTTAAAGACATATTATGGACTTGTTATGGACTTTTGCGGGTGCGAGAAATTGATAAGTTAGTGCTCAGGCACTTTGCCAACCTGGGGAATGTTATCATTCTACTAACATCACTGAAAATTTCCAAAACAATCTGCCACACCACTTCATAGAGAACATCATCTGAACTACTCCAACTCCAAATTGTAAATATTTACATCTCGATTCGGGGCGCAACTATCGGCTATAATTAAACAAAAATGATTTCGCCATCGAGAGTCATTGCATTTAACTAATATATAAGAATGACGTTGTGTATCATCCATTTGGATTAATATTCGTAACGAATAACTACTTTGAGAAAGATTATTCTTAATTTCTATTTGATCACTCTGCCCGGTGTCTGCCGGAGTGTTTCACATCACTTTAATCAAGGAAGACTGTTCAGAAAAACTGCATTTCAAGAAATCGTTCAATGCTTTAGAATTTTGGTTTTCGGAGATTTATATATATGCTTAAAGACATATTATGGACTTGTTATGGACTTTTTCGGGTGCGAGAAATTGATAAGTTAGTGCTCAGGCACTTTGCCAACCTGGGGAATGTTATCATTCTACTAACATCACTGAAAATTTCCAAAAAAAATCTACCACCCCACTTCATAGAGAACATCGTTTGAACTACTCCAAATTGTAAATATTTACATCTCGATTCGGGGCGCAACTATCGGCTATAATTAAACAAAAATGATTTCGCCATCGAGAGTCATTGCATTTAACTAATATATAAGAATGACGTTGTGTATCATCCATTTGGATTAATATTCGTAACGAATAACTACTTTGAGAAAGATTATTCTTAATTTCTATTTGATCACTCTGCCCGGTGTCTGCCGGAGTGTTTCACATCACTTTAATCAAGGAAGACTGTTCAGAAAAACTGCATTTCAAGATCACCAAACAACTTTCCTTTTTAGGGCCACCACATCTTTCCAAAGATGTACTTGTTCCATTTTGCTACCAAAGACCGAAAAATGTCGTTAAACTAGAGATCCAAATACCCACTAAGGGCCCCTATATCTTGAAATATTAAAGACCAAGAATGTCGTTAAATTATAAAGACCGAAAAATGTCGTTAAACTAGAGATCCAAATACCCCCTATATCTTGAGATATTATAATGACCGAAAAATGTCATTAATCTATTAAAGACCGAAAAATGTCGTTAAACTAGAGATCCAAACATCCCCATCCCCTATTTTTTTAGACAATTAAGAACGAAATATGTCGTTACACCATTAATACATAATTTGTGTTTATGAAAGTCTGGCACCCATTAGCAGTTTGTTTTCGGTACATTTTAATATTCATTGGAACGTAAACAATTATTCGCTGACAGAAATCATGTTAATATCGCCTTTCGTTACTGGTTTCCTCGACTCAAATATTTCTCACTGCTCAATACTTATAATTAAAAAAAATGTTCTGTGTTTTGTGTCACTTCTTAATAGCATTATGTATTCTGCTATTGACAAGAAACAAAGTTGCAGTATACCTTAAAAGTACGGAAGGCCTTGGTGGGTATCCTGTGAACATATTTCCACCTGTCAAAAACCGCTACAAACGAAAATAATATTCAAATATAGACATACTTTGTTAATATACAAATGAGAAATATCTCATAAACAGTATGTTATTGTCGTAAATTTGACGATTGTTATGTAAACAAAGCATAAAAAGTTACTTTCTTGGTGTTTCTTTATATTATGATGGTAAACATAAAGAGCGTTCTTTGTTGCTCAATTCCTTATTTGGAAATAATAAAGAGCGTTTATACCATTTGTGTGTGATTAGCCAGTAGCATTGTGCTGCCTTCTATAACACAATCAGACTCTTGTTTAGGTAAAATTTAGTAGGTCTTTATGTGAGCATGATGTTTACGCGATAGTGATCGTATATTTGAACCAAAATGTATGCGTTTTAATATTTTTCTGTTTACGGTGTTTGGAACAAATATGAATATTTTCGACAACTAAGCCCCCTCGTCCCTTTAATATAATTAATATAACATCCCTCATCCAATAATCTCCAAATTGCATATCTAATTTCAATCCTAGTTACACGTCACGCCGCCCCTCATCATTTGCCAATTGTACACCCTTTTTTGCTGCTGCTGCAACTGTTCAATTTCTTTAAAAATTATTGAAAAAATGGCCCTCCCGCCCGCCGACATTTACCTCTGATTTTTTTTTATCATCGGTCCGCACCAAACTTGAGCACACGTCCCTATATAATATACCTATTTAAACCGAGTATACACGGTGGTGTAATAGATCAACCGTTAATTTAACCGTTTAGGTAGCATATTTCCACGTATACGTTATCACGACAAATCCCTGCTGATCTGTTATTAATGAACCAAACACTTAACATGTCAACACACTCTGGCCCGCCAATGCTACAGTGTATAAACGTAACGGGGCAAATATGCACATTATATTGGCAGCTAACGAGAGCATTCATCATCAGCAATCTGCTCACCCCTTTTAGCCGATACGATAGAAACTAAACGATTTGTTACTTCTAATTACCCGTACTTAATTACACTACTTGCGTGTTAATAAAGTACGACCCCATTACCACTAAAGGTGAAACATGGGATTTAGAACATTAATATTCACTCTTACATAGTTCCACATTCAAGGTGTAATCGTATGTCAGTTGTAACGTTGTGAAACCGCAACCGAACTGAATTATTCTATGCTAAATAGTTCATGGCTGACCTGATGCATGCTTCTTAGTTTTCCTGTTGAGTTCTATCGTTCCGCTGTGGCACAAGTGCGCCAACTCGAGCGTTGAATGTAAATACATTTGAGAGTGAATGCGATGCTTCATCTATGGAAAGCCGAGAGAGTTATGTAGAATATATGAAATATATTTGCGGATAACACTAGCTGCACTGGTTCAATAATTTATGAACTGGATTTGACATAAATGCCCATTCTTAGTTATATTAGTTGTTAAATTGACAGTTGCCTTCGCACTTCAGTGGCTTCCTATGACCTTGACCATTTGCCACGATTTCACCACTGTTATACACATGTATTCACATTGTGAAATAACTTGTCCGATATGATTCAAAATGTTTGATCAAACAAACAAAAAATCAATATTTTTATTGCGAATGACCTTGACATTTATATATTACCTTGACCCATTCGACGCATAACAAGTGGTTCAAAAAGATGGGGGCCTTGGATTCTTGATAATTTAATTTTTTAAGTCAAAGTGTGCGGATGTTACAACCCATGGTTCACTGATGATGTTTCCAACATCAAAGACGTGGGCGTACAATTTCTGTTAACTTTTCCAGGCATCCGACACCAACAAAAAAAAATAACTGAACGTATTCATTGTTTTCAACTCGTGGTGAGAATGTTGCATGAGACCAAACAATCGAATTTTAATACTTTATTCACTAATGCCAATCAAAAGAAGATATTTGATGAAATGGCCAGTAATCAAGCGTTCCATCTAGAACTTAAAACACACCTTGTCCTTCTGTGCTTCCAACTGCAACAAACAAATAAAAACATTATATCGTCCACTTGTTAGCTTCAAGACACATGTTTCAGTCCAATATGAATTTTATTTATCTTCGTACAGCTGTGCATAGTTTTAACGACGCACATTTTAAATCTCCTACTCTGTATTTTAAATTCTCAGTTGCTAATGATTGTGTTGAGCAATTGTTTTGATTGTGATTGTTTTGTGTCTTTTAATATAAAGAGCATTGAAACTAATTTATGTCTGATGCGTTTTAATATTTATATATATTAATAATAATAAGATAGCAAACGGGGTGTTTGTTTCTTGCTGGATATTCCCTTCCCCGCGACTAGAACGTTGTGCAGAAAGAGACAGAGAAAGTCAAAAATATGTTGACCTCAAAATAGAAAGTGCAAACATGTTTTAGACGACTTAGTGTGATTGCACTAGTTATTGCAGCTACTGGTACAGTTATCAAAATGTTAATACGTGGCTAAAACAGATAACACAAAGTATCGCACCATATCATCTACAGAAGGCAGCATTGTTAGGCACGGCATATATACAAAGATGAATCACCAACATAAAGACAGTATCGTAACGGAAGAACCACAAATCAGCCCGATTGTATGGTTACCACAGTGGCCTGTGTCATATGCAATCACTGGTGAATGGTGATGATAAGTAAACAGTAAAATATTAATAATAATACTAATAATAATATGCTGTATATTATCTCTGAGCAAAGATTACGTATAAAACCCGATTTTATAATCTCAGTGGGTAGAAAATGTATGACGGATATGGCCTTGACCTCTGGAGGATCCATAGCTGGTGTCAGAAGAAAGCAGACCAAGGGAAGCAACCAATACCAATGCAATTATAGACTCACAGCAAGACCCACAATAGGCATATTTTACCACCAAAACACTATCCGTTGCCATGGAAACACACATTTCACACTCTAAGCTACACTGTCCCAGTGTATCCCAGCCCTGATATAAACTTCAGATTATGAGCTTTCAGAAAAATCTTTTGTAAAATTTGCCTACCACATTGGTACCATTTATCATTTTTGGGGAGCCTAGCTCATGGACTATATATTTGACGAGTAAACACTGGTATAATGCAAGAAACATTTTAAGTTATATGTTGTCCCATGTTCCCAAAGATGGGTTGTTTTGTTGCTCATGACCAGAAGAAATGTTCTGATTACACCATCAGTCGCAGTCTCCACACGGGGAGATTATAGCTCATCCCGGGTGGAAAGTCAAGAACATGCAAAAAGTTTAATTTGGATGACCTTGACCTTAGCACACGAACTTGACAATGTGACCTCTTATTCCCCGCGATAGTTTCAGCGTCATCATTTGTATTACGAGTTTTAACACTTTACCCAACAGAAGGGCCCTCTGCCAATGCATTCTCTTATATATGTGAGTCGACCATAGGTCGCCTCGCATATATAAGAGAATGCATTGGCTTAACACATTAAAAAATTATAAAATTGTTAAAGAATGTAAGAAAAAATGGTAAAAAGTGTTAAAAAAAGATTTTTTTTAGGCCAATGCATTCTCTTATATATGCGAGGCGACCTATGGTCGACTCGCATATATAAGAGAATGTATTGGCACAGGGCTAACTGTAACTATCACAATGTGGTCAAGGAGCCGGTTCCAATGATATCCATATGTGTATGGTTTTATTTAGACAGACCGAAGATATTTTAGGCTGTTGAAGCTTTATTTGGCGGGTTTTGGCCGGTTTGTTGGGTAAAGGGTTAACAATTATATTCATATGCAGGTGCACATCATTGATTATATTTTACTTTGTACAGTTTCTCTACGATATTTGTCTCCTCTGGCATGGTAACAGACTATTTACATGTTCTTACCACTTGTGGTTACTACAATAGGCCTAGTCAGATCCGTCATACAACAGCCTTCAAAATGATATATAGAAACCCCTTCTGTACGCATGTGCATTAAATCGAAAAAATATGGGGTCTCTGTCGCTCTCCTTATATGAACAAAGCCATTAACATATAACACATACAACAAGCAGACTTACAAGATTCACAGACTGCAATCGATACAAATCCGGTTCAGCTTTATATGGCCGGTTCGGCAATATTATCCGGTTCGATTGTACAAAATACGTCTTTTTCAAATGTCCTGTTATTTTTCTCAGAATCTCAACTTGAGATTGTCAGTCGTACAATAATATGATCACCCACCTGGTCGGCGAACTGCATTTTGAGTTCTCTGGTTGAGAAATATTCACATTCCTCCTCGGATTGGCAGGACATGGTGACGCTCCCGCATCTCATAGATTTTTTCTCCGCTGGCCAATACTTTTCAAATGACTGCAAAGGGAAGCGATATGTTGGTAAACCGAACTGTTCATTTCAACTGTTCAAAGATCCGAGAATATGCCACGAACAGACCAAGATAACAGTGACGTCATGTACGTTTTGATTTAGTGCTGATTATCCATGGAAACCCATCGCTCGCTAAAACCGAATAATGCAGATTCGACATTAACCGTAATGTCGATAACTTGAGTTCCGACAAAAATTAATACTTTACTAGTTTGCATAAGAATGAGAAGATGATTAACCCAAAAACACTGGTGTCATCAGGTATCGGTACATTATCAGAGTGAAATAAGGAGGAAGTACGTTCCATTGCAGTCGTGTACTGTATGGCAAACACGTGTGGAATGTTTAGTATTGTGCATATATATATTGAATTTGTTATTGCTATAAAAGCAGCATTAAGCTGTACAGTTGTTTCGCTTGTTGATGGGTGTGGTCATATCAGCCATTATAGTATATACCACGACCTCATATATATTACTGATGGAGGAACAGAGTCTACACATGTGATAATGGGTTAGTGATACCATAATACTATACCAATTCACACAATAACTACCGATCTCCTGTAAATGACCAACCATGTCGACAAATTATCGAGAAGTTAAGGGTCATATGCATGTTTTGCCAAAATTTCCTGGTATTTATAAATGGATTTTCTCAAAATCTGTCAGGAATGTATTTGTGAAATTTGGTATAAGCGATTATTGTGATACAATATCTAAGAAACCAAGAACAATTGGTTATTATAATCTCATTTACTTCACATTTATGGCATGGCTAATAATAAACATATCACCGTTTTCAGGTACCAAGATTCTCTATACATTATATTTCTTTCAAAAGTGCAGTTCAAATATCCATGGTATCACATCTGAAGATCGTGAGAGGAGACTTAATTATTCTTTATTTGTGAAAGTTACTGATCATTTTCACTTAGAAAGACAACTACCCACAAATAATTTTCTATCTTTGAGAATTTTCGTCATTCAATGATACATTGGGCTGATATGAGTTATGGGTCATGGCTTCATAAACAATTTAAGCTCACCACCATATCTCGTACCACTGTGGCCTAATTTACAGTTGGTTATGCACTGCTTGTGTGGACCACACTGCATATCAACATCTGTTTTCATTGGGCTGGAATAATTGTGACTGCTTTATTCTTCATTATAATATATGGGGGTATGACACTATATTATGCAATTAAAAACCTAACTCCACATAATGATACAAATGACGCATCCTCTCATGGAGCCAAAACAATAAGCTGTTTGTTGATTGTATATTTTTCGTGAAATTATTAATTATTCTAGCAGTTCGTGGTACTAAAAGGGACAACAAAGAAAATAATATTTAATTTGTCACCTCCTAATAATTGCTCAGATTCTGCTGATAATGATGATGATGATATGTGAAATTCAAGATTTTTTCCCAGATAGATCCAGAGTAATTCTTTGTTGAAAATCTCTTGCCATATTTGGCTGTAATTATGCAAAACGTGCATATCCATCTTAACCGAATGATCGATCACTGGATTGCTTCTGGTGGTCTATTGTGCAAGGAATATCAATAGCAATTGTGGCAGTATAGCATAAATGCCAACTTACTTCATGAAAAGACTTGGAGCTTGTAATTGTACTTGACTGGTTCCCAGACTATAAACCTCACCAATGCTCTGCACCTGTTTGTTGTTAACGTTATTGCGTAATTGCAAATTTCACGTTATACAGCGATAGTGGGGTATATGTCGTAACCTAAATCCTGGACTGTTCAATCAATGCTCGTCATGCAAACAGGACGGTAGGGTGTATATACACCATGGCAAACGATTCATTATGTTGAATATTATTGTCATACGACGCATTTACTGTGTGGACATATACTGCATTCATGATTCACGCGAAATTAGCCCACTTCAATTTGAATAATGTGATATAGCAGAGACATAATGTGGAACTTTTTTGTGGCGTCTATTTTGACCCATGTAACTCAAATACAAAATACATTTTCAGTGTGCGATGTTCGGCCGGAAATAACGTTTTCTGAATCTAGTATTGTAGCGTGCATGGAATACAAACACACACCATTTTCAAGCAGTCCGTCGTATAAAATGACATGTATCACCAGGTGTGATATTCCGGTTCTCTGCCTTGCATCATCAAGACCAGGTGGCGCTTTATACACTTTCGGAATCTGCAAATTCCCCGCCGTGCACCATTTGCAACATGTGTCGCTCATATTCATCATCACCACGAGTTGTCGTTCATATACTTACGGGATCTTCCAGGTCTCCGCCGTGCATCATCACCACCAGGTGGCATTCCATATCGTGTAGCAGACGATAGAAATCTTCGGTCGTGTCCGGAAGTGGCGTCTGAGTCACCAGAAATCCGTTCCTTTCTCGGAACGACTGCAAAGGAAAAGAGTGAATTATAATTGAATCATAACGCGTGATTGTTCGAAGCTCGAAATTAGTCAGCGACTATAGACATGCGCATCTGATTAAAATATAGAAGAGAATCAGATTATTTTTCGAAACAAATTAGACTGTAAACCCGAACAAATCTTGGAAGATATTCGAAAAATGTCAAAGTCAGGCTAGAAATCCAATCTTCATACAAAGCTGGGGTAATATCACTCCTTGCGCTCCAAACATATAATGTGACATTCCAATCGACACATGTCCGACCGATTAATTCGATAAGAGCAAACACCACAGTTCGCGGTTGTTACGAAACGGTGGGGTTATAAAAAGAGCGTTTTCGGAAATTATCAGAGAGCTGTGAGGGAATCTGCACGTTGAGTTCTCCGTAGTTCTATGTTTACTGGTAATCGCTGAGCGATCAACAACTGTCGACCAGTTACCCTCGATGGTAACATGTGAATTGTGGAGAAGAGAGGAAAATGGGACGAAGGATAACAATTAATGTTGTTCGCCGACAATGAACACTCATGCTAAGACATTTCCTTCACACATAATGATATCCCAAAGGGCTCTCTACCCCACACCATGCTCTAGTTTGATGCTACACCGTTCAATGTTACAGTGATAATAACTTAGGACTCACATCGATGAACACTGCGTTGATATAGTTGCTGCTGTAACCAGACATCGATAAATACGGTCGGAAGTCTTCGGCTGGAGTTAGAAACAATTTTCGCTGTGTTCCCAATCGTATTTAATAAAATTATAAATCAGTTTTACAATAACATTACATGTTTATCTCTATCAATATCAATCTTTATCATTCCAAATAATCTCTTTGACAGAATATTAATATCGCCCGGCATGGTGTGTGTATAGGTCATATAGGTAAGAACTACATCAATGTAGTATATATATGTGCCCTACATGTATAATGCCTCGGATTGAAACATTATTTATCCCTGATTTGACGTTCCTTTATTCCAAAGCCAATATTTGAATTTATTTATTTATTATAGTGACATTATGTATATAACTATAACATCCGGCCCATAGGGCATATAAGTCACTTTGAACACGATAAACAATTAATTATTTGTGCACATGTGTGGATTTTGAAAGTTTTGATTGTCTTATGTCATAAGCCTCTGAAATAAATTTAGCACTATATACAGGGAACTTGTTTATACAGTGAACCATAACATCGACGTCGGTTTCTAGGTGGTGTATATCACCAACACGAGTCATTAGCGTACTGTGGACATCTTCGTAAACACGACAACGGACAAAGAAGTGTAATTCATTCTCAACGTCTCCCGTATCACATATCATGCACACGTGTTCGGCTACTTCCTCACCACGAAATCGTCCAGTTTCGATCCTCAGAGGCAATATACCACAGCGGAATTGTCCCAGCAATGATCTCTGACGTCTCGTTAAAACGGGCGAAGAAACA
This sequence comes from Siphonodentalium dalli, assembly GCA_032622095.1. NCBI lineage: Eukaryota > Metazoa > Mollusca > Scaphopoda > Gadilida > Siphonodentaliidae > Siphonodentalium > Siphonodentalium dalli. The sequence goes on along the minus strand of CP136065.1, from coordinate 43,859,835 downwards.
TAGCTTTCTAACATGAGTTCATTCTTTAATATAATGTACGTTCGCAGCTTTCTCAGTCTGGTAATGTCGGTTAGCCATTGATTCTGCGATATTTCATTGAGTTGAGATGTCAATATATCTAAGTCACACGTTTTCAAATAGTCACAAATTTCTGGTAGCTTCGCCTTAGTTAATATTTCTTTTATTCCATTACACCAGTTGTCCCTTTTATTTGAGAAAAACTCCACCATAAAGACATGCTTTGTAACTCGAGAGTGGTCCATTTTAATAAGTCTATTCCAAAGTCTGACTTCGTATAACCATCTCCGATGCATAGATGATTTCCAGGCAAATAAGTGTAACTGTGATATGCATATTACTTATACGCTTGTGACATACGACCTGACACAATATAAGATACTCACGGGGAAGAATTTTCTTATTTCGTGTTTTGTGATAGTTGTCAGTCATCTTTGCAGTACTAAAGTCATCAATGACGTTCCTCCGAGACAGCCTATGGATAATCTACAAAGGCAAATTAATTGTTCATACGATACAACTAAATATCATGTTGTGTGTTTCGCACATTGTCGTGTGATTCTTTATACATGCTCGATATTTCACAAAAGTGACTTTTATTGGAATAACGGACAAAGCTATGATTATTGTTCTTTGATAGCATAGTAAATAGATAATTTTCTGGATCAATCAGGGGTTGGGGGTCGGAATAATTTTTCAGGCACGTATGCTGATTTTTACCTTTCGATCCTTGTTGGGACCCACCCACCCCCGCGTCCAAATTATTTTCCGTTTTCGGCAGTTTTGTTGACCATTTTTTGACAAACACCCCCCCCCCCCCCGTTTAACACTAAAATAGAGATTTGCAGGGGGAAATTCACTGTAAACAGCTGTATTTGAATTGATAAGCATACTATGTGTCATGGATGTTAACATTGACATGTAAATAGGAACGAGTCATTGTGGGGTCATTCGGCCAAATAAAACATGGCTGTCAGCGGCCATCTTGGATTTCAAAATTTGCAACAAAATACAACAAGATAACTGCCTGCAGACAGTTTAGCAGTTAGAATTACATTATTTCTCTTATTCTAAGGTGTTTTAAGCCAAACTGATTGCAAAATCAGTCAACAAAAATCTTGCAGGAACAAAATTTTTGAGTTACAGAAAAAATCGTTTGTTGGTCCCATCGACCATCAACCCACCCCGGCATACGTGCCCGGAAAAAATTTGCCCCGCCCCCCCCCCCCCCCCCGGATCAATATTGAAAATAAACCTAGCATTGAGGCCGATAGTCTTTGATGAACTTTTTACGGATTAACATGCACTGGTGCATGTCTAGAAACGGGCAGCACAATGAGACAAATATCTGAATCAATATTGTAAATGCGAAGCCAAATGTCGTACTGTGTGGTGTTGGTGGTACTGGTACACCTTGTTACATTTGTATTACTGTACCCGATTCTGTTTTGCAGGTATGTTCAAATCGGATGTTAAGTGTCATCGAACCAAAGGGGCGTGACACCAGAATGTGATATCACGAATTTATTGGTACATGTCACATGCACGTTCCTTTTATATTGATGTTCCATCTAAGAATAATAGAACGTTAAAATGAAGACATTGGGCACAGGTGTGGGACATTCGATATTCGTTTAATAGCGTATACAATAGAACGCCTAAACTGAACACAAAGGTCAGGTCGAATATGTGACCCGCCATATCAAATCCGGTCGTAAGTCGGGATTTTTTTTACCCTGTGCCAATGCATTCTCTTATATATACGAGTCGACCATAGGTCGCCTCGCATATATAAGAGAATGCATTGGCCTAACAACGTTTATGTCCGTGTACCAGAGGACATCTGAATTGAACAGCGCGATCGCGGGTCTAATGCCAAGGCGACTGTCGTTCGTAGCGTATGGTGTCATGTTATGGAAGTCGCATATCTGCCTGGTTAGCATGCTTGATGCCCTGATCCCCCAATATGGTATTAAGGAAAAGAAAGTTTTACAACATATGGAATATAATCATATATACACAATGACCCTCGTGATCACAGTGATGTATTACCATCACCATCATCCTAATATAACCATCATCGGCGTCGTCGTCGCCTTCGTCGTCTATCATAATCAACTGATGATAACGCCCCCAGTTGGTGCCATCCTAGACATATTACTGCGTCACGGTAGTACATGACCTATATTCTCTGCAGTACCCCCCCCCCCCCAGTTGGGGGTAGTCTAGGCATATTGTTGCGTCATGGTCTATTTGTATACCCTAATTAGCATAATTTTAGGTCACTCCCTATGAATGGTGTATTATCTACATGTATATTACGTGAGGACCTTGATGAACGAGGGGGTAGCTTAAGTCTTGAATGTTAAAGGGACACTCGGTACTCATAAAGTTAATTTAAAGGGACACAAGGCACCTAATGTGGATGAATGTTAAAGTGACACTCGCAGTGAAAAACTTTATTCTTTTAAAAAAAAAATTAAAAAATGTTAAAAACTTTCAAAATATTGAAACATTTCAAAAATACAAAAAATACCAACAAAAAAAATCTAATTTCCAGATACTTCAAAAATTAAAAAAAAAATTAAAATTTTCAAAAATTTAAATCAAAAATCTAAATTTCCAAAAACTTTTAAAAAAAGGGCAAAAGAGCAAGCGGAAAAGAGAAAGTGTGCAAGGGAAAAAGAGCAAGTGAGCAAGGGAAACAGCAAGTGAGTAAGTGAGGAGAAGGAAAAGAGCAAGTGAGCAAGTGAGGAGAGGGAAAAAGAGCAGGTGAGCAAAAGAGGAGAGGGAAAAGACTAAATCAGCAAGAGGGGAGAGGGAAAAGAGCAAGTGAGGAGAGGGAAAAAGAGCAAGTGGGGAGGGCAAAAGAGCAATTGAGCAAGTGATGAGAGGGGAAAAGAGCAAGTGAGCAAATTGCTATTTCCCCCTCTCCTCACTTGCTCTTTTCTCCTCTCCCCACTTGCTCACTTGCTCTTTAACCCCTCCTCACCTGCTCACTTGCTCTTTTCCCATCTCATCACTTGCTCACTTGCTCTTTTTTCCCTCCCCACTTGCTCTTTTTCCCTCTCCTCACTTGCTCACTTGCTCTTTTTCCTCTCGACACTTGCTCACTTGCTCTTTTTTACCTCTCCTCAATTGCTCACTTGCTCTTTTCCCTCTCATCACTTGCTCACTTGCTCTTTTTCTCTCTCCCCTTTTGCTCACTTGCTCTTTTCCCTCTCACCGTTGCTGATTTGGTCTTTTCCCTCTCCTCTCTTGCTCACTTGCTCTTTTCTCATCTCCCCCAATTGCTCATTTGCTCTTTTTTCCTCTCCTCACTCGCTCACCTGCTCTTTTTCCCTCTCCCCACCTGCTCACTTGCTCTTTTTCCCCTCCCCTTTTTGCTCACTTGCTCTTTTCCCCTCTCCTCACTTGCTCACTTGCTCTTTTTCCCTCCCCACTTGCTCTTTTTCCCTCTCATCACTTGCTCATTTGCTCTTTTCCCTCTCCCCACTTGCTGATTTGGTCTTTTCCCTCTCCTCTTTTGCTCACTTGCTCTTTTCCATCTCCACTCATGCTCACCTGCTCTTTTTCCCTCTCCTCACTTGCTAACTTGCTCTTTTCCCTCTCCTCACTTGCTCACTTGCTCTTTTTCCCTTGCTCACTTGCTCTTTTTCCCTTGCACACTTGATTACATTGTAGCCACCTAAATTACCATACTTATGCCAACTTTGTCTCCGATCATCCCAGGTGTGTCTGTGGTGAAATTGAGGACACAGAACACTATTTACTTGAATGTGTTAGATACCGCTCCCAACGAAGCTCACTCTTATCATCAATTTCTAATCTGTGTATCGTCACATCCGAGACACTCTTGTGTGGATCCACTAAAATCTCACTGGAAGACAACTTAACAATTTTCAAAGAAGTCCAAAAATTTATCATTCGTACCAAACGTTTTAATGACGGCACCAAATAATTGTCCGCTGAGCCACACACTTATTGATATTAAACGCATTAATGTTAGTCAACTATATGATACGTTAATGGATTACACATTGGACACTGTTGCAAAACCACAGCAACTTATTATCACGGTGTGTTATACAGCTTAGAAGAATGGACAATACAAGTGCGTCCCCTAATGATGTGACGTTGGATCAGAAGCAAGGTCAGATTCCCAACCAGTGCATAATCTGACACAACAGATTATCCACACTCCTCAAAATCCCCTGTACTGCCAACAAGATATTTCATCATCCCACCTAACACTTTCCTTATCATACCCGACATCCATCTTAACCCCTTAAACTATTCTCACATAAATAAAATAATTCCTTATAATACTATTGTATAGTCATCTGACAACCGCCATACCCTTCCAACATACTCCCACATAACCCAAATCATTCCATATGAAACTACCTTATCTTGAAACACCTATCGAACCGGCCCATCCTGTGAGTAGACTATAATACACGCGATGAAACGTCAACAATTTAAAACATGAAACCCCTATCTACTTGAAACAATCTGAAATGTTAAAAAATCACTCTCACAGGATGGACCTTGTCATTAGCCAATCGGAAACGACTCCCAAAAGCTTAAAGCTTGTTGTCGAATCCCCTTCATATCACCACTGTTAATCTTTGTCTTGTTTTTTGTAATATACGAATAATATGGAATAAATACTGTTTACACCAAGACTGAAGCTACCCCCTCGTTCATCAAGGTCCTCACGTAATATACATGTAGATAATACACCATTCATAGGGAGTGACCTAAACTTATGCTAATTAGGGTATACAAATAGACCATGACGCAACAATATGCCTAGACTACCCCCAACTGGGGGTACTGCAGAGAATATAGGTCATGTAATTCCGTGACGCAATAATATATCTAGGATGGCACCAACTGGGGTACTGCGGAGAATATAGGGCATGTACTTCCGTGACGAAATAATATGTCTAGGATGGCACCAACTGGGGTACTGCGGAGAATATAGGGCATGTACTTCCGTGACGAAATAATATGTCTAGGATGGCACCAACTGTGGGGGCATTATCATCAATCAACATAGCCGTTGTAAGCTCACGGCGATATTACTGAAAATATTAACATTATAACGATTTAAATATCAGTGTGTTGCTTTACTAGCGGAACAACTGATATAGTCATGCGATAGCGCGACCGTTCATGAAGGAGAAACAACATCAACCTCCGACATGACCACGGTCAGACAAATGGAGCCGACAGTGTTACTCACATCCATTTGTTCTTGCAAACCGGATTTTCCTGTATCTGGATTTCTTGACAAAAGTCCTCTGTAGTCTTGTTCGAATGAGTTTGTGTTATATCTGTAGGCAGCAATCGTGAGTCCTTCGAGTGCTCCGTCGTGAACAAGATAGTATTGACTCTGAAAGAATGCAGACCTCAGATGTTAAGCATGTACTGGTGTTTCAAATGAAAACGTAGTCAAGAACATTTAGTATACGTAGTACAGTAATGCCCTAATTAATCGACTGCTTAACCACAGCAGAATTATGGGTTACTTTTCAGGATTTAGTCGGAAATATGGATTGTTGCCATTCATCGGAAAACTCTCCCCGAGAGCTTTCCGATGAATGGCAACAAGCCATATTTCCGACTAAATCCTGAAAAGTTACCAATAACTCTGCTGTGGTTAAGAAATCGATTAATAGCAAATTGTCTCCGAGTGTGTACATGTATGTCAGTTGTGAATGGCAGTTCGGGTTTTAAGAATATGCGATGTCACGCAAAGAATTTGGTGTAACAAATTCCTGCCGGGAAATATTCACAAGGAATAGATATACAAAATATATGGCATTTATATAGAATGTCCCTTTACTCTTAATGTATATGTTCTTTATGTTACAGGATAGTTGATAGAATTAATGGCTGACAAACTATGGGTAACTCGACGGATATGCCCAATATTTGCACTTATGAAGCGCCCGTGATTCGAGTAGTCAATGAAATGACTCGATATCCGCAGGTTATGCTCAATTGGCATTTCGCGGCAATGAAATAGTGATGTTGTACAAACGGCGTGGACTAACACGTCGATGCCAACAATTTAGTAAAATTTTATGTTATAGAGCATTTGTACATGGTTGTATAGGCATTTAAGCCCAACAAAAATGTTTAGTCGGTTCAGTGGGACATATTGGTTCACATAACTATGGGTCATTAATAAAAAACATTATTTCCAGGAATGCAATAGCCTTCTGTATAAAACCCACTAATTGTCTTTCTATCATGGACAAAATTTCCCCTAAATAATTCATTTAGACATCAAATGTATCCTCTAGCTGATGAGCAACACTGGGAGGACTTATTAGCAAATTTTATAGGTCGATTTGGTGCGACCAAATTATGCAAGGGATACACGAAGTATGAACGTGTTAGGAATACATTTTATATATGTATATCAATGAACACTGATATACATGAACACTGAGCCAGTGCTTCGATAAATCTGATACATGTATAACGCTTAATAATAGATTGCAACTTCGTTTGATGTAGACTATGTAGATACGGTTTGCAAGAAGAACATATGTATGTACTAACCAGTGTTTGAATCATGTTAACCCTTTGTTCCCTGAGTCTGACTGCACACTCCCGTACATCGATTTTCCCTGTATCTTTGCCTTGTTCAATGAGATAGTCGATGGCTATGTATGTGCCAGTTCGTCCAACACCAGCACTGAAATACCAGATAATAAAACTGAACTTTCTCTTATTATCAATGTCTGTATTGTCAGTTTTCACTTGACGTTCACACACAAAGACTTCTATCAGTAAACATATGCAAACTTTTGTCTTTGTTTCAGTATGTCCCCTTTTTCATTATATCCCATTGTCGATTACTTTTAAACCTACATCATGTTCATCTTCAGGACAATACAGTATAACCCTAAAGTTTACAAGGAACGAAACCACCATAAGACGATGACGCACTGTACATGCGATCACGACTCAGTCTTCAACGGTTAGTCAACAAATAGTGCATCGCTCTCTATCAAGATCACTAGCTCTCTGTGAGTATAAGGAGTTACCAAAAAGACCCAAATGGAAGATCGTCCCACATCGTGTTGAAACATCAACGATGCTTCGATTATACCAATTTATCACAAAGGTTGTTCATGAAACAGTGTTGGCCCTTTGGGAGAAGTAGGTTGACAATCGTTCTCCGTGTGGTGAACGGAGTGCCCCAGATCCCCGACTACAGGGGACATACTTTACACGTACAATAAGGATAATGAATAACAACAAACCATATAGTCTCAAACTGGTGAGACTGTATCGCGGCGCTCACCAATCTACAAGGCAGAGTTAGTAACCTTCGCTTATTTGCTATGAAAACTGCTATCACATACAGCATGTAATGCTTTATTATATGTTCTATTAAATACTTATAAAGACATAATCAATTGGAAAATGGCCGGACCAGATAAACTTAGTCGAAACTGTCTGGTACAGTAGAGCAAAATAGTCCACCGACAATTCCTACGCCGATTATAGCCAGAAGTGAATAACACTTGTTTTTTTCAACGAGCTTGGAATGCCTTCTGCTAAATTCCCGTTTAACAACTTGTGACATTTGGTGACAAACATATTTATATGTTTTCCAATTTCGAAAAAAACATACATTTGCATGCACGCTGCGGCAGTTGGTAGACTAACATAGCGAAAGAAATGAATTCTGCCTTGCAGTCGGATAGCTCGCTGGCCCGTATACACCTGGCGATATTGTAAAACGGTATCACCAACGGTGCAACACCTAGATGATCAAGTAAAGACCAGGAAAACCGTTGCGCCATTGTTGAATGGATGATTATGCATGCATGTCTTATAACAAACATGTATATATACAAGGATATATGAACAATGTGAGAGATATGCCCTGAGACTTATGTTGGCATCCGAGCACTATGCATATATTGTATACATATATACAGTGTTCCACATCCAGCTTTTCGACATGAACATGACGTTACGGTATTTACGCGCGAGGATCCGTTATCCAATGCAAACCCGTATTCGAACACATTCAGAAAATTTCCCTCTGATTCAACTGCGGTGAGCGACGAACGGATAACCCCCGCTGCTCCTCTGTGGCATACTCTCACCTACGGTGAGCGACGAACGAACAACCCCCGCTGCTCCTCTGTGGCATACTCGCACCTACGGTGAGCAACGAACGGACAACTCCCGCTGCTCCTTTGTGGCATACTCACAACTACGGTGAGCAACGAACGGACAACCCCCGCTGCTCCTCTGTGGCATACTCTCACCTACGGTGAGCGACGAACGGACAACCCCCGCTGCTCCTCTGTGGCATACTCACAACTACGGTGAGCAACGAACGGACAACCCCCGCTGCTCCTCTGTGGCATACTCTTACCTACGGTGAGCGACGAACGGACAACCCCCGCTGCTTCTCTGTGGCATACTCGCACCTACGGTGAACGACGAACTGACAACCCCCGCTGCTCCTCTGTGGCATACATTCACATACGGTGAACGATGAACGGACCATCTCAGCTGCACACATGTCGCATACACTCACCTACGGTGAACGACGAATAGTCCTCAGGACTTTGACCTAAACAACAGCCGATGAGCAACTATTACTACAGCAGCTCTGATTCTGTTGTTTCGATTCCAAGAACATTTGTATATGTTTTAACTAATATTAATTTTGTTTCAGATTGGTTATGTTTTATTCAAGTTACTGTCTGTGTATATACTGTTTATTTTTTACAAGTCAGTTAATAGCAAAAATGTTCGTGTTTGTAATATTTTAAAATTGCCTTATTTTATGAATAAAGATTTTGAACTTGAACTTGATCTCCGCTGCTCATCTGTCGCATATACTCACCTACAATGAACGACGAACGGACCATCTCCGCTGCTCATCTGCCGCACTTTATACCGGAAGTTAACCAGTGGACCCACCTCTTTAGGTACGTCCTTATCCGGCCACGACGTGAAGTGAAACTGTGTCATCCGCTTCAATCGTCCAACACCGACCTTGAGAGATTCACGGAAGAGCAATAATATAATATATGTGTAGCTTGTACATAATATCACAACAATTAGTTAATCAAAAGCGTTGAATAGGTCATATCGCTGGATCAAATTAGCCGCCACGTGCGAAGGGTTTGATCAACACTTCAACCCAACGTGGAGTACATTACTACTGTTACCCGGCGAAGGGATATGAAACCTGAGGGAAATGTGACAGTGTATAAAACAGTTATTGAAATTTATTATAACAGTTTTGGGTCACATACTATCACATATCACATATTTATTAAAGTATAACTAACGTTTTGTTTATTGACGTGTCAACTTGGAACTATATTTTCACGAACACTGTAGTCCCTATTGAATGTATAACAATGTGTCGTTCAACGCGTATGGAAAACATGTATACCTATACAACTTGACTGTATACCTACAGTGGCGATTAACAATTTTTTTTCCACAATGACCCTTAATACAAAAGTAGAGTAAGTGATCATGGAAAACCCCAAATAACACTTAAATGATTCAAACATTTGTAAAATGGCGATGGATTAGACGCAACGCAAATAAACTATAATCGGAAATAACTATTTTAAGTGTATACGCAGATCGCTATGATATATACAGAATGGTGGTATGACATCGGATCATCCGATTATCATAATCGGGGAATGATCGCTATAATATAGATTGATATATGGGGAAGAAAAACGATAGTCATAACATAAATAAATAAATGTTCTTGTCAGACATTGAATCGAAGTTGCTGTCAGTGACTCTATAAGTTCATCATTTCCAACTGTGTCAACATGAATGGACGCCGACTAAATTCGTGCTGAACATTATATCGGGATCGAAATTGTATTGAAATTGAAATTTTCCTAAAATTTAATTAAATATTACTTCTTTCTGCCTTATATCACATTTGAAGTTTTGTAATCGGATACCGGACGAAAGGTTTTTCATTGTCTGACTGTAGGTGATTTATTTTTATTGAACTCAATGTCAATTTTTATCAGCCGAAAAATACGCAGATCGCTATGATATATACAGAATGGTGGTATGACATCGGATCATCCGATTATCATAATCGGGGAATGATCGCTATAATATAGATTGATATATGGGGAAGAAAAACGATAGTCATAACATAAATAAATAAATGTTCTTGTCAGACATTGAATCGAAGTTGCTGTCGGTGACTCTATAAGTTCATCATTTCCAACTGTGTCAACATGAATGGACGCCGACTAAATTCGTGCTGAACATTATATCGGGATCGAAATTGTATTGAAATTGTAATTTTCCTAAAATTTAATTAAATATTACTTCTTTCTGCCTTATATCATATTTGAAGTTTTGTAATCGGATACCGGACGAAAGGTTTTTCATTGTCTGACTGTAGGTGATTTATTTTTATTGAACTCAATGTCAATTTTTATCAGCCGAAAAATCAGTATGCTGATCTTCACACACACCTTGGTAACTTCAAGTTGTCTGATGACGAAATCAGAACACATCTGTTCGTCCTTTAAGGTGACTGTAATGTCTCCGTATTGCTTGGCGTCATGTTGTCTGTCGGGCCAGTATTGTAAGCACTTCGTCTGAAAAGTCAAATAAAGCTGAAATAGTTTACCGATTGGCGCCTAGTGCATAGTCCAGCATTGATAGGCGTTAACAATGTGTAGATGTTTCTGAAATGAAGAGCCATCGCCAAGTGTAATCGTAAACACTAACGCAATGAACTAGTAGAAGCAATCGTCGGTTTTCTGGCATAACAGTACTGAACAATATGGAAACTTTCCTTTCAAACTTTGTTCTTTAAAGAGATACTGTGCTTCTTACCAAAGAGAATATAGCTTAGCAAACTAACCGATGAGAGTATATGTTCACCATATCAATTTAAAAAATATAACCTAATCGAGAATCTAGCTCATTGTTCCAGGAAGTTACATATAATATATCAAACATGACTGTGGTCATCAACTTTAATGTGCCCGACCTTCATAAACGTGGCTGTATGTTATGCCATATAAATATGAGTGTATTCCTTTCTTGAAATCTTCCACTGATATCCACTCGCGACTACTCAATATGGTAAACTATTTGCCGGACAAAGTTTTTGAATTTTGACCCTTTTACATGTAGTTTGAGTTAATGGTCCGTTTGTAGTCGGCGGATATAAATTAAATACATGAGTCCGTGTTATACATACCATTCAGATATTTATAAACCTCACCAGTCTGGAGTAAACTACATTCCCACATATAAAATAGTATTATACGCTCAACAATAGATTATAGAAGAAACCGCTAACAGATAATAATCGTTATCCACCTCTAGCACAGAAGATATAGAAAATTATACTTTCATTGTAGATTTGACGTTTCGGGCGCCTATGACGTTACTGCATGAATTTCTTGAATAACTATCACCGAATTGTAAAATGTTAACCACATATCATAGCATTAATATAATTATATTATGAAGTATACGGTTTTAATGTGACTTGGCTATAATGGCTATTATTTACTGATTGACCATGCATGAATGGGAGTTTAATTTCATGGTGAATTTTGAAATAGAAGAGTGATAAATGACAGCTTTTTCGTGGCTCGAATCAAGTTCAATTTATATGCACAGCACGCGTAAAATAAAAATAAAATCTAGTGTTTTTGAGTGGGAACCGAAAACTATCTAATTCGTGACCGCAACAAATGCTTAATTTTCGCTCGTGGTAAGCCACTCGCGAAAAATAAACATTTGTCTGGGTCACTCATAAGATAATTTTCGGTATCCACTCAAAGACACTATATATCCTCTATGTATCAATACGAATCTGAGTGCAATGAGATCAGAAAGAGGTTTGTCGCATATATATGTTCTCACCACATCCTCCTCTAGCCTTGTTACCATGACGATTGCACGTGGATTGACCTGCCAAAACATTCTCCAGATATCCACCATGTTCTTCTCGGTTACTCCTGCAAGTGGGTTTGTTAAAACAGAAGGCCAACACATCATACCAATTCTGAGTGTCAATTCGTTACCAATGCAAAATCGTCAAAATAATGTCCGATCAATGGAAATATCATTATGTACATTAATTAAACACACAGCATACTGTGACAGATAAGTAAATTCCATGAAAATTAATGTTGAATATGCCAATGTCAGACCACAGTCGTGGGAATCACTGTCCATGTAATATTCAACTTGATTAAAATATAATAATTGAATTGATCACACAATTTGCCCATAAAAGCTGTTTCATAATTATCGGTAAGACACACGTTAATATCAGCACGTGCGATGACGTCATGCCGTTCTTCAAATGACTTGCGATCGCTGCAGTTTATGGTTGTTGTTTTCGATGAATATTTCGCGTTGCTTCGCGTTTATATGATCATGTGATAAAAGGTATATCACACACGTCCTATTTTATACGTAATTTATCAACCTCGTTCACTAAATTCTATTTGAGCGTCGGTAAACCTCGGATCAAATCGAATTTAGTGAACTCGGTTGATAAAATCCGCATAAAATAGAAACTCATGTGAGATCCTCTATATATTATTAGTTATTCTAATTAACAAACATTGAGTCCTAGTGACTGGTCAGACATCCCATTAATGTCATGTAAGTATTTTTTTAAATTTAAATTGTTAAACTATTGAGAAACCGACAATACTCTACATTCTACACAGTCGAATAAAATCACCAGAATGCTCTCGATTGGCACATGGCGTTGTGGTTGCTTCTTGTTTTGCTTGTCCTTTTTTTTTATTACGGTGACACAAACCTTGTGATGCGATATACTCTTTCTGTTTCTTATATCCCTGAAAAATACAAATAATAGAGTAATGTCCCAGTGTGTTATCAAATTCGCCGAGACAGACCTCGACACAACGTCCGCAAGGGAGGCATGGTGCACAATCCCGTAGATATATGACGCACATTCGAGATAACTATTATTAGAACGTCTTACATGTAACTGGATCAGCCCTGATATAGACTGTCGTATTTTTGACAACTTATATAGATTAATTTAATATGGGTGTGCTTTATTGATTGGTGTATGCATCTATGTGTCACTGTGGTCATTGGATCACATTCAGTCTGAACAGCTTCACACAATGTGCCCAACGGTCAGCGCTATGTCCTCATTCAGATTTCAATAAAACATTCAAACTACATTAATTTCTTAAATAAGATAAACATGATTCTGAGTACTTACATCAATATAATTTGCGTTCATATAATCAGCCTCTCCTTCGTTGTTGGGGTTTACTTTCAGGATGACTCTAGAGTGATCGTCTGTAAAACAAGGAAATGTAAATCACTACCTTGATAGAACCACAGTGAAATGGAGTTTACCAATCAAAAAGACTGTCTGTGACCTAAGCAGCAAATTTGGGTTTTAGAATTGGGAGTCAATTTGGTATTCGAACCTTTTGCCAAGTTGTGCAGGAACTTAGTTGCATTAGATCGTCATATTAAGAGTCTTAAAGTCTGGTTTTTTTATGGAATGATGCTTGATGTCTGCAAGTTTTTTACTATTATATAACTAGAGCATTGCAGAAGTCACACACTATATGCTATACACACCATTCACACATTACAGTGCCGTTTATTAGAGTATGTACTCTTTATCAATCGCCAAGTCACGACAGGCGCCCTAGTTGTTCAGTTAGTAAGATGCATAGCACATTAGGGCAACATAATCCGTCCATCAATGGCGACCCTGATTCGATTCCGGATTACCGCGGATTTATGATGCACACAAAGGGGAGGTAGCTACTCTCATTTGTGTAGCCGGACATGTTTATCAGATGGGTCGGTGGTTTCTATGTGAAGTGGAGTGATTTCGCGCTGAAATTAGCCCCTTGCGCGGTCTTTCCTCTATCCATAAATCTGACATTTTCGCGCCTAATATCGCAATAATATTCGAAGTGGAAACGCTTATAAGCGTGCTGCTTGTGATACTAATGCAATATTTTGCGCTCAAAATTATGACATTTAAATCAGATTATTGCTTCTTCTATAATAAGCGCGACAGATTTTTGATATTGCGCTATGATCGCACCATTTTCGAAATTAAGAGCGCTCAATGTCGCAATAAAGGCCCGCCTCAATATGCCTCTTATTCTGACTGGTACTGTAGTGCTTAGCGACTGAAACAACGATAAACCACAATCAAATATACTAACAAAACAAGCCTGTCATAAAGCGATTTCCAATAATTTCCACTAATATAATAGTGTACATATATATACTTACAAGCATAAATGCCTTTGTATCTGTTTTTGTGCATGTTTTTCGTCGCTGCTGTGATCGGCATTGTGAGATTCTGGGGGAGGGACTGAATGAAGACCGGATATAAAGGGTGTGAGTTATTAAGCCTATACAGATTTTTCACAATCACTACATTAAAGCTGCAATATATTTTTGTATATGATATTGAGGGCGTCACCATTTCTGACTATGGGTTTCTCGTTAAACTGTTCTTATTGTCGCCAAGCACATGTGGAGAGAGCGAAAAGCTTTCTAGGGCACGATATAATTACGGTTACCATGTAAACCATGAGACATTCGAGACGGGCGCAGTTGTGGAAAACAACGGTGGATCAGCGAATTCAAACCGGTTACGTGCCAACGAAACACGAACAGCCAGCCCACTCAGTGCTATGTTTTCAACATTTCAGCAAGTTACACGTATAATAACTACATTTAACCCTTTACCCAACAGAACGGCCCTGTGCCAATGCATTCTCTTATATATGCGAGTCGACCATAGGTCGCCTCGCATATATAAGAGAATGCATTGGCTTAACACATTAAAAATTATAAAATTGTTAAAGAATGTAAGAAAAAATGGTAAAAAGTGTTAAAAAAAGATTTTTTTTAGGCCAATGCATTCTCTTATATATGCGAGGCGACCTATGGTCGACTCGCATATATAAGAGAATGCATTGGCACAGGGCATAACTGTAACTATCACAATGTGGTCAAGGAGCCGGTTCCAATGATATCCATATTTGTATGGTTCTATTGAGACAGACCGAAGATATTTTAGGCTGTTGAAGCTTTATTTGGCCGGTTTTGGCCGGTTTGTTGGGTAAAGGGTTAAAACGTGTTTTACGAACATCATGCAGCGAAGAGTGAATGTCCATTTCTTTATAATTGATTAAATATTAGTTAGCTTATATTATTTATTCTAAATACCATCAACAAAGTGCAAATATAAATGTGCACATTTAATTGTACTCAATACGCTGAGTCGCAACTCATATAAGTAGTGTGTGTAGGCGGCCATTCCTCTGTTCAACCAACATTTAACTAGTTGCTTTTCCACAAAACTTCAAATTGGCCACGGTGTATATGCCGATAACAATACGCTCCCTCTTTCTCTCTCTCAATCTCCCTCTTTCTCTATCTTTCTCTTCTTCCCCTCTCCTCTCGATCTTGTTGCCTGTTTTAGTCTCTCTCAACTGCCTATACTCTCTCCCTTTTATATATCTCTCTCGATCGCTCTATATCTCTCGCTCGACTGGCATAATTATTACTCTGAATACACAACCTGATATTCCTGTTTAAATATTTCATTGTTGTTGGACTTCCCTCGCTTGATATAGTCCCATAAGTCCTCGATGGAGACTCCCCTCCCGCTGGTGCCCACATTGTCGTAAACGTTAGCCTCAGGGTCACGCTGTGGGTCATCATTGGACTCAGATATAGTCGCCGCTGCAGCGTTTCCATTAGCTAGAAATATTACGACAGTGTATATCATTAAATATTCCAAGTTTCCTTCGACTTAAAACAGTTTGTGATATAGACTGTTATAGATGCTGGTTTATTTCGAATTTCCACGCCGGTATTCACATATAGCGGACTTTGTTATATACTTGCCCATGACTTATAAGGTTTTAGCAGTGAGATATAAGTGATATCCCACTAGTGAGTGATATCAGCTTGAAATTTCTGATGTATTGACATTCATTGGGGGCCATAGGCAAGTAACTAAAGTATATAATAAACAGAATATCCACACTTTTCCAGTGGATATGGGATAAATCTCATTCGTGATGACAAAACATTTGAATTTCCACTCGTGGCTAAAGCCAATCGTGGAAATTCAATGTTTTGTCATCACTCATGAGATATAACCCATATCCACTGAAAAGGTGTGGATATCCACTATTTATCCACACATACAAGTGTAGCGGAGTTTACCGCTCACTTACTAATGTTCTAAATATTTAGCTTGAAAATGTGGCGATATAAGCCTTATAAGTTTAGAAATTGTGTCTGTATCTAGATGTTGTTTGTTGCTTTATCAGCACAATATCATATTTTGACTCTCTAAATTATTTCTAACCATACAGACCAAACAGATTAGCACGCGGAAACTGCTCTCATGCAGAACGGATCGATAGTACATGTCTATATATAACAGATTAGCACGCGGAAACTGCTCTCATGCAGAACGGATCGATAGTGCATGTATATATATAACAAGACCGACCGAGACAAAAACCGTTGACCATTCAAAACAAGAAAATATTTCCCTGCCACAAATTTGTACATTACACTTTTTAAATTACTGCTTCCTATATACACTTCACATGATAGACATCCGCCATTAATTTCAACCACCTTGTCATGGCACAACGATCCAAATATGGTACAAACACCCAACCACTAATATATGTCGAATATGCATAATTGAGAGGAGCAATATCCTACGTTCCACATCATGAGCACCCATCCCTGCGTGAAGACTGTACTTCGCACAATACACACCTGTCCTCAATTTAAGCCACAATATACATGTACCATGACACTATATGCCCCAAATATGTTTTGAGCATTCATATGATCATGTACACAAGGGAGAGCAGCTATTATCGGCGTTTTATGACATTTGCCCATCACCCATCTATTTAGCGACACCACATTGCCACTTACTTCCTATATTCATTAATAACAACTTGAATGTAACAATAATACAGAATAAAACATGCTCAATTCAATAAGACTATTATCCATATAAATAGGCATAATTATCTCGAGATGACCTAACATATTGGAACAAAGGGGAGACAATCATGTTAATATAACTCACCATCGAAGTCGACGAATGGTTCACCGCGCGTCTTACGTCGGGAATCTCTATCCGCCAATCTACGTCTCCTGGAATAAACAACGGCGTGTTTTCGAAGAAGAAAAAAGACCGCGGTTACATACTTGAAATTAACCCTTCCATGAGCTTCCTGAATATTTGCGAAAGCCCCGCGCCAATACATTGTCTTACACATGCGCATCTCCCATATAGGGAGCCTCGCATATATATATAAGAGAATACATTGGCCTAACAATATTTACCTTCACATTGTATGCTACGTGTAGTGTATTATCTTATGTACGGGGTGATCCATATGGGTGACTCGCATATATAAGAGAACGCACTGGCACAGGGTATTTAATGCTGCACCAACGCATCTCCCGTCTTGAAAGGGTTAACATAGTAAGACCATTCTGAAATATTATTTGTGAGCAGCGATCAACAGTACTAGTGGCCAATCATTTACTGTCGTCAAAGCCCCTGATTTGATAACACAAGACCTGGTCGATGTCTGTCCAATCGAATATGTAACATGGCTATTGAGCCTCACTAAGTATGAACCACATCATTTGTTGTCAACCTGTTCTCTTGAAAATAAGATCATATTGAACTTATTTAAAAACACAAATAAGCCCATATATGGGCATTATTTGAATTTGAATTACACTCTATGTGAGCCTAAATAGACATACCAGATGTATGCTTTTTATACTGTTGTTTCACTGTGATCGGCGGCATGCAACGGAGTGATGGATGTAAGACCACAATGGCCTTATTTCAGAATCAAATAAGTTCACTATAAACCTATGTGAATATTTATGTCCAATGTGAACCTATTTTCACGAGGATATGTCGTTGAAATATGACTGGTTATGGTCCGTTGCAGTAGCCTATCTATCAGTTGGACATAAAATCACGAGGCATGGATTGTTCATCTCAAACATAAACAAGTATTTGAACGCACACGATCCATTTAAACCTTGAAATTATATACATCATATGACAATTAAAAGGGGAAGATGGGTCGATGAACACATATAGCTACGTCCTTTACACACTCTGGTAAATTTTGCCGAGGTCAACCCATATAACTGAGACAGACGTTCTTTAGTTTTACCATGTCAGGAATATACAAGGGACGCTCGTTAAATCCGGGTTAGTTATGCCAACCCTTACTGAACCGTGAATTGAATAGTTACACCATAAGTCCAACAAGACGAAAAATAACCTTAACAGCCGAAACAGTTTATTATCACAAGGACGAATCTGTTTTATCCAGAAACACGTCATCAGTATAAAAACGTTTTCAAATTTGTTTCAAAATTGTTTATCAACGTTGAAAAATAATGCTGACGCAAGAGATCCGATTGTCATCGAGCTAATTTGACTAATTGTTCAACAGGAAAATGTAACACCACAAACCATTCAGTTAACTTTTGATTGAATGGTAATTTATAGGTAATCGTCGTATAGAACGTGGCTCAATTTTGTTTCCCTTGGGGTGTGAACCGTTTTATAAATATGTCATAACCCGCTTGGGTATCTGTACAATAAATATAGACCGCGGCCGCTTCGAGGCCTTGGTCTATATTTCTTGTACAGCTACCCAAGCGGGTTATGCCGGAGTATGTGGTTTAGTATACAGTTGCACATGCGATCATTTGAGGTGGTTGGCTTGCTGTCTGGTCTCTCAATTAGTGTTTGAGCAGATGGTATATACAATCGACATATTCCTCTCCGCATCAAACAAACACAAACCCATAAAACCCCCCACATAAAAAAAGTCACGTACAGGAACTACACCCCAAATAATGTCAATATTTTAAAAAGCTTGTTAAAATCATGTAAATTCGACTCAGTTCTCAGTTGTAACTCCCCTGGTAAGGCATATGAATTGTTTTAGACATATATATGAACGCGCATGATCTAGCTTTTCCTCTCATAACACGAAATGTACCCAAAAAATATATAAAGCGCGAACCATGGATGATACCTGGACTAATCAAATCATCTATTACTAAGCAAGAATTATACTCTAATAAAATGAAGGCACCTTCAGAAACAAATAAAATCGCCTATTTAAATTATCGTCAATTATACAATAAACTAATAAGGAAATGTAAAAATAATTATTATTGCGATAGTCTAGAAAAAAATAAGAATGATATAAAAAACACGTGGAAAATTCTTTAAAATGCCATCAATAAAAATCAAAAATCATGCAACTACCCTCAGACATCTAATGATAGCGATGCAGAGCTGTCTGACCCTAACATAATAGCCGAAAATTGAACCGGATAGGGAATCTTGGGCGTGAATACTCGACACGATTTCTAGGAATCCACATTGATGAGAACTTGACATTCAAAAAGCACATATCCATAATCTGCTCCAAAATATCACATGCAAACTATTGCATCAATAAGGTGAAGCACATTTTCTCAAGTAAAGCATTGAAAACATTGTACTATGCACTGATACAAAGCCATTTAGTTTATGGTATTCAAATATAGGGTCATGTTCCGGAAGTCAAGAAAATATTCCTATTACAAATACGAGCATTGCGTTTAATATGCAATAAGAAGTACAGGAGTCACACAGATCCACTCTTTAAAAGAGAGAAAATCTTGAAAATATGTGACTTACACACTCTCAACTCCTCAATTGTCATGTATGACTGGTGTTATAATCGCCTGCCCGCGTCTTTTGGAATGATGTACAACAAACGAGCAAAATCAACACCTAGTCACCCGAATCCCGTACTATTAGAACTACCTAGAACAGACTGGTCAGGAAAACTACCCCACCACGCCTTCGCCACAACATGGAACAATATGGATAAAGACTATACATCTTGCCAAAGCAGGCACGCATTGAAGAAGCGCTTGCAGATAGCCATGCTGAGAAATTACCCAGAAAATGTACGATGTAAAAACAAAGGATGTCCCGACTGTGCTCTATAAATAATACGAACATTCATTGTAATCTTCACACCGGTGTTCACACTATCACATTCTCGTTCCTAAAAATGTCCATATACTACCATACATCATAATACTACCGTACATCATTACGATTTCTCTAACAATGACTATGACCATATACCACTAGACATACATATAAATATTATATTTATGTACTGTTAATTTGAATCATCCCTAAACCTCACTCAACAAAAAGACTTTCCGGCGATCTACATAGATTCCTCTTTTGTTTACTTAACTAATAAAGATGGCGGTATCTCACGCCTGAATCCGTTGTAACAACAAAAAACTAAATATTTTGTTCATATGTGTTAGCAAATATGAAAAGTTCAAAACATTATTATGGAGAGATAACACATTTTCGATCTTATAACTCGTCTGGATTGTCTCACAACCACACCAATACTTGTTTGTGATATGCCCTAAATACTAGGTTCTAGATACTTGTATATGTATATGATTATAGTATGTACGTGTGCGTGGATATGAAATACAAGCCATCGATTCAATTATTTATAGTGATACTTGTTTTAGGGGGTAGCAAGAAGACAGCCCGATAGGTCTAGGCTAACCCCCAAGAATATACAACATTACCTTTTATGTGTTACTGCCATTGTATTTTATTCATGTGTATATTGTAAATAAATTATCCTGTCCTATCAATGAATGTCAATTAACAAATCTTCGACCTATCCTGGACCAGTGTCGTGAGTTTGGCGTGAAGTTTTAATCAACACTTGGGGTGAATAATCGAACCCACATAGACGTGTGATCGAAGAGATACGGGGGGGGGGGGCAATTATTTTGCAAAACATTAGGTATGTTCAATAAATATGAACGTCACAGCCTATAATTGTAACAAATGCGCCATAATATACATGAACTAGAATGCACTCACTGGAGCTGCCTATACTTGCGCCCATCACACATTTTGGCATGTTGTGTGGTGTCTTGCCAACAACAGTTTGAACCACGGGTGCTGGCCCCTCGTTTGAGAGATCGATAACAAAAATCTATATATCAAATCTCTGTTCATCCATCGCTGAAATAGTTGTGTGTACGGACATAATATCCATGTTATGATGATATGGACCCCAGTTGGCTGCATATTAGGAACGATAACTCTATCCGATCTAATTACAGGTGAGACATATTGGTAGTGTTTTTTACCTGTTAACCAACTATCAGATTTAGGCCACTTCTATGCATGGTGTATTATCTACATGTATATTACGTGAGGACCTTGATGGGGATAGCTTCAGTCTTGAATGTTAACGTGACACACTGCGCTCGCTGAACGAAGTCTCTCCATGTGAACGATGTATTATCTACATGTATATCACGTGATGACCTCGCTGAACGATGGGCAGCTTCCGCCCTGAATATTAAAGGGACAAAATGCACTCAGTATTTGAATATTAAAGGGACAATAGGCTCTCACGGGGGTTGATTGTTAAAATGACACAAGGCACTCACTATGGATGAATGTTAAAGTAACACTAGGCACTCACTGTGGGATAATGTTAAAGTGACATTTGCATTGAAAACTTCAAAAACTTCAAACGCGTTGACGTGCGCGTTACTAGGACTGACCCGCAGTTTATAAGGGTATACGTCTTGGATGGTAATTTGGCGCCTATAAAAATTACTAAGTTTTTTGAAATTTGTGAAATTTGTGAAATTTGTGAAATTTTTGATATATTTGAAGTTTTTGAAATTTTTGAAGTTTTTGAAGTTTTTGAAATTTTTCAATATTGTTCATTTATGAACGATTTATTACCAAAATAAATACACAGAACGACACGATGTGTAAAAGAGTTTGTCGATACGGCACGAGTGCTGTCACGGAAGGATAGAACGAGAGGCGCTTGCGCCTCGAGTTCTATCCTTCCACGACAGCACGAGTGCCGTGTCGACAAACTCATTTACACATCGTGTCGTTCTGTGTTTATTACACGCTTCGCGTCCTAGAATCCGTGCATTAAAAATACAGGATTAGAAGGTTTATTTAGGCTCATACAGGGCGTGTTTGTCATGTGTGATGATTCTTTTATTTAAATAGTTCCAGTTTCATGGTTGAGGCGAACGTCATGTACGTCATTTTACGTCAACGAGATGCGTATGGAACTTACGTTCCATACGGATTTGTAAATATGGAACAGCAATAACGCTGTACTTCTAGGAACAAGCGTGTAATAAATAGAGAATACCTACGGGTTTTGGTTGAATACCCGGATTATCTCATGAGTGGGTTCAAGGAAATACAGAATTTCCACGTGCGGCTACAAGCCGCGAGTGGAAATTCTGTATTTCCTTGTACCCACTCATGAGATAATCCGGGTATTCAACCAAAACACGTAGGTGTTCTTTTTATAATATGCGCTAGTCGCTACGTTATAAACCGCCCCAAAATTGCTAGTTTTGTCCTACAGTTCACTTCAAATTGTTAGAAAGCTTCGACATTTGCATTTTGTTTACATTCCATCAATTGATTTGCTCACCACTGAATGACAAATATCGAGCAAAACCGCCATAAGAAATAGTCCCCATTGTTTGATTCTGAAATGATGCGAGAAAATTAATATTTACATAATTTAATGATAAGAATATATTAAAACAAATGAGTTAACATTATAACAATTAAATAACAGTTTTACCGTAAAAATCGATAATTAAAAAAATATTCCGGCTGTTATTGATACGCTTTGAAACTTAATGTGAGTCGCCGCTGTAAACCGGAAGTAATCTCCGAAAAAGTAATACTATTGTGTTATCCTTCGAGTCGGTCAGTGTTATCCATCGAGTCGGTCCAGGCACAGGAGCTTGGAATTTGGTCAAAACCCCTCTTTTATTGGCAGAACCACCACCCGGGACCATAGGTCACGGAAGGAACGAAACACGAATTTTTTGCCACCCATTTTGAACTCAACTGTATTCCTACAAAAAATATATTTTCACTAAAAACTTTTGGTACCTCTTACACCTTAGATGCCAATCTACAACATTCCATAGGTATATTTTTCCAGTTCTTCGAAAACCTCACTTTATTTCGGTAATGTATTGTAAATTCACCAACGAACACAAATCTGCGACACCTCCATCACCCGTTCTAGAATCTGAGTAGCGGAAATGGTACCGAAATATGCGGAAACTTTAAAACTATGATCCGGAGACGGATAGCATGAAAGTACCGTTTATAATTTCGAACATAGCTGCTGATTACATGTTTATTACATGACCGTACCGATGCACTGATCATCATGAACTTTTTGATGGATGATCACATTGACGTCTAGATGGGAACGAATCATTTTGGGCTCATTTGCATAAAAACATGGCCGCTGACAGTTTGCCGACAGAGAAAACAATAACTTTGAAATAAAGGGATATAATCATATAACAAGGCCCACGTGAATTTTCGCATAATTTTTTGTGAGACTATTTATTAGTGGTAATTGGTAGTTGGTAGCACCGTGATACTTCAATGCACATAGTATACGGCAGCCCTGGGAATTAGCATCGACAATGGACAGTGCCGAGGCAAAAGCCGACGCGAAAGGAATTTGCGTCAGCATTTTTTTAGCCGAGGAAAATAAATATAGACATGTTCAATTAGTTTGTGAATTTGACGTTCGTTGAAGTGATAGTGATGCCATGATCCGTACGGCACATGTCCACAAAATAATTTTACTCGCAATTTGCACACATTGACACGATCAGCTAGTTTGGTCAATAAAAATCTGACATCGTAATCCGCCTCCAAGCAACCGGTTACGGTTGATAGAGCAAGCTGCACCAACTTGAAAGGAGGTCATTGTGCCAGTCGCATACGCGCGACATACCAATCATCTCACAACGTCGCCAACTAATGCTAGCGCTTTGATGTTTCCGACGAAGCATATCCAACTTGACAAGCACGTGCTCCGATGTTTTTTAACTTTTTCGACTGCGTATTTCCGGGAAGTTTGGAACTATTATACATTTATACTTGCTCTAACTTCCCTGTTTGTTGGGACCATATGATGGGTTTCAACCTACATGGAGAATATTATAACTTGGGACGGTATTACGATATTTTTATTTCAAACGATATTATTGACGATATCAAAATTAAAACCGGCTATACCCGATATATAGTGTAGTCGTTGAAGCAGAATTTGGGGATCAACCCGGAATAAATTGGATACAAGCTGATTTTGGTGTCATTCGACGCGGAAAAGCCTCAGGAACAACATATCCAAAATCCGCAAAAATCCGCTGTGGGGAAACTTTGTTATCCAAGATGGCGTCCAACATGGTTGTCTATACTACATCAGTTCTCGAAACAAGTCATTATACGATATATTGTGGCATCGGAATTACGCCGTTATACCAGTTTGTGTTAAATTATAGCACGGGAGCGAATAGAGTGACACGCACATAAAATCATACAATCGTGGCCATGAAATGGCTGTCAAAATGGCCACAACTGCAAGCAATACAACAAAGAAAGCAACATATTGGATAACCACATATGAGTGAAAATATGTATTGATAATACACAAGTCGGTTGTTGAATATCTTTAAAGGTACACACATCATTAAACAGATCCATCTGAAGGATTTATTGGCCACTGTACCGCAAGTCAAACCCCAATGATTTGCGTCTTTAAAGTTTGGGTGTTCTGCTTATCCAACATCCAATTGTCGGGCCAAAAATAATAATATCTGACATGCAACACACGAACTAATGTTTCACCTCACAGTTCATGGTAGTTTCATTCGGCACGATGATTAATTTTTGAATGTAACGCCGAAATTTAAGTGCACACTCTAGCGGTCTAAATGTTAGTTATATTTCCGGAATTGTCAACACTCCCGGTGATATTAAACAATACATATTTGTAGCAATGCTTATTATACTGTAAAGAAACACTCATATCTTCAATGGATTAGCACCGCGTCTCACCAGATCAAAGAGACGGTACAACACACATTGTATGTAAGACTAATTTTCATGCTGCTAACAAACCGTGTTCTTAGTAGACAATTTTGTTCAAATTACTTCAATCACAACTTTACAACTGGAATATGCAGCTACGCAATGCACACTATTAGTTTTCAGTATATGTTTGTTTGAAAATATCTTACCATTACCACCCACATAATCATGCTAAATATCGAGTGATCACCGTTTAAGATGTTATTTCAACGTTAACCATTCACGCAATAGTATTAGTTGTGGTTCTGTGTGTAGCAGCTATGTGTAACATTAGGGAGAAGGAGTAAACGTGGTGATGCGGTTGAAGAAAACGTAGTAAGTTTCGCGTAGATGTGGCCTTGGTGATTTCAACCAAATATAATTTCCAGGTATAAACACAGTCTTTGTCACAGAGTATGTAGGCAATTTTGGTCAAGTTTAGAATTTATTGACGATAGTCTATGGTACTCATTCGTGTTTTAATAAATTTAGTTCATTGTATACCACCATGCATTCTTGTGATAAAAGCCAAATATTCGTGTTTTATCACTTGATCTGAGGCAACTATGACCACTATTTTGAGACACGGACAATGGAATATACGCATTTTACCCAGTACTATATGAATATCTTTCATACCGTTTTATATCAGTTAATTTTTAAAGGTTTCATGCTGTAGATATCAAAATAAATGATGATCGGTCACATTCGTGAGACTGCTCGGAGTACACATTTTTCTGCTTCTAGAAAAATGTCTCATAGTCAATACATCTCTACTAACTCCCATTTAGCTGTTTAATTACATATATATCACACGATTCAAGATAAGCAGTACAGAAAAAACTGCGTTATGTTTCCGTTTCTGGGCGTACAAAAGTCAAGATTTAACCGTTTCATAAGACCCTGGTTTCGCTTGCTCTCTCGTGAGATACATCAGAGATATTTCGTACATCTCTAATCAAAAGTTTCTCTTATACTCTGCAATCATTCTTCCTTGCATAATTCGAGAGTTTGTTCACTCGTATATGACTAGCTCTTCAATTTTGCACAACATGTAAATTTCATTCGATTTTGTCCATTTTGGCGGCCACTTTGGGAAATACATTCTACAGATATGGTTTACGACAAAGCATTGTTTGTATATATTTCAATTTATTACGAATTTGGCATTAATTGGAGCACCTACCGCAGAAATTCAGTATTTTGCGATAACAACAGACATTATGGACGCCATCTTGGATCCTGAATTTTCCCATGAGCGGATTTTTGCGGATTTTGGATATGTTGTTCCTGGTGTTTTTCCGCGTCGAATAACACAAAAATCAGCTTGTATCCAATTTATTCCGGGTTCAACTCTCCAACGAGCACACTAATATCGTCATATCGCCCAGCACTATTCATTGGGGCTCGCCTGAATATGAAAAGCTGGCTACGAATGTGATCGCCATAGAAAAGCTGGCTACGAATGTGATCGCCATAGAAAAACTGGCTACATTTGTGATCGATTAAAAAACCTGGCTACGAATGTGATCGGATCGCGGAGCCTTGTGACAATGACCCCATCAGCGAAAGTTACATTAAGTAATGTTTTTAATATTTTTGATTTTGAGAAAAACAATGCCGATGGTGGCTAGCTGTCTTGAATTTAAAAACTGAATTTCCAATTCATGAGCACAGGCTATAGAATCATATGCATAAAGCCATTCTTTAAGAGTTTTGGTGCTGATTCGTTACGACACGCGAGTCACGAGTGACGTATACTATTTATAGATCCTGGTACCGGTGCAGTTAACAATACTTATAGTTGCTTATTACATAAAATTTATGTTAGCGAGTTTATCACTAACACAAATTTATAAACTAGTTATTCAGAGAGAGAGAGAGAGGGGGAGAGAGAGAGAGAGAGAGAGAGAGTTTTGGTCCCCTTATGACCAATAATTGCAACCAGTAGCATTACAAAGTCAAGTAGTACATATAGGCCTACCGGTACATAACGAACATAAAACAAGAAGAAAAAAACAATACCACGTGGTCGTGCCATAAATAGAAATAAATTATATATGAAATATTTTTAAAAATTACCATTCAGTCAAATGAAGAATATCTTCTTGGGTAGTCGTCATTTTCATGAGATGATAACAGCAGACACAGAAAAATACAGAAATTTTCAGGAAAATGCACAAAACATCAGGATTAGATCTTCAAAAACGAGCATAGTATGACGCAAACATAAACTGATTTAAGTTTTCTGGCGCCTAAGTTCGAAAACCGCACGCACTTTCAATTTCGCGGGCTTTAAATTTAGGTTTCGATTTTATTTCGTTGCGACTTTGTTATTCCGGAAAAATGGTTTTGTGCCATTTGTCATTCAGATTCTAGAACGGGTGATGGAGGTGTCGCAGATTTGTGTTCGTTGGTGAATTTACAATACATTACCGAAATAAAGTGAGGTTTTCGAAGAACTGGAAAAATATACCTATGGAATGTTGTAGATTGGCATCTAAGGTGTAAGAGGTACCAAAAGTTTTTAGTGAAAATATATTTTTTGTAGGAATACAGTTGAGTTCAAAATGGGTGGCAACAAATTCGTGTTTCGTTCCTTCCGTGACCTATGGTCCCGGGTGGTGGTTCTGCCAATAAAAGAGGGGTTTTGACCAAATTCCAAGCTCCTGTGGTCCAGGCGATGGATATAACGCTCCACGCCACGGCAATTTCCCACTATTTAATGGGGAAGCATATAATAAATAGAGGATCTCACATGAGTTTCTATTTTATACGGAATTTATCAACCGAGTTCACTAAATTTAGAGGACGAGGTTGATAAATTACGTATAAAATAGGACGAGTGTGAGATACTTTTTATCACATGATCAAATAAAACCGAAGCAACGCGAAATATTCATCGAAAACAACAATTATAAACTACAGCGATCGCAAGTTATTTGAAGAACGCCGTGACGTCATCGCACACGCTGATATTAAACATGTCTATTACCGATAATTATGAAACTGCTTGTATGGCCAAATTATGTGATAAAACCAGATAACAATGCAAATTAAGTATATATATATAAATTTCCAACTTCAACGCTTCATAAAAATTACTGGAACAACAACGCATGCGCGTTGCCTCTTTTTCTGCTTCCGTTATCTCGGTCATGACGTAACATATTCCCGGAAGGACAGACAACAGACAAAGATCCGGACCGAAAACATTACTTGCGTCCAGTATGGACTGGCGCAAGTAAATATGTATAACCCAACTAATTATACAATTAGTCTGGTATTTTTGCAACAAAATCGATATACCTTATTACAAAACATCCTCGTGTTTGCACCGCCGTTTGACATCTAAAACAGAGTTTAAAGTTTCTTCGTCATCGGTTTTGTCTATAGGTCCAACCTGACCTGGTTTCAAAACAATGTCTATATACCCTCGAGTAAAGCAATCGTACCACCCTCGATATTTCAGGTAACAAGCATCGGAACTGCCATAAGTTCATGGGTCGCTCTCATGAGCTATAAGTTGCAAGGAATAGAGTTGCGTGTTGTGAATATGGCGCAAAACTGCTGTTAAAACTTGGATGATTATTACGATCAACATAGAAAAAATATATAACAAATAAGGAGCGAAACATAATATCAATACTATTACGTAGATTCAATAACCTGTGATAATAAATGGTAAATGAATGCACCATGTAGCAATTGGTTACATGCATACATGTATATAGCACAGTGTTGTTTTACTTGTCTGGATATCAAATACCTTAGTAAGACGAGTACCACTCCTGCCGCACAGCCGATAACAACCAGTACTGCGATAACGGCTCCAACGGTGACACCAGTGTTATCATCCGTCGCTGAAAAATGATAGGAAACATATGTTAAGGAACATAGAATGGAAACGCAGATATTAATACCTTATTATGCACGTGTGGTCTTAACTTATTGTATGTTTTAACCACTCTTATGTGTTGTCATCGTGAACAGGATGACATATACGGCAACATTTTCACAGATGTTGTCGTCAGGCGTGTTTTGATTTAAATATATTTAATATGTAAAAGGTAACAGAAATATTGGTAATTGAAGACACGCTCTTAAAACTGACAGGAACCTCCCTCCCCGTCATGTCCGTTATAGGGAGACCATGCAGTCGTGTTCGCTGTTCACGATCTACCCACTTTATAAATGTTCCGTCTGTTGAAATTGTGAAACAGCAATTAAAATATAACATTGTTCGTTGGGATTTCTTGTGATTCTTTAGATTCGTTATTTTCAAAAACAAATACAATATACACACCCGGTGGTTTAAAAAAAGGAACTGAAACAAAGGTTCGCGAGGACCACAGTATGCTTTATTTGTCAACGCTACAAATTAATGCAGAACATGGCTATGTACATATATACAATGGGGTCACTTACATCATCATCATCATCATCATCACCATTATCAACATCATCATCGGCATCATCGTCGTCGACATCATCATCATCAGCAGCAGCATCATCATCATCACCATCATCATTATCATCACCTTCTTCATCATCGTCATCATCATGATCATCGTCATCATCAACACCATCATCATCAGCATCTTCATCGTCACCATCCGTATCGTCACCATCGTCAACATTTTTGTCGCCGTCTTTATACATCTTCGTCATCATATCCGTTGCGGATACGGCAGTCTATTAAGGTTCCACACCCCACCAACTCGAATTCTGAATACCAATTAACACTGGGTGTGAATAATGAAATCTGCCAAACTGTACCACGTTACGAGAAAAAGTCATGATAAATGTACTACATAGTACTCTACTATATGACACAATGGGGCGCCGATACGACGCATGATCTGATAATGCATGTAACTGGCGAACTAGAACCATTAACAGACCTAAACCCGAAAAAGGATAAAAGTTAAATACTCATGTGTTCATACTCACCTTTCGCTACGCCACATGACTCCCCCTGCCAACCCTCTACACACCCCTGTAAACAGTTAGCCTCATGTCGATGACACCCTCCACCAGCGCAGTTTTGGCTACACTGTGATGAGCACGTATCACCATGGAAACCCTCCACACACCCATGACAAATGCCGGTATTCTGTTGACACGATGACGTAGTGCTCCCGCCCTGGCAGTTCTTGTTGCAATGTGATTTGCAGTCGTTGCCATGGTAATCTGCTTTGCATCCGTTATGACAAGAGCCATCATCCCGGGAGCATACATCACCTAAACAGTTTTCACTACAGAGATTGTCACAGAATTTTCCATATCGGTCGTCAGGACAACCGTCACACCGACCGTTCTTGGCATCGCAAATGTGAACACCATCAGTTTTGCTCGTGCAGTGTATACCACATGTTAGCTGACACTCAGAGCCATAATAACCGGCATTACATTCCTCACAGTTCCCATCTCGAATGCAAGTCCCGCCTAAACAGTTCGTACTACACGCGTCAGTACAGGTCGGTCCATGGAATTTATTACCTCTGCACTTTGTACAATGAGAGTGTGCATCACAAGTCTCACAGTTTTTCGGACACTTTCCACAAGTACCGTCCTCCTTGTTGTAGAAGCCATCAGAACACCGAATGCAGGTGGTGGTGCGACATGTTTGACAATTTGAAAATGCATCTGAGCATACGCCAGTACAGTCTGGCCGATAATATCCATCTTTGCATGGACAAGTGCCATCTACTGGACAAATAAGGTTGTCCATACAATGTCGCATAGTACAATCAATAGTACAGCTCTTTTTGTTTTCGCTGTATCGTCCGAATTGACATTGTGTGCACTCCGCGCTTGTTTGATCACATACGTCACACTGAGTAAAGCATTCAGGCACACATGTTGGTCCATGCCATCCGTGCTGACATCCTCCATCGCAGTAACCGTTGGATGGAGGACACGTGGTGTTGTCTGCGCAGTACCTCGAACTACATCCATGAGGACAGTTACTGGTCAAACCATAATAACCATGTTGACAACTCATACAAGTAGCGGTATACTGATCACATGTTTGACAATTCCCAGGACACTCCAATGTGCAATCTGTACCGTGATATCGATCTGCACATGATGAACACCGTCCATCATCCGGGCAGGTACCGGCTTCTGATAAACAAGGTCGGTCGATGCACGCCTTGTTGCACTCACCAGCCAAGTTATAGTATCCAGTTTTACATTGTTCACACCTGCCAGAAGTCTGTGTACATCGTTTACAGTTGGGTGTGCATTGGCGTGTACAATCATTTACATGCCACCCATCCTGGCATCCACTAGTACAAAGTCCTGTGAACGACCAACAACTATCATCTCCACTGCTGCATTTCCTTCCGTTGCAACTCAGGGAACATCCTCCGGGATATGTTGTTCCATATGAATCCGACCTGCAAACTGTGCAAAAAAGACCCACAATTATTTCCTATAAGTATATATAATGTGGAGAACGTTACCGCGCAGCGGTTTAACGATCCTCGAATGTGATACCGACACGGTGTTTGGAGTCGCCGATGCAGTGTACCTATCCTATATCAACATGTATGAACAGTTATGGACGTGAGTTCTCTCGATTTAGAGTTAGTATGTGGTCATATTAAAACAACAGTTTTCTGAATTTGAGCTTTTTCTATATTAGAAGTAATATATCCATATTGTAGTTTGATAACCCAGAGAGATCATATTTGTTGTAAAGGAGATCTCAATATATGCTTATTGACTGAAGGCTACAATTTTATTATAAGTTTGACAGTACAATTTAAATTTCATTACTCAGGAACGTTGTGCACGTGCATCATTTCAAACAACGGTGTCTGTAATGCAGAAAATGACATACCACTAATACGCTAGAAAATTAAAATCAGACTTTACCAATGAAACAAATTACAATAGTTGTTTAATAATTGGGGTGCTGGTTTATTAATACGTTGGCTTACCAACAACTTAATTTATATACTAGTTGGGTCTACTGATGTTGAGAACATTTGAATTATTTCGCTGTCGGCGAGGGTAGCGTCGTGACTGTCTAGTAAAGCAGTCCCAAGCAATCAATCTGGCCATCCGTCGGGGGTTGTTTTACCGTTCAAATATCAAGAAAATTAACTTATGTGGATACATCTTAATGGATGAATGTTACCCCATAGGCAGGTCCTAAAATATAATGAACAAATTAAATTCGAATTGTGTAAACAGTTGTACCCCTGCCAGTGTGACGACAAGCTAGGGAATATACATGTAACACCGGATACTGAGGCTCGCCTTCAATTGCCTTGTGGGTAGGCGTACAAATGCATAAAACATACGACCATTTATTACACGAATGGCATCTTTGGTACAGATACAGTATATGAAATATACACAGAGAGCCCAAGTCAGGATTGTTTTGCCCGGCACCAAAATGAACATTAAACTGATCTATGCTGTCGCAATTTGGAAACAAACACAACATACCACTCTCAATACCACAGACATGTACAAATCATATACATGCACGAACAAAGTTTAGAAAGTGACACCACCATTTCCACCATTGATACAGACATACACAAAGCGAAGTAATCCATAAAATAGAAATGGGAGAACCCAACACTCAAACAGTCAACTTATGGCCCACAGCAAAACAAAAATACGGAAAGTCGAGTAACAACAAAAGGATGGTACACAGCAAGACTTCTTGGACATATATCGACCAACGACCTTCTTCTGTGACATAGACACAAGGGTCTAAACAAACAACTGATAGGCCATTCCTAGATTCCCCAGAAAGAAGAAACAGTATGCGCCGTGAATGAGATTGATTATCATAGCACAGTTATTGTCAAATTAAAATTGCGCGACTAATCTAATCCATTTACCTCTGAACATCAAATCCACATATATCTACTTTAATTTCTCGAGCGAATCTGAGGGAGGTAATGCAACTACCAATCGTTAAATAAATGCAAATAGAAAATTAATTTTCAAATTGATAGAAAACAGATTTTGAGAAAAAAACAACGTTGGCTATTGTGACAATATTGCAAATAGAGCGTTGTAAATGTGGACTTGTCAGGAAATAAACAACTACACATCTCTTTTGGGCCAGCTGTACTAATGCAAAAGGAAATTAAATGACCATTCACTTACCCAAGTAATGACATGTCATTCTTAGTTTGACAATCAAACCACGTTCCACTAATTAATCAAGTGGTATAGGCACAACGCCATTGAATCAACAGCTTTATATGATAAGTGCTGTAGAGGAATCGTTCTTTTTGATCGCGATTTCCGGTATTGTTGAATACTCTGGAAAAAGAGGTCTCAGTGTAGATATCAAAGAGAATATTTTCCTGCTTGTAACGCGGTTAAAATCAGTTCATACTCGGTGGTGTGTAAATTGTTCTTTCGTTTCTGTATAATCACTATAGTGTGATCGTGCACTTCTGTTGGCAAATTTATCACCCCAATACAAAGTGGTGTACTATTACTCAAATTCGGCAATTATTTACGTGTAGACCTACCATAAACTTCCAATTCATAGAAATTTAGAATTCTGTTTCTACCCGACAGATAGATGACGACATATTTCCCAGCCATCCTGTTCGCGCAGTTAATGTTGTCCACAGTCCCAAGTGTGGTACGAGTATCTTGGTGGCAGAGTGTTGCAGCATCCCAACTTGATTCGAGAGACGAGTTCGTGACGTATATGCGGAACCCACGAGCGCGATCAGGTGATTGCTCTGTGAATAAAATAATTCGGGTGATTATAACGACTAGGCATACTGAGTAGCTAAATATTGAGTATCTCGACCAATAACTTGACATTTCTATCGCCAATAGTAAGAGCCGCGTCGCACTGGGTAACCGCAATAAGTATGGCAACCAGGGGGGGTATTAAAACAAACTGCCCCATTTGTTTACACCCACGACCCATATTTCACAAGTGTTTGTTTAACCCGCAAACAAAACTCTACTGATATCAATCATTGGGAAATTATCTGCGTTAATTTTAGTTTGACCTGTTCCAGAAACTATTTTAATTGAAATGAAAGTGTCAATGACACTGTAGCTCAATTTGAAATCCATTATGGCTGCTAGCAGCCATGTTTTATAACGAATTTCGGAAATAATCGATGGCTCCAATATAGAGGACACCCGAAGATCCAATGAAGTTTGGTGACAATTGGATGAGGGATGTGGCCTGTATGATGTGCCGAAGGATTGAGTCATGCAAAGAGTAAAATCCAAAAAGCCCGCTGGCAGCCATGTTTTTTATACGAATTTGTTTTGTTAAATCGATGGCTCCCATCTAGAATTCACCATGAAGATCCATATAAAGCTTGGTGATGATCGGATGATGGATGTGGTTTGTAGGGTGTGCCACAGGATTTAGTCATGCAAAGAGTAAAATCCAAGATGGCGGCCGGCGGCCATGTTTTTCGTAGAAAATTGATCAAATTCGATGGCTCCCATCTAGAGGTGAACCTATACATGCCTGCAAATGTTCAAAACAATTATCCAATACATGCGGCTGCGGGCTCAGCCGATGGGTTAAAGTTTGAAATGCAAGATGGTTGCTGGGGGCCATGTTTTTAACGAATTTCGAAAAAAAATCGAAGGCTCCCATCTAGATGTCACCCCGAGGATCCATATGAAGTTTGGTGATGATCGGTTAAGGAATGTAGCATGTAGGGTGTGCCGAAGGATTTAGTAAAGCAAAGATTAAAATCCAAGATGGCTTCTGGAGGCCATGTTTTTATCGAATTTCTGAAATAATGGATGGGTCCCATCTGGAGGTCACCCCGAAGACCCATACGATGTTTGGTGATGATCGGATGATGGATGTGGTATGTAGGGTGAGCCAAATGGTGCAAATAGTAAAATCCAAGATGGCTACCGGCGGCCATGTTTTTCATCGAAAATTGTTCAAATTCGATGGCTTCCATCTAAATGTGATTCTAAATATGCCTGAACATTTTCAAAACAGTTCTCCAATAAATACGGGCTGCGGGCTGAACCGATGGATTCGAATTTGAAATCCAAGTTGGCTGCAGTTGACGGCCATGTTTTTTTTATATCGAATTTCGGGGGGAAAATCGATGGCTCCTATCTAGAGGACACCCCGAAGATACATATACAGTTTGTGATTATCAGGCGAGGGATGCGGCCTGTAGAGTGAACCAAAGGGAATTGTTCACGGACGGACGCGTGGGCGTACGGACGGCGGACACCAACCCACGGCAATAGCTCAAAATATACAATGTAAAGTGGAGCTCAAAATGGTTAATACAGCAAATATGAAGATTGTTTTCAAATACTGGCTGATAGGCATTTGTCTACCACATATGCGTTGGAGTTTTCATGTCAGTGGGTGTTGATACTATAATGCTAGGTCTACATGGGTGGTCAAATTAAATACTGCTAAGTGGAAGTTCTAATGCATCGATGTAGTGGACAACTACAGTAACCCGTCAGAAGCTGATATGTGCACATAGAACACTAGTATAAGGTATATGCATCCAATTTTACAAAAATAAAATTTATTATACATATCCCAGCATATCCCCTTCGTGTCCAGTGAGATATTATTTTCCCCTGCAAGCTATTACATGAACCGAACGTGCGTTTTGACTAATTTGCGGTAATTACATTTTAAGCTTATAACATATCAGGACAGCGCACTCAATCTTGACTTTCGTGTGACTCTTGATATTTGGTAGACATATCCATGACATATCAGTTGTTAAGCTCCAATTCAACAGGCGTGGACATATTTTGAAAATAAATACATAGAGAGGATATTTACAAGGCTGCAATTGGAAATAATGGTTTATAAATTGCTGATATATGCAAACCTATATCATTGTGCAGGATATATAAAATTCCATAATTTCTAACTATTTCCTTATTAGTCTGTCAAACAGCCAATTAACTAACATTATTCCATACCACTTGTATTAGTCTACTGGAGAAACTTCTATTATACTAAATGGCAAGCAGTCAATATGCCTCACTATGCCAAACGTGGATAATGTGTGTATTATGCACGTAAAATATCATCTGAGTAGACATGCAAATAATTCAGTGATTAGCTTGATGAACTACTGACATTTATCTTCTAGCCATTGGTAGTAATATTAATGTTTAAGACAGTTGCTCGCTCTTGTTCCATACACACAATGATCTAGACTTAAAGGTCTTAGTTAAATCAGGACAAACGTTATCTCAGTTTTACATTTCTCGAATCTTCTTTCCGAAAGGTGTCGGGAAGGAAGTTTTTCACCTCACCGCCCCATATTCAACATGCCATAGCTTAATTTGATCTCCACTAATGCCCATATGAGGTCCAAGTATCATAAACATTTGCATGATTGTTGTAAAAATGCGGTTTTTTATTTGCCTCCCGGGACACCAACGCACACCGGCATACCTTTCTGCAAATGTTGTGTCCCCCCCCCCCCCCGTGACAATTAGCAAATTGTTATCAGTGGTCTCTTGTCCTGACAAGTCTGCCAACAGGATAGCCGACAAACGCTTTAGTGTCAGGCTATGACAGATATGATCAGGATTAATTATTGTATCGCATATTCTGTTAGTATTGATGAAGAAAGAATATATGCACATTTATATGTCATTAAAGATACGGGCGGCGTTGGCGGTGGGTATGCTATTAAAATATAAAAAAATCAAAAACCGCCATAAACAGAATGAATAGTAAAATATAGACAGACTTTGTTCTTATACCAATCAGAAATATGGCATAAACAGTACGTTATTGTCAATTTGTTTTCCTTTGTTATGTTAACAAAAGCAAAAAACGTTACGTTACCTGGCTTTTGTTTAGAACATAAAGAGCATTATTTGTTACTGTTTCCTGATATGATAATATGATCGCACGTGACACGTAGTGGAGCAACCACACAAATACATCAAACTATCACAACAATTTCCATCTATATACGTAGTTTCCAACTGTTCTTCTTCTTCTTCTTCCGATTTCAGTCCACCATCAACAGGCTGATGATTATGACTAATTTATTTTGGCAACGACTGGCGATAATTTCTCTTCATGATTGGGGTTTGTGATAAAATAATTGATTTGATTTGAATTGTTGCTGTGTCAGTCATGGGATTTAAAAATGTTGAATACTTCACCAAAGTTGGAGGGGCGGATTCCGCGGAACACTACAGTACAACCACCCTGCCACCACGTATCTCGTTAAAACAACTCATACACATCCATGCCAAACTAAAGCTGAAGGGGTCACTCTCACCAAAAAAAGTGCTGAAGGGTACACAGGATTTGAAAATGTGCTGAAGGGTACACAGGGTTTGAAATGTCATTACGTGCGCTCGCGCAACAGTATGGCGATCAGACAGATTCGTAGGTTGGTGTCACGTTTCACTCCATGACGTCACCAAAAACGACGTAAAACCTCGTGGCGTTCTGACATTTGTACTGTGCCGCGTTTTTGCTATATTTATTTTATGTGTTGTTTTCGATTATTTGTTTGTCGCCGATATCGCCATTTGTCGGGATTCCCTGTTTCTATATTTAAAACTGGCATGCTCGTAGTGAGCCTCGATTTCGATTTTTTCTCCCAGGTCAAAATACGTCAGAGTTATGACAAAAATAGATCGACCTACATTTTCTCCGTCAGAACTCTACATCAAAGAGTCTATAGACTCCTTCGGGACCTACATAGACTCCTTCATTTGGGTATTTTTACTTATAATTGGGAGGTTTTATAATTTTTTGGTTCGTGCGAAGACCTCTTGTTATCGTGCGGGAAAAGAGAGACATTCAAAACGCGATTTCGTAATTCGACGCAATAGGCTGAATAGCCTAAGCTTCAGCCGAGTTCCGGGTCAAATACGACGAATGACGTAACACAAAACAAAACGCATTTGTTGACACAAACACCGTTTGAAGAGTTTATTATTACATAAAATGATCGTTATTGATATATTATTGATTAATTATTGATATTTATTGTTGCATATTGGCTGCTATCAATATTTACACAAATAGTATTAATTATTTCTTATAATTGCTCCTTTGGTCAACTTTGACTATCGGAAAATGAAAATGAAAATATGCCGCTGAAAAAAATGTAATCGATATTAAAGTCTCATCCTTTCGGCAACATGGAATTGGTTTTAATTACTTAAATGATTAATATAGTAATTTGCCTTTTATCTGTGATGAAATGAGAAATGGTAATTGTCTTTTTTTGCTAACATTAAATTAAATTAAATAAATTAAGTAAAATACAGTGAAATTATTTTTTAAATTATTGTTTATTACATTTTTGCGCACGTTGGCATCTCTCTGAGTGCATTCTAGTTCTAAATGACGTTTAGTTTTCGTATCTGCCATGAGTTCTCTTATAGAATAATTGTTTACGTTCCAATGAACATTAAAATGAACTGAAAACAAACTGCTAATGGACGCCAGACTTTCAGAAACACAGTTTAAGTAACGGCGTTAGTGGCGATCACAAACCCTGTGTACCCTTCAGCACATTTTGCGAATCCTGTGTACCCTTCAGCACTTTTTGGGTGAGAGTGACCCCTTCAGCCAAACTAAAGCTAGCAACTTCCCACGTTTATATATGACAAATATAAATGTTTACATGGGCGCTATATCCCAAAATATCACTGGGGAAATCTTTCGCGCGAACAGTTTCATGCGCTAGCTAGCTAGCTCTTGTCAATAGAAAACATCTCTCGTTTGAATCCAGTCTGTATTCTAGAAAATGGTCTTTAGAGAAGTCTCTTAATTACATTTAAGTGTATATATTGTGGAAGGCAGCTGAATTAGCTCATTGCATGGTCAAAAATTCAAACTGATAGTCAAAATGA
This sequence comes from Siphonodentalium dalli, assembly GCA_032622095.1. Classification (NCBI taxonomy): domain Eukaryota; kingdom Metazoa; phylum Mollusca; class Scaphopoda; order Gadilida; family Siphonodentaliidae; genus Siphonodentalium; species Siphonodentalium dalli. The sequence continues at coordinate 43,820,849 of CP136065.1, read as the reverse complement.
CATTTGAAAACATAATGAAGAATATAATCTTATATGCACTCACTAGTTTTAAAAGAAGAACAAACAAAAAAGGAACAATGAAAACCAAACAAACAAACAACACGTTTGTAGGGAGGGATCCCATATTTATTGTGTGCATATTGTATATAAAATTGCATTTAGTCTAGTGATGTGAAATCGGTGTTTCCGGTAAAGACCAAATGTGTCTGGATTCTGGCCCACAAAACCAACTGACGTAAAAGACGTCATGGACCTTGTCATGACGTCTTCGCTGGTTTTTGGTCAGCTAACCAACGAAAATGGTCAAAATGAAACTAATTCATAAGCCTACATAACATAGGAATTGTTCAGAAAACTGAAGTTGCTAATGTCATAACCATCCCACTTGGTCCACTTCCGATTCCATGATTTCACAATTTGATATTATTGTTCCCACAAGGCTTGGCAAAAGCGGAGCGGAAGTCACGTGATTTTTAACCCATTTTTCTTGTCCGGATTTTCATCGCGTCGAAATTCTGTTTCATGGTATTGTAAAAATTAATGACGTCATTCACGCCTAAACATGAAAAGCAACAACGCGCCTTATTATATCATTTTTGTGTGATTAACCAATAGAATTGCGCTGTGTTATGTAAACAGAAGCACAATTTATGTAACGCCAGCTGGCTCATGTTTACGTACACCATCGTACGTCTTGACGACAATATACTATTTACGCGCTGATTATGTTTGGCATATGAACAAAACTATATATATTTTAATATTCCTTCTATTAATGGCGATTTGAACAAGTATGAATATTTCTGCAACGAACGCCGCCCGTGCCTTTAAATACAGCTTCGATTCCGAAGAGCGGTGAATTTGATGTTTACATGTTAATGGTTGATGAATTATATGCGTGTTAAGTACATCTCACATGGACAATGAATTGGAGGCGGTGATGCATGGTTATACTTGATGACCATGGTCAATGTCCTCAGACTCACCTCGATTGTAGAATATGATCTGCTGTATCGGGTACACTCTTCCCAGATCAACCCACCACCACTGGCTGTTGTAATCTGCTTTCGTTTCCCAATCCGAATGCACGAGTCCATCCTCCGATATGATGCCATCCACGCCCTTCTCCCCCGGATTACCGACAAGTACTGTCGACATGTCGATAGCCCCGCTCGGCCTTCCAAGGGCTACATTATCTGGAAGATAAACGTTCAGGATGAGATAGGATTATCGATTACACTCGACCTCCAAACAAAATTCAAATTTAAATCTATCATTCGACTAATTAATGCCATCATATATATCTACGTACATCACCACTAAGAAGTACACGAAGAGATAGATAAACTTTGTTGTTATATATATTATTGATTTTTCTCCAATAACTAGTATGTAAACAAAGCTGTGACAGTGATTTGTCAACAAACATCGCTGATCGTGTAGTAAGTTCAAATATTTTAGTCTGAATATGATTTCGGAATATGATTATTAGAATATTGTTCAATGCCTCGACTTCTCCAATGTTTACCGTCAAGTTTTGATTAAACTTTGGTATATAATTTGGCTAATTGAACTTTTAGTGGTACTTCTAATGTAACAGTAATGTTTACATAAGAATGTATTTGACATGTGGATTATCATTATTGGAGAGTTATGAATAATTAAAATAATAAAAGATTCAATCTATTTACATGTATTTGTTGATGATAGTTGTTTTACAAACGTTTATGTTTTGACGATGAACACAAATGTCTATAACCAATAAGGTTTTTTGCTGGGATGTTAACTACGGCCACAACAATTGGAGTTCTGAGATCACAGATTCTGAAAAATATGGACAAAACTTAAATATATGATAATCGATCTATATTTAACATAATCAAATGACGGACTTGCACAGAAAGGAAGTGAAATGCATGTGTATGTGCCTAATATCATAACATATATACTATTCAAACTGGAATGTTGAACATAAGACTATATGCCTCAATGAATCTCGGTCGCCCATCATATAGGACATATAGATCACCCCTCGCCCAATTCAGATGTAGGATACTTCGCTATGAATCGAAACAGGGCGTTTCAAAGGGAAAAACTCAAATCAAGGATTGTGTGGGTCAAATGGTGATCTGCATGTTCAACTAAATATGGAATAAACCAAGAATATAACATTCGGTTCGGAATGTGATTGATATTTAGGCTACTATTTTGAATATATGTATTTATCACATAATTTGGCCATAAAAGCAGTTTCATAATTATCGGTAATAGACACGTTTAATATCAGCGCGTGCGATGACGTCACGACGTTCTTCAAATAACTGGCGATCGCTGTAGTTTATGATTGTTGTTTTCGATGAATATTTCGCGTTGCTTCGGGTTTATTTGATCATGTGATAAAAGGTATCTCACACTCGTCCTATTTTATACGCAATTTATCAACCTCGTCCTCTAAATTCTATTTGAGCCTCGGAAAACCTCGGCTCAAATCGAATTTAGTGAACTCGGTTGATAAATTCCGTATAAAATAGAAACTCATGTGAGATCCTCTATTTATCATATGACTCAATCATTATTTACTTTGGAAAGTATGTCATAAATCAATTTCATATGAACTACTAGTTCATATCACCTTCCGATAATTTGATTGGTTTGTTGACAAAAAGTGTGTTCTGATTGGCTGAATGGCAGTCGGGGCTGAGCCGTATCTCTAACTAAATGCAGGTCAAATTCGTGCGCGTCAATCAACGCGATGCCGAAATACTCGCAATTATAATCTTGAAATATATAGTTTTGTTATACGATAAATAGAATATGTAATTCATATTTATCTAATAAACATACGATATAATGTCACAAACTGAGAACAGAATAGCGCACTATATCTTCGCGTGCATATTATGTCTGCTAGTTCACTAGGTGTAATTGGGCTTCCGGTACAATGAAGTGACGTCACATTAACCTTTTGCTGCCGATGTCATATAGCTATTTAGTGATTTGTGTGCGTTTTGGAAATCATAATCAATTTATAGGTGTCATATGATAAATAGAATATGCAATTCGTGTTTCTCTCATATGATATTTATGAAACTCGTCACGAATTTTCAGTTTTCTCTCGCCGGAGGCTCGAGAAAACTGAAAATTCTTAGACTCGTTTCATAAATATCATACGAGAGAAACACTCATTTCATATCCTCTATTTATCACACCGGGTTGTTATTAATAACATGAAGAGAGGCTATGTGCTGTAATTAAGCTGGAAAATTGAGTGACTGATTTCAGATTTCCATGTGTACTGTAACTGATCAGATCTGTACTGTCAGATATATTTATAGTTATCACTAGAACTTTTGTAGTTTCAAATATGTGGAAAAATACTCCCGACTCTTTTCCTATTTCGGGATCTAACCACCTATTTGTGTTCCGCGACTCTAACCTGATCAATGCATTTTCCTTTCCCTATTATTCGACATCGCGTCATATGCTACGATTATGTGAACCGGAATGACATGCTTTGAAATATAACAAGGAGCGAATATTTGATTTTTTTTTTTTTAATTTGGTGTATTAATTTTCAGAAATGGGCAATAGTCCTATATGGAGAACATATGTTCAAAAGTAGTTCTAGCAGGGGTTTATATTATTTAATGTTGGTATTTATAAAGTTGCCAAAGTAACTGGAATGCGTGGGTCGGTGACTGTGGTGCCGGAATTGGTAAAAACTCACTATTTGTGACCCGCCATATCAAATCCAGTTGTAAGTCGGGATTTTTTACCCTGTGCCAATGCATTCTCTTATATATGCGAGTCGATCATAGGTCGCATCGCATATATAAGAGAATGCATTGGCCTAACATTTTTTTATAATTTTAATAATTTTTTCTTGTATTCTTTAACAATTTTATAATTTCACCCATGCAGAGCCCCAGACAAACATTAGCAGACGACACTCTTCTATATGCTTCTATATATGTGTGGGGCTCCCTGCAGGGTAATGGATGTTTTTTATTTTATGTCCTAAAAATTGTAAGAAAAATTTATTTTAAACAAATTATAAAAAATTGTTAGGCCAATGCATTCTCTTATATATGCGAGGCGACCTATGGTCGACTCGCATATATAAGAGAATGCATTGGCACAGGGTAAAATAATCCCGACTTACGACTTGATTTGATATGGCGGGTCACATTTTTGCCGACAAATTCCGCCAAAATTTAATATTTAAGCTACTCAGACTTATATGTAGGCATCTCCGTGATGTCGGGAGCGCCGATGTCACGGGTTGGGGTCGGATAGAGATACGGGTCGGGCCTGTGCACCAAACTTGATTTTAATTGTTGTTCAATCCCACAAGAATGTTTACACCAAAGTGAATTGAAAACTTTAATGTAGATATATCTTAATGCGGTCGAAGTCCGGGCTTGGGTCACGGGGGCGGTGGATTTTAGGTGGTAATATAATTTAAGTTTGGGCTAGGCGAGGCTGCCGCTGGTTCAAACCCGACGTGGGCGAAATTTGGTACCGATTTTCTAGCTTGATCTGAGTTGAAGTGACATCTTAAGGCGGGATAACTCTCTGTGTTATGAATATATCTTGTCGATGAGAGTGGGTTAGGACCGGAGGCTCGTTATCGACGAAAACTACGAGTTCAGACTAAAATTATATGTCAAATTGTAGGTCTAGGTTTGAAGTATCAGAAACCAGTGGCATTTTCTGGGAAAATGTAAGCGAAGTGGCAGAAATTTGTCTTCGAAAGTAGCCTTTGGAATTCGTACGCAAACAACACGAAACCCAATTTTACCCTAATACATAACTTGGCGACATGTGGCCACGTGTTCCTATATACTACAATTCCATTTGAAAATAGTTAACGTTTTCCACATGGACTACCCACAGAAACGAATTTACCAAGCCCACTAAACTAGTCTAAACACGTGGTTTCGGAATCCATTGTGTCGATTTATTTGCCACCTGCAGAGGTCAATTCCGTATCACTACATGTATGGAAGCCTATAGTTGTCACTTAACTTTTGTCTTTCCGTGCACGGCAACTGTGTCGTGATATCTATACATTTCAAATATTTTGTTCGTCATGTGGTTCCATATATATACATGGCAGTGAACGTATTATTGCAGACTTGTTAAAGATGAATTCAGAGTTCCAAACCTCCAGTTACAACAACAACAATATACACATATATTAACCACTTTCGCGTTGTGTCACTGCAGTCAATTTTGAAAAAGAGTGCTTCCCCAAATGAAATTTCTTATGCATTTAGCGTTCCTCCAGACCATTTGACCTACATGTGCGATATCAAATTACGGCATAATGGTTTTTAATTTATTTCCATTTATTATTATTTGGAGATGTAGTGATGTTTTGAGATCCGTAAACTGACTTTGTTTCGGATAGGAATCGTGTGGTCGCTTTTATTTTTCTCGACATATATGGAAGTTACATGTATATATGTGCACGAGCCCCGTGTCCAAAACCTATAATTGTGGTGGGTACCATGCTGTCTTTAAGTGTTATTATCACAGGGGCCTGTAACGCGCTCCGCTGCCCGCTCCCTTTTGCGCTGCCCATATACGCCGCCTCTATATACGCGCCTGCTTCACGATAATAGTAGTATTATTATACTACCATTAACGTGAAGCAGGCGTGTATATACATGTAGAGGCGGCGTATATATGGGCAGGGCAAAAGGGAGGGCTGCAGCGGAGCAAGTTACAGGCCCCTCTGGTTATTATCTTAGATATTGATATTATGATGTCTAATAATAAATATATATTATTTATCATTGACATTCATGGCCATTCATGTTTCGGTCGGAATGGTATATTGAGATGCTTCTCAACTCAGATAAAGCTATTCCGGAGAATAACAAAAGTTCAAAGGTCAGTGGATGGATGCGGACGGGTAAACTGGTGGTGCATACACTATAGTACGACTTACCATATTATACAACACGCCATCCAATTTACATTTGTTCAATGCGTGCAAGCTCTTGGTCACAGGTATAGGGTACATTCATACGCTGGCAAGTTTGCACGGTATGTATTTACGGGCATTTCGTCATAGAAAACCACATGGTGCCAGAATATGAACGGAACCGTCCACATTACATGCTTATACCAAAGTTAAAGATAAAGTAACATTTATCTAATTCCACTTGTAACAGTGCTATTGGAATTTGCCTTCAAATACCTGCATGATTTATTCTTGCGAGATAATTGCATGATATTTACATGCAAATTCCGGTAGCATCGTTACTAGTAGAGCTACAGAGATTTTACTTCGCACGTAGTTAGCTGTGGCACAGATGCACTTTATGTGCTTGTTTCCGTTCATATTATGGCACCATATCGTTTTCTACGACAAAATGCCTGCAAACCATACCGTGCAAACTTGCCAGCGTATGAACGTACCCTTAATGGCATAATATATGTGTGTATAAGGACACCATAACGTGTCCAGAACCCACCCTCCATGCATGCTCAATGTGATAAATTCCAATTTTAAAATTCACACAAAGAATATAGTTATATAGGTAAGATTAATTTGAATTAATGAATTAAAAATGAATTAATTATTTCGACACATCGTATATGTATTATTTGATCTTATATTCTATATGTAAGATTCAAATAATTTTGCAAATTTATGTATAAGCTGTATTAAACACAATACCGTATATCTGAGAAATGAAGCCATTCAAAATGTCATTGACAATAATCTTACAGAATGCATATATAAAGGGGTTGATACAGCGTCGGTACGAAAATCCCAACCACAAATATGGACATCCCACTTAACTGCCATTCCGACATTACAAATTCGAAAGCAAATGAACAATGATCGAATTATAAAGAGCATGGTACATATTCTGATATATAAGTCACATGGCAGCGAATAAAATGACATTGGAGGGAAAATTATGTCACTATATATTCACCAGTGATTAAATTATTTAACTACATGTATATATGTGCACAGTCTTGGTGCGCATGCATGCAGTTCTGAGAGTGCAGATCCGTACCACGCATGCATGCATGTGTGAGTTTGTGTCGCATTTCACGAGTAAACGCGCTATATAACACAGCTCAACACCAGTTCCTCTCTACCATGCATGGCAGTTACTTATACTTAGACACTTATAATATGTATGTTACCTTTCATAACCAGAAGGTATCAACCGAAACCCAATAAAAGGAACAATCAGCCCAATCTGATAAAAGTGTCGCAACTCTGTTAAATGTGAACGGCCGGTTTCCAATATTGAAGTTGACCTGTATTTTGTGGTATTGAACCTACATACCATATTTCATTCCATTTAGTTCAGTAAAGTTATCATCCGTAAATGGCATATGAATAGAAATGATGCAGACGGTAATGTAATAAAGATGCATTGAGGGTACCAGGCTATATTTTAAGAAATTATAAAAAAAATTATTTAGGTTCAGGTGTACACAAGTAATATGTTAATAAAACTAATATCTTATTAGATATTTTTAGGTTTACTTTATATACATGTAATATTTCAACAAACACAAAATTCAACAGAACGAAGCAGCCAGCAAACTGTGGTAAATCACATTTGTTTCATGTTGATGTTGTAACTGGAGGTCTGGCACCCTGAATACATTGTTTAATTGGGCGCATAAAATTAGATATGTTTAGGTTTAGTTTACAAGTAATATTTCGTTTTCAACGTTTTTTTCTTCAACACTACGAAGCATGCAGAAGAAAACGGCACTAAACCACGTTGTTTATGTTGTTGTTGTAACTTGAGGTCTGGAACCCTGGATAAATTGTTTAAATGTGCGCATATAATGAGATTGCGTCATGCACATTGCGAATAAAAGGCTCACACTAATGTATTTGATGCCTAATGCATACTTAATGTACCGGTATGATATACGTATTTTTCATAGAATTACACACCTCCATTGCGAAATTACCACACGATCTTCATGAATGTATATACGTATAAGAGTCAGTCCTTTTGTTAATTATCTAATCTTTGTATTATAAAGTAAACTTTTGGATTGACGTGGTACATCACTGATTTATTTCGCTCAAATGAAATATCACAAGGATGTGTTGGTGTCGCTGCTTCAGATACATGTGTATGATTGCTAGATCTGCCTTCCATAGAAAGTCACGTGTGTAATCTTCGTAACAACGATGGACCTCGTGTTCGTAAAAATGGCTACCCCGAAACCACGTATTTGGTACCATTTTTTTTAGAGATATGATGATCATAGCTCACTAATATGAGACTTGTATTCGATTTTGTTGATATAATCGGATACACACATTATATATAACACAGTTTTATACAATTTAAACTTTAGAATCGGTACAGTATAAAAAATGTAAGTTTGGAGAAATTGTCCTAAAACTCCATTCAAATGCCGAAATAAGTAGAATGGTCTTGTCATATGATATCTATCTAATATATTTAACCCATTCGGGTCGGTAAAATAGTCAATAATTTATTATGAAGACTTTGACTGTTTTAAAAATATATAGGTGTGAAATACATAATTTAGGGAAATCCCACCTTAATGTGACATTCCCATCGCAACATGGTCATTTCGACAATAACTGGTAGTTCCCGCAGGACCATGTGTATACAGAGCATGAAAATAGAGTAGATGTTTTATTCACACAATAATTAAATTACAGAAAAGCATCAGTAAATAAAGAGTCTGTTGCAATTATTGTGAATATCATACTGGACCAGTGCCTCCGCCCATCAGGAGTGGGTGGTCGTCGGGAGGGTGCCAACAAATGATAAATGTTTGTTTTATGAAATTTTGGCGAAAAAAATTCAAAATTATTATTGTGTGCAATTCAATTGCGTGTTGCGTGGTTGCAAACTTGCAAGATATAAGCTGTTGGAGTGACACCGAAATGTAAAAAATAATCGAAGGGCCGCGGTTTAGGGGCCGAATGACCCAGAGATGGTGGTCGCCATCGAATTATCCCTGCTAGTTAAGTTTAGTAATAAACTATATTCCTGATATGTGGGGAAACTTTATTAAATGCCGTCCATGCACTGACAAAGTTTAGATGCCACATATTCTAGCCAACACATACATGTATAATTACTTGCCTACAAGATGTTACACTTATAAGGGATGCTTTCAACATACTTTAAGATTATATCCATATATATCGCCGGGGCTATGGTCATGCAGTCTGGAGAATTCGATGTTGTTTATTGGTTTTAACCGTGGATGCGATACAAACTCAGCATGATAAGATAGATTATTCTTGGACGTTTATCAAAAAGTCACCACCAGGAAAAGCACGTCGTTTCCCATCGTGGGTCCAAAAATCATAGATCATTGTTCACTCGATTTTGGGCCGTGTAGAGTTGTATCTTACTCGAAAACATTGCCTAAAGATAGAAGTTTTATCCCCGACCCTCCACAAATTCTTACTGATCATGTTGTCGGTAAGTTAATAAACATGTGCTTGATACCAACTTGTTCCGCAAAGAATTGACAGAGTCATTAATAAAGATCACTCTAATAATAGGGAATTTTCGTAATGTGCATATACTTTCCTTCGAAAATCACCATTAAAATCGTGTTAGAGTCGGAACGGATGTCGTGTTAGATCCGAATCCGCATGAATCGTTGATCGCCAGCGGTGAGTATATATATATATGCACTACAGTGACATATATATTACCCCGGAGGCCGGGTGCTCTTTATAAAACATTGGTTATTTTTTCTTGTGCATGTTATGTATTTTATGCTATCATAGGTCACTCAAATAAATGATAAAATATCATCAAGTTGACTGTCTGGTGAATTGACATGAAGGCCGATTAACACCCAACCCGAAGCTCCAACCCATAAATACTGTTTTCTGTCTTTCAAATCCAGACGTTATCCTTCAAGCATTGTGTGGAACTTCTAGATTTCAAAATCAGCCTTTCTTTCTGTGAGTCATAATATTTTAGATACGTTTTGGAGTAGTTTTTTTGCTCCACCCGAGTATATATATATGACGTTTCCATTGCATGCTGGATACAGGTTCTGAAACTGATGCCATTTCACGTTATGTGACGTGTGTTGCATGTTAACCAATGACTACATTGGACTGACTCTCCGTCAGAGTGCTGGCACAATCACAGTCAAATGTAGTTATTTGAGCTTCAGCAATGTTCTTGTTCTTTCTTTGTATTAATGTTTTGTTCTTTGATTGTATGGTCCCAAATGGTACATGAACGATCCATAGACGAATGTGCACCGATTGTTTGACCACTTCTTGGATTGTGAACAGTTTGTGTGTTAATGAACTGGAGCAGAACGCCGTGCTTGCAATTATCCTGCTCATGGCCTTACTTACAACACCACAAAGGGATGGTCCAACTGTAGTCAGTGGCAGTTTCACGCGCACAACCTTCAACTCTTGTCGAATTTGGGACCAGTTGAACGTTAGAGCATAGTAGTCTGGTCGATAAAAGGTTTGACCTAGAAAACATTTGGACTAAGTTGGATTGTATAACATCTTGAAGAGGAATATATCGTCTATAACATATCCAAAATCCGCTAAAATCCGCTTTGAGCATTTTTTGTAATTCAAGATGGCGTCCAAGATGGCTGCCATTTTCCTATAAGTCAGCTTGATGCAATTATAGTGAGAACATCTTGGCATATGTATACACGTGTATACATAACGCCACCTTTATGTGTCAAAATTGGAACTCCCCGTCCAAGATGGCCGCCAAAATGGCGACCGGAAGTGGAATGTTTACGTTTTTTTTTACTAATATCTTTAAGATAAGTTTCTGTGGTTTGGAACTAGTTGAGAATAGTGACTTTATTTTGTATTTAGCATGTTAACTGACCATTGTAACAATGAAATATGCTGTTCGTGGGGTCCACACCCCTTCCGATCACTCAAAAAATCGATTTTACAAAACGCGGTATAACATTTCACAAAAGATCCCCATTGGGATTCTAGTCATATTTAATCAAGAAGTGGGAAGAACTGTGCAATGTAAGTGATGCATTCTATATCTTATTGATATTTGAACTCAATGGTACCAAAATTGTCATTTTGGCATAAAATGGTTGCCAAAATGCCCGCCAAAATATGGAAAATGGTAATTATTATCCCAGCGTGCCATGCAACCGCTTACACGTTGTGGTGATGTACACACTTGACTATTCTGTCTTATATAGCTTGACCACTAACATTTCTGATGTACCTTGGGTATTTGTTACTATTTTGACCACTGAAATTACCAGAATTATTCGAAATTTTCTGTCACAAACCTGATATCAAAATCGGGAAAAAATCGCTGTTCAGGTTTGAGCCATTTTTAAAAAGTAAAATGGAACTATGTTTGGTATCAAAGATGTTTATTGTTACATGTGTCACACTGAGGTGTTTTAGACAAAATTACTCAAGATGGCTTCCAAAATGGCAACCAAATTTGGTAAACATTATTATATACATATGCATATGTGTATATATGTGGTGTATATGTATACATAATCAATTGTGACTCACATGCTACTTAATCAACTAAATGTTCTATTCTGGTTGTTCCGGTACCATACGAGGCATGACAAGTTAATTTTGAGGAATGCAATATGGATTTTGCCAAAAAAACGTCCTTGTTTTTGAACGGAAATGGGCAGAACCTTGAAACGGAACTGAGAGGGAACATATATATTATGTGGTTATTCTGGCCCATTAGCATCAACCTTATTCAACTTAATATAGTGTGTATGTCTGTTGACTGTATGGTCAAAGGCGAGGTGAGTAGGTATACATGGAATTATTGTATTCATGAATGATGTGAATAGTTATACAATGTGTGACTATATGGTCATGGATGGGATGTCCATGGTGATATGTATAGGTATATAAGGAGTAGATGTATGGTGACGTGTGAGGTGAACATGTTTACAGTGAGTGGCTGTCTGGTCATTGAAGTGGTGTATGGGCATAACGAGAGTAGCTACACTGTCCTGTATGTATATATGGAGTGAGTGTGTGGTCAGGGTGGGCTGTACAGGTGTACGTTGGGTGGCTGTATTGTCATGGCTGGGTGTATATGTATACATATGTTGGATGTATGGTAATGGATGGGTGTATGTATAAATATGGTGTTGTTGTATGGTTATGGGCAATGTGTATATGTGTACATGGAATGACTGCACGGTCATTGTTGAAGTGTATATGCATACCTGGAGTACACTTTGATGGCCATTGGCGGCCAGTGTATATAGAGTGACCTCATGATGATGGGTGGGATGTATATGTTTATATGTAGGCCTATTGTATTGTCGTTGGTGGTGTGTACAAGCATACAGTGAATAGCTGAATGCTCATGTAAACGGTGTATAAGTATACAGCGAGTGGCTGAATTGTCACTGGTTGAGCTGTATATGCAAGTCTGAAGTGTACGAATGGCCGTGTGTGCGGGGTATTGGTATATGTAGAAGGGCTGTATGGCCATTGATGAGGTATATATACACACCTGGAGTGACGCTGTGGTCATGGGTGAGGTGTATATGTATATTATGAGTGACTATATGGCCATGACACGGCCAATATGTATATATGGATTGACAGTATGGCAAAATTAATGGTGGGGTGAATTGATATACAAGGAGTGACTATGATCACGAATCTGGTTTATGCGTATACAGCGAGAGGCTGAATTGCCATGGGTCAAGTGTATATTCAAGTCTGGAGTGTATGAATGGCCGTGTGCGCGGTGCGGGACATTGGTATATCTAGAAGGGGTGTAAGGCCATTGGTGAGGTCTATATGTATATACATGGAGTGACTCTATGGTTTTGGGTTGGTATATATGTATATCTTGGGTGGCTATATGGCCACGGGTGTCGCAAATATGTACATATACAGGGAGTGAGACTGTATGACCACTGGTGAGGCAAATATGTATACAAGAAGTGATGTATGATCATGGATGTAGCGAACAGGTATATCAGGATCGATCGAGTGACTGCATGGTCATCGGTGGGTGTATATGTATATCTTTAGTGGCTATATAGCTATGCATGTGGCAAATAAATATACATGGAGTGACGACTGTATGACCTATGGTGAGGCGAATAGGTATACAAGACTGAAGAGGTTACTTTGTGTCCATGTATGTAGTGAATATGTAAACATGTCGTGTGAGGTGTATGTGTATACCTGGTGTGTCTGCATGGTTATTCACGGCTATAGGGCCATGCGTTGGTGTCGCAGATTTGTGTTCGTTGGTGAATTTACAATACATTACCGAAATAAAGTGAGGTTTTCGAAGAACTGGACAAATATACCTATGGAATGTTGTAGATTGGCATCTAAGGTGTAAGAGGTACCAAAAGTTTTTAGTGAAAATATATTTTTTGTAGGAATACAGTTGAGTTCAAAATGGGTGGCAACAAATTCGTGTTTCGTTCCTTCCGTGACCTATGGTCCCGGGTGGTGGTTCTGCCAATAAAAGAGGGATTTTGACCAAATTCCAAGCTCCTGTGATCTGCAATTATATTTAGTTACATATGGTGAATTGAAATGGTTCACTCTTCATTTATATAACCAACCAAATGTGCTGCAGTAAATAGTTTTGTGTTTTTATGGCCATAGTTCCTGATCTATCATTTAAATACACATAGTTATTAAGCTGCATACAATAAAGATAATCTTCTAACTGAGCTGGGAGATTACACTGGAACAATGTTTCAATTGCAATAACTTACGAATGGGTTAATAAAACATACTAGATGTTAATGCATCCTAAATTCAGTGATCGTGAGATTGCGTTTCAATAACTATACACGTATAAGCATGTGAAATGAATTACAAGTAAGAAAGTCGTTGCACCTTAATCAATCAGGCCCACCAAATGGTTAATAACATTATTAACACTGAACAACTGAGTTCCTCCATTTAGACGCACTAAACTGACACCTATTAGTTGTAACATAAAGCGGAACCCACATGTTTACCACTTTACTTCAGTCTCTTAACTACAATGTAAACTAGTATAGTCTTGATTCATTCGTTAACAATGCCGGAAAGCTTAACTATACGAAACTAATAAAGTCAAATGTATGGCCACTGTAAAATAAACTTGATCAATGCATTCATTAGTTGACGCAGATGCTTTCCTGTAGAGTGTGATAACATTGTCCTTTATCAACACTGTTATGTCTGCTACTATAGACTTAAACCGCATCATTGTCATAATGTAAAGATCTATTTTAATAAATAGTGTCACGAAAGCAGTTTAAATTTAGTTAATTAGCTAATTATTTCACTGGCATTGGATTGTATCAAAATGAATAGATAAAAGTTGGGAAAGGAATATATATATATAAATAAATATGTTAAACAATACTCGTTGGAGATGGTACGTCGGGCATGATTGACCCGTAGATTTCATCACATCTTATGAAAACATAATTAATACGGGCGACTGGATATATTGTCGCGCCGTTGTCATGTGTAAGGGTGTTTGGATGGGAGGTATCAATATCGCAATTTATGGTGGGGGTCTTGGCTGATCAGCCTGTTCTTCCATAAATAAGCTCATGTATAACTTATTTCAAACACACGAAACAAGCCCATACATGGATTATTTGAATCTGAATTAATCTCTATATGAACCAAAATGGGACACGATCAAAACAGTCGAATATGAGCTTATTTTAATTCGAAATAAGCTCATAATACAGGCACTATTTAATCTACTTTTATCCATCGACACGGCGTACCAGATGAACGCTCTTTATAATGTGTTTTCACTGCGGTCCGAACCATTCAAAGAAGTATCGGGTACAAACAAGTCCTACATTGTATATTTGCTATTGTAGAATCAAATAAGTTCCATACGAACATATGTGAATATTTAGGTCCAATATGAACCTATGTGAATATTTTGGTCCAATATGAACATATTTTCACCAGGATATTCTGGCCTACTTGTCATAATGCGGATGTTCGGAATTACTTTGAGCTATCAAATTTTGAATCGTTTTGTCGCAGTTATAAATTGATGGACTGTTGGACTGTATTGAAGAGAATTGTACATGTATTTGATCTAATCGAGGTGTCGGGGGAATCCCATATCTTCAGATCTAGATTTAGTTTAATTTATTATAAGATTCCGCACTTTTTGTCACCTGAGATATGTAGGTTTTCTTCCACAAGTCCAAGATGCTAAGTTCTGTTCTATATGTATGCTGCATTGTCGAACAGGACTAGTGATATCGTTATTTTAATCTGATTATATCTGAGATCTGGTCTTGGGCCTGAGAACGATCCGTCGCATAGAGCTGATTTGGTGTTGGCACAATTGCAGTCACACGACATGTATATAAATGTGCATGTGGAATAACAGTCCAGTGTATGTGTGGTTGGTTGATTGAACTCCTGATTTTTACAATAGTAAAGATGGATGATTATGAGACATACTGTTTGGTATGAAGTTCCATCGTGGCAGGGCTGGTGGGTGCTGAGTTTTATGGTCCGTTGGTCCGTCTGTGGTTATTGGAATAAGACATCAAATAATATATATGCCAAGAGTCTATATCATGGGTTTATAACCACATTGATTATGGGTTGTGGTTATCGTAACGCCATATGAGAAAGCGGAAGGAATATTTTGTGTAACTATGCATGCATGCGAAATAACGATTGTTAGATATTGGTACATAAAGACGTTTACGTGATCCAGCGTGTATACACATAGTATATTACGACAAACTCACATAAGGTAAAATTGATGTGGAACATTCCGCTGAAGTCATCAAATGGAAATGCAGAACAAAGATGATGTTTTATAAATGCATGTGACATCACCAGAACGCAACTTTATTCTGATATGTGAATTATATGCGGAGAATTTTATTGGAGGATTTTTTTTCCCTGCTTGTTTATCCTCTAAAATTTGTCCCCAATTGAAGGGTAAATGTTTACATTTGTGTAAAGTTAAGACGTTATGTGTTCTTAAATTGCACGTTCGGCGAAGCTGTAATATTCCATAAAATTAGTTTAACCCTTTACCCAACAAACCGGCCAGAACCGGCCAAATAAAGCTTCAACAGCCTAAAATATCTTCGGTCTGCCTCAATAGAACCATACAAATATGGATATCATTGGAACCGGCTCCTTGACCACATTGTGATAGTTACAATTAGCCCTGTGCCAATGCATTCTCTTATATATGCGAGTCGACCATAGGTCGCCTCGCATATATAAGAGAATGCATTGGCCTAAAAAAAATCTTTTTTTACCATTTTTTCTTACATTCTTTAACAATTTTATAATTTTTAATGTGTTAAGCCAATGCATTCTCTTATATATGCGAGGCGACCTATGGTCGACTCGCATATATAAGAGAATGCATTGGCACAGGGCCCTTCTGTCGGGTAAAGGGTTAATGCTACAGTTTTCACTCTCCAAAGTGGCTAGGTACCCACTTGTCAATTTAATTATCTGAAATAAATACATAATATGTCTTTAAATATTGAAAATTTATTACTCACATGTGTTGATGGGGCTATCTCCTGTCGATAATTCCGATAGATACGAAACTGCAACTAAAATCAACCAGAACATAGCCATAGCCTGAAACAGACATCCACGAAGAAAACGATGCGCTCTTCAAAACCAGGAAGTACCAGACTGATATTTGATTCGTTGATTCACTGTAAAATACTGAACGGATTCGAACAAGTGTAATGTGTTAATATTACATAAAACCGTGTGATGAGTAGAACGTCGTCATTGGCCGCGAATGAAAGCGACGAATAATGGGTGACTGGCATTATTTTTCCCCATCACACTCGAACGCTCATTCATAAGGGGCTGTTTTAATTGTTCGTATGTATGCACAATGAACATTGTGATTACAGTGAAAATAAACGAACAGAAGTTACCTCCATGTAGCTTACACTCATGTCTAAATATTCTACCAAATGTATATATAATTATCGCCATGATATTCATGCACTCATTAGATAGATTTATATCTTTTACTATATAACAATTGTTGAAAGAAAGCTTATGTTTTACAGAAGATATACATAATGGCAGTTGCATTGCGAGACGAATAGAAGAAAGAATCAATTTAATAATGACATTAGATTTATATAGTGGTAATGTATTCAATCAGGGGCAAGTTAGCAACTGGATAAGCTCAACAAGGCCGAACAAGGACCCCGCACCATAACACACCTGGGTATAACCACGGGGAGGTAGTTATGCGGCATCCCTCCCACCTTATCCCGTAGCTAATATGCATGCCCTCCATACCTTTGACAAATTTACAAAGTCTTCAAATTACATATGTCGATTGCTTCCTCGTGGATAACAAGTTTCTCAGTTACATTTGGCACAGGGACCTGGCGACAAGGGTGGTTTGATGAGTGCCCCCCCCCCCCACAACTTTGGTCAAAGGTCAAAATGTTCAACAGTTGGAAATTGAATACCTAACACAACATTTGCAAATGTCATACCAATAATCAGACCATGGCTGCTCGGTCTATATAACCAACAATAGGTTGAAATTGTTCTTAGTTTGATTTTCCAAAAGTTATTCGTGGGGGATTTATGGTTTCAGACAAACATTTGCATTTTCGTACTTTTGGTTAAAATTTGACTGAAATGGCCATCAGTTGGAATTGTCCAACAGTTAGGGGATTTGATGTTGGAAATTCCAAAGTTAGCAAGTCAGTGCCCCGTAGCAATTCAATAGTAGTCTATTTTACTGCAGTTAACCCTTTACCCAACAGAACGGCCATGTGCCAATGCATTATCTTATATATGCGAGTCGACCATAGGTCGCCTCGCATATATAAGAGAATGCATTGGCTTAACACATTAAAAATGATAAAATTGTCAAAGAATGTAGAAAATATTATAAGAAAAAATGGTAAAAAAGTGTTACAAAAAGATTTTTTTTAGGCCAATGCATTCTCTTATATATGCGAGGCGACCTATGGTCGACTCGCATATATAAGAGAATGCATTGACACAGGGCATAACTGTAACCATCACAATGTGGTCAATGAACCGGTTCCAATGATATCCATATTTGTATGGTGTTATTGAGACAGACCGAAGATATTTTAGGCTGTTGAAGCTTTATATGGGCGTTTTTGGCCGGTTTGTTGGGTAAAGGGTTAAACGACTAGAATCTGGTCACTAGATACTTGTATTTTTGCTATTTTTTAGGTTCACGTCTCAAATTACCTCATATTGGGCAGAACCATGGTGGGCCCTGTGGATTATATATTCCCCATTTGGCTAGTGACCACAAGACTACTTATCCATTCAGACTACCACCCAAAGTCGAAGCTATAGGGTGCACACGTAACATTTGGTTCAAGTGGTGGGGTGCAGTTGGAAATTCCAATGGGGATACCCCCTCCCCCACCCACGGAGAGACCTTCTAGTCAGTTCCTTGATTCCAATATGACCTGCATGTACCAGCATTTTTCGTTCTGTTGATAAAGATTTACAGTATAGATAACGGGTTTCTTTGACCGTTGTTTCTTTGACCGATTTGGCCGTCGTTACATAGTAGATATATTCATCATCACGGATTGTACTATTCCATCCACCTTTTTTCTTAGATTCGGCGAATGGTCCATTGGTGCCGTCACAGAACGTCAGCGTAAATAATAAACCATTTCAAATAAGTCTTTTTCTGTTCGCTCCATCGCCTTAGAAACTGTTCCCATTCCCTCAACGGCTGTACTGGCCAAAACCGGTCACGTCATTTATTTTAGGAAATTATAAATTTAAAGACATTGTCATCCTGATTCAAACCAACTGCAGGCGGGAACGGATCAGACTCCTGTATGACATTTTGCTAAAAGTAAAACTTTCGACTTAGAATTGCGCCACATATTCACGATTACGATTACCTGTGATGTTGTTCGACCTCTGAGTTTGTACTGCACTGTACATTCTCTCCAAGCTCTATCAAAACGCTTTCATACAATTAATAAACGCAAAGATGTATTATACCTATCAATTATACCTATCAATAATATACCTATCAATTTCAGGTAAGAAATTCATTTTAAAATGTTGACAATGGTGGAAAGATTTTTCCGAAATCCTGACTTATTTCAAAAATAATTTACGTTCCTGTTTGTTCTCTTGTTAATATATTGGATTAACAGAAATCAGGGATACACCATGATTGTATCGATCACATAAGTGTATATAGTTAAATTTTATCAGTAACGACATATAGTTTTTCACTCGAAGTGTTTGGGCATTTGTTGCGGATTCCGTCATCGGATGATATTCAGGTCCGCCTGAGGCTTATTACCACACGCCTGGCATACTGAAACAACTGGATACCGTCCTCCCTTTCTATCTTCTATTCTTTTGCCATATATATTATATACATGTATACATGTACTGAAATATATTGTATATTATATCCATATATCTCTGTAATATCTCAACTTGACGATCAGAATAAACAAATTGAATTGATTATGCCTCTCCTGGCTTTAAATTGTTTATACAAGTGGCATGGCGATTTCACCCTCAATAATGGATGTGTTAAGTACCACCCTGACTTAGTCTTTATCTTTTTATTCAATGATTTGTTTCTATTTTTGTTATTATGTCCAATGATCCCATATCAACAACGTTGCGATATTCACAGTACTGCCGAATAAGGAAGAGTCTCAATCGCACTTAAAGGTTTCATGACATAAATTTTGGGTGGATGTGCCTTCAATCAATACATTAATATTACATATACTATAATATAATTATGTACCTGTTAAATGTGCCTTTGTCATTTATTTGTATTTATATTTATATATCTCAATTGCCATGTATATTGGTTTATCGATAATTAAAGAATTTAAAGGCACGTGCGGCCTTCATTGTCGAAAATATTCATATTTTTTCCAAACACCGTAAACAGAAAAACATTAAAACGTATACAGTTCCGTTCATATATACCATGACCATCGCGTAAACAGCATGTTATCATAAAGACCTACTATATTTTACCTAAGCAAGAGCCTGATTGTTACAGAAGACAGCACAATGCTACTGGCTAATCACACACAAATGGCATAAACGCTCTTTATTAGTTCCATATCAGGTATTCACCAACAAAGAACGCTCTTTATGTTTACCATCATAATATAAACAAACACCAGAAAAGTAACTTTTTATGCTTTTGTTTACATAACAATGGGTAAACAAATGACCATAACATACTGTTTATGCGATATTTCTTATTTGTATACGGACAAAGTCTATCTACATTTTGATGTTCTTTCTGTTTGTGGCGGTTTTTGACGGGTGGAGATATTTTCACAGGATACCCACCGCCAAGGCCAACCGTGTCTTTAAGTAAGTCATGGCTAAGTATTTTGGCCACTACTTTGATGCCCCAAGCTGACTGTGCTCTGTCACCCGATACATAACCCCCTGATGTGCCTCTACACGCGAGATTAGATTTGTTTCTTGTTCGATTGTAAAGTAATGGTATCCGGCCAGCGGTATTGACCGCTTCCACAAGTAGTTCATACATGTATAATTAGTTTATTTCCTGTATTGAAGGTTACTGGAGTAAGACTATATTTGTATAGTTGACATATAAACATGTATATATAATCACGCGCCGTTTAAGTATAGCCGCACATATAGTACATTCCGACAACAGATGATGCGTCGCCTATCTTTATTGTTTATACAAGTGGTATGGCGATTTCACCCTCAATAATGGATGTGTTAAAGGCACGGACGGCGTTCTTTGCAGAAATGTTCATATTTGTTCAAATCGCCATCAACAGAAGGAATATTAAAATATATATAGTTTTGTTCATATGCCAAACATAATCAGCGCGTAAATAGTATTTTGTCGCCAAGACGCACGATTGTGTACGTAAACAAGAGCCTGCTCGTGTTACAGAAGTTGTGCTTCTGTTTACATAACACAACGCAATTATATTGGTTAATCACACACAATTGATATAAACGCTCTTTATTAATTCCATATCCGGAAAATAGTTACAAACACCGCTCTTTATGTTTACCGTATCCGGATCTAAACAAAAGCCAGGTAACGTAACGTTTTTTTCCTTATGTTTACATAACAGAGGACAAATAATTGACAATAACATACTATTTGTGCCATATTTCTGATTGTTATAAGAACGAAGTCTGTCTATATTTTACTATTCTTTCTGTTTATGGTGGTTTTTGACGGAGGTGAATATATTAACAGCATACCCACCGCCAACGCCGCCCGTATCTTTAAGTAAGTCGTGGCTAAGTATATTGGCCACACTTTGATGCCCCAAGCTGACTGTGCTCTGTCACCCGATACATAATCCCCCTGATGTGCCTCTACATGCGAATTTTCTTTCTTGTTTGATTACAAAGTAATGAATCCGGCCAGCGGTGTTGAACAATTCCACAAGTAGTTCATATAATTAGTTTATTTCCTGTAATATATTGTAATTATCATTATACAATTGGTATGGCGATTTCACCCTCAATATATATGAGTGCCGCCCCTTCCAAATCCTCCCAGGCCCAGTCCTAAATCCCCAATAAACTATATATATAATTTACATATATAGATATAACCCCTATAGCACCAATATCCGACTCAGAAAACGCATCTGAATCCGAAGACACGAAGAGAAACAAGTTAAGGCAAGAACTAAGAGCAAAATTACAAGAATCATTTAGATAATCCGTAATACGACAAGCCGAAATCTACAAACAGACAGCAAAGATAACAAAACTGATCAATCGTCCAATTCCAGATCCTCCAACATCACCATCCGAATCACCGCCAAAAAAAAGAATAGAAAGAGACAAAACAACGGCCGCTAACAACCCACATCACCTTGCCTCCAGGCAGCATCAACAGACACCACCGACAGAATCTATCGATCTTCATCGAAAACGAAAAAGTAAGGGTGAAGGGACTTGCACAATGCAGTCCGAGCATTCTACGTACTCGACCTTCGGCCGGAAACGACTCAACAACAACAACAACAACAACAAAAA
Organism: Siphonodentalium dalli; assembly: GCA_032622095.1. NCBI lineage: Eukaryota > Metazoa > Mollusca > Scaphopoda > Gadilida > Siphonodentaliidae > Siphonodentalium > Siphonodentalium dalli. The sequence continues at coordinate 43,798,792 of CP136065.1, read as the reverse complement.
TATAATCACGCCAAGTTTAAGTACAACCGCAAAGTTAGTGTTATACAAGAAATGAACGGCGGTTTCAATGTGGTCATGGGATTATGACCCCGATAAAGATTCATCAAACTGCATGAACTGTTTTATGTCTTTCCAACTATTTATTGAATTTCAATTGAACCCATATGGGTTCAGTTTATGCTGGAAGGCATTTCAAGGAAGGGATTTCAAGGAAGGGATTTCAAGCGGTTCGTGTCATAAAGATCGTTCCTGTCCGACGATCTCCGGTGATGTCAGGGGAGGCATGCACACTCTCTCTCTCTCTCTCTCTCTCTCTCTCTCTCTCTCTCTCTCTCTCTCTCTCTCTCTCTCTCTCTCTCTCTCTCTCTCTCTCTCTCTCTCTCTCTCTCTCTCTCTCTCTCTCTCTCTCTCTCTCTCTCTCTCTCTCTTTCTCTCTCTCTCTCTCTCTCTACATCTCTCTCCTCTCTCTCTATTTTGGGTCATGCGTTTCATATCACAATAAAGCATACCACAACACGAACCGACATCACATCCTCTTGACCTATATGATTAAAGTCTGTTGATAAAGTAACTGGGCGTGTTATCTATTCACAGGCGGGTAGATTTTTGGGCAGACTGAGAGTTTTGCATGGTATATGAGTAGTATAATATTTAAACTGCTGCATGATAGATTTAAGAAACATACAATTCAACTGCGCTGCTTATATAGAAATTAATAAAAAAAAAAAACGTTATAAAAATATAGTAAATGAACGTAGATCGAGTGTGTTTTGTTGAGTGGTATGTCGCTGCATGTTGTAGTCGCACATTTAGTGTGAACCTCTTGCCGTTGCAAACAATGTACCCGACGGCCCCAGTGCTATCCACAGGCCCCTGGGGAAATTAACAGATACACCACTATATCTCATATATATTTTGAAGACCTCTGTTTGTTTGTCTGTCTGTCTGTATGTTTCTCTGTCATTTATACAAATCTACGATTCTCGACCGATCGGGACGAAACTTGGTACGTGTGTGTAGTTTGACCAGGCGGTGGACGTTGTCGTATTGGCGAGCCCGTGCGGCGCCCGCTTCGCGCATGCGCAGACGATATCTCGGAAACGGGTGGAGCTATCGACTTGAAATTTGCTATGTGAATGTATCTTGCCCGGATACGAATTTTATCGGGTCGCCGAGCCCGTGCGACGCCAGCTTCGCGCATGCGCAGACGAGATCTCGGAAACGGGTGGAGCAATCGACTTGAAATTTGGTATGTGAATGTATCTTGCCCCGGATACGAATTTTATCGGGTCGCCGAGCCCGTGCGACGCCAGCTTCGCGCATGCGCAGACCAGATCTCGGAAACGGGTAGAGCTATCGACTTGAAGTTTGGTTTTTGAATAGCCCGGACAACGTCGGGCTGGGTAGAGCTATCGACTTGAAATTTGGTTTTTGAATAGCCCGGACAACGTCGGGCTCATCGGCTAGTACTATATATAAAAGTGATAATGCTCAGATTTTAGGGGAAACGACACACCATCTATCATATTCCTCAAAGATTCTCAAAATCTGTCTCTCATTCACAATATATTTCATTGTGTCTTAGTGTCTCATCTGTGGAGTTTTCAATACCCCGTCCTCATTGGGTGAAGGAGGGTGGCTGCAGCGGGGGAAATGGAAATTGTTAGTGGTCGTCGTAAATTATTAGCATTATTGTAGTGGGAAATGAGGGGGTCAAAGAGAGGGGTTGAGCGAGATATAGCTATATGGTGGGCATGTGGGGATAGGGAAAGAGAGATATAGAACAGAGATATATATATATATTTGTATTATATATACAACGTAGTGACAATAGTGCGTGTTACAATTAATAGCGGTCAGACTGCATAAAGCTGATTATATAGTTAATTACATTTATATTGGATATTCGAATATTTACGGAAAGGGATGAGAGTAATACGATAATAATACGGTTGTGCATTAGTGATGCATATCATTTTATTGCGCGAATCGCTTTGTTTTCAAGATAAATGTTTGAACAGCGTAAACTATTTTAATGTTTTTTACGATGACAGAGTTAAAGTGATCCGGGTATTTCCTTATAAGATAACATCGGCATGGCTCCTATGCATGTATATAGAAGTTCAATCCTGGGAACATTGTATTCGTTCCATTCTATACTATGCAGCGCTGCGCTGTATGTTGTCGCAATAGCAGAGAGGGGCGTTTTAATGTGATTACTCAATAAGTCACGGTTCAGACAAGCAACTGCTTGCACTTCAATCTCAATTACAAATATGGTGTCGAGTAGACACTTCCACTCACTTAATTATGTCAGATGGCAAAGCGAATTCATATAATAGATGTACGTAATATCGGGTAGCAATCTTACAGTATGTACTGGAAACGGAAGTTGAAGCCGGTTTAGTGATAATGGACTGGGCGTACACAGTGTCGCTGTATAGAGGGTGCTGTTCCTTTAATATTTTTTTAAATATCGGCAGAATTTGTCTCCGTCTTGACGATTTGCTGAGGGGGCTTCACGCCCGGGATTGTCAAAAAGTTCTAGTGATCTTCTCTCTTCACTCCAGTGATTCTAAGCAGTATTTAAGATATTTCAAATCACTTGGCGGTTTGCGCTCTAAAATACACCAAATAATATTGTTTTTTTGAATTTTTCCCGGTATTGAAACACTAAATTCTACGAGCATACGCATTGAACTTGAAGTCATAGAAAAATACAACTTTTAACACGATGTTTGGGTCCCAAGCAAAAAAAAACCCAGCCATTTTCACGTCATATAACAGAAAAGAGCGTTCCGGGTTGATCTATTCCTGATATGGTAGACATAAAGAGCGTTTGTTTCAATTCTATGCGGAATATTGAAAACAGCTGGAAAATGAATGTGACCATGGAAATTATTTTTCGGAGCATATATGAAGCCGATAGTACGGGTATATTAATAGTTTGTGTATTTGTCAGCCTATATTAAAGCTCCTTCTAAATTACGTAGGCATAATTTGGAAGCTCGAATGAGCCATGACCGTTTATCTATAATCGAGATATAACCGATCTGTCTTGGGACTAACTGATCTGTCTTGGGACAGGTCCAGCATGGGGTATAGTCACTGAATGTCTTCTAAATGTGGGATGAGATGAATGAACGCCGTCTGAAATTGTGTCAACCCGTATGCAATACGATGTGTCCCTGACACAACATTAGTCATGTAACACTAAAATAGTACCAATATAAGTCTTACATGTATATGTAATTTTAGTGTTATGTCCAATTTTGTGTCGAGGACCTGTGGATATGATCCTTGTTGTTCAGTGTGATGCATAGGAATACTTTCTATTGTCACAGCTGTTTTCAGTTTTTCGCACAGTATAGAGAGAGAACGCTCTTTATTTTAACCATATCGGGAAAATATATACCGGCCATACTAACAAAGAAGGCTCTTTATTTTTCAATGCACATCGCTGCCCTACTTTTCTCAATGTATAATTTATTTTCAGGTTTCAAAATTGTCCTTATGCTAAACATGATATTAGATATAGTATCAGTAAAACTTGATTGTGTGAAAATACGAAATTATTTTCCGAAATTTCGACTCCAACATAAAAACCTAAACAATTAGGACGGATTCATCATATGCTGTAAGTTTACTGCCGAAACCAATTTATGAAACTTTCCCATACGCCACCTTGAGATCATATTATTTTAGCCGGTCTTATCATCATTAGCGCGCGCCGCGTGTATACTGTTCTCCAATTGTTTTATAGTTGTGGTCCCGTGGGGATTTTGATTTATAGATAAACGGAATTCTGAGTTGGTCATTCGCGAAACCAATATATTTTATTTTCTATAATTACAATCATGGGTATTTAATGTATGATCTTGAGCGCGTTACCATTTCTGACTATGGGTTTATTGTATTCCATGTCCTGGTAACACAGGAAACTGCACTCTTCGGCCTAAAAGTGCACGAAACATGTCATTTTATCATTACGAAAAAACTCGTAGTGGCCGGGCGGACTCATGGTCATAATTTTCGCTGCATGGACGCCCACAATACGAGTTATATCGTACGCAAGTCAGGACACATTTACATCATGTTTATTCCGCGTGTATACTTGTGTACAAATTCCTGTTTCGCCTGGGCGCTGCCATAGCGCTGGGAGTTCTAGTTATATAATGTTAATTATTGGGACATTAAAAGTTGTAGTGCGACTCCGAAGCAGAGCTGTAGTGCGACCCGAGGCCGAGCCCGGTAAAAGGTGTAGTTGAGAATTTCAATTTCGTTTATTAGCGTTTACATCATGTCAATAATGTTGAGTTTTGGTTTGTGATAAGCTATGCCAATTACAAATAACAGAAATGAAAAAGATTCTATAATTACAATCATGGGTATATAATATATGATCTTGAGCGCGTTACCATTTCTGACTATGGTTTTCATTGGAAATTAAACATGGCCAATTTAAGCAGAGCCAATTACACGCAAAGAGTTATCTGATAATGACTTGCGTAAAATAACAGGAAGGCATTTCCAAGCCCTATCTTGTAGTTCGCTAGGAATCAGGGTTGGCTGATTTAAATCAATTTTTTTTAAATGATTGCATAATGTCAAGAACTTGCAATATCTAACAAGGTTTTTTGTTAACTATAACATGATTATGATTAAACAATATACAAAATTGGATAATAGATATGAAAATGTGCAGTAATTGTCAACCCTATAGAAACAGGCAAACTGCATGGTACAATGATTACTGCTCCACCAACCGCCTGTTCCGCTTATTTGTAACTACAATCAGATTCAGCACTCCTCATTACACTATTAAATTTCCTTTCTTTTTCTGATTTCCATACATGTAAATGCTAACCAAGTAATTCTACCATCTGCCATCTAAACTACTCTATTTGTCTAATGTCCATACTTGATACATGTATATGGTGTGATTACATGTATGTCCTCAAGTCACCGAGGAGCAAAGGTGATTGAAAATATATTCAGTTCTCAGTTAAAATTTACTAAATTTAGTAGTAAATATTTAAGCGCAGTTCTACCTATCCAGATATCACAGCATTGGAACTCACATGGACGTAGTGTATGCACAATTAAAGTACATGGTTGCTATATCTGTACTGCCATGATATTTGTGCTTGAACCTGTTAGAACCTTCATTTATCATAGACATTGCACAATTGCATATTTTCATAACAATTAGAAAAAAAATAAAAACAATCACCAACCCTGCTAGGAATTGATGTGTATGCGTCCCGTCCGCTTGATCCGAGCTTGAGTGGTTAAGATAGAGCTCATAAAATCCACAGCAGAGTTTTACTACTTCAGTTCATTGACTTGAGGCAACATATTTGCCTAATTATATAGTAAAGCAAATATCACATTAAAGTTCGCGCATGAATGAGAAAACAAAATATTCTGTACAATCGAAGCGAAGTTAAAGATAGCCTATCCGACGTGACACCATAAAACTACCAACTGTACGTTTTCTATGCCAAACAAAAATTGTTAGATCGGACCATATGCCCATTAAAGGTACTCAGTCCGATCAGAGGGTCCCCATATCATCAAGATACAACAACAAGATTTCTTCAACACACGCTTTAGTTATCAGAATCGATTAATTGCAACAAAATAATGCTAATCACTGTCAACTATGGTATAAACTTTCCCAAAACGTGTTATTTATCAACATTTTGTTCAACGAAATATGGCCGCATTATCACTTGAGTATTCACGAAATTTTGCCGTATTACCACTTGTTTATAGAGTTGTCCATCTTCATCCGCAATTTTGACCGAGACCATTCGTTTGACGGCTTGTTTCTGGGCCTCAAACAATTGAAATAACAAACTTCAAAAATCGATATCTGATCACTCTGAGCTTTGATGGGTGGGTTCCTCAACTCGAATCAAATATATTTTACCCCCGATGCCAAAGAAATAGTAATTTAGGAGCGTTAAATCGGATTGAGTATCTTTAAATATTTGCCAGCCTAGAAATAATTAAGACAATAGTCTCTAATAAAGAGCGTGAATGCTGACGTCGCACAAAATAAGTGGACGACAAAGAGCGTTCTCAATTATGATCGATTTCAACATAAGTTGATGGCTGATATTGCGGATTTTCGAGATGACTGTGGGATACAAATGACGGCGTGTACAAGCATTTTTGTTTTATTTGTCCGGTTAGCTGAACTTATTATAGCTATAAACTTATGATAGCTATAAACTTATGATAGTTATAAACTTATTATAGCTATAAACTTATTATAGCTATAAAATTATGATAGCTATAAACTTAGTATAGCTATAAACTTATGATAGCTATAAACTTATTATAGCTATAACTTATTATATATATAAACTTATGATAGCTATAAACTTGTTATAGCTATAAACGTATTATAGCTATAAACGTATTATAGCTATAACATTATTTTAACTATAAACTTAGTATAGCTATAAACGTATTATAGCTATAAACTTATTATAGCTATAAACTTATTATAGCTATACACTTATGATAGCTATAAACTCATTATAGATATAAACGTAATATAGCTATAAACTTATTATAGCTATAAACTTATTATAGCTATAAACTTAGTATAGCTATATACGTATTATAGCTATAAACTTATTATAGCTATAACCTTAGTATAGATATAAATATATATGTATATAAACGTATTATAGCTATAAACGTATTATAGCTATAAACTTATTATAGCTATAATATTATTATAGCTAAAGGTGTCTTGTCCAATTTATTATCAGTCTAATATATATCCAGGCTACATCTCATTACTTTCAACTACGTCTGACGACATTCGCATTCTATTTGATTTCAAAGATGAAGGGGGAATTCCCTGTTTTTGTGAAAACTCATTAATATTCATTAATATTGGTATTTTAGTAATTTTCCCCAGGGGCCTGTGATAAGCACGCTATGATAAATATTATTGAGCTGTATCGCGGTCATGTTGCGTCATCTCCTTATTTAGAATTCGCGCTTGACATTTACTATACGTTTATTCGACATTGTAATGATTCTTATTTGGCACGTGACGTAATGCCCATAGGTTAGGAGAAAATATGTTTCTGGTTTTTTTTAATATCTTTGCAAATATATTATCTATACCTTTTATGTCTGATCATTCCCCAATTATGAATAAACGTACGTTAGTTTTGATTTTGAATATACGGCGTTTGGTCAGTTAAGATACGCGACGCTAACGTGTAGTTTATTCGATAACTTCATGAGATAGCAGTCGAATACCGCGGCTGTGTCTTGTGTGAATAAGTGAATATCAATTGAATTTGCAGGAAGCTATTCGTTGGTCAACCAACACAACGCTCGCTGCGTATTGGCTCGATTTCGCCCGTTTGAAATAATTTTAACCATGACAATCTTCAGACCGTATGTTGATTGAAACCTGGTGAAGTTGCAATGTCTACTCTGTATAGTGTACAATGAACACAAGAAGAATCCCATGCACTTGTATCGTCCCAATTCAGTTAAAGGACCCTCTATTTTAGTTTTATCATCCCTATACTTGTGTTGTCTGGCTGGCATTTAATGTGCACGTTCAGAACCTGTGACAGAAAAAAATTGGCCATCCGTATCTTTAACCCTTTACCCAACAGAACGCATATATAAGAGAATGCATTGGCTTAACACATATTAAAAATGATAAAATTGTCAAAGAATGTAGATAAATATTATAAAAATTGTTAAAAAATGTAAGAAAAAATTATAAAATTGTTAAAGAATGTAAGAAAAAATGGTAAAAAGTGTTATTATTTTTTTTTTTTAGGCCAATGCATTCTCTTATATATGCGAGGCGACCTATGGTCGACTCGCATATATAAGAGAATGCATTGGCACAGGGCATAACTGTAACCATATAATATAGAATATGGTCGCTAACGATCGTTTGGTTTCCACTGAATTGTTGTCAAGCCACTGAATCGTGAAATTGGGAGGTTGATTCGTCTGAACGATTGTGCCGTGTGATATGGCAGTTTTCGAAATATGTTGTGATGTCGGCCAAACAAAAGCCCATGCATGTATTGTCCGTAAGCCAATCCTGAAAATGTATGATAAAGCAAATCACGCCACAAAGAACACATATGAAGCACAGCCCCCTACTACTGGTATAGTCTATATTGTTATTTTAGTAATTTTCCCCAGGGGCCTGTGCTATATGAAGTACAAGCTGTCTTCATCTCCTCATCCGAGAAATTCCGGGAATCTGACGTAGATAAATCGGTTCAAATATATAACTGATGTAATCTAAACGCTTCAGATATGTGTTTGTGTCCATGCATCTGCACATGCACAATGTAACCGTCCTTTAATATCTTGATTTTAACGATGGGAAATGTCGGGAGTGGTCTAGATTTACTTCCCGAACAGAATCATGTGCGAGTTATGTGTCTGATCCATGGAACGTTTATTATCATTCAAAAATTAAAAACTTTGAAAAAGCCACAAACGTGATATTTGTTACCTCGGGCACACACATCGGCGGCGACGTTTAACCCTATATTGCTGCACGTACGAAACCGATCGCATCGGTTAAAGACACGGGTGGCGTTCGTTGCAGAAATATTCATATTTGTTCAAATCGCCATCAACAGGAGGAATATTAAAATATATAGTTTTGTTCGTATGCCAAACATAATCAGCGCGTAAATACTCTAGTGTCGTCAAGACGTGCGGTGGTGTACGTAAACAAGAGTCTGATCGTGTTACAGAAGTTTTGATTCTGTTTACATAACACACCGCAATTCTTTTGGTTGATCACACACAAATGATATAAACGCTCTTTATTACGTCCATATCAGGAAAACAGTAACAAATAACGCTCTTTATGTTTACCATATCCGGATCTAAACAAAAGCCAGGTTATGTAACGTTATTTGCTTTTGTTTACATAACAAAGGAAGAACATTTGACAATAACATACTGGTTATGCCATATTTCTGATTGGTATAAGAACAAGGTATGTCTATATTTTTACTATTCTTTCTGTTTATGGCGTTTTTTTACGGAGGTGAATATTTTAACAGCATACCCACCGCCAACGCCGCCCGTATCTTAAAATCTCGACACAGTTTTTCATGTTTATCTCCCATTTGATGATGTTTTCCGCAGAGTGATGGTTCATGTATGTAATTAAACAAGCCTTCAGTGTCACTGGACGCTGGTACATGTCTCTGATGGGACTAACTTTAACCCGGATTCCGGATCCGTGCGGATCCGGATTTGGCCGAAAAATGCTCTTTCCCGGAATTCGGATCCTGATCCGACCCACTATGTTAACATTTAAATCGCTTTAAATCACTATTATGTGGCATTTCGCATTAAATCACCGCTATACATGACCATTGATTGCTATTGAACAGGTTGCAGACATGCAGCTGCCAAATATGTTGCCACAGCCCACAGTTGATGGCGAATTGAGGCAAATATCTCTACATAAATGTCGTTTTATCAGGTAGTTTGTTAGAAAATTTGTTGGACTTATGTAATACATATCTGATTGAGCGTGAAACATGTGTGCATGACATATTGGTTGAGGTCCTATATATATAGCCACGAAGTCGGGCTTTACACCGCCTTATATTCGGTTCCGGGAGGCGAATCCGGGATATTTTCGATTGAAAATCTGAAACTCGGGTCATCTAAATGTCAAGCCACTGATTATTAATTATTAATTAGTTGAGAGCAATATAAGAGATAAAGGGATTAGGTACTCAATCGATCAGACGGTCCCGATGTCATCAAGATACAACAACAACATTTCTTCAAAATGCGCTTTAGTTATCAGAATCGATTAATTGCAACAAAATAATGCTAACCACTGTCAGTTATGGTGTCAAATTTCCCAAAACGTGTTATTTATCAGCATTTTGTTCAACGAAATAAGGCCGTTTATCACTTGAGTATCACGAAATTTGGCCGTATTACCACTTCATCCGCAATTTTGTCCGAGAAGACCCTCGGTTTGACGGCTGTTTTCTGGGCCACAAATAATTGCTCATCTCGAGAATTAACAAACTTCAAAATTCGATATATGATCACTCTGAGCTTTGATAGGTGGGTTCCTCGACTCGGCGAATCAAATATTTGTTTAACCCTCAAGCCAAAATAGTAATTTGGGAGCTTTAATTCGGATAATGCATCTTTAAACTGCATGGGCCTTATATATAAGCACCTGGCAATAAACAATGAATCCGCGTGCATCATATACAACAACCTGTCCCATATTATAAATCGAGAATAACACAGATTCGCTTCCCGGATTTGAACCGATTGTTCTTCTGCGCTCTGAACAGTCGGGGGCTAAGAGAGAGAGAATGATTTTCATCTCAATGTTTATATAACTGATTTAATATAGTGATCAAAATTTATACCTAGCTGTCGCGCCTGTTATTGTTTTTGTGACTCTCGAGTCCAGGAGCTAATAGGGGTACCCTTGCACGGTGCACCCCCCCCCCTTGGACTTAACTTCACCCCACTCATTTTGTTCCTTATTATGTCCTTCAACTTTTAAGCAATGTTAACTGTTAAGTGGCTGTGAAGACTCCAGACAAGATGGCGTCCATCATGGCCGCCGTTTTTCAGACCAGACCCTAAGTCAGTTTTATGCAAATTATAGCGGGAAAATCTGGTAAAATGTAAACAAATGTATATATTTTCGTGAAGCTAAGACATAATGACACTTTTTTTGGTCAAAATTGAAACTCACCATCCAAGATGGCCGCCAAAATGGCCGCCGGAAGTTGAAAATATGACGTTTTTGCACAAATATCTTCTAGATCAGTTCATGCTGTTTGGAACTGGTTGAGTAATATGACTTTATTTTGTGTTTTGTATATTAATTGATCATTGGAGCAATTAAATATGCAATTATTGGGTTCCGAGCCCCTTCCGATCTCTCAAAAATTCGATTTTACAGAACGCGGTATAAAATTTCACAAAAAATAACAATTGGGATTCTAGTCACATTTCAACAAGAAATGAACAGAACTTTGTAATGTAAGTGAGACATATCATTACCTATGAATATTCTAACTCACTGGAACCAAAATTCTTACTTTGGCTCAAAATGGCCGCCGAAATATGAAAAATGGTAAATATTGCCCCAGGGTGTCCTGCAATGGCTTACAAGTTGTGGTTGATATATGAAATTGGCTAATCTGTATTATATACATCGAACACTAACATGTCTGATGCACCATGGATCATTGTTACTATTGTCACCACTGACATCACCAGAAATATTGGATTTTTCTCTCACAAACTTGACATAAATATCGGCAAAAATTCACTTTTCAGGGTTGGACCATTTTTTCAAATAAAATGCAACTATCATTGGTATCAAAGGTGTTTATTGTTTTGGTCTATCTTAAATGTGTCACATTACGGTGTTTATAGACCAAATTGCTCAAGATGGCATCCAAAATGGCAACCAAATTTGTAAAAAGTAAATTTTTTACATATATCCAGAACATTATTCTCTGCGTTATCCTACAAAGTAGCAAATTGTGACTCACTTGGATATTATACGTGTTAGTTAATTAACTGACAACTACGTTCTATTCTGTTTGTCCCAGTTCCGTATGGGGCATGATAAATTCATTTTAAAGTTGCAGTACGGAGAACCTCTTTTGTGATTCTGGCCATATTATTGAAAGGAAATGGGCAGAACTTTGAAACGGAACTGAGATGAACCATAATATGTGGTTATTCTGGTCCATTATGATAAAACATATCAACTGGATACAGGGTGGATGCCAAGATGGTAGCCAGGGAGTTACTCTATGATCGTAGGTGAGGTGAATAGGTATACAGGGAGTTATTGTATGGCAAATGGTGAGATGAGTACATGTAGGTATACAATGAGTGATTGTATGATCATAAATATAATGAATATCTATACAGGGAGTGACTAAATGGTCATGTGCCAGGTGTATGAGTATACCTGGTGTTCCTGCTTGGTGACTCGTTGCGGTATGGTCATGTGTAGGTTATACGGGTATACACATGTGTTGCTATATGATCATGGGCGAGGGGTATGTGTATATAGCGATCGGCTATATGGCCATGGATGATGTGCATATGCATACATGGAGTGAATATACTGACATGGCTAGGGTGTAATATTATATCTTGAGTGGCTATTCTGCTATGGTGTGACAAATAGGGATACAGGGAGTGACATGGCCAAGGGTGAGGTGAATATGTATACAATGATTGACCATGATCATGTATGCATGTTTTGAATAGGTACACAAGTAGTAATGGGGGCCACTATGGCCCAGTACCCCCCAGACATGGTCACTATGGCCCAGTACCCCCCAGACATGGTCACTATGGCCCAGTACCCCCAGACATGGCCACTATGGCCCAGTACCCCCCCAGACATGGGCACTATGGCCCAGTATCCCCCATACATGGGCACTATGGCCCACTGGGCCATAGTGACCATGTCTGGGGGGTACTGGGCCATAGTTACCCCCTGAGGATAGATGTTCCTGTCATTGATGTGACATTTCTGATCGAAAAAATGAAAATGGACTTAGAATTATTTTTTTCAAAAGGAAAATCTCACTTTGGAAAATATCAATTAGCTATCAAGAGTTTCTTTTCGATGAATTCATCTTAGTTCATAAACGATGACCAAGTAAAGTTATCAAATGCAATGATCAAGAAAAATGTTCAGTATGTTTCTGGTTTTCAGTTTTATGTATAAAATATGTACATTTCCAAAACAAAAACTAGAAAAACATTCCATATTTTCCTAACGAGGTAAAAAATATATCAAATCATGTGTACCAAATAATAGATAATGATCTAACGAAATTAAAAACATTTGTTTGATCGCTATACAATAATGATCAAGAAAAATATGCATGTTGACCCGTCTCTGAAACAAACAACTCGTAAAATTTGTACTTCAACATTTCCAACAATTGTGAAATCGGCAATATCAGAATAAACAAACATTTGATTATGACCAACATTCAAATCTACACCAAACGGAAATCTATTATTTGAATAAAAATCTTCAGAATCGTTTTCAGTTTTGTAACCCAACTTGTGCAAAAGACTTTGTGGTAATTCAATTCCTAGTTTTGTGATACTTAAACTCTTGCGAATAATTTTCACACGTTTTGTAACTTTTGAGTACTTGATGTGAAATCCGAATTTGTTTTGTATTGCTTCTCCAAGTGTTTCATCAATTACATCTTGCATTGTATCAAGTACATCTGCCGCAGAGGAATACGAACCTTCTCGTATCCGCATTTCAATTGCACGAACGCCATCAGGTCTCGTAAATATCTTTTCTTCAAAACGATTTTGAAGACCAGACAGTATTATTGCATCAGTTGTAATCAATTTGAATTTACACGAATCCCCTGTAACATTGTATGTTTCTGAAGGTATTATCAGTTCGACTAATGCAACTTCCCATTTTTCTTTATCAATTTGAATTGGTTTTGGTATTTGTACAGTAAAACAACATTGAGAATTGTTTGGATACATTACCATTGAACTATCGCTCGGAATTGTAATGTAGAAAGAATTCATACTTTCAAAATTTCTGCCGACTGATTTTTCAAATATTTCAAACGCGGTGTTGGTAAAATGTATCCCAAAGAACTACTGAGTAAAATTAACCACAGTTCGTTATTTTCACTTTGTAAACTTAAATGAACAATTGCTGTAGCGATTATACCAACAATTATAATAATTTGTGTAAAATATGTTACTTGATTTTTTGCAATTTTTTCTCCACAGATTTGAAATTGTGATGGAGCATCCAGACCAACTGAACCATTTTGAGACATGTTAAAAGTTTTATACCAAATTTGTGGCAGGAATCCAACTGTCAAATTTTTTAGGATAACCAGCCCAATGAACTTTAATTTCTCTAACAGATTTACCAGCAACTTTTCTTGAACGTTTACCAACAACTGATTCAATTTCGTAAACTTTATTATCTTTTATATGTTGAATTTCTTTACCATAAAATGATCCTGCGATGTTTTCACCATCTAAATCTACTAATTTGTAAGTTAATGGTGTACTTTTACAAACTTTTGAAAATTTCTTTTGTCCAATTTGGAAGATATCCTTTATCAAAAGTTCTCTTTGTTTTATTTATTCTAACAAAATCTCCAACTTTCAAGATCTTATCTTTTTTCATTTTTAACTTTCCATAAAGATTTCTGGAAACTTCAATTTCATTTTCTCGAGTTACTAAAACTGGTGCCATCGTAATACTTCTATGAAAACTTTTGTTGTAAGAATTCACAAAATCGTGCAAAACATCATTGTATTTCAAAGTTTGATTATGTGTAAAATATTTCCACATCTTTGTTTTCAATGTCCGTTGAAAACGTTCAACTATACTTGCTTTTGTCTCTGGATTCTCTGTTGTGAAAAAATGAATTTTCTTAGATTTCAAAAATTGTAAAAATAATTTATTTTTGAATTCTGAACCTTTGTCAGATTGAAATGAAACTGGTTTTCGTTTTGATGATTTGAGAATTTTCTGAAATGTTTTAACTAAAGTTTTACCAGTTTTGTCTTTAATTTTTTCAACCCATGCAAATTTTGAGAACACATCAATAACACAAAGTAAATATCTGTAATTGTCATTGTGCTTTTGCAAAGTTTGCAAATCTGCCAAATCAGCTTGCCACTGAATATCAATTCCTGCAACAATAGTTTTACGTCTGCGAAATTTCCGAACAATTGGTTTGTGCAAAAGTGTATGTTTTTTGCCATTGTAACCATTTTTTAACATCTGAAAGTTTAATTTTGTTATTTGTTTCGTTCGCATTTTTTAAAAGTTGATTTGCTCCACTGAAACCACCAACTTCTTTTGGATTGTAGTAAATTTCAGTTAGAAGTTTGTCAAATTTTATGTAAGTGGGGACCATCCTTTCAAAATAGATTTTCTGGTTTTAGGAAAACTTTGAGGTGTGAAAATATCAACTGAACGTTTTCTTGACTTGCCACTGCTTGGAGTTGAATGAGGTGTATGAAACTCATCACCAGTGTGACCTTCTTTTAAATGTCTTTGTATCCACAACCATCGATTCCTGTTACCTACATAATCTTGTGGTACATTAAGTTCCCCCAATCCACGTAGGAATGTTTCATAACCAACTGGGTCAAAACCTTTTCGGTGACGAACAACATCGTTTATCAAATCAATTATATTTGATCCAGTAACTGTTTCTGTTCCATAAATTAATTGTCCACGATCATCCCATCTAAGTTTAGGATTAGTTGACAACAATGTTAAAATTTGTTGTGCTTTACCACGAAGTTTAGATGGCACACTTTCCAATATATGTTCACTCATTTTCCCAAAGTTTTCAGATAACTTTTGTTCAGGTAAACTGAATTTTGAATTTAAAGATTTTTGTGAAGTTTTCAATTTGTACAAATTTTCTCCAAATAACTGACTTTTCTGATTCAGAAATATTTTTATCATAAACTGATTTCAATTCTTTGTAAGAATCTGAAACATTTGAAATTGCAGGATCAGGAGGTAATTGAGGTTTATTCATTTCTGACATTTTCCATTGTTTGAAATCTTCCAACATTCTGAATGGTACAATAACCATTTTCTTCATATTTATTTGAGATTTAGTTTTTCAAAATATTGTTAACAACTGCACCTAATGTTTTGCTAATCAATGGAGCAAGAAATAATAATGGTAAAAAGCCACCTTTTTGATTCAAAATTTTCTTCTTTTGTTGCAAAGGTTTGTTCTTGTCTGCAAGATATCTGATATGTTTACGCTTCGAATGTAACTTGCGGTTCTGAGCTTCATTCAGTTTTACATTACCTTTTAAAAGATTTTGACAACATTCTGAAATGCAATCCATCACTTGTTTCGGAGCATCGTTGATCATTTTCTTTTTATATGCAGATGGAACTTTACTCATTGCAACAATCAACTCACCATATTTTTTTTATCAGCGGTGCTTTCCTGCTCTTAGTTTTTGAAGGCATCTTCACAGTCTAAGTAGTTGTCACAAAATGAGCAGAAAAATTATATGTTTCATCTTTTATCTTTTCTGATTGAACCATTCTAAAGCTTCGAATGCAGATTCCGATGTATCAGACAACGGCATAAATTTTGAAAATTCAAGATCAATAACTGGTTTTTTTTGTAACGGTTGATGTTGAGGGTTCTGCTGAGAAGGTATAGGTGTAAATTTAGAATGTTGATTTTGTTGAGTTTGCATCGGTGTAAACTTTGAATGATTTAGAGAAAGCTTTGTTTTACGTTTAGATTCTTTTTGACTACCCCTTTGTTGTGTTTGCATCAGTGTAATCTTTGAATGTTTTGGAGAAACCTTTGATTTACTTTTAGATTGTCTACCAGTTTGTTCAAATGAATTTTTCAAAAGACTTCTAATTAAAACTCCTCCAAGGAACCCACTACCACCTCGTTGTAAAATTAATTTGCGTTTTGTTTCCATATCAGTTGATCGATCAGAGATTTTTTTAAGAACATTTTTATTTCTCTGAAAAAACTTTTTTGTCTGTGATGGTAATTTCCAATCATTTTCAAGAAATAATTCAGCTGCAAAAGTGAAGAAATTTATAATTTGTGACAGTTCATCATGACTAAACATCTCGGCGGACGACATGGTTCTAAAATGAGAAAAGTAACAACAACTGAATTTATACTTTTGAATAAATGACAGGACCTCGGTCATTAGCTGTCAAACATTTATGGAAAATATCAGTTCTAATTCGCAAATAATTTCCTGTTCTAGGATGAAAATCTACTAAAATATATCCATGATTTATTGAAGTTGCATCTTCGTATGCTTGTTTCAAATGATTGGTTTGCATTTGATGAGCCAAAACTTTTATTTGATTTTTATCTCGAACACTTTGAAATAAAACCATGTAGTGTGCATTCAAACTTATAGTTCTGCTACTTTTTGATTTTTGGAACATGTTTTGAGTAATGTAAATTATTGAAGCATTTCGATGGTGACTTTTTCTAGTAAACCAAAGCATTATTTTGTCTTCATCTTGTTCCCCCATCATGTCATCGAAAACAACAAGATGAGGAAATGATTTATCTGATACAATTTCCTCATCATCGTCTGGAATACCATCGATAAACTCAACGTTATCAATTTCTTTTATACGATTGTATGTGTCTTGTCATTCTTTGTAACACCAAACTATTTTCTTTGGTGGTGTTTGGAATAAATCGTGTTTAAATTCAATAACTTTTTAAAAGAATTCTGTTTACCTGATCCACTATGTCCGCTGATAAAGAAATTACACGGATGTTGGAAAAGTAAAGATTCTTCCATGTTGTCACTTTGATGTCTAATCAGAGAGTGAACTTAACGACGTGTGAATTTAGTTTTTAAACAGAAATCTCCATAGCTGTAAATATTTCCAAACATTTCAATAATCCAAGTATTATAGTCTTCTATTCTTCTGTTTGTTCTGTAAACAAAAAAATCATTTCCTATAATGTTTTTAATTTTTGCATATGTTGACATTTTTTTGTTAACAAATACCCATAGACCCTAGGAACTGATTTAAAGGTTCACCTAGCAAGAGGATAATTATCTTCATACTTTGTATCATGAATATAGTCATGTTCATCAAAATTTCTAAATCTAAATGGTGTTCATCACCACCAAATATCCAAAAATCAGATATTCTTTCAATGAGAAAAAATGTTTTGAATTTAATAAATGATTCAATATATTTTTGAGAGAAATGAGAAAATATACTTGTCTCAAGATAGTCCAATCTTTGTAAACATTCGTCGACATCACAGCATCGTAGTATTGCTTCCTTTTCTCTTTCAAACCAGACTTCTTGTAATTCCTTCTTTATCTCTGGAATAAGTGTTGACTGTGCCACCAAATATCCATAAATCTTCTCAGCAATTTCTGGAGGTACTACTCCTGTCAACATCTTGAAATGAAATGACTCAACATCTCCATCCGTATGGATATGTGTGAATACCATTGACGAGTTTTCGTTTTGTGTCCACCAATCTTGATTTCTCCTCCATTCAAAGCATGCTTAATTGTTATCATACGTGACAATGATAGATGTTGAAGCCAACGTATCGCTTTCATGGAATAGTTTTTAGCACATGGGTATCCACCATCTGGAATGATTCCAATTGTTTTCTCTGGCATTGAATTCTTCCTCCATGCCAAATTGCAAACTTGCGCCAATGGTATTGACTCAATGAACGGGTCAATCTGTTCTGTTTCCAATATGTATTTCCTGAAATTTCCACATCCACGGCGAAGAATATCCACGTCTGATTTGCAGTACTTCTCCATCTCTTCTTGGAAGTTGAATATCACGTAATTTTCTAATTGTACCATTCAAAGAATTTCTCTCGATTTTCCACGCTCATCATGTCTGGTTTGTAGTAATCAGAAGCCAAGTAAGGTCGAATGTAATTTTGAAACTTTGGTGACAAGTCAACAGAACAGATGATTGGCGAACATAGAGACCGCTTTGTACTACATGAAGAAAAATGCCGGCGTATAGCATCAAAGATCATTGAAGAAAATAACAAGAAAGACCTCTACAACAAGCAACAAGCAATGAAATTTATGCCATGGCAGAAAGAGATAGTCAAGCTGATAGACACCGAGAATGACGATAGGACAATAAATTGGTTTCACGACCGCACAGGAGGCATCGGGAAAATCCGGTAAAAAGTTCAAAAAAAGTTTAATGATAACTCCTTCTCAATACGCAACGTATTTTACATGTCTGGACCACAGACACAAGTCTAACATCCAAAAAAAACAGGCTTACTATTACGCCCGCGTACCCAGTTAGCATAGGGGATTAAAATCAATTAGGTCAGAGGTTCTGGTTGATCATTATTGTATAGCGATCAAACAAATGTTTTTTTAATTTCGTTAGATCATTATCTATTATTTGGTACACATGATTTGATATATTTTTTACCTCGTTAGGAAAATATGGAATGTTTTTCTAGTTTTGTGTTTTGGAAATGTACATATTTTATACATAAAACTGAACACAAGAAACATACTGAACATTTTTCTTGATCATTGCATTTGATAACTTTACTTGGTCATCGTTTATGAACTAAGATGAATTCATATGTTAAAACATCTTAATTAATTGCATATACTATCATGAATTTAATCTATAACATATCGAAATGGTAAAACTAACAGATAATGCACTGAAAAGAAACACAACGTCGGGAAACATTTGTCATTTTTCAAATATTTGTTGTTGATTAAACAATTCTAAAATGTAGATGTGATTTGCATCCAAAAAATTTATAAGAAAGTGACTGGTAACAAAAGAAATTTTGTCTAGCAAATATAACATTTACCAGATAACTAACATGTTGATAAAAAACATGCATGTAATTTTGTGAAGAAAAAATATTTTTGAGAGCTGTAGAAGTATAGATTTTAAACAAAGCATTAGCATGAGTTTTCTTATTGTAACTATTTTGGTGGCCCTGAAAAGGGCCGTTTTAAATTTATCATCTGACTTTAACACCGTTTTGTGTTTTTCTTATATCTTCACATATCTTTCCCATGAGAACCGAGAGCTTGTGCGAATTCATCACATTTCTCTGTATCTCTAGATTCTTTTCAAGGAAGATGAAATCTGACTTTTGTCTCAGTAGAAGCCTTCATGATACTCTTAGGTTGTTTTTCTTTCGTCGCCGATGATTTTCTTTTTTGATCTGTTTCTGCTCTTTCGATCTCTGAACATCATGAACCCTGATTGGGATATCTATCTGTTCTGCAACGAAACGAAGACTCACTTTCACCTCATGATGCGTTACTTGCGTTTTCACGTCAATATCCCTGCGAAGACATCTCAGTTCATCTAAAATCGCTTTTAAAATGAGTGTATCACCACCTATAGTCATTGTCGTATTAGCTTGGACTGTTGACTGTGGCGCAGCATATGTATTCTGTGCAACAGGATCACTGTATATCTCACTCTGAAGAAATTCTGTTAACGGATCCATCTCTTGATAGCAATGCAATGTAAGGTTGATCAAATTCGAAAATATTTGTATACATTTGACACGGGCGACAATGAAATCACATGTCGCGTTGGCATTAAAATTGACAAATATTTCCTGACGTTGTGTTTTTTCGTTAGATCATTATCTATTATTTGGTACACATGATTGATATATTTATTACCTCGTTAGGAAAATATGGAATGTTTTTCTAGTTTTGGTTTTGGAATTGTACATATTTTATACATAAAACTGAACCCAAGATTGTTACACGGGCGTCAATGAAAACACAACGCATTGAACTTAAAAAATGACAAGTATTTCCTCAAGTTGTGTTTTTTCAGAGACGGATCAACATGCATATTTTTCTTGATCATTATTGTAGCGATCAAACAAATGTTTTTAATTTCGTTAGATCATTATCTATTATTTAGTACACATAATTTGATATATTTGTTACCTCGTTAGGAAAATATGGAATGTTTTTCTAGTTTTTGTTTTGGAATTGTACATATTTTATACATAAAAAACTGAACACAAGATTGTTACGCGGGCGTCAATGAAAACACAACGCATTGAACTTAAAAATTGACAAGTATTTCCTCAAGTTGTGTTTTTTCAGAGAAGGATCAACATGCATATTTTTCTTGATCATTATTGTATAGCGATCAAACAAATGTTTTTAATTTCGTTAGATCATTATCTATTATTTGGTACACATGATTGATATATTTATTACCTCGTTAGGAAAATATGGAATGTTTTTCTAGTTTTTGTTTTGGAAATGTACATATTTTATACATAAAACTGAACACAAAAAACATACTGAACATTTTTCTTGATCATTGCATTTGATAACTTTACTTGGTCATCGTTTATGAACTAAGATGAATTCATCGAAAAGAAACTCTTGATAGCTAATTGATATTTTCCAAAGTGAGATTTTCCTTTTGAAAAAAATAATTCTAAGTCCATTTTCATTTTTTCGATCAGAAATGTCACATCAATGACAGGAACATCTATCCTCGGGGGGGTAACTATGCCCAGTACCCCCCAGACATGGTCACTATGGCCCAGTACCCCCCCCCCCCCAGACATGGCCACTATGGCCCAGTACCCCCCAGACATGGCCACTATGGCCCAGTACCCCACAGACATGGGCACTATGGCCCAGTACCCCCCCCAGACATGGCCACTATGGCCCAGTACCCCCCCAGACATGGCCACTATACTGGGCCATAGTGCCCATGTCTGGGGGGTACTGGGCCATAGTGACCATGTCTGGGGGGTACTGGGCCATAGTGACCATGTCTGGGGGGTACTGGGCCATAGTGACCATGTCTGGGGGGTACTGGGCCATAGTGACCATGTCTGGGGGGGTACTGGGCCATAGTGGCCCCCATTACTACTTACACACGGGGTGACTATATGGCCATATGTCAAATGAAGGAGTATACCCGGTGCCATGGGTGAGGGTATGTGTATGAAGCGAGTGGCTATATGACCATTGGTGAGGTGGATATGTATACCCGGAGTGACTCTATGGTCATTGTTGTGGTGTTGATGTATATATTGAATGTCTATTTGACCATTTGTGTGTGGAGAATATGTATACATGGGATGACAGTATGGCCAATGGTGAGGTGAATGGGTATACAAGGAGTGACACTATGGGTCATGTTTAGGCGTATACCCGGTGTTACGGCGGTGTGCCTGAATTTTGACGCATGGCTGTATGGTCATCCGTGGTCATGGGCCAGGTGTATTTAGAGTTGGTCACTATATTGTTATGTCTGTGGTGTTTATGAATATATGGAATGACTGTGTGGTAATGGGTGGCTATCGCTTTTTTTAGGGTTTGGGTGTGTCTCCCCCCCCCCCAACTTTGGTCAAATTTTTCAACAGTTGGAAATTTCATACCTGCCAAAACATTAGTTGGAAATTCCACACCAACAATATGTTGAAAATGTTCTTGTAGTTTGATTTTCAAACAATTTATTGGGGGGGAATTAATTGTTTTTGGACCAATATTTGCATATTTCTCTATTTTTTGTCAAAATTTTGGACTGAAATGGTCATCAGTTGGAATTTTCCAACCTTAGGGGGGGGCGACAGGTTGGAATTCTCCAACACTTGGAAAACTTGTGTCCTGGTCCCTCCACCGTGGCCAGTCAAAAACTGCTAGTTAATTTAAGAAAACAATATTGTCATACATTTGGTCAACATTGTCATTGGAATTGTCATCAGTTGGAAATTTTCCAACCTAAGTGGGGGTGTCAGGTTTGAAATGCCCAACTCTTGGAAGGCTTGGGGCTAGTCTAGATGCTAGGATTTTGCAATTTTCTTGTTCAGATTTCAAAATTTTCGCACACCGGGCCGAACCCGGTGTGTCATTGTCCCTCCCCGTGGCCAATACAAAACTGCTAACTAGTTAACAAAACAATATTTTACTACATTTGGTCAAACTTGTGGACTGAAATGGTCATCAGTTGGAACATTTTCCAACCTGATGGGGAGTATAAGGTTTGAAATTTCCAACACTATAGGAAAGCTTCAGTTGAGGCCAGTCTAGATGCTAGGATTTGCGATTTTCTTGTATAGTTTTCAAAATGTTCTCACACCGGGCCGAATAACCCGAACAACCATGGTCAGCCCGGTGTGTCCTGGTCTGTTGTCCGTAGCCGTGTGCATTTTTCTGGAGTTATACCACTAGATGTTAGGTTTATGCAATTTTTCAGGTTAAATATCTGAATTTTCTCATACCGGGAATATAGAACCATGGTTTATGAATATATAGGATATTAGACCTGAGCACTGAGTGCAAGGGGGTGTGCAAATGGAATTATGCAAAAACACTTATGTTTTGTCTGATTCTGATTCAAGGGGGGGGGGGGGTGCAGTTGGAATTTCCTATGGTGGACACCCCCGAACGGAGACCCTCTAGCCACGTCCCTGTTGATAAGTCCAGTTTTCAATGGGGTCGGAATATATAGCGCTATATAGCGTTATTTCGGCCAATTTTGCCGGTTACTTCATGTGAGTTTTTCATCTGACGTGTGTGTCGGAATAATGATATGGAGGATTTATGTAAATGTTAGCCCAAACTACATTTCCAAGTAACGATGGTTTTGTTGTTTATTTTGAGGAATAATACCGCGTCAGATGAATTCAGCCCAAATATGTTAACAGTTGTCGTGTAAAACATTCGGCAGTAAGTTAGCGTTATTTAGTATTTGTGGATGTCCTTTAACATGGGGAAAATAGACTACTGCGCTTGAACGAGCATGTGAATTGTCGTATTTAATGTATAGCAACTTTATAATCAATAACAGAGGCATTCTCTGTCAAATAAGGTCGCTCTATTTACGATACCAATTGGGGAACTTTGTGAATTAAATTACGCGTAAACTTAACCTGCTGCAAATAGAAAAGGTGTCGGAATCGGCGTACTCGCCTCAGGGCTAACTCGCCCCAATCGGCGAGTGCCAACTCGGAATAAAAGGCCAACTCGGAATAAAAGATGCATACGGGGTGTTATATGGCGTTTGGTCCGTTGTTTCTCAATGAATATTATTGAAATTTGGTGTATATGTCCGGGCTGGGACATGGAATACAACAACGTTTGAATTGTTTTTAAATTTACAAATTTGTTGATTTTATTCATTTGGTTTTCGTTCTGAAACACACTATAAAGTGTATATCATATAATAACGAACACGAGACATACATAATTTATAAACTGTTAACAAAAGATATCAAATTCAATACATGACAAAGATGACTCAGTGGAGTTTATAAAGTGAACATAAAAACATTGAGGTAAGAATCTTTTTAAGGAATGCAACTTTATTTAATGATGTATTTAATCCATGTATACATGTATATTGATTCAACGGATTCAGTGGTTTTGTCCATAAGTCTATCAAATATGCGGGGAAAACATGGCCACAAGCAGTACACCCTGTTAAATTTCGAATTTGAATCAATTGGCGCACCCTGCAGCCAGCTTTTATTGGAGAACTTTTTCTCACGTGGATAGTTTGGGTCACCGCTAGATGTGAGCCATGTTTTGTTCTCAAACTGTCCTTGTGAAGACATCACTGCCAGCGGTGATCTGGAATTTTACTATTTTTATGGCTAAATAATTTGGTTGATCCTACAGACGACACCCCTTGTCCGATCGTCACCAGATTCCACAATGATCTTCTGGATAACCAGGGTGAGAGTAATCTAATTTTCCCGAATTTCGTTAAAAAACATTACCACAGGCAGCAATTTGGTATCTTACTGTTTGATCCTCTTTTGCGTGACTGAATTGTTTAGCAACTGTACAGTCATATCCCTCATCTGATAGTCACCACACTTTATATTGATCTTCGGGCTGACAACTAGATGGGAGCTATCGAATGCTTTGAATTTTTTTGGAAAACATTGTCGCCAGCAGTCATCTTCTATTTTGGTTTTTATATACATGTATATCTCTTCATTCGGATAGTCAGTATTACGTAGGTACTTCAACTTTCCGCATTCCTGTCATCATTTGAAATATAAAAATTTACCTGATACCATGCACCCTTCAAAATTTGTTTCGTCGTATCTATTTTAATGACCCGTATGGTAATATTGATACAGATATATTTGTCAAACATTTCTTTGTACAATATACAGGTATTTAGTTTGTAACTAAATCTAGAAATATATAATAGTAGCTGGTGGACCCTACTTCGTCCGGGATGTTCCCCTCTGATTTTCGGAGAATTGCGCGATTTAACCTTGAATTGACCATTTTAAAGGTGAACGTCATGTCGGGTCACGATTTGACCCGTCCAAAACACTCCCCGGACAAAAGTCACGACAAAAATACCCGTCGAAATCCGCCCGGCTTTACCCGATTTGACCTTGAATTGACAATTTTGAATGTCAAGATCAGGTCAGGGTCATAATTTGACCCACCCGAAACACTCCTGGGACAAAAGTAACAGTAGGTATTATATTTCGTTGAAATACTTCCGTTTTACCAGATTTGACCTTGAATTGATCTTTTTGAATGTCAAAGTCAGGTCGGGATCAAGATTTGACCCGTCCAAATAGTCCAGAAACATGCCTACATCAGCACGTTCGAGAACATGGTCCCACGTGAAATTGGACCCGTCCATATTGCTCCCGGGATCGAAGTAGTCCTACACACAATTTTTTAGTCGGATCGGTCAAGGTCCAGAAACATGCCTATGAGCGAGGTCAAGTTGACACGTTAAATACCAAATCCGAGTCGGATCAGTCGAGCAGTGTTAGAGTCTATAACACATAAACACATGCATTCATGCATACACACATACATACAGACAGGTGTTCCAAAATGTATAATCGATAGCTACAACAATTCTATGGTAGATAGTTCACGGCCGACCTGATGCATGCATCTTTCTTGTGCTGAAGTATCACGTTGATTAATTCATGTATGAAGTTGTCGCTAGCATATAGGAAGTGTTCAGCAGGGAGATCAAACATATCCACGGCTATTTATTTAGTGTTGAAATTGAATGCTTCACTTTCTGAATATCTACCACAAACGCTGCAGACTAAGTCCTGGAAGCTCTGATTGCAGCATAATCATCAAGTGCTAAGCTTGATGGTAAAAAGAAAAGTCATACGAGGTATTGTCACTTGGAGATGCAAGTTTACTGAAGTGTTCATGACATCCATCAATTATAGTTGGGGAGCCCGCATATGTTCCATTTACACTTTTGCGTACAAAAGGTTTGACCCCCTAAAGTTGGTACCAATAATGGAACATTCTGAAAAACCGATTTCTTAAGTTGCGCATTCCTGGGGTTTAGGGGCCGCTGAACCCCAAAAAGTGCCAAAAATCACTTCTATTTACACTTAAGCGTACATCGATGATTTTTGGTTTGATGATACTCCTAAGTGTACTGATAAAGAAAACACAACTTAAGAAAGGGATTTTCCTGGGGTTTTCAGATAAGAAAGGGGGTCCCATGCTGAACCCCAAAACGTGATTTTTCACTATTTTTTACACTTTCGCGTACATCCATAATTTTTGGTCTCAAAGTACTTTGAGATATACTAATTATAAAAACACAACTTAAGAAGCAACTTTTCCTGGGGTTTTAAAATAAGAATGGGGTCATCGGGTCACCCCCCAAAACGTAATAAAATCACTTTTATTTACATGATTGCATTCGTCCAACGTGTGTGTATGTGCGTACACCCCTGGAACGTTGCACTATTACAACCAATACATCCCTAAATCGATACGAACAACTTAAGAAATATACATTCATGTCGTTTTCTGATAAGAACGAGACTTGTTACCCCCCCCCCCCCAACCCGATCCATTTTCTAGAACTATAAGTGAGCCAGTTTTATGAAAATTATCGCGGAAAATCTAGTAAAATGTATACAAATGTATATATTTTCGTGAAGCTAAGACATAATGACACTTTTTTGGGGCCAAAATTGAAACTCACCATCCAAGATGGCCACCAAAATCGCCGCCGGAAGTTGAAAATATGACATTTTTTCACAAATATCTTCTAGATCAATTCATGCTGTTCGGAACTGGTTGAGTAATGCAACTTTATTTTGTGTTTTGTATATTAACTGATCATTGGAGCAATTAAATATGCAATTATTTGGGTCCTAACCCCTTCCGATCCCTCAAATATTCGATTGTACAGAATTTGGTATAAAATTTCACAAAAAATTACAATTGGGATTCTATTCATATTTCAAAAAGAAATGAACAGAACTTTGTAATGTAAGTGAGGCATATCATTACCTATGAATAATCCAAATCACTGGAACCAAATTTTTTACTTTGGCTCAAAATGGCTGCCAATATGGCCGCCAAAATATGGAAAATTATAAATATTACACCAGCATGTCTTGCAATCGCTTACAAGTTGTGTTGATGTATAAAATGGGCTATTCTGCATTCTATACATTGAATACTAACATGTCTGATGCACCATGGTTAATTGTTACTTTTTTCACTACTGACATCGTCAAAAATATTGGACTTTTCTCTAAAAAACTTGACATAAATATTGGTAAAATTCAGTTTTCAGGTTTGGACCATTTTTTCTGGTAAAATATAACTATCTTTGGATTCAAAGGTGTTTATTGTTTTTGTCTATCTTAAATGTGTCACACTACAGTGTTTATAGACCAAATTGCTCAAGATGGCTTCCAAAATGTAAAATTCAAATTTTTTACATATATCCCGAACATTCTCTGCATTATCCGAAAAGGTAGCAACTTGTGACTCACTTGGTTATTATACGTGTTAGTTAATTAACTGACAACTACATGTTCTATTCCCAGTTGTCCCAGTTCCGTATGGGGCATTACAAATTCATTTTAAAGTATATAATTTTGCCGAGAACCTCTTTTGTGATTTTGGCCATATTTATTGAAAGGAAATGGGCAGAACTTTGAGACAGAACTGAGATGGACCATAATCTTTGGCTATTCTGGTTCATTATGATAAACAAAATGTCAACAGGATACAGTGTGGATGCCAAGATCGTAGCCAGGGAGTTACTCTGTGATCATATGTGAGGTGAATAGGTATACAGGGAGTTATTGTATGTCATGACTGGTGTCAGTAGGTATACAATGAGTGACTATATGGTTATGAGTGGGTTGTCCATGGTAAGATGCATCTAGGTATACAGGGAGAAGTCATGGTCAGATGTGAGGTGAATCGGTATGCATGGAGTGACTGTATGGTGTATGATTGTGTATATCCAGTACGGGTGCACCCGGTGTGCCTGTATGGTCATTGGTGTGGTGTATGGATATAGCTACATGATCATCTATGTGTTGATTATGTATATATGGAGTGACTGTAAGGTCATGGGTGGGATGTACATGCGTTGTCTGTATGATCATGGATGGGGTGTGTGGATAAATAGGTAGTGATTTTATGGTTACGGGTAATGTGTATAGGTATACATGGAATTACTGTACGGTCATGATTGAATATGAATACCTGGAGTAAGCTGGGTGGACATTATCGATCGTGTGGGTAAATAGGGAGTGTCCTTGTGGTAACGGGTGGGATGTATATTTATATATCTCGTGGATGTATTATCATTGGTGGGTGTATATGGCTTAGCTGTATTATCGTGGATAGCGTGCATGATTATACAGCGAATTGCTGAATTGTCATGTGTGAGGTGTATATGCAAGTATGGATTGTTTGAGTGGTCGTATGTGTGGGTTTTTTGTATATCTGGAAGGGCTGAATGGCCATTAGTGAGGTTTACATGTATACCTGGAGTGAATTTATGGTCTAGGGTGGGCTGCATATGTATATCGAGTGGTTATATGACTATGAGTGTCGAATAGGTATACAGGTAGTGACCGTATGGTTAATGGTGAGATGATTACATGTAGGTATACAAGTAGTGACTTATGATCATAAATGTAATGAACATCTATACAGGGGGTGACAGGCGTATGCGTATACATGTACCTGGTGTTCCTGTTTGGTGACTCGTGTCGGTATCGTCATGTGAAGGTTATACCAGTACACACACGTGTTGCTTTATTGTCATGGGCGAGGGATATGTGTATATAGCGAGTGGATATATGGCCATGGATGAGGTGCATATGCATACATGGAGTGACTATACTGACATGGCTGTGGTGTATTAGTATATCTTGAGTGGCTATTCGGCTATGGTGTGACAAATAGGGATACAGGGATTGACATGGCCAATGTTGTGGTGAATATGTATACAAGGATTGACCATGATCGTGTATGCATGTTATGAATAGGTACACACGGGGTGACTATATGGCCATAGGTCAGGTGTAGGAGTATACCAGGTAACATGGGTGAGGGTATGTGTATGAAGCGAGTGGCTATATGGCCATTGGTGATGTGCATATGTATACCGGTGTGACTTTATGGTCATTGTTGTGGTGTTGATGTATATATTGATTGTATATTTGACCATGCGTTTGGAGAATAGGTATACAGGGATGATGACCGTATGGCCAATGGTGAGATGAATGGGTATACAGGGAGTGACTATATGGTTATGGGTCATGTTTAGGAGTATATCCGGTGTGCCTGCATTGTGACGCGTGGCTGTATGGTCATTCGTGGTCATGGGTCAGGTGTACATGTATACAGTGGGTCACTATATTGTTATGTCTGTGGTGTTTATGTATAATATGTAATGACTGTGTGATAATGGGTGGCTATCGCTTTCCACGATATGACATGACCTCTCTATTGATTAACATATCCTTGAGTTATTGTGGAAATCGATAGCCGCCCAAGGTACACATGTACAACCCACCCATTACCCCAGTCACTCCATATGTACATAAACACCACACACATGACAACACAGTCACCCACTTTATACACGTACATGTACTAGTACACCTGATCATAGATCCATACTTGGCTATACCCGTAAATACCACAAATGATGATACAGCCACGAGTCACCATGCATGAACACCAGGTATACACCTACACCCGACACATGGCCATATAATCACTATATGTATACATATTCACTACATTCGCGATCATACAGTCACTCATTGTATACATATTCACCTCACCATGGACCATACAGCCACTACATGTATACCTATTCGCCATACACATGACCATAGAGTCAATCCAGGTATACATATGCACATCACCAATGGTGATCCCTTCCAGATATACCAATATCCGCACATACGACCACTCATAAGTTCCATACTTGCCATACTCATACACGTCATCCATGATAATAAATATATTCGCCATACACCACCAATGATAACCCATCCACAACATATATAAATATACGTCTCACCGTTACCAACAGGGCACTCCCTATATACCCACACATCATTCATGACCATACAATAACTCCTTGTATACCTATTATCCTCACCTATGATCATAGAGTATTAAAATCCCTGGCTGCCATCTAGGCTTCCACCCTGTATCCAGTTGATAATTTTTTATCATAATGGGCCAGAATACCCACATATCATGGTTCATCTCAGTTCCGTCTCAAAGTTCTGCCCATTCCCTTTCAATAATATGGCCAGAATCACAAAAGAGGTTCTCCGCAAAATTCCATACTGCAACTTTAAAAGGAATTTGTCATGCCCCATACGGAACTGGGACAAACATAATAGAACGTAGTTGTCAGTTAAATACATTGTAACTAACACGTACAATAACCAAGTGAGTCACAACTTGCCACCTTTTTCGGATAATGCAGAGAATAATGTTCGGGTTATGTTAACTTTTTACTTTTTACAAATTTGGTTGCCATTTTGGAAGCCATCTTGAGCAATTTAGTCTATAAACAACGTAGTGTGACACATTTAAGATAGACCAAAACAATAAACACCTTTCAATCCAAAGATAGTTACATTTTACTTGAACAAATGGTCGAACCCTGAAAAGTGAATTTTTCCGATATTTATGTCAAGTTTGTGAGGGAAAAATCCGATATTTCTGGTGATGTCAGTGGTGACAATAGTAAAAATGATCCATGGTGCATCAGACATGTTAGTATGCAATGTATAGAAAACATATTAGCCAATTGTGTACATCAACCACAACTTGTAAGCGATTGCAGGACACCCTGGGGCAATATTTACCATTTTCCATATTTTGGCGGCCATTTTCGCAGCCATTTTGAGCCAAGGTAAGATTTATGGTTCCAGAGATTTGGAATATTTATAGGAAATGATATGCCTCACTTACATTACAATGTTCTTTTCATTTCTTGTTGAAATATGACTAGAATCCCAATTGTGATTTTTTTGAAATTTTGTACTGCGTTCTGTAAAATCGAATTATTGAGGGATCGAAGGGGTTAGGACCCCAATAATTGCATATTTAATTGCTCCAATGATCAGTTAATATAACAAAAACACAAAATAAAGTTGCATTACTCAACCAGTTCCAAACAGCATGAATTGATCTAGAAGATATTTGTGAAAAAATGTCATTTTCAACTTCTGGCGGCCATTTAGGCGGCCATCTTGGATGGTGAGTTTCAATTTTGGCCCAAAAAAGTGTCATTATGTCTTAGCTTCACGAAAATATATACATTTGTATATATTTTACAATATTTTCCCGCTATAATTTTCATAAAACTGGCTTACTTATAGTTCTAGAAAATGGATCGGGTTGTGGGGGGGGGGGGGGGGGGTAACAAGTCTCGTTCTTATCAGAAAACGACATGAATATATATTTCTTAAGTTGATCGTATCGATTTAGGGATGTATTGGTTGTAATAGTGCAACATTCCAGGGGTGTACGCCCATACACACACGTTGGACGAATGCAATCATGTAAATAAAGTGATTTTTTACGTTTTCGGTTTTTCAGAATGTTCCATTATTGGTACCAACTTTAGGGGGTCAAACCTTTTGTACGCAAAAGTGTAAATAGAACATATGCGGGCTCCCTAACTATTACATCACCATTGCTGTAAACAGTGCCATTCACATATAAATCACTAATAAAGGTGTTACCAAATAAATGTTACATTTCTGTCGTTTGATCAACCGGTGGAAAAGGTCCTTATCCGCTTCTCCAGACTGCATGATGGAACTCTTTAAATTCATGTTCTTCTGTAACACACCCTTGCGCACAAGCAACTTATATTCCCTCCGAGAATCTTTTCTGTTGAACATAATTCATTTGTTTGGTAACTTGGTTTACCATCAGTTATCCAATCTGAGTGTGCCTTCCGGTTCTTATGTATCAGATACAAGACTTTTACGAACATATTTTGTCAGTTTTTAATTCGCGCATCATGCATGTGTGCGAATTTAAAGTGCGCGAATTCAAAACTAATAGTACTGTGCTAATTTAATACGAGTAAGGCATATAATTTATAAAAGGAAGTGGGTCGAAATCAGAGCTGATCGAGAAATGAGCTTCAGTGTTATTGACACTTCTATTTAAATAATATAGAGTTATCGGTCTTGTAAAAAATGGCATTGAAATATTTTCGGTGGTCGCTTTTATCGAAATATCTCGCGACAAACAGAATACAATCAGCAGGATATTGTTTAGGAGTAAACACAGAGTGTATGTGCTGATTTTAAACGTATTATAAGTAAAGTGTATCCCTCATTATTCCCATTACGATTATACTATTGAACAGCATATCCTATTTTCGCGCGGTGGCCTCAAGTCAAGGCGAATACAACAAACAAGAGAAGTCGGCCACACACCTGTGTGGTATCTGGAGAAGTCGGCCGGCGCGAAGTCGCCCCCAGAGAAGTCGGCCCCATTAATTAGAAGGGATTAAATCGGCTTAATTTTGAGTTGAGATAGTGTTTATGTTGGCTAGTTGTGAAGTCCCCAACTAAATTTGATTGATTTAGTGTAGTGTTCACTGTTTACGTTGGCTAATTGTGAAGTCCGAAATGTTTTCTTAGTTGTAATAACAAAATGAATATCACTTATGGGCATGCACTGACAGCGGTTCAGTTATAAAAACAATGATAGTTGCCGACAGACAATGAAAGAAAGCGCTAAGTACTGTTGATTGCTGCTTAGCGAACGAAGCCTGGCGACAGCATATTACGAGTCTGGCCCTATCAACGACTTTTTCAAACTCATTTTCGCGTTGCTGTACATACCACTCAAACACATCAACCCGGCATTCAAGAAAATAGAGAGTGGTGCAACAGCGCAAGTGCCGCTAATGGGGTCGTTGTCGTAATGTGTTATACATAGATGCACACCAGTCTCGCGTAGTGTCATGTGACAGGGGTCATTGTCGTAGTGTTTTCTACATATAAAATGCACACGTTTTGATATTTTTTGTAAGTTTATTTTCTTCCGTTCATCGACCAAACAACCATGCAGTTCTTTCCGTCCCTGTTTAATACTAAGAAAAATATGCGACCGATGACCAATCTTATTGCAGTTTCGATAATTGTGATAAAAGAATGCCTTTATCAGAACTTCGGAAGAAAAATAGTTATGAATTGAAGCAGACGGCAATTATTTACGGTAACGTTTCAATCTCGCGCCGACTGAGACTGGTGTGCATTTATGTACATAATGCACACGGTGTGCATTTATGTATAAAACGTTACGACAACGACCCCATTAGCGCAAGTGCCAAATAGAGCCAGTGGTAAAATATATTCACTACTACATGTATATACAAGCCGTGGGGTCCAGCATTGTGGTGCACATTCATGATGTCGATCAGGACAAACAATGAAACAGAAGGGTGGCATCATAGACTAAACAGAAAGGCCGGGGTGTAGCGACAGTGATAGCGACGACGTTGTTTGAATTTGTTATTATATTGTCAATATTATTATCACTTTCATATTTCATATCATAAAATAAATAAAGAATGATTTTAAACAATGGTTCTGTTATATATGGGGCTGACTTCGCGTGGGGTTGTCTTCGTATGGGGCCGACTTCTCCTGTATTCACCTGTATATAACAGAAACATTGTTTAATAATATTCTTTATTATTTTGGTGATCAGGTCTGTCAAATCTGAGAATACAGCTACATGTACAAGAGCTGTAACTAGCTGAATTCAGCTACATGTATATATTCTACTCTAAAACCGTCTGTTTTTCAATAATTAACATGAAATGCTAATTTGCACTTAAAAACTAGGTTATGCCATTCTCCAATCACTTTCAAACAAATCAAAACTGTCACTCGTTTTGTGATAAGTGTTGCACTTGTCGACACGGCGATGTTGATTATGTGTGAAAACTCACTATGATCGTTGTCAGTCATAATGGTTTAATAACTCTCATGCATTGCGGTATACCTTAAAAACTATATTTAATACAATATTCAACGCCGCAGATGCAATGACTTTATCAGTTCCGGAAATAGTATCCGGTGCTGCTCTAAAGCAATTTGATTGATGCTCTAAAATTATAAAATAGTTGAAAAGGGGGACATCTGTAGCCCGAGAATAACCATAAGGGTAGTAGATGGGCGCAGAGCGCCCGAGATGTTCGAAAAGATCGAGTGATCTTCTCCTTCATCCCACGGTTTGTGTTTGAAGGTAATGTCCAGACATGACGTTTTTTTTCTATGTACAATACGCTATTGTACATAGAAAAAAACGTCATGTCTGGACACGGCTAAAGTTGAATATAATTGAATTAAATGTTATATCTTGAATTGATTTGAATTGGGTTGTTAGGGGAAGAGCCCACGAGCTTTAATACGGGGTATGGGGGGAGTCCCGGTGTGTCCCTTTGATGTTTTTGTTGTTGCTGAGCGAGTCGTGTGGTGCGCTGAAAATAAGAACGGGGCCCGTGTTATAATGTTAAAATGGTGTTAGTTTGTATTGTTAGTTTTGCAAGCCGCTAAACAACTGCAAGGCAAAGCGTGTGATTCAATGCGCCAACATATAGAGATTCCAATACAGACCAATCGCGCTGAGAGAGTTTGTCTTAGCTATGTCAGGTTGTTGCATTTTTATGGCCCGCCCTACCTCCCCTTGGCACGGGTGTAGATGAAAACATATATTGACAATTTTATATACAGTGTTATTTGGGCTTTAACTCTTTCACTGCCGATCGCGACTACAGTCAAATTATCCATACACTGCTGATAGCGACTTGAGTCGAAATCGGGTACATGCTGACAGCAGGACGGGTACATGTGGTGTAAATAGGGCCGTCCAGTTAATATGACGCATATGAGTTCCAGTGATGGGCACATACATGACATTTTTATAAGTTCCAGACTATATACATGTAACATTAGTAAATGTGATAGATTGTGCAGATAAGAGGCATTCTCTGTATATAGGACTATATTTACATACACCTGATATATCTTCCGATTTCCCCATAGCGTTACGGTAGACACGCCCCCTTATTCAATGCGTTCATAAACCTATGAACGTAACGTGACGTCACTTTCAATGTCGTTCATAGGTTTATGAACACATTGGTCCCGGAAATCACCGGGGATTGTCGGACATTTATCGACTGCTTGAGTATCTAGTCAGCCAATACGCCAAGGATTTGATAGCAAACAATATGTAATCGAGTTTCACGTATGGATGGCTAGTGGCATCTAATCGCGAGCACGGGTGGCACGAGATGTTCAATTGACTATCAGAATGTTGGTTAACGTATAATCCCATTTCCCATAATATGTCAAATATAGCGAATTATCGAAATATGAAATATAACAAAAAAGCTAAATATGAAAATACAGTGAAATAGCACGAAAAATCGAAATAGGAAAATACAGCGAAATAGGAAATTATTTTTATAAACTAAATAACAGAGATATTTGAAAAAGTTTTTTTGACGAAATAACGGACATATTTGGAGAAGTGTTTTAAAGAACGTAAGTATATAAATAATAAACGGCGGATTCAACGTTGTCATGGGTTTTGACCGCGATAAAAAATCAGCATACTCTGCATGAACCCCTTCGGGGTTTATGCAGTTTGCTGAATTTTTCTCGCAGTCAAAATCCCATGACCACATTGAAACCGCCGTTCATTTCTTATATATAACGCGAACCGTTATATAAGGGCACTTGGTGATGTCATGGTCACGTGGTCTTTTCATAGGTCACGTGTGTATCTCTAGCTATCACATTTTTACCAATAATATAAAATGGAAACTCAAATACAACAACCTACACAATATGATATGTTCATCAAATGTTTATAACATGATGAAGTCGGAAAATACCCAAAACATACGGCCATACTAGTGTTATATGTAGATCCAAGATGGCCACCAAGGTCACGTGACCAATTTGAGGTGGCCTATGTGGCTCCAACATATCAACATGTAGCTTCAGGGTGACCTATAGATGTGACAGTGAGCGATCAAATTTTTCCAGATATCGATGAAAAACAATGGCGCCAGCAGTCATCTTTGATTTCAGACTTGAATCCATCGGCACACACTACAGCCCGTATTTATGGCCAGATCATTTTTATAAAATTTTGCTGGCACAATTGTGATCGCCTGTAGATGGGAGCTATCTACATGTATTTGAATGATTTTCGTGGCCATCTTGGATTTTACTCTTTGTATGACTAAATCCTTCAGCATGCCCTACAGGCCGCATCTTTCATCCAATCGTCACCAAACTTCATATGGATCTTCGGGGTGACCTTTAGTTGGGAGCCTCCTATTTTGACCGAAATGATTTTAAAAATATAGCTGCCATCAGCCATCTTGGATTTCAAATTTGAATCCATCGGCACACCCCACAGCCCACATTTATTGGAAAATTGATTAGAATCATCTCTAAACGGGAGCTATCAAATTTATCAAATCAACAATTTTAGATAAAAAACATGGCCACGGGCAGCCATCTTGGATTTTACTCTTTGCATGACTAAATCCTTTGGCACACCCTACAGACCACATTCCTCCTCTGATCATAACAAAACTTTATATGGATCTTCGGGGTTAGCTCTAGATGGGAGCCTCCTACATGTATTTTGACTGAAATTCTTTGAAAAACATGGCCACCAGTGGCCATCTTGGAATTTTCTCTTTGTATGACTAAATCCTTTGGTGCATCCTACAGACCACATCCCTCATCTGATCATCGCCAAACTTCACATGGATCTCCTCCTTCTTTATCATTCTATTCATAACTCCTTCCCAAGTTGAGATGCAGTGTCATTTACACTTTCATTTAATGTGCACCAGCAGACTGTATCCACACCAGCAGACTGTATTCAGTTTTGTGGCAAGAACATACAGTATTGAATCACTTTAAAAGTGTTTGTTATATATTGGCTCTATTTAAATGATCAGTTGCAAGTTTTTAAACTTATTATCTGGACATTCCCTTCAAATAACTGAATAGCAATCCTACATGTATACATGTATGTATGTTTTCACTCTTGTGTCATCAAATCAACCCTCCATATGTCCAAATCAATGCTACATGTAAATGATACAAATCTTTAAACTTCCCACTTTAAAGACATATTTTGTACTTGTTCGGGTACTTTGAAACTGATTTGTTAGTATTCAGGTGCTATGCCAATTGGAGGAATGTAGCATTCTACTAACATCACCGAAAATCTGAAGCAAACTGACCATACCACTCCATAGAAAATATTGTCTGAACAACGCTAAATTGTAAATATTTACTACTCGAATCGGGACGTTTCTATCAGCGATAAACTAACGAAAACGATTTCGCCATCGGCAGTCGCTGCATTTAATTAATATATAAGAATGATGGTGTGTGTTGTCAATTTAGATATAATATTTGTAAGAGTGATTACTTTGAACAAGATTTTTCTCCATTTCTATTTGATCACCCTACCGTAGTGTTTCACATCACTTTAATATTTCAGCCAAGTTCCAGCATATTATAGTTGAGAAGCGTGGCCATGATAACAATGTTGGATTTATCCAGCTGAATAGACCGAAAGCACTGAACGCGTTGTGCGATGACCTGATGTTAGAGCTGAGCACTGCCGTTAATGACTTCGAGAACGACCCAACTGTTGCCTGTTTGGTGCTAACTGGTGGAGGAAGAGCTTTTGCAGGTACCAGTACATAAATGATAGACATAGTTTGTGTGACTCGAAGTTTCAAGTTGAACCTCATTGCATGAGAAACAGGTGAGATAATGTCAACTATCGAACCAGATCAGCTGTGTTGCTCTGTATTTACCACTTCACCTGTCTCTAGTTTGCAAAAAAGTTAATTGGACATTGGTACAACCTCATATAATTGGCTATACATCGGAAAATGGATAATTTAATCAAAATTAGTTTTAATATGACTCGAGTCATTAACTCATTTCATTATAATTACCATGTTGTTTGCATCGTTCTTGAAACACATGAGTATATTTTGCACTAATCCATGGCTCAAATTCATTCATGTGTTACATATATTCTGTTGAGTATAAAAGGAGATGGTTCCATAAATGGCTGGAGTTAGTATACAGTCTCCCTTCAATATTAGAAAGTTCCAGTCAAGTTTGAAATATTTTTGTCAGGTCTGACCATTTCTGACAGAGTTATGCCTCTTTTTGACATCAAGTTTGATGATTATTTTGTTGTTAACTCAAGTTATGATTATCCTATATTAGTATTATCCCAGATTTATGGAGTCAAGGACTCAAGTTATAATTCCAATTGTTTACATATCCTTCTGTAGTTAATTTTGAAACAGACCAAATGGAGTATTATACCACAACTGGCAGTGCTCTTGTTTAACTCTTTCGCTGCCAATCTTGCAGTTACCCAGTCTCGCGAGTTACCCAGTCACTGCTAAGAGCGCTTTTATGCAAATTCTGGGGTGCATCTTGTATAATTCTGGGGTGCATCTGGTATAAGGGATGTAATTCTATTCTTTTGTTGCATTACGAAGGGGGTTCAGTTATTTATAGAGTGCTGGTTTGCACTGCCAATTTAGAAGAAAGGTCAGTCAATGCTACTCCTGAAGTTCTATGAGTACAGTCTAAGCCAGAATATACTGTTGATGAATTCACTTTTGGTGGGATGCGATCGACAAATGAAAAATAAACATCATAATTGTTCCCATTTGAAAAAATAATAGTTTTATGTACAGTAGTAATACTAAATTATACTAGTGTATTACTACAGTATACAATGTTATACTGCAGTATATTATGGTTTTACTACACTACAGTATAAACTACTATGCATCTATTAGACTATAGTAATACTATCATATCTATACTAGTTATAGTATTACTGGTGTCCAATAACTGCCGAAAAACATAAATCAAAGCAAATCCAAGATGGCAGCTAAGGTCACATGTTCCCAATGATGATCCCTATGACATTGAATGGGTTTCCATGGCGGCTGGTGATAGGTCATTGCCATATATGTGAAGTTTCAACTAAATACATCAATAATTGCCCGTTAGTAATTGCATTACCCATATACTTGTATTTACATCCAGAATGCTTGGCACAGGGGGCTATGTCTGTATGGTGGGGGTGGCAGCAAAAGAGTTAAACATGTCTGAATTGTCTGTGTTGGCTCATGGAACCAAGTGATGCCTCATCTAGTAATTCTGAGATATATTTCAAACTAAGAAATTGTTACCCCCAAGTTTCAGATTTGTGCTATGTTTCCCTACTCTCTGGTATAACATGTGTTTGTTATCTTTGCTGATCTTTGTTATTGTTGTCCTCAGCCGGAGCTGATATACGGGAGATGAGTACGCAGGTATTTTCCGATGTCTTCAGAGGTAACTTCCTCAACCACTGGAACCGGCTGGCACAGTGCAAGAAACCTGTCATCGCTGCTGTCAATGGATATGCCGTAAGAATCTCATTAATCTAATTTAACTGTGATTCATGGTACAGTAATGCCCTAAATAATTGACTTCTTAACCACAGCAGAATTATGGGTATTTAGTCGGAAATATGAAACAAGCGATTTTTCCTACTAAATTCTGAAAAATTACCCATAATTCTGCTGTGGTTAAGGAGTCGATTATTTAGGGCATTACTGTACTCAGTTTAATATGACGATACGATAGACTAATTAATGAAAGACAGCTGAACCACAAGCAGAAGGGTATCTATGGCTTTTAAATTAAAATTCTTATCAAAATAAGTTCATAGATATATATTTACATACACCTAATGTAGCTTCCGATTTCCCCATAGCGTTACGGTAGACACGCCCCCTGATTCAATGTGTTCATAAACCTATGAACGTAATGTGACGTCACTTTCAATATCGTTCATAGGTTTATGAACACATTGATCCCGGAAATCACCAGGGATTGTCGGACATGAACGACTGCTTGACTATTCAGCACATCCAGAGTTGGCAAGCAATTTGTTTTGGTCTATAATCAGTGTTGTTACCCTGCACCTA
Source organism: Siphonodentalium dalli (assembly GCA_032622095.1). Lineage (NCBI taxonomy): Eukaryota > Metazoa > Mollusca > Scaphopoda > Gadilida > Siphonodentaliidae > Siphonodentalium > Siphonodentalium dalli. Next base: position 43,758,840 of record CP136065.1, on the reverse strand, counting down.
AAACTCATCTCCTCTGATTACACGACTCACGACCTCACAAATATATCATCATGGTAGAACGGCATGTTGTCAATTCTTATCATCCACAACCGAAACTTAATTGTTAGTTTCAGATATTATCATTCTTGAAATCAACACGTCTCTATTCATTACAAGCTAAACAAGACATTTCGTCTTACGTGTATACTTTACTGTGAAATTGCGTTTTTCCGCTCTCCGTCAACAGACTCTCAGAATGTTTGGTTTTCTAAAAAGCGAGGATTCGAACTGTCCAAACTGAACTCCATTCGTCACTTAAAGTTGAATAAATAGTGGAAAAGACGGACAATCCTATTTGGTAATGAATTTAAGTATATAAATATAAATAATAAAAGGCGGATTCAACGTGGTCATGGGTTTTGACCGCGATAAAAATTCAGCAAACTTTCGGGTTCATGCAGTTTGCTGAATTTTTCTCGCGGTCAAAATCCGATGACCACATTGAAACCGCCGTTCATTTCTTATGTATTCCCATCAAATACGATTCATATAAGCCTTATTTCATGGGGTGGTTATGATTAATTACACTCCGTACACAAGGGTTCCTTGAAAGAGTGGACTCTAATAGTAATTATGTGAATAAATTAAAGGTCAATCGTACATCTGGATATCTGAGAAATCCAAGATGCATATGGAAAGTCGATGAACTACATCATAATGTAGTTTTTCCCATTGACCGAATTCGCGTGAACCTGAATATATCTTCTGCTTTGTTCATAACTATGTGTTCCTTTTCAATACAATAAAATAGTAAGATATACATTGTATATGGATTATCAGATTCACATATGTACTATGCAGTCTTATGGTAACAATTAATTACATATTTAAAATATTTTATTGCGATTTGCACAGTAGTCTCTACACTGCCGAAAAACAAATTTGTTTAGCCCAAGTGCTGTGCCATTAACTTGAGAATAAAATAAGCCTACTTGCCCATTCAAGTGTGATGTGCAAACAGCAAGCGTGATGTGCATTGTGACCTTCACCTCCATTTAATAAATCAGAAATCCCCAAAGTCATCTGATTGCCAAAAATATAGAGTTATCTCTCCTGGATCATAGTCGGGTGTGTTGGGCTTAACTGACATGTTGTGAGAGTTTTCCGATGAATGGCAACAATCCATATTTCCGAAAAAATCCTGAAAAGTTACCCATAATTCTGCTGTGGTAAAGGAGTCAATTATTTAGGGCATTACTGTATTTCATCTATTTTTCCATGTTCTTCATGGCGATGATTTTGCACATGTACCCTTTGCAAAGGCCTATTGTTCCTGTAAAGTTACTCATAATCCTCATATACGTGTATTGGTATATTGATTTGGGACCTCCCCCACATAAAATATCAATCAGCTGTCCCAACACTTGATTTTTGTCTGTTGTCCATTAGCAAGATGTCTTTGAAGTGATGTGAAACACTCAGGTAGGGTGACCAAATCGAAATGGAGAATAATCTTGCTCAACATAGTTAATTTTTTACAAATATTAATCCATATTTACAGCATACATCTTCATTCGTATATATTAATTAAATGTATTGAATCTTCATGGCGAAATCACTTGCGTTACTTTATCACCAAAAGTTGCGTCCCGAATCGAGATGTAAATATTTACAATTGAGCGTAGTTTTGAAGATGTTTTCTATGGAATGGTATGGTTGATTTCTTTGAAATTTTTGGAGATGTTATTAGAATGCTATATTCCCCAGGTTGACATAGCGCATGAGTACTAACTTATCAGTTTCACTCCCCCGAACAAGTCCATAATATGTCTTTAAAGATACTCGTCTCCGATAATAACCCATATTGTTTCAGTTTGTTTAATTTGGTAACTGCACGATTGTATTAATTTGTATATATTAATTGTCTACTGCAGCTTGGTGGAGGTTGTGAGGTGGCTATGATGTGTGATATCATATACGCAGGAGAGAAGGCTCAGTTTGGACAACCAGAGATAACACTAGGAACTATTCCAGGTGGGTAATAGGGCCATGTAAATAGGCACTTCACAGCAGTTTCCGAAATCTGATATCGAATCGGGAGGTTTATATCATATCGAATAACGAATCAAATCGGCTAGCCAACGGGGGCATAGTGTGGTTCCTCACCCTATTTAGATAGAATATAAAATTGCATGTTGTATAATTTATATATACGATTAAACTTTAGTAATTATTAACTAAAATGTTTTAGAGTATATTTATGCATAAAATAATTATGTGGTTTGCATTTAATCATTAATCCTGATGTGAGTTGATATTATTACGCCCTCCTTGGGTGTATATTGGCAAGGGTTTTTCCGCCAAGGAGAAGCCCTTCAACTGAACTATATGGATTATTATCCTCGGCCTTGTGTTATCAGGAGGGTTAAAATTTATTGTCCGTTTATTAGCCTACTCCGGTCAATCAGCGACTCCGGTCAATCAGCGCTCGGATTAGCTCACGCATGAATGCGTCCCGTGCAAATCCCGCGCTCTTAACAATTCATCTAGCCAGTTTTATTTCTCTCCTTGGACCTATCAGACGTGGTTTTAACTAAAGGAAGTATTTCTCTATTGCGAGTTTATCAACTCAATATTTATTGTTGATAACAAACTTGCAATTTATCCGTTGCTTACCCGGTCGTTTAATATTTTTAAGTTCGCGCAGAAACTCTTCGTTTCATAGTATGCGCAACGCTATTTATAAATATTCCGTGTTTTTATCGACCCATTTTATCTCGAAAAAATTTGGAATTGGAATCGACAAAATCACGTTGTGAACTTCGCCATTGATGGCCATTTTGACAATGCCTACAGACGCACATCGTTTACTTGTAGCGAACCTATATTGCATTATTGTGCAACATATACGGTGGCATGAATCGTCCGATTTCTGAGTCCACGTGGTACGGTATGCGAAGTCTCCTAATTTCGTGCTAACTATATTTCATGATGCCGACTTCTTGCTACGTTCATTTCATGTACACTACCTAATCGTATATGCAACAGCTCTGTTAGTGCGCAGAAAGTTGGCCAGGACAGAAATGTCTCCTTTGGCGATAATTTACATGTATTAATAAACAAGATAGAACTTGTAATCCAATGAAATTTCTTTTGCCTCAACTAATTGTAAGTTGAAGTTGAGCGACTGGAACTTAACCGACATTTGGTAAATGATTATCACAGAACATCATTGTACATATACAACATGTCGTTATAATTAATTGTGCTTACCGATTAATTTTTGTATATCTTAGCTAGCCCGAATGTATTACTATTAACATGAGGGCGCGTATTTGGATACTTGGAACGTCGCACACGTTACATCGACTTCAAGATATTTATTTGAAATTCTGACTCTGTTCTTGCGATTCCATTTCCTTTCCCTCATTGTATTATCGGAACAATCGTTGGAAACAATGAGATTATGTTTGTTATAACATATAGTATTATATGACCTGTGTTCAAATAATGCTGTGTTTCTTGAATAGTCTCTTTACATGTCTGTCCAGTATTACTGACAGTGTCCGCTTGCTACGAATCGTGCAACTGGTTTGATTGGGGACTAGGATTATCTGACACAAGATTGGGCACCAAGGATTTTCATTTCAAGTTCCAGGGCTCAAAATACATTTCATTTTGGGAGAATCAAATGCTAAATCATGTCAGTCATGAGGCACTGAAAATTGTAAAGTTTTGTGAGAATCATTACGGGAATCGATTCGGTGATTCTCGTCGAATCTTGAAGCCTGAGTTCCCATTGTCGAATGGCGATCTCCATCAATTCATATCGGTACTCTGTCGTTATTTCGGCGACAATTGTGTCTGTTTCTTTGCAATCACTCAATGTATTTTGCAGAATGGGCTTCCCTGTTCCATGACTGCACAGATATGCAAATGCAGTAGCCTGAACCTTCAGCTATAGTTTGCTTAAATATCCAAGGATACTTCCGTCCGGGGTCAGATCTAGTGCTGGGCGGTTTGACGATATATCGGGTATACCCGGTTTTAAATTTGAGATCGTCAAAAATATCGTCTGAAATAAAAATATCGTAAAACCGTCCACGTTGTAACTTGTAATATTCCACATGTAGATTGCTGAAGAAACCCATCATATGGTCCCAACAAACGGGGAAGTTAGATTAAGATCATCAAGTATAATAGTCTCGAACTTCCCGGTGTTCGCGATTTTATCTCCCGTCATCCCTGAGACATGCATCATAGTGCATGGGCAGCATGGCAGAAGATTATTGCATCATACTGGGCTGAATTTCACCGACAGTGGGATATATTTATTTGCTTACGCAACCCATTGTTTGAAAACATGTGCCATTCAGCGAGTTGGTCGACGGTGTCACAATATCTGACAACGTGTGACTACTTTCACGGCTCACAGGTCCGATTATCACTGTGTCGCAAACATCAAAGAAGCTATTTCTCATGTCTGCGAGTTCAATCAACTTCAATGCACGCTACGTTATTTAGTTGATCTCAGTCAGCGGACAAAGGGATATAACTCTAAAAATTAAGAGATCTGCAAACGCACGTGGTCGCGTTGCAGGATTAATTAATAATGATTATATCCCTTTGTTTGTTTATCACGTCATTTGCTTGTTTACTAATTACTTATTAGAGTAATTAGACCACCATTTTTTAAATATGGCTGACAATTTTATAGAGAAGAAAAAAATAAAATCCCCTGTCTGGGCATATTTCGGATTCATAGATGCTCGGGGTGACTCAGAAGTTGGGGAAATGCGGTACGATGCACCCTCATGCAAACTTTGTAAGAAAAAAGTCGGTGCGAAGGGTGGCAACACAACAAATCTCTTTAGGCACTTAAGGCTCCATCACCCAACAGAATATGGCAAACTACACACAGAAAACCCCCCCTTGCGATTCGCTATTGCTGCCAAAGGTGGGGGAGATGAAAAATCTCAACAAATTAGTATATCTGAGGGATTTAAAAAAAATCATATGTATGAGCGAAATGGGAAGAGGTGGAATCAGTTGACAAATGCGGTGACATTTTGCTTAGCAAAGGACATGCTTCCAATTTACACTGTCGATAAAGTCGGATTCAAGAGAATGATATCTGAATTTGACCCAAGATATGAAATGCCCAGTAGAAAGTACTTCTCTCAAACTAAAATTCCAGCCATGTACAATGATCTTCAGGCTAAAGTTTCGGGTACATTGAAGAAAGAATGTACATTCTTTTCAACAACAACCGACATGTGGTCAAGTGTGACATCGGACCCATATATGAGTTTAACCATACATTACATTGATAACAACTGGTCCCTTAAATCAACTTGCCTTGAAACCATATTCACCCCAGATGATCACACAGCTGATGTACTTGCTGCTGGGCTAACAAATATCCTAAATGAATGGGATCTCAAGGAAAATAACATGGTGGCAGTGACATCCGACAATGCAGCTAACATAATATGTGCTATTGAATCCAAGAACTGGGTTCGTATGTCCTGCTTTGGACACAGATTAAATCTTGCCGTAAACAAGGGACTTGATGACGATGACAACAGAATGAGCAGAGCGATAGGCCAGGCAAAGAAAATCATCACCCACTTTAGTCATAGCTGGAAAAAAAAAACGAGACTTAACCATAGCTCAAAAAGAGATGGGTCTACCTGAACATTCACTGGTAACAGCCTGTGATACGCGATGGGGCTCCAAGATAAAAATGATATCTCGAATACTGGAGCAGGAGAGAGCACTCAGGAAAGTTTTAAGTGCGGACCGAAAGGCGACCCATTTGATTCCTACATGGCAAGATGTAGCAGTGTTAGAAGCAGTGAATGTGGCAGTCTCCCGCCTCTCGGATTTTACGGACATTCTATCGGGCGAGAAAAGTCTGACAATTTCTTATGTTCTGCCAGTGCTACATCTCTTCGAGACGGACCTTCTTAAATCTAAAGATGAAGAACCGGAACTAACTAAGGATATAAGATACAAAGCACTCAAATACATGCAGGAAAAGTATAAGGAAGGCGACGTGAGGGACATAATAGAGAAATCTTCCTTATTGGACCCGCGCTTCAAAGCAAAATATGTTACACAAGAAAAGGTGGAAGGTATTATCAATATACTTGTAGACGAGTCAGTGGCTATCAAATTAAACACACCCGAAGAAGATGCACAGAATGTCGACAAAAGCTCAAAAGAATCATTTGTTTCCGAGCCACCGATGACAAAGAAAAAGCGCTTAAGTGACTTTTTTAAGAAACCAGAATCAGTCAAGCCCAAACAGTTAAGTGACGCGGACAAACGCAAAGATACAATTGACTGTGCCAAGAAGGAGTTTAACACTTATTTGATGTTCCCGACTATCGACGAAGATGACAATCCGCTTGATTGGTGGCGAGTTAACCATAACTTGTTCCCAATGATGGCCAAACTTGCTCGAAAATATTTGTGCATCCAGGCAACAAGTTGCGCTTCAGAGCGCCTGTTCAGCACCGCGGGTAATGTTGTCACCAAGAAGAGATCATGTCTGAACCCCACCAAGGTGAACATGCTCGTGTTCCTTACAAAGAACCTGCCCGAGTATGGCGAGTAATTAGATTACTGTTGACACTGTTGTTTCCGTGGTCCGGGCATGTATAAAACTATAATGTGGAGTCAATTGTTCACTCGAAAAACTCAAAACTGACCGTTCAAAATTTATAATTGAATAATTGATATTGTATTACAATTAATTTCTTGTTTCAGCTTCTTTCAATTAAAAATAGTATTATTATTTTTGCTGTAATTCTTTTGACTTTGAAGTTAGAACCAGAAGCCAATCAAAGAAGCCGACATGTGATTATAAACATGCAGCTAATCCGCCTGACATAATTTGTTTGAAAATTTGAAATGGAAATGTTCAAATGAAGTCTACGAAAGTCGCCAAATAAATGGTAAAAAATTAGGCCCTGTCAAGTTAGTTTCCTTTCTATAGAATTATTATAAGTATTACTGGGGTGGGGTCAAATCTTGTTCCAGGAATCTGTGTTGAAATTAGAATATTAGATCAGTCAACTCACCAGTCAGTCAGTTAAAAATACTGTGTTAATTTTAAAATATCGGTATCACCAATTCCCGATGCAGGAATGATAACTCTATATTTACACAACGAAGTGACAACGTATAAGTGGCGTTGTGTGGCCATGCCTGCTTGCGTAAGTTAATAGTTAATACTGCACGAAGCAACATGGAAATTGCAATCACACCACGACATACTAAAACTGTTTTACAGTGAGGTTTATAAAAACTATGTAAGTTGACAAAGTTTGGAGATTGAGATCCGCTCTGAAGTACATGCAGGAAATGTATAAGTCTTCACTGAAGTCTTCACTCTTTCCGTTCTTCCTCCCTGACAGTCCCTGTTGCGATCTAAAGAGTCCACTCTTCTCATACATTAATACTTTGTATGTCTTCGCACGCACATTGTTGTTGGAGCAACCTAACATCTTCTTCACATCTTCAATCTTTCCTTTTATCAAGGAACTTGTGAGAAAATTGATGCTCCATACTACAAGCCAGTTTGGCAATCTGTGCGAATGGATGGCCGCAGTTGGGATATCTTTTGTGAAATTGTGACACGCGTTATCACATTTTATTACACACTTAGCGGAGATTTATCAAGATTTCTCGGTGAATTAAAAGTAATAATGTCACACCTGTGAAATTGTGAATAACGCAGTGAGCGCACGCGGCAGTTTGTCGGGGACTAATTTGTCACATATTATCTTTAGAATTAGGCATTCAATTAGCGCATTTAAGTCACGAAAAGTGTGTAAAACTGTAAATAAACAGAATAATTTATTGGCTTCCATAATTACGTGACATAAATGTCATAATTCACTCCTATTACCTATTGGTAAAAACCGTAAAATCATTGTTCGCTCCGCTCACTCGGTTTTTACCAGAGCCGGCTACCCTCGTGAATTATTTCACCTGATATGATCACATATCTCTCTCTCTCTGTATATTATTTTATATATAACTCTAAAAATTTAAGAAATCTGAAAACGCACGTGGGCCGCGTTCTAAGACGAATTACTGTTCATACCACCATTTGTTTTACATACGCGTTCCCCCACTAAAGGACCAAAGAAGCCGACATGTGATTATAATTTATAATCACGCAGCTCATCTGCTGACACCTCACTCAATGTGATGACTCATGTCAACAATAAGTCAATAACACATGCATGAGTTGATGACTATGATGAGTATGTGTGATTGTTATTTGTTAATGCGTTCGGCGTCGGCAAACTGTCAGATGTTGCAGTCTTGCAGTTGCAGACGAGTGGTCATGACTCATGATACTGTGATGTACAATAAATCTGCAATACATATTTACGCAACCTCGCATGGCCCACAAATCGTAAATAAAACGCAGGTGTGTACTGTGCAAAGATGCAACTTTATTCATGAAATATTGCATATATTAGACATTGTAATTAACAATTGTTATATTCCAAAATAATATCGCGATACTATCGTGTATCGCGATATTGTCATCATAATATCGCGATATTTTTTTGGGTCAATATCGCCCAGCCCTAGTCAGATCTCTTTGGAGAAATTTTGGATGCGAGCCTTTGGCTGGCCTACTTGTGGCATGTCACCATATCCGTGTGACCTAGCATGGTCGCAGTGTTGAAATGATTCATTGGCTAGCCAGTGTCTCAATAAATTTTCAGTCAATCAATGTTTATACTTTTGATGATTTTGATGTTTGACATTTCCACGTGTTCACTGTAACAAATAGACAACATCTGAACTGTTATCCTCAGATATAGTGTTTGTAGATACATTCAAATTACGAATTTAAATGATACAAAATGGTGAGCTTAAAAACATGTATGGCCAGCCATAATTGTTCCATACTAGTACAAGGGTATCAGTGCCTCAAAGGCTCAATGACATACGAACTGACTATATCAATATGGCGTCAATTTTCACTGATACCGACATACTTCTGCGCTTTCAATCTGTGAATAGTCGAGGTGAACTACTATGCATTTATATTGTCATGTGCCCCCGATGCACTGTCAATAGCCTTTCCAACAGAGTCCATCACTTGGCTCTCTACCTTCTATTTCCACATATAGAAAAGATCAAATGTCAAATAGCCTTCACTCACGTATTAAGCACAGTTACAGGAAATGCATTTATATTGCGCAGGGCCGCTGCCACTATAATTTCCATCGGAGACCAACACATGGCTCTTTTCCTTCTATTGCCTCATATCCAATTGATTATCGGGCAAATAACAGAAAGGACAGCATTTGTATTGTCACACATATAAAGTGCAGTTACATGAACAGCGTTTCTATTTATATTGCGCACGACCACTGCAGGCCTGCGTATGGGAGGCGAACGACGGTTCGGTTCACCTGGAGGTTGTGAAATCTAGGTCGCGTCAAAGTTGTATGTGGCTCTCGTGATACTGAATATAACAGTTTGTGTAACCTATGGGTACCTAAGCACAACCAGACAACCAACAAATACGTTACGGCTTCAGATTTATTTTGCATTCGGCAGGCCTGCCAGTGCCAATTTCAAATGAGTCCAAAACATGGCTCTTCTCTTTCTATTACTACATATCCATGATTATCTGGTAAATAGAAAACCTATATGAATAACACAAATGAAAGCATTTGTATCATCACACATATAAAGCGCCGTTCCCAAAGAAGCCTTTATATTGTGCATGACCACTGCCCAGTACCAGTGACTGGCGGGGTGCTACCATCGTTGATTTGGAAAACAAATCTTCAAGGGCGAATGCCACAGCTCCTGAGCCTTAGGGTGGGGAAGACTCATCATGTGCCACTAACAGCGCACCAGCCAACCAGACTTCAGTTCTTCCCAGACGTAACCGCAGCTCGAGCTCTCATTTGCTCTCGCAATTCAGAAGACGGATGTACTTGCGCCTGTATAATCATCAGTTGTGTTTTCTCAAATTCAATGTCATTGTGGGATAGACCTCAAAACATGCATGTTCCATGGCACTTTCACATCCCCATAATTTAACTGCGATGGGAACGATTTTATATATACCTTCCAATAGTTTAATATTGAATCAATGATTACTATGACCATGCACATTCTGTCAAGAGGGAACAGTGCACAGTTTAATATTCGTGAATTAGAAAATTACAATTGCATACGGCTGCGTGAACAATTGCTCCTGTCTCCTGGGAAGGACTGAGACTTCTGACTCTTCCCCACGGTCCGTGGCCCACTCCATTACGAGAGTGGGTCTTGTCCCCCTGGAATCATACTCCCTCGGGATATTCCAGGCCTGCTCCACCATCTGCGGACTTTCCGTAAGTGTATAAAACGTTCTCCTCACCGTAAGCAAGGACACCGCTATGTTCTTGCACAGGAGAAATCGGATCTCATCGTCCTCTTCGCCGAGAAAAGACAGTATCTTACCTGCGGTTTAATTTCTAGCAGGTACGATCACGTGGCCATAGTAAATAACGGAATTTACCTTATTAACCTTGTTTTGCAATAACTAACAAATGTTTTGTATATTATGCTTGCTAATAACTAACAGAATGTCTTGTCTTGCTTATAGTCGAACGAGATTCGACTTTGATGGCCGTACGGGTTGCTCATGAATATACGCGATATTGTCATAGTTGGTTGAGGGCCCATTGGTCCATGGTTTTACATTTTGAGCAAACGTACCAGTCTTAACTCGGGCAGGAACCATTCGGTCCCCCCTGGTCATGCTGCAAGCCCCGTCTTCTGCAGACCGTGGGAGGCAGGGTACCGTCCTCCGGAGATTCGGGCAACCAATCCTCCAGGACACAAGCACTCGCGCCTTTGGCGACTGTTCTGGGTGGGGAAGCCTCGTTGTCCCGTGCCGCACAAAGCGCACCAGCCAACTGGCCTTCTGACGCTTTCCCACAGCGCCGTGGCCCACTCCATTACGAGGGTCGGTCTTGTCCCCCTGGAAACGTCATCCCAAGTGATACGTCCAGGCCTGCTCCTCTGCCGTCAGGGGATCCTAGTGGTATGTCATCGACGTTTATGTCAGCGTGTCAGGACCACCTGCATTTGGGAGATTCGGTGGGGGGGGGCTTTCCCTGGTCAAATGGATCCTTTCCATTTCCTTTTTTTTCCGCCATTTTGGCCTTGGGGTGGGAAATAACACCTTAAAATCTAACTGCGAGCGCAATTGTTCCTCGTTCGAGCCATTCCCAGTGTGGGCTTCCCTCTAGTACCTTACCTCAACCTGATGCAGGCTGTTCTGTTGCTGGCGTCGATCCTGACATGCTTTCTAGTTTCTATAATTCTCCTGGCGTCTGATGGCTTCGACGACGATGAGCAAGGATCTCGGGCCGACGGTGGTTCCCACTGTCGGTCAAGGATTCTGTCGTTCCTAGGGAACTCGCTTTGCGTACGGACACGACACGGGTCGATCTCTTGTAAAAACTTCATCACAGGATATGTGTCAAATCTTGTTACAATGAATTACACAAACTTTGCACAACTGTACCAGTCCTCGGGCTGTACCAGTTCGCGCCCCCTGGTCCTGCATCAGCAGACCGTGGCAGGCAGAGTGCCGTTCTCTGAGATTCGGGCAACCAATCCTCCGGGACAATAGCACCCGAGCCTTTGGAGGCTGTTCTGTGTGAGGAAGACTCGCTGTCGCGTACCGTCTATAGCGCTTTCTATTTGGGAAGATATAAATAGTAAATACCGCCATCACTCTCATCGCAGGACACGAGAGAAAAGCAGCAGCAGAAGAAGTCTCTACTGCTCGGTTTCTACTAGTAGCTGGCACGTATGGTATGGCACTGCCTGGGATGTTTATTCCAAAAGACAAGGGGGGAGGTACAAGCTTGAGCAATGCTGGAATCTGAATTTATGAGCTCTTTCACAAAACATATCAAAGCTGATTCATGACTAAATCACATTTACATGAAATCTGTTTGGAAGAGTACATTCCCGTCAAACTGGAATATTAAATTTATTGCTCGTTGCCTCCTCCTGGGCTTGCATTCTAATCCATATAGTTCAGTTGAAGGGCTTCTCCTTGGCGGAAAAAGATAATTTTTAAAATTAAAATTAGTTTTTCCTCAAGGGAAGCCCGAAACTGAACTATCATAGATCCCTCTCATGGCGGTGCCATTCCCAACCCCGCGACTCGCAAATCTTATTATTAAAAGTCGGAAATAAAACTGGCTAGATGAATTGTTAAGAGCGCGGGATTTGCACGGGACGCATTCATGCGTGAGCTAATCCGAGCGCTGATTGACCGGAGTCGCTGATTGACCGGAGTAGGCTAATAAACGGACAATAAATTTTAACCCTCCTGATAACACAAGGCCGAGGATAATAATCCATATAGTTCAGTTTCGGGCTTCCCTTGAGGAAAAACTCATTTTAATTTAAAAAATTATCTATTTGACCCTGTCATAGGAGGTGATGGACTAAATGTGATTAAATACTTACTCGGTATTTGCGTACCGGGTACTTGTGTTGTATGTTATCTGTAATATCAGCCAGCTAATGCTATGTACAAGTCAATGCCACACTAAAGCTGTTATTTTGCTGTGATCAATCATGCGTCAGAATCTGTTGTTGCTAATATACATTGTCGATAATATACAATGTTGCTAATCGGTAATTCACACCATGATTAATGCGTCTTTTGAGTCCCGGTGAAATCTTTTCTTCTGCATTTAGTTTGTATTTTTGCGCTCTGGCAGTCATTGGCTCTTCACCACCACAAAGACATAAACTTGTCTTTGCATGTGGACACTGCTTACAAATTAAAGTAGAAGGCAAATACGTGCATTGTTTACGCTATAAGACAAACAATTGTCTCATTTGTGCCATGTAAATCCTAACGGTGCCGTCTGTTTTGGTTACTGCACATAGGGAGTAATTGTGGTCACTAGTTTTGGTGCGATCTTACGATCTACTTGTATTGGCAGTAGGCTAAATGTACTTTTACTTCATCATAGCAAATGGACCTGTTATCATGATCATGCCATAATCCCTACTCCAGCTACGTCTGTAGAGATCATACTCCAGTAGTTTAAAACCTGGGAAATATTTGATGTTGTGACAGGAAATTCGATAAGTTTATAACATTACAAAAACAGTGGCGGTAATATATTCTTAGTTAATATATGTTCCATATTAATGTATTTCACTGTAGGTGAAGGTCTCAAACTCCAATATATTATATATATTCCTAATAATATGATCTTGAGGGCATTACCATCTCTGACTATGATTTTCTTGTTACCACATACATTTATTCTGCTGTCAGATTTTTGTCATGATTACATGACACTAACTGGCGATATATGGATTGTCAAAAACCGTTCGGATCGGGGGTAAAATACGGTGTTGACACCGAATTACACTGGTCTGCAAATACAGTAATGCCCTAATTAAACAACTCCATAACCACAGGAGAATTATGGGTAATTTCTCAGGATTTAGTCGGAAATATGGCTTGTTGCCATTCATCGGAAAGCTCTCCCTGAGAGCTTTCCGATGAATGGCAACAAGCCATATTTCCGACTAAATCTTGAAAAATTACCCATAATTCTCCTGTGGTTATGGAGTTGATTAATTATGGCATTACTGTAGGTTGATGTTGAACCTATATATTCACAATTACTTGGTTCTGAAATAGGCCCTTAGTGAGCTTATTTTTTGTGTGTGTTTTTTTTATTTATTTAATTAAATTTTTTGAAATCAAATGTTGAAAAACTAACACTTTATCACCTCTGCAAGGGTACCCCGAGTCACCACACCAAATTTGGTTGAAATCGGACCAGTAGTCTGGGAGAAAAATCCGAACAGACAGATGGACAGATCCTACTCTTTTATATATACAGTATATAGATTAGTATGTATTCTCAAAAATAAAAAAAAGTGGATATATACTAGGGCTGTCATAATAATCATAATTCATAATCAACTTAAAAACAATATTTTAATTGACTAAGATTGCACCTAATATGACCTCCACAAAATGTGATAAGAATTAAAGATGAGGGGACCTGACCAGAACAGCATGTTTACCATGAGAATATGCAACTTGAAATTATTTTCTGCATTTGAGTGCAAAATATATTATTTTTTAGAACCAAAATAATTAGTTGGACTCACTGACATACCACCACTTTTATTTGCTGAATAGGTGATAATTTCATTGAAGGAATGGCAAATTTGATAAATTACAACATTTTCCTGATGAGATTGAACTATATTATTAATTATTTGAAAATTTAGTCCGAGCTCCACAGGAAACAAGGACTATTTAAGTTTTATTTTCAAGGTAAATTTCTTCTTCTTTTTTTTTGGTGATATATTTGACTCCTGCAATATTTTGTTCCGCATGTGTTATAGTAAGCTCAACTTGTGTGTTGTTATTTGTAAAATTTTTATGGACAGAAATGTTGTTACATTTGGGGTCCCCTGACCCTTGAAGCAAGTTTCATCAAGTCCATATTTGGAAATTCCCAAGCAACAGACAATTTAGTACGTGATTGGACTGACATGTAATCAAACCAATTAACTAACCACCAACTTACAGCAACCGAATGGGATGTCTTCCATTTGCATGAAATAACAATGAATACATTATTATATTACCTGTACCTACAGGCGCTGGAGGAACACAGAGGCTTGTGAAGGCGATTGGTAAATCTAAAGCTATGGAGATGATTCTAACAGCTGATAGAATCACAGCACAGGAAGCAGAGAAATGTGGTATGTACATAACTCAATTCAAAAATTCTTAAAGTGGAACTGACACAAGTTAATAAATATAAACAATATACAATGTGAATGATGTATCTTTTCTTCTTCAATGATAATACAATCATTGCCCGATGTGACTACAGCCGAATTGACAACCCGAAAACCTAAAAGTGCTAAGGTTTTGTTTTGCATGAAACATGTGGCCTTATTGTGTGACATCATAGCCAGAGGACTCCTCTGTTTACATTAGTACATGGTGTAACTGTTACGCGAAGGTGTGACATTGTATGATTTCTAACTACTGGTATTCTAACCTTCCAATTTTGCAATCTTTCTAATTTGCGATAATTAACTCATTATTAACCCTTTCTATAGTAAATGTATTCTCCCATTCGGTTATAAAAGTATACCTTGGAATGGTTTATTACTCATCTAGAGGGGTTATACGAAGGATATACGGTGTGATTTAACCTTTCTGTAATAAATGGATTCTCCCATTCAGTTATAAAAATATACTTTGGAATTGTCTATTATTAATTTGGAATGGTGTTCAGGAAAAATTTGTGTTAAGCGTGTGATGTATTGACTGTAATCACAGTCAAAATATGTCAACGATTCTTTATTCAGCAATCTTTGACAAAATAAATCACATGGAATCTATCAACTAACTTTCTACATGCATATGTTCAGGAAACAACTGAAAGTAGATTCTGAGCTGGCCGATACAGAGATGGAATGCTTCATTGGAATTAGATCATACCATGATTTCTCTACTCTGGCTAACACCCGTAGAGATCATATTCCACCAGTACAAAACCTGGGAACTTTTTGAAGGTTTGACAGGGAACCTTATAAAATCGAAAAAATAATGCAGGGAATATATTTCTTATTATTACCTGTTCCTTGATAATATACTTTACTGTAGGTGAAGGTCCCAACTGGAAATTGCATGCTTTTCTGTGACTTGTGTGAGCCCATATCGCAATAAACATTGAATTATTTACCCAGGAGAAATTTCATAATTGTAAGCGACGCAAAGCAAAATCGCTCACGGTGTCGCTTGAATCGGGAAATATCGAGTTGGGACCTTCACGTACAGTGAAGTATATTATTAAGGAACAGCTAATAACTAAGAAATATTTTCCCGGCGTTATGTTTTCGACTTTATAAGGTTCCCTGTCAAAACTTCAAAAAGTTCCCAGGTTTTGTACTGGTGGAATATGATCTCTACAGGCGTTAGCCAGAATAGAGATTCATGGCATAATCTACATTGGAATGTGCATAAGAAATAAAAAATTAAATTAAATTGAAAATGCACATTGTTTACAACATGCCCTGATATATGGGAAATCGACTTTGCATGGCTTAATTGAACATCTTCAAAAGCTTGAAGAATCCGAGAACCAGGGTCTCTATTGGTCTTGAATTTTAGAATTGAGGGCTTTCATATGTTTTTCCTTTCGCACACCCTACATGCAACATCCCTCATCCGTTCCTCATCAAACTTCATATGATTCTTCTGGGTGACTCTCGGTGGGATCTATCCCAGAAATTTTTTAGAAAACATGGCCCGAACGGCCATATTTGGGTTTCACATGTGAATCTATCGGCACACCGTGCAGCCCACGTTTATTGGTGAAATGTTTGAAATGAAAATAATTTCATCTAACCAATACAAACCCTTTACTGAAACTTGATGACTTTCCTTCTTCTTTATTATTCTATTCACTGCTGGTCAAAAAATTCTCCCCAAGTTGAGCTACAGTGTCATTGACACTTTCAATTTTCATATTAGTACCCACACTTGGGCCAGATAGAAAACAGATAGATAACAATGATCTCTGGCATTTTGGTGATTTATCAAATTGTGAGCGATTTCAGCCAGATGAAACTAATTAATTCATGCCTAACCAACTGCATCAAACTTTTGATTGTTTGCTCTGTCCGATGTGTAGCCTTCCAATCCGATGAGCTATGATATCTTCCCCCTGCACATCTTCTGGGGGAGATAACTGGCCTTGATTCTTTCCCATTAGTCATAACAATACTGAAATAGCAAGCAACGGATAAGCAGCCGGTAAAAGTGTTACACTTCAAACAAAATATTTCTTCATGTTCCCCTCTAGGCTAAACCCTGTCACACTTCATACAGAATATATCTGCATGTTCCCCTCTAGGCTAAACCCTGTCACACTTCATACATAATATATCTTCATGTTCCACTCTAGGCTAAACCCTGTCACACTTCATACATAATATATCTTCATGTTCCACTCTAGGCTAAACCCTGTCACACTTCATACAGAATATATCTGCATGTTCCCCTCTAGGTTAAACCCTGTCACACTTCATACAGAATATATCTTCATGTTCCCCTCTAGGTTAAACCCTGTCACACTTCATACAGAATATATCTTCATGTTCCCCTCTAGGTTAAACCCTGTCACACTTCATACAGAATATATCTTCATGTTCCCCTCTAGGTTAAACCCTGTCACACTTCATACAGAATATATCTTCATGTTCCCCTCTAGGCTAAACCCTGTCACACTTCATACATAATATATCTTCATGTTCCACTCTAGGCTAAACCCTGTCACACTTCATACATAATATATCTTCATGTTCCACTCTAGGCTAAACCCTGTCACACTTCATACAGAATATATCTGCATGTTCCCCTCTAGGTTAAACCCTGTCACACTTCATACATAATATATCTTCATGTTCCACTCTAGGCTAAACCCTGTCACACTTCATACAGAATATATCTGCATGTTCCCCTCTAGGCTAAACCCTGTCACACTTCATACATAATATATCTTCATGTTCCACTCTAGGCTAAACCCTGTCACACTTCATACATAATATATCTTCATGTTCCACTCTAGGCTAAACCCTGTCACACTTCATACATAATATATCTTCATGTTCCACTCTAGGCTAAACCCTGTCACACTTCATACAGAATATATCTGCATGTTCCCCTCTAGGTTAAACCCTGTCACACTTCATACATAATATATCTTCATGTTCCACTCTAGGCTAAACCCTGTCACACTTCATACAGAATATATCTGCATGTTCCCCTCTAGGCTAAACCCTGTCACACTTCATACATAATATATCTTCATGTTCCACTCTAGGCTAAACCCTGTCACACTTCATACATAATATATCTTCATGTTCCACTCTAGGCTAAACCCTGTCACACTTCATACAGAATATATCTGCATGTTCCCCTCTAGGTTAAACCCTGTCACACTTCATACAGAATATATCTTCATGTTCCCCTCTAGGTTAAACCCTGTCACACTTCATACAGAATATATCTTCATGTTCCCCTCTAGGTTAAACCCTGTCACACTTCATACAGAATATATCTGCATGTTCCCCTCTAGGTTAAACCCTGTCACACTTCATACAGAATATATCTTCATGTTCCCCTCCAGGTTAAACCCTGTCACACTTCATACAGAATATATCTGCATGTTCCCCTCTAGGTTAAACCCTGTCACACTTCATACATAATATATCTTCATGTTCCACTCTAGGCTAAACCCTGTCACACTTCATACAGAATATATCTGCATGTTCCCCTCTAGGCTAAACCCTGTCACACTTCATACATAATATATCTTCATATTCCCCTCTAGGCTAAACCCTGTCACACTTCATACATAATATATCTTCATGTTCCACTCTAGGCTAAACCCTGTCACACTTCATACATAATATATCTTCATGTTCCACTCTAGGCTAAACCCTGTCACACTTCATACAGAATATATCTGCATGTTCCCCTCTAGGTTAAACCCTGTCACACTTCATACAGAATATATCTTCATGTTCCCCTCTAGGTTAAACCCTGTCACACTTCATACAGAATATATCTTCATGTTCCCCTCTAGGTTAAACCCTGTCACACTTCATACAGAATATATCTTCATGTTCCCCTCTAGGTTAAACCACGGTGGGGAATCACGTGGTTTTGAGGTTGGTGAGTACCACGCATTCAAAATGCACAAACGCAAACAAACACATATATATATAGCATTTTGACTGTTTTGAGCATATGCTAGTTTATTTTTAAAACAAATTGATACCTTATTTGTTTGGAAATACTCAGTAGTTTTCTATAACATTCTGACCAAAGTTGCCAGTCGGAAGTTCATTCCATACATCTATAGGCGAATCAATCGACTGACAACTTTGGTCAGAATGTTGGAGCAAACAACTGAGTTTGAACACAGATGAAGTATCAGCTTGTTTGAAAAATTGAATAGCATATACTCGTAGCTGCCAAAATACTAAGTAATATATCATTATCCTAGTTTATTACCATTGTCCTTGTTTCTGGTCGCATTTGCGATCGCCTTGGCCATTTTGAATGCGTGATACTAACCAACTCGAAACCTTATGATGCCCCACCATGTAAACCCTGTCAAGTAAGTTTCCCTTCAGACTGCTGTCTTCACATAGTGAATGTGGGTGATGAATTCTACATTGTAGTTTTGTCCATTTTACGAGGTTTCAGTAATATTTTCATCTGTTCCAGGTTTAGTCAGTAAAATATTCCCGGTCGATCAGGTGGTAGATGAAGCTGTGAAAACAGCTGAGAAGATTGGAAAGTTCTCAAAGATCACAGCTGCAATGTGCAAAGAGTCAATAAACAACTGTGAGTGCCATAAAATTCTGATATACTCTGTTTTACACAATAGTGAACATTAGTTCCACAGCCCCTCACGTATGCTCAGGAAACTCACTGCATGCATTGTGCTTCTTCGCCCTCTGTTGAATTTGTTTCTGGACATGCAGTTAAATTTTCGATCTATAGACCCATGGTGGTTTTAAACCCAAATTGTACCAGAAAGACTTTAACCCTTTCTATTCTAAATGGATTTTCCCACTCAGTTAAAAAAGTATACATTGGAATGGTATATTCATGTCGAGGGGTTTTCAGGAAAAATAAGCAAGATAATACAAGTACAGAAGGAGTCCTATTTATTGCAGAAATGTTCAGATAATAAGTTCAGATAATAATTTCAACAAACAATCTATGGTTGTTTGTTGAACATATTATCTGAACAATTTCTATGGGAAAATACTCATCAATGAGTAGTTAGTATAGAAAGGGATTCCATACAGAATTTACCATATTTGTCATCAACAAATGCAGAATTGGGACCTAGTATCACAAATTGAGTCTTGTAATCTTATCAGAATCACTGACATTTCTCTTCAGGGTTTAACGTGATTTGTATACTAGTTTATAATCTGTTCAATTGGTTGCTGGCTTGTTCTCACCGGATGAAATGTGCAAAATAGTTTTTTAAAAATGCCTGTTTGCATGCTTTCTTTTAGAACCACTTGTCTGAGAATCGATACATTGACTTATGTCTTAAAGGTACTCAATCCGATTTAACAAAAAATTCCATTTGGCCAAACTTTTTTTTCACCACAAATGGAGACAGAAATCTAATTCAAAAAGTGCTGAATAGATCGAGGAAGTTAGTCGACGAAATATTTGGACACGCAGGTTTCGTACTTCGGATACATCATACGATGACAACTCAAATTAAATTTTGTAAGGGCAGTGTTGATTGAACGGTGATGGTTGTAGAAAGGCAATTACTAATCATCAAAAACCTTAATCGCTGCACTGATTATATCATATTTTGTTGATTAGGCGGTTCGTAAGATGAAATAAGTAAATGCATTGTCCAAAAATTTGATGTACCAGCGATGACATGTCAGTTATGTAATGTGTCGTAAACTGCCTCCCGTCTTATAACAACAACTGTAAAGATTATTAATACAATAGTTATTCAACACCTCACTGATAATAAGCAACAGAACTGTTGTTTTATTTCGATGAAAATAGCGATGACAACTAACACACCTCATTTGAATTATATCAGAAACATTGTTGCCAGCAGCCATCTTGGATTTTATTCTTTGCATCACTATATACTTCGGTATGCCCTTCACCCAACATTTTTATCCAATTGACCCCAAGCTTCATATACATGCAGCTTTTTGGGTTGAACTGGAATAACTTAAACATTTAAACTTTCCGCATTCCTTATCGCTCTTTTGATTGTAACGTATGACAGTATTCTCTATCCAAATTGAGCTACAGTGTCATTGACTATTTCATTTTACAATTTTAGGAATATTTATGTCTGTTAGAGCAATAACGAACAAACTTCTACCAATGTTATTCATATTTGGTATATGGATATTTTACAACGATATCTCGATCTAGTTCGAAAACCAGGTTTATCCTATTTTTGTTTTTGCTCAGGTTTGGCCCTTAGTTTGTCTATTTTTTAGAGCTGCAACGATTCATCGTGATTTCGATGTATTGCGATACGCTTTCAAGTGAAGTGTATCACGATACACAAATATCACAATTTTAGGTCATTGAAAGCAAAAATAACCCATATTTACTGTGTTGTTTTTAGCAATTTAGGTAGAAAATCCTCGCAAAACACGGTTTTTGCGTATCATGATATGTATCGTATCGTTGGTCATGTATCGTGATACGTATCATATCGTGACAAAGTGTATCATTGCAGCCCTACTATTTTTAGCAATTTTATGACCATTAGTGCGATAATTTGAACTAACATCAACCAATTCCATTCATATTGGGTATATGGATCTTTCACAACAATATATCGATCAAGTTTGAAAACCAGTTTTGTCCGATTTTTTTTGCCTGTTACGGCCCACAGTTTGTCGATTTTTTTAGCAATTTTATGACCGTTTGCACGATAACTTGAACAAACTTTAACCGTTTCCATTCTTATTGGGTATATGGATCATTCACAATATCTTGATTGAGTTCAAAAACCAGTTCTGTCCAAATTTGTTTGTTCATGTGTTATGGCCCTTAGTTCTGAGTTATGGTTCCGTAGTTCGTCCATTTTTAGTGATACTCGGTCGGACAGATTCACTCTGATGGGCAAAAAAAGATGAGCGCCATGTTTGATGTGCAACCCTTGTTTTAATGTTATAAAGTTCCCCATCAGAACATCAAAAAGTTCCCAGGCTTTGAACTGGTGGGTATGATTTCTACAGGTGTAGCCACAGTAGAGACTCATGGCATGATGTTTTCATGTAGTTCACCACTCAGTTCTGACTGGAAAGAATTTCTTCTAAAGCTACATGTAAATCCTGATCTGCATTATGTATCACATTATTGGTTATCAAGTAAGCAGTGACCCAACTAATGAAAAATGTGAGATGTTATGTTATCAACCAGAATTTCCATTCTTTCAGCCTTTGAAATGTCAATGCAAGAAGGACTACACTTTGAGAAGAGAATATTCCATTCTTCCTTTGCGACTGTAAGTTTCTATTTCTGCTATTCTTTATTGCAGCCATTTTATAAACAGAAGTAATATCTGTAAAATGTGATATGCACCTCTAATGAAAATCAAAATTACTGAGGGGCAAGTTCTCAGTGATAAAATAGACTTCTACTTGTGTATTTCGCAGTGCAAATATTCTGCCCATTTGTTTATTTTGATTTTCGCATAAACAAACATGCATTGTATGTGGAGACTGATGAAGTTTCCCGAATTGATATCATTTGTGTGTGATTAACCAATAGAATTGCGCTGTGTTATGTAAACAGAAGCACAACTTTTGTAACACGAGCAGGCTCTTGTTTACGTACACCATCGTACGTCTTGACGACAATATACTATTTACACGCTGATTATGTTTGGCATATGAACAAAACTATATATATTTTAATATTCCTTCTGTTGATGGCGATTTGAACAAATATGAATATTTCTGCAACAAACGCCGCCCGTGCCTTTAATGTCAAGTAGATCACATGGAGAAGGCTCAGATAATAATTTCAACAAACATCCTCAGTTGAGTTTTTTAGCTGAACATTCCAAATAAATGGATAAGGAATGCTATATCAGAATATGTATATGTGTATACCTTACTCGTATTTAAATTCCCGCAGTACTATTGTTTGCGCACCCATTGGTGCATGAGTTTAAAACTGAGCGAAAATAATTTTGACTCATAAGTTTATATCAAACAATAGGGAAAATAAGAGGGGTATTTTAGATAGATATAATACACACTTCTATTTACATATGGGCAACCAACAAATCTCAAAGCCATCATATCATATGTACATGTAAAGCAGTACATCATGGTTAGATCTTTGATGTTGAAATGCTTCTAAGAAATGCACATATTCCAGAATGAATGTGCATAAAAGCATGTCTCCGTATTCACAACCCTGGGTAGACACCGTGGTCAAACAGTATGTGTTAGTTATACATTTACAATACACACAACCATTCAAGAGTTGATTGTTTTCTGAAGTCAGCAACCTTTATAGACACATGGTTTTGGTTTTACTTCTTTCATAAATATTTATTAAATATAAGTATTCTTATTTGGACCATTTTCATAAGCACGTACCTGTCTTCACAACAAAATTATTACGCAGTTGTGTTCTGTTCGATGAATATTTTCTTCAAAACAGTCTTTGATATACACATGTATCTTGAGGGATAATTAAGAACTGAAACGAGACTTTTACGAAAACTATTTTAGTTTATCGGGTATGTGAATTCAAAAATAGTACTGTGCAAATTTAAACACCAGTAAGGTATGCATTTAAATTAATACATTTAAAACTGAATTGGAGTATCCATTATGTAATGAAAGGACTGATAAGATGTCTCTAGTTAGGATGAACTAATCAAGTTATTAACATCAGTGATTATATTCTCATTGCAGGATGACAGAAAAGAAGGCATGGTTGCATTTTTGGAGAAGAGAAAACCAAAATTCACTGACAGCTGAGGATAAAAAATGAATGTATTCATATGTTGCCAATGATCAATTACCAATGCACTGGACTTTAGAAGAGATGATAAATAGAGATATTTATATAATCATGAAATGATTTGTGGTGATTGTCTTATATTTATTTGGACATTAATTGTATTAGGAATGTAAGGTTAAAGGTTTTTACAAAGGTCATTGCAAGTGTTCATTGTCACTGACTTATTGCACACTTCGGGTGTCAAGTTTTATGCATGTGTGCTGTCTCACTAGATGTTTGATCTTTACAAGGAGAAGTTAGTATGAAACGACCGTGATACTCACTCAGCTAGCCGTGATATGATTGGTTCATTTCTGTTATTTTGTACATGTAGGACTTTGATGTTCCAACAGCTGGAAACCGGCGTGTAAACATACAGCACATGATGCCACATTATAACACTGCGCTATGCATGCTTTTGTTGTTTTATAGCCCTTTATTTACCAGGTCAGGCACATCCTGAATTCCACTATTATAGTGGTATTCCACTATTATAGTGGTATATGACCATATCGTATTCATGTTTCCTTTATTTCTTTGGGAATAGAAGATGGCGCATACTGGTCAGTGCACAGCCAAATTTCACTCTTAACAATATCGCAGCGAATGAACAGTCTTCTGACAAAATTTGTTCTGCAATATTTTGCGCCAGCTTTGTTATTCAATAATATATAAACTAATATAGGCCTTTCTAAATGACGCTAACAGGATGACTCATTTGCTCCTTCATAACAACATTTAAACTAATTGAATGCTAATTTAGTAATTGAGTTGCTTATCAGGTGCCGTCATGATTAAACATTCTCCTGGACAAAACATATGTATGATACCAAATTAGTGCGACACTGATTTTGAACAATTTGTGTGAAATATGATTTTGGATTATCCCTCTTTTATCATGTTCACAAAATGATAATGGCCATATACCACTATAATATTGGAATTCAGGATGTGCCTGACCTTGTTACTAAATGGATTATCCCAATCAGTTATAAAAACATTTTTTGGAATGGTTCCTTATTCCTCTGTAGGGATCCTTGGAAATATCAGCCGATGACAGACATACAAACATAAATTGCAGGATAATTCAAGGATATTTATTAATTGGTGGGAAATGTCTAGCTAATAAGATCAATGCTTTTTTGCTGAATGTATTGTCTGAATAGTCGCCAAGGGAACTATTCGTCACTGAGTATTTAGTGCAGAAAGGATGGCATCACGCTGTACAAAGAGTGTAATGATTATACTTGGCAGTAAGTTGGTGTGAGAAGCAGGAAACTTCAGAATTACAAACATGCTATGCTTGTTAAACTGTCTATAAGGACCCGAAAGGAGCTAACTGTATTCAGATGTGATGAAATAGGATGAGATGAGAGATGAAATGCCTGTTATTGCTAAGTGGTGTGAGAATAAAAGTGTTAATGTTTGTATCTTTGCTTTTGCTTCTTCTAACTCCTACAGCCTAGAGGTTCATACCACATTAAACTTTGGTATGGTGACAGACCTGTGTGAGGGTATCAACCCCCCCCCCCCCCCCTCCCCCCTGAATCCTGAATACCAGTTATTTTTGGGGGGTGAATCCTGAATACATGTTAAGAAATAATATGCGATAAATGACATACAAATTGACGCCGGTCACATTATGGGCATTATGAGGCCGTTATGATACGATTAATGATACTTTATGATGGCATAGTGGTCAAATATGCCCAAGAAGCTATTCTACCCACTCATTCATACAGATAACTAGCACAAAAATATTATTTTGCGCCATCAAAACCTGCGTCCAAGATGTTTTGCTTGAACCCGAATACCAGTTAATTCGGGGATATGAATCCCGCATACGGCTTCAAATCACCCTGAATCCCGCATACCGAAAAGGAGGGGGGTGATACCCTCCTGTGTGGTGGGGACGATACCACATTAAACTTTGGTATGGTGACAGACCTGTGTGGTGGGGACGATACCACATTAAACTTTGGTATGGTGGTGGACCTGTGTGGTGGGAACAATACCACATTAAACTTTGGTATGGTGATGGACCTGTGTGGTGGGGAGGATACCACATTAAACTTTGGTATGGTGACAGACCTGTGTGGTGGGAGGATACCACATTAAACTTTGGTATGGTGACAGACCTGTGTGGTGGGGACGATACCACATTAAACTTCTGTATGGTGGTGGACCTGTGTGGTGGGGACGATACCACATTAAACTTTGGTATGGTGATGGACCTGTGTGGTGGGGAGGATACCACATTAAACTTTGGTATGGTGACAGACCTGTGTGGTGGGAGGATACCACATTAAACTTTGGTATGGTGACAGACCTGTGTGGTGGGGACGATACCACATTAAACTTTGGTATGGTGACAGACCTGTGTGGTGGGGACAATACCACAATAAACTTTGGTATGGTGATGGACCATCTTTGGGGAGGGTGTACCACATTAAACTTGGGGTATGATGATATACCTGGGTGGTGGTGGTGAAGATACCACATTAACTTTGGTATGGTGATCGACCCACTTTGGGTAGGGGGAATATCACTTTAAACTTTGGTATGGGGACATATTTGTGTGGTGGGGAGGATACCACATTAAACTTTGGTATGGTGATGACCCACATTCGCGAGGGGAAATTACATTAAACTTTGGTATGGTGACAGACCTGTGTGGAGGGGACGATACCACATTAAATTTGGGTATGGTGATTGACCAGCGTCGGGGTTTATTCTGTTCTTTTCGTAAAACTGTCACTATGAATATTTTGAGTAATAACTGAAGCTTCACTTATCAGGTTATACCAGCAGCGGAAGAGGGTGAATATCCCCATATTGCGGACTTTATCCATCACTAACCACCCTGTATTTTTTAGCACATTTTTGTTATGACTGCTTTATTGTAACTGCATGCTTACCAGTCCTAATGTGTTGTGATAGACCAGTTTGGAGGGAGGACATCAAAATATCAGTGAATTATTTTCACCTAAATACCTACCAGTTTTGGCACTTTCTGTACTTAAAAAAACTGTCCAAAGGTAATTGCCTGCCACATTGTTCTTTTGTGATAGACTGGCATTCAGGAACGATGCCGACAATTGATTTTGTCCACACATACTGACCAGCTATATCTGGGCAATAATATGTAAGGACATTTACAATTATGAGTATACTTCATCTTTGATACGCTATCAGGATTAAAATACATCTGCTATTTCTGCTCCCATTTCGCGATGTTGTCAGCGTCACACTGCAGTATATTGCTCGGGGTACAAGTCGTTTAATGGTACTCAATCCGATCGGGCGGTCCCCATAGCATGAAGATACAGCACCAATAACTTTTCTTCAAAATATGCTTTAGTTATCAGTGTCAACTATGGTATCAAATTTCACAAAACGTTATTTATCAACATTTTGTTCAACGAAATATGGCCGTATTATCACGAGTATCACGAAATATTTGGCCATATTACCACTTGATTTTAGAGTTATCCGTCTCCATCCGCAATTTTATCTGAGACCGTTGGTTTAACAAATGTGTTCTGGGCCACAAATAATTGCACAAATCGAGAAATAACAAACTTCAAAAATCGATATCTGATCAGCTTTGATGAGTGGGTTCCTCGACTCGAATTAATGGTTTTACCCCCAAAGCCAAAGAAATAGTAATTTGGATGCGTAAATTCGGATCATGCAACTTTAAAGTGGAACACTCCGCTGAGGGGTTCATATGGAATATATAATAGCAAATTTTCATTCCAGAATTAGTTACTTTCATAAATTGTATATCCAAAATAATCAGAAAACAACGCCATTGTTATAAACATAGTACATGCAGCGATGATTTGGCGGAATCATTGCCTCATGTTTATCACTCACTATAATTCGTCCCGAATAAAGTAGTAAATATTTACGTTTGTGCTTATATAGTTCAAACATTGTCATTTGTGTACTCTGAAAGGGTAAAGTCGATGTGGTCGTAATTTGGAATTATAGACAATCTTAGATTATTACTGCAGGTTATCTGAGTGTTGAAGGTTTTCTCTGGAGTTTTTTCTCGATTTTCTTGCCTTAGATTAATACATTACTGCATTGAAGATAGTGTTTGGATATCATCTTATTTGTTTTTATAATAAACATATGCTTGACCAGCTGGCTTGACAATAAAATAGTGGAAAAATACCGAAACGTAGATAATCGTATGTATCAATCACCTTTGTCGTCTACTATATAGATAAAGGCTGCAAAATAAACCATGGCCTTATTTTAGCACGTGCTAAAATAGAAGGTGCTAAAAGAAAGCAAGAACGGCTCCAGCTATCATAATTAAGTCACATGCTCAGAATTTCAACCGAAAAACTTGCAATCGATTTTAATTGTTTCCTAAACAATTCCCTATTAATTTCTTATCCCATTTAAAAACAAATTTTAAATATAAGGATTAACTGTCATGTGGACTGTTTTTATGGAGATGTAACCGTGAGGTAAGTGGACATAACTTGTGTAAAACCCTTCGGGTTTTACATGTACATACACGTTATGACCACTTACCTCACGGCTACATCTCCATAAAAATAGTCCACATGACAGTTAATCCTTATATTTATATAAATTTAGCGAAAAAGCCACTTTTGTAAATGTATTTAAATCGAAAAGTGTATCGTGACAAGATCAGCCCAAAATACCCAATAGCACCCTTGGCAAAAGATAATAGGAACAATTTATCTTCGTATTGAAACCCGATGATGTATTAAGTCAATCCTGCGCGAGTCCAAATGCGCCCAAAACATTACGCGTTCGTCTTTCCAAACCCAATGACGTATCGATGGTGTTATGAGCTTGGTGTTATGAGGCGTTGCGCATTCACCGAGAAATAACTGCAACTAGCCACGTGTGCGCCGACCAATCAGAATGCTGGATTTAGTGATGACAACACTTAGTGTGTAAATATTAAACGTTAACTACTTTTAAACTTTGGCGATGGATAAAAACAATACCCATATAAAGTTTGACGATATACTAGGTTTATTTCGCTCGTGTGATTCAGTAAATGGGGAACCTCTCTAAAGTTCGGCCCCCCCCCCCCCCTTTAATTTTGCTGAATCATACTCGCGAAAATAAACCTTATATCTCGTCAAACTATATGGATGTTCTATATGTATCTCTTCGTTGTTTCATTATATGCTTTCCACTGTAGCTTGCAGAATGACGTCATCCATTGAAAATGGTTTGCCAGCTATCAGCTCGTCGGTGTCATAAATGACAGTGGGTCAACCTGCAGGGGTTGCTTTCCGTGTATTGTTTAATTTGTTGAAATATTTAAAGTGAAAATGCGGCATAATTTGACAACTGTAAGCATCAATAAGGCGCATATATAACACAAAGAATGCCTATATATATACAGTTATTTGTTTGAATACCCGAAACCATTCGTGTCTGGAAAGAAATACCGAATTTTCTTGGGGCCGCTCGTGAAAATTCGATATTTCTTTCCAGACACTCATAAGATATCTCGGTATTCAAACAAAAAATGATGTATTCTCTATGTCTTTAAGCCTGTTAGTGGACATTTGTTTAGGAGAGTTCATTGGCGAGACAGTTCGGAGACACCTATCCATAATAATAAAACTCAACTTTGTTTGTGCATGTTTCTGTCGGGCTATGGGCACCAAACGGCTGGACTAATGGGAGCTGAAAATGTGTATACATGGGTCATTTGGCCCAGACAGTGTCTTGTGATGGGTGTCGTTAACATCACATGTCTTAAATTGCTCTCATGATTAGTTTAATTAAATAATTAATTGCATACCTAAAATGTTTGGACCCATGGAGCTTAACTTTGTTACACGGGTTTAAATTTATCAGGGGAATGTCATGCGATAGGTGATTTGACCTCAGATGACTTAAATGGGGACAAATACACACATATATTAGCAATAAAGAGCGTTCCGTATCCGCTTAGATGATATGTGGCGAAAATTGGTGCACATGGGTCACCTGACCAGAAGAATATCATGACCTCAGGGGTAATAATACATTATATTAACATAGATTATCAACGAAAGGCGTTTATTATCAGATCAGAAGATATATGTTGGGGAATTGGCACACTGAGGTAATTTGACACGGGGAGTGTCATGGGATAGGTGCCGTTGATATCAGATAACTTCGATAAGCACTAATAATTAGCAATAAAGAGCGTTTATTATCAATTTAAAAGATAGAGATAATTATGCGATGTTAACCTCAGGTGACTAATAATTAATTCAATGACACGAAGGGGCACTAATAATTTACTTATGCATTACCCGAGCAACGCCGGGTACCCCAGTTAGTATGCAATAAAGTGTACACGTTCTTCAATTTGTGGCCATAAAGCATAACTATGTTTATAAACAAATAGTTGTACCATTACATTAACCATATGCATTTGCATAGGATTAGCATATCGGCAGATACATAATTATATGAGGCTTATCGTGACACAATTTCGACGGTTAATGCTCTGTATCTTGGTTTGCGCTCAAAAACCGTCACGAAAAGTCATATGCAGATGCTATTTCTAACGTAAATTAATATATAGAGAGGTGCTACCACACCGCTCACTCGCTCATCTAATACCAGGACTCGATGCGAATTCACCAGAAGCAGACCAAGTGCTCGAAGGACTTATCCGATTGCAAAACGTGAGTTAGCTTTTCAAATAAATTACTCGAGTTCCTTATTATGATTGTTAACCCTTTCGTGACGTTCATCATTAACAGCCATATTCCAGTGCTTTATCTTCCACAGAGAGCCTCGCAAATATAAGAGAATACACTGGCTTATACAAGGTAAAGGTAAATATTGTTAGGCCAATGCATTCTCTTATATATGGGAGACTCGCATATATAAGTGAATTGATTGACACGGGGTTCGCAAAATGTCAAGAAGTTTCAGTCATAGAAAGGTTAAAAGATGTTTGATTTTCATACACGACTCGACCACGTCGATTTGAAGTCTGAACTTGTGCTCTCTTTCGGTGTAAATAATATTTTAATCACACATGATTATACATTGATAATTTTGATATATAACACATTTCAAATTGTTGCACGTGTAGGCCTATCCCAGCATGTATGAGATGCGAATGGCAGTATGTTGTATTGGCTTATATAGTTGCCGTCATTTCCCCATAATATAATTCATATGGGTGATTATACTGGTTGTTCATTGACATCTAAATTATGCTTTGTCAGTCATATAAATGGAGATATATATATATATATAGAGAGAGAGAGAGAGAGAGAGAGAGAGAGAGAGGGCTTCATGCCTGCACACACCCTCGGTGCTTGCATATATAGGGTACTCATACCAAGCAGGTAAAGATCACAAGAGTCACCACATATAGTTTTAATATAATCTTTCTAAAAAATCATTTTGGTTTTTTGGTTTTTTTTCTTTAATTTTTTTTCATCGCGATTCTTTTTGTATATAGTATCTAATTTGTTTCTGTACTCTCGAGAATGTATCATTGTTCTGACAAATTGGTACTGACTGTGATTCTTTAATAATGTCATTAATACTTGGTCTGTTGCAAAGACCACGAGACTTGTAACGCGCATCCCTTCACGTAGTTTCGATAATAGCGAGTTTGCGATACCCATCCGACGCGAATGGGTACGGGTGAATCGGTGAACTTCGTCACGGTCACTTGCGTACTTTAGTCCAGGATATATTGGTCGACCCCTGCACCCTCAGGACTCAACTTCACCGCACTAATTTTCTTTCTTAATGTCTCCTATAATTTTTGTCGGTTGTTAACAAGAAAAAAAAAGTGACCGCAGAGACTCCAAACAAGATGGCGTCCATCATGGGGGCCATTTTAAAAATATTTTATATGCACCAGGTCTCTTTGATCGCTGTTATAGTAAAGATGATATCTCATGCGGTCTTGTTTTCCGCTCGATTCGTTATCTAATATACAACCCTTACAAATTAGCCAAACTTCCGACACCAGAATCCAATATGGCGGCCAAGATGGCCGCCGAAATGTGAAAATATGGTATTTTTCTGACATTTCACCACCTTTCGTTTGTCTCCGTGGGAAAATATTGGCATCTTAGCGTGATGTCATACATTTATCGTATAGAAGAGTCATTGACGAACACATGGGGACCATACATTAATTGTGGGATATTATTGTCCGATATCACATTTTCCCAAATGCCGGTATAATCCGATCAAAGCCGAATCGACGCTAATAACGCGAGGTATTGTTTCGAATCAATGGATGTTATTGCTAGCATAACAACACCCATGCATATATATGTGCAGGAGATACTCGAGCTAGGATTCCTCTTATAACTGAGTTGAGGAATATTCACCCAAATCCAAGATGGCGGCCAAAATGGTCACCAGAAATAGAAAAATCGCGGAAACTCCACACATGCTTACTATTGTGAGTTGGGAACACTTAGGCGAAGAATTGTCTTTATATCATATCCAAATAAAAGTCCCCCAAAACAAAAATATCCCACAATGAATGTATATTATGGTCCCCGTGTGTTCGTCAATGACTCTTCAATATGATAAATGTATAACATCGTGCTAAGATGCCAATATTTTCCCACAGAGACAAACGAAAGGTGGTGAAATGTCAGAAATATAGCATATTTTCACATTTCGGCGGCCATTTTGAATTCTGGTGTCGGATTTTTGGCTAATTTGTAAGGGTTGTATATTACCATTAACGAATCGAGCGGAAAACAAGACCGAATGTGATATAATGTTTACTATAAAGCGATCAAAGAGACCTGGTACCAAAAATGGCCATGATGCGGCCACTTTTTTTTCTTGTTAGCAACCGAAAAAAAATGGAGGAGAAGAAAATTAGTGGGGTGAAGTTGGGTGCTGGGGGTGCAGAGGTCGACCAATATCTCCTGGACTACTTTCAATGCACCACATACAACGCTAATGATATGCCCTGTCTCTAACTCGTGGCCATATTGGATCCACCCGGTCCTGTTCCGTGGTTTTAGTGCTGCAGGTCAAAGTTTTGGAGTAGCATTCCATATATGGAAGTCATGAATAATGCAATAGCTCCGTACATGTATATGGAAATGCTACTCCAAAACTTTGACCAGTAGCACTAAAACCACGGAACGGAGCTGGATGAACCAAATACGGCCGCGACCCAGTGATCTCGCTTATTTGGAACGAGTATAGATGTGTCCCATTGACCGGTATTCTTTCACTAAGGTTTTCTCACCCGTAAGTACATGAATTCTATGAAATAGCAGTCAGCTATGCATTATCCTATTTATTGCAAGAAACATCCGCAAACTGCATTGATATAACGTTGCCATTTAAGACACGTTTTATGCTCAAACTCTCGATGTGGCTTCTAGCACTTAGCTAACTGCGGAAACACAATCGTTTCACTGACAACAGTGTTCTCTCCAATAATGACAGCGTGTCAGCGTATCCGCCTTTGTTCGACGCATCCGGCTAATACGTGTAGTATAATGGATCGTACATTATTTTACAAACAACGATCCATTATTTTAATAATGGATGCTCAATATTGGACTCAATGGAATGTTATTTCATTGTGAACGATTTCATTTTATCTGACTTGCATGTACATGTATGATACTAACATATATATATATATATATATATATATATATATATATATATATATATATATACTAACATATATATATATATATATATATATATAACCCCGACATGGACACAAATCTGGAGCGCTTTTCTAGCTTGATTTCAGTTGCGGGATATCTCAATGTGTCATTCCGATCGATACATGACCGTTTCGATAATACATGAGAATTTGTTTACTGAAGCAAGCACATTTGAAAAATGAACCCCATACGTGCCTCATACAATGATTTCCAAGTATACTGGTGCTCTGACTGACAACTGGAAGTATATCAGAATGGGTATCCATATATAGCCTCTTCACTCGCAGTGGGGGTGTCTAACTTCGGATTCGAATTTCATTTTCACACAGTTAACGATTTATAGAATATAAACATACCACATGCACCATTCAATCATTCAATTTATAATTCTCCGCCAAATCCGAAATACGACGCTATAAATAATTGAATACAATTGCCGAAACATAAGAGCAATAGCGTCGTGTTCAGACAACGGTTTGAAAAGGCAAAGATGTACTGCCATTCCATCATGTTGACAACATGTTAAGATGTCTCGACAATGAACGGGTGGACAGGGCCAACCACATAGTACAACTCAAGTGCATGTGTTGATCCAATTTTGGGTTAATCCATTCTGATCAGAGGTTACGGTTTTGACCGTGGCCAGGCCATGTTTTAAGTCGGATCTGCATTAACCCTTTACCCAACAAACCGGCCAAAAACGCCCAAATAAAGCTTCAACAGCCAAAAATATCTTCCGTCTGTCTCAATAACACCATACAAATATGGATATCATTGGAACCGGTTCATTGACCACATTGTGATGGTTACAGTTATGCCCTGTGCCAATGCATTCTCTTATATATGCGAGTCGACCATAGGTCGCCTCGCATACATAAGAGAATGCATTGGCCTAAAAAAACACTTTTTACCATTTTTTCTTACATTCTCAATTTTATATTTTATATTTGTTAACAATTTTTATAATATTTTTCTACATTCTTTGACAATTTTATCATTTTTAATATGTGTTAAGCCAATGCATTCTCTTATATATGCGAGGCGACCTATGGTCGACTCGCATATATAAGAGAATGCATTGGCACAGGGCCGTTCTGTTGGTCATTGTCCTACACTTTTCATTACTACACTTTTGGTTTAGTTACTTTATCATATTTGGGTGGTGACTGATTACTCATTTTAATGGATTCTACCACTTGAAGGGACATGGCGCATTTGAACCTCCAGAATAATGAATATTGCAGTGGAGATAATAATTATATGCTGATACAGACACGGCGTACCGATTTAATTATATGTAACTTATACTCTGTGCAGAATCTTATCGTAGTCTGAGCGAGTTCCATGTGTTCCCTGGGTTTGACACAGAAGTGGAGAAAACGCAATTTATTCAAACCATATAAAGAATAGAATATCATCGCACACTCTTTGTCGTTTCCAAGTTGAACTTTTCAAACTACCTCGGGGTTCAGATCCAGACCAAAAAAAAAACAATTATTGGGATAAATGTTCCCATCTCATGTCCCGACTGTTCGATGTGTTGTAAAATTATAACCCAATACTTAATATGTCTACATAGTCTTCAGTTAATATACATGGCAAATTCGGCCTATTTTCTCAGTTTACGTACCCGTATGCGTACCAGTTTGAAATCACAAACTCGCTATTACGGGTGGCGTTCATACATCTTGGAGTTTGAGAGAACAACTTGGTGGCTATCCAGTAATTCCTTTGGTGAAGGTCACTGCTACCTATATTTGTGTATTAGGGTGAGTAGAGTCAGTAGATATAAACCGGGTGAAGTAATCATGTCTTAAAGATCCACTTTCCAGTTTGACACCAAATTTAATGTTCAGCTTACCTGGAAAATATAAAAAGAAAATAGTTGCACCCACAGTATATATAGCACAGTCATCGCGAAAATCCATAATATCATCCATCAATTTATATTGAAAACGATCATAATTGATAACGCTCTTTATTGTATACCGCTTTTGCGCGACGGCAGCGTGGACGCTCTTTATCGGAGACGATCGTTGTAATTATTGCCAGGCTGACAAAAATTCAAAACATGTAACGTAACTCTTCATTTTTGAAAGTCGATATATGGCCACCAAAACCTTCTATCAATGGGCGCATGGGTACGATCTAACTATTTTATGGCATAGAAAACGTACATTTTGTGGTTTTATGGTGTCAAATCTGACAGGGCATCTTTAAGTTCAATTCATAAAACAACATAAGTCTTCTGGCTATATAGTATACAATAAAGCAATGCAATACACGAATCCATTTATAATTCCTCTATATAATCGGTAAATGGCCCAGTTGACCACCGTAGTCCACTTTTATTTTCTGGCATACCCAACTTTGTAATTGTGACATATTTCGGCCTGGTCGTAGTAAATCTTTCTCTGAAACATTTCACTGTGCGCTCTCAAAATGCTTAGCGACATTCACAGATCAGAATCACTGTAATTTAACTTTTATTTAAACAATAAACCATATGTGTATCTGTACCTATTGTTGACTACTATATATCATTGACTGTTATCACCCTATGTTAGTATAGCCAACTATAGCTACTAATAACACAATACCATAGCTTGATGCAAAATGAAGAGCGTTGACTAAATCACTTCCCGAATCATGCCTCGTAAATTTCATATCACGGTGTACGGGGTAACATGTACCTGTACTACAATTTGGGCAGCATAACAATAAGATATTCCCATATCCCTAATAAATCTTGTGCTATGTTCCTTTTTCGTCATGGTGTGCATATATTTGTTATATACACATGTCACGTGAAAATGTTCATATATGACGACAGAATGATCGGCCGTTATACTATCCTGTATCCTTTGTTGACCTGTAGATAGCCCAGGGGTCACTCTCGGTTACCAGTCGATCCTTCATACTAGTATTTTCCTGCTAGTCCGGTGGGTCGGTGTGGTGCTGTCCACCCAGTTTGTAGTTACTAGGCCTTGACATCCCCTTTTCCATAATGGCATAAACCATAAAATATATACTTATCGTCGCCAGGGCTACCTACTGCGGATAGCATTCGGGTTTTGACGTTTAACAGCTTATTTTATAAAATCTTATTATGTTTAGTTATATTTAACCCCTTAGTTCAATGTCTGACTCTTTTTATTTGCATTAATAATTTATTTTGCTGATATTCATGGCGTTATATCTTTTGGGCAGCCGGTTTTTGGCATTTCCGCGTGATGTGTGTGCAATATAGCATGGCTGTATGATTGTGACATAAAATATATATATATATATATATATATATATATATATATATATATATATATATATATATATATATATATATATATATGCAACTTTAACTTTACCAGGACAAATTCGCCGTTAAATTGAAAAAGTTGTTTTGTTAACAATAACCTATTAATACCTATTCGCAAACAACATTGTATTTGCTTTATTAGGGTTCACATACGTTCTGGCCACTGGGCCACGCACGTCATTATCAATTTTAAGGGTGGAGGAAAGACCGCGCGTGGGCTTAATTTCGCCGAGATATAGTCCCGCTGCGTATGGGGGCCGCCGATCCCCGGAAAGCAACTCACAAACTTGCCCAGCAATCTACCGACTGGACCACGGGGGGGGGGGACTCCAACAAACGACAACCTATTATATATATACATTTAAAAAATTGTTTCATTACTCTATATATTGCCTATTTCAAATATCTATATATTACCCTGTTCCAATAAGAAACTGTTGGATAATTTATATCAATCATGGATATATATCCTTGCTGAGGCCCCCCTATGATTCCCCCTCCCCACAGGCATAATTATGTATACAACCCTGCCACGCCAAGCACCTGTTGACTATGACGTCATTCAATCGCGCGACTTGCTTTACGTTCAACTACGTCATTACATGCGTTAACAAGTATCGTTTGAAATCATTTGCTGCCATGAATCCGCGGAGTTGGGCTGCGTGTGATCGTTGATTTCTGAATATTGTGCACATGTATATAAGATAGATGCACAGCAATAATTCGAATGACAGGGATGACGGAATCTGCATTGTCTATATAATACTATGGCATGCATTCACATAAGGTAACTTAGAATTAGATTTATTCAATGTCGCAATTCACACTTAAATTTCATTCATATATGAGATACCCTGGTCTACATCGGTTTTATTAAACGAGTTAACCTAGGTAATTATATATATTTATTATTAACATTTGAGAGACCATTTGATTGAATGTGCACTGCATTCAACGCAAATTGCATGGAAATCAATACTAATCCACGGCCCTTCCATAACCCAGCCCACCCTTATCCCCACTGTATTATGTATATAGTTATGTATATTTACCTAAGCTTTTCGTGACAGTATAGTTGCGTTTAATAACATATATATATATTATTGTTGCATATCTATATCTGCTCAGTAATTGATATTCCATACCATATAAACTGATACCAAGTTGCCAACTTAGGTATCTGGTTGGCTACACCCCCCCCCCCCCCCCCCACCCCATTCAGGATTTTACAACATTATCGCGACAGTGTATAGCCACGTTTACGACATATATCCTTACTTCGTTACTACCACTCCAATAATGGTCATACAATCGACATTACTGTTACAGTTAATTGTTTATATGTACACCACTGGCTTCTAAATATAACAAATGATTTGATTGACTGCCCTTTGCCCCCCCCCCCCCGTTCTGATTTTCATAACATAACCACGTGTTACGACATATGTCGTTACTTGATTACCACCACTCTAATAATGGTCTTGTCATAGACATATTGCCCACCCATATCTTCGCCCATGATGGCACACTGACTACATGTAAAAATATCTCCACTTCACTGACTTCACTTTATTTAATTATATTTATGTATATGTATTACGTTTGTTTTTGTATCGCGCATCCGTCTACATCGCGTGCAGTGCACTGATATCGCGCGCGTTTTTCTTAATATTCTGATCTGGTTGTCCTCAGCATAGAGTTGATTTTGGCCTGTTTTTAGGCTTGGTGGACGGGAAGGTGACTGGTCGTAATCACCTTTTCGTGACGAGTCATGAGGACCTAGGGTCAGGCGCTTACTCGTCGAAACCATCTCATATAATAATGGACTCATTTCGTCCATTATATAACTCATGCGCGCTTCCGATGACCACCGTAGTCCACTTTTATTTTCTGGCATACCCAAATTTGTAATTGTGACATATTTCGGCCTGGTCGTAGTAAATCTTTCTCTGAAACATTTCACTGCGCGCTCTCAAAATGCTTAGCGACATTCACAGATCAGAATCACTGTAATTTTACTTTTATTTAAACAATAAACCATATATGTATCTGTACCTATTGTTGACTACTATATATCATTGACTGTTATCACCCTATGTTAGTATAGCCAACTCCCCTCATTGGCGGGAACTCAGGGACTATATACACTATAAAATATTATAGCTTAGTGGATCAGATAAGAAATTATAATTTTTAAGCTACACAGCTACTAATAACACAATACCATAGCTTGATGCAAAATGAAGAGCGTTGACTAAATCACTTCCCGAATCATGCCTCGTAAATTTCATATCACGGTGTACGGGGTAACATGTACATGTACTACAATTTGGGCAGCATAACAATAAGATATTCCCATATCCCTAATAAATCTTGGTGCTATGTTCCTTTTCCGTCATGGTGTGCATACATTTGTTATATACACATATCACGTGAAAATTTTCATATATGACGACAGAATGATCGGCCATTATACTATCCTGTATCCTTTGTTGACCTGTAGATAGCCGAGGGGTCACTCTCGGTTACCAGTCGATTCTTCATACTAGTATTTTCCTGCTAGTCCGGTGGGTCGGTGTGGTGCTGTCCACCCAGTTTGTAGTTACTATAGGCCTTGACACCCCTTTGCCATAATGGCATAAACCATAAATCAAATCTGACAGGGCATCTTTAAGTTCAATTCATAAAACAACATAAGTCTTCTGGCTATATAGTATCCAGTAAAGCAATGCAATACACGAATCCATTTATAATTCCTCTATATAATCGGTAAATGGGCCCAGTTGTACTAATTGTAATAAGTGAAATCCGATGTTTGGGCAGATATATATACCTTCTGGAATAGTAGAGCGATTTAACTCTACATACAACAAAACGAGGCTGATATAAACACTGAAGATTACGAGTTGCTTTAACCAGTTGTGTGGTATTCCTGTGTTTA
Source organism: Siphonodentalium dalli (assembly GCA_032622095.1). NCBI lineage: Eukaryota > Metazoa > Mollusca > Scaphopoda > Gadilida > Siphonodentaliidae > Siphonodentalium > Siphonodentalium dalli. The sequence continues at coordinate 43,719,253 of CP136065.1, read as the reverse complement.
GCCCTGCACTTGGCTTCTTGTTATATATGATGTATCGTGCGCCGGTTTTTCGAATTCACAATAAAAACTGCTTACTTTTGTTTCGGTCTTGTCACGGGCATGCCGCCAGATATAACAAAGACAACGGAACGCGCGCACAAAGTTCCCATTCCGTTAGGTACAAAGAATTGAGTGAGATTCATTATAAGAATTATGTTTCACGGTTCATGGCGAAACCGAGACACCGATTGCGCAAAATCGCACAAAAAAAAGCTTCATTATAAAGCATGATCACAATGTTGTATCACAAAACACACCTGTGTTAAAAGTATTCATAATATTATACAAGCTGTCCTGCAGCCATGCGGTGGATGTGTTTATTATGCCACAGCATGCTGGATATTGTGTGATCATGATGATAGGCAGGCACCCTGGAGCCTGTCTTAATTAAATACCACAGCAAAAATAAAAGACTGAGAAAAAAAATGCCACTTTAGCATGCGCATCTTTAATGACAGAATTTTGCACAAGGGAGATATATTCACAGCTCATATATAATTAATTATGACCGCGATAATTCAGGATTGCCTATAATGTTATTCCAACAATTCAAACGTCGTTAGTTGGATTAAAGCGAGAGATATATATATATATATATATATATATATATATATATATATATATATATATATATATATATATATTACGATAGTTCTATATACAGTTTTCCGTTAAAGTGGTGTCAAACTCTCCGCTGAGATGATCGAACGGGACTGGACGTAAAGTATATTTTCCTAAAGTTAATTTGTATCCCAATTCTGGTAAAATGGCAGCACACAACGTCATTGTTAATTTGTTATGTACGAATTATATGTAGCGACTGCTGTTGGTGGATTTATTGTCATTTGTTTATTGGCAAGCATTCGTCCCGAATTAAGGAGCAACTATTTACATTATATTTACATTATATTTACATCGAATGTCCCCATATAATCAGATTCCAGAACAGCAACATTCCTTGAAATACCGCTTCAGTTAACAGAATCGATTAATTGCTAAACAATAATGCTAACCGCTGTCAAATAGAGCATAAAAATGCCCAAAAAGTGTTTAATATCAACATTTTGTTCAACGTAATTTGGTATCGAGCGTATGTCGGTCGGCATTCGTCGACTATTTTCCAGGCCGCCAAATATTCGAGGTGGTGAAAATAACAGATTTCAAAACTCGAAATCTGATCACTCTGGGCTCATCGACTCAAATCTAATATATTTGTTTACCCCCGAAGCCGAAGAAATGGTAATTCAGGGACCTTAAATCGGATTATGCACCTTTAAAGATACGGGCGGCGTTGCATGGCGGTGGGTATGCTGTTAAAATATTCACCCCCGTCAAAACCCGCCATAACAGAAAGAATAGTCAAATATAGACAGACTTTGTTCTTATAACAATCATAAATATGGCATAAACAGTACGTTAGTGTCAACTTGTTTTCATTTGTTATGTAAACAAAAGCAAAAAACGTTACGTTACCTGGATTTTGTTTAGATCCGGATATGGTAAACATAAAGAGCGTTATTTGTTACTGTTTCCTTATATGGAAATAATAAAGAGTGTTTATATCATTTGTATGTGATTAACCAATAGAATTGCGCTGTGTTGTGTAAACAGAAGCACAATTTATGTAACGCGAGCAGGCTACGTACACCGTCGTACGTCTTGACGACAACATACTATTTACGCACTGATTATGTTTGGCATATGAACAAAATTATATCTATTTTAATATTCGTCCTATTGATGCCTATTTGAACAAACAAGTATAAATATGTATGCAACGAACGCCGCCCGTGCCTTTAATTGGATGGTATACATTCTTTCAACGGGCAAATTAGTATCTGCATGGGCACTATCTTATCACAAGATGCCATGTCCGATTTTCAGTTTCAAGGTGAAAACTATTACATTTCGATGTTTTTAATCTATACATGCACCTCGAATACCAGAAGTGGTGATGCCTGTCGCGTGGTTTTAACTGGAATTCCTCAGCACGTTTCATCACCAATGTATATAGAAATAATTTAACGCGTGCTTGTGCTCCGCGTTGCATTATAACTTATAAAAAACAAAAGGTCAGGACAATTAAAACTTTTCCAGAAAACACATATTTTCAACTGAAACATTTCATTTGAAGTCACATTTAGCTATTTGTGTTGATTAAACCTTTACCCAACAGAACGGCCCTGTGCCAATGCATTCTCTGATATATGCGAGTCGACCATAGGTCGCCTCGCATATATAAGAGAATGCATTGGCTTAACACATTAAAAATTATAAAATTGTTAAAGAATGTAAGAAAAAATGGTAAAAAGTGTTAAAAAAAGATTTTTTTTAGGCCAATGCATTCTCTTATATATGCGAGGCGACCTATGGTCGACTCGCATATATAAGAGAATGCATTGGCACAGGGCTAACTGTAACTATCACAATGTGGTAAGGAGCCGGTTCCAATGCTATCCATATGTGTATGGTTTTATTGAGACAGACCGAAGATATTTTAGGCTGTTGAAGCTTTATTTGGCCGGTTTTGGCCGGTTTGTTGGGTAAAGGGTTAAATGACTTTCACTGTAACATTGAAGTTTACATATCTTACAACTCTTTTTGATTCTTCACATTTACCCTTTGAGAGTTCCATCTGTCACTTTAATACCCATTACTAAATTAATGACACCACGGAAGGACACATTTATACTTATTAAGACAAAAGACACTCAAGTTATACGTGATTCCAACGTTAAGTATAATTCCTAGTAAAGAAGGACTAATTTTACACTTTTATCGAAGTGTAGGACAAAGTAGCTAGATCTAGAACCATCACACTCGTCCGTTGACTACATTGCTACCCCGTCTACACATGTACAAAGCCCATACCACACCATTATTCTAGGTTAAGCAAACTCACCCACCCGGCTGAACCCGTACTTTAATGATCAATGCATACCGGAGTTGTATTGTATAGTGATCATACATTATTTATTATATACGATGGCAGCAGCTAATAACACCGGATCGTATTGCACCCCATTCGCAGATAAAGTCGGTTCGAGTTTAACCATTTAGTTACAAAATACTCATTGACGAGTTGTTCCATCGGGACGATTGGTCGTTTATTGAACTTATCATCTGAACATTCCCCATTGATGGAATTCCTCCTGCGTTTGTATTATATTTTTATTTATATGCTTTAAAAATGATTACCCGAACATCTCTCCGCGATCAATTCAATTCGCAATCATTTAAACTCGAATCCCTGATCACATTTAGGAGAATGTCTTCCAAAAATGTCATTACATTATCGCCATCACACTCTAAAATGACATCAAACATATCAGGGGGATCGAGTAACTTTCTAGCTGTGTATTACAGTTCCACCGAGGTATACCCATAATATAATGACTATGTGCATATATAGTAGGTTTTACGTCTGTCCAGGGGCACCGGAAGCATCCAAGGGGGGGGGGGGGCAGAGCCTACAAAAAGGGCATTTTCTCCGCAAACTCGGGAAAATAACCATAAATTAATTGTGGCAAAACTCCCTGTTTTAATGGTATTTGTCGGTTTTTATGGCCGTTTTGTGATAAAATTGACCAAAAATTAATATTCCTTGTGAAATTGGTGGTATTTGGACCAAAACAGTCACATTTTGCTATAAAAACACGAGATTAAACACACAAAAAGCATTTTCTGTCTCCAGAAAAGGGCAAGTCCTGCCCCCGCTCGTCCCCCTTGGTCAAGGGCAGGGGGTCAGCTGCCCCCTCTGCCCCCCCCTCTTCCGGCGCCCCTGCGTCTGTCCTATTTTCAACCGCAACTTTCTATTTATGAATACTGCTAATATTGTCAATCACGAAAGAGGAATGTAGAGCAGCGAATTTGTATGCCTGAATGCTTAATGAAACAAATATGCACAATTAACTGACAAACATTGCTTTTTTTGCGGCAGGCAAACACTGCATATAATCTGTGCACCTATTCCCCTGTTGGGTCCACTAATTAGCTCTGAGCTATAGTACCCGAGGAGAAAAGTGTATTAAAATAATCACAGGGAGTTTGTGTAGATGAATGCGACCAATTATGATTTTAACACAGAACCACTTAGTACTATTGTTAGTCCTCCAATATACAATAAATACATCGTTAAATAGATCTTAACTTTAGAGATGTTAATAAGGCAAATTTGTTTGGAGGGTATTTGATTCAAGCCATATGTCCCAACACACAAGAGAATTAAATCAAAGGGACTACGTATAGAGCAATCGAGGGCAAAGCAAGCAACCATTGGCATTTGTGAAGCTATTGTGGGCGAAGAAAGATAGTTTCGTCAATAATTTAAACGCACATATATTTCGTTTCAAGATTTGTATGATATATTTGTACATATATATTTAATGAATACGTAAATAGGGAGGGTCAGATTCAGAAATGTAGTGCAAATATCTTAAATGTCATACCCCATGTAAAATGGCTGAGAATTTAGTATCATTCGTTCATGCATTCACCAAAAATAGTGAGGTTTAGTCTTGACATATACTTTATACACCCGTCAGTAAGTCCATAGCTGGTGATAAGCCCAGTCTATATTTTTGCCTCAAACACTCATGTGGTGGACCTCGTTTACAAGCCCACACCCATGTGTAGAATATAGAGAGCGAGTATACATTGATGTCAGGTTAACTCTGAATGAAGATGACGAAAATTAATGCACAAAAAGTAGCATTACTCCAGCTATTTTCCATTGCAAACTCATTAATATTACCTGCCCATTGTGGTTCACAAAATGCTGTAATACAATATATAGTATGATGACATTAAAGCAGCATGTGCACCATGACATATTTAGTCAAAATGACTAAAAAACATAGCAACTTAGTCGTGATGACTAATTTAATTGCCTTGGCTTAGTCGGAATGACTATGTTTCAACCCTTAGTCACCATGACTAAGATTCGTCCATAAGTCAGAAAGACTACCCAATCTTAGTTGAATCTGAGACAAAGGTAGTGACTAAGCAATCTTAGTCACTTTGACTAAGACTTTTGTCAGTGCACTATGAATGCAGACTTGCAATTTTGCATGTGGGAGGGGGTCCTCGAAGGTAAGCACAGTCCCAAGTGTTAGTTTCAAATATTCACGCCCCACGCCCCCGGGCTTACTGCTGGGTGTATACAGCAACGGATATATGTATAGTTGCACATTTCTCGCGACCGAGCACGCCAAAGAACACTCAGCATTTCCGCCACCATACATAATATCTTGACCCGGCGATAGAAACGATGAATGTTTGAAATAAAAGAAAAAATAGGAATTTGTGAAATTTGGAAAGAAAAAAATGACTAGAATTTTTGAAATTTGTTGTTGTTTTGTGAAATTTCGTTTTTTGGATTTAAAAGGGATTGACACGACGTCGTGTGCAGCGATTGACGTTCCTTCTTAGTCAGATGAGCGAAATTTGGCTTAATTTTTTTTTCTCTAATTTGATGTCAAATTGGATATGGCATATTTAACCATGAAATTTGCTCTCACTAGTCACACATATACATCGTAGACAATGTACACAATTTCGAAATGATCGAAAGCTATTTCTTCAAAACGATGCATGGATCCTCTCGTTTACTCATAGTGGCACATTAATGGGCGTTACATGCATATTCTCCTTTCTTTCTTCGGATATGGGACAAATTACGACGAAACCACGTATCGTTCTATGTTTTCGAAGACAAGCAAACCATTGTGCCATCGCATATACTCGGTCAGTAACTTCGGCCAAATATTTTGGGCCGAAATGTTTTTGTTCTTAAGCAGAAATTCCTTTCTGCATCAAGCAACGGATAATTAAATATGCGATAATTAAATAAGCATTGCTTGATGCAGAAATTTCTAATCACCTATGCATAAACTCGATGATAGCACTAATACTCGCCCATTGTTATGACATATAGACAAAACAATAAAACTGTTTGCAAGTTTACTTGGCGCGTCGTGCTTTGCTTGAGCACATGCCTCCTGGTGGGTTGACTGAAGTTTGCAAGACTAGTCAACTTCACGGTATACATTATCGCGGGATAGGGTGTCATGTAATGTTTTCGGAAACGACTGTCATAAGCACAGCAGTTGAAGTCGAATCTGTATCATGACAGCTAGCCTAAATGTGTTTTCATATATTTGTTATATCTCACATATTGTAATAGTTCATGGTATATAAAAATAATTTATACTAAATGTCCTGATTATTTCCAAAAACCACTAGTATATTAGCCGGATTTTATAAACTTTTCAATCTTTTGGTTTATTGTTTTAAATGAATTGTGAATATTTGAATTCCAATAAACATCATTAGTACAATCTTTAAATAGTATCGTCCATGTATACATTAGAAATGTTAACGGCCCTAATACAGCTTGTTGGTCATTCTCATCGGTATTTTGTGATCGTTACCCAGCTTCCAAAAAGTGCGATAAAGTTGTCCAGGTTCCCGAAATTGTGATAAAATTACATAGTGTTCCCAAAATTGTGATAAAATTACTCAGGTTTTCGAAATTGTGATAAAGTTACACAGGTTTCCGAAATTGTGATAGAGTTACCCATGATCATGAAATTGTGATAAAGTTGAACATGTTCCCGAAATTGTGATAAAGTAACCCAGGTACCAGACATAATGATAAAGTTACCAAGGTTGGGGAACATTGTGATAAAGTTACCCAATTTTGGCAAATCTAAAATTTAAAAATGGCCGAGGAAAATATACTGTTCCGTTTGGCAAGTGATAGCCTTGGGTAACTTTATCGGCAAAACAACAACCGAAGTGAGGGTGATCAATTCAGAAACTGTACCCATTTCTTCCTACGTAATAACGAACTTCAAAACAATACCACATAATCCATAACACAAGATGGTCAAGAAACACCACACAATTCTGTCGCGTATTGTCAGACGCTATATAAAGGATTTTCCAATAAGTTAATAAACAATAATGGACAAGATAGTAAATGATTCGCACGAAAACATGTTGCTTCGTGTAAACTCATTTTTCTTGTGTCATATATTTGATTGTTCTGCTGTAAACAATGCCTTTGAAGTACTGAAGCTGGCATATACTTGCTGAGCAGTGTAGTATCTTTTCGTTTATATATATATAGGTGTCACCATGCAATTTCTTAGTTTAGAGGGGAAAACACCTTCATATATAGATAGATAAGGTACATACTATAAGTTGGTGGGGTACTCAGATAGTGAATGTATATACTATATATATAGCACATGAAACCATCTTTCCATGAGCCTTCTTGGCACCATGCAAAACTGCTTATAATATCCATGCTTGGAACCATATACCAGGAAACCTTTATCAGCTAGTATGGAGTAACGAAATAGTTACCAGGCAACCTTTATCAGCCAGTATGGTGTAACGAAATAGTTACCAGGCAACCTTTATCAGCCAGTATGGTGTAACGAAATAGTTACCAGGAAACCTCTATCAGACAGTATGGTGTAACGAAATAGTTACCAGGCAACCTTTATCAGACAGTATGGGGTAACGAATATTTACCAGAAAACCTTTACCAACCCGTATGGTGTAACGAAATAGTTACCAGGCAACCTTTATCAGCCAGTATGGTGTAACGAAATGGTTACCAGGAAACCTTTATCAGACAGTATGGTGTAACGAAATAGTTACCAGGCAACCTTTATCAGACAGTATGGGGTAGCGAAATAGTTACCAGGAAACCTTTATCAACCAGTATGGGGTAACGAATATTTACCAGAAAACCTTTACCAACCAGTATGGTGTAACGAAATAGTTACCAGGCAACCTTTATCAGCCAGTATGGTGTAACGAAATAGTTACCAGGAAACCTTTATCAGACAGTATGGTGTAACGAAATAGTTACCAGGCAACCTTTATCAGACAGTATGGGGTAGCGAAATAGTTACCAGGAAACCTTTATCAACCAGTATGGGGTAGCGAAATAGTTACCAGGAAACCTTTTATCAACCAGTATGGTGTAACGAAATAGTTACCAGGAAACCTTTATCAGACAGTATGGTGTAACGAAATCGTTACCAGGCAACCTTTATCAACCAGTATGGGTAGCGAAATAGTTACCAGGAAACCTTTATCAACCAGTATGGGTAGCGAAATAGTTACCAGGAAACCTTTATCAACCAGTATGGGGTAGCGAAATAGTTACCAGGAAACTTTTATCAACCAGTATGGGGTAGCGAAATAGTTACCAGGAAACCTTTATCAACCAGTATGGGGTAGCGAAATAGTTACCAGGAAACCTTTATCAACCAGTATGGGGTAGCGAAATAGTTACCAGGAAACATTTATCAACCAGTATGGGGTAGCGAAATAGTTACCAGGAAACCTTTATCAACCAGTATGGGGTAGCGAAATAGTTACCAGGAAACCTTTATCAACCAGTATGGGGTAGCGAAATAGTTACCAGGAAACCGTTATCAACCAGTATGGGGTAGCGAAATAGTTACCAGGAAACCTTTATCAACCAGTATGGGGTAGCGAAATAGTTACCAGGAAACCTTTATAAACCAGTATGGGGTAGCGAAATAGTTACCAGGAAACCTTTATCAACCAGTATGGGGTAGCGAAATAGTTACCAGGAAACCTTTATCAACCAGTATGGGGTAGCGAAATTGTTACCAGGAAACCTTTATCAACCAGTATGGGGTAGCGAAATAGTTACCAGGAAACCTTTATCAACCAGTATGGGGTAGCGAAATAGTTACCAGGAAACCTTTATCAACCAGTATGGGGTAGCGAAATAGTTACCAGGAAACCTTTATCAACCAGTATGGGGTAACCAAATAGTTACCAGGCAACCTTTATCAGACAGTATGGGGTAGCGAAATAGTTACCAGGAAACCTTTATCAACCAGTATGGGGTAACCAAATAGTTACCAGGAAACCTTTATCAACCAGTATGGATTAATTGTGCACCTCTCCGTGCACGAATCTTTAAATGATGAAGAAATTTCGGCATTTATTTTGGGAGAAAACGTTTCGTCGCCACCTTGACATATGTTCGAGAATACTTACGCAATAATACTTTTCCCCGATGAGTACCGTCTGTCTGCGTACTACTTGATTAGAGGACAATCAACTACTAACAGCTATATAAGTTTGAAGCCACATTCCAACTTGCAGGTTAACAAGCACCATCTGTATCCCAACTATTACATAGACAGAAACATAATTATGTCCTATCTTTATCCCACTAATGTAATGAATGCATATTTACGCTTTCCTTTGAATGTATACATGCAACACATGTCGCGTTACACAATTGTAAATAAGAGTTTAATAACTCTATTTTGTAAATACACTTCTTCATAAATGGAGGTGGTTATTTCATATATCTTCAAAGCCGGAGATAAACCTACATTAAGTGGGCGCTTTTCTCAAATTTGGAGATCAAATTGGCTGACAAAGACATTACATAACTAGAGGTCAGATCCCATGGAATCAGATATACTTCCATGGTATCCCATTCCATGTGTGTGTTATGCGTATAATAATGTGTGTTCCTCTTCGTGCGAATGCATATTGGTGCTTTGTGATCTGATGGTGGACTTGCATTTCCGAATAAGATCTATATTCTAAAGGTTTATTTCATTTGGTTCGACCCAGCGTGGATGATTAATGACAGTCTAATGCATCATGGTCCTGACCAACTGCGCCACCATTCACCCCAGCCAATCAGTTCATTTTTACTCGGTAGGGATACATTGTAGGGCTAATGATAGCCACTCCCAAGGACGTCCATATCCTGTTCAACGGTCACGAAATTTGGCGTGTCTAATTATATCGTAATCGACATGTAGATCAAAGGGTGTAAAGCATATTAATGCACCATAACTCTGTTACTTCGCATTTGTTGGATAGTTCTTTCGGTTTTGGATTTATAATATTTTAGTTTTAATGGCGGAGGAAAGACCGCTTAGTTAATTAATTAATTAGTATTTCAGTGCGTCATCGCTACACTATTGTCATTAACGTCTTTGCGATACAGTTAACTGTAATCGAGAGATAACTATATCACAATCGATAATGCTAGCTGAGTGATTACCTGTCCGCTTTGAAACTAATGGTGTCCGTATATACATACTACCAAACACATGCAGTGTTCAAAATATAAAACACTATTTTCCATTTTTTCCCTTTTACGAGTTTCGGTGGAATTTGCCGAAAGGCTTGACCCTCCCAATGCGTACGCGCTCTTCGTCGGGCAGGTTGCTTTTATAGTAGAGCAGTGAATCTTTGGAGGCGTACCAAGTTACCAACGGTATATCGTTGTACCTGCTCATGCATTAGCCATGCTCCTTGGTAAACCCATTTGAATTTGGCGTCAAGAAGAGTGCGTTTGAATTTGAGTAATATATATCACCCGTTAACAACGTTACACGCTACCAGGACACCTAGTACAAACGCTATCGCATGCCAAATGGGGTGGGATGCTGAAAAATCGCAAGCCAATTTGCGCGCGATTTAGTTTGCCGTGTCCCGCGTGACTCAGCATCGCATGCGAATATGTTTCGATTGTAAAATTCAAAGAAATGTAACTCTAACATACCCGTTATTTAGTAAAAAATCATACCAAAAGAATGACACCACAAAGAGACAAGTTTTTAAACTGTTATTGAAGCGCCGCAGGCGCGTTAAGCAACGTCACCCCTTTTTCAAATTGATATCGAGGCAGTCAGGTCGCGCCAGCGACCGCTGCCGCGGGGGCCTGATGGCTCATAAAAACAACTCTATATATAAGCGCCCGCGGCTACCACTTTATAGCATCAAGGGTAGACTGAGCAAATCGAGACGGGATGCTGGTCCCGCCAAACTCTCCAGACGGCATCGACATATCAAAACGCATGCGATTCTCGCCTATCGTATCCGTATTTGGACGAGATTGTAAGACCATAGCCTGACCAGGAGTAAACGGTCGACTCTAAAGCTTATACAATCATACTAAAGTTGCGCGTGGATACTGCTAACTACGTCTACACGTCAAAAAGTTTTTATCTTAATGTTTGATTTTTGGAGTAACTTTCCGATTTTGTTTTCGGTGGAATTTGCCAAGTCTGAACCCACCCGACCCAGCTCTCGGTTGAGCAGTTTGCATTTATAGTAGAACGGTAAAATTTTGGAGGCGTAACTACAGTATACCGACGTACATGCTCCTGCATTAAGCTCGCTCCTTTATTAACCCGCTTGGATTTGGGGCTAAAAATAGGTTAGTGATAGACTACTTAAGTATACATATTTATTTTATATAGCGTTGTCACGAGTAAACCGTTCCATCTGAAAATTGAAAAATCGCACTCTACATACGCCCGAACACTACCCATTAGATTCACTAGTCAAAATAGTTGTATCTCGGTGTTTGAATTCCCCCCTTTACGATTTCGGAGGAATTTTCCAAAAGTCACAACCCACCCCTAATCGCACTCTCCGTTGGGCAGGTTGCTATTAGAGTATAGCAGTCAAATTTTGGGGGCGTACCTATAGTATGCCGACGTATCAGCTACGGCATTACTTTGCTATTTCATTAGCCTGTTTGGATTTGGCGGGAAAAATAGGTGCAATTATTCAGTTCCCCGTATAGTGCAAAGGCATGGGAGAAAAAACGTTTGTATATTCGGGTTCGAATCACCCTTCCAATTCGTAATATGTGATAACAAAATTATAGCGCTGGACTTATAAAAAAACAAACAAACCTCAGTTTATACATTCTTGTGTATGGAGTTTGCCTATATATGGGCGGTAGCTCCGCAGGGAAAGCGCGGACACAAGTTTTGATGCCCTTGGGCAGTAGGGCATATCGATGTGTGCATACGGTCCAATTTTGGATACTCTACTCCTTAGAATTTCCGAGATAATCAAATAACATTTTTTCAGATAAAGGGAGATAACTCCGCAGGGGAAACGCGGAAAATATTCGTTATATGACAGAAAAATATTCGAAAAAGGGCCATAACTCCGTCAAAAAACAATTCCGGATACCATTATATTTAGTAGACCTTCGATGCCTACATTCGCTAGAGATTTCGCGTTCATACTGCAATTAGTTTATGAATATTTCCAAATAAACGGAAAACGACTCCAATAGAAAAACAATATATTTCCTTGGTTACACCATGGAAGTATAATTATATCGAAGGGTGATAATGACATCAGGGCGAACACATAATTGGGTAACTCTGATCGTTTTTTTTAACCCTTTCATGACGGGAGCCGCGCTGGCGCAACATTAATGACCATCTGCAATGCATTCCCTTACATATGTGAGTCGACCATAGGTCGCCTGGCATATATAAGAGAATGCATTGGCTTAACAATTTTTTTTAATTTTTTTTTTATCAGTTTTTCTTACCTTATTTGTCAATTTTGATCATTTTGTTTTTACCTTCTTTAAAAATTTGTATCATTTTTTATCATTATTTCTTACATTCTTTAACAATGTTTTATCTTTATTTTTTCTGACATTCTTTAACAATTATAAAAAATAATATAAACTTATTTATGCCAATGCATTCTATTATATATGCGAGGCGACCTATGGTCGACTCGCATATATAAGAGAATGCATTGGTACAGGGTTTTCACGAACATTCAGAAGCTCCAGTGATAAAGCTATTCGGTTCATCACATCTCGCCCCGTGTGGGTACGGGCAGAGGTAGAATATAGTTAGCGTAAACATATGTTATCGCATTACAAAAACAACGGGATTGAGACACAACAAATGGTCTCTCTCGCCACATAATTGTGTTTACACACAACGAACATAAAATACATATTACACACACACCCATGATAATTCATATGTATGACATCGTTTCACTTACATTGATATAGGAGATAGTCTTGCGTGAGTATGACCATACATAACGGTGGTTATTATAGGAGATAGTCTTGTGTGAGTATGACCATACATAACGGTGGTTATTCTTGTGTGAGTATGACCATACATAACGGTGGTTATTCTTGTGTGCGTATGACCATACATAACGGTGGTTATTCTTGTGTGAGTATGACCATACATAACGGTGGTTATTCTTGTGTGAGTATGACCATACATAACGGTGGTTATTCTTGTATGAGTATGACCATACATAACGGTGGTTATTCTTGTGTGAGTATGACCATACATAACGGTGGTTATTCTTGTGTGAGTATGACCATACATAACGGTGGTTATTCTTGTGTGAGTATGACCATACATAACGGTGGTTATTTCAATGTATTGTGGGATGTGGTTCATCTCGTGGATTGGCGGCTCAGGTAAATTTTCGCCGTTTTATTTACTGGGTTTACGACATGTATTTCATTTTGCGGCAGAGGTATGAACACTATAGTTGTATAATTATATATCAAACCCCGATGTCGAGGTTATGTATAATTGGACAGCCCTGAATATGTTCCTGTGTGTGTATTATTCAGAGTAGTTTCTCAAGGTTATATTTCACGACTGTTCTTTTCTAATCGACTCAAGAAATGACACTTGGTATCGTTTCCTCTCACATTTCCACATAGACTGTTAAATATGCATTGACAATCTCCCTGTGGATAAACAAATGCTCATGCATGTTTATTGGGTACATGTATATCCCAAATTCTCTCCATGGCATCGCTGAAGATGTCCTGGAGATTGTCGATTTTATGGTGAGAGAAGCCGCTCAAATCTGGCACCTTTGGATGTTCGGGGATAATATACATTAGTACACTATAATGTTCTCCATATTTCATTCCTGTCTCTAACCACCACTGCGTGGATACATTTCGTCATGTAATCTTGTACGCGTAGATGTGCATGTTACGGTGCCTATGCCACTGTATATGCGCGTCCATTTATATTGTCTTGTGTCTCTGTGTTTGAACATAATTGTTTGTGCATGAAATGTTTGTGTAATTCCTTGTTTATATTCTGTGTATTTGTTTGATTATATATTGACTCTTCAGAAATGGAGGAATAACAGAAAAATATACTATCTTTTGCACCCAGGGTAGCAAGTTTGAGAAACAACAAACATCGTTGATCGGTATAACATGGAATATATTTCCACCGCCCCACTGTGAAAAGTAAAACCCCCTATTGTAACACCATGGTTGCAGTGGGGTACATCCGGCAACGGGTTGTGTAGGAGTTCTGGTGGTACAGTAACAGTTTAATGACATAAACAATCCACATGCGACCGATGTACAAATAATAATAAATATAACAATTTTAACAATTATTCAACAAAATATATATATTAGTAACTATTTCATAATCATATCGGTTTGACCTTTATTTAAAAAATGTCCGGATCATGTTGCAGTTTATGTTGCATGTACGAGGCTGGTTGTTTTGCATTATATATTGGAATTGTTGACCTCCACTCAATCCAATAAATTTATCACTCGTCATTCCTATCTCACCGAAGTGTTTACGCATCTTATCATATGTGTTGCAGTGCATACGGAAGTATTCTCCATTCTCAACCTCCATGTTACATTTCCTACACATTCTTTCATCTAGTTGCACTTTTGGCTGTTTATGACGACCCTTTTCAATTTCCAAGTTATGATTACTAATTCTTAGTTTACAGAACATAATCCTTTTGTCGATATTATGGACACTATTCAGATATGTTTCTTGTGTGTATTGCTGAAAATATCAGTTTTAAAATTATCAATGTGGCTTTCTTTCATGTAACGTACATCGCCCTATAGTCGTCAGTTTCGTTCGAATGCCCGACAAATTAATGATTTTTTAGAAAGAACAATTTTCTAGTAATTAATCGCAAGTAATCACTGCAACACCGGATTCACCAAACACCATAAATATCACATCGGATTCATAACACACAATAAATATCACACCGGATTCATCAAATACTATACATATCACACCGGATTCATCAAACACTATAAATATCACACCGGATTCATCTAACACTATAAATATCACACCGTATTCATCAAACACAATAAATATCACACCGGATTCATCAGACACTATAAATATCACACCGGATTCATCAAACACTATAAATATCACACATGATTCGTCAAACACTATAAATATCACACATGATTCATCAAACACTATAAATATCACACCGGATTCATCAAACACTATAAATGACACACCGGATTCGCCAAACACTATAAATATCACACTATATTCATAGAACACTATAACTATCACACCGGATTCATCAAACACTATATATATCACACCGGATTCATCAAACACTATATATATCACACCGGATTCATCAAACACTATAAATATCACACTAGATTCATAGAACACTATAAATATCACACATGATTCATCAAACACTATAAATATCACACCGGATTTATCAAACACTATAAATATCACACCGGATTCATCAAACACTATAAATATCACACTAGATTCATAGAACATTATAACTATCACACCGGATTCATCAAACACTATAGATATCACACCAGATTCATCAAACACTATAAATATCACACTAGATTCATAGAACACTATAAATATCACACCGGATACATCAAACACAATAAATATCACGCATGATTCATCAAATACTATAAATATCACACCGGATTCATCAAACACTATAAATATCACACTAGATTCATAGAACACTATGACTATCACACCGGATTCATCAAACACTATAAATATCACACATGATTCATCAAACACTATAAATATCACACCGGATTCATCAAACACTATAAATATCACACTAGATTCATAGAACACTATAACTATCACACATGATTCATCAAGCACTATAAATATCACACCGGATTCATCAAACACTATAAATATCACACCGGATTCATCAAACACTATAAATATCACACTAGATTCATAGAATACTATAAATATCACACATGATTCATCAAACACTATAGATATCACACCGGATTCATCAAACGCTATAAATATCACACATGATTCATCAAACACTATAAATATCACACATGATTCATCAAACACTATAAATATCACACATGATTCATCAAACACTATAAATATCACACCGGATTCATCAAACACTATAAATATCACACCGGATTCATCAAACACTATAAATATCACACTA
Organism: Siphonodentalium dalli; assembly: GCA_032622095.1. Lineage (NCBI taxonomy): Eukaryota > Metazoa > Mollusca > Scaphopoda > Gadilida > Siphonodentaliidae > Siphonodentalium > Siphonodentalium dalli. The sequence continues at coordinate 43,703,107 of CP136065.1, read as the reverse complement.
GATTCATAGAACACTATAAATATCACACCGGATTCATCAAACACAATAAATATCACACATGATTCATCAAACACTATAAATATCACACCGGATTCATCAAACACTAAAAATATCACACCGGATTCATCAAATACTATAAATATCACACCGGATTCAACAAACACTATAAATACCACACCGGATTCATCAAACACTATAAATATCACACTAGTTTCATAGAACACTATAAATATCACACCGGATTCATCAAACACTATAAATATCACACATGATTCATCAAACACTATAGATATCACACATGATTCATCAAACACTATAAATATCACACATGATTCATCAAATACTATAAATATCACACCGGATTCATAAAACACTATAAATACCACACCGGATTCATCAAACACTATAAATATCACACCGCATTTATCAAACACTATAAATATCACACATGATTCATCAAATACTATAAATATCACACCGGATTCATAAAACACTATAAATATCACACCGCATTCATCAAACACTATAAATATGACACATGATTCATCAAACACTATAAATATCACACATGATTCATCAAACACTATAAATATCACACATGATTCATCAAATACTATAAATATCACACATGATTCATCAAACACTATAAATATCACACATGATTCATCAAACACTATAAATATCACACATGATTCATCAAACACTATAAATATCACACATGATTCATCAAACACTATAAATATCGCACCGCATTCATCAAACACTATAAATATCACACCGCATTCATCAAACACTATAAATATCACACATGATTCATCAAACACTATAAATATCACACATGATTCATCAAACACTATAAATATCACACCGCATTCATCAAACACTATAAATATCACACATGATTCATCAAACACTATAAATATCACACATGATTCATCAAACACTATAAATATCACACATGATTCATCAAACACTATAAATATCACACCGGATTCATCAAACACTATAAATATCACACCGGATTCATCAAACACTATAAATATCACACTAGATTCATAGAACACTATAAATATCACACCGGATTCATCAAACACTATAAATATCACACCGGATTCATCAAACACTATAAATATCACACTAGATTCATAGAACACTATAAATATCACACCGGATTCATCAAACACTATAAATATCACACCGGATTCATCAAACACTATAAATAGCACACCGGTTTTATCAAACACTATAAATTATAAATAGCACACCGGCTTTATCAAACACTATAAATATCTTGCCAATTCCAACTCAGCCATTATAATCTATTTTGACTATTTCGACATGAAGCCGACGTGAATTATTTTTGACCCGACTGTTGGGTGTATTCTAAGCAGAAAATTCCAACTTTTAAAGACGTAAATCATTGGATTTTAATTGCGTTGCAGTGACTTCTAAATCCTTCAGATGGATCTGTTTTAATGATCTGTGTACCTTTAATGGTATTTAGTAAGAGACTTTTATATAAACAATACGTATTTTCACTATTTTCATTATTATATGTATTTCATATTTTGAGCACAGATCTCGCAGAGGATATTTGATATGTGGTGTAGGAAGGTCCCCGCTTACCATGAACATAAAGTCAATTCTGTATAAATTATTTCTAGGTTAAGCAGGTTAAGCCATACTTCTCGTAGTTTGACTGGACTAAAATTGAATTTTATTATTCGATATTGATTATTCCACCTGTATTTTATTGAATATATATTCCTATCTCCAAGTGGAAACATTCCCTCGTGTGTGTTTTGATTTGTGCATAACTCGTTGTTTAGTCTCAACCACTGTCTGATCTATATATATGCGCAGTTAAGTTGCTTCGCTAAAGTTTTGACTACCAACTTCTGTGCTTAGTCGTAATATTGTCCAGCGGCTAAAACGACGTTTAACCAACCAATCTTCATGTTTCTTGCAGCAATCAGGTGTTAATTTTAAATGGGTTCTTATTATCACCGTAAGTGGTGCATGGTGCGTTCATGGCAAAATAGATATATATTTCGATAAGACATGAGAATTTTGTTGTACGCGCTCACTGCACGTGGAACAAGCATATGTGAAGCAATGCGTAATGATGTACTGTGCCCGTGCCCCCTTACCTATTATATGCACATAAATGTATGCACATGGAACAGTGTGATTTCATTACTATACTTACATACATGCATATATAACATTTGTAAAATCACATATAAACTATGTTTAATGATACGGGCGGCGTTGCATGGCGGTGGGTATGCTGTTAAAATATTCAACCCCAGCAAGAACCACCCTAAACCGAAGGAATAGTAAGATAAAGACATACTTTGTTCGTAAGCCAATCAGAAATATAGCATAAACAGTATGTTAGTGTCAAATTATGTAAACAAAAGCAAAAAAAAGTTACGTTTCCTGGCTTTTGTTTAGATCCGGATATGGTAAAATAAAGAGCGTTATTTGTTACTGTTTTCCTGATATGGAAATAATAAAGAGCGTTTATATAATTTTTGTGTCATTAACCAATAGAATTGCGCTGCGTTATGTAAACAGAAGCACAAATTATGTAACACGAGCAGTCTCCTGTTTACGTACACCATCGTACGTCTTGACGGCAATATACTATTTACTCGCTTATTATGTTTGGCATATTAGTCGGATTCCTTATGTCATTTTGCATTTTTGGTTGTTAAAAGCGATCTGAAAACGGATTATGTATGCCTAGTATGTGTGTTTTCAGGATTCACTTGTTTCCATTCTTGAATTTTGGCGGGACGACCTAAATCGGGGTGAACATAATTTAGAGAGCGTTTCGTATTTACAGAAAACGATAGATGGTGCCATTTGGCGTATGGTGATTGGTGCGATTTGAAACTTCTCCAAACTACTAGATATGACCGTTAAATGTATTTTTGAAAACTTTGATGTGATCGGTTCATTCTTGTTGGCTACAGTTGTGATCAAAATTTAACACTGAGCCCTATGGAGATTGTAGTACTTTGGATAAATGGCGCCATTTTGCGTATTATGATACGCGCGTACTGATATTCCTAAAAAATACTAAGTATGAAACACAGACGTAGTTTTAAAAAGAATGGATGTGATCAGATGATTCTTGCTGGGTACAGTTGCGATCAAAATTTAACACTTAACCCTATGGAGAATTTCGTGTTATGCTCAAACGTTGATTGTAATATCACTTATTGACAATCGTACACAACTATATATATAGACTAACACTAGTGTTTGACCCACTGTAACTATCCGTGATTTAATAGATACAATATATGATATAGTTATGCAGTAATTGGCAAAAGTAAGTGTCGAATGGTTTTGTAATTTCGATAATATGCAGCATGTTGAATCAAAAGAAAATATTCACAACAAGACTGTTCACGATGTTATGACATATTATATTATTGTTTTAATTGATACTTGTCTGTCTTGTTGTCCACTGACTAGTTTTTAAAACCACATCGTTGATCATAACGGGATGTAGTGTCACACACACACAGGTATAGATATTAGTTGTTCGTTGTCATTAACTCAATCGTTGCCATCGGAATATATCCCACATGCACTGAGAGAATCTGTGTTTTCGCAGGATTTGTGCTACTGATAAATGGACATTTCGGCTCAGCTGAGATCTTTACTATAGCGGTATAGGCTTTGCTTTCACACTTCCCACGCCAGTTACATTTGGCCAACTTCAGTACAGCGACTGAAACCCAACATTCACCATTAATATTCTGACCACAGTTAATCTCCACGCTTCGTGTATAGCTGTAAAATCAAGTAAATTCGAATTTCAGCTAAAGTAGAGCTTAATGAGTAAAATAGATATCAACCATAGTTGCATTTTCCTGCAAATTCCGAGTAGGTGCTTAGTAACCGTTACTAAGGAGCTATCGGGACCGGTGACAAAGTCTCCCGATCTTATAATGATCAGTAACCTATATGCAGAGCATGGCTGCATAGATTTAGACATACTTGTGCCCAACTTTGAACAAAACCAGCACCGTGTGATTAGACACTGACTAAATTAAGGCAATACCAATGAATGATTAGTACACCATTGTGGCATTTGATTAGCAACCGTTGCTAACCCTAAATAAGACATATGGTTCACTTTGACGGCCTGGTGTATCTGAAATTTCACATTTGGGTATTTACTGCATCGGAAAGCAAACGTTGAATTACGACCCTATCAGTTACAATTGCAATTTTTAGAAAGTGTCCAGAGATGTCTTGCCTATTTATACTGACAATTTATTTTTATTCTTGTGGCAAAGGATTTGAGGGAGTGATTTTTTGTTATGTTGACTTAATTTAGTATGTGAAACATGTATCCCGGGGGGGGGGATGTATCGAGTGGACGGAGAAAGTGTTTTCTTTGTCATCAGATCAACATATTTTAAACTCCCAATTTTTATAATCCCGACCAGGATTTATAGAACAACCATCTATATATGCCCAGCAATATTTAGCAATACATATGGACATGATAACATTGTTTAACACTTTTAAACAATACCACCCTATCCACGTGAATGGCTAAACATATCATTGGCATAGATGAGTTGTTGTAATTGTTACATTGATGCTGCATGGTCGGGTTTCTCCAAATTTAATACTAAAACAGAATGACCCATAAGCTACGGTGGCTGGTTTAGGACATGGGAAAATGTTTTTTTTATTTCGTGGCCACGAAATACTAATTCGTGGCCACGAAATTACTAATTCGTGGCAACGAAATGATAATTCGTGGCGAATTATAACTGATTGACCTTTGCATATATCCAGATACCTTTCCGGTATGGTTACACTTGATGATGTTTTAGAAACAATGTGTACGATCGCAGAGAAGCTACTATAAACCCCTTATGGCGTGGGACCCGGGCTCTATGGGGATATGGACGTCCGATATAAACTAGCCCATATAGAATGGGGAAACACGGGTCAGGTGGCTCCAAGATAAACTGAATATTCCTTTGTTTTTACCACAATGCATCGAATGGGAATGACATTTCACTCAGCACATTGGCCGATTTAAGTCAAATAAGGGGTTTTGTAGGGTGGGCCAAAAACAAACTTATAAATATTCACACCTTTCAACCATACCCGATCCACAATGGTGGCCGCTCAGAAGGGGTCAAATAGGGTACACATTATTTCTCTGTCGACCGATATAGATCAAATAAAGGGTGTTGTACGGTGGCTCGCAAAGCAAGCTAAATTTGCACACCTTCAGCCCATTCGAGCGAAAATGATAACTGATCAGAGGGGTCCATATAATGGTACCATGCAATTGCCCCCCCCCTATTTTAGGTCGAAACTATATAGTGTGTTGTAGGGTGACCCCTGATGAGACAAACTAAATATTCACCCGCTTTCACCATCCTGATCCAAAATGGCCGCCCAGATGGGTTCAAATATGCAAATATGGCACCTATGCAATTTATCGGCCCCTTAACCGTTTGATGTGGTATAATTGGTGCTGTAGGGTGGCCCCAAGATATACTGAATGTCGTGGGTGCCCAATGTGACCCACCCCCCCAGTACGGTGGCAACTTTGGATCGGGTTGGTGAAAGGGGTGATTACTTAATTTCTTTTACGGACCACCCTACAACACCCTTTATCTCAAATCGCCGTGGCTCATGCCAAGATGGTGGACAACTACAACCAGGTCATCTCTATCCGCTTCCATTACAACAATGGGACTGACGATCGTATATCACAATTAGTTATTTCGTGGCAACGAATTAGTTATTTCGTGGCCACGAATTTGTATTTCGTGGCCACGAAATAAAAAAAATATTCCCGTGTCCTTAAAGTTTTGACTGACACTTACATAAATATGACTCGCAGAATTGTTAGCACACAACTCCGTATTATGCGGTACTTCGTCCTGGCAATAAACATTAATTTTGTCAATTGATGAAAAAACATCAATCAATTTTACAACGACATCCTGAAACTTTAGTCATGATAAACATTACATTTGTAGAATAGTGGACATTATCACTGAAGCACGTGATTGTGATGTATATGATTGATGTGAACCACATTTTTATCAACTATTGTATCTGGTGCCCTGACTACATTGCAAGTTAATTTGGTAAAATCACATGTAGTTACGATATATTACATGTAAGAGCCATGCATACATGTATATGATAGCCATTAAGTTCCACCACTGTGAACATTTGAGTAAATTGTCAAACTCTATATAGGGTCCAACGTTAGTTTTGTTCGCAACTGTAGTACACTACCCGCGGAGACTTAATTATCTGACGACACCATTCTCAAAAATACAGTTCAGAGTTTACTTGACATATGTGCATAATTTCAACTCGCACAATTCATGAAAAAGCTAATCGTGTTAGTTAATATATGTATAATCAGGAAACGCTCTTTAAAATTTTTAAACCGTCCAAACAATTTGTTTCCACTAAAATGTCAGACTGGAAACAAGTAGACTCTGAAAGTAGACCGCCATATTTGATATGTTTGTTAATTTCAACTCGCACATCCACCAGAAGGTTAGTTATGAGGATTAATATTTGTATAATAAGCAAACGCTCTTTAAATTCTTAAAACAGTCAAAACAAACTTTTTTCCAATAAAATTTCAACTGGACACAGGTCAACTCTGAAAGTAGACACGCTATTGATATAAATAAACCGTTCGCATGTCGGTTTAGACAATCCGAAATTGCGCGACCGTTGTTTTCGACCAATGGAATCTGACTTGTGAAATAAGCGAGGATGGGGGTAGGGTTAGCTTTTCTGCGATATCTTTACCAAAAATATATGTATCGAAGTTTTGTTTGTGGCATATGATCAAGATATCCTTGTAGATTGTTCATGTTCGTCTATATGTGATGTAGCTGATTTTAAGAATATACAATACCTCAATATTTGGGAAAGAAAATTGAAAATGCAGTCATAAATACAATTCATCTGATGATTTTATGATAAAATACCACATTAAGATATGTAATTAAGTAATTTGTGGCAAGATCTCTCCATGTTTTTCGATTTCTTAGAACAAAGAAAGCCACTTACCGACCATGTTATGCGTAATAGCTTGTTTTTATTACCAGGTGGACGGGGAAAAAATAGAGGGGTACACAAACAAAAGCCTCACATAAACCTGTTTCCACTAAAATATCAAGCTGGAAACAGGTAGATTCTGAAAATAGACACACTGGTGGTATAGAAACTGTTCTCATATCGCTTTTAACATTCCGAAAACGCGCGACCACTTTTTTCGACATAAGGAATCCGACTATATGAGCGGAACTGTATATATTTTGGTGTTCCTTCTGTTTATGGCGATCTGAACAAATATAAATATTTCTGCAACGAACGCCGCAACAATCAGCAGAATGACAATGATAACACACAAGATTTTAATCTTTTCATGGACACATTGTCATCAGTGATGCGATCACTTGTTTAACTCCAGGGTATGCCGATAAATCGATATGAATCCTGATTTATTGTGCACTCATAATGGAGCGATATATATATTGGAAAGCAAAATGATTTTTTATTTGATGCATTAATAGCAGACATAGAAAGGGCATTAAAGATTTAAAACTGCAGCGATGACAGTGTCCCAGCGGTATACACCTGAAATGTCCTTCTCTTTTGTCCAATGTCTATTGATTTACTCCCGCATTACTAAATCATTGCCCCACATTGAACATTTTGGTCTGCACTTAAAACAAAACACAATAAGCTACTGTCCGATTGGTATTTAGACAGTCTCCAGATAGTATTTAGCCATAGTTACTATTTTGTTGCAGACGACAGTTCGGATAAATATGGCAGATATAAAGGAGGAAACCGGGAGGTTGTTGATTCAGACTTTACGAGATGAAGTGATGAAACGAGGATGTGGAAGTTTGAAAGGATTAGCTACAGTATTCCGAAAACTAGATATTGATTTTTCAAAGAAGATCGTTTATGAAGAACTGAAAACGGGTTTGAAGGATTTCGGAATACGGATGTCAGAAGGTTACTTGCATACACTTTTTGAGAACCTGGATACTAATAACAGCGGTGACGTCGACTTCGCTGAGTTCATGGATAAGTTGAAGCCGCCGATGTCGCAGCTTCGACTTAGGGTCATCGAAGAAGCCTTCAACAAACTCGATTATAACGGGGATAAAACAATAACAGACGAAGATCTACGAGGTTGGTATAGCTTACCATATAATGCAGGGTACGCGCTGTCTGGACAATGGCCAGATATTTTTTCGAAAATGCCCAAAGAAACTTTCACTTGGTTTTATGTGTACCCCCCCCGGTCATTAACGTTCTGGCTACGGAATTCGCTCATAGATGTTCATGAGTGGACCATACGGATGGGTACAGTCGTGTTTTATTCACATGCACCCAGTATATAATTATGAAGTTATTTCCAAAACAAATCCTGAACGATTTGTTAACTATCAGGAAATAATTAAGCTGTGAGTACAGTGCGGTTGTAGTCGACCATGGCAACCCAGCACAGAAACTATATCACATCATTATAGTACAAATTCGACCGTTTTCTTAAGGAATATTCTCTGTTTCCTATTGTAATATACACAGTTTAAAGATATTTTCCTAATCATAAACATATAAATCGCGAAACGATTTATAAAAGTTTGTGGTAAGGCAAATGTCTTTAAACTGTGTAATTATATTTTGAGACAGAGGTTATTGCTTATAATTACAGCTCAACAGAATATATCAATACAAAAGTGCATTATATATAATGAGTTGGATATATTGTAAAAAAAATGGGCATTTATTGTGACGTTGTCGCGATGTATCGTGTCGTTGTGACAAAATTCCAACGCTCAACTGTCACTCCGAAGTGATCAGTCCTTAATGTAATTATCTTATTTAAACACTATAATTTTGATCTTTATAAGCTAGTGGCAACACTCTATAGAAAATTAAGTGGGTGTAATTATATTGAAATAATCGAATTATTTCGCTACCTATAATTCGCGTTAAAGTGCCAAATTGACAGCACACACCGTCATTCTTATATATTAATTAAATGCAGTGACTCTTTGATGGCGAAATCGTTTTCGTTAATTTATCGCAGCTAGATGCGTCCAGAATCGAGTAGCAAATATTTACAATTGAGCGTATAGTTCTGACGATGGTTTCTAAGGAGTGGTACGGTCGATTTGCCTGAGATTGTCGGCGATGTTAGTAGAATGCCACATTCCTCCAGTTGGCAGAGTGTCTCAATACTAACTGATCAGTTTCATGCACCTGAACAAGTCCATAATATGTCTTTAATAATAACCTATACAGACAATTCCACTGGATATACTACCGCAGAATATTAGGCAAATTCGCTGAAACGTACATGTGATACGTACAACAAACTGCCATGAGTTTATTACCCGATCACTCCTGCAAATGAATACTGGGAATTGTTTACCAGTCGTCTACTCATATATAATAGTATCTGAACAGCCCTTTATGAAATGGTAAAACAGACCATTTCAGTGTATATATATACTTGTAGAGGTAAAGTTGAGTGAAACAAACATACATTAATTTTAAATAACGACTACGTGACTATTGAATAAATACGCAGCTATAGCTTAAAGGTATTCAATCCGATCAGATAGTCCCCATACCATCAAGATACAACAACAACATTTCTTTAAAAACGCTTTAGTTATCAGAATCGATTTATTGCAACAAAATAATGCTAACCACTGTCAACTGTGCATGGTATCAAATTTCCCAAAACTTGTTATCAATCAACATTTTGTTCAACAAAATATGGCCGTATTGCCACTTGATTTTAGAGTTATCCATCTTCATCCGCAATTTTGTCCGAGGCCCTCCGTTTGACCAAATGTTTCTGGGCCACATATTATTACACATCTCTAGAAATAACAAACTTAAAAAAATCGATATCTGATCACTCTGGGCTTTGATGGGTGGGTTCCTCGACTCGAATCAAATATCTTTTACCCCCGAAGCAATAGAAATAGTAAGTTAGGAGCGTCTGATAGGATTGAGTACCTTTAATGTACATGAACTGCCGCATAGTACGTTACGGTATACTAATCTTAATTAGTAAGTGGGTGGACTTGGTATGCAAATATGTAAATATGTATATATACATGCATGCCTTCCCCATCATTAATTATTAATGTGCCTGTTATGCGCGAATACGAAGCATGATTACTTAATAAACAATAAACATGAAGCAATCTATTCATCAATCGATGTGATAAGATAATAAATAGCCCTACACCACCAATTGTCTCGAACATAAACGACTGTACGGCCCAACGTCTGATCGATTCAGAACAAGGAGTTTTTGTAATAATACATCCGAGTCATGTCAAATCAGGCTCCATTATCAGCGTTATTAAACTTACCGGATACATGTGCTTCGACCTAATGGTGGATACATTTGTTTGTTATCAATGTTTCGACATGTAAAGCTGCTTACAACGTGAGTCACACGATCAAATTAAACTATCCCCTGGTGTTGCTGGATACGTGAGTCAGGCGACCAAAACATTCCCTGATATAGAGAGTTGATTACACCGTGAGTCAGACGACCAAAACATTTCCTGATAGAGCTGCTTGCAACGTGAGCCACACGATCAAACTATTCCCTGGTGTTGCTGGATACGTGACCCGGCGACCAAAACAGTCCCTGATCTAGCTGCTTACAAAGTAAGCCACACAATCGAAATATTCACGGATGTTGCTGCTTACAACGCGGGCCACACAATTACATTCCCTGGTGTTGTTGGATTCAACGTGAACCACACGATCTAACATTCCCTGAGGTTTCTGCTTACAATATGAACCACACGATCTAACATTCCCTGATTTTTTCTGCTTACAATATGAACCACACGATCTAACATTCCCTGATGTTTCTGCTTACAACGTGAACCACACGATCTAACATTCCCTGATGTTTCTGCTTACAACGTGAGCCACACGATCTAACATTCCCTGATGTCGCTGCTTACAATGTGAACCACACGATCTAACATTCCCTGATGTCGCTGCTTACAACGTGAACCACACGATCCAACATTCCATTGTGTCGCTGCTTACAACGTGAACCACACGATATAACATTCCCTGATGTCGCTGCTTACAATGTGAACCACACGATCTAACATTCCATGATGTCGCTGCTTACAACGTGAACCACACGATCTAACATTCCCTGGTGTCGCTATTTACAACGTGAACCACACGATCTAACATTCCCCGATGTCGCTGCTTACAATGTGAACCACACGATCTAACATTCCCTGAGGTTTCTGCTTACAATGTGAACCACACTATCTAACATTCCCTGAGGTTTCTGCTTACAACGTGAACCACACGATCTAACATTCCCTGATGTCGCTGCTTACAATGTGAATCACACGATCTAACAGTCCCTGATGTCGCTGCTTACGACGTGAGCCACGCGATCTAACATTCCCTGATGTCGCTGCTTACAACGTGAACCACACGATCTAACATTCCCTGAGGTTTCTGCTTACAATGTGAACCACATGATCTAACATTCCCTGAGGTTTCTGCTTACAACGTGAACCACACGATCTAACATTCCCTGATGTTTCTGCTTACGTGAGCCACACGATCTAACATTCCCTGATGTCGCTGCTTACAATGTGAACCACACGATCTAACATTCCCTGATGTCGCTGCTTACAATGTGAACCACACGATCTAACATTCCCTGATGTCGCTGCTTACAATGTGAACCACACGATATAACATTCCCTGATGTCGTTGCTTACAATGTGAACCACACGATCTAACATTCCATGATGTCGCTGCTTACAACGTGAACCACATGATCTAACATTCCCTGATGTTTCTGCTTACAATGTGAACCACACGATCTAACATTCCCTGAGGTTTCTGCTTACAACGTGAACCACATAATCTAACATTCACTGATGTAGCTGCTTACAACGTGAACCACACGATCTAACATTCCCTGAGGTTTCTGCTTACAATGTGAACCACACGATCTAACATTCCCTGATGTCGCTGCTTACAATGTGAACCACACGATCTAACATTCCCTGATGTCGCTGCTTACAATGTGAACCACACGATCTAACATTCCCTGAGGTTTCTGCTTACAATGTGAACCACACGATCTAACATTTCATGAGGTTTCTGCTTGCAATGCGAACCACACGATCTAACATTCCCTGAGGTTTCTGCTTACAATGTGAACCACACGATCTAACATTCCCTGAGGTTTCTGCTTACAATGTGAACCACACGATCTAACATTACATGAGGTTTCTTCTTACAATGTGAACCACACGATCTAACATTCCCTGAGGTTTCTGCTTACAACGCGAGCCACACGATCTAACATTCCTTGATGTTTCTCCTTACAATGTGAACCACACGATCTAACATTCCCTGAGGTTTCTGCTTACAACGTGAACCACACGATCTAACATTCCATGAGGTTTCTGCTTACAACGTGAGCCACACGATCTAACATTCCCTGATGTCGCTGCTTACAATGTGAACCACACGATCTAACATTCCCTGATGTTTCTGCTTACAATGTGAACCAAATGATCTAACATTCCCTGATGTTTCTGCTTACAACGTGAACCACACGATCTAACATTCCCTGAGGTTTCTGCTTACAATGTGAACCACACGATCTAAACATCCCCTGATGTTTCTGCTTACAACGTGAACCACATGATCTAACATTCCCTGAGGTTTCTGCTTACAATGTGAACCACATGATCGAACATTCCCTGATGTTTCTGCTTACAATGTGAACCACATGATCTAACATTCCCTGAGGTTACTGCTTACAATGTGAACCACACGATCTAACATTCCCTGAGGTTTCTGCTTACAATGTGAACCACATGATCTAACATTCCCTGAGGTTTCTGCTTACAATGTGAACCACACGATCTAACATTCCCTGAGGTTTCTGCTTACAACGTGAACCACATGATCTAACATTCCCTGATGTCGCTGCTTACAACGTGAGCCACACGATCAAAACTTCCCCTGATGTCGATGCTTACAATGTGAATCACACGATAAAAACATCCCCTGATGTCGATGCTTACAATGTGAATCACACGATCTAATATTCCCTGTTGTCGCTGCTTACAACGTGAACCACACGATCTAACATTCCCTGATGTCGCTGCTTACAACGTGAACCACACGATCTAACATCCCCTGTTGTCGCTGCTTACAACGTGAACCACATCATCTAACATTCCCTGAGGTTTCTGCTTCCAACGTGAGCCACACGATCTAACATTCCCTGAGGTTTCTGCTTACAATGTGAACCACACAATCTAACATTCCCTGAAGTCGCTGCTTACAATGTGAACCACATGATCTAACATTCCCTGAGGTTTCTGCTTACAACGTGAACCACACGATCTAACATTCCCTGATGTTTCTGCTTACAACGTGAACCACATGATCTAACATTCCATGATGTTTCTGCTTACAACGTGAACCACACGATCTAACATTCCCTGAGGTTTCTGCTTACAACGTGAACCACACGATCTAACATTCCATGAGGTTTCTGCTTACAACGTGAACCACACGATCTAACATTCCATGAGGTTTCTGCTTACAACGTGAACCACACGATCTAACATTCCCTGAGGTTTCTGCTTACAATGTGAACCACACGATCTAAAATTCCCTGATGTCGCTGCTTACAACGTGAACCACACGATCTAACATTCCCTGAGGTTTCTGCTTACAATGTGAGCCACACGATCTAACATTCTCTGAGGTTTCTGCTTACAACGTGAACCACATGATCTAACATTCCCTGATGTTACTGCTTACAACGTGAGCCACACGATCTAACATTCGCTGAGGTTTCTGCTTACAACGTGAACCACATGATATAACATTCCCTGAGGTTTCTGCTTACAATGTGAACCACACGATCTAACATTCCCTGAGGTTTCTGCTTACAATGTGAACCACGTGATCTAACATTCGCTGATGTCGCTGCTTACAATGTGAACCACATGATCTAACATTCCCTGAGGTTTCTGCTTACAGTGTGAACCACACGATCTAACATTCCCTGATGTCGCTGCGTACAACGTGAACCACGCGATCTATCATTCCCTGATGTCACTGCTTACAATGTGAAACACACGATCTAACATTCCCTGATGTCGCTGCTTACAATGTGAACCACATGATATAACATTCCCTGAGGTTTCTGCTAACAATGTGAACCACACGATCTAACATTCCCTGATGTCGCTGCTTACAACGTGAACCACATGATCTAACATTCCCTGAGGTTTCTGCTTACAATGTGAACCACACGATCTAACATTCCCTGAGGTTTCTGCTTACAATGTGATCCACATGATCTAACATTCCCTGAGGTTTCTGCTTACAATGTGAACCACATGATCTAACATTCCCTGAGGTTTCTGCTTACAATGTGAACCACGCGATCTAACATTCCCTGATGTTGCTGCTTACAATGTGAACCACACGATCTAACATTCCCTGATGTCGCTGCTTACAACGTGAACCACACGATCTAACATTCCATGAGGTTTCTGCTTACAACGTGAGCCACACGATCTAACATTCCCTGATGTCGCTGCTTACAATGTGAACCACACGATCTAACATTCCCTGATGTTTCTGCTTACAACGTGAACCACACGATCTAACATTCCCTGAGGTTTCTGCTTACAATGTGAACCACACGATCTAAACATCCCCTGAGGTTTCTGCTTACAACGTGAACCACATGATCTAACATTCCCGGAGGTTTCTGCTTACAATGTGAACCACATGATCGAACATTCCCTGATGTTTCTGCTTACAATGTGAACCACATGATCTAACATTCCCTGAGGTTACTGCTTACAATGTGAACCACACGATCTAACATTCCCTGAGGTTTCTGCTTACAATGTGAACCACACGATCTAACATTCCCTGAGGTTTCTGCTTACAACGTTAACCACATGATCTAACATTCCCTGATGTCGCTGCTTACAACGTGAGCCACACGATCAAAACATCCCCTGATGTCGATGCTTACAATGTGAATCACACGATAAAAACATCCCCTGATGTCGATGCTTACAATGTGAATCACACGATCTAATATTCCCTGTTGTCGCTGCTTACAACGTGAACCACACGATCTAACATTCCCTGATGTCGCTGCTTACAACGTGAACCACACGATCTAACATCCCCTGTTGTCGCTGCTTACAACGTGAACCACACGATCTAACATTCCCTGATGTCGCTGCTTACAACGTGAACCACATGATCTAACATTCCCTGAGGTTTCTGCTTCCAACGTGAGCCACACGATCTAACATTCCCTGAGGTTTCTGCTTACAATGTGAACCACACAATCTAACATTCCCTGAAGTCGCTGCTTACAATGTGAACCACATGATCTAACATTCCCTGAGGTTTCTGCTTACAACGTGAACCACACGATCTAACATTCCCTGAGGTTTCTGCTTACAACGTGAACCACATGATCTAACATTCCATGATGTTTCTGCTTACAACGTGAACCACACGATCTAACATTCCCTGAGGTTTTTGCTTACAACGTGAACCACACGATCTAACATTCCATGAGGTTTCTGCTTACAACGTGAACCACACGATCTAACATTCCATGAGGTTTCTGCTTACAACGTGAACCACACGATCTAACATTCCCTGAGGTTTCTGATTACAATGTGAACCACACGATCTAAAATTCCCTGATGTCGCTGCTTACAACGTGAACCACACTATCTAACATTCCCTGAGGTTTCTGCTTACAATGTGAGCCACACGATCTAACATTCTCTGAGGTTTCTGCTTACAACGTGAACCACATGATCTAACATTCCCTGATGTTACTGCTTACAACGTGAGCCACATGATCTAACATTCGCTGAGGTTTCTGCTTACAACGTGAACCACATGATCTAACATTCCCTGAGGTTTTTGCTCACAACGTGAACCACACGATCTAACATTCCCTGAGGTTTCTGCTTACAACGTGAGCCACACGATCTAACATTCCCTGATGTCGCTGCTTACAATGTGAACCACACGATCTAACATTCCCTGATGTCGCTGCTTACAACGTGAGCCACACGATCTAACATTCCCTGAGTTTTCTGCTTACAACGTGAGCCACACGATCTAACATTCCCTGAGGTTTCTGCTTACAACGTGAACCACACGATCTAACATTCCCTGAGGTTTCTGCTTACAACGTGAGCCACACGATCTAACATTACCTGAGGTTTCTGCTTACAATGTGAACCACACGATCTAACATTCCCCGAGGTTTCTGCTTACAACGTGAACCACACGATCTAACATTCCCTGATGTCGCTGCTTACAATGTGAGCCACACGATCTAACATTCCCTGATGTCGCTGCTTACAACGTGAACCACACGATCTAACATTACCTGAGGTTTCTGCTTACAACGTAAACCACACGATCTAACATTCCCTGTTGTCGCTGCTTACAACGTGAACCACACGATCTAACATTCCCTGATGTCGCTGCTTACAACGTGAACCACACGATCTAACATTCCCTGATGTCGCTGGTTACAACGTGAACCACACGATCTAACATTCCCTGATGTCGCTGGTTACAACGTTAACCACACGATCTAACATTCCCTGTTGTCGCTGCTTACAACGTGAACCACACGATCTAATATTCCCTGGTGTCGCTGCTTACAACGTGAACCACACGATCTAACATTCCCTGTTGTCGCTGGTTACAGCGTGAACCACACGATCTAACATTCCTTGTTGTCGCTGGTTACAACGTGAACCACACGATCAAAACTTGCACTGAGGTATCTATACCTCAGTCAAAGTTTTGATCGAATAACAGGGGAGTGAGCTATATCTGCGAACGGCGTGAGCTACACGATCAAAAACATTTCCATGAGGTTGCTCCAGTGTGCCACTATTTTGTGTATGTGTGTATATAGTTTACTCCAGACTGCCACTATTTTTTATATGTGAGTATGTATTTTACTCCAGACTGATTCGCACACATTATAAAAACCCGAGTGCAGAATTCACCGTGATGCGAACGAGTGCAGACTGCGTCGCTGGTGATAGTTTCCGAATATGATGATTTTTGAGTTATCTTTCATTGCCCGTCAACTCAGGGAGACAGAAATTGTTTAGAGTTACGCACCCTTCTATGTGAGAAGGCGACATTCACGTTTGGAATTACTTTGTGTGCGACAAATACCATCAAAGCCATCAAGATTTGATATCGGATTGTCTCACCAATTCATTCAATCACGTATTCATTACGCTTTCATAAGTTTCTTGTATATAGGGTGCAACCCATATGTGATGGTCATTTCACAATTAATTGTAAAAGGCCCCCAAATAAAAACGATCGAAAATGTGTTTGTTGGATAGTTGAACTTCACATCCAGGCACATCTAAATATCGAGTTCTACTTTTCTAGAAATTACTCTATACCTTACTCATATTTAAATTCGCGCAGTACTATTTTCACTCAGTTTTGATTTCGCGCACTTTAATTAAATTCGCGCACCTATCTGCGCGAATTCAAAACTGACACAAATATTTTCGTAAAAGTCTTTGATCTGATGACAGTTTCAGTTCTTAGTCGTTTCTGAAGATAGATGTGTATATATTAAACACGATCACAGTGGATTTACATCGTGTAAAACATATATAACTTCACAATCAATATGTTGCGATGATGGATGTTTATATGGTCCAAATAATGATTCTGATATTGAAATAATTATGGACTGGACATCAATGCGGTGAATTCGAAAACAGAAAACAACCACGAAGGTAACAGTGCTGGCTTCATTAAAATCAACACTTGGCTGCGAGTTGTGCATAATACAATAACTTACTCAAGCGGTAGGCGGTGTCACTCCAGAGAGATGAATATGAGTGACGTGCTTTCATGCACATGACTCCTAGAATATATGTATTTCTCACAAGCATTTCAACATAGTCGACGTCACCATGGTTTGCACGTCACTTTGCATTGCCTAATAGCTTTAAATTTCTGATATTGGTAAACCGAATGTAAACATAGGTCTCCATGTATAGGTATAATTGTCTATTCAGTGCACAACGTTTCATGATGTATGTAACTCATAAACATAACTCTCTTGTTTTCCCTGTGTATATTTTAAATTCAGAGTCGTACTAATTTTCGCTCAGTTTTAAATTCGCGCATGACGGGTGCGCGAAAAACAGTACTGTGCGAATTTAAATACCAGTAAGGTCTATTAATTTCTGTACTAAATACTCATTGACGAGTAGTTCCTTTTGGAATTTTAATGTTCTGATAATAAGTTCAACAAACGTTTGTTGAATTTATTATCTGAACATTTCCCACCAATAAGTGACAGGAGCTACGTTGTTTCGGCGATTTAACTATTATGATCTCCATACCTATGTTATATAATATGTTTATGAGAAATAAACTGATTTAACTGATTGCCATGCATTCTCTTATATATGCCAGCCTCGCATATATTCGAGAATGCACGGGCTTACAAGGTCAAGGTAAATATTGTTAGACCAAAACATTCTTTCAGATATCGACGCTCCATTTGGGAGACTCGCATTCTACGATAATGCAATGGCACAGGATTTTTGCAAAATTTCAGGAAACTTCAGTCATGGAAGGTACTCAATCCGATTCGACGGTCCCCATATAATCAGATTCCAACACCAACAACAAGGTTTTTTTTTAAATGCCGCTCCAGTTATCAGAATCGATTAATTTCCAAAACATAATGCTAACCACAATCAACTATAGTATAAAATTGCCCAAAACCTGTTATTTATCAACAATTTGTTCAACGAAATTTTGCCGGTTTGTCAAATATCTGACAAAAAAGCCACTTTATTTTAGAGTTATCCATCTTCATCCGCAATATGGTCCAAGACCGTCTTCTCGTCGACCTTTTTTTTTACTGGCCACTAATAATTATCGGTGGTGAAAATAATAGATTTCAAAAATCGATATCTGATCACTCTGAACTTTGATGGGTAGGTTCCTCGACTCGAATCAAATATTTTTGATCCCCGAAGCCAAGGAAATAGTAATTTGCGAGCGTTAACCCTTTACCCAACAAAACGGCCAAAACCGGCCAAATAAAGTTTCAACAGCCTAAAATATCTTCGGTCTGTCTCAATAGAACCATACAAATATGGATATCATTGGAACCGGCTCCTTGACCACATTGTGATAGTTACAGTTATGCCCTGTGACAATGTATTCTCTTATATATGCGAGTCGACCATAGGTCGCCTCGCATATATAAGAGAATGCATTGGCCTAAAACAAATCTTTTTTTAACACTTTTTACCATTTTTTCTTACATTCTTTAACAATTTTATAATTTTTAATGTGTTAAGCCAATGCATTCTCTTATATATGCGAGGCGACCTATGGTCGACTCGCATATATAAGAGAATGCATTGGCACAGGGCCCTTCTGTTTGGTAAAGGGTTAATTCGGATGATGCATCTTTAACACGTTTTGCATTAATAATTCCAATGATCGCCTCTGAAAAAGAGTGTCCATTCTTTCATATCACCAGAGCAATATAGATACTAAGAATGTTCTCAATTATGATAGTTTGAATTCGTTTTCAGCGTAGAACTGATGAATACTTTTTGTGGAAATTCGCGATAACTGTGCCATATAAATGATGGTGAATGCATGTACACGTACTGTTCTTTTTTCTTTTGGCTGATCCGCTGAATATAACGTTAAACTTTGACTAAATTGCTGTCAAGTCGGACCGTGGATATTAACAATGCATTATGGGAATCGCCGGCAAACATGGCACGGCTATATGATTAGTTGGTGGATCTTTAACGATGCATTGGTGGGAATCGCCGGCAAACATGGCACGGCTATATGATTAGTTGTATTGAGGACTTCGTCTCGAGTCACTGATAAATAGATTACCAGGTATATTTAAGATGACACGCTATTATTTTCTGTGCGTGACCATAAGGTTGTTCATATCTTATGTTGTAGTCCGGTGACAATGCGGAAACTCGCTCGGGTTTGAACATAATGTAGCATATAGGTCATTAAGAAGGTGCCCCATGTTGTAATTATGGTTTTAAAGTTTAAAAATTTGCAGTATATACATATAGCTCATATAGTAATGCACCAGGGTAAATACTATATTACCTATCTGAAATCATGACTACGAGAAAATAAATGAAACATTTTTCATTTAATATTTTATATTTTTTTTGTAAGGAATCTCCTATCGACTTCTCAGCCCTTCTGTTAACATACAAATACTACGCAAAAACCGTGTGCGTCTTGTGATCCGCGCGAAATTTGAAAAATATTATAAAAAATAAAAGTGATTAAAACAACTTTTTCCAAGGAGGAATGGTTGGGGGGGGGGTCTGAATTTTATTTGGGATAGTAAAGAAACTTCTATTACAATTAGTTCCCGGTTCATCCACATATCAACTGGACTATAATGTTGCTTACCGCTTTACTCGTCAAATGAGCATGCCTAGCCTATTAACGAATTACTTACTCACATGCGTTCATGCATTTCTGCACAACACGCAGCGATACAGCATCAGTTGGATGGTCGCTCGGAATTTTATCATATCCTGACAATTCGCAATATCTGCAAACTAAGCTTTATTTTTTTTCATGTGATATAAAAGATCTTCAACTCGTTATGTTGGGATTTAAGATTTTATGAAATTTATCAAACGAGTTTCATAAAATCTTATATCCCAACGTAACGAGTTGAAGATCTTTTATATCACATGAAAAAAACTAAAGCTTTATGCCTTTTAAAAAATTTAAATCTTGAAAAATTAATGCAAAATGCATACATGCACGGCGTTGGTTGAGACGCTTCACACCCGTTATAATATAACGATATAATATTGCGCGCTCTGACTGGCGACGAAAAATAGAGTCCCCCAATTTGCCTCTTTATACTGTATTATATATTACTCACTTATTACAACTCATCTAACGTTAACAACCCATGGATTGCAAATGTGCATAAACTGTTAAATGAACTTGGAATGGGGGGTATATGGATCAACCACACATTATCTAGTCTCGACAGATTTAAGAAGTCGGTCAAGTGTAGGCTGGAAGACCAATTCATTCAAGAATGGAGAGGTACAATGTGTAATTCAAATAAGTATGCCTTTTACCGAATTATAAAACACGACTTCACCAAAGAGAAATTCCTCTCTTTCGTGAAAAACGACACCGTCCAAATACTTCTGAAATTTCGTACCCGCAACCACCACTTACCAATCGAATCTGGTTCATGGACTAACTCAGATTATTCCGATAGACTATGTACTCTATGCGGTACAAATATAGGGGACGAATTCCACGTAATATTGCAATGCCCGTGTTTAAAAGACCTGCGAGTCAAATACATACACAAATATTATTATTGTCGACCAAATACCATCAAATTAAGTGAACTTTTTAACTGTAAACGACATAAAACCTTGAAAAACCTATCTCTTTTCATTAGACGGGTCCTGATTTTATTCAAAAACTCCTGAGGCATACTATATACGTAATACATTAAAATCCGACATTTGCACAACCATGGGCTGTTCTCAATCAACTGTATTATTATAATATGTGTAATTTTCAACGCGCACCACTTTTGTAATTTGCACAGAAATTATATGCACTATATTCCACCGAGCTCTATTGTGTCATATTTGACGATTTGAGTGAATAAATAATTGAATTGAATTGTTTTGTGCTTATTTTCGTCAATTAGTGCAACGAAGTTGGACAATAATTTAAATTTAATGAACAAAGCAATCATTTTGCCGCACGCGCTTATTCATCACTAATGAGATATACGGAGATATGTTATGACTTTTTAATGATATAATAGGGGTTTTATGTGATATAAATTTAATGCATGTGTATATCTCTGTTCCACGACTGATTTGGATGAGTGCTCCAACAAATTGTAAACGCGCCAACCTACCAAGTAAACTACCAACCCCCTGCAACGGAGAACCTAGAGCTCTAGCCACATCCCTTATCATAGAGTTCATCGGGTGACAAGTTCGGTTCCAGGTACCGATATGTATTCCAACAAACTCAATATAGCATCCACACGCAATCAATCCGTGGATAGCGTTAATTTGCATTGGTAATCACACGACCCGACATTGATTCTTACCGATTTTACCGTAGATGTCGTCGCAACAAAGACACCTTTACCAATCGTTCATCAGATCAAGTCAACCGTTACATGGGTTATATAGGAAATTATTTCACCGATAAGAGGCCTCACGTAAATTGTAAAATCGATGAAAATCCTAACGGATCTGAACGTTAACTACTGTCCAGAGACACTTGATGCGCGCCTGATTGACAACTGCTGGCACCACAACATCGACTGAAATCTCCGCATCACTTCATTACCGACAACTATACATGAACTATCCACACCGACTGCGTTCTCCGCATCACTTCGTTACCGGTAACTATACATGAACAATCCACACCGACTGCGTTCTCCGCATCACTTCACGATGATTCGTGTTTCAACGTCGGGCCTTCGTTATTAAAGATCCACTCTCCGATTATTTAATGTTCAGCTTATGTCGGGCAAATAATTTTAAAAAGAAAATAGTTACAATCACGGTCATTTGTATGGCACAGTCATCGAGAAAATCCACAAATCCATCAATTTATTTTTAAATCGATCATAATTGAGAACGCTCTTTATTGTATATCGCTTTTGGGCGACGGCAGCGTTTCTCAGAGATGATCATTGGAATTATTGCTAGGCTGACAAAAATTCAAAATATGTTAATAACTCACCATCTTTCGAGTGTGATATATATCTGGTCATCAAAATCTCATAATAATGGGCGCATGGGTCCGATCTAACTATCTTATGCCATATAAATAGTACCGTTTGTGGTTTAATGGTGTAAAATCGGACAGGTCATCTTTAAAAATAGTTCGCCACAGTTTGCCCTAAACATGTTTGTATCATCATCATAGTTTATTGTCTCCGTCTACGGAGAGATTGATATAATACATTACTATATATGTATATATATATATATAACGATCTATGCGTTATTTCTTTATATATAATGAATGCATTGGTGCCCAGGTGTTCGCATGTGTGTCAAGAGTTTATTTGGTAACAATAGCCTTGCGTATTGTACGGCCAAACAAAATTGAAAAGCCTTAGCGAGTATTTAGGAGGGAAACGAAATGTCGCACGTTGGCAACTTGGTCCAGAATAAGTGAAGTGAGTTTATGTCACTAGGTATGAGGTCGCAATAAACAGGAATCATGCAAGGTTCGACATGATACACTAGTGGAATATATGCGAGAGTGTCTGAGCTTAGGAGCTATAAATAATGCCAAAATAAATATTGTTATATAGTACATGTCGCACGCGTATGGTCTTTGTCCAAAAGTGAATATATACATGGTAAGTTATCTCATAATAGTTCACCTGATTGCCCTGGTCATGAACAGAAGGACTGATGCTGATGTGTCTATTATCTGTTCTTGGCAGTGCATGGTTGATCTCCCACTTAATGCCCTATAAACATGTTTGTATATAAACATAGGGACCACGTTCACACACTGATTATAGCGAACCAATGCTTTGGTTAGTACATATGCCAATCTGAATATGTGACGTCATCATATTTTTTAGATAATGCGAGAACGAAAACATTGTTGAGGGGAGTATAAATGTCACATGCAGAGTAGAATGTGGTCGTAATAGGAGGAGTCCAACCCAAATCGATCGATGCATATATCCATTCATGGCCATCAGCAACAACCTCCATCGCCACGAGATGCCTCGCAGCCACAACACGTTGTATATGCATATCAAAGCTTTATTTTCCAATTAAAGCACATCACTTGGGCTTAAAATTGGCTGGTGTTCGAGATATAAATTATTTCAAATATGGAATGAATTGTAACCGTAACCATTAGAATCGGGCGACGTCGAAGTCGACGTCACACGGCATAAATGACCTTCTCGTTGACTATACAATGAAAGCAGCATCACACATGACAAGACAAGCCCTGGCTGTTTCTGAATAGACCGTGTGTGGTTTTTTTTCTTCTCAATTAGTTGACTCCAGGGTGTGTGGTGTATAATACACACAGAACGACACGCTTGTAAATGGGTTTGTCAATACGACGCGTGCGTCAGCGCGGACGGATACACGAAGAGGCACGTGTCGCTCTGTGTATTTAATTAGGCAACGGTTCGCATGGAAAGGCCTGTTAATTCGCCACGCGAAAGTACTTTATAGTTTATGTGTTTAGCTCTGTTTATTGAAAAAGCTTTCGACTTGTTCAGTTACATCAACATACGTACTCGACAAAGAAGTACATGTAACTATATAATATCGTCATGATATCGTATCTTGCTCGCGTTGACACACATTGACTTTTGCAGGAACCTAATGTAGAAGGTTCGTGAATAAATAGCGTCTTTGAATGGTCAGAGAGCCGCGGAAAATATTACGTGTTTACGTCTGGTCGTCAACCGGAGGGAAACCAAGAAAACAACCCGGCACGGTCAACAGAAGGAAAGCCAAAACAACATCATCTCTTGTCGGACTGCTCTCATTTTCATTACGTCATTTACGTCGAACAATGTAATGGGGAGATCAATATGATATTTAGACATTGTGTGATGATAATGACAAGCCTTCAATCATTTGAACTGTTAACTATATTCAAAGCCCCATATAATCTAAATGGATATATTGTATGTTAAGTCTAAATTGTGACGGAAATATCACGTAATTTGCAACAATTGTTGGTTGGAAATGAAATGATTAGAACCTTCTCATTGCTTAACATACAATTCCGAACGTTGCTTTTTGATGCATTACATTTATAACTTATTATCATATTGTTCATGGTTGTGGAAAAACGCCTACGTACCCTACCCGTCGCTTACCCTTGGTGTTATCTAAAACACCCACCTATATATCGTGTATAGTTACAGTGTAAGTACAGGGATGCATTCACTTCCGCTCAGGAATCTGTTCCGCGTGCACAGTGCGCAACAAACATGCCGACAAGAAACAATCAGAACAGTTGATTAAACGAGAGTAGACACGTGTAGAATTAGTCAGCGAAAGTTAAATATTAGCCCCGGGTTCGATCCAAAATTGATCTCTCCGCACGTGTGCTTACACAAAACAACAGCAGAAGAACTAACGCTAGCTTCCACCAGAATGGTTCTCGGCTGTTGATGGAATCGATGCCAGCGCAATGAAATCTCCGCGAGGCTCACCTCTCTCTATATAGTCGACTGACATTGATCGGATTCGGCTCCCTCGCGTTTCTTGTTGTGGAGTTGTGACGGATTAATTTGCCCTTCGCACCCAAGGATGGACATGTCGTATTAATTGTGTCTCGTCTGTCAAACATCACGCGCGAACTGACCGCGTTCTGACTCGTGTGAGGGAGCGCACGCTAGGTTTCGTGACTAGTGGGTATTCTCATCAAAGCAAAGTAGGATATTCTGATATAAACCAAACCTGATCTGTCCGCACAGAACGGTGAACACGTGATTCCTAAAGCTTCGACTGTCGTCTGCTTCTAGTAACATATGAGAGCGCTGATTGGTCAGGATATCTCAGTGATCTCACATACAGTCTCTAGAATATATCAAAGATAATCAACACACGAGTCCCGACTCCTCATGTTTCGTGAGGTCTAGCGGGATACCGACAGAACACTTAAAAGCTTTGTTCATCTTAGTGCGGATCTGTCAAATCATCTATTAAAGTGGCATCCAACATTTTTGAAAAAAAGGACACCGCGTTCGACCTCTTGCTCAATACTCTGACTTTGTGTGATTGCGATTTAAATTTTTTCGCACACACTTCATTATATCACCGGAACGGAAATGGCATCAAATATTGACACCCTGTTGGAACAAATGCGAGCGAAATGTCTGGCCAAGGGATGCGGCGGCATAAAACACCTGTCAGTGTTGTTTCGTTGTTTGGACATGGATTGTTCTAGAAGGGTTAACTATGAAGAATTCCGACAAGGCTTAATACTTAACTCTCTTCCGATGAGAGAAGAAGAGATTAGGGCGCTGTTCGATTCCTTCGACAAGGACGCTAACGGCCAAATAGATTTCAGTGAGTTCATAAATAGACTACGGCCTCCGATGACAGAGTCAAGAGTTAAAGTCGTGGATCAAGCTTTCGACAAACTCGATGCTAACGGCGACGGAGTCCTTAAACTCGATGACCTCCAAGGTGAGACAAATTGGCTAGTGTTTGATACATGTTACAGTATATGCTTAATCATGTTGTAGTATAGTAAGCTGAGACTCCAGTGCCAGGTACATTTAGTATATATATTATATCGCCAGAACAAAAAAGAAAAAACTACTATACCACATTCTTAGCAACGTTTAAAGGGGTACTGTACACAGGGATAGACAATTTTTTTTATTTACTCCCATTGAAATAACTTTCAAGTTAGATTGTGTTCGTGTTATATGAGTTTCGTGT
This sequence comes from Siphonodentalium dalli, assembly GCA_032622095.1. Lineage (NCBI taxonomy): Eukaryota > Metazoa > Mollusca > Scaphopoda > Gadilida > Siphonodentaliidae > Siphonodentalium > Siphonodentalium dalli. Next base: position 43,676,438 of record CP136065.1, on the reverse strand, counting down.
AAACCTAATTTAGCGAAGAAAATATTGATCTTGGAAACAAAAATATTACGATTTCAAACTACGCGCCATGTTTTTGACCTTCACCGGAGAAGACTCATGTCGCAGGAAGAACCGGATGTTCATTGTTAACAGCTTCAATTGATGCATCCAATCTCTTCCATCGAACAATCTCACTCCGTATAAAATTATTGACGCTTCAGGACTCTTGTTTCTTTCTCCTTTTTTCCCGATTCGGTTATAGCGGGCCTTTCTTTTGCAGGTAACATGTTATGTGTGCAACTCAATAATGTTCGCGAACGGCCGTCGATAAAAGACACGCAACAGATACTATTTCAAGAACGGTAACTCGTACTGGCATAATTCTCCATTTTATGACTCCAGCCATAAATGAATTTATATTAAATAATTCAATTTTACTTTTGTGATAGCCTGTTAACCGGAACGTTTTCAGTAGACATCGTCGACTCAAATTAGTTATTTTAAAATATAATATTGATATTAGATCGTTATTGTCACCGGGAATTTATTGAAATTGGGGTACAGTACCCCTTTAAGAAAACACAACCTTTAGTCACGTATAGATATATGAATGTGTTATTTAGATCGAATAAAACACAGATAAATACGAGCTTCCTAACAAGAAACACTTAATTCGTATACTTTCCATATATAAGAATAGACATGTAATAGTTGTTAAAATAACTACATTGAATTTATTTGCCGATGTTTCACAATGACCTGCAATATGTGTACAAACTGACCTCTGTGTCCATAATGACATACAAATACAAATACAAAACGTATCAATATATCTATTGACTCTGTACATCATCACATTGTATGATCAGCAATAACCACCGGGGATACGTCCGCGATGCAAGTCGATATTCAAATATGCCGGAGTAAAATTATATACTAGCTCGTCGCCAGTGCGTTGTTGTTGCTCAAATGCACAACCACGGTCTTGGGGAATCAGCGCAGACGTGTGATACTGACAGAAACAGACTGTTTATTGCTGAATAGGTGTCGACCACAGTTCTTAGCTTTGCACATAATCGAATTAACATCGCCTATTCATGCTTTCTGCATCACTTGCCCTTTGTTTGATCCTGAATTGCGTGATATTGGTATATCCATTATTATGACAGCCTGAAGGTAGTTGCCAGTCGATAATGCGCAAACATACTCGCGTTAAAGCTATAGTCCCTCTTCCTGTGGTATAATTACAAAGAAAATAGAACTCCTGCATAGATCATCTGTGTACAATATGTTCGCGCCAAACACAGGCGTTTGAATATGCATTTTGTTTTAGATCAGTGACAATTTTTTTTACGGATTTGTGAGGGGTTTCTTAGGGCATGATAGATAACTCGGCAGATTTTTTAAAGTTAAAATTACTTCACAAGAGCATACGACATATAACCAGAGTTTATTCTCTATGTCCGTTATGTGCCCTATCGTTTTTCGTTGTGGTTGGGGGGCATATACTAGCGACACATGGACCCGGACATGTTTCTTTGTTGTATTATACCACAGGAAAAAGCTCATATAAAATATCCTCTCTCTGAATCTCTGAACATACCACATGCACAACCTCTTCAAACTCCTCTGAATACTCACCCATTTCTGAGTAGTGTCCCTCCCTTAACAATAGATTTTAAAACTAGTGGCGGTCAAATTTGATCGTGCAAAACTATCCTGCGATATTCAACTCCAACTTCAAAACCTGGACGACTTTTTCCAACGTCTGGATCTCCATAGTTGCTGAATCTTAATGTGATGCTCAGGTCTGCTGAGATGGCCAATTTTGCCAACCCTCACTTTGCTCATGGATGGAAACGTAACAGACTTGGTGCCTCTGAACTGTATGCATTGGACACTAGGCATTGTTTAGATTCTATAGGTACTGTTGAGATTCAAAGGGAGATAATTCATACCTCTGAATTAGGTGACATGTTTATGAAGAGAAAAATTATTTCTAAAAACTAAATTATATCAAACTGTATCCAGTATAGCTCTATTTTTATGAAATCACAACAAAACAACAGAAAGCTAATATTGTGATTTAGTACGCTCACTTGTTTTCTTAGTTTCATATGTTAACTTTGGTAGAGAGCGTAGATTTTCTGTTGAAAATCAAGCAAAATGTCAAAAATTACTTTAATACTATCTATTTGCTGCAAATTCAACCAATACTCGCACTAGATAAGTTACCCATATTTTCACACCATGCATTTGATAATATAGCTTTAATTCCGGAAGATTAAGTTTCTGAAAAATTTACCATGATAATCAATAACACACCGCCTCGTGTTATTCATTAACACACCGCCTCATGTTATTCACCGAGTTAATCCACTGAGAGCAATTATCAGGCGGCGATATTTTTGTTATGTGAGCCGACATAACACGTGTATTATCGACCAATAACACACCGCCTCATGTTATTCAGTAACACACCGCCTCGTGTTATTCAATAACATACCGCCTCATGTTATTAAGTAACACATCACCTCATGTTATTCAATAACACACCGCATCATGTTATTCAGTAACACACCACATCATGTTATTCAATAACACACCGCCTCGTGTTATTCAGTAAAACACCACCTCATGTTTTTCAATAACAAACCGCCTCATGTTATTCGGTAACACACCGCCTCATGTTATTCAATAACACACCGCCTCGTGTTATTCAATAACACACCGCCTCATGTTATTCAGTAGCACACCGCCTCATGTTATTCAGTAACACACCGCCGCATGTTATTCAGTAACAAACCGCCTCATGTTATTAATTTATCGCACACAAATGAATCACATAACTATCACAATCGCAACTATAGACACGAGTATATCCTGGGGCATGTCTTTATACGGACAGAGAATATCCACGCAGACGCCAGTCCGATTAGATTTATTGCCTGGAGAAACTACTGCATTGTTCATTACTTCCGATCGAAGACCATAACAACTGAGAGCTACATTGTTAGACAAATGCCCGTCGCTTTAACGGTGTCATACCGCGCAACATCGCTGGCAACCTTGTGCCGTTAAACATACGGTCAGGCTGTAGCATGTTCCACGGTACAAACCCGTTTAAGTAACTGGCAGACTGTAACCAGTAACTGTCAGACTGTTGTATTTTTTACGGTTCAACACCATTTAATTAATATCAAGACCGTAACTAATAAAGGTCAGACCAATGGTATTTTTCACGGGTCAACACCAATCTTTTGCTCTTAATTTGCTAATTTACCGTAGAAGTAGCCACGTTTCCATGGTGACAATATAACGGTACATTTTCTAAACAGCATCACTTTTCTCTATAAGCATCATATAAGTTAAGCAGGATCCACCAGCATCATAGCAAATTAACAGGACCACTTAACCAGGGCCCAGGTGTTTTCCTCTTCCTGATGTGATCATTATTTTTCCGGTCATTAACTAGATCATAACCGGTTGAACAAATTATGACTAGCAAATTAATTAACACTTCGGCAAGATAATACCTCGGCGTCTTCTGTGAACGACATTCTTCGAGATAATACCAAGCTATTACAAATTGGAGACTCACGAGTGGTTTTTAAATATAACACAAGTGCTGTTTCCTCTCAATGGGGACGTGTAGAAAATGTTAAGTATTCTGGAGAAATACCGTATAACATGTTCACCAGGAATTGCATACTTCCCCCAACTCATTAAGCTGTCGGAAATATGCATGCAACGCGTGCGGATATGTTTGCCTGCACTATATAGTTGCGTGTGGGATAATCGTTTGTGCTAAAATCTATATGTATGCCAAACTCAGCAGCACGGACATTGTGGGATATAGAGGTTTCGCAATCTCCCGGTTAGCTCTTACGATTACACTTATATATAGGGCACTATTATATAGATAATGCATGGCTTGGAGTTGACTATGCCAAAATAGTGGTCCGAGAGGACGAATAGTCCACGAAACGTAGACGAGTCGCTATTCCTCCTCGGTGACCACTATTTTGGCATAGTCAACGACAAGACATGCAATATTGATTATATTATATCGAACATTGGTGTCAATTCTCACATAATTTCTGTGTCCGATTTTGTCAAATTTTTATTTACCGTGAAATTTTGAAATCGGTCTCAGATTTTACAATTTACGGCAATCTGTTGACGATGACAGGGGGGCATAACTATGTTAATAGTTAAATCTAGCGAAATGCATCTCTTCGTGATTCGCATGTATTTATTTCTATAAATACGTCATTGGCAAAGACATTTCGGCGAAATTTCAGAAATTAACTTCTTTATCTTCGGTGAAAACCGAAAAGGAAGTTATAAATAACGTTCACTAGCATTAAAACATTAGGACTGTCCGCTTGCTAACTAAACGGACAAACTATTTAATACATTGGATGGCTATGACATTTGTCAGATCATTACAATTCACCAATAACTCTAATGATATACCGATAATGCAACAAATAACGTACAATGTATAGTTTCCGATTGGCCGTGTCTTCAGGCGGCAATCCGATTGCGCGAAATGAGTCTGTTACTATAAATAGAAAAAGAATAGTAGGCAAGTAGGAATCCTACTTGTGTACTATTATATAGATAATGAATGGCTTGGAGTTGATTATGCCAAAATAGTGGTCCTCGAGGAGGAATAGTCCACGAGCCACAGGCGAGTGAACTATTCCTCCTCGAGGACCACTATTTTGGCATAGTCAACGACAAGACATTCGTTATTTATTATATTATATCGAACATTTGTGCCAATTCTCACACAATTTCTGAGTCTGATTTTGTCACATTTTTATTTACCTTGAATTTTGGAATCGGTATCAGTTTTTACAATTTACGGCAATATTTTGATGATGGCAGGGGAGCATAACTATGTTATTAGTTACATCTAACAGCATCTCTTCATGATTCATACATTCATTTTTATAAATACGTCATTAGCAAAGACATTTTGGCGAAATTTTAGAAGTTAACTTGTTTAACTTCGATTAACCGGAAAAGGAAATTATAAATAACGTCCACTGGCATTGCAAAATTAGGACTGGCCGCTTGCCAACTAAACGGACAAACTATTAAATACATTAGCTTGATATCATCGGACATTTGTAAGATCATTGCAATTCATCAATAAATCTAATGATGTACCGATATTTCAACAAATATCGCACACGGTATAGTTTAAGATTGGTCGTATCTTCAGGCGGCAGCCCGATTTCGCGAAATGAGTTTGTTACTGTAAATAGAAAAAGAATAGCAGGCATGTAGCAATCCTACTGGGTAAATGGTATAGCAGTGTGCAGCCAATCAGAATGCGAGAAAGTCACGTGAGATATAATATCGTAAAATAGTACAGCAGTGTGCAGCCAATCAGAACGCGAGAAAGTCGCCTGACATATAATATCGTAAAACAGTACAGCAGTGTGCACCCAATCAGAACGCGAGAAAGTCGCCTGACATATAATATCGTAAAACAGTACAGCAGTGTGCACCCAATCAGAACGCGAGAAAGTCACGTGAGATACGATATATATACGCAACTAAGTTATATGCACATATTCTAACTGTAACCGTGAAGTCATAACGGTCATATAACGAATTTGATTTCAATGTACATGTATGTCAAAATCTTGTTTTAAATAAACAGACACTCTGTCACCTTTGGACGATGACGACAACTATCATCAATTGGTCAAATAGAGTCGGAGATCATTGTGAACGGCGGGCTTACTGGTATATTTATATTGTGAACCCAAAATAAAGTTTAATTAAAATTGTTGGGTTATCCAAAGTTTGTTCAAAGATACGGGCGGCGTTGGCGGTGGGTATGCTGTTAAAATATTCACCTCCGTCAAAAACCGCCATAAGCATAAATAATAGTAAACATAGACAGACCTTGTTCTTACACCAATCAGAAATATGGCATAAACAGTATGTTATTGTCAAATTTTTTTCCTTTGTTATGTAAACAAAAACAAAACAAAAACGTTACAGAACCTGGATTTTGTTTAGATCCGGATATGGTAAACATAAAAAGCATTATTTGTTACTGTTTTCCTGATATGGAAATAACAAAGAGCGTTTATATCATTTGTGTGTGATTAACCAATATAATTGCGCTGTGTTGTGTAAAAAGAAGCAAAACTTCTGTAGCACGAGCAGGCTCTTGTTTACGTACACCATCGTATGTCTTGACGACAATATACTATTTACGCACTGATTGTGTTTGGCATATGAACAAAACTATATATATTTTAATATTTCTTCTGTTGATGGCGATTTGAACAAATATGAATATTTCTTCAACGAACGTCGTCCGTGCCTTTAATGGTTGTGTCAAATTCCAGAAGTTGGGTTCAATTGTTGTGTTAGATTGATGGGTTATATTAGTTTAGTTAACAATCACTGGTTTTTAGTTGCGCCCCTTGATAAAGATTTGCTGGATGTGAGCTCTATTTGTCATATTTTCTTCTCTTTATTGGTATCAACCTCAAAGGAATACACGATGAAGGCATCTGTTATGTCAGTTTATATAGTGATAGTATACATTATGTCTTTGCTGGTACAAGTATTATATTGTAGGTATTAATTGATTCCAGAAAAGGAAGTCAGTATATGTCACAACTCGTTTCGAAATTTCATGTTACATACGATATATATAGGTTCGTAGTCTAGTTTAATTCAATATCTAGCTCTCCTCTACTCAGACGTTAAGGTCCGATATGAATCCATGCATTGTACTAATTTTGGGGAAACCTTAATTAATTACCAGAATCTCAGGTTATAGGGTCAAAACTCATTCATTTAGATGAAATATAATTATATTGACATAGGTTTTCTCTAACTCAATGTTTAGTTACTTCAAACCCTATATATATATATGGTTGGTTAATTTGACGAACGTTTGGTTTTACAAAGTTGGGTTACGTAAACCCAATGTCTATATATAGCTAATTGTTTCTAACCCAACTAGTTTTGTTAACAGCTCTATCCCCAACGTTTGATTCTGTTGACTAAACTTTGGGTTAGAATCTGAACAAACTTTAGTTTTAAAACATCTGAGTGACATTTGAAGCGAAAATCCCACTGGCACGAATGGTCACACACCGTCGGGTTCCATAATCCTATTCCTCGTCATATTTTCGAAACGGATGTTTGGCCCCGCATACATTTTACGACGATAAACATCTGAACCTAGTCGTATAACTTCTAACCGTGAGTATGGGAAACCTATCTATTGTGGCAAGCTCTACTATCGATTGATCACAGCATTGGTTTGAATATTGTTTATTCCCATCAGATTAAAATTCCATAAAACAGTTTAATATAGGAATATAAAATTAAGTAACTGTGTTATGAATATATATTATTAAGTAAACGTCTTATGGGGGGGGGGGTAGTTTTCCCTGTGTGTCTTTTGGGCCCTGTAAAAATGTGTTTAAATTTCATTGTGTACGCCAACGTACTTTCATGGCTCGGCAGTAAACTTGTGTTTCATTTGTGTATTGTGGATAAGAAAGGAAGAGTCGGGATGGAGAAGTTGGATTGTGAGTGAAAGATTCCCGGCTGTTTGAAACAAGTTAATTTTATAACGTGGTTTAGGTGTCTATGTGCTCACACGTTCGGCTGGAATGCAGGCTAAACATCATTCCGATTAAACATGTGAAACTAAAGAATGTCCGTAGTATGGCGAGAGCAAACTGTACACGGGCCGGGGTTCGAATCCCACCCAATCTCCAACAAAATTGCACTGTCTCAAAAATAAAATTTGCTTCTAAAAATAGGCGCCTTGTGTGTTGTATAGTCCCAGACATGTTAAAGAGCAACGCTCGGCATGTTTCGGAGACGTAAATATAACATGCTACTGTGCCATATCTCCTATGGTTTCATACAATAGAGACCTAAAATGTGCATATAGATAGTGTCCTAAGTGCGACGTCGGAATACAGCGGTCATTCGAGCTTCCTTTTTTGGGTTTGCTTCGGTGGCCGTGTGGTATTGACGTCGGACTTTGAGTCACAAGGCGCGCTCGCCGTCACGGGCCGGGGTTCGAATCCCACCCAATCCCAAAAACATTTGCACTGTCTCAAACATTAAATTTGCTTCTAAAATAGGCGCCTTGTGTGTTGTATAGTCCCAGACATAGACACAGCTCGGCATGTTTCGGAGACGTATACCATATCTCCTATGATTGTACGTACACATCTTGTCAATTTGTTCGGTGTTATGTTTTATCTTCGCTTTAAATATGCCGTTTTTGTTTTTTGGAAATACGAAATGAGTGAACGCGTAGAGCCTCAAATTCATATAAAATGACTATTGCCATATAGTAACAGTGGGTGTCTGATATTGCATCGAAAAACAACAATATATGATTTAACTGCTGTAGTTGATAACCACCAGAAGAAACCACAACCCCTGGAGAAAAATACCAAATACCAATACAGTCAAGAGACTCACATTCTAATTATATATTAGATCATTTGGTATTTCCCGGGGGTCTGTTCCCTGCATTAAAGAAACAAACAGCTGTGTCTGGAACATCTTATTTACAACCCATGCACCATCTTGATGCGCCTATATATCTCCCTTTACGATACGTGAGATTGGGTGTATCTCCCTTCCGTGTGGATGAGCCGACTATTGACCGAAGCATCGACGTGGATATTTTAGTGTTGCTTGATGGAGCAATGTCGCGAAATTATGACGTATTTCATCAATGTTTAATAAAGAAGCGAACTTTCTACAATGTTCTTGATTTATTGCAATAATTGTTTTCTGGTTCAGGTGATACGTAATTTTGCACATCGCTGGGTTTCACACTCTCATGACATCATTGGTAATTCCCTATGCACGCTAGCTTTCTGTACATAATGGTACGTTCATATAGTCGCAAATTTGCACGCAATCTTTTGTCGGAATTTGGGTATAGAAATCTACAATATGCCAGAAACCGAATGAAAACATGCTTAGAAAAATGCATCTGTACCACAGCTAACTACAATAAAAGAAAAAACATGTAGTTCATCTAGTAGCGATGCTATCGAAATTTGCCTGTAAATAGCATGCAATTATCTCGCAAGAATAAATCGTACAGGTATTTTAAGGCAATGTGTTAGTAGCACGGTTACATGTGCATGGAGCTATCGAAATTTTACTTCTCATGTTACCTTTGGTAAAAATGGATCTTTTATATGCATGTTGCTGTTCATATTCTGGAACAATGTGGTTTTCTATGAGAAAATGCCTGCAAAAAATGCCGTGCAAACTTGTCAGTGTATGAACGTACCCTAACCCTTTGAGTGCCAGGGGCCGATCTCATCGGCCCTAAACCTACAAAATAAGTATGTTAAAGAATATAAGAATAAATTATTAAAATTGTAAAAAATTGTAAAAAAAATAATAATAATAATAATGTTAGGCCAATGCATTCTCTTATATATGCGAGGCGACCTATGGTCGACTCGCATATATAAGAGAATGCATTGGCACAGGGTATATGGGTTGATACAAAAATCCACCTGGCACGCAAAGGGTTAAACATCTAAATGTCTATATATATATATACGGAATGGATTATCCAATTCACTTGTATACATTATAGAGTATGCATTGGAAATTGTCTATTATTCATTTGGAGGGATGTTCAAGTAATAAAAGCAGACGACAGACAGACGAACATATAATACAAGTGCAGATTGATTTCTCTTAATTTGTGGGGAATGTTCAGAAATGTGCTGCTTGATGGAGCAATGTCGCGGGATAATGACGTATTTCATCAAGGTTTAATGAAAGAGCAAACTTTCACCATGTTTCTTGATTTAATACAGTAATTGTTTCCTGGTTAAGGTGATACGTAATTATGAACATAGCTGGGTTTCACACTCTCGTGCATCATGGATAATTTCGGCTTTCTGTACATAGGAGAGGAGAGTGGTTGGGCGCGAAGCGCCCGGGATGGTCGAAAAGATCGAGTGACCTTCTCCTTCACCACCCGTCAACCCTCTAAATGTTCTATATACATGTATGCTGAATGAATTACCCCATTCACTTGTTTACATTAAGGAGTATCCTTTGGAATTATCTGTTATTAATTTGGAGGGATGTTTGGGTAATAAAAGCAGACGACAGACAGACGAAAGGATAATAAAAGGGCAGATTGATTTCTATTAATTTGTGGGGAATGTTCAGATAATAAGTTCAACAAACGCCTAAATATTCGTGACTGCTGAACGTGACAGCATGTGATTCAGACTGTACAGTGGTATATAGATGTACAGTGGTACAGACCAGTCTGTGATTTACTTCGGTGCCGCTGATCGTCCGTGTGCACGATGAGACTATTTATTATCGTTGTACATCGTGTATTCAAATCACTTCTGTCGTGATTAACTTACGGCGAAATCTCATGGAAACGCCATTCAATTAAGGGCTGATTTATAACTTATTGTGAACTCGCATGCCAGGGGATTTCACATTGTATCGATTCGTGACAGTCCACGTTTGCAACACAAGTAGCCATGTTGGAATTGCAGCGATAGAGTGTATAGTCGGAAAGGGTAATATGTCGGTTCGGCGTGCTAAATCATATATCTGAAGCCTTCTATCGATCCTTATCAGACCAACGATTGGTTTCTGTCAAAATGGAATTTTGTTATCCTCAAATCATCATGAAAATTGACATGCCTTCGAGTGGGGTGACATCCAGATATAGACTAGAGATATCTGTGACGGTCCACGGAGAACAAATTGCCGCCAGACTAAATTCAGTGATGCTCTAATTAATCGACTCCTTAACCACAGCAGAATTATTGGTAACTTTTCAGGATTTAGTCGGAAATATGGCTTGTTGCCATTCATCGGAAAGCTCTCGGCGAGAGCTTTCCGATGAATGGAAACAAGCCATATTTCCGACTAAATCCTGAAAAGTTACTGTTACCCATAATTCTGCTGTGGTTAAGGAGTCGATTAATTAGAGCATTACTGTATGTACGTCCTATATCACACTATATATAATGGGCAACGCTCGGCATGTCCCAGAGACCCGTACTGTACATATAGCCGCAGCTGTGCCAAATATCTACCATATATCCCTATATTATAGTTTAAAAGCAGTAAACGTTTTAAGTTCGCTGCATATGAACAGCTGTGCTCGGCATATATATGAAACACAATCAGATCTGGTCATAGATCGATAGTTGCAATGAAACACAAACCGTAAATAGTCGTGACTGTGATTCTGACTGTACAGAGGCTTATTGTGTTTCATTGCAACTATATCTGTCATCAGATGAAGACTATATCAGTGGTAGTCGAAAGCTTGTGGATTAAAGATTTAATATGTCTCAAAAATAGCTCTCTAATATCGCCAGGGTATATATAATGTATGTGGGTTTAGTAATATGCAACACACATACGATGAGCAGTACACTCATGAAACCATCTCACCTATTTTATGCACAACAAGCTGCAACAAGCTTGATTTCTGATATGGATAGGTGTATTTTCAGAGAATGGTGCACTTATTTCTACGATATACATATAATATACTATTCTAACAGGCCGCTCGCATGCTCACTCAGCAGGGCATTACAATTTCGATGTGGCGATTTGTGGCGAATGCCCGAGAACTTTTAGTGGAATCATCTCCGCGCTGAGCAATTTGGGTCTGTTTTACCGTGTATGGATGTATATGTAGAGTACATTCTGCCTACACCCTAAATCTAGTTGGATGAACCTTGTATACAACTCATGCGAATTTGTTGTGTAATTATTATCCAACAGTTTAGTACGATGTACATAACTGATCGCGTGAACTGTCTTCTGTGGTATTACTTTCATACCACGTTGGATAAAACCGCCACGTGACCGGGTCATCCAATAGCAGCGTGTTTCCGGTGCGGGCGAGCATGCGATTTTTGGCTCCAAATATTTCAAAACTCCCGAGCGACTGGAAAATGCGACAAGACGTCGTGGATAGCTTTGCCGGTATAGTATACCTTTGTTATAATTATTGTTTGTACGATATACTGATTATGTAGGCTTTATTTATTGAGTGTATATTTATTTATATTTGCCCAATTTTGAAGTTTACAAATGTACACAACTGCTGACGGCACTAATTTGACTAAAGTAGTACACTCAACATAAAGCCTATACATAATCAGTGTATCGAACAAAGAATAATTATAACAAAGGCATACTATACCGACAAAGCTATCCACGACATATTGCCCCATTTTACTTTCCAATCAACGTTGGGTAAATCAACAATCAACAAATGTCATCCAACTCTACCCAACACCCAACGGTTCAATAAACGTAGATAGGTGCTGTGGGTAACTAACGTTGGTTGAGTGTTGTGTGAAATTTCATCCAACACGTTGTGTAATTAACAAACAACCGTTGGTAGTAAATATATATGCAACGTTGTGTAAAAGTATATCCAACAAAATTGTCATGCAACTTTTCACACAACGTAGATAGGTGCTGTGGGCATACAACGGTTGATTGACTGTTGGATAACTTTTTCTTCAACTAGATTTAGGGTGTACACACTCACAGTTACACTTATATCAGTATAATATAACAGTAATATGTATACAACTGGATATATAGAGTGTATATGCACGTTTGTAGTACTCTGTACTCGTATGAGTACAACGTCCAGATGTTCTGCATATACATGTATACTGACTAATTAATTGTTCATGTGATCGAGAACTCTTGGTGTTATATGAGTCTTCTGACATTTCATTGGCATCTTCTATCCCCTTCGATTCAGAAGAATAACACATCAGTCTGACATATAGCTATTTTTATGCTGACTGTAAAACAGGTGTGTGTCTACTGTCTACGAGTCGGATCCCAGGATTTGTGTAAACATATATTTTGTGTTTCAACTTCCGCGTGCGTTGAATGATCTATACCGCCACGTGCATTGGTTGATCTATACCACCACATGTACCCTAATTACAGCTTCGATACCGACGAAATATCTACTCAAAATTAATGTGGGCACGTGTCTCGAGTTATATGAGTTTAGGGATATCTCAATGTGTTACTCAGATCATAACATTGTCATTTCGTTCACACATCAGCGTTCATCTAGGTTAGAACCAATCCGGGGTTACTGATATCGTGTAAACACTCAGGGTTGATAAGCACCATAATGCACAACACACGTTTGCGTTGGGGAAAATAATCAGTCAAGTCTATAGAATTAATGTTATTTAGTGGAATACTTGAGGGACAATTAAATTGACAGAAAAAAAATTGTTGATAATTTTATAACCTATGAAATTTTGTCGACTCTGCTTATAGTAAAACTGTTCAGCGCCACAAAGCTAGTGGCCTTCCCAGAAATAGAATTTATGAAATATATTGGTGTCGTATCTACGGCTATCGAACCCTGAATACATGTTTGAATTCATCCGAAAAATTTATGTTTATATATCATTCAGGGGCAGCAGGAAGGCGACCAACCATGGTCATGCTGCTCATGTACAATATACTTAATATACTTGTTCATAATTTTGTTGTTATATCATTCAATCAACCAATGAACCAAGTTCGCCTGTACCTTCATTGGTCTAATGCGCCATGCACCCTGCCAAATGAGCCACTCTCCAGTTTTATTGGACAGCTTGTCAATTTTGCTGACATTACGTTATATATATTGGTTCACGAATTGGTCGTTAATACATCCGGGCCTTGTGTCGGCCGAACGGGACCACCCACAACAGGGACAACCCGTCCTATGTTCTATGCATACAACATGGTAATTACAATGTATAATGAAAATGAATTTATGACTCCAGTCATAAATTCATTTTCATTGCAATTACCACCTGATACAGACCAATGTTACTCTGTAGTAATACAAAACTATTAGTTAAAATTCCTCAGTGATAAAGGGTATGTGGCATGCCACGCCAGCCGTTGAGGCATGCCACATGTTCTTTGACAAGCTAAAATCGTAACATTGCCACAGGGTAATAACTCTATAAAGAATGTATATTTACGAAATAACGGCGATTTGTATTAGAAATAACAACACCACAATAGATCAACTGTGGTGAAATATAAGTAAAATTCTTCTCTTGGGTGGGTGGGCTTGGGGGAGGTTTGGGGTACGCTCTTTCAAAAACTTCTCCAAATATGCCCGTTATTTCGTCAAAAACACTTCTTCAAATATCTCCGTTATTTAGTTAATAAAAATAATTTCTTATTTCATAATTCGCGCTATTTCGTCATTTCGATGCATTTTTTATTCCGCAATTTCGCTGTATTTTCCTATTTCGCTTTTTCGTGGTATTTCATATTTCGATAATTCGTTATATTTGACATATTATGGGATATTGGCATGCCCCAACGGCTGGCGTGGCATGCCACATACCCTTTATCACTGAGGAATTTTAACTAATAGTTATTCAAAGAGCAAGTCTGCAAATAGGGTGTCTGTCATTTGTAGAATGAGGTCCCCAGAGGGTGCATTTAGTGACGCTATCCCGCATAGCGGGCTAGCGTCACTAAATTCGCCCTCTGTGAACCTCATTCTGCTTAGTTCCTCAGTTGAATTTGGCGATGGTCACCCATTGGGCACCTCAATTATGTATTTTACCTTCTGCAAATTAGGGGATATAGAAACTTCCCATATGAGAAAACGTAACTAAAAACAATGTTAATTTGATACTATATATACTTCCCAGAAGGTGAGGCATAAGCAGAATGAGGTCTCCAGAGGGTGAATTTGGTGATGCTAGCCCACTATGCGGGATAGCATCACTAAATTCACCCTCTGGGGACCTCATTCTGCAAATGACAGACACGCTATTTGCAGACTTGTCAAAGAGCACGCGAGTGTTTTTGCACTAATCCATGGCTATACTAACGGTCGAACTACGGTATCTTTCTTTCGCCACATTACACGAAACACTCTTTATTGTTCTACATATTAGGAAACAGTAACACGGGCCTCTCTTACTTCAACCGCATTTGTCTTCCTCGTTGCTAATCACGGTTCGAGGTCGATGCCAATCAATTCAAAACAATGTGAATCAATAAACAACTAGAGCGCCGTGTTGCTTTCTTTTCCTATCGAAATACAATCTCCGTCGTTATAAGGTCGTACTCAGTTTTTGTCCTGTGCTTTTGTGGTCATCGACCCGTAATTCGACCGGCCATTCGTAAAGTACGTGACATTCTACACGAATATGTCTCATTAACCCTTCAAAGATGGAGCTTCCTGAAATTTTGCAAACAAAAAAGGCCTGTCCAATGCATTTTATTATATATGCGAGTCTCCCATAGGGAGCCTGCTGTATGGCGTTACGAGCTGACTCCCCTTCCGGTTTAGGTTCTATTTCCAGGGGATAATTGTGTTGGAGCTTCAGTTCGCTCAGTTATGTTTTACTGACGATCGAACTGCAATGGCTTTATTGTGCATCATATCAGGGTACCGAATATTACCATATTAGGTCATAATTACAGAAAACTCTCTTTCTTATTCACAACATCAGGGTACCGTAACACAAAACGGTTTTTATCTTTGCCATATTTCGTAATAACGAAAAAAAAAACGCTCTTTACTGTTCAACCGCATTTGTTTTAGCTGGTTACTAATCAGCTCAAGATCGGCACCAAACATGTCAAAACAATGTATAGACCCCCGTATTGTGTTATCAGTGAGTCCGTCCGTTCGTCTGTCGGTCCGTTAACATTTCTGGTTTCCGACCGATAACCAATTTATTTGCCGATAATAACTAAATTACGGCCATTTTTTAACTTATAGAACTTGCCTGAATTCATAACATTTAGTTTTCCGGCCGGAAACTCTTTATTTGGATTATATGATCAGAACAAAAGTTGGTATGTGTGTTTATCAGCCAAAATACAGGCAATTATATTTTACTTGAGTTACGGCAGTTTTTCGACTTAGAATTTGCCCGATTTCCTTTCGATTCTGGTTTTCGACCGATAACCCCGGCTTGGATTATTTTATTAGAACCAAATCTATGTGTGTTTCTCGGCCAAAAATACAGGCAAAGTTCAAATATGGGTTTCGTCCAATTTTTTATACATGAGAAAAGTATCGCTCTTTTTTATCTTTTTCTGATATAATAACAGTTTATAAGTAAAATATGGACGTATTTAGCCATGCCCCAGTCACACTCGTGTTCTCCATTGTAGATAACTAGAGAGGTTGATGTCACATGCACTTCGAACTCCCCATCTTAATTTGTATAATATCCGATATGGTGTATATATAGAGGATATGAAATGAGTGTTTCTCTCATATGATATTTATGAAACGAGTCTAAACACGAATTACATATTCTATTTATCATATGACACCTATAAATTGATTATGATGTCCAAAACGCACACAAATAACTAAATAGCTATATTGTATCTCACGTGACTGTGTTATTGAAATCAAGCTTTCCGATTGGTTGGCTACTCGACTCTATTAGTCGTAGATGTATACTACGCCTTCAAGTCTCTCCCATCGTGCACTATGCATATGTAGTTTTGACTACTAAAAATAGTAACGAACACTACATCAAACTTTGTTCTGAAACTACTTGTTATTTCGCCGCTGATCCAAATTAAAGCTTCAGTAAGGCGAACATCAATTGTCTGAACTTAGTAAAAGTTGAAAATAGTAGTTTCCTACTGCTAAATCAAAATATTTGTTCGATACAATATAATAATTAGAGCATGACTTGTCGTGAAATACGCCGATATAGTGCATTGTGCGGTTGTGTAGTTCACTCCGCTTCGCGTCGTGAACTACACAACCTCACTATGCACTATATCGGCGTATTTCACTCCAAGCCATGCTCTATTTATTAAATATGACATCGGCAGCAAAAGGTTAATGTGACGTCACTTCATTGCACCGGAAGCCCAATTACACCTGGTGAACTAGCAGAAATAATATGCACGCGAAGATATAGTGCGCTATTCTGTTCTCAGTTTGTGATATTATATCGTATGTTTATTAGATAAATACGAATTACATATGCTATTTATCGTACAACAATATCCAAAACTATATATTTCAAGATTATAATTGCGAGAATTTCGGCATCGCGTTGATTGACGCGCACGAATTTGACCTGCATTTAGTTAGAGATGCGGCTCGGCCCAGGCTGCCATTCAGCCAATCAGAATACACTTTTTGACAATAAACCAATCAAATTATCGGAAGGTGATATGAACTAGTAGTTCATATGAAATTGATTTATGACATACTTTCCAACGTAAATAATGATTGAGTCATATGATAAATTTATATATATCATTGGAGAGATGAAGCACTATATCTAAATTATTAACAATTATTGTATATATGCGAGGCCCCTATGGAACAGGATTAATGCTGCACCAGCGCAGCTCCCGTTATGAAACGGTTGATAGGCCTGTCCGCCATTTAAAGTCCGTATAACATTATTTCAATCCTTTCCCGTCTGATCAATACCCCTCCCTCACTTATTGGGGAAGGGGCATGTCGCCAAAGAGTAGAAGACTTCATATAAGCCCTCGGGCTTGTTGTCTGGTCCTCATTTCCATACATTATCTCTTCTATTTTGCATATATGTATCACCTGTATATTATATTTTCTGTTTGGATTTGGAAATAAAAATATGTTTACACTAAAGTCCGTATATAAAAAGTATTTAACATATTTACCGACCAAATTTTATCATCGAAACCAGACGGAAAGCGAGCATTACTGGCTCCAAGTCGCCATTAAAGATGGTCCGTGGATTTCTTTCTATAGTACCAGTTTCTGGACCCAAAGTGGCAGACGTAGACAGGAAGACACTTGATCGTGTTGAAGTGCATGATCTTTTGTGCAACGATTTTCTCGGCAACGACGTGAGTCACGTGACACGTTGTGATAATGCATAGACTGAAAGATATGGATGAGATATAATTATAATCACGTGACTCACGTGCAACATCCACGCGCGCCCACGCTGCGAAGTGCTGACTAATGAACTACGTCCTACTTAATTACGGAAATACCAGGAAGCTCAATTCATGTTTTATCAAGTGTGGAAAACTGTGGTTATCTAAAAGCACACAGCGGTGACATTAAAAGTTGCTGGATATATTCAACAACTGTGTCGTTAGCGATTCATATAATGGATTAACAATCAATTATTATATAGGTCACCTCTCCTCAACACGTGCCCAATCAATTGCAGCGCATTCATTTCAAGTCGATCCAAATAGTATCCCAGTGCTGCTTCCTTTGACTGACATCTGTTATAGCATTATAAGTGACACTGGTTTACATTATATATCTCATAACAATAGTGACCTTCTTTTACAGTATCTCATGACAATGGTGACCTCCATTTACAGTACTGCTGGTGCCATAGGAATTTTCAGTTCGTGATGTAATCTCATTGTATACCTATAATAACGTACATTGATCTTTCCGAGATAACATTGTAGTCTGGCTTGCATATAGACGGCATACTATAGTCTTTGAAGATACATGCATCCCTTTATCGAGTTAATCATGCACACTTATAGATTTTGCATTACTATACAAAAATAAAAACAAAACAAACGAAAAGAAAACAAAAATAGAAACATCTGATGTTACATCGATTTAACTAAAAAGTGTTAATTTTAAAAGACCGGCTTTCAATAAATAATGTTGCAAAAAAAAAGAAATAATTTATGTCCAGGTAACGTTCGTATAGAACAAATTCTAGTTCCGATTCGACACCAAATTCACGAAAGTGCATTAGGACCATCTGAAACACTACCGCACCCCCAAATATACATATACACAGTTCGTTATAACGAATTTTAACAACTCGCTATATTTCAACTTCAATTTTGGGCTCCAAAATGTACCTAATAATATTTGCTTTTGAATTTTAGGTTGATTTAGGTCGATAAATATCCGAACTACCTTTCTGCGAGAATAATATGTCAGAGAAAGACGCATTAAAATTATAACTTCAAACACAATGTATATTGGACCATAGGCCTCTGGAAAAAAAATATTAAAATACCAATATAGACTATACACTGGTATAGTCTATATTGGTATTTTTGTAATTTTCCACAGGGGCCTGTGTATTGGATCGTATACAAACGGTGCCATTTTCATTCATCGGAATTCTGGAATGAATAGGAAACGTAGGTATGTTTTGAGATACCTCTTGCCAAATTGTACATACTTAATTTTGATCAAATTATACATCTTTAAAGGTACTCAATCCGATCAGACGCTCCTAAATTACTATATCTTTGGCCTCGGGGGTAAAAAATATTTAATTCGAGTCGAGGAACCCACCCATCAAAGCTCAGAGTGATCAGATATCGACTTTTGAAGTTTGTTATTTCTCGAGATGTGTAATAATATGTGGCCCAAAAACACGTGGTCACACGGAGGGTCTCGGACAAAATTGCGGATGCAGATGGGTAACACTAAAATCAAAATCAAGTGGTAATACGGTCAAATTTCGTGATACTTTAGTGATAATACGGCCATATTTTGTTGAACAAAATGTTGATAAATAACAAGTTTTATGAAATTTTATACCATAGTTGACATAGAGGAGCGGTCTTGACCAGAATTTTTTTTTTATAATTTTTTCTTTTACACACGGAAAAATTATATATCATATGAAAGTAGAAGATGTAGGCTTCATGTTCCGCCCTGCTGTAAAATGTGAAAGTGGTGCCGTTGCCATGGAAACAGAATGTAAACAATGTAGACACAGTTTGATATTAAACCATTTCCGCAAATGGTAAAAACTAATTTAAGTCCATTCTAGGACAAGGAACAGACGTTGAAGATCATTTATTGATGATTTGTCCACTATAACTATGTTCCAACGATTCCAGTATTAAATAGGATGCACATATAGGTTATACGGGTCTTTATTGCCATTTTGGGGTGAAAAATGGTGATTTTTGCAAAAAATGCGATAATTTTGGAATTGGAACATTTATTGAATACTACAGTGGTTACAGTAATAATTTATGCATTATTATGATGGCATCATACGTGTACTTAAAATTAATTTGGATAAAACTGCCGAAAAGGCCCAATACCAAGAGAAATACCTGTTACCATGGAAACGATATTTAAAAATACAAAAAATGCCGTTATTGGAAAGAAATGAAGACCTATAACCCTTGCGACACAATATAACTTTTTGAAATTTGTTTTTTATGACATGCACTTTTAATCCGGACTTCTGTCTTGGGTAATTGATGCGGTTTATTCAGCTGTTGTCATGGAAACGGACCAAATTTCGCCAAATAATGATGTTTTTTTCCCATAGAGCTGACATTTAAAGCATGTAATTTTATGAAGCAATAGGGGATAAGAGCACCCCTAAGACGACTTTCCTGCAGGTTTGCCAGACAAATTTACCATTATGTGAACGCACCCTAACATGGTACTCATCAGACTCAGAGTCCACGTGTTTTGATCATTTTATTCCCAATTTCTCAGCTGTTTCTGTGGATCTAGACGAAAATTGTCTAAATAGTGATGTGTTTTGCACAATTTTTTTTATTATTGGAAATTGTGTGAAAAATTACGGGTATGTTTAAAAACCAACACCACGTATCTGGAAAATGCCATGATAGGATTTTTTAAGTTTTCGCTGTCTGGGAATTATGAAACTGATTTGAAAGCAAATAGTTGATGATTATAAGCTACATCCCTAAATAGTAATTACCTGTACTTACTCAGAATAACGGCATAACAAGTTCCTGGAATATATCACATCCGAACCCCTTTGGGTCAAATTTAGACCTGCATGATTAAAATGGGTCATGTAGTGTGATAGTAGTGAGGATTGCTATGCAAATGCGGTGATATGGTACGCCATAGCTACCTTATGTCAAGCTGAGGCAATATATCCGGTTAATATATCAATATATGTGGTTAGTTAGTCAATAGATGCAGCCTCTTTGCAATTATATTTGGCTACTTTGTCAATATTGGAGGTTAGTTAGTCAATATATGCAGATAATTTGTCAATATATGTGGTTAGTTAAGTCAATATATGCAGCTACTTTGCAAATATATGCAGCTATGTTTCCAATATATGTAGTTAGATGGTCAATACTTTGGCCATTAATTTGGTTAGTTAGTCAATATATGTAGCAAATTAGTCAATATATGTGGTTAGTTAGTCAATATATGTGGTTAGTTAGTCATTATATGCAGTTACTTAGTCAATATATGTGGTCAGTTAGTCATTATATGCAGCTACTTAGTCAATATATGCAGTTAGTTAGTCATTATATGCAGCTACTTAGTCAATATATGCGGTTAGTTAGTCATTATATGCAGCTACTTAGTCAATAAATGTGGTTAGTTAGTCATTATGTGTAGATAATTAGTCAATATATGTGGCTAGTTAGTCATTATATGCAGTTTCTTTGTCAATAAATGTGGTCAGTTAGTCAATATATACATCTACTTTGTCAAAATGTGCAATTGCATTGACAATATATGAAGCTAATTTATCAATATATATGGTTAGTTGGTCATTATATGCAGCTACTTAGTCAATATGTGTGGTTAGTTAGTCATTATGTGTAGATACTTAGTCAATAAATGCGGTTAGTTAGTCAATATATGCATCTACTTTGTCTAAGTAGCTGCAAATAATGACAAACTGACCACATATATTGACAGAGTAGCTGCATATAATGACTATCTAACCGCATATATTGACTAAGTAGCTAAATATAATGACTAACTGATCACATATATTGACTAAGTAGCTGCATATAATGACTAACTAACTGCTTATATTGACTAAGTAACTGCATATAATGACTAACTAACTGCTTATATTGACTGAGTAACTGCATATAATGACTAACTAACCACACATGTTGACTAAGTATCTACATATAATGACTAACTAACTGCTTATATTGACTAAGTAGCTGCATATAGTGACTAACTATCCGCATATATTGACTAATTAGCTGCATATAATGACTAACTGACCACATATATTGACTAAGTAGTTTCATATAATGACTAACTAACCGCATATATTGACCAAGTAGCTGCATATAATGACTAACTGACCAAATATTGACTAATTATTTGCATATAATGACTACCTGACCGCATATATTGACTAAGTAGATGAATATAATGACTAACTGGCCACAAATATTGATTAAGTAGCTGCATATAATTACTAACTGATCGCATATATTGACTAATTAGCTGCATATAATGACTAACTGACCATATATATTGACTAAGTAGCTGCATATAATGACTAACTAACCGCATATATTGACTAAGCCGTTGAATATAATGACTAACTGACCACGAATATTGACTAAGTAGATGCATATAATGACTAACTGACCACAAATATTGACTAAGTAGTTGCATATAATGACTAACTAACCGCATATATTGACTAAGTAGCTGCATATAATGACTAACTGATCGCATATATTGACTATGTAGCTACATATAATGTCTAACTGACCACATATATTGACTAAGGAGCTGCATATAATGACTAACTAATATCGTTTCCATGGTAACAGGTATTTCTCTTGGTATTGGGCCTTTTCGGCAGTTTTATCCAAATTAATTTTAAGTACATGTATGATGCCATCATAATAATGCATAAATTATTACTGTAACCAATGTAGTATTCAATAAATGTTCCAATTCCAAAATTATCGCATTTTTGGCAAAAATCACCATTTTTCACCCCAAAATGGCAATAAAAACCCGTATATACCTATATGTGCATCCTATTTAATACTGGAATCGTTGGAACATAGTTATAGTGGACAAATCACCAATAAATGATCTTCAACGTCTGTTCCTGTCCTAGAATGGGCTTAAATTAGTTTTTACCATCTGCGGAAATGGTTTAATATCAAACTGTGTCTACATTGTTTACATTCTGTTTCCATGGCAACGGCACCACTTTCACATTTTACAGCAGGGCGGAACATGAAGCCTACATCTTCTACTTTCATATGATGTATAATTTTTCCGTGTGTAAAGAAAAAAATTAAACTCGAAAAATAAGCCCCGTTGCGGCCAAGACCGCTCATCTAACAGTGGTTAGCATTATTTTGTTGCAATAAATCGATTCTGATAACTAAAGCGTATTTTGAAGAAATGTTGTTGTTGTTGTTGTTGTTGTATCATGATGGTATGGGGCCGTCTGATCTGATTGAGTACTTTTAATTTTGGTGTTCGTGCGAGCCACATCTGTTTAATCAGAATTTAAACTGGAGACGGCACATCGGACTTAAGGGTCAGACGCACGTTTTGCCAAAATGTTCTGGTATTTCAAAATGTATTTTCTCTAAATCTATCAGGAATATCTTTGTGAAATTTTGTACAAGAGATTATTGTGGTACCATACATAAGATCCATTTGACATTTGGTTATTATAATCTCATTTACTTTACTTTTATGGCATGAAAAATCTTTAAAATTTCACTGTGTTCAGGTACCGAGAACTACTGTAAAATAGATTTTTTTCGAAAGTGCATTTCATATATGCATGATATCATATCTGAAGATCATGAGAGGACACTTAATTTTTCTTGATTCATGAAATTAAATGATTATTTTCATTCAGAAAGACAACTACCATAAATAATGTTTTATTATTGAGAATTTTCATGCCATGCTTGTTGGTCATTGAAAAATTGGGCTCAGTTGAGTTCTGGGTCATGGGTTCATAACCAAGTTAAATCTGACCACCATATCTCTTAACACTGTGGCCTAATTTCTGTTGATTGCTCCCTGCTTGAGTGGACAGCACCACATTTGAACATTTGTTTTCATTGGGCTGGCATATTTGTGACTGCTTTATTCTTCATTATAATACTTGGGGTATGATGCTATAATATGCAATTAAAAGCTAACTCAACATTATGATACAAATGAAGCCTCCTCTCATGGAGTCAAGACAATAAGCTATTTGATGGTTGACATGTTGTTTGAAATTATAAATTTTTCTGGCAGTTCTCGGTACCTAAAGGAACAGAAACGAAACCAATATTTTCAACCTCTCAAATGTATTAAAATCCATTATTGTTATTGTCTCTTTATAATTGCTCTGATTCTATATATAATGAAAATTATCATATGTAAAATTCAAGATTTTTCACCAGATAGATCCAGAGAAATTCTTTGTTGAAAATCACTTGCCATTTCTGGCTGGATTTACTGTGATTTATGCAAAACGTGCGTCTCCCCCTTAAGGATATATCTTGTCTGAAACAAGATGCTAACTATAAACCTGGGGCCTGTTTTCATGAAGCAATGTCATAAGATTATCTTAAGATGGACTTAATCTAAGATCTTTAGGTGGATCTTATGATGTAACTTTTCCGTTTCAAGAACGCGTTTCACAAAACATGATTAAGTCCTACTTAATTAGTAATTTAAGTTCGCGCGCTTTTAGACTGGCTCTCGACAATTTATTACAGCTATGCACAGAAAATGTTGGTTCTGTGTGTGTTATATGCCTAGGTACAGTGTCTGGTGACAGATACTAGAGCGTGTCTAAGAATAATTATGATATTTTAATGCAAGGGCGATAATCAGTATAATGACTGGTGCATACTTAACTGCACGAGCGCGCTTTTTAACTGTGCTTTCGCGTCAGACCCCATCCACACATAGCTGCATGCTTCCAATGTCTATTCTATACAAACCTATCGAGCTCAAATATATTATTTCAGTTATTAAAGGGACTTATACATCCTAACTCAGAATGTGAACCTTCACCCATATAACATGCCATTAAAGCGACGCGAGACATATGTTCGCTCCTTTCAATGCTGATATTAGGTTCTAATACATTATACGTCTTTGAAGCATCTATAATACCAGGAAACCGAATATGTCGCCAACACGGCATACACATACAATACACCACAATGGAAGCACTGAGCTAAACGCTCTTTATTGATTGCCAACATTCATGGAATACTAACACAAAACGCTCTTTATTTATATTGCTATAATGTGAATAGGACTTCATATCGTGCTCCAAATAGACTTATTTCCAATCTGAGACATACTTGTAGAAGCCATATATAAATGATGTTAGTGCCATTTGCTCTGGTTCTGTTGACAAATGTGCTAAACGCCTGTTATAATTAACACACTGCGTATGAACTTCGAAAGTATGTTACGTTAAACGACATTCTGCATATATGTTTTAATAAAAACCAAATCAACGACTTCTAATAAAGAGCGTTTATAATTAACAACACGTGAACAGACGGCCGGTTCACAGGCCCCTGGGGAAAATTACTAAATACCAATATAGATTTGAGTAATTCCCCCAGGGGTCTGTGGGCCAGTTCACAGTGATATTATATGTTATTTCGCGGATCCCGGTGTGCCCGCGCGGCCCGTATACTATATACATGCGATATATCTTTTTATTTCATAGTTAATAGATTATGATAATATACATAATAATAATAAAATAACACATATTATGTATTATTATCTTGTTGGTATATATACGGGGTACATATACAATACATTTTTACAATCAAATTATAACATAATAATATAGAAAGGCAAGTAAATAATAATAATAATAATAACTAGAGGGTTAAAATTCTGGCCTGCAGAATTTTGATACTTCCATATAAATTCCCCATCCCCGATCACCATCCATAATTCAATCCTCCACCCACCGCTATTCAATCCTTACCCATAAACCGCTTCATAACCCTGATATTTCAATAAGAACAACCTTAGTCATAGCCGATCCATAATCACAACCCTTTCCATAGACATATCTACAGAACTTAACTCCAACCCAATAAAATACCCTGAACATATTCATTACCCTCCTGCAAACCATATCCATAGTTATACATTGACCTTACCATAACCCTTTCGATAAGCCTAGTCATACGTATACACGTACCCAAAACCAAATCCTTTGTAAAACTGACACCGTCACAATTTTGACATTCACAATATCCACAACTGTAACCCAATTTATAAACCACATCATGTCCATAACATTAACATTAAACATAACCCTGATCTACACATATATATAATCCTATACTTAATGTATTATATAGTCATCAGGGTATACAATATTAAATATGAGTCGAAGAATTCTGACCGGAAATTATTCTATTGATTAATATTTATTTCATTTCGAATATCTACTGGTCTAAAAATGTGTGGTTGTTCAGCTAACGAACAATAGTGGTTACTGTTACCAGTGACCAGGTCTGTTCTAAAAATAAATCAATAACTTGTCCCAATTAAACATCTCATTTAATAATGAAATATTTGAAATAAATTCAATATGAGCTGATAGAAGTCTTTCCGGACAAGGGTCTTTAATTCATATTTATCATTTTGTATCCACAAAACTATTTCAAACTTGTTATTTAAAGAGTTAGTCATATTGTTAACCCTTCACATTAAATTTTATAACTGTATACTGTCATCCGGGAGTATTTTTCTACATGATAAGTGAATGCATGTAGTATCTATCGGGCACTTAATCTTGATTAACTCATTGGGCATTCATTTGAAAAGTTAAACAAATTCACCGAATTTCCACGTGGATAGTACCGACCACATCCAATTTGTTTTATCTCAATGTCTCCATTTTGTTCTTTGCGAGTTTAACTTGAAGTTGCCAAAAGCCTCGACCAACCGATGCGTGTTCTCCGTTAGACGGATGGCTTTTATACCACAGTCAAACTTTCAGGATGTATCTATTGTATACTGATGCAGATGCTCATACATTTCACTCACTCCTTCGTTATCCTGCCTGAATTTCGACTTTTGCCATATATCGATGTAGGCTGTGTTCCTATGCATGTAGTATGTATTACGCTATATATCGTCGCCACGAGTGAATCATTTGCTCTAAAACTTAAGAAATCGCACCAGTGTTGGGCGTTGGTATCCCTTATCACAACCACACGTCAACAAAATTTTATCTCCATATTTGATTTTTCCAAGTATTTTTAGACTTTTGGTTTTTGTTGGAATTTGCCAATATGTACCCACCTGAACACGAGCTGTCCGTTAGTCAGGTTGCTCTGTGAGTAGAGGGGTCAAACTTTGGGATATTAACAAAAATATATCGATGTACCTGCTCCTGCATTACCTCGCTCCTTCATTAACCCTTTCGGATTTGGCGAGAAAAATAGCTTAGTGATACAGCACTTAAATATACGTGTTAACATTATAAAGCCTCGCCACGGGTAAACCTTCTACCGTAGGGCAAATTAAGCAGATATCGATAAGTTGCGTTTGGATACTATCTATCATATCCACTATTCAAAAAAATTTTATATCGTTGTTTGATTTTTAGACAATTTCCCCCCCTTTGATTTTCGTTGGAAATTGCAAAAAGTCTGAACTCACCGGAAGCTAGCACGCTGTTTGATAGTTTACTGTTACAGTAGAGCTGTCAAACTTTGGGGGGGCTACCTACGGGATAATGCAGTACCTGCTCCTACATTAAACTTGCTCATCAATTAGCCCGTTGGATTTGGCGCCAAAAATAAGTCATTTTTATTGTCGATGTCGTAGATCGGTAACGGTTTGGAAAAATCTGCCGTTTACATCCGCCACCCGTCAGCCTGGTCTCACCGCCCTCGGCCTGCTCTCACCACCCCGACCTGGTATCATTACCCAGCATGGTTTCGTCGCCTCCCCGGTTATGCTTCATCCTCTCCCATGCTCCTTCATTAGCCGAATTATTTAATATTCGATGGTCTGTAACTTGGACATTTCTCAACCGATTTACAAAATTCTTTCAGGAGGATCATTAGTACGTCCTATAGATACACGACAGTAAAAATAGTTGAAATCATCGCAAAAACAAATTTGCGAAAATTTTGCCCCCACCCAAACCCCAAAAATATAAGTCCGTCCCTGTTCAAAACCGTTTTTTCGTATCAAGTTTCTAATGATTAACTGCATAGAAGCTCTCAAATCTGGATATCTTGCATGCCATATCTAGACACAGGATATGAAATAAATCGAGTTTTGCTAACCATGGGCGACAACTCTGTGGCGAAAGCGCGGACATAAATTGTAATGCATTCACCCAATATGGCATACTGAGTTGTACATATGGTCCAAATTTGTAGTCTCTGCTGCTCATATTTTTCGAGATACAGCAACCCCATTTGTTCACAAAAGGGGAGATAACTCTGAAAATCAAGCGCGGACAATATTCTATATAGTCTATTCAGTTAGAATTAGTATATGTGTATATACGTACGAAATTCCAGATCTCTATATATTGTACTTCCAGAGATAAATGAGTTACAAAATTGCTAAGAATAATAATAATGGAAAAAAATAATAAATTGAATAACAATATACTTCCATATTAAAATATGGAAGTATAATAATAGCTGACATAAGCATTTATAAAAAAAAACTGAGTATAAATCATTCACTATTATCCTCGATGTGAAAATGTTCGGACTAATTGTCTCAACATGATTATTGTCTACAGTGCGATTGGGTTATTTGAATCGCAAATGATGTTCAACTCTATGTAAATATATTCTTTTTGTAACAGCAATTAGAAATGTATATATAGTCCGGTCTTGGCGGTTTACAGTTAGTAGCGGACACCTCGCCAATCTTGCAACCACTGGCCACGTCACTGCTATAGCTTACCAGTTGGTTATTAATTACTACCATTTCTGAAACACCCCTCCGTGCTAGCAAGGTGTTATTCAGTTAAATGTGTTTATAATAATATATACATGAACTAGATCCCATCCACATTTCGGACCAACTGCGGATCACAACGTAGGTCTTAACTTTAAGATTATCTTATGACACCTCACACCAATCTTAAAGTTAAGACCAAAGTTAAGACCATCGTAGGTTAAGACTTTGTTCGTGAAACGCACTTATGACTGAAGTTTGAACTTATGACCATCTTAAGTCCCAACTATGTCATAAGTTGCCTTCATGAAACAGGGCCCTGGCTCACTATACCAAGCTAAGTCCATTCCGGTGCAAAATCAATGTCACAATTTCTTAGTGTACATCTGAATTGAGAGGGTATTTAAATACTGTATTTGAAGAATACATGTCCGTAATCATGTATTTGTCGACCCGCTATATAGTAATCGATTATTAAAGACTTAAGTACGAAATGACACGCACAGAGAATGCATGGGTTGATTTAGTGGGTCGTGTCACGAACATCCGCAATCAATTCATTTCCTGATTAGTAGGGTTATTATATATCTCATTCATTTAGCCGATTCCATCATGCTGATATGAGTATGTCGCTACACGGCGAATCCGTTCGTATATATCCGAATATAACGCGAAACGGTGTTGTGCACCTCAAATAAAAGTTTGATGCAACATGATCATCTGGAACCTCAGCCGCACGCTATTTAGTTAAATAGAAGCACAAGGAGGGGTAGATCATGTCACGAATCTCTACTATGGAGATCCTGTTGCACCAGTTCAAACCACGATATATGCATGGGGAATTAAATAATAGACAAAATATAATACGGGTAATATATATTTCTTATAGTTAGTATATATGTTCATTAGTCATGCATATCTCACAGCAGATGAAGGTCCAGCTCGTGATCGCATGATAAGTGCGACCTATTTGTGAGTCAATTTCGTGATAAACATTTATTACCGCAGGGGAAATTGTATGATCATAAGCGATTCAAAGCGAAATCGGCTCACACAATTAGCGTTTAGGAGTTTAGAGCATGTAATATCTATAGTTCGACCTTCATATAATGTAAAATGTAAAATGTAAAATACAGTATTGAGGAACATGTATATTAAGGTTTAATATGGACTCGTTATGGACTCGTTTTCATGTTATGTCTGTACGTGCGCACAAAGTCACATTTTGGTTGGTAAGTAAGTGCCACATATTTTTAAAATCTGCTTCCAGTATAGTGTTATATATTACATGCGATATGTTTGCTGGTTGTTTTCTGTGAATTTTGTGACATTTTTTATACTTTTCTACCAGTTTTAAAATTTGATAAACATATCCCTGAAGGCCATATTGGACTGCTTTGGTTACGCCTTAACCATGACAGATATCACCTGTGTTATTTTTTGATGCTATACAGTTCCCCGTCAGATCTTCAAAAGTTCCCAGGTATTCTGTAGATATTGCAGTGCAGGAACCTTTCGGTTATAGACGCACTGGTCTAGGTGCTAACACGGCCGAGTACGGTAACTTTATAACCCCGTGGTGACTCCATGCAGTAGCGATTTTTAACGTGCACACACCGAGGCGTGTATACACGGGTCAGCCTATAATGTCCGCGCCCGGTCGGACAGCGTACTGCACACACAACAACATATATACCTGGACAAATACTGTAATGGGGGGGAGTCGGAATTTTGCATTCGGATCTTTATTCAGTGATCTCGAATGAGACTTTTCAGCCTGACAAACCTTGACAAACCCTGACAAACCTTGGTATCTTCCGAGTTATGATATTTGTCAGAATACCCTGACCAGGTTGCTACCGACTTCCCTATTTAATTGCTGCATAGAATATGATCTCCAAGAAGGGCATAGTCGTGGTATAGATTCGTGCATGGCATGATCTCAAGGAGCGGACCCACAAAACCCAACTTTTTGCACTCAAATGTCGGAAACCTTAAAATATACACACACCTTTTTGGAATCTTTGTGGCACGATCAGACGTATCATGACCATACGAGTACACACAAAACGTGCCAACAATAACAACGGGATATGTTATTATTTTCTGTTTGCACGGCGTTCATTGGAGTATAGATTGAAAACTTTAATTCAAATAAGCGAACTGCTTAATGCAAGCTTGTGCTGAGTCCAGACACAATCGAACACGATGACATTCTTTCTGAAACTATCATAATTCGGCAACAAGGCGTCGCGGGTTGGCAAGGACGACGACACCACAACGTCAATAAAACACACTCAAACTACATTATTTGTATGTGTAACACTATAAACAAGAAAACCATAGTCAGAAATTGTAACGCGCTCAAGATCATATATTATATACCCATGATTGTAATTATAGAATATAAAACATATTGGTTTCGCGAATGACCAACTCAGAATTCCATTAAAATAATAATAACAGCCAGCACCTAATTAACGAACCGGCGACCGACTCGGCCGTCTCCGACCACAACCATCAGTGGGCTGCAGAACGAAAAATATCTATAAAGATGAAATATAAGACTTACAAATTATATTTTTCATTTCTTTTATTTGTAATTGACATAACTTATCACAAACCAAAAATAAACATTATTGACATAACGTTAATTAACGACAATAAACGAAATTGAAATTCCCAACTACACCTTTTACCGGACTCGACCTCCGACTCGCAGTTCGACTTTTAATCATCCCAAAATTTCCCATTCTATAAATAAAACACCCATGTTGATGTCAGCACCCACATCTATCTAGAATCTCTAGGACAGTATACACGCGGCGCGCGCGTAATAAGACGAATGGAGCAATCGATGCCGCAGGCCGAGATCGTTCCATTTGCTGAAATAATGCACAGTTTGAAGCTATTATGCCAACTTTTAAAACACAGCTCCTTTGCTCTACCTCGACTTTCTATTTCTCCGAATGGGAATTTTATACTATGCTTTATACCACAAGTCGACAATCGTTATCTCGAATGGTCATGTCTCCCAATGTATGCATAACGAACTCCACGGGGACCTCTATTCGAGAAATAGTTCACTTCTAACACCCGCTCACAATAACAAACATCTGCATAGTGCTTACTCCATGTAATACAATTCCTTGTCAGAAAATTGTATCTATATATCACATTTAAATATAACACGTCATCATGATATAGTTACTATTTTCCCCCAGAAAAAACGTTCGTAAAGTCTCCTTTATCGATATTTGTTGGAACTTTTCATCTGTATCAATGAAATTTCTCCTTGTATATTAAAAAACGCCCTCGACCATCTTGTTTACGAATGTCCAGTAGCTCGCCCATTAACCATGACAAATAAAACATGGTCAAGTCCTAAGCGTCACCTCTGGTCAGAATGGATTAACCGGAAATTGGGCCAAACCAACTGAGTTGTACCTATGCATGTGGTCGGCCCTACCCACCCGTTCATTTGCTACACATCATGGGGTGACATCTTAACTCATTCACAGCTCAATTGGCACTGCCGCATTACTATTTCGAAACCAACCGTTGACTGGACACGACGTATCGACAATGAGCTCCAGCGATAGCCTTAAATGGGTACTGTACACCATGGGACCATCTCCTTTTATATTCAACATAACATAGGCAACTAATGAATGAATTTGAGCCTTGGGTTAGTTCAAAATACTCTCATGTTCTCTATGAATGATGCAAACAATATGGTAATTCTAATGAAAATGAATTTATGACTCCAGCCATTTATTCATTTTCATTATAATTACCATGTTTTGTTTGTTTCGTTAATAGAGCACATCAGTGTATTTTGCACTAATTCGCGGCTCAAATTCACTCATTTGTTGCATACATTATGTTGAGTATAAAAGGAGATTGTCCCATAAATAGCCGGATTTAGTGTACTGTACACCTTTAACCAATACCCTCGGAGTGTTGCCCTTACATCCGGCAATTGTATTAAATTAGTTATGCGGCCACAAGTTTCGGAATTGACGGAGAATTTTAAATTGAATGACTTGATTAGTGCGCACCTAATCGGAGATTTGGCGAATTTTATCTTGATGCCATGGAAGTGTCAAAAATATTGACACAGACAAGAAACATCGAAGTAGGGTCTACGTTATTAACCCTTTCTGTACTAAAACATCAATGAAGAGTATAGTTATCCCATTGGAAATGTTCAGATAATAAGTTCAACAAACCTTTTGTTGAACATATTATCTAAACATTTCCCTCAATAAATAGGACTCCTTCTGCACTTTTATGTATCTGTCGTCTGCTTTTCTAACCTTAAAGTGATGTGAAACACTCCGGTAGAATTGGAGAATACTCTTGATCAAGGTAGTTATTTTTACGAAAATTAATCCAAATTGACAACACGTATTGTCATTCTTATATATATAAATTAAATGCAATGACTCTCGATGGAAGCATAATTTGCGTTAGATTATCGCCGATAGTTGCGTCCCGAATCAGGATGTAAATATTTACGATTGAGTGTACTTCATACGATGTTTTCAATAGAGTTGTATTGTCGATTTCTTAGAAATGTTCGCCGATGTTATTAGAATGCTACATTCCCCAGGTTGGCATAGCGCCTGGGTACTAACTTATAACTTATATTATGCCTTTAACAACCCTCCATATCAATAATAAACCATTCCTATGCACGTTTTAACTGACTGGGATAATCCATTTGGTATAGAAAGGGTTAACATAAGTTATGAATATTGCGGTCAATAGAGATGCATTTAAAACCGTTAGACCTATATATAAACTAGGAACATGTACCGAGTGACCTGATCTATGTTCCGATGATCACGAAGAAATCTAACGTCCCGATATAATCGCCGGGATGTATGGGGCCCCCGGCCAATTGTCGCGTGTTGTTCAATATTTCATGCCCCACTGCTGTTATTTACCACTCGTTGTAGTCGCGTAATTAGGCCTATGAAAGAAACCATGTTGGTTCGATACAGATTGATTAAGTGTGTGCATAGCCTGATAACGGACTTTTAATGCAGTTATCGTATTGGTTTTATTCGTGCTTGCATGCGCTTTTTGTTCAATCATCCGAGCTGTGTTTGCTATTTTAGCTCGAGGAGCAGATTTTATAAAAGGGTGCGTGCTATGCTGTAATGGTCATCTCAATGATGAGAATACATTAAATATTATTTCTTTTCTGAATCGTTGAATCATTACCAGATAACATATTTATCAAGGCCGATCGTGGGATTTAAGTAGCATATAGTTTTCGGCAAAATTTTCTCGACTGTGAATGAAAACGCCAAACAAAAAATAGATTTTTTATATATATATATTTTTTTTTTCAAGTAAAATAAAGTAATTTCAGCAGCTTTCGCACCAATGTGGCTATTATCGTGGAATGGTTTATTTACTCAGACACATGAGATGAGAATTAGATAAATAACATGGCTAAACTACATTCAAGATACAGAAAAAACAAAAATATAAGCATCACCCATCATGACCGCCACAACATCGTATACGCCAATATCAGCATCATCATTACCATCGTCGTCATCGTCCCTATTGGTAATATCATCGTCACCAGTGTCGTCATCGTCTACGACACTATAATCATAATCAACATCATAATCAACATCACCATCATCAGTATCACTGTCATGATGATGATGATCATCATCATCATCATCATCAGCACTCTATAGTCATATTGTCATAATTGTCTACACGTCATAAGCATCATAATCTTTATCATCATCAACATCACCATCATCCTTATTATCATCGTCGTCGCCATCATCTTCGTCATCATCGTCGGCAGCAGCAGCATCGTCATCGTCACCAGCATCAGTACTATATATGCATATCATCATATGTTTCTACATCGTCATCATCTATATGATCATATAGTATCATAATCACTGTCGTCGTCATCACGAGTATGTATACATGTCATATATAGCGAACTGAGAGTATTCGCTCTGCTGTGTTATCTGTCTACTATCATACCACGAATCTCTATTATTCATGGCTTCAGCCGTACGAGGGGTTAGCCAGAGTATATATTCATGGCTTCAGCCGTACGAGGGGTAGCCAGAGTATATATTCATGGCAGAATCTCATTCTGGACTTCTCGATCTACATGTATGACCCTGTACGACCTAATCGATAATCTTTTCAAATGTATGGATGAATTAGGTTCGTTTCCATCGAGGGATGCATGGAAGGCGTTTGCAAAAGGCGTTATGCATTCATATTCCTACCCTTGTCCCTCAGCGGTTGTTTCTTATCCACGGCTGAAAGTACTTTCTTTGACCCATCACAATCCGCTTAAGCAGCTAGTGGCATGCAGGTATAAAGGGCCAACACTCCGTAAAGTACATAACTATGGTATTTTCACTATACATCACTAGTTAATGCATGATCATTTTCGGCACAGCCATGCCGTGAATAAATTCTGCTCCGCTCACAGCTATGCGTCAACAAGTCAGGTCATCACTTTAGTACCATGCAGGGCCGTGTATTGTAGCATTGCGCGAATATATATATATATATATATATATTTTTAAATAAGTTTTATTTGAACAAAGACAAATACATTATGACAATAGTATATTACAGTTTATGGTTGGTAGTCAAAGCAGGTTTTTTTTTTGTCTCGTTCTTTTTTTTTTCTTTTTTTTTCGCGCGAATATGGTTTCTATTTATGGAAGAGGTTATTTCCGAGCGAAGCGGAAATTGTCGAGCCGTTGAAAATGCAGAATCTATGTGATGATCCACAACAGCAAGTTTGAACTACCACATTGATCCGTGCTTCATACTGATGTTAGAACGAGGAAATACCATTAACTTAGATTAACAAATATATATTATGCCGACAAGTCACGCTGTTTGTACATATGCACGGGGTCCGCCCTCGATGCTTGTGACGCCGACCGGAAACAGCAGGCCGCCCAGTTTGATGACCTGGTGTGAATACGCTGTTGCCACTCTCGTGTGAATTCATGTTCTCCCTAACGTCACCATCAATATTTCTGTACAAATTAATGACATAAGATCGTGTTAAAAATTACAAAATTGCATATAGACATAAATCAATTTTTAGAATAATAAATCTTGTGACATTCGTAATAGCAACAACATCAATTTTTATACATTTTCTGGAATTATAATTATTGACCTAAATCGATAAAGGGTAGACAACTGGCATGGGTTCCCTATTTGGATCCCTCTGGACGGCGGCCAATGTTGGATCGGGGTGGGTGCGTGGGAAAAGAGAGTCTTGTGCCACCCTAAAACACCCTTTATTTGAGTGAAACTGGAGCCATAAAAAGCTCGCACTGGAGCCACCGTGGTCTTGTCTTTGAATGTGCCACCTGTAGAACCTGTTCAGTTTTATCGTGTATATGTTTGCATTTTCGTGTCCCGTAGATAACAAACTTACCAGAAAACTATGGTTTGTCCATTGGAATGTCCCATTTCTGGTCTAAAAACAACTTTCTTGACGAAGGTCGGTCATATTGAAAAATCACATTTCAATTTTGAAAGAATAATTTGGATTTTTCAGGGATTTTTAATAAAATACTTTCCATTTTAAGTGCCGTCAAGCTAATTTTTTAACATTGCAGAGAGGGCAACCTAGCAATTATCGATGCGCACTGGACGATTATGAGATTTAGGACGGATTTAGCAGCAGCGGTGGCCCCCAGTGTTATTGGCATAAACTCTACGACAACGATTGCGCCAATGGTAGTCACAGTGTGCAATCCCTTCATAACAATGACGCCGTGTTCTGACTATTTGGAAAT
Organism: Siphonodentalium dalli; assembly: GCA_032622095.1. Lineage (NCBI taxonomy): Eukaryota > Metazoa > Mollusca > Scaphopoda > Gadilida > Siphonodentaliidae > Siphonodentalium > Siphonodentalium dalli. Next base: position 43,639,907 of record CP136065.1, on the reverse strand, counting down.
AAGTTAATGAAAATGACCTATTTTGGGATGATTAATTTTTATTCCTTTCGGAACTTTGTTCGTTTATTTTCTATTATACGGTTTAATCATTCACATTTCGATGAAAACTATTCAGGAACACACTATGGTGAAACGGTATACGGCTTGACCCTTTCGTGGCGGAGCCGCGCTGGTGCAAAATTAATGATCCTGTGCCTGTGCATTCTCTTATATATGCGAGTCTCCCATAGCGATCCTCGTATATATTATAATAGAATGCATCAAGATAAAAAAATGTTTGGCCAATGTATTCTCTTATATATGCGAGGTTCCCTATGGGAGACTCGCATATATAAGAGAATGCATTGACAGAGGGTTTTCACATATATCTCCCATAGGGATCCTCGCATATATAAAAGAACGCCCTGGCTTACAAGGTCAATACAAATATTCTTTGTCCAATATACTCTGCAAAATGGCAGTCTGAATGCTTGTGTTTGACTTATTGTTTGCAATGCGTGTTGTTGCACATGTGCTTTTAGACATTTGTGTTGATAAAATAACGGGAGAACCGAAGCGCATCTTTGCGCGAAATATTTCCTTAGTTCTATAGTGGCTTTTCAAACTTAAAGACATATTATGGAGTTGTTCGGGTGCGTGGAACTGATAAGTTAGTATCAAAGCGCTATGCCAACTGGAGGAATGTACCATTCTACTAACATCGTCGAAAATCTCAAGCAACTCGACCGTAACACTCAAAAGAAAACATAGTTTGAACTATATATGCTCATTTGTAAATATTTACTACTCGATTCGGAATGCATCTATCGGCGATAAACTATCAAGAAAACGATTTCGCCATCGACAGTCACTGCATTTAATTAATACATAAGAATGACAGTGTGTGTTGTCAATTTACATATAATATTTGTAAAACAACTATACTTTGAACAAGATTATTCTACATTTCCATTTGACCACCCTACCGGAGTGTTTCACATCACTTTGAGAACAAAATTACACAAAATTTGCTCGATACTGTGTGTACTTGATACGTGCAACGCGTGCTTTCTCTGTTCGCTCAGTGTATATATTAATATCAGGGAAGTCAACACAATTTGGGTAAAATGTCGCCGGCGGCAGCGGTCTTATCGAAGGGAGATAAACTCAGCGTGGGTGTTGACAAGCCATTCCGAAATAGGCTAAATTAAATCCGACACGTCAGTCCCACGCACACGGATGGTTTCCATCTTAACCATCTTCCCCATTAATATTACCACGAAGACTGATTTCAGGTTCCATCGACACAATCATAAAAAACTCAATATAGAATCCCTTTTTATGGGACATGTGCTGGAGCCGCTTCTGAATGACAGGATTCCAGACACTTTGACATGCAAAAAAAATATATAGAGTCTTTATACAAAGGTTCATGGATCAACTAATGGGCGATGTGTATTTTCGTCTAGACACCCCACATTTCTTGGCTTTGGTCAAAGATGACGTGTCGATTTTCTACAGAATTTCTTTGCTTTGCTCCATCAGATGGCTCCATGTTTTTATATTCTGAGATTCTTGCATGGGCAGAGAGACCATTCACGTCTCTTGTTAACCCTTTACCCAACAGAAGGGCCATGTGCCAATGCATTCTCTTATATATGCGAGTCGACCATAGGTCGCCTCGCATATATAAGAGAATGCATTGGCTTAACACATTACAAATTATAAAATTGTTAAAAAATATAAGAAAAAATGGTATAAAGTGTTAAAAAAATATTTTGTTTAGGCCAATGCATTCTCTTATATATGCGAGGCGACCTATGGTCGACTCGCATATATAAGAGAATGCATTGGCACAGGGCATAACCATCACAATGTGGTCAATGAGCCGGTTCCAATGATATCCATATGTGTATGGTTTTATTGAGACTGACCCAAGATAATTTAGGCTGTTGCAGCTTTATTTGGCCGTTTTTGGCCGGTTTGTTGGGTAAAGGGTTAACATTATTTACACTGTTGTAAATGATACAATCAAGAACAGACCATGGAAGGAGAATTGTCTCATAAATCTTTGTATATAAGCGATATTGTTGTGAGGTGGTGTATCCTCTCACCAATAATAGCCAGGTTCAGCCAGACATATACCTGTAACTTGTAACGTGCGTCGTCACTGCCAACGACAGTCATGTGATCCACGTGACCATTTCGCATAAAAACGTTTAGCATTACGAAACTTGTAGCAAAGCATGTCGGTGGTGATCCCACTACGGAAAGGTTGTCTATACCACCGAGTTATTGATGAAAGGTGCTGCTATACTGGTCGGGCCGATATCTCACAAAAGTGTCGCTTTGGCGCCTTACAGTCACATGACTTTTCCCGCCAAGTATCCATAGCAATAATGACGGCTTTTATTATATAGCTTAAAGATGCATAATCCGATTAAGCGCCCCTCATATACTATTTATTAAGCGCCCCTCATATACTATTTATTAAGCGCCCCTCATATACTATTTATTAAGCGCCCCTCATATACTATTTATTAAGCGCCCCTCATATACTATTTATTAAGCGCCCCTCATATACTATTTATTAAGCGCCCCTCATATACTATTTATTAAGCGCCCCTCATATACTATTTATTAAGCGCCCCTCATATACTATTTATTAAGCGCCCCTCATATACTATTTATTAAGCGCCCCTCATATACTATTTATTAAGCGCCCCTCATATACTATTTATTAAGCGCCCCTCATATACTATTTATTAAGCGCCCCTCATATACTATTTATTAAGCGCCCCTCATATACTATTTATTAAGCGCCCCTCATATACTATTTATTAAGCGCCCCTCATATACTATTTATTAAGCGCCCCTCATATACTATTTATTAAGCGCCCCTCATATACTATTTATTAAGCGCCCCTCATATACTATTTATTAAGCGCCCCTCATATACTATTTATTAAGCGCCCCTCATATACTATTTATTAAGCGCCCCTCATATACTATTTATTAAGCGCCCCTCATATACTATTTATTAAGCGCCCCTCATATACTATTTATTAAGCGCCCCTCATATAGTATTTATTAAGCGCCCCTCATATACTATTTATTAAGCGCCCCTCATATACTATTTATTAAGCGCCCCTCATATACTATTTATTAAGCGCCCCTCATATACTATTTATTAAGCGCCCCTCATATACTATTTATTAAGCGCCCCTCATATACTATTTATTAAGCGCCCCTCATATAGTATTTATTAAGCGCCCCTCATATACTATTTATTAAGCGCCCCTCATATACTATTTATTAAGCGCCCCTCATATACTATTTATTAAGCGCCCCTCATATACTATTTATTAAGCGCCCCTCATATACTATTTATTAAGCGCCCCTCATATACTATTTATTAAGCGCCCCTCATATAGTATTTATTAAGCGCCCCTCATATACTATTTATTAAGCGCCCCTCATATACTATTTATTAAGCGCCCCTCATATAGTATTTATTAAGCGCCCCTCATATACTATTTATTAAGCGCCCCTCATATACTATTTATTAAGCGCCCCTCATATACTATTTATTAAGCGCCCCTCATATAGTATTTATTAAGCGCCCCTCATATACTATTTATTAAGCGCCCCTCATATACTATTTATTAAGCGCCCCTCATATACTATTTATTAAGCGCCCCTCATATACTATTTATTAAGCGCCCCTCATATACTATTTATTAAGCGCCCCTCATATACTATTTATTAAGCGCCCCTCATATAGTATTTATTAAGCGCCCCTCATATACTATTTATTAAGCGCCCCTCATATACTATTTATTAAGCGCCCCTCATATACTATTTATTAAGCGCCCCTCATATACTATTTATTAAGCGCCCCTCATATAGTATTTATTAAGCGCCCCTCATATAGTATTTATTAAGCGCCCCTCATATACTATTTATTAAGCGCCCCTCATATACTATTTATTAAGCGCCCCTCATATACTATTTATTAAGCGCCCCTCATATACTATTTATTAAGCGCCCCTCATATACTATTTATTAAGCGCCCCTCATATACTATTTATTAAGCGCCCCTCATATACTATTTATTAAGCGCCCCTCATATACTATTTATTAAGCGCCCCTCATATACTATTTATTAAGCGCCCCTCATATACTATTTATTAAGCGCCCCTCATATACTATTTATTAAGCGCCCCTCATATACTATTTATTAAGCGCCCCTCATATACTATTTATTAAGCGCCCCTCATATACTATTTATTAAGCGCCCCTCATATACTATTTATTAAGCGCCCCTCATATACTATTTATTAAGCGCCCCTCATATACTATTTATTAAGCGCCCCTCATATACTATTTATTAAGCGCCCCTCATATACTATTTATTAAGCGCCCCTCATATACTATTTATTAAGCGCCCCTCATATACTATTTATTAAGCGCCCCTTCATTACTATTTATTAAGCGCCCCTCATATACTATTTATTTGGATTCGGGCGTAAAAAATTATTTGATTCGAGTCTAGGAACCCACCTATCAAAGCTCAGAGTTATTAGATATCGATTTTTGAAATCTATTATTTTTCACCATCGAGACTTATCAGTGGCCCAGTAAAAAGTGGGCGAGCCGATGGTGTCGGACCACATTGCGAAGAAGATGGATAACTCTAAAATCAAGAGGCTTTGTGTTGATAATAATGCCAAATTACGACGAACAACATGTTGATAAATAACATATATACTATAGTTAGCAGTGGTTAACATAATTTTTGGGCAATTAATCGATTCTGATAACTGAAGCGGCATTTCTAAAAAATGTTGTTGTTGTTGGAATCTGATTATAGGAGGACCATCGAATAGGATTTAGTACATTTAACCAATTACTTGCTCTAAGACACTATTACCCCAGTAAGTTATACAATACCATAGTAGCACACATTACATCACAAGTTACACGTACCTGTGGCTGAGTCTGTCTAATATTGGTGAGAGTGGCGATACACAACCGCACACTAATAGCCTGGTATTTCGACGGAATTTAATACATGTCTTCAGCCGCTCAATTTCCAACTTTAAAACATAATTACAGCTACCAACTGTTTTTAAGTTGGAAACTGAACGGCTGAAGAAATATTTTAAATTCCCTTCGAAATACCAGGAAATTAAATTGTTAGAGTTCAATACTCTAGCCAGATGTAACGTTGCCCTTGGCGCCAAAGATTATGTGATTCGACTTGCTCGACAGATCCTATTCCAAGATTCGGCTATCGATAATACCAAAGCAAGAAATAACCAATATATACACGAGTCTGTGCAATTTCTCGATATAGCGTGGCCCGAGGTTAAGCTACCACGCTCTTAAAATCAATCACGGTGTGAAAATATCCCGAACAACATTTATCTTTGATCGTGGTATATATAGTTAACCCCGTCGAGTTAAATAAATGCAGACCCGTGGCGCTATCATTTACTATTTCTTTTCCGGCCAAGAAAATTTAAGGAGATTATAGCGAGGCTTAAACGGGCATGGCTTGTTCGACCCCACCCCCAAATGATGTATACATAATTGTCTCAAAACGGACTCTCGATGCATGGCGAAATCATTTGTGTTAGTTTATCGCCGGTATCCAGAGGGTGAGTTTTGTGATGCTAGCCCGCTATGCGGGATAGCGTCACTAAATTCACCCTCTGGGGACCTCATTCTGCAATTGTATTTTGTATCTCTGAATCAATCGTATTTTATCTTACCCGCGTTACGTCTGAAGTGTACATGTAACTGTTCTATGAGAAAAAGTTACACATAATTTATGTCAGCGCATGTAAGAAGTTCTATCTAACATCAATGTTGAGGAGGGACTGTCGGTATCCAAAGATCAGAACTGCTATCGACAGTCATGCAATCAGCGACTGACCTTCTATCGACAGTCATGCAATCAGCGACTGACGTTTGAAGTTGTGAAGTTCTCGATCTAAACATGTCTATTCTCATACAAGTACAAAGCCGCATCAAGCACATGAATCGTTACACCACATTATGTTTTTTTTCTTTTTCAAGTCAATAGTTTATTGCATACAAATGAAGTTAATACATTTATTGCATATACAAATAATAAAGTTTCAAAAACAATTCAATTGGGTTAAGGTCCCTAGCGGATGGAGGGCGTAACATACGCTCGTGTAACAGCGCGACAGACCCATGAGTGACTCAGGATTATTCCGGCATCCACGATTCACTGCATTTTCACCAACTAGATAGTCATTATTATAGTGTATTCATAATGTGACCGGAGTACCAGGAAAAATCCGAATCACTCAAAGGGGGCTCGCGCCTACATCAGACAGACTATATATATATACATTAATCTAAGTTCAGAACTTTAAATTCTAAATTGGAAATTTACTAACTCATTGAGGACAATAATTTATCTCTTCTAAAGCAGCTGTGATATAAGTATTTTGCTAACCGATTCAACGAAAATCTAGATTCATTTTTCATTAGCATATCAAATTTCTGTATGGTTGGCCAGTGACAATAGAATGTTTTCAGATATCGACGTCGTGTATCAATATAGGCTGGACAGACCAGTAGAAAATGATATTCATTTTCAACCGCTTTTAGCTGACAACAATTACACAATCTCTTTTTCCTGTCTACGCCTGTATATCTACCTGTCTCAATTTCTAAGGAGTGAGCACTTATTCTAAATTTCGTCAGAGCTATTCGGAATTTCAGTTGCTTAACAGTTGATAAATATGTTTCATATTGGAACAACAATTTCATCTTGCCATAAGTACATAGTTTTGATGAAGAATCTATAGAAGTATGCCATGTTTGTATAAACTGGTCGCGTAAACGCGATTTAATTACTTTCAAATCGGGTATGATAAAATCTTAATTATACCACATATATCCTAAACCAAGTTTGTCTAAAGTAGACTTCAACAAAAATGTCCAGTTTTTCTCTTTATGCGACAAACCTGAATCACAGTCGTTCCGAATTGATTCATATACATTACAGATTAATGAGTTTTGTTCCTGAATTACATGAATCCAATAGTTAAAGATTCGATATAATCGTAATATAGACAATGGTAAACGACCCAATTCACCCAAGACTGCATCGCTGTTAGCTGATGACTTCACTTTAAGAATATATTTGCAAAACTTCCTGTGCAGAATTTCAATATCAGGGGCGTCATTGAACCCCCAAATCTCACACCCATATGATAATACGGAACCAACATATATATCAAATAAGTTGCAGGCTTGTATTGGATCAAAGTAAGCTTCATTCAACAGATCATATAGGTTATAGTGGGATCTATAACCATACTGTGTCAACCGTTTCTCTAACATTTGAAATTTTCCGTTATTACACATTTCAACACCTAAATACATGAATGATTCAACAACATCTAGACAAGCATTGTCAACATCAAATTTCAAGTTTTCTTCCGATTTCTGGTCTGAAAATACCACTATTTTAGTTTTAATTGTGTTTATTTTTAGACCCCACTTTTCACAATAATTACTTGTTTCATCTAAAGCTCTTTGTAACTGTTCAGGCGATTTTGCAATCAATAAGGTGTCATCAGCATACAGCAATGCAGGGATGGGAGTATCATTCATTGTAATATAATTTTCATTATTTTTCAACAAATTTCCCACAAAATCATTAAGGTACAGACAAAAAAGTGTGGATGATAATGGATCACCTTGTTTTACTCCAAAACTCGAGTCGAAATAGTCGGATAATTGTGAATTAAATTTAACCCTTAACTTCACACAAGTATACAGAGATTGTATTGCACGAATTAATTTTGAACTAATTCCATAAGCTGCCAATTTCTCCCAAAGCAAATTCCTGTTTATACTGTCAAACGCCTTCGTGTAATCAATAAAAGCACAGTAAACTTTCTCACGTCTAGATAATTGCTTTCTAATTATTGCATTCAAAATAAAAATGCAGTCGGTCGTTGATTTACCTTTTCGAAAACCGAATTGGTACTGATCAAATATATGTTTTTCAGCCCATTCAACTAGTCTATTATTCAGTACTTGTGAGTACAGCTTTGTGATCACATTAACTAAGACTATTCCCCGGTAATTATTAGGATCAGTTAAGTCACCTTTCTTTGGTACGGGTGTAATAGAACATTTATTCCATTCGCTCGGGCAAGTGGAATTTTTAAATATCAGATTGAAAACTTTCAAAAACAGAGGCCCAAATATATCAATATTGTATTTGTATATTTCGGCTGGTATTCCATCAGGGCCACTGGCTTTCCCAATCTTCAAACTTTTAATCGCCGATTCGACCTCTCCCATGGTTAAATCGCAATCTAAACAATCTATATAGCGATCTCGTTATAATCAACATTTGGCTCTAAATCATTATTATAGAACAAAGACCCTTTCTCAAAAACTTCTCTAAAATGGGTTTCAAAAGACCCGATATCAATGTTATGAGAGCTCCTATGAGGGTTCTTCAATTGCTTTATTTTCTTCCAGAATGTACGCGGATTTTCATTTGCCATATTCAAAATTTCTTGTCCAAATCTAACTTTGAACTTATGTTTGGAGCGTCGTTTAGTTGTGTTGTACACAGTGTTAGAACGCCTGAAAATATTAAGATTCTCAGTCGTGGGATGTCTCTTGTATCTATTTCTCGCCGAGTTATACATACGACGTGCCATAGAGCACGACCCATCAAACCACCCGTTAGCTCGTTTCCGTTTAATTTTTGGTCGATTTTCATTTATTGGGCGAGTTAAAATTGGTTGCACAATATCAGTCAGTTTTTCATGAAACGATGTCATAAGAGTAACAAGGTCATTTTCGGATGTTAGGATATGGTTACAGTCGTCTAACAGACCATTGAGTTCAGACAAATTACTACGAAGAGCTGAGGAAATCAGTTCAGCTTTTTCAGAATCCCATTTCATTAGAACCGGACTACTGTTACCTTTATACTGCTGGTATTCAGGTTCTGGAAATGTTGCATCAACAGAAAATATTAGAGGGGCGTGGTCAGAGAATTCATTATGTTAAAGGTACACAATCTGATTCGATGGTCCCCGTATCATCATATTCCAACAACAACAACAACATTTCTTCAAAAGACGCGTTAGTTATATCATAATCGATTAATTACCAAAAAATATAATGCTAACCACTGTCAACTGTGGTATAATGTTTTCCAAAACGTGTTTTATATCAACATTTTGTTCAACGCAAGTTGGTATTAGAGTGTGTCGATCGGCTCGTCGAATATTTGCAAGGCCGCCAGGTGGTGAAAAAATAACAAATTTCAAAAATCGATATCTGAAAACTCTGAACTTTGATAGGTGGGTCCCTCGACTCGAATCAAATATTTCTTACCCCCGAACAAAAGAGATAGTAATATAGGAGCGTTAAAGACATATTATGGACTTGTTCGGGTATATGAAACTGATAAGTTAGCATTCGGGCGCTTTGTCAACTGGAGGAATGTAGCCTTTTAGTACCATTGCAGAATATTTCAAGCAAATCTACCGTATACCACTCCATAGAAACCACCGTCTGAACTACGCTCAATTGTAAATATTTACTTCTCGAATCGGTTCGCAACAATTGTGATAGTTACAGTTATGCCCTGTGCCAATGCATTCTCTTATATATGCGAGTCGACCATAGGTCGCCTCGCATATATAAGAGAATGCATTGGCCTAAAAAAAATCCTTTTTTTAACACTTTTTACCATTTTTTCTTACATTCTTTAACAATTTTATAATTTTTAATGTGTTAAGCCAATGCATTCTCTTATATATGCGAGGCGACCTATGGTCGACTCGCATATATAAGATAATGCATTGGCACAGGGTCCTTCTGTTGGGTAAAGGGCTAATTGTAAATATTTACTTCTCGGATCGGTTCGCAACTGGTGACAAACTAACGAAAACGAGTCCACCTTCGAGAATCACTGCAATTAATTAATATGTAAGAATGACGATGTGTGTTGCCAATTTGGATATAATATTTCTAAGAATATCTACTTTGAGCAAGATTATTCTCCATTTCTATTTGATCACACTACCGGAGTGTTTCATATCACTTTAATTCGGATTATGTATCTTTAACTCTGCTAAACAGGTGCATGTATTTACAAATTTTCATATATTGAGAGTCATCAGGTATTGCAGCGAATGACCAGAAAACAATCATTTTGCAACATTTTGCGCCAGTCTTTTATTCAATAATTCCACAAGTATGCCTTTCAGAATGGCATTAATATGACGACTCAATCGCTCCTTCGTGGCAAAATTAGAGTATGAATTTATATAGTTAGATAATATTTTGTCTAGTGTTTTGTGCGGTATCACATAAAAGTCACCTATAGTCCACGTATGTGATTTAAAGGCACGAGCGGCGTTCGTTGCAGAAATATTCATAGTTGTTCAAATCGCCATCAACAGAAGGAATATTACAATGTATATAGTTTTGTTCATATGCCAAACATAATCAGCGCTTAAACAGTATATTGTCGTCAAGACGTACGATGGTGTACACAGCGCAATCGTGACCTATTGAATTTATATCTGTTCTAAATGACAGTCTTCTAATTAATCTATACCACTCAACATGTATTTAATTAAAGAAGAGGTATTGCTGCACCTGACAATGTATCAATATTTTAACTATGTTCTTCGCTACCTTAAGCATTATAGATCCCCAATGCACAATTGTTCAATAATTTATAGACATAACACGCACGCTGACAATAGAGTTAATTTTTGTATTGCCATATTCGCCCCACGTGCTCATTTAACAATACGCTGACCTATAATTAATTTGAAGTAGCCGACAGTTAAACATTATCGACTGATTGAAGTTTTATTCTATGAGAGAAGTGTTTTTATAATTCATATATCATTATGAAAATTTGGGGCACTGGTGGTTCAGTCGGTATGGTGCATGGCGCATCTCGATAGGCCATGATTTGTGATCCACGTAAAAGAAGGGTAACTTTATTCGTGTATCTGGGCAAGTTTGTCCGTTGCTTTCCGGGTGTCGGTGGTTTATACGTCGAGACGAGCAATTTCCCTAGATAATTAATCCTCGACGCGGTGTTCCCTCTACTCTTAAAACCAACAACATTGTGATATGGCCTAGTGGCTGACATTACAATAAACTCCAATTAGCCAAGCCAATCATTACGAACGTTTACACGTGCTTTGTCAAGGGAGAGTTAAATTCCCCTCATTACTCTGGTCTAACCACTGCCATCCAGTATATATAGCGAATGGATTAAATATAACATTTTAGCTCAAGTCTGAGCTATTTGATAATGGTTGGCGTTCGTTTTCCGTAGTTTCCTTTGGCACAGTAGCACATCCTATATACAGACCACATCCCTCATCCGATCCTCACAAAACTTCATAGGGATCATCGGGGTGATCTCTAGGTGGGATCCGTCGATATTATTTTTGGAAATTCGTTATAATACATGACCACCAGCAGCCATCTTGGATTTCACATTTGAATTAATCGGCACCCCCTGCAGCCCGCATTTATTGGAGAATTATTTTTTGAAAATGTACAAGCATGTTTTGGGATCACCTCCAGGTGGGGCCTATTGAATTTGAACGACATACATTTGATTAAAATCGTGACAGCAGGTAGCCATCTCCATGTTTCTCTCTACTTGACTATATCCTTTGGCACACCATATAGACCACATCCCTTATTCGATCGAGCGTCACCGCGCGTCATGTGGATCTTCGGGATGACCATACACTGGATGACATTCCCCTTTGTCTACCATTGACAATCACTCATTGTATATATGACAATAGCGCCATCGATGTGTATTAACTTTGGACACCTTTTACATCGGCATATGGCTGTCATCGTAACCGACAGATGACGCCTGGAACTGGAACTGTAAAATGCGAGGGGGTGGGGAGAAAAGGGGAAACTAAGGATTGGCTTAATTACTATATCAGGTTTGGTGTCGATTTACAATGACGGGTATTGCAGTTTCATGGTTGGTGTCACTTCACAATGACGGTTATTGCAGAAATGATTATTTTCAGGTTTGCAAATACCCTGATCAATATACCGGCGTAAATTGTACGCTGGGGTGTGGCCAATATCCACTGGTACTTGTACCATTGCACGTACCCTGGGATATTTTTATCTGGATGGTGTCGCTTTACAATGACGGTTCTTACAGTCTTAAAGGCCCACTTAATATTCGAAGCACATAATTTGTATAGTGCATTGATATATGGTTTTAATAATAATTTATGCCATAAAATATGATTAAAATACTACAATTCATCACCATTTGGCACGTCTGTGCCCACGGAGTAATAGAAAATAGCTGAAATCATAAAATCATTTCCACCGTTATGGCTTTATGGCTTCCAGAATGCAAAAGATTTCAAACTATAGTTTATTTTCAATGGAAAGGCAATAACTCTATATATAAATATATAGAGTTATTCTCCTTTCCATTGAAAATAATCGACTTTTTGCAAAAACTTTAGCACTGAACAGACGTCGATATCTCAACGAAAACAACAGTGTATTAGTTCACAGTGTCATGAGTGTATTAGATCGAATAAGTTGAAAATACAATGTTTTGGAGCTTCCTCTTTTAAATGGTATATAATATGGCATATATTTTATTTTATGTGATCTGGGGTTCGAAAATTAAGTGGGCCTTTAATTAATTGCTATACTTCGATCATATGTATAGACTGCATGCTAACAGAGAGACTTTTTTTTAATTTTCAGTGGTATATTCAACCAACGCCGAAAGCCATCCGAAATATCTGTCAGGCGAGATGACGATTGACGAAATTTTACGTCAGTTCCTGGATACCATGGATACGCCCGGTTGCGCGGATGGAAAGGTCACGCGTGAAGAATTCCACCTGTACTACGCAGGTGTCAGCTCAACAATCGACGATGATTGCTACTTTGATCTGATGATGAGGTCATGCTTCGGGCTTCCCCAACGTGGCCAAAACAGTGTGAAGTGATGACCAGAACATGGCTAGATCACGGTTGCCATGGCGACACATTCATGGCGGAGTTCACTGGATGTTACAGTACTCGTTCTAAATGTGCTATTTTGGTTATACTTCCTTCTTCACATTTCACGGAATTAAAACTCAACATTTTACTCATACATGTATACTACAGTAATGCTCAAAGTAATTGACCACTTAACCACAGCAGAATTATGGGTAATTTTTTAGGATTTAGTCGGAAATATGGCTTGTTGCCATTCATCGGAAAGCTCTCGTCGAGAGCTTTCCGATGAATGGCAACAAGTCATATTTCCGACTAAATCCTGAAAAATTACCCATAATTCTCCTGTGGTTAAGGGGTCAATTACTTTGGGCATTACTGTGTACTATATACAGGATTAGAGACTTTGTCTATTTTCACATTATCACGCATATTTATCCATAGATGTTATCATATAGCACGTGATCTTATTGGTGTACATCATGTAAAATGTAAACGATTTGTAAACGATTTCGAGGATGGCTTCGATCGTGTCGCCTCTTTCTCCGCTATCTTTCCTTAGTTACAGTAGTTACTGTTGCTTCAAAGTTTACTAGATTTAGAGACCAGAATATGTAGGATATTCTATGATTATAGTCTTTTTATTGGGCCAATGTTTCGCCTAAACTACACCATGTCGAAAAGTATTATCAGCCAAGTATAGTTCGCGCCATCGCGCCAGTGTCTGTACGCACATTACGTTACCATGCACCCATTGGAAAGCCTATACCGTTTGAGGATTGTCTGATATACAAGCATATAGTGTTATTTCCCTTGAAGATTTCTGCTGTCGCTAATCTGATGTTGTCGGAATAAACATCGCATGCAGCATCGTAAAATGCCATAAGACTCTCGTGTATAATTCCTAGTTAAAAATCTTATTCTTTAAGTGTGAGCTCAAACTTCTAAAACAACAATACATTGTGAATTCTACAATGATTTATGTATGGTTTGGCTCTTCATTCGTGAAAATCGCACTGTAAATAAACACTCAATTTATAATAATATCATGTCGATCGCCGCATTTCAAGAACAAACCTATCTCCTTCCTCCTTCAGAGAATTGTGACGCAAAACAAAAATCTTTAACTGTACATTCGGAGTGCTACAATTAATCTTCAAAAGTGATCTTTGATTGCACTGATAAATCATATGTATGTTTTTCGTGTCACATATATTATAAGTAGTTCCGATATTTGTAAGACAGAATGGTTCAAGAACAAAGCCATGCACGGATAGATATATAACGCAGTAGTGCAACGACTATATTCTTTTTGAAACGAAGGGGCGCGTTTTCAGTATAATAACGTAGTTTTCGCATGTTTCTTCTATTAAAGGTACTCAATCCGATCAGAGGGTCCCCATATCATCAAGATACAACAACAACAACATTTCTTCAGTTTTAGTTATCAAAATCGATTATTTGCAACAAAATAATGCTAACCGCTGTCAACTATATATATGTAATCAAATTTCCCAAAACGTGTTATTTATCAACATTTTGTTCAACGTAATATCGCCGTATTATCACTTGAGTATTCACAAAATTTGGCCGTATTACCACTTGTTTTTAGAGTTATCCATCTCCATCTGCAATTTTGACCGAGACCATCCTTTTGACGGCGTGTTTCTGGGCCTCAAACAATTGAAATAACAAACTTCAAAAATCGATATCTGATCACTCTGAGCTTTGATGGGTATGTTCCTCGACTCGAATCAAATATTTTTTACCCCCAAAGCCAAAGAAATAGTAATTTATGGGTGTTTAATCGGATTGAGTACCTTTAAATCAGAATTAATCCTTTCTACAGTCAATGTATTCTCACATTCACTTATAAACGTAGACATTGGAATGGTCTATTATTCATTTGGATGGGTGTTCAGGAGATATAAGCAGACGAAAGATAATACAATTGAAAATAAATTTATACTCAGTTCGTGGGAAATGTTTATATAATAACTTCAACCAATTTAACGACCTATATTACTTATTATATGAACAGTTACTAAGTGATAATTACATGTATTCGTCAATGAGTATTCAGTATTGAATGGGTAACTAATCAATGGGTATACTAGATCAAGATATTAGCTTCCAAGTTGGGCGATTCAACTCGGTTTTCTACATCTTTTCAGCATCATGTTTATATAAGCTATCAAATATAGACTAATAACGTTAGTTGTATGACTTTTACTATCAAGGGAAATACTAATACACCCTGTCACTAACTCGCGGCCATATTGGAGCCACCAGACCAGTGGTGTTAGTGCTGCAGGTCAAAGTTCCATATATGAAAATGCTACTCCAGAACTTTGACCGGCATGTAGCACAAACACCACGGAACCGGGGCTGGATGAATTTCTGAATCCACGGAACGGAGCTGGATTAATCCAATACGGCCGCGACTCAGTTATCTCGCTTTTACCAGTGTGAATTCGCGGATTATCTTGAGCATGAAAGGAGACTGGATCAACATGTTCTAGAACAGTATGTGCAATGTTATGAAATTGTCGTCAATTATATACACCCTATCAGCGATAACCGATAACCAACGACGGCCAGAAAAGGGAACCTGGCGTGGAATGTGGAAATGTTTACGTCTCATGCGAAATCAATCAACCATCACCTCCACCACCCCTCAGGAATTGTTTATATATCAATATTAAATTGTCGAGAAAGGGACAACAGGATATTATATTGATGCTCGATTATCATGCAAACTATACCACGCACATTTCCAATAGCGGATACATGTATTTCCATTTAGTAGCTTGTACAATATACCTGTAGATATATACGTGTGTGCTGAGCTATGAAGGTGTTCCACACATTGAATGGCATAAATCAATATACATGCGGAAAATGTGAATGGTGCAATTGTGGGAACTCCGTGTTGTCTTGTACATCGGAAACCATTGTAGGCATATGACGTGTATATATTATAGTGTCCATATATAGTGTTTAAATGAGGCAAGTAATTGCATACCAAATCAACTGATATGTTGAAATTCCATCATGTTCCATGTCAGTCTCAAGAGTTAATTTAGCCTGCAAATTTCAATAGAGATCACGAGCTGTATTTCCCTTCGAATCACAATCATAACGTATTGATTTGAGTTTGGCAATCCGACATGTCTACACAATATAGCCAGGGTAGCAATATTGATATATGCATGCCACTGAATCGATATGTTCGGCGCTTTATTCGTGGTGGAAATATATTATATCATTGGAAATGATCACCGAGATGGTTAATTTAATCCATTTAGATCAAGTCCGCCTTCCGTGATGGTATTTACATCCATATGAAATCAGCCTTAAAACTAACTGAAGAAGTAAATACTCGAGCTGACCCGTACTGTATGGGAGTCGAATATATTCTAGGCAAGCTTTCATTACGACATATAGACCAATCGGCAACGGAGCAACC
Organism: Siphonodentalium dalli; assembly: GCA_032622095.1. Lineage (NCBI taxonomy): Eukaryota > Metazoa > Mollusca > Scaphopoda > Gadilida > Siphonodentaliidae > Siphonodentalium > Siphonodentalium dalli. The sequence continues at coordinate 43,623,409 of CP136065.1, read as the reverse complement.
CCCAAAAAGGTTGACTTTCACGGAAAGTTTCACCTATATATAGGGGTATATGCAACGTATCAATGAGAACACGCGCGTTAGAATCTTTAGCCATCAATTGGGATCAGCTCAAATTGCTGATGTTAGCATTATTATTAGTATTAACTATGGAGTTTGTCAATACAGCTCAATACATAGTATATACTAATAATATTGCATTGAAAATGTATGTATACATGTAGCATACAGGCATGTGAACAATGACGCGGCGGCGGAGGGACGATGGACTGTCTTATCCCCTCCCAAAGTGCTGGTTAAAGCAGACGATTTTTGAGCAACATTCAACGTGTGTTCAGGTATATCTCAAATCAGTATTCTTCCAATACATACATGTATATATCACCTATAGTTAAGTGGTCCTGTTGTGGTGTAATGTTGGTGGGTCCTGCTGAATTGCTATGATGCTGGAAGGGCAAAGTGTTGATGTTAAGGAAAGTGTACCGTTATCATTCTAAAGTTCTCATTTTGCCGTGTTTGGATAACACGAGGGATTTGAGAAAAAGCTAATGTCTGAAAGAAATATTCATGAACATATCTATTTTTAAATATGTTAATCATGTTTTTTTTTCTGGTGTTTGTAAAACGACATGAAAACCCATCTTGATTGTGGACACTTTGCAACAACCAAACGTGTCACTATTCAATTATATCACAATATATCTGTGTTTTTTTTTATTATAAACTTATTGTGTTTTTTTTTATTATAAACTTATTGGCTTTTCCTAGTTTCGTTCAGGTTAAAGGTACACAATCCGATTCGATGGTCCGCATATAATCAGATTCCAACAACAACAACAACAACATTTCTTGAAATGCCGCTTCAGTTATGAGAATCGATTAATTACCAAAAATAAATTAAAGCTAACCACTGTCAACCTCAGTAAAAAAATTGCCCAAAAAGTGTTATATATCAATATTTTGTTCAACGCAATTTGGTATCGAGAGTATTTCGGTCGGCATTCGTCGAATATTTGACAGGCCGCCAAATATTCGAGGTGGTGAAAATAACAGATTTTAAAACTCGAAATCTGATCAACCAGGGTATTGATGGGTGGGTTCCTCGGCTCAAATCTAATATCGATTACCCCGAAGCCGAAGAAATTGTAATTGAGGGGCGTTAAATCGGATTATTCATCTGTAACAAAAGGCCGTGATAATGACATATTTAGGAAAAATAACGGTATAATTTGTTGAAAGCATCAGTTTGCCCTAGCTACCAGCATCCTATTTATTCAGTGGGATATACCAGCATTGTAATTAACACATTAGCAGAACGACTTAGCGAGGGGTGTTTATGTCAGTTCTGGTCAGGTGATTCTTAATCTGTCGTTCTTACACCGCTCTTGTGTGTGTATTGTATTGTACGACAGGATGCTTTTTCTGAACATATTAACATGTATATATGAAGATAGTTATAAGCATTTTCTCTGCTCTAGATGTAATGCAGGGCGATTATATGAATAAATGAGTGACAGATATCTATCAAATAATTTGTTCTCGTATCTTGAAGCCAAATTACATATTTAAGGCTTTCGTGTATGCATGTTATCACGATGCTAGACAATGTTAACGCGGTTAGTTTGGCACAAGGGACTGTGTTATTGTTAGTTTATAGAGCCAATGCTCTGCGTGAAAAGAGCTGTGATATGCAGCATGTGATTCAATCGTATTGGAAATCTGACTTAACCCTTTACCCAACAAACCGGCCAAAACCGGCCAAATAAAGCTTCAACAGCCTAAAATATCTTCGGTCTGTCTCAATAGAACCATACAAATATGGATATCATTGGAATCGGCTCCTTGACCACATTGTGATAGTTACAGTTATGCCCTGTGCCAATGCATTCTCTTATATATGCGAGTCGACCATAGGTCGCCTCGCATATATAAGAGAATGCATTGGCCTAAAAAAAATATTTTTTTTAACACTTTTTACCATTTTTTCTTACATTCTTTAACAATTTTATAATTTTTAATGCGTTAAGCCAATGCATTCTCTTATATATGCGAGGCGACCTATGGTCGACTCGCATATATAAGAGAATGCATTGGCACAGGGCCCTTCTGTTGGGTAAAGGGTTAAGAATAAGAACTGACTCTGTTCTGTACGTCTCAGTCATATCGATCATATTCACCAGGAGGACTATTTTATAAACAAAGAGTGGTTAATTTCGCAGCGGTTCAACGCATATACATATAGATTGTATGGTTGTGTGAGGTCTTATAAATAGAAAAAATAAATATATGGGGGCATAACAGCCAGTGACGCATGTGTTAAATATGACATTACTGATTTGAAGGTTTATTAATTTTACAAAACTGGGAAAGTTCACAAAAAGTTAAAAATTTGGATATGAAACATGAATTTCGTATTCAGAGATAGCCAACTATATGTGTTTGATTACAGGAAAATAGCCCGATTGCTTTTCCATAATTTTTGTCATCTGCAATTTCAAGACATTTTGTTGAAAATGGTCAATTTGAGTAAAAAAAATGGGTAAAATTAAGCGTTTTGTGTGTGTAAACCAAGGGGCATAACTCAGTAACAATTGTACGAAGAAGCTGAAGTCCAGACAATTTTCATTACACCTACAATTCCTGTCAAAAATAAAACATGCTTGGTGCATGGGACCTACACCAAAGATAATGGCTCAGCATACATTTGAAGTACATTACCCCATCACATGCATGTTTTCCAAAATTGCTGGAAATTGTTTATTGCTACCATAAAGTATCTGCGATGGAAAAATCCTATATGCGACCCGCCATATCAAATCCAGTCGTAAGTCGGGATTTTTTTTACCCTGTGCCAATGCATTCTCTTATATATGCGAGTCTACAATAGGTCGCCTCGCATATATAAGAGAATGCATTGGCATTTTTATCTTTTTTTTAAATAAATGTTTCTTACAATTTTTAGGACATAAAATAAAAAACATCCATTACCCTGCAGGGAGCCCCACACATATATAGAAGCATATAGAAGAGTGTCGTCTGCTCATGTTTGTCTGGGGCTCTGTATGGGTGAAATTATAAAATTGTTAAAGAATACAAGAAAAATTATTAAAATTGTAAAAAATTGTTAGGCCAATGCATTTTCTTATAAGAGAATGCATTCGCACAGGGTAAAAAAAATCCCGACTTACGACTGGATTTGATATGGCGGGTCACATATCGTCAATGTCTATCCGATCCATCAACGATGATACCTTGACAAGTGAATGTCGCCCAATTTAAACCATCCGGTTTGTAAAATAATCTATTGATGAATATGACTGAAGGTGATCGAGATATGACTATTGTGTCACAAAATGAATGTGAAGCGCAACACATCCAGTTATCTAGTAAAGACTAGTGTCAGCAGTGCAATTTGTTTTGGTTAATCATATTTCATTACCAAAATAATTAGTGGCACTATTGATTATTATTATATATAGAGCACACGTATTGGCCACTTATAGGCTAGCCCCGCGCGTTTTTTTTTTTGATGCAAATGAGGAGCATCAATTCTTCGGAATTCCCAATAATGAGAAACAGAATATTATACAGCGATCAATGAAGCCGCATTACTTCGAGCTCATTAAAGCACAAGCTTACGTGTTGATCAATCAGAGAAGCTAATTTAATCGGATTCTCCCATTAATCGCGCTCGCGTTCGTGACATAATCACGGCGCACGTCCGCGGATGTTTGGATTCAGACGTCATCTTTATATAATGTTTATTGCGGTTATTATGATAGGATACAATTCAATTGAGCTACATCAAAGGGTTCATGACATATTGGCGGAAACAATTTACTTGAGATGAATCAGTACATGACCTCCTCTGTGGCATTATATATATAAAATAGTAATATAGGACAATTAGATTAGAGACCTAAAGGCCGGATTCGTCATCTCCGGTTTAAACCTGGTCTACGTAAACCGCTAGGTTTAAACCGCCGCGAGAGCTAATTCCGTGGTTTAAAACCGAGACCGCGGGTCTAAGTGACGCATTCGTCATCTCATCTCAGACCAGCGGTTTAGAAGTAGTGTCTGTATCGTCAGGATAATTAATCGTACTTTCCTAATGAGGACCGCCTCGTTTTATTGATTGCGAAAATCTATAACTACGATAGCGAGCATATTTTGGTTGGAAATTTATTAGCAAGAAGCACTCACACATATATAAAGCCTGTGGGGGTAAGTTTTTGTCACTTTTTTTTTTTTGCGTTTTATAAGCTTAAACCGGCAACTAAACCGTCTAATTCGACGGTCCAGCTAACCAGCTTTACCGAGGCTAAACTTGAGATGACGTATCCGTCTTTTCTTCGTCGCGGTTTAGAATTGTCAAATAGTCAGTCAAAGGGTGGAGCTGTAAGTAATTCCATTTAGTTTATAATGCAGACAGAAGAATAGATGTCTCGTTGGCTCCACTTCTAAAAATAGAATCTTTGGGGTCTAAAATTGGTTGTACTAAAATATTCCCAAAACTTCCAAAATATCAAAACCCAATTTTTTTTTCAAAACTTCCAAAAATTATTTTTACAAAAAATTTCAAAACCCAAAACTTCCAAAAAATTTCAAAATCCCCAAATTTCAAAAAAAGAAAAAATTTCAAAACCCTCAAAATTATTTCTCTAAAAAAAAAAGTTTAAATAAAAAATTTATAACGAGTTTTCGGTTTCTGAGAATCTCGATATTAAAAAATGTCGAATGTTTATTAAAATTATTTGCGTGTAATATCTTTCGTTATTTTTTTGTTCAAATATTTTTCATGAAATTATTAATCGATGTTTAGAAATAGCTTTATTGGACATTGGGACCATCGGTATGAATGCATACATTCCAGTGTTTATCGGACGCAGTTCATACATATATAATTGTCATACCTGAAAATAGACACCATTACTCTTACATAAATAATAAAGAGCGTTTATTCTTTACACTCTCTATCCCAGATGAAGTTATTGAGTATATGACAGGCATGTATTACCGTGAATTATTGGAAGTATTGAGATGTACTATCTTGAATCACGAGCGGACAACCCCCCAGAATGAATTGTCATATTCGATGGAACATATTATGTACACGTAATCACACACGACATTGTGGGTAACAATGTATGTGTCACACCTTGCTTTACCAAATGAATTCTATTATATTCCCGTTCACAGTTATATGCTGTTCAGAAAACATATCGATTTAATGTCTGAGCAGAATTAGTTGTTTAACGGGTTAGTATCAATTAAGGTTGATAAACTGTGTCATTGTTAGCATTAACACGATAATTAGTTATCCAAAACATGCATACATAATACGTCCAGGTCACTCAATTATAGAAATTGCTTCGGTGTCATTGTTATAACAACATTACGTAATAACCACTTATCACTCCATTCACACTTACGATCATTTTGTATACCAAAAACTCCAGTTAGCACCGATGATGTAACATTATATCACTGCTATTGTATCAGTTGATAGGTTCAGACAAGTTCGATGTTTAGAAAAGAAAAGTTACCTATAATTCTGCTGTGGTTAAGCAGTCCATTATTTAGGGCATACCTGTATGTAGGCCTATCAGTGGATGAATAGTCTGCCGGAGAAGTACTGTGTAGACAGGTCTTGTCGGTAAGAGAGTCAGACGAGAAGTGAAGGTTCGGCTATTAAAACATAGTAATGCGATAGCGAACATCAAACGAGTCTGCGCACGCATATCTGTCAAAAGGATACAATAGCAGTCATTGGTCAATTTATCCCCGGTGTCAGCTCAGTACCCAATCGGGACGAAGCCGAAGGTCAACTCATTTTTTTTGCTCATCATAGTACGTCACTTGGACATTTTATCAGTTTATCACGTGATCACTAAATGTGGCAATCGGGTATCCACCGATGCCTGCAATTTATTATTTATAATAATTGGACTCATTGATCTCACGTAAATAATACTCTTAGTTGTTCCAATAAAATAGTTATCAAATTCGATCACCAATAGATTTGACTGTGGAATATAATGACCTTTAACTTATTTATCGATCTATGTTAGAACATGGTCTTAACAAAAAACTTGACCATAACAAAAATTACCTTACATTTATGCATGAATCTAATTAGACCATACGTAAATATTGTCAGCTTATCGTCTGATGAGCAAATCCGATGTTTATCAAAAATAGTACAACTTCCAGTTGGTAATTACTCTTACGAATGAAGAGCGTTGAACATATACGAAATTACTACACGAATGAACTGAAATTTATATTTTCACATCTTACCAACAACAGATACAGTAAGTCATAGTGTTATACTATCTTACATGTACCCATGCTATGACATCATTCGAAGGGGCAATACACTCAAGGAGTTAAAGTGACACGAAACAAGGGACGTGATGTAATATTGGTGTTTGAATCTTAAAGGAACACAAGACACTCTAAAGGGACATTCATTATGAATGAATGTTAACAATACAAGCACACGAATGAAGAGCGTTGAACATATACGAAATTACTACACGAATGAACTGAAATTTATATTTCACATCTTACCAACAACAGATACAGACATAGTCATAGTGTTATACTATCTTACATGTACCCATGCTATGACATCAATCGAAGGGGCAATACACTCAAGGAGTTAAAGTGACACGAAACAAGGGACGTGATGTAATATTGGTGTTTGAATCTTAAAGGAACACAAGACACTCTAAAGGGACATTCATTATGAATGAATGTTAACAATACAAGCACACGAATGAAGAGCGTTGAACATATACAAAATTACAAGACACTCTAAAGGGACATTCATTATGAATGAATGTTAACAATACAAGCACACGAATGAAGAGCGTTGAACATATACAAAATTACTACACGAATGAATTGAACCTTAAAATTTATATTTCACATCTTACCAACAACCGCTACAGACATAATCATAGTGTTATACTGTCTTGCATGTACACACGCTATGAAATCATTAAAGGCGGACAATCCACTCAAGGAGTTAAAGTGACACGAAACAAGGGACGTGATGTAATATTGGTGGTTGAATCTTAAAGGAACACAAGACACTCTAAAGGGGCACTCATTATGAATGAATGTTAACAATACAAGCACACGAATGAAGAGCGTTGAACATATACAAAATTACTACACGAATGAACCTTGAAATTTATATTTCACATCTTACCAACAGCTACAGACATAATCATAGGGTTATACTGTCTTGCATGTACCATGCTATGACATCATTAAAGGGGGATAATACACGCACGGCGGCGGCGGCGGCGCCGCCGCCGCAGTAAAATACCGCTATGCCGCCGCCGCCGGCGGCGGTGCCACAATTACGTCACTACAAATGACGAGGGAACCTCTCGGTGAAATTGATTTTGTAAAACGAAAAGTGATACCGAGGATAGATTGACCAATGACGGCTATTTGTATCTTTTGACAGATATGCGTGTCCAGACTCGTTTGATGTTCGCTATCGCATTACTATGTTTTAATAGTCGATACTTCACTTCTCGTCTGACTCTCTTACCGACAAGACCTGTTGATTCTCCGTATACACAGTGCTTCTCCGGCAGACTATTTCATCTACATAAAGTTATCAAACATACGGACATGACATATTTTTAGGTTATAAGGAACATTTGTATAAAGGAAATCCATATACCGAGACATTTTAGTCAAGTATAAATGAAGCACCAGTGTTCAATTTGCTCTAGGGGGTATGTGCGGAACCATGATTTGATAAGACATGTACAATCTAAGCACACTGAGTTTGTTAACCGACAACCACAGCAGCAGCACCAAGCAACAGCAACAGACAGTAGCAGCAACAGGCAGCAGTATCATCAGCCACAACAACAACCAAGCGACATAACATCCTGCTTTGATGATCCAATGGCCAATGTCCATGAAGATTTTATTTTCAAGCATCCATTCACGGCATGTGTAAGTGGACCACCGCCGGCGGCGCCGCCGCCGCAGTAAAATACCGCAATGCCGCCGCCGCCGCCGCCGCCGCCGCCGCCGCCGCCGCCGCCGCCGCCGCCGCCGGGGTCTTATTTTTGAAGTTTTTGAAATTTTGGAAGTTTTTTGAAATTTTGGAAGTTTTTTGAAATTTTTGAAATTTTTGAAGTTTTTGAAATTTTTGAAGTTTTTTGAAATTTTTGAAGTTTTGGGTTTTTGGGAATATTTTAGTACAACCAATTTTAGACCCAAAGATTCTATTTTTAGATGGCAGAATGAGGTCCCCAGAGGGTAATTTGGTGATGCTACCCCCGCTATCTCGTGTCACTTTAACATTCCACACCGTGCGTGTATTATCCCCCTTTAATGATGTCATAGCATGGTACATGCAAGACAGTATAACCCTATGATTATGTCTGTAGCTGTTGGTAAGATGTGAAATATAAATTTCAAGGTTCATTCGTGTAGTAATTTTGTATATGTTCAACGCTCTTCATTCGTGTGCTTGTATTGTTAACATTCATTCATAATGAGTGCCCCTTTAGAGTGTCTTGTGTTCCTTTAAGATTCAACCACCAATATTACATCACGTCCCTTGTTTCGTGTCACTTTAACTCCTTGAGTGGATTGTCCGCCTTTAATGATTTCATAGCGTGTGTACATGCAAGACAGTATAACACTATGATTATGTCTGTAGCGGTTGTTGGTAAGATGTGAAATATAAATTTTAAGGTTCAATTCATTCGTGTAGTAATTTTGTATATGTTCAACGCTCTTCATTCGTGTGCTTGTATTGTTAACATTCATTCATAATGAATGTCCCTTTAGAGTGTCTTGTAATTTTGTATATGTTCAACGCTCTTCATTCGTGTGCTTGTATTGTTAACATTCATTCATAATGAATGTCCCTTTAGAGTGTCTTGTGTTCCTTTAAGATTCAAACACCAATATTACATCACGTCCCTTGTTTCGTGTCACTTTAACTCCTTGAGTGTATTCCCCCTTCGAATGATGTCATAGCATGGGTACATGTAAGATAGTATAACACTATGACTATGTCTGTATCTGTTGTTGGTAAGATGTGAAATATAAATTTCAGTTCATTCGTGTAGTAATTTCGTATATGTTCAACGCTCTTCATTCGTGTGCTTGTATTGTTAACATTCATTCATAATGAATGTCCCTTTAGAGTGTCTTGTGTTCCTTTAAGATTCAAACACCAATATTACATCACGTCCCTTGTTTCGTGTCACTTTAACTCCTTGAGTGTATTGCCCCTTCGAATGATGTCATAGCATGGGTACATGTAAGATAGTATAACACTATGACTATGTCTGTATCTGTTGTTGGTAAGATGTGAAAATATAAATTTCAGTTCATTCGTGTAGTAATTTCGTATATGTTCAACGCTCTTCATTCGTAAGAGTAATTACCAACTGGAAGTTGTACTATTTTTGATAAACATCGGATTTGCTCATCAGACGATAAGCTGACAATATTTACGTATGGTCTAATTAGATTCATGCATAAATGTAAGGTAATTTTTGTTATGGTCAAGTTTTTTGTTAAGACCATGTTCTAACATAGATCGATAAATAAGTTAAAGGTCATTATATTCCACAGTCAAATCTATTGGTGATCGAATTTGATAACTATTTTATTGGAACAACTAAGAGTATTATTTACGTGAGATCAATGAGTCCAATTATTATAAATAATAAATTGCAGGCATCGGTGGATACCCGATTGCCACATTTAGTGATCACGTGATAAACTGATAAAATGTCCAAGTGACGTACTATAATGAGCAAAAAAAATGAGTTGACCTTCGGCTTCGTCCCGATTGGGTACTGAGCTGACACCGGGGATAAATTGACCAATGACTGCTATTGTATCCTTTTGACAGATATGCGTGCGCAGACTCGTTTGATGTTCGCTATCGCATTACTATGTTTTAATAGCCGAACCTTCACTTCTCGTCTGACTCTCTTACCGACAAGACCTGTCTACACAGTACTTCTCCGGCAGACTATTCATCCACTGATAGGCCTACATACAGGTATGCCCTAAATAATGGACTGCTTAACCACAGCAGAATTATAGGTAACTTTTCTTTTCTAAACATCGAACTTGTCTGAACCTATCAACTGATACAATAGCAGTGATATAATGTTACATCATCGGTGCTAACTGGAGTTTTTAGTATACAAAATGATCGTAAGTGTGAATGGAGTGATAAGTGGTTATTACGTAATGTTGTTATAACAATGACACCGAAGCAATTTCTATAATTGAGTGACCTGGACGTATTATGTATGCATGTTTTGGATAACTAATTATCGTGTTAATGCTAACAATGACACAGTTTATCAACCTTAATTGATACTAACCCGTTAAACAACTAATTCTGCTCAGACATTAAATCGATATGTTTTCTGAACAGCATATAACTGTGAACGGGAATATAATAGAATTCATTTGGTAAAGCAAGGTGTGACACATACATTGTTACCCACAATGTCGTGTGTGATTACGTGTACATAATATGTTCCATCGAATATGACAATTCATTCTGGGGGGTTGTCCGCTCGTGATTCAAGATAGTACATCTCAATACTTCCAATAATTCACGGTAATACATGCCTGTCATATACTCAATAACTTCATCTGGGATAGAGAGTGTAAAGAATAAACGCTCTTTATTATTTATGTAAGAGTAATGGTGTCTATTTTCAGGTATGACAATTATATATGTACGAACTGCGTCCGATAAACACTGGAATGTATGCATTCATACCGATGGTCCCAATGTCCAATAAAGCTATTTCTAAACATCGATTAATAATTTCATGAAAAATATTTGAACAAAAAAATAACGAAAGATATTACACGCAAATAATTTTAATAAACATTCGACATTTTTTAATATCGAGATTCTCAGAAACCGAAAACTCGTTATAAATTTTTTATTTAAACTTTTTTTTTTTAGAGAAATAATTTTGAGGGTTTTGAAATTTTTTCTTTTTTTGAAATTTGGGGATTTTGAAATTTTTTGGAAGTTTTGGGTTTTGAATTTTTTTGTAAAAATAATTTTTGGAAGTTTTGAAAAAAAATTTGGGTTTTGATATTTTGGAAGTTTTGGGAATATTTTAGTACAACCAATTTTAGACCCCAAAGATTCTATTTTTAGAAGTGGAGCCAACGAGACATCTATTCTTCTGCAGACGTCCATGGTGAATTGGTGATGCTGGTAATGGTGATGATGATGATTATGATGATAATGATGATAATGACGATGACGACGACGGTGATGATGATGATAATGATAACGACGACGATGGCAATTGTGATGACAGGGATGATGATGGGGGTGATTATGGTGAACACTTTTTCTTTGTTGCCAGGGTTAATCCAACCGATGACATTGCCTAGCTGGCGTGTCTGGCCTTCCATTCGTCCATGTTTTATACATCTCACCGCGGGTGACTATATATGATAGATTCGCAGACGATTTGATAATTATATAATTTCATTTAGCTGATAATGCTGACGTTCACGATGAAGATGATGATGATGATTATGATGATATTGATGTTATGATGATGATGGTGATGATGATGATGGTGATGATTATTATGCTGATAATGATGATAATAACAAACCGATTTCACTGTCTGGCTGAAGTTTCAGGGCTTCCATAAATTTAGGCATCTTTTATACATCTCGCCATGTCTCTGAATAAACGGATTTGCAGACGATTTGATAAATGTGGAATTTAATTTAGCTGATAGCAGACGTTCATAATGACAAGGCTTCGACTTGCAACAGAATGATGATCCTTAAGGGATAAGGATTGTTCTGAATTTCAAATAAGTTTATTCTAGATAACCTTCGTCTACCAATCAGAACCCGCAGTGTACATACGTCTGAGTACGACTTCTCGCAGATAGATTTTGTTTGACTTGAGCCACGAGGATCTATCTGGCAATCCGAATGTCTGGGCACATGATCTGGGATCAAATAAACTGACATGTTGACAAGCAGTAACAATGGCGGCGTGACTCACTCCCTAGTGACGAACACGAATGGGGAATATTCTAAGGACTGACTGACAGAGAATGTAGATTGCAAATGTGAAACTACTACCAATTTCGAAATATGAAGATGTAACAATTATATATTAGATGTTCTATAGACCCCCAAGTTTGATTACGAAATCGGGGGGGGGTCTGCACAAGGGTGAAAACAAATCCACCCCGAGGACCCCCCCCCCCCCCCCCATTCCGCGCAAATAAAATATTATTTCCCTCCAACAAATTGGGGACACACCCCTCTTTTTCCATGACTTTTACATTTATCACGGGGTGGAGGCCCCCTCATTAACGAACTGATTCTTTGGAAGGAGTGCTACGGATAATTTGCGAGGAGGTCTGAGTCTGGCCGAATGGCACTTAATTCTGCTTAAATTACAATGTGTTGTCCACACCAGTCAAAAACGCAGGTTGCTTGGTTGATTTGGACAGAAAATGTCCTAATTTAGCTAATGGTAAGTATATATTGGTATATCTGGAATATTTCCCCAGGGGCCTGTGATCACAGGTCCCTGGCACAATAGACCCCAAACACCCTAAGACATATATATAAGACATATATGTCTTTGGGTGTTTGAGGTCTATTGTGCCAGGGACCTGTGCCCAGTGACATTAAATTTAAGGCCGACAGTCGACCAGTTTCCGGTAATTATACATATCATTTTCGTAGTCAGAAATGTAACCAATATATGCCATATGTTGCATCACGCGGTCGTGTTTCTTTACTGCAGAGATAAATGAGATATCGTGCCGAGTCTTGGGTGAATATATGAAAAACATGACCCGTTTTTTTAACATTGAACTCTGTTGAACTTGGCAATAAACCGTAGGCCTCTCGAATGTTAAAATTATGACGAGAAACCATATTTGGTTCCGAATAGGGCAGGGTTTCCGTGTCCGTGACCAAAGAACCGTGCACTTTGAAATCCGTGGCTAGTACTTCCATATTTGGACGTCGGCGTGGTAATTAGGGCAACGAATTGATGATTTTGTCATTGGGATACTATGGTCTCTCGCACAATGTTGAATCACTCTTTCGATGCACTCTGACTTAATTCCGCGGACAGAAATAAATTTTAAATGTTGTGAAAGAATCCGCAGCGGACATTAAAGAATCTTAAAGCGTCAATAACTCGACTAAATATGTGTTTCTGTTATTTATTTTAATATTATTAAATTCGATCAAGACCATTGTATTTTGTAAACTATCAATTTTCGTCAGTGACATTCCAGCCTAAGGTTTTAATGGTGGATTTAAACATTGCAATACCAGCTGATGTGACAAGGGTAAACCACACTATCTAAATTTGGGTTTGGATTTGTTTTAACCTACCAGGTTATCGTCGGTTAATTAAGCATTATATAACACTCATAAAGTATTCAATGGGCGATAAATGTCATCCGATTACTCGTGTATGAGCCCCCCCCCCCCCCCCCCCCCCCCCTGTGAGTTATAGATGCTTGTTTTTAAATGAAATAATTCCCAACGTTTGTTATTTGCTGAAAAATGGATTATTTGGCCATCACGCTTAATGCTGACTAACCCTTTTATGACGGGATCTGATCGTTATAGCTAAAGACCCTGTGCCAGTGCATTATCTTATAAATGCGAGTCTCCCATTTGAAAAATGCTGAGTTATTTCAACGAAACTCTTCGGAATACATGTATGTCGTTATTTATTTTCAACGTTCCCGCGTTAGCCTCCAAATGAACACAAGATCGAAAAAGCGTGGGATTTAATTAAACATACACCAATGTCCTATATGATACTATCAGATCAGCCCGTTCCTATATATACGTATTGTATTGCAAAAAAAGGCAGCTGAATCCATGAGTAATAATTACTATTAGGTCTGATGTAATTAAATGTAATCGAATGTTGTCTGATGCTATCAGGATGTCATATGTGCTGATCAATTGGATGACTCCGAGTTATTAGCGAAATTCATGGGAGTCGGCTTACTAATGGGTGTTATGTCAAACTGTCACCCTATCGACCTGTGGTATTATATATCAGATTGGTTTCTGAATTCGTCTTTTATTTCCATCGAAATATCAATACAACGAATGATAAAAGTTAACACCACAGGACACCATAGTAATTAACTGATCGCAGATATTTTTGTTAAATTTCTGAGATAATTTGTTCTGGTTGACGGATCATGCATGCGGCTGCTATTGGTGTGGTGTTAAGGCGGGAGTAAATATCTTCTGATTTATGCACCGAGCATGCTGGTTGTGAGCATGGGGCTACTATTGGTGTTGTTTGAACATTTGAACATATTTATTGTGACCCACAAATGTATATACAAATTACACATATTATTATAGACCTAGATAGTTGTGTGGGCACAGAGGATCGGAGCACAAGTTGCGGAACTTTTCAGAGCCCCTCTCCTCTGGCATGCGGCTGCTAATAAAAGTATTTAGAGATAGGTTCAAAATTTGTGTTTAAACTGGATGCTGAATGCTGTAGCTGTTTGGAGTGGCTATGGTCTCGCGTTAGGGAGTGGTGTGGTGTGGTGTTATGGTGGTAGTGGCATTAAAGATCCCCATTTGATTTGACACTAAGTATGAATTTTAAGAGCCAAATTTCTGCTCAGCAGGCAAAAACAAATGCAAAATACATGCAATCATCATCACCATTCGTATCACACAGCCATCGCTGAAATCTACAACACCCATAAAACTATAATGGGTGCCATTAGAAGATCTTTTACACACTTAGAAGAGGATACACTTGTGAAGTTGTATAAAGGATTGGTCCGACCACATTTGGAATACGCACAGCCAGCATGGAAACCCCACCTACAAAAACATATTGAACGATTAGAAGGAGTTCAGAGAAGGGCAACTAAATTAGCACCAGGGCTAAAAGACCTAGAATATGACAAAAGATTGGAGCGACTTAAATTTCCAACACTCCAATATAGAAGACATCGAGGTGACATGATAGAGTGTTACAAAACCTTTAACATATATGACCAAGAAGTTGCAGACATACTCACAAGAAATACTGACAAGAGAACTAGAGGACACAATTACAAACTATATCGAGAGGGATCATACTACAACACAAGAAAATATTCATTCAGTCAGAGAGTAGTGGAAACATGGAACAACCTACCAGAAAAAGTTGTATATTCAGAAAAATGAACCAATTTAAGAACAACCTGGATTACCATTGGGAGAAGCAAGAGGTGAAGTACAACTTTAAGGCTGAATTGTATACAAATCTGACAATCTCTCAAACATGCAACAATTCTCTAGTTGACGTGTCATGTACATGTATAAATGAGGTGGATACAGTGGCAACCACAGGAGCCAGCGTCCACTAAAAGCATAAGTAACCATAAGTAACCACAAGTTAGTAAGACTACACGCTGAAAACGGCAAGAGGACCCTCCATACCAAATATAATATGTATCCCAGTCATCCAAGGACCATCCACATTATATATGATAGTCCAGGCACATTAGACATGGAAGTGGAAAAGTAAGGAAATAAATCGGGGAAAGCTGATTTTTTTTTATTATTTTGGCCATAACATCGCGGACGCGTCACGAAAAGTCCCCTAAAATCCGATTTGAGCTTTCTGAGTTACATCATTTTTTCCATATAATTAAACAAAACAATATTTTTCACAATGATGGAAATAATTGGATGTTGTAACAATTTTTCAGCCGAAACGTATACAAAAAGCACTCAATATTGTTCGATATACAATTCTCGAACCAACGACACCCATTCAAAGGGAAATATCGAATGAATTTCGCATATATAGATATGAAATAAAACACTGAGCCAAAATACTGACGATTTTGAAGACAAACTGATGTATTCGATGTCGGATTTCTCAGGCTTCTCAAAACATAGGCGCAAGCTATCTATTTTAAAAACTGCACAGACACCACCCCGTCGCTATAATAGGCAGAACTAGCGAGTACGCACATCATAAGTTGTCAAAACTTGTAAAAACATAACCCTACCCCCGAAACTGGTTGTCAACCATCTGGTCGTATTTTGATATTCTATTTTGTCTAAGCTAGTCATATGCATTACTAAGTTATACCAGTATATGTGAAATATGAGTACGAGAGCGAATATAGTGACACGATCAGAATACTACAAACGCGGTCATGAAATGGCTGTCAAAATGGCCGCAACCACCAAGCTAAGCCGAAATGATGGCAACTTATTATATAACCACCTAGTAGGTAAAATACGTATTAACAATATACAAGTCTGTTGTTAAATATCTTTAAAGGTACACAGTTCATTAAAACAGGCCCATGTGGAGGATTTATCGGCCATTGCAACGCAGGTCAAACCCAATGAATTACGTCTTTAAAATTTCGGGTTTTCTGTTTACAGTCGGGGCCAAAAATAATAATTTCGGGCATGCAACATACGAAGTAATGTTTCGCCACACAGTGTATGGTAGTTTCGTTCGGCGTGATGATAAATTATTGAATGGAACGCAGAAACTTAAGTGCATATCCTTGCGGTATAAATAGTAGTTACATTTCCGGATTGTTCATCACTGTACATGATAATAAACCACACACGTATGTTGCAATTCTTATTATATTGCAAAGAAACCGCCACCTCTTCAAAAGATTAGCACTGCATCACACCTGATCAAATAGACAGCACATCGTACATTTGATATACGACTAATTTTCGTGCTGCTTCCAAACCGGTCTCTTAGTAAACAATTTGTTCAACTTACTTCAGTCGGCAACTTGCAACTGGAATATGCTATTACGCAATGTACAATATTAGTTTTCCGTATTTTGTTGTTTGAAAATATCTTGCCAAAACCACCCATGAACTTGTGCAAAATATCAGGTGATCATCGTTTAAAGCTGTTATTTCAGCGTTGAACATTGACTCAATGTTGCTAGTTATGGTTGTTAGTTCAGCAGATATGTGTAACATTAGGGAGAAGGGATACACACGGTAATGCGGTTGCAGAAAACATAGTACCCTTCGCGTATATGTGACCTTGGTGAATATAACCAAATATTATTTCCAGGTGTAAAGACAGTCTCTGTCACAGAGTATGTGGGCAATTTTGGTCAAGTTTAGATTTTTTTAAAGAAAGTATATGGTACTCCTTTGTGTTTTGATAAATTGCTTTCATAGTATACCACCATGCATTCTTGTGATAACAGCGAAATATTCGTGTTTTATTACTTATTCTTAGGCAAAAATTACTAATATTTTAAGACACGGAGAATATAATCTACACAATTCACCCATTACTCTATGCATATCTCTCATACTGCTCTATAGCAGTGTATTTCGAAAGGTTTGATGGTGTATATATCAAAAGAAACGATGACCGGTCACATTAGTGATACTGCTATGAGCACATATATTTCGGCTTCTATGAAAGGTCACAGAATCAATTCTTCGCTATTAAATTTCATTTTACAGTGTAGTGTACATATATATCACACGATTCAAGATAAATAGTGCAGAAAAATTTGCCTTATTCTCCCATTTCTTTGCGGTCAAAAAGTCCAGATTTAACCATTTTATGAGACCTTGCTTTTCGCTATATCTCTCGCGATATATATTAGAGATAATTCGCACATACCCGATAAAATGTTTCTCTTATTCTCTGCAATCATTCTTCCTCACATATTTCGAGCGTGTTGTCACTCTTATGGGACTAGCTATTCAATTATGCATAAAATGTAAATTTCATTCTATTTTGGCCATTTTGGGACTTCAATTCAACTTATATGGTTCACGGCTAAGCATTGTTTGTATGTATGTCAATGTATTATGAATTTGGAATTAATTGATCTACACATGACTGCATTCCCATATGGCCTGATGGAGATGCTTCAGAATTTGAACCATTCCGAAAAATCAAGATATCTCAAAAAGCTCAACTCGGATTTTAGGGGACTTTTGACACGTTGTTCATAAACATGTTCTTATTGATCCCTGAAAAAATCAGTTTTCCCCGATTTTTTACACTAGTGAAACCTTATGTGCCTGGACTATGAGCTAAATAGGCCTGATGGCTCTTACTTAGAAGACATATTAAGCATTACTGTGGAGGAAAAAGAGTTATGTCCCTGGTCTCACCCTTATTTTATTTGGTGACGCTATCTGAATAAATTTGAATCACAGTCACCAAAGGACCATCCATACTAAACATCAGCTAAATAGACTTGGCGGTTTTTGCGAATGAGACATATTAAGAATTAATCTGGAGGGATATAGTTATGTCCCTGCCTCATCCCCTATTTGATCTGGTGACACCATTTTAACAATTCTGAATTTCAGTCACCCAAGCTAGTACCATCCATACCAAATATAAGCTAGCTACGGTAAATGTGACAAATGGTTCTTGGCAACTTCTTGCAAAGAAGATATTTTAAGAATTACTTTTGAGGGAAACAGTTATGTCCCTGGCTCTTGACCCTCAGATTTGACTTGGTTATCCCATGCAAACAAATTTGAATCTCGGTCACCATCTACAGCAAATACGACCCCATTTAGTCCTGTGGTTCTGGGGAAGACCTTTTTAAGAAATATTTACTGTGGAGGGAAAGAGTTATGTCTCTTACTCTGCCCTTATTTGACCTGGTGACCCAATTTGAATCCCTTTCACACAAGGACCATCCATACCATATATAAGCTAATTAGTACTGATGATTCTTGAAAAGTATCCGTCTCAAGAATTGCCATGGTGGGAATTAGTTGTCCCTGGCTCTGCCATAATTGACCTGGTGACCCAATTTGAGCAAATCTGAATTCCAGTCAATGGGGAACATCCACACCAACTATGAACCCATTCTTTCTTATGGTTCTGTTTGAAGATTAGTTGACTGACTAGGAGTGATGACTATAGCTCCACTGGAGACTTCGTCTCAGCGCTGAACTAGAAAGTACCGTTATATTTTCTGAGGTTGTTCTTTTCCTAATCTGAATGAATCGAGGGAAAGCCATTATGTGTATGACCTTCAAAAACATATTGTAAAATATTTTTAAACTATCTGTTTTTTTTTCATTGCAAACCGGTTGCAAAAAGTGCAACTGGTTTGGTTAATTAGAGTTATGTTATCAGATTGTGATGGGGGGGGGGGGGGGGGGGTTGGGGTGATTAATGAAACATTGAGTGTTTTTTTTTAATTTTTATAAATGGGTAGGCCAACAACAAAACCGCGTTGAAGTTAAATTGTCTAAGTAAATGTGTATTCGTAATAGTTTGTTCGTCAGAAGCCATGCAATCCTCAATCCACGAAGCCATTGATAGTTTAATCACACATTTCACACTATGAATTCGTTTTACTTTTTCCCACTAAGTTTGGTGACTGCAAACCAGCCATAATCAAGATGGCTATTCCTATCATTTTGCAAACACCAGCACTGCTGTTATAAAACTATTTAAAGGTACTCAATCCGATTAGACGCTCCTAAATTACTATTTCTTTGGCTTTGGAGTTAAAATATATTTGATTCCCATCGAGGAACCCACCCTTCACAGCTCAGAGTGATCAGATATCGATTTTTTCAAACGGACAAATTACGGATGTAAGATGGATAACTCTAAAATAAAGTGGTTATTATTGTTAATCTATCTTACACCTGCAATTTGTCCGCAATTTGTCCGTTTGAGACGTGGAAGTGGACCACATCTCCAAACATTAACAAATTTCAAAAATCGATATCTGATCACTCTCAGCTTTGAAGGGTGTGTTCCTCGACTCTAATCAAATATTTTTAACCCCTGTAGTCAAAGAAATAGTAATTTAGGGTGCTTAATCGGATTGAGTACCTTTAACAAGATCATCGCTAGGGAGCTGCGATGGCCGAGTGGTTAGCAGGATTGGCTACTGGCCAGAGGTTTCACTTGGACCCCGGATCGATTCATCTCGATCCTCGACAAAAACAAAAGTCGGGAGCTACGAGTGTGCCTATATAAAGTACCATTTATACCCTGCTGAGGTGTTAAGCCCACCCAGTGTCATATACAGGGACGACACAGGTTTGATCATGTCGTCCTATTGGGTGGGGCAAATGGCTGTCCCGTGCAAAACCATGTGTGCCCGATAAAGAACTCTACCTGGGCAATGATCCATGGGTTAACCCTTTACCCAACAAACCGGCCAAAACCGGCCAAATAAAGCTTCAACAGCCTAAAATATCTTCGGTCTGTCTCAATAGAACCATACAAATATGGATATCATTGGAACCGGCTCCTTGACCACATTGTGATAGTTAGAGTTATGCCCTGTGCCAATGCATTCTCTTATATATGCGAGTCGACCATAGGTCGCCTCGCATATATAAGAGAATGCATTGGCCTAAAAAAAATCTTTTTTTAACACTTTTTACCATTTTTTCTTACATTCTTTAACAATTTTATAATTTTTAATGTGTTAAGCCAATGCATTCTCTTATATATGCGAGGCGACCTATGGTCGACTCGCATATATAAGAGAATGCATTGGCACAGGGCCGTTCTGTTGGGTAAAGGGTTAATGGCAAAATTTCCTCCCTTCGGGGCGTAGGTTGATAGACATTTCAGGTGATGGTGTGACTGAGTTATCATTGGTGATCATGGTGGTGGAATATGCATAGCTGTGTTGTGTATATATGCGGTGGTGGTGGTGTTGAATTCTCAAATTACATTTCAGATATGGATGCGGTGATGGTGATCTCACTTGCAAGAGGTTGGCCAATGTGGCCGGGTAGGTAAAGATAAGCTAGGGCATGGCAAAATATGCCCATGGTAAATTCAAACAAAGGGTCATAACTCTGGTGAAACTTGGCGGGCTGAACCCAAATTCTAACTTGACCAGTATATTTTGCTGGTAAATTCACATACCATATTTTATTCCATTCAGTTGAAACTATCTCGTTATTATCCAGAAACCAAAAGTGGATGGACAGACAGACAGACAGACCCAGCTACAATACGGGCTGCACCATACAGGCAGGTATTGGTGAGAGTGCCCAGACGGATGGACCAATAACATAACGGGCGTATACAAAATATATTTGCTCTTGAATGTCCATTACAGTTACTGATTTTTTCTCAAATCGCTATGATTAGCCAAACACCGTGGAATGACAACATCAGAAAATATAACAGTACGTTTTCTTATCATTGTTCACCACCATCATCATAGTAAATTAGCAGGACCACTTAACCAGGGTGATAATGAAAAATTACAAGACAAGAGAAGAGATAAAGGAGATTTTGCAATTGATTTTTAATCAGATTTTAATCTAACATCCATGCATATTGGATAGTAGATCATCACATATATTAGTACGTTCATTGGTACATTCTTCCTCTGTAATCATATAGCATTCACATATATTACGCATTTATATACATTCAACAAACATTAACAAAATAAATAATTCACCCAACATATCAGTATGCTATAACATTTGTTTATACATTCAAACTTTAAAAACAATAAAAATTCAAGTCTTACTGTATTGAGAGAAGGTTACAAACGGTTTTAACGCTTTGACATTTAACCCTTTGAGTGCCAGCTGGATTTTTGTATCAACCCATATACCCTGTGCCAATGCATTCTCTTATATATGCGAGTCGACCATTGGCCTAACAATTTGTTTGTTTGTTTGTTTGTTTTTTTTTTTACAATTTTTTACATATTTTATCATTTATTCTTATATTCTTAACAGACTTATTTTGTAGGTTTAGGGCCGATGAGATCGGCCCCTGGCACTCAAAGGGTTAATACTCGCTAACGGGTAGCTACTCGATTCATTCATTAATAAGTAAGGATGTTAACCCTTCCAAGACTGGAGCTTCCTGAAATTTTGCGTCAATGTATTCTCTTATATATGGATCATCGCATATATAAGAGAATGCATTGGTCTAACAATATTTACCTTGACATTGTAAGCCAGTGTATTTTCTTATATATGCGAGGCTCCCTATGGGTGACTCGCATATATAAGAGAATGCACTGGCACAGGATATTTAATATTGCACAAGTGCAGCTCCCGTCATTAAAGGGTTAATCCTATAACTATTAACATATTGCTGATGAACATATTTTTCACAACTACTTAAAAGATAGGTCCAAGTTTCCTTCGATGTACATTTACTCAACTGGTGAAATCGGTAAGGATAATACTGGTTTACGTCAAAGTACGGTTGCCATACTCTTCTACCGGAACTTAAGCGTAAATCACCCACTCATCTAAAATCACCAATGACGGTAATAAAAATATCACAATTGTGAAAGTAACCCAGTTTATTCCATAGAAAACATCATGTTGTTCTGAACTCCACAAGAGTTTCAACTGGAAGTAGTAATTTAAGGTAAAAAATATAATCTATCACATTGTTTACATAATTTCAAAAGAATATGAACTTGTTAGACCTCGCAAACTTCATAACAGTTTGGGTATTCTCTAGACATAAAATGTGAGGTTACTCCTAATTACATGGCATATTCTGTGCATAATCTAATATAACAGTTAGATTATAATATATCATTATGACCATAAGATATCACTCTTTCCGATAACTGTATTGATTTGTATGATAAAGTCGATTAAAATTGATGAAAAATCCTGCTACTGGATCTGGGCGTAAAGAGTAAGGCAGCCATACTTGGGACGTAAACTGGTAATATCCCTACCGATTTCACTAGCTGGTTTAGGTAGAAGGAAACCTGGACTACTAAAATGAATGAATGGGAATCAGTGGAGCATTTTTTTCAGTCTGTCACCTGCTTATATTTTTAGAACATCCTTCGAATGAAAGAACAGACAATTGCAATCAAAACATTTTAAATTAGAGAATCTATACTGAATTCAGAAATTTAAAATCAAAATTCGAAATACTCAGTAGTTTTCTATAACATTCTGACCAAAGTTGCCAGTCAGAGATTCGTGTAATACACCAGTCCATACATATAGGAAAATCCTTCGACTGACAACTTTGGTCAGAATGTTAGAGCAAACAACTGAGAGTTTGGTCACAAATGAGGTATCAGCATGTTTAAAAAATAGAATAGCATCTGTTCATAGCTGCCAAAATACTATGTAATATGTTGTGTCCTAGTTTATTACCTTTTTCCTAGTTTCTGGTCACTTTTGTGATAGACTCGGCCATTTTTAATGTGTGATACTCAATCAACTCAAAACCACGTGATTCCCCAACATGATATTCATTGGTTGGAAATGTTCAGACAAAAAGATGTCAAAGCGATGTTTGTTTGGTGAACTTATTATCTGAACATTTTCAGACAGAACTACATGTACTCGTTAACCCTTTACCCAACAAACCGGCCAAAACCGGCCAAATAAAGCTTCAACAGCCTAAAATATCTTCGGTCTGTCTCAATAGAACCATACAAATATGGATATCATTGGAACCGGCTCCTTGACCACATTGTGATAGTTACAGTTATGCCCTGTGCCAATGCATTCTCTTATATATGCGAGTCGACCATAGGTCGCCTCGCATATATAAGAGAATGCATTGGCCTAAAAAAAATCATTTTTTAACACTTTTTACCATTTTTTCTTACATTCTTTAACAATTTTATAATTTTTAATGTGTTAAGCCAATGCATTCTCTTATATATGCGAGGCGACCTATGGTCGACTCGCATATATAAGAGAATGCATTGGCACATGGCCCTTCTGTTGGGTAAAGACTTAATGAGTATTTAGTATAGAAAGGGTTAATATATTATCAATGATAGTGAGAAAATTGACATTGCACTTATTTATGAATTGATGACGATGGATTGTTAATGGAGGCTATGATGCACAAATGGAAAACATTGGATTTATTTTCAAGGCGTTAACTTCTTTCTATTGGTGACAGCAAGAGATACCAAATCAGTTAAAGCTTTCATTTCCTATGTGTAGTAATGCCACTGATTATATGTTACTAGTGCCATTTTATAAATGTAATCAGACATATTGTAATATCAGACACATAATAATAATTTAGGGCTGATAAACAAACAACAAGATTCAAACAACTAGAGCCACTGCATATAATTCAGATATAAGAAAGACACTTAACCCTTTCATGATGGGAGCTGCGCTAGTGCAGAATTAAAGATCCTGTGCCAGTGCAATCTATTAAATATATGAGTCTCCCATAGGGAACCTCGCATATATAAGATAATACATGTACATTGACCTAATATACATACAATATATATGGATATAGTGTATGGCAATTGCAGAATGTGGTCTCCAGAGGGTGAATTTATTGACGATATCCCACACAGCAGGCTAGCATCACCAAATTCATCTACTGGGAACCTCATTCTGCTTAGGCATCAACTGCTCGAGACCTAGGATCAGATTGAAGTTCCCAAGTTGTCGATGAGGTTGGTGATGTTCACTCATTAGTAACCTCCATTATGAAATTTATCTTCTGCAAACTGAACAGCAGGGAAAAAGTAACTAAAAACAATGTTAATTTGAGACTATAGATACTTTCCAGAAGATGAGGCCTAAGTAGAATGAGGTCCCCAGAGGGTAAATTTGGTGATGCTAGCCTGCTGTGCGGGATAGTGTCACTAAATTCACCCTCTGAGGACCTCATTCTGCTAAGACCCCATATCCAGGCTTTCGCCAATGAGATTATCTTTATTTAATTTATATGAAAGAATGGCATCGTGGTGGCAATTTTGATAAAAAATTTATTGAAATACCTGCGTTGAGCAAGTTTGTTTGCTGTGAACTGTAACAGAGTGTTTCAAATCACTTTAACAAGTTATTGTTCCAATGAAGATTTATTTAGCATTCCAGAACTCCAGTACATTAGCAACAATAACATAATTGCTCTAATTTTACATCATTAATTGGTTTTGTACCACAGACAAAGGTATTAGGGACCACACATTATGTATGAACTGGGCTAAGATGTACTCAGCATTCAAGAACACCAGTACTACAGCAAAAATAACATATATAGCTTGTCTAATTTTACATCATTGGGGAGGTCTGGTTTGATAAAACTTCTAACGTAACGTAACCTGTCAAGCATAATTATAGTTCTATGTGTCTGAGGAACTAGTTAACCAACTATGTTCTATTTCCAAACAAAGCCCATGTAACATAACACAGCAATTTAGTCAGTTGTCAATGAGATGCAAAATGTGACATACTAAAGACAGCATCAAATAAGGTCACTACTCATGCAAAATATTCTCGAAAAATTATGTCCATTAGAACCCAAAAATTTATAAATGGCACATTTCTTTACCTTTTTTTTACTTGTACTTCAGAATAAAAAATCTCCCAAATTCCATCCTTAAGATTCGACGAGAATCACCGAATCGATTTTCGTAATGATTCTCGTGAAACTTTTCAATTTTCAGTGCTTTATGACCTAACTTGATGCAGCATTTGATTCTCGCAAAATTAAATGCATTTTGAGGCCTGAAATTCTGAAAATGTTGATATCTAGATACTCACTGATAGGTAGTTACTCAATTGATTCCCATTAATTTTGTGGGTTGCTCAGATAGAAAGTTCAACAAATAGCCTCAGGTCTCTTAGTTGCAGAATGTTGGGATCATTAACCACTAGAAATGTAAGAATTTGTAGTCCTTTTTTATATTGCCTGAACATCCAATCAGATGAAGTATATAACTTCATACTACAAAATATAAGAGAGTTCATTGGGAATAAAAGAAATATATCAATTGAGTAGGAATGATAAAACGAGGAAAGTCTCACACCATCTTTACGCTATCACATGGCACTATGAGACATTTCGCCGACACACACTCACATAACCCAGTCATGTCATGATAAATGCTGCATGAGATATCTATTGCCCATCAATTCCATGTTACCCAGTGCACTAAAGGTCAACAAGACCAGCTGAAGAAAATGGGCACTAAGTTTATAAATCTATATTTCAAATATAATGACTATATTGATCAATGTCAGACAAACCAACATTATCTTTAAAAAGCCAAAGATATTCTTTCAGATTTATGTCTTTATAATTCTCACCAAAAGTTTACTACACAAGCCTTTTTGGAAACAATTTGTTATGTTGTCTTGAGAATGCCCCCATTTTTTTTAGAAATAGGATCCAATCAGGAATTATAGAGACATCAATCAGAAAAAGTTTTCAGACCCCATGTCCCCTGAAATGAGGTGGCAGTAAAAAAAGGGGCATAACTCTATACAAAATATCAAGAAATTATGTTGAATATTGCTCAAGTTACTATCCGGACAACACAATAACAGTGATGTCTAAGTCGAAAAAGGGGCATAACTCAAGTCAAAATTCATCGGACCGTCACCAAATTCGAACTTGGCCTGCATCTTCTCATATGTGAACCATGTACCAAATATCAAGAAATTCTGTTTAATATGGCTAATGTTAATGTCAGGACAAGGGACGGCAGGGACGGACGCTCTGATGGATGGCAAGATGCGGCTGATTAAAACAGTCCTCCAAAATGTTCAGGGGACAAAGATTGTCGCTGGATTTTTCAAGAGACTTACAAACTAACTGGGCATACCATTTCAAATCAAACTTCATGCAGGGTTTATCTCCCTTGATGACTCGATAAGACTGCCGCCACCGGTGATATTTTACCCACATTTTGTAGACTTCCGCGATATTAATATATATTTTCCAAGCAAACAGTCACATGTTGCCCTTTATAAAGCACACAAAATACTGAACAAATTTTATGTAATTTAGTACATTAAGTTTGAAAAGTCCAACTAGAACCAAAGAACTATTTCGCACAAGGGTGTGGTTTGGTAATCTGATTATTTCATCAACACAAATACAGTAATGCCCTAAGTTAATCGACCCCTTAACCACAGAAGAATTATGGGTAACTTTTCAGGATTTAGTCGGAAATATGGCTTGTTGCATTCATCGGAAAGCTCTCGGGGAGAGCTTTCCGATGAATGGCAACAAGCCATATTTCTGACTAAATCCTGAAAAGTTACCCATAATTCTGCTGTGGTTAAGGGGTCGATTACTTAGGGCATTACTGTATCTGAATGCGTATGGACAACAACATGGCAAACATCAGTCCTAATTGGCCGCCATTTTGCGGAGTAGGATGCTAAAATCATCAACAAGACTTCCGCTCTAAATCTCCGTTATTAAGTGTTTATTGAGGGAACTGTTCTCGAAACACATAGAAAAGTTGATTTTGGGGTGATCAATTTCGCCATTTTGGCTGGAAAACCCTTGCTAAATATAGAAAGCCAGACTAGTACCCAGTCGGTGACAAGAGTCAGAAAGGAAGTATGTCACAGACTAACAAATAAATATATTGCAAGCTTTAGTCACAAGTTTAGTTGACAGTTCTTTTCATCATTTGATTGAGACAACAAGTAGGTATCTGCACATATTGTCAATATGGATAGCTCTGTTATTGAATGGTGATTGAGGTACAAAAAGTGCCCTAGTTGGGGTGGAGGGGATTACAATGAACCTCAAGGCACAGTAGATACATCTAGGTATAAAATTTTCACGTACCACCTGATGTTGGCAGAGATAACGATTATGCCCACACAACGATAAGCCTACAATCTCAAGTTTCTTGTGATATCTGGTGAATCATCACTTTCACATCAGTTCAAGAACAGTTCACTAGGCGATCAATGGATCGGATGTGAGGTGACTTTTAGCATAACATGTTGGAACATCATGAATGGTCTAAGATGTCAATACAAAGTTCATACATAACCCCCTCCCCCAATGTTTTGTGCGCACACTCTTAGACCCTGTTGCCTCATGTGACATGTGTCACGATTACGTATTACAACCAGCTGCAGGGACAACTTGTTCTGTTTGCGTCATAGAAACTGATCATGAAGTCGACCTATGCAGCTTTGGAAGCACACTCTAGTCATCGTTGTCATCGTCGTCCAGGTCATCATCATCATCATCATCATCAGGCACCTGTGAAAAAAAAAAATAATACATTGAGGTGAACTCTTCCATGACCCTGTGCCAATGCATTCTCTTAATATATGCGAGTCTACCATAATCCATCCATAGATTGGCCTAACATTATTTACCTTGACCTTGTAAGCCAGTGCATTCTCTTATATATATATGAGGCTTCCTATGGGAGACTCACAAATATAAGAGAATGCACTGGCACATGATCTTCAATGCTGCACTTCCATGAAGTTAGGGTTAAATTTTGAAGAACAATCAATTTCACTTCATTGCATACTAGTAGTATTGGTGCATGGCTTTTCTTATGCAGATAACTGCATATGCATATACCCAGCATCGCGTAATACCCCCACTTATGTTGTGTACAGCATCAGCCTATAGATACCAGTCTAGTTGTCTGTTTCGTTATTTCGATTTGAGATACCGGTAGTTGGGTTCTATTATCAGTAATTTTGTTTGTTTCAAATTAATATGCATATAAATAGCCTAATCTATATTAATTTGTCGCAATTGAATTTTATTTGATATTATATCATCATCTAAAATGCAGTAATGTTTAAGAAAACAAAAAATTTCTCGCTGGCAATCCCCATTCTAAACACTGCACACAGGCGTAGTTATAATATATTTTTTTTAAATACCTATAAGGCCTAACAAAAAAAGACCCGTGTTTTGGGTCACATGGTCTGAAAATATTAGGGTAGGCAGGGATTATCTTTTTTTCTTCTTTTTTTTTTAATAATTAAACATACCGCATAATAATTTAACCTTGTAATGATATTGTGAATGTATTAATTCCCCCATGTACTCTGACAGCCATATAGTATATGAGATGTGACATATTTCACATCAACCAGGCCTAGATGGATAATAATTTACACATACCATATTCATTTTAATATATTAAAATAATTTGATATAATTTCAGAACAAACATCAATTCACAATACAAGTTATGGTCGGACGGAGGTCAATTCTATAATCCACAATTTTTTTCAGCGGACAATATTAAAGCACATTTTAACAACTTTTGCCAATTCATTTCAGAACAAAGTTCAACAAACATCAATTCCCAATACAAGTCATGGAAAATAAAACAAAATGTAACACATTCAATTTATTAATGCAAGTCTTTGGTTTAAATTGGCCATATCAAATATTCATTTAATATTGTACTAGTATGTGTTTCTATTCATGTATTTAAATTTATTATACCGGTACTTGTTTCTATAGTATTTGAATGACTTTAAATACTGAATGTATTATCTATTAAAAGCGTTTATATTTGTTGAATACATGTAAAAGTCAAATATTTATTATTGTATGTGTTTCTATTCATGTATTTAAATTTATTTTACCGGTAGTTGTTTCTATTGTATTTAAGTGTCTTTTTAATAAATATTGAATGTTGATGTTGATAGACTACTGGAAAAAAATGTATTATCTATTAAATTTAAAAGCGTTATATTTGTTGAATACAATTTATCGAATATGACAAAACACCCTTGTTGATCAAACAGTAGGACTTATTTTCCCAGATTATTATACTCACACAATTCAATGCAGATAAGCTAGGAATATTTTTTTTTAACATCAACATCAACAAATGGTAGCGTCTTTTTTTTGTCCTTCAAAACTTTAAGATGTTTGTCAGATTTCACATGGGAATCCAATGCGGCTTTTCCCTGCATGTTCGCCACGCTAAATGTTTTCAGGCAAAGTTTGCATTTTGCAGAATACCTGTCGCCCAGAACAATCATTAACCAGTCTTTGTAACTTTCGGAAGTTAACCAACAATCTTGGAATGTGCATTTCCCCATTTTTTATTGGTAATTATCGAAAATAATCATCGAAAAACAGTACACACACGACAACATTTTAGCAGACTGACACGACAGTCACATGCGATAATACGTCGCGCTTTGCGATTGGCCAACGTCACTGCAACTATCCAATGAGAATGCTCGATACATCGCTGCTCTATTATAATATAACTGTGCTATTTATATATCGCTCCAATGCGGTCATTTACCATAAACCCGGAAATGTAAGAGGTGATTAATTACGGATTAAAAGCCGTATGTAAAAGATGTAAGAGTGGAATTCCAATTTTTTGGAAATCTCAATAAAAAGTTTAGGGTCGCATGGTTTTATTAGGCACGGTCGGGTGACCCCAAACACAGGTATTTTTTTGTTAGGCCTAAGAAATGCTTGCCATCAACGTAATCTAATAACCTGTATCAACCTGTAGCCAAAAAGAATAAACTAACAAAAACCCAATTGATTCCCCATGCACATCTGTCAGCACCATTTACGTATTTACTGGTATAGCACTATGGGAAGAGGGATAACCCTATTTGTTATTACATTATATCATTATTAAACTGAGTCTTCATGGTTGAATTAAAATCATGTTCTGATAATTAATCAAGGAAAATTCACTGCAAAACAGTTGAGTAGTGAGTGTCAGACATAATTGTTTGCAAAATTGATCACCAATTTGTTTTTATTAAGCATGAAAGGCTTTGGAAGCTCTGAAAATTATGACACAATAGATAAATTGCTCATTCACAAATGATCTCCAGGCTGTTGACACCTGTTTGCAGAATTTGAACATTGTCACTGTTTTAATAGCACGTGTTTGGGGACCAGTTTCCTTGGCATATATTTGTCATTGCTCGAATCAATTTATGCTGGGCTTCTTGTAGATTGCAGTTAATGAATCAGAACGTTAGCAGGTTAAGTTTACACCAGAATACAGCATGCATTTATGAGTTAGTTTTCTTTATGAAACATATCAATAAAAGAATCGGGAGTTAAGCTTTCGTAAATTAGGTCAATATTTAGTACATGTACCTTGTTTTATTCACGACTAAATGTTTTTATGAATATAAAACAATTAAACAGTGATTTATTTGGGAACTATTTTCTGTAACATTGAGTAATTAGATCTATTGATAGGATTCCCAAAATCTGAATCTGATAGGCGGTAATCTTACTCTCACTTTCAGTTGAAACTGAAACTGGAACAATTGTGCAGCTGTTAACATACGTTTTTATGAAGCAGACACAATTCAACAAACAAATCAATATACAAATATTAATAAATCATTCAATTCACAAAGAAATAAGGAAACATGCATGAAATGTGTGTGAACAGAGGGCTGTTAGAAGATATAGAAAAGCATGTGCGCATAATAAAATTGTGTTTCGAATGCCATCGCTCTCGTGATGGTTGTTGATAACAACTTTGTGTTATGTTGTCACATAAAATGCATATTTTAAACTAAATTTTATTTACAAATTGCTATCAATTCGGCACCATGGGATGACTTTTTACCCCATCTCAGCAACATTTTTGTCAGTTTTAGTATGCATAAAAATGTATTACAGTGTGATATTTCTGCAAAAGTAGTCTTTTTATGAGAAAATGGATAGGTGCATGCATATTTTATGCAAATATCCTAATTATGCATTTAAGCGATATGCAATTATCTGAAATTGACTGTATTATTATACTTACAAGCTTGATCATATAATGATTATAATATCACCAGGTTCCTCATGTACATGCGGCTCTAGTTCCAACATTTAAAATGGTATCAAGGCTTATGTTTGCTCAACTCAGACAACTTGAACTAACATAAAATATTACAAAGTATATAATTAATAATATACCACATATTAAGTCATTCACAATTTTTCTCACATCTGTATGTATTAGTATAGGGCATTGAAGGCCTACCATGTCTAACTGCTTTGAGACATGGTCAATAGTAGCATTAATATAAGTTTCATACTGGTACCCAACCCTAGATTTTGGTTTATATGGGACAAGGTATGCTCTGCAGGAAACGCTGGAAATAATACTGACAAACCAGTGGATTTGAATCCACGGCTTGCTCACATAACACCTAAGTATGGCATTGTCAGAAATACTCTGAATTGCGTTATTAGTCTTACTTTTGGAATTAATTCTTCCATACAATGCTTTAAGATTGCATGTGTCAATGATTTTACAAAAAATGGCCCAATTCTCATAAATTATTGATCCACTTGTGACCTGAGCAGAAACAATCATTTAAGTTTATCGGCGTTACTTTTAGCATTAGCATGTGCATGGAAAACTTGTAGAACGGAAACGGTGCACACAAAGAATGTTCTGGGCACTTATGACTACCAATAAATAAAAAATTAGAAACAAACCAGTAAACGGACTAATTTTGTTCAGATGTGGTGGCCGTTTTAGTGATGATGGTGGTGCCTGAGAACACAGATTATATATCTTAATGGCCTTAAAGCAAAAAGATCAAAGTAATTCAATACTATATGACTCGCCTCAACACCGGCTTCCCGTAACTTATCCTTGTATATGACTCACCTCAACACCGGCTTCCCGTAACTTATCATTGTATATGACTCACCTCAACACCGGCTTCCTGTAACATATCCTTGTATATGACTCACCTCAACACCGGCTTCCTGTAACTTATCCTTGTATATGACTCACCTCAACACCGGCTTCCCGTAACTTATCCTTGTATATGACTCACCTCAACACCGGCTTCCTGTAACTTATCCTTGTATATGACTCACCTCAACACCGGCTTCCTGTAACTTATCCTTGTATATGACTCACCTCAACACCGGCTTCCTGTAACTTATCCTTGTATATGACTCACCTCAACACCGGCTTCCTGTAACTTATCCTTGTATATGACTCACCTCAACACCGGCTTCCCGTAACTTATCCTTGTATTTATTATGACTCACCTCAACACCGGCTTCCCGTAACTTATCCTTGTATATGACTCACCTCAACACCGGCTTCCCGTAACTTATCCTTGTATATGACTCACCTCAACACCGGCTTCCCGTAACTTATCCTTGTATATGACTCACCTCAACACCGGCTTCCCGTAACTTATCCTTGTATATGACTCACCTCAACACCGGCTTCCCGTAACTTATCCTTGTATATGACTCACCTCA
This sequence comes from Siphonodentalium dalli, assembly GCA_032622095.1. Lineage (NCBI taxonomy): Eukaryota > Metazoa > Mollusca > Scaphopoda > Gadilida > Siphonodentaliidae > Siphonodentalium > Siphonodentalium dalli. The sequence continues at coordinate 43,590,390 of CP136065.1, read as the reverse complement.
ACACCGGCTTCCCGTAACTTATCCTTGTATTTATTATGACTCGCCTCGACACCGGCTTCCCGTAACTTATCCTTGTATATGACTCACCTCAACACCGGCTTCCCGTAACTTATCCTTGTATTTATTATGACTCACCTCAACACCGGCTTCCCGTAACTTATCCTTGTATATGACTCACCTCAACACCGGCTTCCCGTAACTTATCCTTGTATTTATTATGACTCACCTCAACACCAGCTTCCCGTAACTTATCCTTGTATATGACTCACCTCAACACCGGCTTCCCGTAACTTATCCTTGTATTTATTATGACTCACCTCAACACCGGCTTCCCATAACTTATCCTTGTATTTATTATGACTCACCTCAACACCGGCTTCCCATAACTTATCCTTGTATATGACTCACCTCAACACCGGCTTCCCGTAACTTATCCTTGTATATGACTCACCTCAACACCAGCTTCCCGTAACTTATCCTTGTATTTATCTATATGACTCACCTCAACACCGGCTTCCCGTAACTTATCATTGTATATGACTCACCTCAACACCGGCTTCCCATAACTTATCATTGTATATGACTCACCTCAACACCAGCTTCCCGTAACTTATCCTTGTATTTATCTATATGACTCACCTCAACACCGGCTTCCCGTAACTTATCCTTGTATTTATTATGACTCACCTCAACACCGGCTTCCCATAACTTATCCTTGTATATGACTCACCTCAACACCGGCTTCCCGTAACTTATCCTTGTATATGACTCACCTCAACACCAGCTTCCCGTAACTTATCCTTGTATATGACTCACCTCAACACCGGCTTCCTGTAACTTATCCTTGTATATGACTCACCTCAACACCGGCTTCCTGTAACTTATCCTTGTATTTATCTATATGACTCACCTCAACACCGGCTTCCCGTAACTTATCCTTGTATTTATTATGACTCACCTCAACACCGGCTTCCCATAACTTATCCTTGTATATGACTCAACTCAACACCGGCTTCCCGTAACTTATCCTTGTATTTATTATGACTCAACTCAACACCGGCTTCCCGTAACTTATCCTTATATTTATTATGACTCAACTCAACACCAGCTTCCGTAACTTATCCTTGTATTTATTATGACTCACCTCAACACCGGCTTCCCGTAACTTATCCTTGTATATGACTCAACTCAACACCGGCTTCCCGTAACTTATCCTTGTATATGACTCAACTCAACACCGGCTTCCCGTAACTTATCCTTGTATTTATTATGACTCAACTCAACACCGGCTTCCCGTAACTTATCCTTATATTTATTATGACTCAACTCAACACCGGCTTCCCGTAACTTATCCTTGTATTTATTATGACTCACCTCAACACCGGCTTCCGTAACTTATCCTTGTATTTATTATGACTCAACTCAACACCGGCTTCCGTAACTTATCCTTGTATTTATTATGACTCACCTCAACACCGGCTTCCCGTAACTTATCCTTGTATTTATTATGACTCAACTCAACACCGGCTTCCCATAACTTATCCTTGTATATGACTCACCTCAACACCGGCTTCCCGTAACTTATCCTTGTATTTATCTATATGACTCACCTCAACACCGGCTTCCCGTAACTTATCCTTGTATTTATTATGACTCACCTCAACACCGGCTTCCCATAACTTATCCTTGTATATGACTCACCTCAACACCGGCTTCCCGTAACTTATCCTTGTATATGACTCACCTCAACACCAGCTTCCCGTAACTTATCCTTGTATTTATCTATATGACTCACCTCAACACCGGCTTCCCGTAACTTATCATTGTATATGACTCACCTCAACACCGGCTTCCCGTAACTTATCATTGTATATGACTCACCTCAACACCAGCTTCCCGTAACTTATCCTTGTATTTATCTATATGACTCACCTCAACACCGGCTTCCCGTAACTTATCCTTGTATTTATTATGACTCACCTCAACACCGGCTTCCCATAACTTATCCTTGTATATGACTCACCTCAACACCGGCTTCCCGTAACTTATCCTTGTATATGACTCACCTCAACACCAGCTTCCCGTAACTTATCCTTGTATATGACTCAACTCAACACCGGCTTCCTGTAACTTATCCTTGTATATGACTCACCTCAACACCAGCTTCCCGTAACTTATCCTTGTATTTATCTATATGACTCACCTCAACACCGGCTTCCCGTAACTTATCCTTGTATTTATTATGACTCACCTCAACACCGGCTTCCCATAACTTATCCTTGTATATGACTCACCTCAACACCGGCTTCCCATAACTTATCCTTGTATATGACTCAACTCAACACCGGCTTCCCGTAACTTATCCTTGTATTTATTATGACTCACCTCAACACCGGCTTCCCGTAACTTATCCTTGTATTTATTATGACTCAACTCAACACCGGCTTCCCGTAACTTATCCTTATATTTATTATGACTCAACTCAACACCGGCTTCCCGTAACTTATCCTTGTATTTATTATGACTCACCTCAACACCGGCTTCCCGTAACTTATCCTTGTATTTATTATGACTCAACTCAACACCGGCTTCCGTAACTTATCCTTGTATTTATTATGACTCACCTCAACACCGGCTTCCCGTAACTTATCCTTGTATTTATTATGACTCAACTCAACACCGGCTTCCGTAACTTATCCTTGTATTTATTATGACTCACCTCAACACCGGCTTCCCGTAACTTATCCTTGTATATGACTCACCTCAACACCGGCTTCCGTAACTTATCCTTGTATTTATTATGACTCAACTCAACACCGGCTTCCGTAACTTATCCTTGTATTTATTATGACTCACCTCAACACCGGCTTCCCGTAACTTATCCTTGTATTTATTATGACTCAACTCAACACCGGCTTCCGTAACTTATCCTTGTATTTATTATGACTCACCTCAACACCGGCTTCCCGTAACTTATCCTTGTATTTATCTATTTTTGCATCTTGATCGGCTAGTAGCACCAGTAAATCCTCTTGCTCTTTTTTCACAGTATCCAATTCTTCTATCACTTCTATCTTTTCATTATTGACTGAATTTTTCTCTTCTTCCAGTTTCTGAAGAAAGGAAGATATATTTTCAAAATATTGAATAGCTTAACCCATTCATGACATTAAACATCCTGTGCCAGTATATTCTCTTATATATGCAAGTCTCCCATAGGGAGCCTCGCATATATAAGAGAATGCACTGGCTTACAAGGTCAAGGTAATTATTGTTAGGCCAATTTATTCTTGTATAAATGCGAGGCCCCCTATGGGAGACTCGCCTATATAAGAGAATATATTGGCACAGGGTTTTCTGCAAATTTTCAGAAAGATCCAGTCATGGAAGGATTAACAAAGAACATTTTTAGTAGAATTGATCTAAGATATCTGAAATATTTATTGATATTTGCCATTTATAGCTGTCCCTTCACTAATTTTATTTCTTTAACTATTATTAGACTAGTTACTAATATTTTTCCCTGTTCTGTAAAATCACTGGATAATTTAGTCAAAGTTTCCTTCAATGTAAACAAGCTTCACTCAAATTTGTTACTGTATCTATCGTCAAAAGTCATTTCATGGGTTAAACACTTATTCCCACAGTAGAACTACATAATTATAGTTACCAAATAGTTCTGCTACATTTATTTAAAATTGGTAGTTGTTATGATAAAAATTTTGTACTCTACGTTACAATTGATGTATTCTATATATCTCACCTGAATCCGCTCCAATAGATTGAGGTTTTCTTCATTTGACTTGCTTTGTCGTTCCTGCAGGCTTTGTTTCTCCTCACTTAGCACCCTATTGTCATGTTCTAATGACAAAAGCCTAGACTGGACCTCCGGGTTATCACCAGCGCCCTCTTGTGGAGCTGAGGAATGGCTAGAGGCTGCCACTAATTGTTGCTGTGAAAAAGAATGTTTAATTGCAGGTAAACAAATGCAGTTCAAACAAACAAATGCAGTAAACCAGTGAGACTTCCATGAGTAAACCAGTGAGATTTCATGGCTAAAACACAGTTAGATTTCCATGGCTATGAGTAAACCAGTGAGATTTCATGGCTAAAACACAGTTAGATTTCCATGGCTAAAACACAGTTAGATTTCCATGGCTAAAACACAGTTAGATATCCATGGCTAAAGCACAGTTAGAATTCCATGGCTAAAACACAGTTAGAAATCCATGGCTAAAACAGTTAGATATCCATGGCTAAAACACAGTTAGATATCCATGGCTAAAACAGTTAGATTTCCATGGCTAAAACAGTTAGATTTCCATGGCTAAAGCACAGTTAGATTTCCATGGCTAAAACACAGTTAGATTTCCATGGCTAACACACAGTTAGATTTCCATGTCTAAAACACAGTTAGATTTCCATGGCTAAAACAGTTAGATTTCCATGGCTAAATCACAGTTAGATTTCCATGGCTAAAGCACAGTTAGATTTCCATGGCTAAGACACAAGTTAGATTTCCATGGCTAAGACACAAGTTAGATTTCCATGGCTAAAACACAGTTAGATTTCCATGGCAAAAACAGTCAGATTTCCATGGCTAAAACACAGTTAGATTTCCATGGCTAAAACACAGTTAGATTTCCATGGCTAAACCACAGTTAGATTTCCATGGCTAAAACACAGTTAGATTTCCATGAGAAAACAGTTAGATTTCTACGAGTAAAACAAAGTTAGATTTCTACGAGTAAAACACAGTTAGATTTCCATGAGTAAATCAGTTAGATTTCCATGGCTAAAAAACAGTTAGATTATCCATGAGTAAAACACAGTTCGATTTCTATGAGCAAAGACAATTCAGGATATAGAAATTCAGATTGGGGAGGGGAGGGGGTGGGATTGGGTGGTATTCGGACGAGTTACAATTGGCATTTGCACTTTCAGCGATATTCTGCAGCTATGTTTCCTGAACACTGAACAGTGGCCCATCTGGAAGTCATATTAAAGTTATAAAAGTATACATTGGAATGGTCTATTTTTCATATGGAGAGGAGTTCAAGAATTATGAGCAGACAACATACCGACAAAGATAATACAAATGCAGAAGGAATCAGATTCATCGGAGGGAAATGTTCAGAAAATGAGTTCAACAAAATGTCCTGGCCTGGTGAACTTATAATCATAACAATGGCTGAGGGAACTACTCATCAATTAAATAAAGGGTTATGTATATGTACAACTCTGCTTGAATGATTCTGATTAACCTCACAATTGCAGGTGCACAGGTTCCCATGATGGTAGATATATGTACCAAGTTAAAATCACCCAATGGCAGGGGGGGGGGGGGGGGTGGGGGGTTGTGAGGAGCTTTCAGCTGAACATTACGTCACACACTCGAACTAGTGGTGTGATTTACCTGGAGGTTGTTGACATCTGCTTTTAACCTGCAAACTTCTGCATCTTTGTCAGCTGATAATCTCTTTGAATCGCCTAATTCTTGGTTTAATCTCCCGACTGATGCTTGTAGCACCGATAACTCATTGGGGCCATTCTCCATACCCTGATCATTGGTTTGTGAAAGAACTCTGGCTTCTGTCATGGTTAAATCATTCCGCTGTAAAATAAAATATACATTTAGTCTATTCATGTGTTCATGTTGATAAATGAAAGTGTCAATGACACTGTAGCTCAACTTGGGGAGGCATTAATCATTTTATGATTAAGAAGGAAAGTTTAAATGAAATTAATTTCATTTCAAACATTTCTCAACTAAATGTAGGTTGCAGGATGTGCCGATGAATTCAAATGTGAAATCCAAGACGGCTACAGGCACCCATGGTTTTTAACAAATTTCAGAAGAATTGGACAGCTTCCATCTGGAGGCCACACCAAAGAACCATATATGAAGTTAGGATGAGGAATGTGGCATGTAGGATTTTAATCATGAAATTCAGAAAATATTGTTGGCTCCCATCTAGAGGTCACCCTGAAGATCTTTATGAAGTTTGGTGATGATCGGATGAGAGGTGTGGCCTGTATGTTGTGACGAAGGATTTAGTCATACAAAGAGTAAAATCTGGCAGCCATGTTTTTTCGGAAAAAATAGATGGCTCCCATCTAGAGATAACCCTGAAGATGCATATAAAGTTTGATCTGTAGGGTGTGCCAAAGGATTTAGTCATGGAAAGAGTAAAATACAAGATGGCTGCCGGCGGCAATGTTTTTAATCGAAAATCATTCAAATTTTATAGCTCTCACCTAGAGGTGTTCGTAATCATGCTTGTAAATTTACAAAACATTTATAAGATATATGTGGGCTGCATGGTGTGCCGTAGGATTCAAATTTTTAAATCCAAGATGGCTGCTGGTGGTCAATTTGTTTTAACGAATTTCAAAAATAATCGATGGCTCCCATCTAAAGGTCGCCCCGAAGATCCGTATGGAGTTTGATGACGATCGGATGAGGGATGTGGCCTGTAATGTGTGCCAAAGGATTTAGTCATGCAAAGAATAAAATCCAAGATGGCTGCTGGCGGCCATGTTTTTTATCAAATTTCGGAAATAATCGATGGCTCTCATCTAGAGGTCACCACAAAGATCCATATGAAATTTGGTGGTGATAAGATGAGGGATGTGGTCTGTAGGGTGTGCAAAAGGATTTAGTCATGCAAAGAGAAAAATTTAAGATGGCAGCCGGTGGCCATGTTTTTCATCGAAAATCGCAAAAATTTGATAGCTCCCATCGAGAGTATATTTACAACCATGGTTTTAAAAAAAATATCATTGTACTCCTATAAATGACACCATCTCAATTAATTGACAAATATATCAATACTATTTCTCGGCAGCCCTCCATAGCATTATATCTTTATTTTTATTTGGCAGGAGAGGGCAAAAAGGCGACTGCTGACCACACTATATAATAATTAACCTACCAATCGGCCTATATGGCCATCTTTATCTGTAATTTGTAACCTAAGGGCTTGTAGCTCCTCTTGCAGGTGGTTGACCTCTATGTCTGGTGATGTGGCATCTATGGAATTTAACACAGGTTGTGAACCTACAGTGAAAAGGAATTGTAATGATTGTGCAACTAGATTATTTTTCACCCCAACTGACATGCTCATACAGTAATGCCCTAAATAATGGACTCCTTAACCACAGCAGAATTATGGGTAACTTTTCAGGATTTAGTCGGAAATATGGCTTCTTGACATTCATCGGAAAGCTCTCACTGAGAGCTTTCCGATGAATGGCAACAAGCCACATTTCCGACTAAATCCTGAAAAGTTACCAACAATTCACTCACTGAAGAACACTGGCATTTGTCTTGTTATAATTTATATACATTTCAGCCACTAGGTTTTTTTTTAACCCCATCCCAGCCCCATGACCGCAGAGGGTTAAATTTACCAGGAAATCACTCAAAAGAACATTGAACCCACCGATCCTGGAAAGCAACACAAAACCTCTCCCGGATACAAGAATCAGGTTACTCACAAATCATGTGAATCCCAAATCTTTACTTATTTTGGCCTAATGCTGTGTTATGCAAGCTTGAATTAGGTGTGCCTGTCATTTGCAGAATGAGGTCCCGAGAGGGTGAATTTAGTGACACTATCCCGCATAGCGGGCTAGCATCACCAAATTCACCCTCTGGGGACCTCATTGTGCATGGCCTCATCTGCTATAGGAGACATAGACTTAGATTGAAGTTCCCAAATGGTGAATATTGTGATGTTCACCCATTGGGAACCTTGATTATGCAAAGTGTCGTCTGCCAATTTGGGGATATAGAGAAACTAAACTAAAAAAGAAATAGAATCAATGTGAAGAAGTTTCTATTGAAATTAAATAAATAAACTTTCCAGAGAAGATGAGGCCTAAGCAGAATAAGGTCCCCAGAGGGTGAATTTAGTGATGCTAGCCAGCTATGAGGGATAGCATCACAAAATTCACCCTCTGGGGACCTCATTCTCCAAATGATAGGCACACAAAACTCAGGCTTGACTAGCAGAGAGGATTAGAAGTCTGAACTATTTATTAAAAAAAAAAAATTTGCAGTCATCAGTCAATTTTTTAAATAGCCAAATAAATTTTCATTTGGCTATCCCTTTGACCAACATTTCGAAATGCACCCTTTACATTCTAAAGCATAACGGAATGGCCAAACCATTCATTGAAATCATCCAACAGGAGTATCATAGCTGGCAGTCAATTTATAGACTATCAACCTTAACTTGAAATCCTGATATTGGTGATTAACAGTTTATTCACTTCCTGAAACAGCATCAGATTCCTGTCGGATTTGACACCATACAGCCACCGTCTGTATGTTTTCAATACAGAATATAATTAGATTGGACTCCCCCGTTAATATGAGTTTTTTTTGGCCTGATATCGACTTTCAAAAGAGAGTTTTAATACGTTTTTCAATTTTGTCAGTTTAGCAAAAATTTCAATGATCATTCAAAAGCATTAGATATAGAGGGTCTCCAACAGACCTGTTAAGTTTTGAAAATGTCAATCCGTGAGATTTTTGCGGGAGGTATGCCCAAATATGTTCATGTTCCAAAAATAATTTTTATGATGAAGATTGCATAGTTTTTATGAGTTTCTATTTTATAAATATATAGACCTAAATAAAATGGCAATGAATGTCCTGTTGGTAATTGTAATAGAGCTGCTCTGTGTGGGAGATACCACCATTTATTAAAAAGAAAGAAGCAGATCACACTTCGTAAAAATACTCAGAATTCCACCGGAAACAGCCGGATATGCGCGAAACCGAAAGTACAACATCGTAATAAACGACAAAATTGACTCGTCTTACGGTTTAACCCACAAATGAAATGCACACATTCCACCATTTATTAACAAATTTTAAGAAGCAGAAACTTTGTTTAAAGTTAGTCAAAACGAATCCGAGTTACACAGGTTATAACCGGACATGTATGCGTGAAACCGAAAGTACAAAATGACCCGTCTTAAAAGTTTTACCCGCAAAATAAAAGACACATTCCGTTCTCAATGCATACCACTATCAGTGAACTTAAATCATAAAGTATCCATTACTTATGTTCATCAATGAGGCCTCACAATACAGCTGCACACTTGTGATTAAACGTATTGTTTTATTTCGTTTGCAATGCATGCCACTAATCCGTTACTAAGAAATGTTCATCAATGCGGCCTAACAATACAGAACTTTGCACACTTGTGATTATACGTATTGTTTACTAAAACAACACCCTCCATACGTGTGGCTTCACCAGAGTGTGAAAATCAATTAATATCAGTCACAGTTTACCACAACTTGAGTCTTCAATCAAAAGTTACCGACGATACATTCTGTGAATGTTAATGTGTGGGTATTTACGGTACCGGAAATAAGGAAGTCACTGTCATTTGGGGAATTCCCGCAAATGCACGAATTTAAAAAATAAAAAAAACTTCGTTTTGGGATTTTCAATGTGGGGTTTTGACGAATCCGTGAGAAATTGGGGGTTATCCGTGTTTGCGGAATTGCCATGGAAATCCGTGAGTCTCACGGACAATCCGTGGAACTTAACAGCTCTGGTCTCCAACGAAGTATGTTGGATATAAGATTTATGAAACGAGTTTGATAAATTTGATTCACAACGAGTCGTAGACTAATTATATTCTGTATAGAAAAAAACGAGAGCTTTATGCCTTTTTAACAAATGAAAATCTTTAAAAGAAGCTGAAAAACAATATTTTCCTAAATAAGTAAAATATATATCTCCTAGAAGTATCTTGCCCACTGAACTATATGGTATATTATCCCAAGTAGGAGGGGTTAACTCTCTGAGTTGAAAAAAACGTACGAAATTCTATGGTACATATCTTCTGTCATGTTCATGACCCGTGTAATCACGTGATTTCTGACACGTAGTGAAGGAATCGCCATATTTTTTATCCCCAGTAGGACATTCCTCGTGAGCGGGGTGGGTGCGAAACCCAGGGAGGGAGCTCAGCGTTCAGTGGGCAAGATACTTCTAGGAGATATATATTTTACTTATTTAGGAAAATATTGTATCTCCGTCAAAGGTATCTTGCCCACTGAACTATATGGTAAAGCATAGAATTTTCTAACAGGTGGAGGCCACGAGGAAACAAAAACACCACTATGCATCTAAATCAAAGAACTGGATTGACCTGATAACCTACAATATATACATATACATGCACAGACATATAGATATATATGTATATACATATATATATATATACACACATGCACAATAGGACCATAAGCCAATGTAATATTCCATCCTAAAACTAATACCTGTCAGCAAGCTCAAACGAACAAAAAGTGGCCACTTAAGAGTTTAAGACCCCTGCAAGTAAAGTAAATAGCTTCAGAAGACATGGAGATGGATACGACATTCGCATCGGAACTTAGGGCTAATAATGTATCAGCCGAGTACTTGCCGGGAAAGGTACGGGTAACACGTTCCCAAATGTGGAAATGCCCACCAACACAGTTAAACCCAACTGACCAATCACAGGCTACTGAATCCATGACAGAAAGGCAGCCAGGAACCGAAATTCCAATGTCGTTAAGGTGGAAATCCACAAAAACAAAATTTGGACTAACGATGCATCAGGATTGTGGCACAAGCCCAAAACCAGCAGAAACCGACGGCAGGTATGTAATGAAAAGCAGACCAAGGGCCACCGCGCCCCAACTGTTCGAGCTCTGCTGACTGGTCCCCGACGAGTCGATGGCGCAAGATATCCCTTCTGGTAAGGATGGGGTGCCCTTTCAATGGGACCCTGTTCCGGAGACAACCATCGCCCTAAGTGCGAATCGAGAGGGCGGATCATATGATCTGGCATCCGACACCCAATGCTAATGAATCTCGCACGAGGAGAAGCATCTGGCAAGAATTTTCATCCGGCTTTATGAAGTGTGCCCAACCCGATTCATATGCTGCCCCACAGGTGCAACATTATCCTGCATTGGCAATCGCTGAGGTCAGCAAAGGACCTGGCTTAGTATGTTAAATGAGCACTAGGCGAATCAAGCACTATCAGGGAAAACAAAACCATTATGTACCGACAACCGAGCCCATAAGAAGAATGACGTATTAGACGCAAAGGCCGATATCACAGAAGCCATTTCGTTCTTCTTTTCCACGCTGCTAATACGCCGTGTTGCCCATTAAGCCCGAGTGGGGTGCTGAACTAGACCTCATGTCAACATGAAATTGAGCATATGTCGAACCATGGATAATGGACTCATCTATGTATGACTGGACAACAAAAGTGAAATCCATGTTGAGTTAGCACTGAAAGCAACCTGAAGACAAAATATATGTCATTCGTATCTATTACGGAAACACAGCGAGGTCGGAGATAAAGCATGTATGCTTGTTTATCTCTGATTCTTGCGTCCCAAATCGAGATGTAAATATTTACCCTATCGAGCACCCGAACCAGTCCAGAACACGTCTTAAAAGTCAGGAAAATGAAAGGGCGAGAGTCATATACTAATCTAGTGATATGAATGACTATAGACATTCTCCAGCAAAGCCTGTGACCATGAAAGAGCTGGATGGAACATGGAAAGAAGCAACAACTTATAAAGTAAGAAGTTGAACACATCCCAACCCGAGAACAGTAAAATGGTTGAATACCTCTCAGGATGGTCGAACCCAGGTCGCCAAGTGTGCAGTCCGATGGCATAACCACCCAGCTCTGACGACGTTAGGCAGGGTACAAATTGACCGGCATCACAGGGCAAGTTGCTACCCAAATGCTAACAAAAGCCATGCAACTTGGATCCTATTTCCTCATTTGACTGTCCCAGGGTATGCCAACAGTCGTCCCATAGTATCCGACTTGGAGTCCCTGTCGATAGTCCAGAAAGCCCACCAAATGCGGCCAATGGGTTCGATGGGTAGCCCCAACCCGCGACCTGTTTGGTGGGACTATCATCCTGAGTGCTAATTACGCCAATGAAGGGAACTCTATACATCGACAAGTGACAGTGTCCTGGTCGTAAAGGTTTCTATCCCTTCCTTGGAACACTCGAAACAAGGGAAAGCACTCTGATGTTCTGTTAAATTGTAAATGATTGTAGAACAAACTGAACAATGCTATCAAATCATGTCAATCTGAGGTTATTTGCTAATCAAAATTCGACATTAATTTTCTTCCTGCGCTTGGCTGCATCAGAGAACACTGAACAACTAACTGAGCTCCCTCGTAAGCGCATGTAAAGGTGACCCGAAAGGAATGTCGAAAGCCCTTTCACCTCATGCTGGAGCGACTGCTCGATCTGATCCTGATCTCCATCCGTCGATGGGGTGTTAACAGCACAATACACCACGACAAGCTTCATTTCTAATTGCATGTGAGGTCTGGTCATTGGGGACCCCGGAGGAATGTCCAGAGCCTGTACATCTCGGGGTGGAGCAGCAGCTCGACCGATCCCGATATCCAACCGACCGAACTGGCGATGGGAGGTTAGTAGGTACCAGTTCCCAAGCAAGCTTCCTGCTATAATGGCGTCAGGGAATAAGATCTTTTGTTTTCATTTGAAATCAAACCCGAAGTTACTGGCAGCTGTTGGCCAGAATGCGGCCAGTAACCTGTCTGCCAAGCCCCCGGAAGTGGTGACTTATAATAAGGAGGAAACAAGTCTGTGAACTGTGATCCCATTCCAAGCCCAGCTGGGGTAGAAGGCATGGAGGATAAACTTTTAGGTGCCAAATAATTGCGTAAATGTAACAATTTGAGAAAAAGTCTCCTAATTTGAATTGAGACAAAGTAAAATGGCCATTCGACTAGTAATTTTAGCCCAAATTTCCACACACTATGATCATAAGGCACCGTAGAGCATGGTCAGGGACCACTGAGGGTGTATCCCCCAGCCGCGCTGACCCCGAGATGACGACTTGTAGCGATGGACGGCGTGTGTCGTGTGTTTTAGTAGAGCTCAGTGGTTACAGCCGTCCGGGACACGTCAACAGTCGACACGCAGAAGCAGATTGACGTCCCGTTCGATAGTCCAGGGAGCGCACCAATGTGACTAATGGTTTCAATGGGTAGCCCCAACCCGCGCCCTGTTTGGTGTGACTATCGCCCCGAGTGCTATTTACGCCAATTAGAGGAACACGATATATCGGCAAGTCAGAGAAGGATACAGGGATGTTTTGATACCTGTTACAGGTTTGGGTGCCCAAACTATAGAGACCCAAATGTCCCCAAATTCCATGTAGATAGTATTTATTCCAGTTGGATCTTCCATATTCTCAAGGAATTTTTCTACAATTCAACAAAATGTCCTAGCAATGCAAATCATCAGCCCGCAGATGATATATAGTCTATAATATGGAGCCTTTATTTGCACAATCAAGTATCCAGTACTGAATATTTTAACATCCAAATTTATATGGGCACATACTCAAATACAGAACAGGTGTCCCCAAACAAAAATTCTCTGGATCCTTCCCCGCGAGTTTGTCCGTGTCCTAGGGGAAGCAACTCGTGTGAGCTACGGGTTCGATGGGTAGCCCCAACCCGCGTCCTGTGTGGTGTGACTATCGCTCCGAGTGCTAATTACGCCAATTAGAGGAACCCTATATATCGACTTTCGTTCTCTATTCTTGGGACCTCGAAACGAGGGAAGCGACGTCAAGGGGAGCTACGGGGAAGGCGATTCATGAACCTGTTCTTACCTCGATGAGCAGTCCTGTGAAAGTAATTAATGTGATTACGAACAATCACAAATACACCTGTTGTGTTATGTTACCATGTCTGTGCCAACCAAGGCAGTAACAGCTCCATTGTTGGTTAAAAAAGTTCAAATTGACATTCAGGATTTTACAATCCTATCAGCGTATTTCACAAGCGTTAAAACAGTGCTTTTGTCTTCAGTTTTACACCAGACGATGATTGTTAACGTCTAAATAAAGCCGTAAAACGAAAAAATGAACTCGAAAGTAAGTCACCTAATTTCGTGATACCTTTAACCACCGTCAGCGCACGTGGTAACTTAAATTATACGTCACCTGTATGCCATAGATTTGTTATAAAGCAAACGATCAGCGTCTTTAGTCATATCCAATGGTGCCTCGAATGTTCTGTCGTTAATAGGCCAGAAATTCTTATATTGTCGGCATAAACAACGGATATTACTTCATTTGACCGATTAAAATTATGGAAGACAAAGTCCGTTAAAACGAAACGAGTCATCCATTTCCGATCTTATATTCGGAACAAAACCGCGTAATCTTTATGTGAATTGTTACATAATTTTCAACTATAAGCAAAGAAATAATGTTGTTTGTATAAAACAAAAACAAAACTGTTTTTGCTATACAAACTGCAACTTAGCTTCGTATTCTTTGTGAGAGATTCTTTTTGCACCCGTCCTGGTGAGGAGGGAAAAAAATATGGCGATTCCTTCACTATGTGTCAGAAATCACGTGATTACACGGGTCATGAACATGACAGAAGATATGTACCATAGAATTTTGTACGTTTTTTTCAACTCGGAGAGTTAACCCCTCCTACTTGGGATAATATACCATATAGTTCAGTGGGCAAGATACCTTTGACGGAGATATGCATGTAAAATGCATACATGCACAGCGTTGGCTGACGCTTCACGACAGTATACGACAGTATTACGAGCTCTGCCTTGCGATGAAACATATCATCCCCCAATTTGCCTGTTTGTTTTTTGTGCCTATTTTCGTGAGTGCAATGAAGATGGACATTATTTGAACTTTAATGAGCAAAGCAATCATTTTGCAATGTCTGGTATTGGTGTCAAGCCCGGCTTTTCTAAATAGTATTAATCCGCGTGGTAACTTACTTGGCGCGATGCCAAGTATCCCGAGAAGCACGCGGCGATTACACACTAGTGAGAGATAAGAAAATATCTAATAGATTTTTCAATGATATTATAGGGGTTTCATGAGATATAATAAAGACTGCTCTCAAATGTGAGCTTTTATGATCATTTTCAATGTATTACTTATGAATGATTTTTTATTTTCGCGATGCCTGTGTGATACAATGATGGTTATTGGTATTAGTTGTCATTTACTTTTGCCTGGTAAGCAGAAAATTGACTTATATGGTGTGAAATCAGACCATGGATATCTAACCACAGTAATGCCCAAAGTATATGACCTTTAACCACAGCAGAATTATGGGAAATTTTTCAGGATTTAGTCAGAAATATGGCTTGTTGCCATTCATCGGAAAGCTCAAACCGAGAGCTTTCCGATGAATGGCAGCAAGCCATATTTCCGACTAAATCCTGAAAAAATTTCCCACAATTCTGCTGTAGTTTAGGTGTCGATTATTTGTAGTTTGAGAGATATTCTCACTTTTTTGAGTCTTTAAGACCGCATTCTGATCTTTAAGGATCTGTACTTGCTGTCGAAGTTCCTCGATCTGCTTTTCACTCTGTGAATGGAGTTTTCTTAGATTCTCAAAACTGTTCTTTGTTGACATCAGTTCTTCATCCTGGAGAAGATTTCAATATAATGAGAAACCTATAACATTTGCTTGTAGTAAATTATAACTGATGCTTCAATAATTATTAGAAGAAATAGGTAATTAATTTTGTGGTTGTTCTAATCTTTTGTCAGATTTATTATGACAAGTGGATAGCATCCTAAATTTCAAATTGTGCATATTAAGGACTAACTTCTGTTGTTTCAGTCTGTCATTCCTCGCTGTCTCATCCTATGAGTTCATTCTACTATGTAGTTCAGTGTGTAACGTATCTTTGAGGCGAATATAACACTTTCAATAGAAAATACATATTCCCAAGATATTTACACACTCAACTCGCAGGTCCTACCAAAATTGTGATTTTCCCTCCCCGTTTCTCAGGCACCCTCCTCAAATCTTTTGAGAGAGGAAAAAGAGAATGAACATTATTGTGAAAAATCCGTTTTAAGAAATTCTGAATTATTTTGTGTTGAATAGGACTGTGGATCTTTAAATACAATCAAACTTCGTTAAAACAAATCACTTGGGGTGGACAGATTATTTTGAGTTATCCAGTCTTTCGACTTAACCATTTTGCGCCCCTCCAAAGAGCAAGACTTATTCTGATCGTTTTGTCAACTTGCTGATATGAGTTTCCAATGCTAATCGTAATTTCAAATGGATATTTTATGTTTAATAAATACTATTGAGAACAAAAATGTGACAAGGGCTTAGTCGGTTTGGCATGTACATTTACTTGCCATTCTAGACTCCTCGACCCTTGAGGTTTGGTAAATGACGTATATGCATGAAATGCGAGTGCAAAGGATGGAGACATATCGGGAAAGTAATATTTTAATTAAAAGTTTTACTGCTGGTACCTGACAAATTTACATAATTAGTCGAATGATAAGAAAACATTAATTGACAAACAAGGGGACTGCATGTGGTGATGTAAATGTTTTAATTGATTTTAACAGCCATGTGCAGAGTCCAGAAATATGCCTGTTGCCCGGCTTGTGCGGTTGCTGGCGGCATTTCAACTAATCTGTATAAATCACCACTGTGAACTACCTCGAGGGACCAGATTTTTTTGGTCTTAACTTATCTTAACGGAGAAAATCCATGCTAATTTTGATGACTTTATACAGGTCTTTAGCCAGGAAAGAGCTCCTGCCTCGACTCAAGTGGGGATTTAGAGTTCTCAACTTTTTATAATACACAACAATTTCAATTTTTATCATGGGGTTTGATGGCAACAAAAAAAAAGAAACCATGCAGCATTTATTAATAATAGTCTATTCTGAGGAATTTACCTGGTCTTTGATCAAAGTTTTATATTCTTCTACGATACTTTCATGTTCTTTGATTGTTGCAGACTTTTTCCGCATTTCTTCGAAGCTTTCTGATGATGAAACTGTTTTTAACAACTCATCTGAAATAATAATAGTTAGAGACTGATGAGTCGCTCACCAAGCTAGTGAGATTGAGAAGGACTGATCCTTTAAAATTTACTCTCTGTATGATTCAAAATTACACGAAGATGCATTTTTCATCACTCTATCACACATCAAGTTGAAAATTAATAGTTTCTCCAATTGAATAAGCTGCTATATCATATGAAAAGAGTTCGAAAAGGAACTTTTCTTTGAAGTTGCAGGTCCAATTCTGAAAAAAAATCATATGACAATCTGCTAAATATGAAAGTGTCAATGACACTGTAGCTCAACTTTGATAGGGAATAATTTCATGTGTTACAGTCAATGGAGTGATTAGGTAGGAATGTGGAAAGTTGAAAGGCCTAGTTATGCTGGCGGCCATGTTTGTTGGCCGAATGACCCCAAAAGAACTCGTTCCCATCTACATGTCATTGTTAACATCCATGACAAATTTCATGATGATCCGACAAAAGATACGACCTGTACCCTATGTGAAAGGATTTAGTCATGTAAAGAGTAAAATACTGCTGCCAGCCATGCTTTTTGGGCGAATGACCTCAAAATGACCCTTTTCCCATTTACATGTCATTGTTAACATCCATGACAAATCTCATTATGATCAGACCAAAGATACGACTTGTAGCCCGCACCAAAGGATTTAGTCATGCAAAGAATAAAATCCAAGATGGCTGCTGGCGGCCATGTTTTTTGGCCGAATGACCCCAAAAGGACTCGTTCCCATCTACATGTCATTGTTAACATCCATGACAAATTTCATGAAGATCCGACCAAAGCTACGACCTGTAGCCCGCGCCAAAGGATTTAGTCATGCATAGAGTAAAATCCAAGATGGCTGCTGGCGGCCATGTTTTTTGGCCAAATGACCCCAAAAGGACTCGTTCCCATCTACATGTCATTTGTTAACATTCATTACAAATTTCATGAAGATCCGACCAAAGCTACGACCTGTAGCCCGCGCCAAAGGATTTAGTCATGCAAAGAGTAAAATCCAAGATAGCTGCTGGCGGCCATGTTTTTTGGCCGAACGACCCCAAAATAACTCGTTCCCATCTACATGTCAATATTAACATCCATGACAAATTTCATAAAGATCAGTCCAAAGGTATGACCTGTAGACCGCGCCAATGGATTTAATTTTGAAATCCAAGATGGCTGCCAGCAGCCATGTTTTTTTGCCGAATGACCCCAAAATGACTCGTTCCCATCTACATGTCAATGTCAACATTCATGACAAATTTCATAAAGATCAGACCAAAGGTACGACCTGTAGCCCGCGCCAAAGGATTTAGTCATGCAAAGAGTAAAATCCAAGATGGCTGCTGGCGGCCATGTTTTTTGGCCGAACGACCCCAAAATAACTCGTTCCCATCTACATGTCAATATTAACATCCATCACAAATTTCATGATGATCAGAAAAACAGTACGACCTGTAGACCGCGCCAATGGATTTAATTTTGAAATCCAAGATGGCTGCCAGCAGCCATGTTTTTTGGCCGAATGACCCCAAAATGACTCATTCCCATCTACATGTCATTGTTAACATCCATGACAAATTTCATGAAGATCCGACCAAAGCTACGACCTGTAGCCCGCGCCAAAGTATTTAGTCATGCAAAGAGTAAAATCCAAGATGGCTGCTGGCGGCCATGTTTTTTGGCCGAATGACCCCAAAATGACTCGTTCCCATCTACATGCCAATGTCAACTTTCACGACAAATTTCATAAAGATCAGACAAAAGTAAGTTGAGCTAATAACCACTCATTTCAATTGAATGTACTACACTTGCAGAAGTAGTACACCTATTCAAGTAAAGTATGCTGTAAACAATGCAAGGATGCAACTTAATCTCTAATAAATAGCATCTTAGGCCAATGACTGTCACTGGTGAATATGACAGCATTTTTTAATAAGAATATTAAAGCGAGTGACAATTTACCGTTTCAAAGGCTTTTAAAGTGATGAGAAACACTCCGGTTGGGTGAACAAATAGAAATGGAGTATAATCTTGCTCAAAGGAGTTATTTTTATGAATATTAACCCAAATTTACAACACACACCTAACTATTTACAATTGAGCATAGATCAGACGGTGTTTTCTATGGAGTTGAATGGTCGATTTCTTTGAGATTTTGGGCGATGGTAGTAGAATGCTACATTCCCTAAGTTGGCATAGCACCTGAGTACTAATTTATCAGTTTCACGCTCCCAAACAAGTCCATAATATGTCTTTAAATGTGCTATTACAGTAGATTATGAACTCACTTTCTGACGATTTGAATAGATTAGTGAACTCATGGTCGATGATGACTTCCGATGACTGTTTGTAGTTTAGATGAGGTTTCTTTGCTGCCTTGGTATACATCTCACACTTTGATATATTGGTGAGTTTGTCCGTGAACACTTCTAAACCAATTCTCTTCTCTATAATCTGCTTCAGAGATGCCCTGAAATTTCACAAAATAAATACTGATGTTGAATGATTCTCACTTGAGGTTTTGATGCCATGTTTCATTTTCTGGATTTAACACTTTGATGACCGGAGCTGCACTGGTGCAGTATTAAATACCCTGTGCCAGTGCATTCTCTTATATATGTGAGTCTCCTAAAGGGAGCCTCGCATATATAAGAGAATGCACTGGCTTATGGTCAAGGTAAATATTGTTAGGCCAATGCATTCTCGTATATATGTGTGGCGCCCTATGGGCGACTCACATATATAATAGAATGCATTGGCACAGGGATTTTGCTAAAAATTCAGGAAGCTCCAGTCATAAAAGCAAGGACTATCATTGTCATTCAAGTTAGTTTCAGTCAACACAGAAGTGATTAGTACCGGTATTCATCTCTCTGGCTAAGTGATAACACCAATCATTCTTTATCTTGAGCGATCTATTATTGACCTTGGTTGGTATGCCTCCAAATTCGGCTGAGAATCCCCAGAAATTAGCTGATAACCCTGGATAACATCCCAAAGTAAGCTGATTACATTTTGTAACAGTTATTCCCCATGTGACTATGGAGAGCAAAACTTGTTGTCCATTGAAAATGGTTCGTGTGACTGTTACTTGGGGAATGCAATAAGAATAAAGAGATCTGATAGTACCATGCATGATTTCTCAATTTTATATAATGACGTGGAGTTGATGTCATTTTAATGGAACCGAATGATTTGTTGAACAACATGTCGTCCATATATTGTTTTCGGACAGAATTTATAAAGGTGAATTGGTTACCGTAAATTTCGGTGTATAAGTCGCATCTTTTTGACCTGAATATATAGCCCAGAATATTGGTGCGCCTTATACAACGGTAACTCAAAATCGGGGTGAAATCTTGACTCATTTTCGGAGAGTTTGAGCCACGAGCGGTAAGTACACAAGTGTCGGGAGACAAGGAGATATTCACAGCAAATATCGGCGGAGATTCAGCCACAAAACGCTCCATAAAGACGGATAATATTCATTGAATTAAAATATTGAAAACAGTTATCTTACTCTTCACTATTATTAACTTTTATTCCCAAAATCCCGGAAAGAAATATTAACAAACAGCAGCAAATTCACAAACAGTTGGCGTCCTTGACCTTACTGTGTAACAATTCTGGACACGTGCAAAATTGACCCACATTCAATGACGACGGTGTCATCGCTTTGATGTCTGCAGTGTTAATTGCGACATAGTAAACTGTTTGGAAGCTGCACGTGGCTCTGAACTGCTACCATATTACGTCACATCGGAATGTTTATTTAAAGCCCGGGAAGGAATGAGCATAATAAAACCCAGCTGACTCCAAATATTTTAACGAGGCTTCAGTGCGAATAAGCCGCGAACTCCTGTTAAATTGATATTGCATAAACATTATTTTATGCTGTACGCTTCTGGTGCAAACATTTAATCCCCACATTGAGTATATTTGACACTTAATACTGAGGAGTGCATTGCATCACTATTAGGAATGGGTTGAATCCTGTTATAATAAACAAAACGACGGTCTACGCCAAAAAAGATCATTGTTAGTTCTGGACAGCTTTAGCGGACATAAAACAGACGGCGTTCGCTCAAAATTAAAAATTCCAACGTCGACATTCTTCAACCGCTCGATGTCTGCCTAAATAAACCCTTCAAAGCCAGCATCAGGGAGCAATGGTGTGAGTGGATGTGTGATCCAACCCAGATGGTGTTCACCAAAGGAGGGAATCTAAAGCGCCCGTCACTCCCCCTTGTCGCACAATGGGTCGTCAACGCGTGGGAAAAGATCGACCCCAAGATGGTGATAAACTCTTTTAAGAAATGTTGTATTTCGAATGCCATGGATGGCACCGAGGACGATGTGCTATTCAGCGATGTTGTTTGGGAGAAAGGTGAAAGCGCGAAAGTTGTAGATGAATGTGAGGATGATGTGTTCACAGAAAGTTCGTATGTAGAAGTGTATGATGATGCTTTGTCAGATGCTGAGTGGTTTAAATTGTTTATTGATAACGACGAAAGTGATGACGAAAGTGAATGAATGTTATTGTTGTTGAAATGTCCGTTTTGTTCATTCCGTGTATTAAATCATTCAGTTCCCATTCCATATTTTTATTGTTTGTCTATTGCAAATGTCGTTCGTTTTGATAAATTGTGCTGTGCTATGAATTGTTATGTTATATTGTGTGTTCAAATAAATCATTCTAACGTAAATAACTTTCTCCATTTCTTCTCCTCCCAAATGTGATGTGTGAATACTTGCTCTTAATACTTACCAGTACAATACTTACCATGCACGGAAGTTTTCTGAAATTCCAGCATCTAAAAATGGGTGCGTCTTATACAAAGGTATTTCACAAAAGGCAGGATTTGGGGTTGAAAAGTAGGGGTGCGTCTTATACACCGAAATTTACGGTATTTCAATTAAATTCTATACTGTGTTTTCAGTTGAATTTTAACACCAATGAAATTAAATTTACTGTCTAAATGGTATTGTATTTTATCTAATTAATAACAAGGTTATTACTTGGTTTAGTTTGATATTGGCCGAGATATATCAGCCCTCGTTAACTTCTTATCAGCCTTTGAATTTTGGTATCAGATGATGAACTTACCTGTTGAACTTTTCACTCTGATCATCGTTGAACAGAAAACACAATCCAAGTAAGAATGCACACATGCCTTGTGTTAGGACATCCTGTTCATCACCGCCAGATGCCGATACTTGTGATATTAACTAGCAGTGGTTAAGAAAAGCTGACAAAAACATGAAACAGTGGCAAAATATAATATAAAACCATTTGATTTTACTGAATGGATTCTATCAGTCAATTAATAAATCAATAAAATAGATTTTATGGATGTTAAGATATTATAAACGTCAGGGTTTCCGCTACTACGGCAGGTGGGCCGCCAAGCTGCCTTATTCCCCTCCCCACACAAGGGCCTCAGGCCGAGCTCAATCCCCTTTTTCCCCCAGAAAGAGTGACCACCGACACTGACAATAACAGGTCACAAGGAATCTTGAACTTGATGCCTGAATAAAATGTGATCAGTAGCATATGCCCCATGGACAGTTGCCTATTCCTGGGTAAGGCTTGGTCTGCAAAAGTCAAACCAATCATCACATCAAAGAGACCGGTGCCTTCAAAGAAAATTGTCCACACACTCGGTTCCTGTGATGTCACAACTCATGAAATGTTGAAGTGTCAGTTGAATACATTCACAATCAATGAGTCACAAGAAAGGTTTTTATAAAAGAAATTGCCACCTAGCAATATCAGCCAAAATTACTTAGTTTTATTCCACTGAGAGACCTGAAAAATTGTCGCCATCGACAACTGAAACCTTAGTCAATATTCCTGTACAAGACGATGTGCCAAACATGATATTCTAATGATCATTGGCTGCAAAATGTTCACCGTTGAGTAATAATGTCGCATTTGCGCCAGTTTACCAGTATTTACGTCATGTATAATTATCTGATGGTAGAATATTTCCCCCTTTAATAGCCTCAAAAATGCCACATGGTCAGCTTTCCCGATGAAACGTTTCCATCAAAAGCCTTGCCAGTAATAATGTTGCATTTTGTACCAGCTTAGAATCAGGTATAAAGAACAAACGGTATATCCACTCCTTTGGAACCTCAACCTATGTTAACAATGCCACATAGTCATTTTTCCCACCTTTCCATGTAGTTTAGAACTTGTAGTAATAGTGTTGAATTTGCAGCGTGCAGTTTTGCGTCCTGTATAAAAATCAGTGGTGGTTGTATCTGTACCCTCTTTTGGGCCTTAATCCACATAAACAATTATATGACATGGTCAGCTTTCCCGCAAACAATTTTCCGGCAATAAATGTCGACAAATTTCCTGGTGTGACAAATTGTTATTTGCTTGACTATTTAGTCTCAAGATTTACCATGCATGTATAAACAAAAGTTATTAGTTCTACAGTGATACTCAGCATTCAATATACCTTGTCAATCAAAGCTTTATCACCGTTTTCAACAACCTGCCATTGAGTAGTAATCAGTAGCTCAAATTTTTAATCACGCATTGTGGCACTTACATGCTTTTTGTTTATTAACATGAAGTCAAAGAAACACGCTCTGTTTTAATTTACTTTCTTTACAAATTTTCAATGTTCCTGCTTAATGTCTCAGATGCAAGGAAATGGCTACTTTTTAGTGACAAAAATCTAAATTTTCTCTTGACGGGGCAAACCACGGTTGCACTTTTGTGTTTTCTAATATTTATTTACCCTCGGCGGAAACTCTGTATAAGCAGATGTCAGGCAATAATATTCTAATATTATTTATTTGCAGAGATGTTCAGCTGATTAAATCAACAAATGAACATCCCTAAAACGATTCAATAGGAATAATGTTGATGTCCAATCCTTGAAATAGAGTGCCTGTCATTTGCAGAATGAGGTCCCCAGAGCATAAATTTAGTGATGCTATACCCGCACAGCAGGGTAGCATCACTAAATTCACCCTCTGGGGACCTCATTCTGCTTAGGTCTCATCTTCTGGGAAATATCTCAAATCAACATTGTATTCAGTCCCTTTCTCCCATCTGTTCAGTTTCTATATCCCATAATACCTATTGGATCATTGATGGGTGATGTTGGGGTGTAAATTGAACTTCAGCCGACTTCTCCTTAATAACCAAACAGGGGGAACTGACTTCTCCCAATTTGAAACAACTAGGCTGCTTCCTGATGTTGATACAAAAATTATGTGAAAAGGATACATAAGGCACATTAGTGTCTGTGTACAGGAAATGTGCTACTGAGATAGGGCAGTCTGCTAACCATACACACAGCAACTGTAGTAAGCACACGCGTGTCTGAAATTTAACACCCTGAAAATAAAACAAATAGCAAAATAACTCTAATGCCAAAACACAAAAATTATCTTTTGCTTCACAGGCAATTTGTTTTCAAATCAGTTGGGGCAGGCGTGTTTAATTTTAATATTATATTTCCAAATGGACATACCATGTAATCCCTACAGTGCATGTTCGTAAAATTGTATTATCTTTAGCCTATTCCCAAGGAAACTTCAATAGTTAGTCAATCCAAATTGGAAAAATTGAGTAGCCATATACATGAAGCCTAGCCATTGTCTCAAAGTTCTAATTTTTCATTTAATTTTTTAATTGATATTTGTTCCGTAATTGAATGTCCAGCTGTTTGGGATTTCAAGAGATCAACCAATCATAGTATAAACTTGGAACCTGAACATTTCTATTAATATAAAATCAGTTGATCCTTATACATGTTGGTAAAAGTTGAAACTCACAAGCTTCAAATAGAAAGGGTTTAATTTAAGGATCTTGGTTCATGCATTTGGATTTATCTAAATCCTTTTAACCCTTTACCCAACAAAACGGCCAAATAAAGCTTCAACAGCCTAAAATATCTTCGGTCTGTCTCAATAACACGATACAAATATGGATATCATTGGAACCGGTTCATTGACCACATTGTGATGGTTACATTTATGCCCTGTGCCAATGCATTCTCTTATATATGGGAGTCGACCATAGGTCGCCTCGCATATATAAGAGAATGCATTGGCCTAACACTTTTTACCATTTTTTCTTACATTCTTTAACAATTTTATAATTTTTTCTTACATTTTTTAACAATTTTTATAATATTTTTCTACATTCTTTGACAATTTTATCATTTTTAATATGTGTTAAGCCAATGCATTCTCTTATATATGCGAGGCGACCTATGGTCGACTCGCATATATAAGAGAATGCATTGGCACAGGGCCATTCTGTTGGGTAAAGGGTTAAATATATAAATATTTTTGGCAGTGAACAAACCTAATTTATGGCCTAACCATCACCAAATTGCAGTTGTGCCAAATAATAAGCAAACATATATGGAAAGTCGCCCACAGGGAGCCTCGCATATATAAGAGAATGCATTGGCCAAACAATATTTACCTTGACCTTGTAAGTCAGTGCATTCTCTTATATATGGGGGGCTCACCAGGGAAGACTCACATATATAAGAGAATGCACTGGCACAGGGTCTTTAATGCTGCACAAGCGCAGCTCCCGACATGAAAGGGTTAAAGAAGATGCTCCAATTTAAGTATTTTGTTGCCTATTTTTGTTATATGTTTATAACATGAGTTTGGATTTTTTATTAACGATATCAATAAAAACAATCAACATGTGGTTTGTGAAATCCAATGTGCCGGGCCCATGAAACAAATCATTAATTATTTTTTTTTGCTTAATATTCAGAAAAATCTGAATTTAGCACAATTGGAATGAAGCACCCTAAATAATTACATTCACTATGTTCATATTATATTGATATTGTGATAAAGAAACTAAGAGATATATACCTAACCTATCAGTGGAGTTTTATTGGTATAAAAAGTGTCTACAAAGAAAGAAAGTTGGATTTATTTGCAGGGACGGCCCATT
The DNA here is from genome assembly GCA_032622095.1 of Siphonodentalium dalli. NCBI lineage: Eukaryota > Metazoa > Mollusca > Scaphopoda > Gadilida > Siphonodentaliidae > Siphonodentalium > Siphonodentalium dalli. Next base: position 43,564,524 of record CP136065.1, on the reverse strand, counting down.
AATAATGAAAACGTTACAAATATTAATAGATAGTTAATATTTCTTCCTTTTTTCACAGTCCTATGATAACCATGCCCTGTGGTGTGATCACAAGACACACATTGAATAATTATTAATCACGCTTCGCACCCTGCCAGAGAGTGAGTCTGCAAAGAGTGTATCTGTCATTTGCAGTCCCCAGAGGGTGAATTTAGTGATGCTATCCTGGGAAGCAGGCTAGCATCACCAAATTCACCCTCAGGGAACCTCATTCTGCTCAGGCCTCAAATGGTATGGGAGACCTAGGATGAGATTGAAGTTCCCCAGTTGAAGATGGTCATGTTCACCCATTAGTCACCTCGATTATGCATTTTATCTTCTGCAAATTAGGGGATATAGAAACTTCAGAGAAAGGAAAAAGTAACTAAAAACAATGTTAAGTGAGACTATAGATACTTCCCAGAAGAAGAGGACTAGGTAGAATGAGATGAGGTCCCCAGAGGGTGAATTTGGTAATGCTAGCCGGCTGTGTGATATAGCATCACTAAATTCACCCTGAGGACCACATTCTGCAAATGACAGACACACTATTTGCAATGTTGTCTTAGGTTAATTTCTGATCGACGGTAATGACTCAGGGTTTGGAAATAGAAACTCTCCAGCAGTAATCAGACTCACACTATTATATATGTCGGTCTGTAGTTTACTGAGACTGTGAACTAACCTGCATGAGTATATTACAGCATTGTTGCATAAGTGAGACAGGAGGATTGCCGAGGCTTGTCGCTAATTGCACTCTTAGAAGCTGTTCCTTCTGTACGTTATTGTTGAGGATGGCGTGCAGCATAGCAGTACCAGCAAACCAATTAGATAGTGAATCGGCACTAAATAGTCCTCCACATAATAGCTGGCCCGCTGTTATAGTGTTAACTGAAAAGAATGGTGAACTCTGGTCAGTATTTTAAGCTCACACCTATGCATCATACAGATGAAGGCAACAAAATGGATCATTTCTTTGGATATCCGTGCATACTTTCAGTGTTACATTGACTGTTTTTAAACAACGTTTCTGTTGTCAAATCATAATGCACAGATTTTTGCGATGTGTCCACTGGGTTGGAAATTTACCCATGGTTAAAACAGTATAATTTTTTGTGACAATTATTGCTTTTTTTCATTTAAAACAAGAAGAAGGTATGTTCTTGTACGAACAAGGTATGTTCCTGTAAGTGTAAACCAAGATATAAGCACTGTCTGTAATATCAATGTATTTGAGCAGATGAACAAAAATATTGCTTCTCCTAGAAACTGCTATGCACCCCCATTATGACTGCCGTATGTTGAATTATCCATTTACTTCTTAAACTTGAAGTGACAAAATAAGATCACATGCTCATAACTTGAACAATATTAACCTTGCATAGGCGACATATCACGTTGATGACAACACACTAGATTTCATTATAAACATACACATTTATGGACCCCTTTAGCTGAATCATCATAATTATCTCGCAAAAAATAGGATTCGTTGATAAAATAATGTTATCATGGCTAGACACACAAGTGTCTGGACAAGCTGAAAATATTACAGACATTTAGCTAGAATGTCTTACCATCTGCAGTTGTTGGCAGTAAAGTCTGTACAATTTGTGACTGGCCAATTACATTTTTATACAGGAAAGACTGGAAGCAATATAATACAGCACAGCGCAAAACAAATGGCTGCTTCTCATTCACCATGGACATCAGCAGCACAACAATGGCTGGCCTGAAAACAATATAATAGATCAGTTCAGAGATTCTCCTTGTTGATGCCACAATGCAGCAAGCTTCATGATGTAAAATCAATATGAAAGGTCACCAAGCCTGCAAATAGTGTGTCTGTCATTTGCAGAATGAGGTCCCCAGAGTGTAAATATAGTGATACTATCCCGTATGGGAACCTCATTCTGCTTAGGCATCATCTGCTATGGCAGAACTAGGATAAGATTGAAGTTCCCAGTCGAAGATGGTTATGTTCACGTATTAGTCAACCCGATTGTGAATTTTTTCTTCTGTAAATTCGGGGATATAGCATACTTGCCAGAAGGGAAAAAGTAACTAATACAATGTTTGTTTGAGACTATAGATACTTCCCAGAAGATGAGGCCTAAGCAGAATGAGGTCCCCAAAGGGTGAATCTGGTATGCTAGCCCGCTATGGAGGGTAGCATCACCCTCTGGGGACGTCAGTCTGAAAATGACAGACATTCTATTTGCAGACTTGAAGGTCGCTGACCCTAGTACCTCAAAAAAAGTTTTTTTTTGGAGCGTTGGCTTTTAATGAGAACCAAGAAGTCAAATTCTGGCAAGAATTTATTCCAACTTGACTATCACCTGTGTGTTCTCAAAGGTTAACCACACACCAAATATCAGGAGATTATTTTGAAGATTGCATGATTTTTCGGTCGGTGAAAATTAAAATGGGGATAGCCATGGTGTCTGGTGTGATTTAAAGGATTTATTCGGTCTAGAAACTACAAAACGCAATCGGAAATGATCCAAGTCCCATTCCGATCGCATAATAAATAACCCGTAAAATAAATAAATAATACCACCACCGGTATTCGGAGATTTCCGTGACTAAACTACGAGTGACGTACTTGTGGGGAGCAAATTAAAAACACAGATTCGGAGCCGGAGTTTATTATGCAGACTACGATGACGTAATCGTAAGTCAGCCGATACTAAAATGCGGAGTTGTATGTGCGCGTGTGGTGTATAGATTACGTTACGCTTTGGTCGTTTATCTGGAATAGAAGAAATAACTATGTGAATAAAGTAATTAATAGCGCCTAGAATGGTTGTTGTTTTTGTAGCCATTAATAACATGCCGGCACGTGTCTGTTTTTGGTAAATAGATGGCAGTAATTAGTGCTTTGATTGTCTCGCGTATTCACTGGGTGATTTGTAATCACTCAGTGACTATTCATCAGTGTCAGTCGCGAACTTGTTTGCACTCTAAAATGCCACAAAGTGAATAGAAAGAACATTATCTCTCTGGTCATAAATATATAAGCGCCCAAATTTATATAAACACTGGGCTGAATAATGTTAACTCTATTTAGGCGCTTTTGTTTTGTGTTTGTTTGTTGTTTTACTTTCGATATAAATATCCCGAGTATCTGTCATCTCCACATATTCCAAGATGCCTAGTAGATGTAGTGTGTTCAGTTGTGGGCGGGCTAGCGATCCATTATATAGTACCTCCAAAAAAGACAACACAGTGCGTAATTTAGAATGCTCTTTATTGTCTACCGCTTTTGGGAGACGGAAGCATGGACGCTCTTTATATTTAATTGTCACAATACGACATACAAAATCACACATGACATATCGAAATAGAGCACGTTCATAATTGAGAACGCTCTTTATTGTCTACACCGCGACGAAAACATGGACGCTCTTTATTAGAGGCAATCATTGGAGTTTTTTCTGTGCTAACAATTAAAAAAAATCCTCTCTAGAAAGTCAATATGTGCCATCAAAACGTAAAATAAAACGAACAACAAACTGAAAAACAATGCCAGGCTAGCCTTCAATTTAAACAAATGTCGTTATGCCAAACTGCAGCCTAACTAATAATTATTGTAGTTTCAACAGTCTGTTGTGTATTCGAGTGAATTATTTTGTTTACTCACTTATCGATCTTGACTGGAAGGATTTTAGCAAGCTGTTCACAGTCGTGCACTTCTCCACACAAAAAGTTTCGAGTGAAGAAACAGACAGAAACATTATTATGACGAATATAAGCCATCATGATACATGTACTAGTACAATAACCACCACCTTTTTAATCACACTCCATTTGTATTTAATTGTACGCATATAGCGCACAACGGGATGACACTATTGTGTAAACTAGCTTCCGAAATTGGTACCACACAACGAAGAATGAAGTACCGGTATATGGCCTAACTTGTATTCTTTCAGAAACAGTTAAATTAGTTTCGCACGAAATTCCGCTCGCTCATTGCATTTCTGCATAAATTAATCTCATTTCAAACAACTTTTATCGCCTCAAAGTGCATTTTAGCCATCATTATTCGTTATATAATCCAACATTCTAGCAAAGCCAGTTCATAATTCAGCACATTCAAACAGTTTTATTCCGTAATCGCTATTTATCGTAAAGGCTTAGGTAATTAACCAGCGTAATTTATCAACTCGTTACGCGATTGGCGGAATTATTTCAAGCTCCACCCACCGCTGTCATCGGTAAGCGTCGATGCAGATGATCGGTCATGTGACCGCGTTGTGGTCATGTGATCGCACTCACGTGACTGACTTCGGATATTTCCGCGATTTTTTTAATATCATAATAATAAAAATACTATCTGCTCGATTTTGAATTTTCTTGGCGAAATGGGTCTGTTAGACATATATTATTAGTATTATGACGATAAAAAAAATATTTTTTTGACAGACTAATTCCTTTAAGATGTTTATCTGTTTGTTTTCCATTAAAAATATGTTTTACCTGCTCCTCGTGTCACCGTTAAAACTGTATTTTTCATCTTAAAACCCAACGATAAAAGTTCCAAAATCACACATGACAGCATGTTTATCCCCTAATTTCAAAGTCGAACAAAGGTGAGTAACTCCATCAAATTCATTGTATCTTCTCATATATGAGCCACATACCAAATATCAAGAAATTCTGATCAGTACTGCTCAAGTTATCATCCAGACAATCCAAAAACTGTGATTTCTAAGTTGAAGAAGGGGCATAACCCCTTCAAAAATCATCAGACCAAGACTAAAATCAAACTTGACCTGTGAATTCTCAAATGTGATATATGAACCAAATGTCAAGAAATTCTGTTGAATATAGCTCAAGTTAGCTATCATTCAGACACTCATATATTACCAACATACCATGGAATTCTCATAGATATTGTCTAAGTTATGATCAGGATAACCATGATGGATGGACACACATAAGGACATGTTGATTATAATAGTTCTCAGAAAAATGTGTGGAACGCAAAACTTCAGGTAATTCTCTGTGCTCGATATCAAATGTCTTGTCTTGGAACACTGCAATTTGGCAATGATTTATGTGCGATTTTGAATACAAATCTATCTTTTTAGTCACTTTCAAGTCAAACAAGTCAAAAAAGTGTTACAGCAGATGTTCATCACATGCTTTGGGGGGATTTTAATACAAATGTTTCATCAAAGTTAGCATCTGAAAAAAAACTTCTGTTGACCTGGAAAGGTGGTTGTTAAGAAGCAATCTTACCGGGGTGGATTCGAAGGCGCCATAACCGCAGCGAAAAATTCTTGGTTCACTTGGTTCCCTCGTATCACTTCAGACACTGTGTTTATTGTCTGTAAATATACATGTATCCACAATTACATACAAGGTATTTAATTTGGCATTATTGTAAGAATTGCTGCTTATCTACAAAATTAAATCCACAATTAAATATACATAAGGGACTATTGCTATAGTCTTTATACATGAATACAAATCTCAAATAATTTTTAAAAGCTTTTAATTCAGGACAAAATGGTGACATTTTGACTTGCTTTAAGTCAATAATCCAGTTGATTAGTTGGCAAATGTTCATGCCCAGATACACATATTGGATACATTCTCAAGGATTGGAACAACAATCCGTGCTCATTGGGGATTTGTAGCCAGCTTCGTCAGAACGAGAACACTTATAACAGTTTGATTTCCAATGCACTTTACTGAATTAAAAACCGGGGCTTCCATAAAGTAGCAGATATATAGAGGGGTCTCATTTTGTTTGTTGCCTAGCAAATTGCTCTATGACTATGGCATATGACTATGTACTGACCTCTGTAAGAACGTCCGCAGGAACACCACTGGCCATCAGGATTACACACAACTGTTGGAGTAAACCTGAAGTATCAATAGTGTACAGTTTAGATATATAATATAAATTCTGTGTGATACAGCTATCCTATATGTTTGCTTCACTGAGTCTACCTATTCCATCAAAGAGGTATTTCTTCCTGAACACCCAGCCACCCAACAAAATTTTGCGTAAATCTGTAATCAAACCCTAATCATTTCTTTTCTCTAAGAAAATATGCAATAACATGAATGTGGTGCAAAGTTTCAGAATATGAACAGAAAATAAAATAATATATTGGATAGTAATGTCTTACAACCCTTTTTAGCCATATTTGTTCATGATCTCAATTTGATCTTGTGATGAACAGGAATAAAAATATATGTTAACCATATGGCATATTCAAATATTGATGAGTTCTTGATTGATTTAAACATTTTAAACATGGTGTATCATCCAAGAACTTTCTGTATTGATACAGAGGCATAAAATATTACTTTACAGTCAAACAGACCAAACAACAGAAAATTCTGTATCAAGGAAATCCATTTTCTATTTTTTTTCCACAAACTGGGAAAGAAAATGTTACTACTTTCAGAACATTACTATACTTTGATTGCAAATCTATATTTTAAAACATTTTAAAGTGATACATTTTTTTATTATTTTTGGATAAATAAAGAGAAATCGTTTTTATTGCCAGCACATATTTCTGTTTCGAATTTAGAACATTCTAATCAAAATTCCAGACAAGGAAAGTAACTTGTGAGAGATGTGAAAAATTATTCGATATGATTACTTTGATTTCACGTTGACATGTGGAACATTATGACAAACACTCACCACAATTATGCATTAATTTCTGACAAGTCGCTGTCTGCTGTTGAGGATTGTTGGGGGACACAAGCGTCCGAACGACCTGCATAGAAATAGAAATGTTAAGAGTAGTTGCTAAAACCAAAGAACAAATGTGATATTTTGAACCTCCAACCCTGAATTTTTGTTTTTATGGTTTTCAAAAGTATATATGTAAAATTTCAATGTCACAAAATAGGTTGTTTCTCAGTCAAAAGCACAGGGGCGTGTCATTAAAAACGAGTAAAAATATAACTAAAAAAAATCTAAATTTTAAAAAAGCGCACCACAAATGCATATATATTGATATAAATAGTAATTTGTTACAAGGGAGTTCACTATTTTTCGAATAACTCCTCCTTTCTAATAGCTATAATTGACAAACTGATTCCTAAAATTTCAACACCAAACAATCGAGTAAATATATATTTTACAAATATGGTTCAAAATTCCAAGATCAACTGCTACGACTACTTACAAAACAGATGATGAACAAATAATTCATGGATAGCACCGGATCGATGACCATGCTTTTTGGAGAAAATATACCATTGATTTCAAACTCAATATTTATCGATAAAAAACTCACATTTTGACAGAACTAATGTTAATCAGCCCAAATCAAACACATATTTGAATCCAAGTCTTTAAACTTTTCCTTTATTTAAAGATAATTACGAAGCGAATTTCGTAGTAGACAAAATACGGGATGCCAGTTAAAAAGAACCAATCAACTATTCAGTACACTCAGAGCATGCTAAGTAGGTCATTGAGATAATTTTCAATGCAAAAATAATTTTAAATTATTGCCAAGGATAAAACTGTAAATAATTTTGTTTTATGAGGTCTTCTTTTCTGTGCCTGAGAACACAGTATTTTTATTTATTTGATGAGGTCCTCTTTTCGGTGATGAGGGAGGTGCCTGAGTGATGAGGGAGGTGCCTGAGAACACAGTATTTTTATTTATTTGACGAGGTCCTCTTTTTGGTGATGAGGGAGGTGCCTGAGAACACAGTATTTTCATTTATTTGGCCTTAAAACTTGAATTCTAGCTGTGAACATTCAGTCATTTCTGTGTTGTAGTCATGCGATACTGGTTGATTTTTGGGAATGAGTGTGCTTTACTGGGGTATGAAACACATGACGCAACTGATAAATCGGCTAACAGGATTTGGTGTGATATACAGAGCTATGTGAATATTATATATAGAGCAACTATCTTCACAAACCTCCAGCATCAGATGTATATTGGTGACCTTTTGAGCGGACCATCCTGCATGTGACCTTGCATCATCTTCAAGTTTAAAGAATGGAGCCATCCTCTGCACAAAGCTTCCTTCTTTGAAGAAGTTCTGATTTGAGGGATTATTTTTCAGTAAGTTCATGAGAAGTAGCAAGCAGTCTTCAACAACAATTCCTGGAAAATAAAAGTGATATAAAATGCATTGGCACATGGTTTTAAATTTCAGGAAGCTCCGTCATGGAAAGGTTAACAAGGCATATCAATGGTAACAGGTCAAATGTCAGACAGTTAGCTAAACCTGCATGATATAGACCCTACATGTATCAGAAAGACATTGGACGAGGGTGATTTTCTTAGCAAGAAAGTATAATTTTACATCTAACCAATATTGTAAGCCAATACTGTTTGGTTGTCCTCAAGTAAACTAGCTGGAGTTATCATCTGAAACAAAGAAAGTTCATTTCGAAAAAGATCCATAACTTTATCAACAAGAGTATCACTACGGTGTGGCAAAATACATTTGAAAGCTACAAACCAAATGGCATTTGATTTTGAAGTTCAACATTTACTTCAGTTGTGCTTCCGAAATGAAAATAAGATATAGACCAAGAGACGGCTAGATTGATCGATGCTTAGACAGTGTTCAGTTTTGTAGACGAGACAATAATTTCAGAGGGAAGGAAATAACTACTTGTCCTCAAAGCATGAGAATTCTTACAAAAAGATAATCCCTAAAAAGAACTGTTTTAGTTTATATATATATATATATACTAGTAATAGAATATCAGGAATTTAGAAAGAAAAATTTATGAATAAGGATAGCAACCATTTTATTTATGGAGTCTGAATTCTCAAATGATTGGTCAAAACACAACCTATCAGATGGAGCTATATATATGCTATATTAATTGGAGCATAATCCACAATATTTCCAGTAGAAACTCGTATATCAAACAGTATTGTCTTGTATAGTGTTGACAACTTCATTAGGAAATTTCCAGTCGCACAAGAGCCATAACCCTTCCATGACTCGAGCTTCCTGATATTTTGCGAAAACCCTGTGCCAATGCATTCTCTTATATATGCAAGTCTCCCATAGGGAGCCTAGCATATATAAGAGAATATATTGGCCTAACTACCTTGACCTTGTGAGGCAGTGCATTCTCTTTTATATGCGAGGCTCCCTATGGTAAACTTGCATATATAAGAGAATGCACTGGCACAGGATCTTTAATGCTGCACCAGTTTAGCTGTGTCATGAAAGAGTTAAAGAGTTCATTTTACTGCATAAACCTGAGCTACCTATAAATGTATTTAAAGATCCAAGGTCCAATTTGAGCATTTGACACAGAATTAGAATGAAACTTTTTTTTCAGCTAACCAGCCAAAAGAATTTGTAATGGCACAGGCATCGCAACAATCCACCAGTTTAACTTTGAAAATGAGTACAAATTAAACTAAACCATAGACGTGATTTATCAGAAGATCATTATAATTTTTACTAGGCTGACATGAGTGTTAAAACTCTAATTATTTTCTGGTCAGAGACTCAAGCATGGAAACAGTTTAGGAACAAGAATGCATGACTATTCATTCTCAAATAACCAATGAAACAGGATACATTTACCTCCACACTATTTCAATTCACAAACACTTATTACATTCTATGAAGCAGGTTATCCTTTTTTCGGTCATCAAACCGCTGGGGTTACTCAGAACAGCACGAGAATAATTTCCTGTTAACTGTGTCTATATGAAACAAGTTTGCGTGTTGACTTGATTTTGCGAATCCCGGCTAAGCAGTGACGTATTTTAACCTCTTCGCTGCTCAGTGACGTTATGACGTCGTGCGCTGGGATGTTGACGTTATTGGCATTTTCCAATGGGAAAATATAACGGGAATATCACTAGGCTTGCCACGATTATTCGATTAATCGACTAACCTTCGGCAGGTGTGGTAGTCGACGGTTATTTAATTTCGTCGACTAATCGCCCGAGGGAGGGGGGTGGGTATGGTTGTGTAACTTGTGTATTAAAGCAGTACTTTTCATTGATGTCATGCCTGGAAGTAACTGTTAACTGCGTATGCAGCACAATTCCATTGCGGCGTCCTCTGCTACTGTGCTAGATACATTTCCGAAGCGGTTGGAGGTTACATATATAATATAAACTATTAATTTGTTTCATTATTTCTTGCAATTCTTTGTTGAAAATGTCCAGGTTATACACGGCAGTAATTGTGACTGCATCCCCGTCCCCCAGGGTCCCCCCACAAAAGCTCAAATATCTCCCACTGTCTACCTACCGGTATGTCCTCGTTAACTTCATTGTAACTTTGTAAGTGCACACCTTTCGCTGCAATTTTACCAATTAATGTGATGCACGTGACCTGCCGAAATACGTAGTGGCGGCTTGGGAGTCGCGATCGAGATTAGCTTTACATCGTGCATTTTGCACAGAACTTTACTGTCACGTCGTGTATGCAGTTTGCTCTAACTTTGCCAGAAACATCGGCAATATGGGCACTTGGCAGTACTTAATAGTAAGGGCCTGTTAAAAACTACATCGGGACGAATGAGACTACGAGGGCATGAGTATTCCTTGTTCTATACGATATAAAACAGTGTAAAACATGGAGCATCGACAGTTTATTAACTGTCTTCAAAATGGATGTAAAGAAGTCATCTTAATTTCGCATTTATCAATTGTTTACCTGGATGTAATACAGGGCGCATATATTACCGATTAATCGACTAACCGTAGATTATAGCTGCCGATTAGTCGATTGTGAAAACTCATAGTCGTGGCAACCCTAAATATCACAAGAACCATAAAACTGACTCAGTTGAAAGGCTATTATCGTGGCACATCATACACTGTTTGAAACGTCGAGATACAGTTATTCCGATGCACCAATCTCTGAGTTCCAGTTATGTATAATGGCCTACTGCTAGTGTGCTGAAGTAGGTCCGTAGTACCTACGGACCATATAGCACATGACGTGCACTTTTACGTCCGTAATAGTTACGGACGTCATAGCAGCGAAGAGGTTATTATGATGTGAGATTTAATTTTCCAGTGATCAAATCGCTGGTTTATATGTTCCAAGGGGTTACTAAGAACAGCACAAGAACAATTTCCTGTTAAACGTATCAATAGTAAAACATTGTTACGCATTGAACTTCAGTATGTGACTCCTGGCTGAGACGTGACAAATTTTGATGGGCGTGTCAATAACACCGTGATCTATTCAAAATTTATTCACAGTCAGCAGGCGATGCTGGTGAATGGAAAAACTAAAGTTAGCAGCTATCAACCAATCAGAAGGTATGTCTTAGCGACAAATATTCAGCTTGGATTACAATACCAAATGCCAATGGAGTATATTATTGACTAACCTCCATCACTGTTTCCTTCATCTCTGATTATATCTAATAGTTTCTCAAATGCATTTTCAAATGCTACTATCTTCTGTATGTTAGCATTTCCCTTTGTGAGCTGTATCAACAGCAGCAGGGCCTATCAAAATACAAAAAGCAACAAGTTTATAACCCTTTCATGATGGTAGCTGGGCTGGTGCAGCATTAAATATCCTGTGCCAGTGCACTCTCTTATATATGAAACTCTAGGGAGCCTCGCATATATAAGAATGCACTGGCTTACAAGGTCAAGGTAAATATTGTTAGGCCAATGTATTCTCTTATATATGCGAGGCTCCCTATAGGAGAATCTCATAGATAAGAGAATGCATTGGCACAGGGTTTTCGCACTTAATTTATACTAAATATGCATTCAGCATCCACCTTAACATTAAAGACCCTGTGCCAATGCATCCTGTTATATACGCAATTCGAGAATGCATTGGCCTAACAATTTTTTATCATCTTTTATCCATTTTTCTTACATTCTTTTAACAATTTTTATAATTTTTTATCATATTTTCTTACATTCTTTAACAATTTTCATCATTTTATATATTTTTTCTTACATTCTCTAACAATTTTTATCACTTTTTGTTGTATTCTTAAACAATTTTATCATTTTTATCATTTGTTTTTCTTACATTTTTTAACAATTATAAAAAATAATATAAAATTTGTCAGGCCAATGAATTCTCTTATATATGCGAGGCGACCTATGGTTGACTCGCATATATAAGAGAATGCATTGGCATAGCGTTTTGGTAAAATTTCAGGAAGCTCCAGTCATGGACTTTGTCAGCTGAAACATGATCTCAGTTTACAAACAGATTCCAGCAAATCAAATGATTAGCGATAACATCTTAGATCCCATCAGACTATATCATAGTACACTCATCGACATTCCATTCAAGGCAAGCAGGTTTCCCCCAAATAATGTCACGCTTTGTTACGCTATGTTTCGATTATTGGTTGCATTCATCTTTGAGTAAGTCCTGATTGGCAGTAATGACTAAGATAGTCTGAATATGGGGTCCAAAAATAGAAATTCTATGGCCGGTGATCAGACTACATGTATATATACGGGTGACCGTATGAAGTTTACTGAGATTGTATCCAGGCCTAAAAATATGATGCCGGACATTTGCAGAATGAGGCCACCAGAGGGTGAATAGATACACTCCCCAGTCCAGCGGTCTAGCATAACTAAATTCACCCTCTGGTGTCCTCATTCTGCTTTGGCCTCATATTCTCAGAAAAGTATCTTTATTATCAAATAAACAAGTTTTTTTTTAGTTTCTCTATATCTCCAAATTGGCATACGACACATTGCATAATCGAGGTCAGGACTCGATTTAACTGGACTCGCATCACAATTTGAGATGCAATTTCCAATTTCTGCTAACCAATTTACAATAAAAAAACATGTATTGGTAGGAAATGATAGATACAAAATCTACCCAGTGCTGCAAAATGCTATACAAAATTTAAAAATTAAATCAACCCCTGATCAAGGTACCAAATGGGTGCACATTTTCACCATCTGGGAATTTAAATCTGGGTCTATATCTCCCATAGCAGATGATTCCATGCAAAATTAGGTCCCAAGAAGATAAATTTAGTGATGCTAGCCCACTGTGCGAGATAGCATCACTAAATTTACCCTATCGAGACATCATTCTGCAAATGTCCGGCCCAATTTTCTCAGTCCTGAGTGCATCTTACTCACATCATTTCGGATGATTTCTCTGCTGTCTGATAACAGGTCTACTAGTTTTGAAATGCCCATCGGACTGAGTAGAATCATTTCCTGTATCTCTTTACTCCTGTTTGACAGCAATGTGGTGATTAGCTTCACTGTCGGCCACCGCACATGGAAGTCATATTCCTGTACAAAAAACAACATACAATGTACATGTTAGACAAAATATATGCATTATTTGAACAGATATGTTGGGGTCTTTACTTGAAAATTTTGCTCAGATTTCCTTTCTAAATTTAGTTTCGCCGAGTAAAATAAATGCATCACATGATCAATCACAATGCCTAAATGTCTTAGATGAAATGATAGACTGTTACATACAACTTTCCCTAACCTACATGAGCCGCTTTTATGAATCTGTGGTATGTAGCAGGTTTCGTGACATGGTTGGTTTGAAGGAACAATCATTTTAACACTTTCATGACGGGAGCTGCACTGGGGCAGCATTAAAGACTCTGTGCCAGTGCTTTCTCTTATATATGCGAGTCTCCCACAGGGAATCACTGAACTAAATGGTTTCCCATAGGCGACAGTGTTAACATTTCGGCCAAATTTACTGAATTTAAGCCTGCAAGCCATACCAGTGATGTTTACCCAGCTAGATTGACACCAGTTGATCACGAAAATGCAAGAAAAATCATAGGTCATGTGTTTACTTTTTAAAATAAATCCCCAAGTGTACGACAGGGCTATCCCACAGCCAAATTTGATCTGGAAAAACCCACAACTACAGTAACTAGTTAAATAAATTTCCCGCTCACAAAAATCCATTCCCCCATTAATTCACCAGTTTAAATTATTTAGATATGATATACAAATCAAATAAACGCGATGTCATACTTTAATAACGTGTCGCATGTATCAGGTGAAGGTCATTCTTCAGTTACCTTCACCTTTAGCATTCCACGGTGTACTCGCTCCCTGACTGTAGAACACATTTAGCTCCTTGATTCCACAGGGAGCCTTGCATTTATAAGAGAATGCACTGGCTTACAAGATCATGGTAAATATCGTTAGGCTAATGTATTCTCTTTTATATGTGAGGCAGCCTATGAGCGACTCGCATATATAAGAGAATGCATTGGCCCACGATTTTTGCAAAATTTCAGGAAGCTCCAGTCATGAAAGGGTTAAAAATACTTTCAACTTTTTCGTGGTATTGAAAACCTACTTGCCAAATATGTTGCCAATAAAATCATTTTTGCCAACTGTGAATTATTTTTGCATTTGGCAAATATGGCAAGCGGCAATGCGAACCCTGATGTATTGTGAGCTTGACTTACTTCTAACAACGACAAAAGTAGAGTGATATTTTCTGTCTTCTTGATGAAGATTTCTGTGAATTGGAGACCTAGATCTTCATGTGATGGGCTGTTAATATAACCATCATCTGTTAAAAAAAAGAAAAAAGAAGAAGATCACAACTATGTTCATTGATCAGTTGAAACTACATATACATGTACGGCTAGATAAAGGCCTGGATTTGAAATGATAATTAACACAACACTGGCAAACAAACTTTTGGCTATATAGAAATGGCTATATTAACCCCTTTTATTCTATTTACCCGTTGCCGAGTAGTTCCCTTAGAAGATGCTAAGATAATAAGTTCAAAGGCTAGGGTCACCAAATTCACCCTCTGGGGACCTCATTCTGCATGGCTTCATCCGCTATGGACAGGGATGGGGTAATTGTAATTTGTAATTGTAATTGATTGGAATTAATTACATTTTTTCAAGTAATTGCATATGGGAGACCAAGACCCAGATTTAAGTTCCCAGATGGTGAATATTGCGATGTGCACCCATTGGGCACCTCGATTAGCAATGTGTCTTCTGCCAATTTGGGGAGAATTCAGAGAAACTAAACTAAAAAAGAAAAAAGATCTTTGTGAAGAAGTTTCTAAAGAAACAAAAAAACTTGTTAAATTGCTAATGAAGAAACTTTCCAGAGAAAATGAGGCATAAACAGAATGAGGTCCCCACAGGATGAATTTAGTGATGCTAGCCCACTGTGCAGGGTAGCGTCACTATATTCACCCTCTGGGGAGCTCATTCTATTCGTAGGCCTAATGATCACAGAATATCAACATCAACAATTCAACATTTACAGATATAGTTAAATATAGAAGTATAAGTGATCTCAAATGGAAATTGAAATGTATCATATGCATATCACCAATGAATATAAATTCTTCTGCACGTATGTCTATCATCTGCTTACATTTCCTGAACACCCTTCCAAATGAATAATAAAATATTCCAATGTATACTGTTATCACTGGATGGGAGAATCCATTCAGTAAACAAAGGATTAATTGCCATAACATCACAGGAGATATCGTAAATATTTATTCTATCCAGGTGAACGAACAAATTCAAGTTTCACAGGACCAGTCTGTGTAGACAAACAGTGTTCATGCTGTGGGTGGCCAATGGCCACATTTTTTCAAAAGTGGCCACAAAAAATTTAATTTGGCCACAACTTTTTTTGCACCACATATTCAAAAAGCGCTGAGAAGATCAGCGAAGTTAGGCGACGAAATATCACCGGCTTTTGGACATGCGGGTTTCGTACTTCAGATATATCATATGATGACAACCCAAATTTATTTTCTAATGGGAGCGTTGATTGATTGATTGAATGGTGATGGTTGTACAATGGCAATTACTAATCGTCAAAGACCTTAATCTCTGGACTGGTTATATCATATTGATTATTATTTTGTTGATTAGGCGGTATTTAAGATGAAATATGTAAATGCATTGTCCTATAATTTGATGTACCATCAATGGCATGTCAGTTATGCAATGTGTCGTAAACTGTCTCCCATCTTATAATAACAACTGGGCTTCACACCATAAAGGTAATTAATACAACAATAGGTATTCAACACCTCACAATAATAAACAACAGATCTGTTGTTTTATTTTGGCAAAATAGATATGACAACTACATTGTAACACACCCAATTACTTGATTAGTTGGCGAACATGGTATCAGTGACGCGACATAGTGTGAGAGAGTTATATATTTAAAAAAATTTAGTCATCAATTGTGAGCCTAGAAAATGAGGATTTAATTTGGCCAAAGTTATTTTAATTTGGCCACTAAATATTTCATTTGGCCACTTTTTTGGCAGAGGAGTTCTAGGTCCAGCGCGAACACTGGAAATACACTCAAGAGTTAAACTGAGTCTATTAGAATAGTCTCGCAGACGAGCCATTCCTCCAATGTTGTGTAAAACAATTACATCACATCGATTAATTTGGAATCAATTTTGGATGCTCTCATCTTAGGATTAGATTTCTGATTGACTGTGATGACTCAAAATCCTGAGTATCCAAAAATAGAAACTCCATGGCAGGTAATTAGACCCACTATTATATATGGAGTTTACTGAAATTTAGTGTCACAGGCCTAACAAAGCTATTTAATCCTTTCATGAACGGAGCTGTGCTGGTGCAGCATTAAAGATCATGTACCAGTGTATTCTCTCATATTTATGCAAGTCTTCCTTTGCATATGTAAGAGAATGTACAATGTACTGCTTACAAGGTCAAGGTAAATATTGTTAGGCCAATGCATTCTCTTATATATGTGAGGTTCCCTATGTTATATATGTCATATATTCTTATAGTTATGTTGCACCAGTTACATACTAACCTATACATCGGTAGACTGAATGCAACGGTATCAAACTATCAAATAACACTACCATATATAGTGCTATATAAGCACCAGCACAACATGACAGGGACTTCATATTGGGAATACCAATAGGAGTTAAGTTGTCATCGTTTATAATGCTTATTAACTGAAGTAGCATTGCAAGATGTTCTAAAATAGTAACATGTCCTGCACAGATTTATGGAAACAATTTCTTTCCAAGTGACATGAGCTCCCTTCTGAATTGTTTGGTATCTTCATGCTATTTCAATATTTTGCCCAATTTGATTCGAAATGAAAACACCCAATTCACAGAGCCCTGCATGTACTTCAGGAAAGATATACACCATCATCAAATATGAGATAGAAATCAGAAGGAGAAAAAAAAACCGAATTCTTACCTTCATCTGTTGGCTCATTAGACATCACATTGCATAATGTATCTAGTGCAAAACCAGTTATCTCGGAATCATTCCTAAAAAATGAGAAACAAACTATATGTACCGGTATACCTGGATGGATCAACTATCTGATCTGCTTCTCTCATTCCATGACTGGAGCTTCCTGATAGGTCGCGAAAAACCTGTGCTAATGCATTCTCTTATATATGTGAGTCTCCTATAGGGAGCCTTGCATATATACATGTAAGAGAATGCATTGGCTTAACAATATTTACATTGACCTTGTAAGCCAATGCATTCTCTGATATATGTGAGGCTCCCTATGGCAGACTTGCACATATAAGAGAATACACTGGCACAGGATCTTTAATGCTGCACCAGAGTAGGTCCCGTCATGCAAGTGTTAATATTAATTTTATTCATCGTACTATATATAAAGTATCTTGGATGACTTCGATTCTCTCATTTCAGGTAATATGAATGGTTTTGATTTCGACAGCATAAATAAAGCTTATTTCGTTGAGAAATTGGATCATATATTATATTTATCTACATCAATAGGTCCTACAATAGCAGGTTTATGACATCTTTGAATTGTCATTATTGATAAATTGGACCCCCAGGTATTCCGGCGCCAAAAGGGCATCAATAACGCAATCAGTGCACTAATAGCCACCAGCTCTATTTCACACACTGGCAAGGTACATGTAGTTACTTATTGTTTTATGTAGCCTGCGCAAAGTGAAACAAATAATGGAGCCCACAAATTGAAATGATTTTACTGTATGCAGAATTAAGACCAATGAAAAAAACCTCTTTGTTTCCGATATTTAAATTTTGTTTTCAAATTTCTCCAGAAGGTAGTCTACCGGTATATTGAATATTTATCATTTTTTCCAACAGCAAAAATAAGCAACACTGCAGAGTGAATGAATTCAAGGGATAGCATGTTTTTATCCAATGCTTGCTGATGCTTGGCTTATTTTCGATACACATTGATCTACTATATTCCATGGGATCATGACTACAATATTATATCGCTTATACGGCTGAAAGGTTAATATAAAAAACTTGTAAAAATAAAAGGCCGTCTGGCCACAGTGTCCCCCGAAAAAGTGGCTTCATTGGGGGCATCAGCTTTTCTGAAAAAAATAACAAGGACCCTAAATCCGAAGAAACCAGACAAAAATGGGTGGATCGTACCCATATTTTTTGAACTTGATCTGTATTTCGAGCTGGTAAACTCATATACCAAATTTGATTCAGATATGATCACACAAACTAAAGTTATCATCCGGAAACCAGAAATTGACAGGATTCTAAGTCGTAAAAGGGCCATAACTCTCACAAAAATGGGCAGAGCAAACCCATATTCGAACCTGACCTGTATTTTGGGCTGATAAACTATCATACTAAATTTGATTCAGATATGATCACACAAACTAAAGTTATCATCCAGAAACCAGAGAATTACAAGATTCTAAGTCGAAAAAGGGCCATAACTCAAGCAAAAATGGGTGGATCGTACCCATATTCGAACTTGACCTGTATTTCGAGCTGATAAACGGACAATCCAAATTTGGTTCAGATATGATCACACAAACTGAAGTTATCATCCAGAAATTGTCAGGATTCTAAGTCAAAAAAGGGCCACAACTCTCGCAAAAATGGGCTGAGCAAACCCATATTCGAACTTGACCTGTATATTGGGCTGATAAATTCACATACCAAATTTGGTTCAGATATGATAACACAAACTGAAGTTATCATCCGGAAACCAGAGAATTACAAGATTCTAAGTAAAAAAAAGGTCCATAACTCTCGCAAAAATGGGCGGAGCAAACCCATATTCGAATTTTGGTCTGATAAACTCACCCATGAAATTTGTTTTTGATCTAATAACCGAAACTAAAGTTATCATCTGGAAACCATTTCCGGACGGATGCACAGCTGGTGCGACGCATGAACGGACGGATACCGGCTATTTTAATAGTCCCCCAAATTTTTTTTTTCGGGAGACAAAAAAGCCCTGCTTGCCTGTCTGGAAAATTATCCCAATGTTATCGGAAACAGAGAAGCGTTTTTCAATTTTATTTTAAAACTTGGTACGGAAATGAATCGATATATATGTAATCATGAGAAAAAAAATCATGATATATATCGTATAGTGAGGGGGGGTGTATTGTTACAGCCCATACAAATATCTTACAGCCACAAAAATGAGTTGATATAGACACAAAAATAATTTGATAGTTAAATTTACATGTATATAGATACACATATTTACCTCCTCATCGCTTGATCAACACTTCACTGACAAACAAACTATGTACTCTTACCTGTCAAGTTCTAAAACGTTGATTATAACATCCATAGCTTGAGTACCAACTTCCAGTCTGAATTTCTACAAATTAGGAAAGATCAAGTTTCATGTGCAATGAATATACATGTATCACAAATATCTGGAACAAAAACATTGACAACTTAAATAAAGTTTGTGTACACATAGTTGAATATCAGCACCATATAGCAATAACGTGGAGATATAGATAAAATTTAGGTCCAGCATTTGTTATATGCTAAGCTATGAAATACATGTACATGTAGCTGTATTTTTGCTAGTGATGAGCCGATTGTCAAATAGAGCCGTGCGCCGATTGCCGATTATTTGAGATCACAATCGGCCGATTCAGGTGCCAATTCCGATTATTTCAATAATGTATAGCAGAATATGTTATATGTGTTATATAATACTTAGAATTAGAAGCTATCAACAAACGTAGTAATATGCCAGTACACTGTATACATAAGTATATGTTTGGGTAAGTAGATAGGTGGGTATGGGCAGACTAGTGATCGAATACAGGCAACATACCCATGTATTCTAGGCTATTCCACAACAAATTGTTTGAAAGTTTGATGTAGCCACGTGCATGACGACATGTCCATGGTCCGTTTTTGATAACAATTCATCAAACGGCATTTTTCTTTGATCCCAATTCAAAGACATCACGTCAAAGGAAATGAACCGACTGAACTAGTTGCAAGTTACACCATGTTCATGTCAATTTCACAGACACGATTCGATTTCGGCGTGGTCATCATAATAATCATTTGTGGTGACATATACGTGACGTCACACGAGGCTGACTGGATGGAATGACATTGTCTTCAACTATTTAAAGTCACGTGACATGCACTTTCGGTTTCTATAGTAGTGTTTATACCTGTTACGCTGTATGTACTATATAGATAGCTTTGTTGTACTGGGTATGCATACATTTTGATTTTTGATAGTTTGACATATATAAATCAAAATGTCTACATGTTGACGAACAATAAAGTTACCTATGGGCGTACATGAGTCCCATGACATGTACGTTGTGTACATCACAATGCTAAAGAAATCAATCGACTTAAACGACTGTTCCGGTATGCCAATAATTAATGAATTATTATGCGCAATCACGGCGTCATGCTCGCTGCCTCACTCTAACTCAAAGTGTCACGTGATTCCCGGCGACCCCCACTAATATATTGTTCACACATGGACCCAGGTACGGCCGGGGTATTGCAGAGGGCATGTATGTATATCAAGTTTGTGTTTGGTATCACTTTCCCCATGTTTACTGGTCATTTATTCAACAAAACATCGTCATATTTAAAACAGTTTATTAAAGAAAAACAAGCACTCATTTATTATTTAGACAATCGGAAATCCCGATGTTCAAACCCGAGTACCGATTGTCATCCGATGGGCCACAATCGGCCGATTCCGATTGTCGTTCCCGATTATCGGCTCATCACTAATTTTTGCATTGGATAAAACCGTAATCCGTCTAGTGAGATATCTATATCTCACTCGTATCAATCCACGCTTAAATTAAAAGTGATTCGATACTAGACTAGGTACTCTCAGGTGCCTAATAATCGTGATGGCCTAATAATAGTGATGGGTGGGGATTTAGGCTAAAATTAATAATAGTGATGGCAATTTCACTCTATGTCTCAATGCCAAATAATAGTGATCATTGGGATTTTTTTCCAAAATTAATAATCGTGCTGACACTATTATTAGGCACCTGAGAGTAACAAATTAACATCGCTTCACCACTGAGGCCACTGTTTTTTTATTAGTTGGTTCGCGGATCCGCCGAGTCTTTTTTTTCGGTTTTTAGAAAAAAATAAAATTGTGTTCCGAACTTTTTTTATTGCCGCCAACCCGTTTTTCCCGCACTAAAAAAATGTAAAAAGATCGCTTTGTGTACCATTTGTAGGAACGAATTAATTTTGGCGATGTTTCGCATCCGTGTTTTCTGCATCACTTCCGCTACTAGGTAATCTAGTAATAACGCTAGGCTACTTTAGTTTTTTTCGAAATGGCGAAAGTATATCTGTGTGCAGTTGTCATTTCAGAAAAACAAGACCATAAGAAAACAGCTGAAATGTGTTTATCCCAAAATAACAGTTCGAGAGCTGTTCTCGTTTGTCGAGGATGATGCATTGATTCGTCGTGACTACTTTGGTGTTCTTACCGAACAATTTACTGAGGGGGTCACCGAAATCGAGTAAACCGACGTTCCGGTGTCGGCCCTCAGTTCATTTGGATACTAGTACATTTTCGCTAGGAGCAGGGCTATTGTTGAAGAAGTGCCAGTGCAGGTTAATAATATTAAGAAATAATTTGCAAATAAAATTGAAATTTATTAAATTGGGACCAAAACTCAAAAAAGACAAAATCATCAATTCTTGTATTTAAATTTTAGAATAACTGAATATATAGTAATAGTACTACTAGTAGTAAATATGCCTTTATATGGGTGTCTTGTGTCCAGTCATTGGCATCTTCGATCAAATATCACCCCTCTATCTACTTATATAAAACACAAGAATCTGTCTGTTTATATTAAATGTATGTTACAATGAAGGACTGCCGCTTTCCGATATGTCAATTACGTCACAGTATCGTTACGATTGGCCCATTGGCGATTATGTAACTCAATTTGTTTTTCTTGATACCGGTATATATAAACTGATGTAAAAAAACGTCTGAGTCTGAAATTGTGTTTTTGTTTTCGCTATGTTATGTTTAAAGAGTATTAAAAGTGATTACAAACATATATCAACCTTGTTTTTCTAGTCATATAAAGTATCTTGCTGATTATTGAGATGCCAATAATAGATGTAAGATAATAGATATGATACAAAGTTATTTTCAGACCATTTTCCTTTTATTTGAAAATTTGAGTGTTTTCCATTTTTTTTTCTTCGACCGACCGAACTTTTCCAGTAAAAATTCCGCTAACCAACTAATAAAACAAGAGGTGGCATCAGAGATGCTGTGTCTCATTTTCGGTGGCTTACCGCCGGTGGCTACCGCCGGTGGCTACCGCCAATTGGTGTGCATCAGTATCGGTAGACTAATTAATAGGTAAAATCGAAAAATGACTAATTAAGGGCCATAACTCTATAAAATTTTATCGGGCCAGGCTGGTTTTCGAACTCTTGTCCGAAATATTCTTGGCAAGTACGTCTATTCCAAATTTTAAACAAATCGGAGGACGTTTGTTGAAGTTATCGCGCTAACGAGTTAAAAATTCACGAAAAATGACTAACTAAGGGCCATAACTCTATCAAATTTTATTGGGCCAGGCTGGTTATCGAACTCGTCCAGGATATTATTGGAAGACACTTATATACCAAATTTTAGTTGAATCGGATGACGTTTGTTGAAGTTATCGCGCTAACGAGCTCAAAATTCGTACAAAATGACTACTTAAGGACCATAACTCTATCAAATTTTATCGGACAGGGCCGGTTTTCTAACTCGTCCGAGGTATTCTTGGGAGACACCTATATATCAAAATTTCAATCAAATAGGATGATGTTTGTTAAATTATCACGCTAACGAGCTGAAAATTTGTGAAAAAATGACTAATTAAGGGCCAAAACTCTATCAAATTTTATCGGACCTGGCCGGTTTTCGAACCATGGCAATAGCTCAAACTTACAAAGTAAGTTGAGCTAACAAATGACATAAGGTAAAGCGGCCTTCATAATTGGCTACGGCAATCAGCATTGCCGAAGCATTTTGCTGAAGCAAACTGGGCCACGGCATACTGTTGCTGTAGCAGATTGCCGAAGCCAAACAATCTGAATTAAGAGGGCTGGGTAAAGTCACTTGTTGAAGTTATTATCTGAACATCTCATAAGGGAACTACACTCATTAATGAGTTTTTTGTATAGAAACAAAGGGTTAATTGTTTTTTCAAGAATAACCGGTACCGTATACATAAAATGAATCGGATTACATGCTATTTCTGAAATCAAAGACTGCAAACATCTGATTTTCACTGGAAAATAATGTACACATGGCTCTAATAAAATCTTGTCACAATGAAAAGACTGATACAAACTGGGCAGAAAATGTTGTCTGACATATTGTTTTTAAATATCATATCGTGAGCAAAAATCGTGATATGATTCGAAACATCACTGGGCAATATTGCACCCGCCAATGTCAGGTAAAGTTTTGGCTATGAAATTATGAAATAAATCATGTTTATATTCGGTTTATGAAACATTTTGAAGACAAATATCAATAAAGCTGGATCACATTATAGGAATTTTTCAAGTGTGAAGCTACCGGTATACATAAAATGAATGAGATTACATATTATTTCTCAAATCAACTGATACTGACTTTAGAGAGTGACTTAAGTGCTCTAACTGCATCTCTTCTGTCATCAAGCAAGGTGGAGGACTGTACACGATCTCGCAAGCGTTCAACCTGTGAATACAAATGTAAATTTATACCAGTATACCGATAGCAGTGCTACGCATCACCTCATAAACATTCAACCAGTAAATTTCAATGTAAGCCTTAGGCAAGTTAATATCATGGTGCTATATTAGTAACTCTCAACCTAAAAAATAATTTTACCGGTACATGTATATGGCACAGTAATGGTTCTTTATTGTTAGGACACAGCAGTTTGTAAGCAAGTACAAATATAAATACATCAAAATTAAAACAAGCAGTCGCAGACGGCGGTATCCCCCGCCAAATTTTGCAGTTGGGGAAGTGCATTCTCAATAATGTTTGCGTTCTCAGTATGTGAACTCATATACCAAAAATCTTTGAAATCCGTTGAGATTTGTGGAAATGAGCCCTGTGACGTCGTCCATTTGCACACACAAAAATAAACAAAGTCCAACAACTCTGCTGAAAATATCCGGCCGGACCTGGTTTGCGAACTCGTTCTAGATACTGGTCATGTGAACTCATATACCAAATATCTTTGAAATCCATTGAGATTTGTGGAAATTAGCCCTGTGACGTCGTCTATTTGGTAAATTCGACAAAAATAATAAACAAAGTCCAATAACTCCGGTAAAAATATCTGGCCGGACCTAGCTTGCGAACTCATTCTAGGTAATGGTCAGGTGAATTCATGTACCACAAATATCTGAAATCTATTGACATTTGTTCAAGTTATGACTCTTACAAATTCGGGACAGACGGACGGAAGGAACCCATTACTACCGTATATCCCCCGCAAATTTTAAATTTGGCGGGGGATGACAAGTGTGACACTTTAATACACATTCTATTGATATAATGCTTCTCAAGGAAGATCACAAAATTGACTTGAACATTACTTAGGTTCATAAATTCTTTGAGGGCAAAAAAAATTTCAATGACCAGATAGTCAATTTCATGTGAGGCCCACAGGGGTGGATAAAGTCAGTGGAATTTAAAACCAAATATTATTATATATTGGCATTGTCTTAAACTGCACAATTATAGAAACCTTCAGTACATGTTCACTCTCCAACAGTACTGTAGTGGACATTTTTGGTGATAAATTTGTTTGTTGTGTTTTACTCCATACATTGGGAAACACAACAACAAGACCACTCTGTATGATACACTGATACATGTACTTGTATTTATTTTAAAAAGCCGTACACGATTCAAATCTTTAAGCTTCAAAGTTGCAATAAAATGCCCGATTTGGAACAAACGAAGGCATCGCTATATGATTTTCAGTTGTCGGAGAGTGGGGAAAGGACACAAAATTAGTTAGTCCAAGTCTACTCGTACTAAAACCAGCTAAGATATCGAGATAGCGAGATGCTAATTTTAGTACGAGAACATCCTGTTACCATTTGTATGACATGAGTTACGCCCAGGGTTGGTGGCGTGAATTGTAGTCTATTCTACATGTGTACTTGATTTTAACTAACAAATCAATACCTGATGCTATATATATATCGGAAAGAGTGACATCTTATGGTCATACTGGTGTATAATAATCTAACTTTCATGTTAAACAAGAGATGGACTGTCGTCCGGTGCATACCCCCTCGTGGCATACCGCCTAGTGTGGGCACATCTATAACTTATGATGGCTATACTCAGACATATGGACCCAGAAATCAGCATTTTCATATAAACAAAGATGAATAACTATAGAACAAAAAACCAAAACAAACATTTGAATGTGCCATTAAATGTCCTCATAGTGGTGAACATCCATACAAAATTTCATTGAGATCCGAGCATTACTGTTCAAGTTATGAGCTGAACAGACATCGGATGGACCAAACAGCCAACATTTCCAGATAAACAAAGATGAATAACTCTAGAATGGAAAAGCGGACCAGAACAATGGAACCCCCTATTGAATGTCCTCATAGTAGTGAACATCCATACCAAATTCCATTGAGATCCCAGCACAACTGTTGAAGTTACGACATGAACAGACACCAGACGGACCAAAAAGCCAACATTTCCAGATGAACAAAGATGAATAACTCTAGAAAGGAAAAGTGGAACAAAACGATGGAACTCTCTTTTCAATGTCCTCATAGTAGTGAACAGCCATACCAAATCCCATTGAGATCCCAGTACAACTGTTGAAGTTATCACATGAACAGACACCAGACGAACCAAAAAGCCAACATTTCCAGATGAACAAAGATGTATAACTCTAGAATGGAAAATCCGAACAAAACGATGGAATCCCCCTTTTTAATGTCCTCATAGTAGTGAACATCCATACCAAATTTCATTGAGATCCCAGCACAACTGTTGAAATTACGACATGAATAGACACCAGACAGACCAAATAGCCAACATTTCGAGATAAACAAAGATGAATAACTCTAGAATGGAAAATCCGAACAAAACGATGGAACCCTCTATTGAATGCCCTCATAGTAATGAACATCCATACAAAATTTCATTGAGATCCGAGCACTACTGTTCAAGTTATGACATGAACAGACACCAAACAGACCAAAAATCCAACATTTCAAGATAAACAAAGATGAATAACTATAGAATGGAAAATCCGAATAACACGATGGAACCCTCTATTTAATGTCCTCATATTTGTGAACATCAACACCAAATTTGGTTGAGATCGCAGCACAACTGTTGAAGTTACGACATGAACAGACACCAGACGAACCAAAAAGCCACTATTTCCAGATAAACAAAGATGAATAACTCTAGAATGGAAAATCCAAACAAAACAATGGAACCCTCTATTTAATGTCCTCATAACAGTGAACATCCATACCTAATTTCATTGAGATCCGAGCACTACTGTTCAAGTTATGATATGAACATACATCGGACAGACGTACGCACAGACAGACATGTGCAAAACAGTATACCCCCCCCCCCTTTTTTTTAAAAAGGGGTATAATTACACATAGAATATTCCAGTATATTAGGACTAACATCGGTTTGTTTACGTTTTAGCTGAAAGCCGAAGTGTTCCGTAATGTACTCGGCTATGTTCGGCTTCTATGCCCTCATTCGAATATGCCCATAACAATCAAATGCAACCTTATTCAAACATTGTGTCCTGTTAATTATATTCCATCACTATCATGTTTTCATTTTTACTGTAAGTGGTCCTATGTTACTTATTAGTTAAACATTTCTTACACGGAATGTCTCGCGATATACATTTGTATTTGCAATTTTAAATTTACAAATTGCCAGGTATAAGTGATAGAATTACTTCAGTTTATGACCACGTGGTTTTGTTTATGTTTACCGGTAGTATCAGTCCATACCTTACGATTGCTAGAATGTTTTCGCCTGAATATGCTGATGTCACTTCGTGAGCTCAATTGAGTTTGCATACTTTTAATAATATGTCAACACTGCAGTACATGTCTCTTTTCACATTAAATTACCCCTTTCAATTGACAACTGATGTGGTTATCAGAACAAATGTCATGTCTTCTACGGAGTAAACCTGTTTATTCTCGGTATTGTGATATTTGATTACATCAATATCAACAGTAAGCAAATGACTTACTATCGACAGGTGCTCGCCCACGTGATACCAGCTTGTTGTAGGGTTGAAATGATTAATCGACTAGCTGTAGTCGATGCTGAAATGTCAGAACGTCGACTCTGAATTTTGCAGTCGACTAGTCGGAACATAGTGTATTAGTTACATGTATAACGTTTTCAAGATCGATTCTGGCATAAACGGTGTTAACTGCGCATAAGTTACGTAAGTACATGTATAACGTTTGGTGGTACCCGGAATTGACAGTGTTACTAGTATAGACACACACGGTGACCCGACTATTAATTGAAAGAATGAAATTGACAACATAATGTCTCACTCGTCGTTTGAGGTCAAAGATATCACTGCGACATGATGGCAATGATTGACGCGGCTTTATCGTTTGTCGGAGACCGCTTTGATCTAGACACTGTGTATGTTTCAATTGATCTCGCACTGTCGGGTTATGATGCGACGCTGTGTGAAGATCGCTTAAGTTAAGGTGACGTCATTGGTGCTACTGTATATACATGATACTGACATTAAGAACTGGCTATCTTATTCTACAACATAGCCTATACTATAGGGCGTATTTAGTTGGAACATTAACATTTTATAGTGACACTGCTCGGCACCGGTTTATTGGTGATCATGTGACGAAACGAAATCTCGAATGCTGATATTAAATTAAAAACCTGTATAAATGATTGTGTTTCTAATCATTATCCACCACATATCTAATTATATAATTACATTCAGTGTGTTGGATAAATATCAAGATGTTTACTGTATTATTTCCCAAATAATTTGGTGTCTATGCAGGGAACTGCGCTACGCAAATGACCGGCATTGCATCAGTCATCAGTGTTCGCCATGTACGATGAATTTTCCGTACCATGTTATGTTTGAAAGTTTTGATATCGGGTACCGACTAGTCGACACAATGTGACTTTTGGACCTCGACTAGTCGACTTTGAAATTCACTAGTCGTTTCAACACTAGCTTGTTGATTTGTATTCAAAATGGAACAGCTGTCGTAATTTGATTGATCAGACTCGCACTGTAGCTAAGTAATATGGCTTGCATCTGCACACACTTGAGCAATTTGCCTCATGTGTAGTTGGGTTGAAAAAATATCAAACATGCTTGATATGCGAGCTTGATTGCTCAGAGAAATAAGACTCGTATAAAATGCCAAGCAAACCTGTAGCCAAATTCTCAGACAGATAGCTCAACAATCGAGCTCCAGTGTACGCCGGACTATAGAAGCTGAAGAAAGAAACCTGAATGATCGATAATATCTTTGTTTGCGTTCAAGCACACTTTAGAACAATCGAGAAACCAGTGCTGAATCTATTCAATAGGTATCAACGCTTCTCATGCATGACCAACTGTCGCCAATCACCCAGATATGCCCCCATCGATTTAACCCACATCGATCCAATAGTTTTCATTAACAATAACATCCTTATCTCCAAATAATTCTTCAATGAACTTCAAATTCAATAAAGTAATTTACAAATTGTTATATACCAAAATAATATCACAATAATATCGTTTATCGCAATGTATTTACCATAATATTGCCCAGCCCTACTCGGGGATCTTCATTCAATATCGGGAAACTATTCGGAGCGATGAGTGGAAATTACTACTAGTAGTAGTACACTGTACAGTACTAGAAGATTACACCCACTGACCCAGAGCGGTGTGACGATTTGCAGTAGGTCCCTATATGCGGAGGTCACCCAATTCGCGGAGGTCCCCTAAAATGGGCGAAATATGTTGATTTTAATGGGGGAACGGGTGCGTATATGTCAATTGATCCGTATTTTAAACAAAGTAATGACACGGTCATCATAATAGAGGTTTGTTCTATCAATTATATATGCGCCAAGTTCTGACACTTGATGCAAATCAAACGACAATCAATATTCACTTTATAGATCTATATGTCCTCGTATGCCAGAAGGACTCCTTAAATTTGTGAATAAGATGAAGAATATTTATTATATGTTATTTATTAAGTCAATCAAATAATACTATTCATTAGTTAGTGCCTATATATATATACTCCCGGAGATTGCTGCGCGGGTGTGCTGATCGCGCAAATTAAATCGCAGAGGTCCCCTAAAATGGGCGAAATATTTTGATTTTAATGAGGGAACGGGTGCGTATATGTCAATCGATACGTATTTTGAACAAATAACGACATAATCTATCAATTAATATATATGCGCCGAGTTCACTTGGTGCAAATCAAACGATAGAGTTGGCCCGGGTATTACATTTGTATTCAAGTTGTAAATAAGTTAATATATATTAATATTAAGATTATGATATATTTCAGAGTTATGTCCATCAATTTTGACATTTAGATTACTTTAGGCCCGTTTGTTAGCATAAATATATCACACTAGTTGGTTTGAACCGGCGAATTCATAAATAACAAAAATTAACTGTTTTCACATTCTTGATATTAAAGTTTCTCTTATTTCCTGAGTTCATCTCACTATCTCTGGAGTGTGGGAAACCCTTAGAAGCCGTTATTGTCCCCATTCCTATCCTATCAAAACAATATAGAAGCAGGTTGTTTACACAGTAACCAGTAGAGATGGGCGGTTAACCGTGGAATCAGTTCGGTTTCGGTTGTCGGGAAAAACCGGAAATGACAACCGTGGTAAGTTGGGAAAACCCGTAGTTTCGGTTGTCACAACTTCCTGTAATCATGGCAGAACACGACGAACAAACGAGTCCTGTGTGGAAATATTTTTCAAAGAAAGATAAGAAATCTAAGTGTGCCGCCTGTAATATATGCAGAAAGGAGTTCGCATGGTGAAATCGCGCGACAAATTAATTACGTTGCTTCCGTGTACACCTATTTTCGCCGTAGTAAACACAACACAAGTCAGTTTATTTCTCATGTTATTTTAATCATTAAGGCCGTACAAATACTCTGAAAGGTGAATTTGATAACGAGGATACGATATGAAAAGGTATCAATGATTGTTACCCGCATTCCCTATTAGTTTTTATCACTGTTTGGATGTTAAATCGTCAAATATATTTGTGCGCCGTTGATTAAAAATGTTATGCCGGAATCGGAGCCGGAATGAATTATACCGTTTGTCGGTAAACTGTTGAGAAATAGCACTCATTCAGGTGACTTGTATTGGATGCATGTATACTGTATAGTGTGTACAATATTATGTTCCCTAAATATGGTAATAGGCATATAGCCAGATAATGTGATTGAGAGATTCTAGTCATGTTTTATTTTCATTTTGTTGTTTATTTCAAATTTTATTTTTCAAATCATAACTATACACATATATCTAGTCACACACATTAGTTTTATGCCAATATAAATGATCATTATATTATTTCACACTTATGATCATATGATGCTGAATTGCAGTCATACACAATACACAGACTCACTTGCATTCTAGCACTGCCACTCGACATGGACATTAACAATATACATGTAATAGTAACAATATGATACATAATTTAATATTATAAAAGGAAAGCATAATTAGATTTTGTTCACATTAGTAATTTTTATGAATAAAAACCGAAACTGAAACCGAGACTCAACTCTTTTTCCACAACCGAAACCGAGGCAAAATTTCACAACCGCCCATCTCTAGTAACCAGTCGACTAATCACACCTCACACTTCAGAGGGTTAGATGGCTTCAGAACGTGTGATAGATAATCACTTTCATACTAGTATGCCTACCAGACCGAAACTTCAGCATCAACCCAGAGGTTATGGAAGAATTCATCGTGGATCCAACCCTCCCCACAGAGGAGTTAAACGTCCTAGCCGTCGACCTTGAAACCGACAGGCGGACGGCGTACACCCACAAGGCCAAGTGCATCCGTGACATATGGGATGCTTACACAGCCGATACACCAGAACTCACCACAGGCGCATTCCTGAAGAAATGTGCTTCGTTATATCTGAAGCGCAAAGCATCCAGAGGAGCGGCGGCCAACTGATTGTGGAGAATTCTTTCGCCGTAATTCATTCATCATATTCACTATTCATATTTATTCCGTTATATTATTGTGTTCGTCGTATTTTTACATATTCATTCACGTTCATGTTATGTATAAATGTTCTTATGTTTTTATTCTTGTTATCACTAAAAATAAATAATTATAACTACTAGTAGTAGTACTACCCAACTATCCAATCTATCTCCTGACAGAGAGAGGGGGAGATGGGGGAGAGAGAGAGAGAGAAAGCAAGCAAAAATCCACCAAAGAAAAACAACTTAAATAAGACATTATACCTTGGGGCGAGCTGGCCCAGGTCGAATGGAGCAAGTGGGCCCGTTTCCATTATGATGACTGTGTCGTTATTTGTTTAAAATACGGATCAATAATGATTCAATTGACATTTACGCACCCGTTCTCTCATTAAAATCAACATATTTCGCCCATTTTAGTCGACATCCGCGAATTCAGGGACTTCCGCAAATAGGGACCTACTGCAAATCGTCGCACCCAAATGGCCAGAAGTCAAACCAAATATAATGCCAAATACCATTCAGCAGGACTTGGACTCGGAGGATGTTCAAAATTGCAGATCAGATAAATTGCATAATGTAGTCTAGATAATGTAAATATGGCCCACCCCATTAAATTATTACACTAGTCTACACATTAGTCATTACACAAGACTAGTCTGACTTCACTTAGTGACTACCGTCTACAGCCGGCATTCTAAAAACAAACGCGAAAATAGGAAAAACATTTTCGCTATAAGCTATTCGGCACAAACTTGGAATAATCCGCGAGATGTGATTAAATTCTTTCGAATTTTAATACCGTTTCGGCACCAGTTGGCTGAACATTTCCTTGTCCACCCCCAATGTATTTTGTCAAGAACTCCATGACTTCCCAATTTTCGCGTCAACGCTGACACACGCATGCGCGCAACGTGGCAATTTTGTTCTGGTGAGTGTACTCTGAACAATTCGTACCGGTAGGCTACATAATAACCAACATACTGAAAAAGCAATTGTGATGATGGAAAGATAAGACCACTGTAAGACATAAAAAAACATGTCAAAAAACAAAAACAAATAAACCAATATTTTAATAATTGAAGTTATTTAAATGTTTTTATCTACCTACCAAATATTTTAACCAATAGAGCTGTGCGAGCTAGTGAGAGCTATATAATTGAAGCTCAAATCACATGTTCATAAACATCGCACACAAATAAAAAACAAACAAACAAACAAACCAAGTGTACATATGTAATGTAATCTTAAACATTACATTTTAACCAATACATCTTACTGTTTCACAACCAAGACTAGGTTTTATATTTATTTTAACCCACATGTGGGGTGCTCCTCAGCGGGGGGGGGGGGGGTAGTAAAAAAAATTGCAGGAACGTATGCCGGGGTGGTGGGTTGCCCGAGGGGGTGGGGACACGTTTTTTACACCCTCATGCAATTTTTTTTACTAAAGACCTTTTGTGCCCTTATATGACATTTGTAACAGTTTAAAACATATTATAAGAATTTATAACGGCAAAAACACCATATTTATGTTACTGGGACTTCATATGGGCCTTAGTAGATATGACATTGAGCTATATATGGCATGTTGCATATGGGGTGGTGTGTTGAAAAAAAATCCTTCCCGACACCCTTCGGAAAGTAGATTCGAGAAATGAAAACTGAAATAAATAAACTTGTCTTGATGTAACTAAAGTCTAGATCGCTGTGTGCATGGAAAAAGAGCGAGCAACTGTCTCAAACATTAATGTGACTAGCAATGGCTAGAATATAACTGTCATCACACTGTTCATCAGTGCATCAAGCCAATCAGTGAAATATTTACATGTCTATCAACTCATATGATCTGTTACCCTCACAACACCTAAAATATCCAAGTCTGGCATAGTGACTGTTTATGATTTATTATAACAGAGGTTGCTCAAATAGACTAACAAAAGTGTTAAGGCATAATGCTAGATAATGGGCTGGTTGACAGAATAATCGGGAAATGGTTATAAATAATGGAATTGTGTGTATCCTGTACATTGATCTAAGTTTGCATATATAATAAAACTTGTCCTGATGTAACTATAATGCCTAGATCATTGTGTGCATGTAAAAAGATGGGCAACTGTCTCAAAAATTAATGTGACTATCAATGGGTAGAACATATCTGTCATCAGTGCATCAAGCCAATCATTGAATTATATATCTATTATATATTTTGGAAGATATGTCCGTCTGTGTATCTGTCTGTGTGTCTGTCTGTTCGCGATGGACTCGAAAACGACCGAACCGATTTCGATGAAACTTGGTACGTGCGGATACTTTCGGCCGTGGAGTAACATGGGCCTGTTAATTTGCCCGTGCGACGTGACCTTGACCTTTAAATCGGGTCATTTCGATGTCAAACGCCCGAGTATCACGGGATTTCGATGAAACTTGGTATGTGGGGGTACTTTCGGACGTGGAGTAACATGGGACTGTTAATTTGCCCGTGCGACGTGACATTGACCTTGAAATCGGGTCATTTCAAGGTCAAATGCCCAAATATCACGGGATTTCGATGAAAATTAGTGTATAGGGATACTTTCGTATGGGGAGTCTCATAAGCCTATACATTTGCCCGTGCGACGTGACCTTGACCTTGAAATCGGGTCAATTCAAGGTCAAATCGCGAATTTTGATGGGATTTCGACGATATTTGATACGTAGGGTAACTTTTGTCCACTGGGTGTTTTGGACTGGTCGGGTCGTGAGCCCGACCTGACCTTGATCTTCAAAATGAGCAATTCAAGGTCAAATCGGGTAAAACCGGATGGATTTCGACGGGTACTTTTGTCGGATACTTTTGTCCGGGCAGTGTTTTGGACGGGTCAAATCGTGACCCACCTGACCTTGACCTTTCAATGACCAAATGTGCTAAATGAAGGCTTTGGTATGGAATATGTTAGATAATGGGCTGGTTGACAGACTAATCAGGAAATAGTTAGAAATTATGATATTTTGTGTATTCTGCACAATGACCTTGGTTTGCAGATGATCAGCAATTTATTAGACTTTTTTTTTTCAATTAAAACAGCTTCTGAATCAGGTTAAACTGTTATTTGAACTAACTGAGATCAATCCCAGTCACATGAGTGATATCAGTAGAGTTTTATGCGATTTTAGTGAAATTTGGGGGGTGCGTGTCAAACAAGTTGGGACTAAAAAAAAATTTTTTTGCAGGTTTGGGGGTGGTGGGTCCCCGAAAATGTCTGATGCAAAAAAACGGCATACGTTCCTGCAAATTTCTTACTACCCCCCCCCCTCTGTGCTCCTCATAAATTAAGGAGGGATATCCAACACAACAACAATAAGGTTCACATTGCGTCGAAAATTGGCAGAAAAGCTCACATTTATATTAGGGAGTGTGCTCTTGTGCGTATTTTGACTTTTTGAAGCCACGGAAGCTTGAAAAATCATCAGAGACACCACACCACACCGCCTTTGGGCGACGATCCAAGCATGTGGACCTCTATTCATTGGAATTTGTGCCAGGCTGACAAAATTAAAAACGTGTTCTCTTTTCATGCACATAATGTATATATATACATCTAACTATCAGAACCTCTGATTTGACTTGTATTGGACGAACAATCCAAAACACAACAGATATGGTAACAGAGAAAACTCGTATCGTGTTCAAAGTTGAAATAACGGTGTATCTAGCTGTATAGAATATTAAAGGTATTAAAACCCCTAAATTACTATTTATTTAGCTTCGGGGGTAAACAATATTTGATTCGAGTCGAGGAACCTACCCATCAACTATCAGAGTGATCAGATATCGATTTTTGAAGTTTGTTATTTCAATTGTTTGTGGCCCAGAAACACGCCGTCAAAATGGTGGTCTCGGTCAAAATTGCGGATGAATTTAAGATGGATAACTCTAAAAACATGCAAGTGGAAATACGGCCAAATTTCGTGAATACTCAAGTGATAATACGGCGACATTTCGTTGAACAAAATGTTGATAAATAACACGTTTTGGGAAATTGATACAATAGATACAGTTGCAGTTAACAGTCTGTGGTTAGCATTATTTTGTTGCAATTAATCGATTCTGATAACTAAAGCGTATTCTGAAGAAATGTTGTTGTATCTTGATGATATGGGGACCCTCTGATCGGATTGAGTACCTTTAATGCCTCTATATGTGTTTGGATATACCCGCTAATATGGACGTGGCGACGTGGGGGGGGGGGGGGGTCTCACATCAAGTTTGGTAAAAAATTTCAACAGTTTGAAAGTTCACACCAACAATGGGTTGCAACTGATCTTGTAATTTGATTTTCAACAATTAATTAGTGAGGAAATTATTGTTTTTAAACCAACATTTGCACATTTTCTTACTTTTTGTACAAAAAATTTACTCAAATGACCATCAGTCGGAAATGTTATAACCCCGGCCATGGTATGTTACATGTAGGCCCGAAATCTCCAACACTTGGGAAGCTTGTGTCCTGGTCCCCGCGTGACCAGCATGGCCAGTCAAATACTGCTAATTAGTTTAAGAAAGCATTATTTTCCTATTACTTGTAAGCTTAAATGGTCATCTGTTGGAAATTTGACAACCTTAGCCTATAGTGGGGGTCTCAGGTTGGAAATTTCCAACACTTGGAAAGCTTGAGGCCAGTCTACATGTATACCCTATAAGATTTAGCGATTTTTACGTTCAGATTTCAAATTTATCTCACACCGTACCCAACTGATTTTCAGGTTCATATCTCTCATTTTTCTTAATTTATACTGTATGGCAGCACCATGGTTTATCCAGTGCATGATCACACAATACCAACTAAAATATTTGTCAAATACCTAAGAAATAGCGATATATATAAAACCAATAATTTCCGCTCCTCAAAATATTAACAAGGGTCTTTCGTCGCTTGGAAGTCAAAAGCCACATTTTCTCACTAATTTTTACGTTTTAGAATTGATATATATATAGAGAACTTGTTTACATATATATTTGAGTAACTGTTCCAGTGATGTACATGTATTATACACTATAACTTCACATTTTAGCCGTTTTGTCCAAAACCCTCATGAACGCGATGTGCCATTTTAAGAAATCATTTATATAGGTTCATCTTGAATTAAAACAGACAAATTTAGAATTCGACAAGAGTCTAATTCAAATTGAATTCGAGTCGTCGGTAGCGCGACGTAAACTTTGTTCCAAGGGTTACGGACTACATGTCGCCTTTCCTTTGGATGGCACATGACAATAATTATGTTTTAACGACTTGTTTGTCTGATGAACTGTAGATCGTAAATTCGTAATACAATTCGCCGCTATTATCCAGATACGAAACAAGGAGCGACATTTGCGGAAATGTTGGTCAAGTATCAACTTCACATGATTGTGTCTGCTTAACAACATCCACTATACGATATAGAATAAGATATAACACAACTGTAAGAAGAACACGTCGATTTGAATAGTAGTTATATAGCAACATTAATAGAAATGATTTTTCGTAAATATGTTCAAGTATGAACAGACCAGGAGGTCGATGATTGAGAAGCACAGGAGACAGACCATCCGCGCCATCAATACGTTTGAACAAGGGAATCAATAAATACGAAAGTAAAACACTGGGCAAAATAAGTGGTTCTTGTTTTCTTGAAGCGGCATCATTATTGACGTAAGTCATGCTTGTAAAATGTGAGAGTCACTCATTTCTTTTCCCGTCGATTTCATGCAGAAATTACACTCTACAATTCCGAGCCATAGCACTCTTGTGCACGAGGTACATATAGACAGGACTCATAAACTTCTAACTTCGCCCATCACTGATCTTCAACCCAACCCTATTAACGGATGGACTTGGTTGCAGGTTTTAATTTAGAAATAAAAGTTACCACATTATGAATTTCCTCAAGAATATACTAGTAGTATATTATAACGATAGTGTGAATGCGATATTGTCAACAAGACACAGTGTGTGAGCCGAGAATTTGTTCATATACAGCACGTAAAGAGAGTGCGATAAGCAAAACACTCAGCACCGTGGCGATTTGTTTAGGAGAGTGATTCACGGTGACCCATTCAACACCGATATCTTGAGTGGCCAGGATTGGCGAGCGCTGTAGTGGTATGCTGTAAATACCATGGTGGTAATTTTAACGAAAGTTCACTTAGTGAGGTCTCCCCGGCGTTAAATGTTTTCCACATCGCACACTTCTAACGTACTGTACTGTATCATAACATGGCTTTTGTTTACTAACAAGGCGCACGATCTCGACATTAACGTGCAATTTGTGCGCTAGTGGTGATTGGTATACGAATACAATCTGTCTATATTTGAATATTCTTTCTGTTTATGGCAATTTTAATTGCATCTGATTATTTCAACAGCATTACCCATCGCGAAGACCATCAGTATCGCAACGTTAATTATTGAACAATTGTATCGTTTTCCGTGGTTACCCTTACTCGAATCAAGATAAATTAGGGATGCGTGGCTGTCTGGCATCACAACCGAAGACACCATAACAAGAATGCAACAAAACAAATATATTTTGCAATCACTAACAAGAACAGACAGTATATGTACTCATGTCACATTGTGTTATATTAATATCATTATATCTATGGGAGATGGCACCAGCACGCGTTGGGTTTACTGCCAAATCATATTCTCATTATCACTGTATTGGATGTACATAGTTATTTGTATTGCTGAGAATACAATAGGTTTAAACTAACTTCGTCCACCAGACACGGCATTATATATAGTATTCCATATTATCTATTAACTAGTGTGCTATCTTCAAATTGATTGGTCGAATATTGTGGTCAACACCGGTGCCGAACCACATGATATTTATGGGAACCATACATCATTTTTTTCCGTATCGTGTAGCTGCCTCGATTTCGGAAGTAAACCCCATGATATTTCTGGGAACCACAAAGAAATTTTACCGTATATTGTATATCTGTGAAACAAAGGAGAGGAACTATTTCAGTTTAATCTGAGTCAAGAGTGTGATATTTTAGTTATCTTCGGCAACATCGGGGATATACATGGAGATTTAATACCTGGATGTCGATTTTGAACCCCGAGGCGGAGCCGAGGGTTTCAAAAAGAGACATCCAGGTATTAAATCTCTACGTACCCCACGATGTTGCCGGAGATAACGATTTTGTCCTCACAACAATAACCATGTCTCCTTAATTTAAGTGTGTTTTTCATAGGTTATCCGATTAACTCACACCAATAAGAACTAGAATGCACTCAGAGAGATGCCAACGTGCGCAAAAATGTAATAAACAATAATTAAAAAAATAGTTTCACTGTATTTTACTTAATTTATTTAATTTAATTTAATGTTAGCAAAAAAAAGACAATTACCATTTCTCATTTCATCACAGATAAAAGGCAATTTACTATATTAATCATTTAAGTAATTAAAACCAATTCCATGTTGCCGAAAGGATGAGACTTTAATATCGATTACATTTTTTTCAGCGGCATATTTTGATTTTCATTTTCCGATAGTCAAAGTTGACCAAAGGAGCAATTATCAGGGGGGGGGGGTCGTATGGCATTTTTTCCCTTTCGATCATTTTTTGGGCTTCTAGACGTTTCGTACCATGGTCGTTTCGTACCTGGACGTTTCGTACCATATTTCTTGGTCGTTTCGTACCGCATTGTTTGGTCGTTTCGTACCATGTAGAAAATCAATTGGTCGTTTCGTACCATGTAGAAAAATCAATTGGTCGTTTCGTACCGTGTGTTGTACAATGTTGGGAATGGGGGAAAACAGTATTAATTTCATACTTTATTCTTTATTTTAAAATAACAATAACATATTAACATTAACAACATTATTTTACACAACAATATGGGACGAACATGATATTTGATATTAACAATCAGCCGACTCGACAGCAATGACAACAACTGTTGGCGCAAACAGTTTTGAACATGCCTTCAACAGACCACTGGTGGAGATGCCGACGTTTTCGTAGTTACTCCACAATTATATTTGAAACTATTATCTTGAAAACTCATAATGTATAAATGATGCGTACCGTATCGTAATCTTTTGCCTTTCGACGACTCATCAGAACATATATCAGCGGAATCTGTTTTAAGTGTTCGCCTTTTCTGGATGGTCATCAGTTGATGGAATGGCTGACGCACTATGCTGAATGTTCCATCGATGTACCAATTCTTTGACCTGGATAGAATTTCAAGCTGGGCGGATGTTGCGAAAATCTGATGCCTTTGGCCGTCGAAATGGATGTCGTCTTGAAGGAAGTCTTTTGGCAGAAATCCAGTGTCGGTGATGAAGTTGTTGTCGTGTGGTGGTTTCGGCTTCACCTTCTGTCGTCTTCGATTAGCTTGGCGGATCAAATTATCTGACCGGTTGTGGTCGGTTGAAGGTTTCGTCGATGTCGAATGGTCTATTCTGGTTGGAGGTGGAGTCGTCGTTAGTGTAAACATATTTTTATTTCCAAATCCAAACATAATACACATAATACACAAATGACATAAATATACAACATATAAGAGATAATGTATGGAAATGAGGATCAGACAACAAGCCCGAGGGCTTATATGAAGTCTTCTCCTCTTTGGCGACATGCCCCTTCCCCAATAAGTGAGGGAGGGGTATCGATCAGACGGGAAATAATAGAAATAATATTTTTTAAAGGAGAAGTAACTAAGTTTAAGTTGGGATGGACACAGCGGGAAGATAGTGTTAGGGATAGCAGGAGACAGAGAGAGAAGAGAGGGAGAGTGAGAAAGTAGAGGGGACAGAGTTTTCAATAATTTAGTTGCTGCGTGATGAAAATTATGCTCGTAGTAATATGCATGCGTCAGGCTCCATGGGAGGGGGTCAATCGCAATGGCCAATTCCTATTTCAATGGGGTTCACTGTGAATATCGCTGCATTCTTCATGTAGAATCATTTCACGTATATACAGGATAGTGACAAGTAAAGTAACTTACAAAATAATCGTTATCGGAAGACATTTA
Organism: Siphonodentalium dalli; assembly: GCA_032622095.1. Classification (NCBI taxonomy): domain Eukaryota; kingdom Metazoa; phylum Mollusca; class Scaphopoda; order Gadilida; family Siphonodentaliidae; genus Siphonodentalium; species Siphonodentalium dalli. The sequence goes on along the minus strand of CP136065.1, from coordinate 43,523,946 downwards.
GTACTACATACATAATGGAGAACATCGTGCTGCCGCATAACGCGGCCGGAATCCAAAGCAATTTGTTACCCATACAGATCATGGAAATCTTTTTGTTCTCATAATATATGTCTGTACTGCATTAAATATTTGTTTGTTTTCGCGAAGACTAAGCTCTCTTGACCCCCGCATTAGTGTATTCTCAGATAAGGCAACATTTGGTAGGTAGTCATATAGTTCTCTTCTGGGCTCTTGATAAAATGTACATTCAAAGAGATAGTGGTAAGTTGTCTCAAATTCCCCACATAGACAGAAGGGGGAAATTTTTACATGGTTATCTGTCAGGTCACCACTTAGGTGGCTGCAGTTCAATCTTAACCGGGTATGGAGGATATGAGATTTACGACATTTACTATGATAAAAATAGGCAGGTGGACGTATATTGTCACTGTTCAGTTCCTTTTTGAAGTCTTCGATTGTACTGCTGCTCTTTGTAGTTTCTGACAGTTTGTTCCATTCGGTAATTGCAGATGGTAAGAAAGAATCCATATAATAGTCATAATTAATATTCGAGGGTAGTCTTATATGTTCAAATCTTAAGTTATATCTGGAATTATTTGCCTGAATTGGTCGTACATAATTTCTTAAAATTGATGGAGCAGTTCCTCGTATCATTTAAAAAAATTGGCATAGCTTGTGTTTTCTACGGCGTGAAGAGAGGAGTTCCCAGACAGTCTCTGACAAAAGGCACGCGTGCAGACCCAATCTATTGGCGTCGCTGTCTTTATGGCATATCGGTAAACTTCTAGACTAACGCCGGTGCTGCATGTACGGTGCTGCCATCTGTGGCAACCTGGAAAGACAATTCAGTGTTATAACAAACTGGTATATATATCTGTATTGATGAATTTCAATATTGGTTAAAGCAACATTTGACTCGTCATAAATAATCATTTACATTAATATTCATACAGATTTGTTTTTAATTATTTAGTTAAGTTGATGTTTAAAATAAAAATGTATTTATAATATATATACATTTTACAGATTGTTTTTAAATATTAAGTTAAGTTGATGTTCAAAATAAAATTGTATAATATATACGAGTACTAACCTTCACATTGAAGACCGTGTTGACGCGGACGAACCTCTCTGGAACAGTCTATACAATTAACGTCGGAGAGAAAGTCAGACATGATTGTGAGATGAATGATGAAATGATGGGGGATCTCATGTTACTTATAGGATTCCAACAAAAACAACTCACGAAAAGGTGTGATCAAGAAGCCAGGTGGTAATTAGTGGTAATCAGTAAGAGCTCACCTCTTGTTTATACAGCGTGATTAGTATTAACACTTGTTGTAAAAACATCTCATAAGATCTTTCCCGCAGTCAATCAGATGAATACTATTGTCAGCGTGATTGTTATTCACATTCGATGTAAGCAAATCTCATAAGATCTTTCGCCGCATTCCAGAACATGAATAATTATACATACATAATATAAATATATATATAAAATACCGTGTTTTCCCCATTTCCAACACATGGTACGAAACGACCAATTGATTTTCTACATGTTACTTATAGGATTCCAACAAAAACAACTCACGAAAAGGTGTGATCAAGAAGCCAGGTGGTAATTAGTGGTAATCAGTAAGAGCTCACCTCTTGTTTATACAGCGTGATTAGTATTAACACTTGTTGTAAAAACATCTCATAAGATCTTTCCCGCAGTCAATCAGATGAATACTATTGTCAGCGTGATTGTTATTCACATTCGATGTAAGCAAATCTCATAAGATCTTTCGCCGCATTCCAGAACATGAATAATTATACATACATAATATAAATATATATATAAAATACCGTGTGAATAATTATACATACATAATATAAATATAAAATACCGTATGAAATTAATACTGTTTTCCCCCATTCCCAACATGGTACAACACACGGTACGAAACGACCAATTGATTTTTCTACATGGTACGAAACGACCAATTGATTTTCTACATGATACGAAACGACCAAACAATGCGGTACGAAACGACCAAGAAATATGATACGAAACGACCAGATGGTACGAAACGACCAAGTACGAAACGACCATGGTACGAAACGTCCTGTACCCATTTTTTGTACCCACCCACCCCCACCGCCAAATTTTTTTCCGTTTTCGGCAGTTTTTTCCGACCATTTTTTGACACCCACCCCCCCTTTTAACACTAAAACAGAGATTTGCGGGGGGAAATTCACTGTAAACAGCTGTATATGAACTTCTGTGCATACTATTTATCATGGATGTTAACATGGACATGTAAATAGGAATGAGTCATTTTGAAGTCATTCGGCCAAAAAAACATGGCCGCCAGCGGCCATCTTGGATTTCAAAATTTGCAACAAAATACAACACGATAACTGCCTGCAGTTTACCAGTTAGAATTACATTATTTCTCTCATTCAAAGTGGTTTTGAAGCCCAACTCATTGCCAAAACACTAAAAAACAAGCAGGAATTTTTTTTTTTAGTTCCGGAAAAAAATGCTTGTTGGTGGCTTTGACCACCCACCCACCCCGGCATACGTGCCGGAATTTTTTTTCACCCCCCCCCTGCAATTATAAGAAATAATTAGTACTATTTTTGTAAATATTGATAGCAGCCAATATGCAACAATAAATATCAATAATTAATCAATAATTAATCAATAACGATCATTTTATGTAATAATAAACTCTTCAAACGGTCTTTGTGTTAACAAATGCGTTTTGTTTTGTGTTACGTCATTCGTCGTATTTAACCCGGAACTCTGCTGAAGGTTAGGCTATTCAGCCTATTGCGTCGAATTACGAAATCGCGTTTTGAATGTCTCTCTTTTCTCGCACGATAAAAAGAGGTCTTCGCACGAACCAAAAATGATAAAACTTCCCAATTATAAGTGAAAATACCCAAATGAAGGAGTCTATGTAGGTCCCGAAGGAGTCTATAGACTCTTTGATGTAGATCGATGGAGAAAATGTAGGTCGATCTATTTTTGTCATAACTCTGACGAATTTTGACCTGGGAGAAAAAATCGAAATCGAGGCCAACTACGAGCATGCCAGTTTTAAATATAGAAACAGGGAATCCTGACAAATGGCGATATCGGCGACAAACAAATAATCGAAAACAACACATAAAATAAACATAGCAAAAACGCGGCACAGTAAAAATGTCAGAACGCCACGAGGTTTTACGTCGTTTTTGGTGACGTCATGGAGTGTGACACCAAGCTACCAAGCTACGAATCTGTCTGATCGCCATACTGTTGCGCGAGCGCACGTAATAATTCAGTAGCTGACCTAAGGATCCGGCGTCAGGTGACGTCAAATTCGGCGTGCGAGAGCAACGTCACGATTGGTGGAAACTGCCAGTTCAAGGGTCATTCATATACCCCCGATGTTTCACGTGCCCATATACCCCCGATACGATGTTTGGCGCACGTTCTCTCATACCCCGCTGTCAAGGGTGACGGGGACATGGTGATTTAAACATGGCGTTGTAGCCAATCAGATTGCTAGTTACAACCGGATGTGGGGACAACAGTATTTGTTAATTAATACTTGTGCCAATTAAATGTGTGTTCAGTTATTATGGTTAAATGTGTACGTTGTTACGGTAAAAATATCAAACAGTACATGAATTTGAGTTTATTTTTTATGTAGGTCAAAATAATCAAATACTGAAATATTAGGTTCAAATTTCCCTATTCATTTATATGGGGGAAAAGGGATATGTTGATTAGAACCTACCGTTAAGGTCGTAGATCAAATCGTCACCCGTATCTGTTCAAGCAGCATGGGTTTTTACCTTCGGCCCCATGGGATGCGGCGGGCTTCGGGTAAGTAAAAACCCGTACTACGCGAACAGAGGCGGGGTAACTAATATTAGTGTTCCTGTCCAATGGTAGATACGCTGCTGAAGTACTCAGCATAACACCGATTGCGTTATAACGGTGTCATTTAAAGGCACGGGCGGTGTTCGTTGCAGAAATATTCATATTTGTTCAAATCGCCATCAACAGAAGGAAATTAAAATATATATAGTTTTGTTCATATGCCAAACATAATCAGCGCGTAAATAGTATATTGTCGTCAATACGTACGATGGTGTACGTAAACAAGAGCCTGCTCGTGTTACAGAGGTTGTGCTTCTGTTAACATAACACAGCGAAATTCTATTGGTTAAGCACACACAAATAATATAAACGCTCTTTATTATTTCCATATCAGGAAAAAGTAACAAATAACGCTCTTTATGTTTACCATATCCGGATCAAAACAAAAGCCGTACCTTTTTTTGCTTTTGTTTAGATAACAAAGGAAACAAAATTGACAATAATATGCTGTTTATGCCATATTTCTGATTGGTATTTAAGAACAAAGTCTGTCTATATTTTACTATTCGTTCTGTTTATGGCGGTTTTTGACGGAGGTGAATATTTTAACAGTATACCCACCGTCAACCCGCCCGTATCTTTCATATTGACTATATTATGACATGTTTCGTGTATTACTGACAACCGAAGAAACCGCCGCGAGTACTGTATAATTGTTTCCCATCGCCACTTTGGTACAAGAAAAGAAGATGCATGCATCAGATCGCCCATGAATTATTTTACAAAAAAATAGTCACATACATTGGGGAAATGTTATAAAGTTAATATTAGAAATTCATATGTACGCATCTATCAGAACGAGATATCTAATGTACTCACGACCAAGCACAGCTTAGCACACGATGCTTGCATGGTCAAATTACCCCTAGATATGAAGCGTGATCGTGCATGTACAATTTGACAATTACATGCTCATAAACGTGGGCTATATGGTTTGCCGATAGATTCAAATCGTGACATCCACTATGCAGTCGGACAGATGCATGAGGGCTGTACCGTATTCCGAAGACTTGAATGATGCAAAGAGTAAAATCCAAGACGGATGCTGAGAAAAGAAACGTCAGCTTATCGAGTTGTCACCACAAATACACATATGTAATTTAAGATATATCAAATAGAACATGCTACCTATATAATGAAATGCAATAAAAGTATGTATACCCAACCCCTCGACTACGTCGCTGTGACAAGCTATGATAACATACACATGAAATATTCAAACCGACCGGACAGTGTTGCATGCAATATAAGTATCCTTTACCCCACCCCTGTGCCATCCCTCTGTGACGATGTGATCAGCCTTGATGACATAGACACGAAATATCAAATAGACCAGACAACGTACAATGCAATATAAGTACGCACACCCTAACCCCATGTCGCCACGCCTCTACATGCATGGGACACATTATGACATGTGAAACATGCACATGAATGGTTCAAACAGACATGGTCCCATGCAATATAAGTGCGCACACGCCAATCCCATTTCGCCGCGTCACTCTATATGTAACCAGCCGTGAGAATGTGCACATGAAAATGTAAAACATATCCGACAGTGTCACAATCAATATAATAAAAAAGTACATACTGCTCCCCAACCGCATTTCGCCGTGTCCACACACGTGATGACCGGACGTGAAAACATGCACGTGTGGGGGCGGCGAGGGGCTATTTGGGTGCACATATGTATTGCTTTTCCAATATTGATTGTGGCACTTCCGGGTCTGTTTGACAATTTCATTGCATGTTCTCACGACTGGTTATATGTAGGGACGCGGCGACTTGGGATTGACGTGTACGCACTTATATTGCACTAGCTGGTGGACCCGACTTCGTCCGGGCTGTTTCCCCTCTGCTTTTCGGCGAATTGCGCGATTTGACATTGAATTGACCATTTTGAAGGTCAAGGTCAGGTCGGGGTCACGATTTGACCCGTCCAAAACACTCCCCGGACAAAAGTACCCGACAAAAGTACACGTCGAAATCCGTCAGGTTTTACCAGATTTGACCTTGAATTGACAATTTTGAAGGTCAAGGTCAGGTTGGGGTCACGATTTGACCCGTCGAAAACACTCCTTTGACAAAAGTAACCTAGGTATAAAATGTTGTCGAAATCCCGTCAAAATTCGCGATTTGACATTGAATTGACAATTTTGAAGGTCAGGTCGGGGTCACGATTTGACCCGTCCAAAATACTCCCCAGACAGAAGTACCTCGTTTTACCCGATTTGATCTTGAATTGACCTTTTTGAAGGCCAAGGTCAGGTCGGGGTAACGATTTGACCCGCCCAGGACACTCCCTGGACAAAAGTGTCCATAGGTATCAAATTTCGTCGAAATCCGTCTAGTTTTACCCGATTTTACCTTGAATTGACCTTTTTGAAGGTCAAGGTCAGGTCGGAGTCACGATTTGACCCGTCCAAAACACACCCTGGACAAAATTATCCCTAGGTATCAAATTTCGTCAAAATCCGTCAGGCAGTTTTTCCGGCCATAGCTAACACACAGACAGACAGAAGTCCCAAAAGATATATTAGCTGGGACCATGTATGTTTGAACATTTCATGTGCATATTTTCACATGTCACAATATGTCCCGTGTAGAGACGTGGCGACATGGGGTTAGTGTGCGTACTTATATTGCACAGGGCATTGTCTGGTCTATTTTATTATTTCATGTGTACGTCATCAGTGCTGATCACATCGTCACAGAGGCCTCTCGATGGGTGTCTACCATTTTTCCCCGAATGCTGTAAAAACTTGGCTGCCAGCGGCCATCTTGGATTTTACTCTTTGTATGACTAAATCCTTTAGCACATCTTACAGGTCACATTTCTCATCCAGTGTCACCAAACTTCATATGGATCTTCGGGGTGACCCCAAGAAAGGGGGCCTCCCTTTTCCCCGAAGATTGTTCAAAAACAAACATGGCCACCAGGAGCCATCTTGGATTTCAAATGTGAATCAATCAGCACAACCTACAGCCCACATTTATAGGAGAATTGCTTTGAAACTTTACAGCTATAAGTAGGACTACTGCTATAATCATGATATGGAACATAGATCAGATAAGATCAGGACAACTAAGTAAAATAGTCATTTGAAGCAGTTTGAAGGGGTTGGGTCCCTATCCCAGAATCGGAAAAAAATAAAAATAGGTGGTGGTGGGTACCCAGTGGGCGGAAAAAAATAAAAAAGCGCCTAGTGTCCGGAAAAAATAAAAATAAAGCGCCTAGACTAGTGTCCGGAATTTTTTTCCTGACCCCCCCCCTGGCTGTATTTGAACATTTGTTACACAGGCTGCACGATCATTAACTTCAACTGATAAGCACCGACTGATACGCGCGCAACAGTTTGTCTCAAATAAATTGTTATAAAAACACAGGTTTATGATCGCGGACATAAGCTGATTAAGTGTGATGTAATTTATCCATGAAATTGACAAATGGAGATTCTATCACCATTCGACACGAAACTGGGACATTTAAACAGACAAGTTTCATTTTCGTGGGACACGAAAAAGCGAATTTATTGTTGGCAGTTTCGGCAGTCTGAGTGTTAATTAATCCCAAAATACACGGAACTCCTTTACGATATTCCGATAGGACTATGTTTACTCTATGTTCGCTAAAAAAAAAATGGTGTGAATATTCTCGATAGAACTATTTTTATCAGACGTTCTGTAACACCTTAAAACATTGAGCAGTTAACGCAATTTTCTGAATTTTCGGACTATTTCGTCGCATAAAATCAATAAAAATACGATGAGCAACTGAAAATGTTTTTGAACATTCTAGAAGGGGAAAATGTCCCTGATATATGTTTAAAATGTCACGCAAAAACTATAAAAGATGACAAGGTTATAATTAGTTTAATAGACCCACTCTAAATCTCCCATAGTAAATGCATGTCGCCGATAAGCATGGGTCTGTGTTCGCATAGTTTCTGTCCCGGCATGCAACAGTCAAAATGGTTATCTGTAAAATGGTCTGTAAAGTGGAGTTTGTTTTAATTCACATTTTTAAAAACATATTTACTTTACTAAAGGTCAGTAATAATATTAACTGTTTTAGTTTTAATTAACTATTTGCTTCTTCTCATCGTAAATACGCCACTACTATTTGCTTCTTCTCATCGTAAATATGCAACTACAACGTTTCCGTCCATGCACAAAATATGATTTAATATCGTATCAATTTTAATTGATTTCACTTAATAATCTTAATTTAAAATAATCATTACGTGGTTATCAAGAAAACGTATAAAACTGTACATTACCTCGTTTAAAAGAGAGATATGCATAGCTAATATGTATACATGTAGTATAATAATCATACTTTAGTAGAATACGTTATTTAATACACCAAACATTGTATCAGATTTAAAAAGTAATTCTTTGTAAAAATAATTCACGGACGATCTGATGCATGCATCTTCATTTTCTTTTTGCTAATTGTTTTCGGTATACAGTTGTACCATTGACACAGGCCAAGATATACTGGGCTGGTTTGATCCGGTTCGAAGCTGGTTTACTCCGATTTCATATGATAACAAAGAAAAGCAATCGTAATTTCGGGCTAACATTTACTCATATTGGTAAACCAAGTGACACATGAGACACAGTGGAATCCAATTTTCCACTATTATATACCCCCTTTCAGGCGAAATAATGTGAGTGCTTATCAGACGATGTTATACGTTTTCAACCTGAAACTTTCGAATTATAAGTTTCGAAATGAAACACGTGAAAATTGATTAAGCAATTGATCCTTGACTGAACTCTACCATTGAATTTTCTAAACTGGACATTTTAATGTTTTTTTTTCCATGTCTTTCATTTCTAGGGGTATTCAGATGATATCAACAAACGGTAAACAGATACATTATATACGTTTCCGCTTAGACATTTAATAATATGTAGTAATGTTTCAATAAGATAATAAAAGCTGTTGTTTCCCCCACAACATATTGGCTTACATTTTGATTACGTTCTAGTTCCCGTTAAACCGACATTGCACTAACGTGTTCGAAGTTTTATTTTTCCTTTTTTGGAATAACAGGCCTGAAAACCCGATAACACAAATGCAAGTCAGAACTACACGATTGTGCTGTCTGCGTACGCAGCGAGCAGTTCGTTGCGAAACTGTCATTGTTCACCAGTAAACAATTTTTTTTATTGATGTGCATGGAATGTGGTTAAAATGTCAAGGGAGGGAGTTAGCAGTCAAATACCATAATGCAAGAAGGATTTGCGATCGTCAGTGAGCAAATAACAACCATTTTAGTCATACTCACCAGCCTGTTTATGGTGAACTGTAATTGGAATAAGAAGAATATTGAACTCGAGATGGTCCAGTTAATTGCATGAAAAACATTAGATATGTTTCTGACCTATACGGCCATGAAATTCATCCAATTGAGTTTTTAAATGCCATCTTGATTTGTGCATACTACACAACAAGCGCCAGCTGTTCTGCAAAGATATATTGAGAAATAGCCGTATGAATCTTCTGTATACGAAACTTATAAATCCCGGGTATAAATTAACGGCAAAATGACACCCTTTTAGACTCGTGAGCTATATTATTGTGCAAATATATTGTTACAAAATACACGAGCTTTCGATCTCTCTAAGGATATTTAGCAAGTGATGTTGCTTCACTTGCTAAAAATCCCTAGAAGGATAGAAAGCTCGTGTATTTTGTAACATTATGTTTGCACAATAATATATCTCACGAGTCTAAAAAGGTGTCATTTTGCCGTTAATTTATACCCGGGATTTACAATTAAGCCGAGAACAGAAACACGAAAAAGCTCACCTTCCCAAAAGTACAATTGGACTACCCAGCTATAAATATAAAGATGTCAGCGAATTTACACAGTGGGCCATACCCCGCGGATCTGGATATATAACTGGAAAGTTAGATTTGTTATCGTACCAACCTAAACATTTGTGATGTGTCATGCCATGAAGACGGAGATCTTCTTCGCATCCTGTTAGTTTATCTGAAATGTGACAGATGTTACATTTTTATTGATGACTATGCACCCGGTACTTCATCGCACTTAGTTTCTTATCATGCCAACCCATAGTGCAATAGGGCACCAAGGCCATTGGTCAGCCCCTGGACCGATTTAGGCCAAACAAGGGGGGTTGTAGGGTGGCCCCATGCATGACAGTCTAAATATTCAGCCCACTCACCCACCCCGATCCAAAATGGCCGCCTGCCAGAGGGGTTCAAATAGGGAACCAATGCTATTTCACGTCACCTTCATCGATTTACGTCAAACAAAGGGTGTTGTATTGTGGCCCCAAGCCAATCTAAATATTCACCCCACTCACCCCACCTCGATTCAAAATAGCCGCCACCCAGAGATGTTCAAATTGGGCAATCATGCCATCTCACGACCCCTTGACCGAATTAGGTCAAACAAAGGGTGTTATAAATATTCTCCTCACTCACCCCTCTTCGATCAAAAATGGCCGCCGCCAATGTGAACCACACTGGACGGCCGAAATTTTAGATCGGGTGGGTGAGTACGGTGAATATATAGATTTGCTTGCGGGCCACCCTACATGCAACCCTCTTTGTTTGACCAATACGGCCAAGGGGCCAAATGGGTGTCATATTTGAACCCCTCTGGGCGGCGCCCTTTTTCGATCTGGGTGAGGTGTATGGGATGTTTGGAAAGAGTGCCTTGGGAGATCACCCTACAACATCCTTTATTAAATATAAAACAAATTCTAAAAAGGAATGGAAGTCACATTGGCGCAAGTCGTTAATCAATTTTCTGTATATATTTAAATCGACGAATTGCGGTGTGACGTAATGTTCGTCGGAAGTCCATTCAACTTAGATGTGCCGGTATCTTAATGTCAATCATAAGGGAGAACATTTAATTTTCTCTCCATTTAGAATTAAAGGGTGTGCATATCATATTCGCATGCGAAAAAACACTGTTGTTGTGTGGTCTATACATATGTCTATTTATCCATCCCTCCTAGCTGCGCCTGGTATGATATCGAAGTTGAACAGGAGTCCGCCAGTAGTTTTGAAACTAAAACATAAGAATACATATAATAACGCCCCTACCTGATCCAGTATACTATGATAAATGAGCTGCACCAATAATGCGATTATATAAGACGAACGTCCACTTGACGAGTTCACCGCCCACAGAACAACCAATTCCAACCCAATGTTAACAACTTAGAGAGCAACCAATGTTAACAACTTAGAACCTTCCCTCTATGTCCATATTGCTGATATATAAACGTCAGAACGTATGTACTTAATTGTCAGTATCAATGCCATTCCTCTTCTATGAATAGTGTATTACATGCATATATGTTGATCTATATATGTCATACCACGATGAATGAGAATAAACTAATTTGAATTTGTACAGACGTTTGGAAATGCAGCTAGACGCCTCCAATATTTCAGATTACCAAATTAGTGCAGCGGCCAAATCGAAAAAGAGCTCTAGTTTTCGAGATACCCTTATCTACGTAGAACAAGTTGAAACCAACTTTTTTGAATATATATTGTTCACGAAAATGATAGTGAAAAATAACGGAATCGGTGGTAGCTACTGTCAAATCGTCGATGAACGATATCCACTAATGACTTTTTCCAGAAATTAACGATTTTGGTAAAGCGAGCTCTGCGGCTAATTCCTTACTTATTTGCCAACAGTGTTAAACTTACGATTCGAAGAAATGTTCAGTTAGAAAGAACACTCTACTATAAATGCGGAGTCTTATATATCTTTGGAAAGATGATTTTTCATTGCATCCAACGATTATCCTACGATGGCGCAGTTATTGACAGTTCCCGAGTTAGATAGCCGGAACGCTAGCCCTCATCCCTAAGGAGAAAAAATTAAATATACAGGCTATACAATTAGTGATTCGAATTCGTTGTAGTGCTATATACATAATTGTTTTTGGATGTCTGATTTAAAACTGGGAATTTCGTGAATGCGTTACTGTGCCATTATCAATACCCCTTCCACGCGATTCGACCCAGGCCCCATCCACGACCGTTATAGTCCGGAAGCTATAACATGACCACCGTAATGGGCGTAACTGGCCAGGGTTCGATGGGTTCTGACGAACCCAACATGGGAAGGACAATGCTCTATTGTCCGAACATGCACTGTCTACAATATGCACGTTCTCGCAATATACATGACATTGTGTGTTACCAAAATGACATTAATTTCGGCCATATTCGAAAAAGGTAGCAAATAATAATGGATGTTTTATATAGCGCTTAACCTTGTTCTAAGAAGCTTTTAAACATTACACTATTGTGCCAGTCATATTGTACAGACCAACCAATGAACCGACTGCAGCCATTATATTGTGTACATTCGCTGCCCTAGTTTGATCAGAACGAGATCTGATACTCACCAGTATGACAGGCTGGGTGGTACTGGTACTCGTTTAACGCATGAATGTGCGAAATCGGCACAGTACGAGCGACCTTGAACGTCGCTCAAATCTGCCAAGCCACTGTTGTGTGAAAACTCACGATAAACCACCGGCGGACAGCGAACCGCTGGACCAGCATGCTCCACGTGACACATTTTCGATTTACAGACGAGACAAAACATCCAAGGTTGAAGCTGTTGGAGTCTACTCTTATCACGCTTACGCTTAGTAGGGAATCGCGCTGAAGAATCGGTAGCCGTCCAGAACCTGTCGTACTTAATGTTGGATAAAAATAATCCAAGTTATAAACAGTTGGAGTGTACTCTTACGACACTTGCGCTTAATAGGGGGTCGCTCTATTTTAAATATTATATTTGGTTCTCGAACTAAATAATCAGCAGGGTCCCGAACCTTTCGAACTGAATTAATGGACCCAATATTATCCAAGTTCTTAACAGTTGGAGTCTACTCTTATGACGCTTACACTTAGTAGGGAATTCCGTTATTTTAAATATTCTATTTGGTTCTCGAACTGAATAACGGCAGGCGTCCAGAACCGTTCGCACTGAACTATTGGCTTAGACTTAGACAATACTTTCATGGTATATCCATATGTCCTACACGAACCACCCGTGCAGTGGTTCGATTATACCTTATGGAAGAGAAATTAAAGTTAATGATTCATAACGTTAGTCATCAAGACGTCTGAACGTTTTGTTGTGTGATGAGTGCGTGTACCCAAGCGCTTCGAGCTACACCAGGGATGAAGCGCAATATAAATGCTATATATTATTATTACTATGAGTCCGTCACCAGACCATGCGAGGTGTTGTGCTGATATCGCCCCATCCAATGCGCTCCCCGCATCAATTATGGCGTTGCAATCTGCTGACGAACCCGCCTTAGGAAAAAACTGATTACGTCCATGACCACCGTGCATCTTGGATTACACTTTACACAATTTGTTAATTATGTCTGCTTAAACTTTTCGATGTTAACAAACAATGGGCGTATTGGTATCAGGCGAGATAGCGACGAGCCAAGAATACATCTGTTACTTCGGGTGAAATCAGATTGTCAAAATTAAAAATCGCGGTTAAAATGAGGACCGGGAGTAGTAAAATTGGGCAATTCTGTTAAATTCAATTAGATCGGTTATATCTATACAAAACCTATTGGATTAACCCTTTACCCAACAAACCGGCCAAAACCGGCCAAATAAAGCTTCAACAGCCTAAATTATCTTGGGTCTGTCTCAATAGAACCATACAAATATGGATATCATTGGAACCGGCTCCTTGACCACATTGTGATAGTTACAGTTATGCCCTGTGCCAATGCATTCTCTTATATATGCGAGTCGACCATAGGTCGCCTCCCATATATAAGAGAATGCATTGGCCTAAAACAAATCTTTTTTAAACACTTTTTACCATTTTTTCTTACATTCTTTAACAATTTTATAATTTTTAATGTGTTAAGCCAATGCATTCTCTTATATATGCGAGGCGACCTATGGTCGACTCGCATATATAAGAGAATGCATTGGCACAGGGCCGTTCTGTTGGGTAAAGGGTTAAACGACCAGTGCGCCACCGTATACGATGTCCAATCCAAATCCGATTATTAGATGCCATATCACGAGTTTTCGCTATATGTCCGTAGGTTGTGTTCATTTATACGAAAACTACTTTCAAATTAAATACTCGATTTCGACCGAGTCCTAAGCGATATAACGAATGTTACAAACCATCCAATGAGTGCCCAACCTATCCACCCAACGGAGGTCTCAAATCATACAAAGAGTGTACTATATGTCAAACAGCAGGTGTCACAATTTCAAACCACCCAACTGGTGTCAAAATCTATCCAGCTGGTATCCCAAACCATCAAAGTATCTCCAATACACCCAATTAGGGTCACAAACCATCAAACTGATGTCCCAAAAACACACCGGGTGCCCCAAACCAACCAACGGGTGCCCCAAAACAAGCAAGGGTTACCAAAAAAGACATAACGAATAATTTAAACCACAATGAATGTCTAAAACCATCATATTAGAGTTATACACCGTATATATACAGTATGTAGTCCTCCGAACCAGACTACCAAGTTACAAAGCTACCAAGTATTTTAAACCACCCAACGAATTTACCAAAGCACGGGACAATCGTCGGATGGTTTAGGGAACTCATGTGATAATTTGGGACACTCGGTTCTTCATTTGGTATATTCGATGAATAGCTTTATACAATAGTGTGGTTAGGACATTCAGTAGATTGTTTAGACATTACACCGGATGGTTTAGATACTAGTCTGTGTGGGCGGTCTTAAAAACCTCCGATGAACTGAAACGCTCTTTGTGTGGTTTTGGGCATTCTTTGAGTGGTTTGGGACACTGCTATGATGGTTTGAGACACCTGACGTATAGTTTACGACACCAGTTGGATAGTTTGGTACATTCACCGGTAGGTTGTGATACTCGCTGTGTGGTTTGGTACACAACTTGGGTCGTTTGGGACACTTGCATGGGGGCTTGGGACACACATAGGGTGGTTTATGACTCGATGGGTGGTCTGGGACACTGGTTGTTTGGTTTGGGGTATGGAATGGTATGGAACACTTATTGTGTGGATTAGGACACCCGGTTGGGTGGTTGGAGACACTACATGAGTGGCCTGCGACACTCGTTGTGTGGTTTAAAAGGGAACTGTTAATAAAACTTTTTGTTCAGTAAAATAAACTATACCAGTTTCATAACGTAGACTTAAGGTTACTAAAAACGAATCATATTCGAAAACACCAACTTATAGCGTAAAAATCGAGATTTTAATGCCTTTTTGACGTCAAAAATACTAAGGAAAAACTAAAAAGCCACTCGCCAGTTTTATGTGCACAAAGAAGCATGACGTCAAAGTGGGAACGCAACTTTTTTTTCGGATGAGGGAATAAGACGTAAACATGTCAACGTGTTTTCTCATTTGTTTTGTTAATGGCGACTTACGATACAAATCTACTATTTTCAACAATTTGGACATTTAGAAAGTATTGATGACTGAAGTGTGTAATCATATAATATCACGGAGTTGTGCTAGGACTATACGTTGGACGCTGTTTTGAGAATTTTCTATGAATATTGTGAATTGGATTTTCGATTCTGGAGGTTGACGTTTCGCAATTGAAACAAATTGACACTGACAGGTCACTTTTGAAAGTCAGATTTATGTTTTAGAGGAATGTTTATCAACCAAGAGTCAAAATTATTGGACTGTAATGTGCATAGAACAGTTGTCTGCAGTTTTCAACACATTCTTGGTGGAAAAAGATTCTAAAACTACGATGCATTTGGGAAGTAAATCACCTATTTTCGATGTTTTTTCCGATGGTAATCCGACGTGGGCCGTATTCAACAATGCCAGCAAGGAGCTGATGCTGAACTCTTCCAATTTGATGATTATTTATTATAATTAATAATTATTTTTTTTAACCATTTCGCTTGTATATATTCTCCAAAATCAGTTGGACAAGTGTATACCGATATACATTGTACAATAATAGCCTGATCGAGTTAAAATAGATTCATTGATCGGTCTCCCTGGAACATTGCTCACTGTTGTATTGTAAGAGGGGAGACCTCTAAATTTCTTGAACATTGAAATTCCGTTTGTTTAAGAATTTGTAGATGTTTATATTGAATATTCTCAGTAAATAATTATTCTGTTTGTTTCAAAAGAAATCAGAATAATTGTTATTGTTTGCAAGTACTAGTATCGGTTGAACGATAATTATAGAACAGTTTAGATTGACTCCCCTCTTACAAGATGCATCATGTGCTGATTGTGGAAGACCGATCGGTCTATTTAAGCACTTCCGGGCTATTATAGATCACTCGGTGATTCACCCAGGTTCGTTGGATGGCTCAAACGATGTTTCCTAAGAAATTCCTACCATGGCCGGTTTATATATACCCTTAATTTGAACCACACAGTTGATTGTTTCGTACCATATTTTTTGTCATTTCACACCAAATACATTTGTATGTTTCGTTGGTTCCCACAAATGGTAATTGGTCATGCGTATGCAGCGTACCATGTGAAAAATTATTTTAATTTTGTTAACTTAATGAAAGCGAACATGTTTACGATTTAAAGTTACGTGATGATGACAACCCAACAGTTACATGTAAACATATTTCTTTCTTTTTTTTGCGAAAAAAAAAAACAAATTGAAATTGTAGCAACAAAGTTACAGATAGATAATCCGAATTAACGCTTGCATATTACTATTTCCTTGGCTTTGGGGGTAAACATATTTGATTCGAGTCGAGGAACCCACCCGTGTTGAACAAAATGTTGATAAATAACAGGTTTTGGGCAATTGTTTACTATTGTTGACTGGTTAGCATATTTTTTTTTGGCCATTAATCGATTCTGATAACCGAAGCGGCATTTCAAAAAAATGTTTGTTGTTTGAATCTGATAATATGGGAACCATCGAATCGGTTCGAGTACCTTTAATGTTATTTCAAAAAAATAATACGGTATACTCAATGGTACAGATTGTCGAAATGATACATGTACTGGTATGAAATGTCCAGAACCATGGTGCGAACATCTCTATGTCAAACTTCTATGGCACGAAATGTCCAGCAACCTATTGGCTGTTCAGTCCATTGCACATTATAATTTATTTCCAAATATTAATAAAGGTAATACTAAATATTAAAGCAGCGTTTAGTGTTAAGTTCAATCTTGAACTAATTGTACATGTGATATAGTCACAGGGGCTTGTTGTAAAGAAAACAAGTAAAATGGACAATACACGTTTGGTATGTGACACACATTGTGTCGCAAGGGCCACTCATTTAGGTGGTTTAGGGCAGTCATATTGTGGTTTGGGTCACCCGTTGTCGAGTATAGGATACTACATGTATATGTGTGGTTGGTGACACCCGTTGTGTGTTGTGGAGTCTTCATCGGAGGGTTTGGAACACCTCAGTCTTTGTTAACATACACTCATACTCATACTGAGTCTATCGAATTCCCGCCAACTTTTCAATTCTCGGAAGGTATTTCCCCCGAATTGTGTCACATCGCGTTACGTTAATCGTTTCGATTGGACACCTTTATCTTGGTACGACTAATAGTGGATTCTTATTGGACTCCTTTATCTTGGTGCTACTAATAGTGGATTCTGATTGGACTCCTTTATCTTGGTGCTACTAATAGTGAATTCTGATTGGACTCCTTTATCTTGGTGCTACTAATAGTGAATTCTGATTGGACTCCTTTATCTTGGTGCTACTAATAGTGGATTCTGATTGGACTCCTTTATCTTGGTGCTACTAATAGTGGATTCTTATTGGACTCCTTTATCTTGGTGCTACTAATAGTGAATTCTGATTGGACTCCTTTATCTTGGTGCTACTAATAGTGAATTCTGATTGGACCCCGTTATCTTGGTGCTACTAATAGTGAATTCTGATTGGACTCCGTTATCTTGGTGCTACTAATAGTGAATTCTGATTGGACTCCTTTAGCTTGGTGCTACTAATAGTGAATTCTGATTGGAATCATTTATCTTGGTGCTACTAATAGTGAGTTCTGATTGGACTCCGTTATCTTGGTGCTACTAATAGGGAATTCTGATTGGACTCCGTTATCTTGGTGCTACTAATAGTGAATTCTGATTGGACTCCTTTATCTTGGTGCTACTAATAGTGAATTCTGATTGGACTCCTTTATCTTGGTGCTACTAATAGTGAATTCTGATTGGACTCCTTTATCTTGGTGCTACTAATAGTGAGTTCTGATTGGACTCCGTTATCTTGGTGCTACTAATAGGGAATTCTGATTGGACTCCGTTATCTTGGTGCTACTAATAGTGGATTCTGATTGGACTCCTTTATCTTGGTGCTACTAATAGTGAATTCTGATTGGACTCCTTTATCTTGGTGCTACTAATAGTGAATTCTGATTGGACTCCTTTATCTTGGTGCTACTAATAGTGGATTCTGATTGGACTCCTTTATCTTGGTGCTACTAATAGTGAATTCTTATTGGACTCCTTTATCTTGGTGCTACTAATAGTGAATTCTGATTGGACTCCTTTATCTTGGTGCTACTAATAGTGAATTCTGATTGGACTCAGTTATCTTGGTGCTACTAATAGTGAATTCTGATTGGACTCCGTTATCTTGGTGCTACTAATAGTGAATTCTGATTGGACTCCTTTAGCTTGGTGCTACTAATAGTGAATTCTGATTGGAATCATTTATCTTGGTGCTACTAATAGTGAGTTCTGATTGGACTCCGTTATCTTGGTGCTACTAATAGGGAATTCTGATTGGACTCCGTTATCTTGGTGCTACTAATAGTGAATTCTGATTGGACTCCTTTATCTTGGTGCTACTAATAGTGAGTTCTGATTGGACTCCTTTATCTTGGTGCTACTAATAGTGAGTTCTGATTGGACACCATTATCTTGGTGCTACTAATAGTGAGTTCTGATTGGACTCCTTTATCTTGGTGCTACTAATAGCGAATTCTGATTGGACTCCTTTATCTTGGTGCTATTAATAGTGAGTTCTGATTGGACTCCTTTATCTTGGTGCTACTAATAGTGGATTCTTATTGGACTCCTTTATCTTGGTGCTACTAATAGTGAATTCTGATTGGACTCCTTTATCTTGGTGCTACTAATAGTGAATTCTGATTGGACTCAGTTATCTTGGTGCTACTAATAGTGAATTCTGATTGGACTCCGTTATCTTGGTGCTACTAATAGTGAATTCTGATTGGACTCCTTTAGCTTGGTGCTACTAATAGTGAATTCTGATTGGAATCATTTATCTTGGTGCTACTAATAGTGAGTTCTGATTGGACTCCGTTATCTTGGTGCTACTAATAGGGAATTCTGATTGGACTCCGTTATCTTGGTGCTACTAATAGTGAATTCTGATTGGACTCCTTTATCTTGGTGCTACTAATAGTGAGTTCTGATTGGACTCCTTTATCTTGGTGCTACTAATAGTGAGTTCTGATTGGACACCATTATCTTGGTGCTACTAATAGTGAGTTCTGATTGGACTCCTTTATCTTGGTGCTACTAATAGCGAATTCTGATTGGACTCCTTTATCTTGGTGCTATTAATAGTGAGTTCTGATTGGACACCATTATCTTGGTGCTACAGTTAGTTCTGATTGTCGCTACTGATGTGGAATCACGGGGTCGGGAAATGAAAACTCTGCGAAAGGTTATCAAATCCACTATTTTATATGTGGATATGTTACTCCAGACTGGGAACACTTATGTGTTGATTAGGACGCCCGTTGAGTGGTTGGGGAAACTACCTGAATGGTTTGGGACACTCGGTGGTTAGCTTGTGTAATCATTGTAAGGTTTGGGACACCATTGAGGGTGGAGTCGTTGGATCGTTTTGGAATATTTGTTGGGTGGTTTTGGTCCTCATTTGTATGCATTATGACACTACTTGGATGACTATGAAGTCATGTTGGTGGTTTGACACACTCATCGGATGACTTGAATAATGCATAGACAATGATTTTTTGTGATGTCACTCATTTGAAATGATTGGACCCCTTTATCTTGGTGCTACTAATAGTGGATTCTGATTGGACTCCGTTATCTTGGTGCTACTAATAGTGAATTCTGATTGGACTCCTTTATCTTGGTGCTACTAATAGTGAATTCTGATTGGACTCCTTTATCTTGGTGCTACTAATAGTGAATTCTGATTGGACTCCGTTATCTTGGTGCTACTAATAGTGAGTTCTGATTGGACTCCTTTATCTTGGTGCTACTAATAGTGAATTCTGATTGGACTCCGTTATCTTGGTGCTACTAATAGTGAGTTCTGATTGGACTCCTTTATCTTGGTGCTACTAATAGTGAGTTCTGATTGGACTCCTTTATCTTGGTGCTACTAATAGTGAGTTCTGATTGGACTCTGTTATATTGGTGCTACTAATAATGGGTTCTGATTGGACGCCTTTATCTTGGAGCTACTAATAGTGAATTCTGATTGGACTCCTTTATCTTGGTGCTACTAATAGTGAATTCTGATTGGAATCCTTTATTTTGGTGCTGCTAATAGTGAATTCTGATTGGACTCCGTTATCTTGGTGCTACTAATAGTGAATTCTGATTGGACTCCGTTATCTTGGTGCTACTAATAGTGAATTCTGATTGGACTCCTTTATCTTGGTGCTACTAATAGTGAATTCTGATTGGAATCCTTTATATTGGTGCTACTAATAGTGAATTATGATTGGACTCCGTTATCTTGGTGCTACTAATAGTGAGTTCTGATTGGACTCCTTTATCTTGGTGCTACTAATAGTGAGTTCTGATTGGACTCCTTTATATTGGTGCTACTAATGGCGAATTCTGATTGGACTCCTTTATCTTGGTGCTACTAATAGTGAATTCTGATTGGACTCCTTTATCTTGGTGCTACTAATAGTGAGTTCTGATTGGACTCCTTTATCTTGGTGCTACTAATAGTGAGTTCTGATTGGACTCCTTTATATTGGTGCTACTATTAGCGAATTCTGATTGGACTCCTTTATCTTGGTGCTACTAATAGTGAATTCTGATTGGACACCTTTATCTTGGTGCTACTAATAGTGAGTTCTGATTGGACTCCTTTATCTTGGTGCTACTAATAGTGAGTTCTGATGGGACACCATTATCTTGGTGCTACTAATAGTGAGTTCTGATTGGACTCCTTTATCTTGGTGCTACTAATAGTGAGTTCTGATTGGACACCATTATCTTGGTGCTACAGTTAGTTCTGATTGTCGCTACTGATGTGGAATCACGGGGTCGGGAAATGAAAACTCTGCGGAAGGTTATCAAATCCACTATTTTATATGTGGATATGTTACTCCAGACTGGGAACACTTATGTGTTGATTAGGACGCCCGTTGAGTGGTTGGGGAAACTACCTGAATGGTTTGGGACACTCGGTGGTTAGCTTGTGTAATCATTGTAAGGTTTGGGACACCATTGGGGGTGGAGTCGTTGGATCGTTTTGGAATATTTGTTGGGTGGTTTTGGTCCTCATTTGTATGCATTATGACACTACTTGGATGAATATGAAGTCATGTTGGTGGTTTGACACACTCATCGGA
The DNA here is from genome assembly GCA_032622095.1 of Siphonodentalium dalli. NCBI lineage: Eukaryota > Metazoa > Mollusca > Scaphopoda > Gadilida > Siphonodentaliidae > Siphonodentalium > Siphonodentalium dalli. Next base: position 43,502,430 of record CP136065.1, on the reverse strand, counting down.
TGACTTAGACGCTCGTTGTGTGGTTTGGGACACTCAGTGTTTGGTTTGGGACACCCGTTAGATGATTCGAAACAACGTTTGTGACCAAAACCACATTATCTGGGGGGTTTTGGACACTCGTTTTATGGTTTGTGAAACCCACTGGGTTGGATTAGGACACCCATTGGGTGGGTTGGGACACCCGTTGGTGGCTTGCGACATTGTATGGGTCGTTTGTGACACTCAGTGCAGGGGGTGGGGGGGGGGGGGGGGGGGGTAATACAAAATTTGCAGGAAGGTATGCCGGGATGGGTGGGTTCCTCGAGCAGCAAAAACACGTTTTTTACAACCACATGCACAATTTTTACTAAAGACCTTTTGTGTGCCTTATTTGACATTTTAACAGTTTAATACATATTATAAGAATATATAACACCAAAAACACACTATTTATGTTACTGGTACTTCATATGGGCCTTAGTGGAGATGACATTAAGCTATGGCATGTTGCATATGGGACCGTGGGGCGAAAACTATTCCTTCCCGTCACCCTTCGGAAAGAAGCTTCGAGAAATGTAAAACTGAAATAAATAAACTTGTTTTGTTTAAAGCCTAGATCATTGTGTGCATGAAAAAAGAGAGAGCAACTGTCTCAAACATTAATGTGACTATCAATGGCTAGAATATAACTGTCATCACGCTGTTCATCAGTACATCAAGCCAATCAATGAAATATTTGCATGTCTATCAACTCTTATGACCTGTTACTCTCACAACACCTATAATACCATATATATTCATTTATTTAACAGACATTGTTCCAGTAGACTAACACAAGTGTTAAGTCATAATGCTATATAATGGGCTGGTTGACAGACTAATCGGGAAATGGTTAGAAATTATGGAATTGTGTGTATCCTGTACAATGACCTAAGTTTGCATATATAAATAAACTTATCCTGATGTAACTAATGCCTAGATCAGTGTGTGCATGGAAAAAGAGCAAGCAAGTGTCTCAAACATTAATGTGACTATCAATTGGTAGAAAATATCTGTCACCAGTGCATCAAGCCAATCAGGGAATTACCTGTAATTGCATGTCTATCAACTCAGATGATCTCTCTCAAGACCTAGGGGCCCCCGGTGGTCCAGTCGGTAGAGTGCCAGGTGGATTACGCCGTCACAGGCCGTCCAGCGCTGACGAAGCTGGTTCGAACACCGTCATAGGGGGTGACCGGAATCGTGTATCTGGGCAAGTTTGTCAGTTGCTTTCCGGGGGTCAGTGGTTTCTACACGCAGTGGAACAATTTCCCGGTGAAATTAAGCCTATGCGTGGTCTTTCCTCCACCCGTAAAATTGACAACGTCGTGTGTGGCCTAGCGGCTAGAACGACGATAAACCCTAATAAACAAAACTCACAAGACCTAAAGTATAAAGTCTGGTATAGTGCTGTAAATGCTTGTCATCTGTATATATAAACGAGTAGGATCTGTCCGGATTTTTCTCTCAAGCACCAAATTTGGTGGTGACTCGGGGTACCCTGGCGGATGTTATAATGGTATTAGTTTTTTTCCCAAATTTTGAATTAAAAAAAAAATTGGTTTTGTTAAATTAAGAAAGGAATTCAATCTAAAAAACAAATAGATTAAAACAATATATATAACTCGAAATGTTTCAATGAACAAAATGTGATTGAAGCGCACAAAAGGGCCGCCGCTAAATAAAGGCTCTGTCTAAGTTCAAAATGTGTGCAAATTGCACTTTAAAGGAATATAAGGTTACTAGATAATTCGGACGACATTTTTCGAGCAATAATGGGGTCCATTATCCGACCTCAAGTCCTGTCTTGGACACCACCATTTTAGGAACTTCAAGCCACATCATTTATTTGATCGTATCGTGGAGATATATTTGTACGAAATGTGCGAACAAATGTTTTAACTTTGTTGGTGCTCTCCTCTCCTTATCCCCGCTCCTGACACGAATGGTAAAATTTCGGACAATTTAAACTAAACCATCAAGTTTATTGTACGACAATGATATCCATGTATAAGTTTGGACGGAATCCACAATAAACATGTGTTATCAATTTTGGTACCACTCTCTCAACCCCATCCCTGACACTGACCACCCCCGTGTACGTGGTACGGCCAAAGCCGAGGATACGGCCAAAGCCGAGGAAATGGGGAAGTAATTTTCACGTATATGATATGGGGATATGTTTGTTTCTCATTGTAAAACAGACATCGAGCATCGTATGTGTATGACCACACGAAGCAGAAGTATTTATCCACCAGTTGTCAATCAGTTTTCCCAGATCAGACCATTAATTTGTTTTTGGCGAATTTTTTCAATGCTGTTTTTGCTTTTGCTCACTCAATTTTTCGAGAACATCCATTCACTAGTATAGTTCCTGGACTTCCACGCTTCCAAAACAAATGCCGGTATATAGTTGACTCTATCAATGAAGGATTTGACAGAATTTAAAAAATCCATGTCGTTCTCAATATCAGCGCGATATGAAGGGACCACTGTCGGTCCATAAATATCCGAAAGGCACAGATGATGATCCGACCAAACGCCGAGTTTCTGTGCAGTAAATATGCGTATTACTTAAGGAGTTCTGATGAGTTTTCGAGTGTTTATGTGTATCTGAGACTGATCAATTGGACTGCGAATGACATCGAAAATATGAATCCATAAGATATTCGAAATATTGTGTGCATATATATTATGAATATGTTTCAATTGAAATTAATTGAACATCCATGTCAGCACTCAGATTTGCGATCTCAAGAACGTGAATGAATGATAACGCGATGCCTTGATCTCACGCACGTGAATGCTGCCGTTAGCATGCATGCAGCTAATCGGATATTCGTTTAGTATTAACATGCTTGGAGTTTGTATATATACCACACCTGCCGGACGACGAATGCTAGACGTTTCGGCACCTGGGGTTGCCGTTCTGCACCTGGATGTTTCGGCACCTGACTTTTCGTCACCTTGGACATTTCGGCACCTGCTAATTTTCAGACCAACGAAATGATGAGTGAAAACTAAATTATTTTTTTTATTCTTTATTTCAATAAAATGTGATAGACTCCCAAAGCGATTGGACGCACTTCAAATCGGCTCCGGCAAAATTCAAATTAACCAGCTATAGACACCGGCGCAATACGGTCATGAATCGTGGATTCGTTTAACGAAATCATAGTGTCATGTTGCAAACCATGTATAGCATGGGTTAACGTAGCGTATTTCAAGATGCACAATGTTTACTCATATATATCGACATGTGGCCGTTCTACCAAGGGTATGATGCTGCGGCGTCGATGTGAAAATTATGTTGGTCAATTCAAATTATGATAGCTCTCTGAACAGACAACATTGTCTGTTCGCGATATATAAGAGGGTCATCAATACTGATATTGCTAAGATACTCACATACTGCACGAGGGGGGGGGGGAAGCTTGGAGTCCGGGCACTTCTATCAAGAGTCTGGTGGTGTGGTGCCGATTTTAAAATTCCGTTTGTCGATTCGCTACGTCATATTATGATAGTTCTCTGAACAGATAGCCCTGTCGGTTCCCGATATATAAGAGGTCCATCAATACCTGATAAACTCAAATACACTGTACAGAGTGAGGAGTTTGAAGTCCAGACACTTATATCAAGGGGCTGTTGATGTCGTGTCGATGTGAGAATCAAATTGGTCGATAGATCCTACGTCATAACATGATAGCTCTCAAAACATGCCATCCGATATATTCGCGATATATAAGAGGGACACCAATAACGATATTTCAACCAAAAAAATGCACCGCATAAATAGTACAGAGGCCGAACGCCCAAATGGTTGGGTAACCCTACCCACGGTAGAACAAGTTGAAATCAATATATATACCAGGTTGGGGTATGACGAACAAGTAAAGTTGATTGGCGTTTGTTGTCTCTTCGCCTGTCGGTATTCATATTGGGAAATTCCGCTGCTGCACGTTCGATGCTACCAACAGCAAAGACAATATCATATATGAAACGAAAACAAGAAGAAACAAGTGTCGAAACGTCTTCTGTGAAGTGCCGAAACGTCCAAGCACCTGGGCCGAAACAACCAAGTGCCGAACACCCAGGCGCCGAAACGTCCAGAAAACGAGGTGCCGAAACGTCGAGGTGCCGAAACGTCCTGCAACCCCGGACGACACGGCGTATCAACGATTTGTTCTAATCATGTTTATTGTACAGACTTTATGACTCGTTCCCACTCGAGTAGACCGTTACGCGACAATGAAACCGAAAGAATATACATATATCGTATTGCTCCAATTCTGGCTTTTTAAAGAGTCATCAGATAAAATTGTAACGATTCTATGTTAACACACTAAACATCCGAACATATATCATTACAATGTGCTATGTCTGGCACACGTGTGTGCCTTCTTATCTGGATATCGATGGGCCTCTGTATTGTGTCTATGTAGCACATGTAGTCAGCTTACCAACCAACAACACCATGTTTAAACAAAATCAAACCAGACCATGCGGTTTTGATAAATAGCGTATCTTCCTCAGACGAAAAACAAATAAATGTATGATGCATGACACGTTGTACTCATCATCGGGTATCGTGAATGTTTGCACGAGTTGAGCTATAATCACAACAATTATCTCTGTCTGTGAACAAAGCAAAAACAGCCAGTCCGCATAAAATTACCAGGCGCTGAAGGCTTAATTAAAGTATAATTAATCCCTTGATCGGTCAATTCATCCGGTCCCTTATGTGTTGCGCGGATATTTTGTGGCATTTCGAATTTAGTATTATGAAACACCATGTCTGAATCAGACGCGCCATTGGAAATTGTTAGGAAAAGCTAGATGCTAGTTGTGCGGAAAATATTTTTCTACAAATTACAACCTAAAGCGGCATCTTAAAATACATGTAGTTGACGAATCCCAGAAATGTTCGGCGTGCACTCAGTTTTTTCAACAGAAGAAGAATTAACGAGCCACAATCGCTCCAAGCATGCATATCACAGTCTCTGTTCGGAGTGAGGACACACATTTAGGAGAAAGCGTGATTTGAATACACATGTCAGACGGAAACATTGTTCTAAAAAGACCCCTTATTGCATCATCATTGCTTCGGGTAGTACTTCCCTGACAATACCAAGTACCATAAGTACCAATATATTTCAACATGTGCATATAATTGAAATTGAAACCAACAACTCGTGATACAGTCGAAATAAACAAGGCCACGTGTTGCAAAGGTTGATTAATTGAACAGTGCGTGCATACAGATCCACTGGCCAATCAACCTCGACGAATTTATGACGTTATTTGATTAAACGATAATTAGATTGTTTTGAGTGACAACGTGTCACAGCGACTGTATGACTTGGTTGTCGGAAATAATATCAAACTTTTGCGGTCGTTTTAATTGTACTGTCTACTTTGGCGACTCTCTTATGAAATAACGCGTGGCATTATGAGAAATAAATATTCCTATTAAGCCTATGCAGTTATAAGTTACCATATAACACGCTGGGCGTTGTAGAATTTGTTTTCAAACTTTTCAGTTATATCTGCAGACCATTAATCGAAACAAGAATCAATTCTGACCTCGTTAAACTAAGAATGATAACGTTAACATATTGAATCTACCAAAACAACAACACGTGTATATACGATGAACCCATGTAATAGTTCCCAAAAGGGTGGAGATTTATGCACAATTTCATTTAGATTGTTGTATGCAAATCTTAGCGATATTACGTTTTTTTCAAAATAGGTTAAAAAGAATAATCTGCAAATAATACGAATTGAAAGTCATCGTGACGCTGAACATCCATAACAATTTTGGATAAAACCATAAACCAAACTCAGGACGGAGACCCTGATAAGATAAGATTCATTTCGGTTAAACATACATATCAATTACAGTACATGCAACCTATACAATAACATAATGAAGTCTTGTGTAAATATTATGCCCACTAAATATGTTGTCCTATATGACTGAATTAGAAAAGTTATAAACTATAGTGTAATTTACATGTGCACATAACGATCATGGCAGTATACACATGTTCCACAGTGCAGTGTTTATTATAAATATAAATAACTTTGTTGTGTGTGTACATATATGTTCGGATGTTTAGTGTGTTAACATAGATAGACTCGTTACAATTTTATCTGATGACTCTTAAAAATGCCAGAATTGCATAATTTGGAGCAATACGATATATGTATATTCGATAAGATGATTCGGTTTCATTGTCGCGTAACGGGCTACTCGAGTGGGAACGAGTCATAAAGTCTGTACAATAAACATGATTATAACAAATCGTTGATACGCCGTGTCGTGCGGCATGTGTGGTCTATATACAAACTCCAAGCATGTTAATACTAAACGAATATCCGATTTGCTGCATGCATGCGAACGGCAGCATTCACGTGCGTGTGATCAAGACATCGCGTTATCATTCATTCACGTTCTTGAGAACGCAAATCTGAATGCTGAGATGGATGTTCAATTAATTTCAATTGAAACATATTCATAATATATATGCACACAATATTTCGAATATCTTATGGATTCATATTTTCGATGTCATTTGCAGTCCAATTGATCAGTCTCAGATACACATAAACACTCGAAAACTCATCAGAACTCCTTAAGTAATACGCATATTTACTGCACAGAAACTCGGCGTTTGGTCGGATCATCATCTGTGCCTTTCGGAACTTTATGGACCGACAGTGGTCCCTTCACATCGCGCTGATATTGAGAACGACATGCATTTTTTAAATTCTGTCAAATCCTATGCTTCATTGATAGATTCAACTATATACCGGCATTTGTTTTGGAAGCGTGGAAGTCCAGGAACCAGTGTTCGCGCTGTCAGTGGCCAAATTGGCCAATGGCCAATCTTTTTTGAATTTGGCTAATGAAAATTTCATTTGGCTAAAATTTTGGCTAAACTTTTTTTGAATGGTTGTACTATTCCGCAGACAAACTAATCTGATATAAGACTAGACAAAGTTATATAATTCATAAAAGTCAGACCTTGATTTTTCATCAGTATATATGGAATAATACAGAGCGTCCCTCATTCCTTTTTTCCTGATGTGAAAGGACCGCAAAGAGCGTTCTCTCGCTTCAGAGTAATACTTTGGCATGTTGTTTAAGAGAATATGAATCTAGTCTATCAATGTGTGTTGTATTTATCGGCCTACATTACTCCATTCCATATTCCGTCATAATTGTGGGTCTAAATTGGAGTTATAATTAGCCATATATGTTTAACCCTTCCATGACTGGAGCCTCCTGAAATTTTGCGAAATATACTATTCAGTCGAACTTAACTGAGTGGCTGGAAGTTTTATGAATAGGATGATCCCCAGCGAACGTTGAATGTTTCAGTTTTCACCCAGTCTTTCAACAAACGTACTACATCAGATGGAACGTTTCACTCTTGAAGAATATCGAATAACTCTGCATGATTAGCACGATCAAATGCCTTGCTTGCGTCCACGAAGCACACAAAGCGGCGGTATAATTGGAGACATAATGCCGAATGGTTTCTTCCAATGCGCATATACACACCATCTGTCAAATGGTTCCGTTTGAATCCGAATTGGTTGTCCGAAGAATTCAGATTGTGATGTATTTTCGACAAAAATGCTAGCATTTTCTCTGCAACTAAATATGTGTGACAACAAATGATGTTAGTATTTCGTGGTTTGAAAGCTTGTGATTAAATTATAGTACGGTAACAACACCTGTTTACCGTCAGAATATGATTAATATGTGGTAATCATGTAAACCAAAAGTGGCTTTATTAATTAAGTATTCCACAGCAGGCGACTTTTTGGGCCGATTTGGCTTTCAGTCGCTTACACGGGTAATAAATCCATGTCTATCGCAAAATCGGCGCACACAAGTGGCATAAACATGCAGCTAGGCAGAGACTCGTGGCGTGATCTAAAAATACTATACAATTGGCCCAAAATTCTAACATTTCACTCATGCAAATAGCCAAAATACGAACATGCCAAGTTTTTGAAAAATATTTGAGTGAATAAATGTGTCTTTATTCTGCTATATTGATAATTAATAACTTTCACATAAACAAACTTGTTTAGTTCGCTGTTATATTGTTGTTTCCGTTTTTTTTTTATACAGATTATCTTAAATGCATGAGAAATAAGACCCTCTACCCTGCCTCATGCATGCTCAAATGAATACACTATACATGTAATACATTTGTGTTTATGTTGAATACCGGGAATTTCCACACATATACCCATATAGATAGCAATTTATTTAAATATAGATAATTATATACAATGTGTATTTTTGCATTACCTTTTTGCGGTTGATCACAACATCAATGCGGTTACAATCAAAACAAAAAACAACCACTTACTGAAATTCTCTTAAATGTATCGTATATCTTGGATCACTGCATTATCGTCTATACTGACACAGCAAGGGCGTGCACCCAAATCACTAAACTCCTCAATATGTCTCATGCAGAGCAGAGCTTTAGAAGCATCGTGAGTTTGACACAAAGTTAAAGGTACGGTTGGCCTTGGCGGTGGGTACCCTGGGAAAATATTTCCACACGTCAAAAACCGCCACAAACAGAAAGAACATCAAAATATAGACATACTTTGTCCGTATACAAATAAGAAATATCGCATAAACAGTATGTTATTGTCATATGTTTGGCCATTGTTATGTAAACAAAAGCATAAAAAGTTACTTTTCAGGCGTTTGTTTATATTATGATGGTAAACATAAAGAGCGTTCGTTGTTGGTGAATTCCTGATAGGGAGCTAATAAAGAGCGTTTATGCCATTTGGGTGTGATTAGCCAGTAGCATTGTGCTGTGTTCTGTAACGCAATTAGGCTATTGCTTGGGTAAAATATAGTAGGTCTTTATGATAACATGCTGTTTACGCGATGGTCATGGTATATATGAACGAAACTGTATGCGTTTTAATGTTTTTCTGTTTACGGTGTTTGGAACACATATGAATATATTCGACAATTAAGGCCAACCGTGCCTTTAATGGCACTCCGACTCGTTTTCTTGAACGTCTTAGTGCCATGAAGTTTTCACCTCCAGACAAGACACTCCATATGGAACAGTATCTTAATTGAGTTGCACACTGACATCCGTGGTGACTTTCTCGTCTCCTTTATGTTTTCATTTTGAATGTCGAGAGGCTTCTTTGATTTTCGTTTGTTTGCAAGTTCAAACTTGTGAATATTGGTGCACCTCATAGTGCACATATAAAACAAACAATAGCCAGTGTATTTCTGTGATAAAATAATACGTGACACTTACATTTTGTTGCGTGTGCACGAGAATTAGTTAATGGGGTGTCCCACAACAAATGTGTTTCTATATAATAATATTAGGCTTCATTGTGGAATTTGACAGTGACCACTGATATTTTTTTCCAAATGATCTTTGATGAGACAGACAGGGACGTACGATATGGATTCTAAATGGGCGGTGTCCACCTGTGAATTTACTTCCGCACCCCATGCAGCTCCCTAGTTTTTAGACTACCCCCATCCAACACCTAGATGTCACAAACAAATCCGTTTGCTTGGATTGTTACATGACATTTTAATCAGTGCGATTAAACAACCATCACTGGCATTCTATAGTTGGCAAGTTCAAATATCGAATTTACTTTAGGAATAATCTCCGTTTTCCCAATGAAATTACAGTTTATATATCGTGAGATTAGGTTTGTATATCCTGATAATTGCGATAAAATGCATAGTGTCCCTTTAAGATCGTTAACAATTCAGAAATGGAGCAGTCAATGTAGATTATTCATTCCCCAGAAGACTTAACAAGGCTATATTTGAGGCAACTCAAACATTTATACTAACTAGCAATCGATTTCGTTAGTCGCCAATTGTATTTCTGACTCACAATAAGTGGCTGCTCGAATTCGATAATCTTCAGAGACACAAATCAAAAATGATATAGCTATAAATGATATATAGCTAACAATGTGGTAACAAATTCAGTAACTCGATGCTGCACAAAAAACAAAAACAAAAAGCCATATAAAGGTACTGGCAAACTAGTGACTCCACTCTACACATAGTTTTAGTTTTTCCTATGTAAAACAATACCATGCATAAGATAAGTGATCATTGTAAATATATGTGCTAATTGCTCCCCCCCCACATCATGCTCTGTATCTCTTCCTCTTACTTAATCTTGTCTTTTACTTCTCACTGACCACTATATGTAATCTGTTCTTTTCTGAGGAGATGGCTCTATATAAGCATCTGATGCTTGTTGTCAAATCCTCTCCCCTTCTAGTCTTCTATTCATACATGCATCATCTTTTATAATTATATCTTTTTGGGAAGAAATAATTATTGTTTAAACCAAAAAGCGCTGAATAGATCGACATTCTAGACGAAGTTAGGAGACGAAAGTATTTCGTATTCCGAAATATCGTACCGTAACGGTCCAATAAATATGCAGATTTTTGTTTATACGCGGTCGATGACACCGACTATGTAAACATGTATACTTTGAAGAGAGTTGTTATCAATGAGCACAATGGTTACGTAATGTGTCATAAACTGCATCTCGTCTAATAACCACCTGGCTTCACATCATAAAAGGTTTGAATACAATATATATTCAACAATTATCACCTTGCTATAATAAGCACTAGTTAGCGACCATCATGGTGTCAGTGACATAGAGTTATTGCAATAGGCTTAGCGGATTTATGTGATTATAATTATATAGAATGTTAGTTTAATGTTTGCGAATTTCGTTTCAGGTAACAACTCACATAGTGCATCTGCACAAATGTTGAAGGAGAGTATAGACATAAAGGAGATAGAAGGAACAACCATAGCCAAAGCAGAACTGTCCATCGCCTCTGCGATGTAAAATTTCTGACTTTGATTTTCACCGGGCTTTTTGCAAATGGTTGGATGTGAAATCCCGCCGTATTTTGTATTAATGCTTCACATGAATTGATCTGTCTGTGCGATATAACGAATACCCATGTTCGTATAATAGTGTTGTTAAAGTTGTTTCAGTTATGTTTTTATTCTGAGTAACAAATCAAGTTTAAAACAAATATTTTAGTGATTAATTGTGAAGCGCCGAGAAAATGAGGATTTAATTTGGCAAAAGTTTTTTTTAATTTGGTAAAAAAACATTTGGCCAAAGTTTTTTTCATTTGGCTAATAAAAGTTTCTTTTTGCTAAACTTTTGGCCACAACAAATTTCGGTCCAGCGCGAACACTGCCAGGAACTATACTAGTGAATGGATGTTCTCGAAAAATTGAGTGAGCAAAAGCAAAAACAGCATTGAAAAAATTCGCCAAAAAAAAATTAATGGTCTGATCTGGGAAAACTGATTGCCAACTGGTGGATAAATACTTCTGCTTCGTGGGGTCATACACATACGATGCTCGATGTCTGTTTTACAATGAGAAACAAACATATCCCCATATCATATACGTGAAAATGACTTTCCCATTTCCTCGGCTTTGGCCGTATTCTCGGCTTTGGCCGTACCACGTACACGGGGGTGCTGACGGTGCTACCTTCGCCACTTTCAACCATACCATGGATTCCTTGTACATCGGAGATTAATAAATATAAGTTTGGTGGAAAACTTTGTTTCAGTTTGGTAAAATAGGAAGTAAGTATTTTAATATGTTGTCTATCGATTAGCATAGCATTTGGCCGCATGAATAGTTCATCATTATCAAACAATGCCAAACATTAGCTCGTATCCCTAACGTGTTATGGTACCACGACCCCACCCTGACTATATATGGCGGGGTCAATCCCGGGTCATGCCGGAATATCTAAAGTATACCGTTGTATATAACCACGTCATATCATGGAGATGACTATAGAAAGGCTTGATGATGTCGGCGACACTTTTATTTAGAATACCTGGTCTCCTGATCTCCATTCTGACATGGCAGCACCATTTTTGGGAACTTTATAGCATTCCATCTGATACGTCGTATCATAGAGACATTGCAACTCTATATAATTTATGTTTGTACAAGAATATCGGCGATAAATGTTTTTTTTTCTCAGTGCTTTTAGTGCTTCTATTCCATGATCCCCATTCTTGACCGGAATGTTGCCACATCGGAAAACTTAAAATACGCCATTAGGATTCATATATCAAGGGAAAACAGATTATACGTTTGGTGGAAAACGGCGTCAATGCTTTGTGAATTTCCTTCATCGACCCCCACCCAAGACATTGGCGGCGTGACTTACGTATATGTATCTTTAACCCTTTACCCAACAAACCGGCCAAAACCGGCCAAATAAAGCTTCAACAGCCTAAAATATCTTCGGTCTGTCTAAATAGAACCATACAAATATGGATATCATTGGAACCGGCTCATTGACCACATTGTGATAGTTACAGTTATGCCCTGTGCCAATGCATTCTCTTATATATGCGAGTCGACCATAGGTCGCCTCGCATATATAAGAGAATGCATTGGCCTAAAAAAAATCTTTTTTTAACACTTTTTACCATTTTTTCTTACATTCTTTAACAATTTTATAATTTTTAATGTGTTAAGCCAATGCATTCTCTTATATATGCGAGACGACCTATGGTCGACTCGCATATATAAGAGAATGCATTGGCACAGGGCCCTTCTGTTGGGTAAAGGGTTAACTACACCAGCCGTGCCAAACCTGGGAACCACTTTTGATTTCACAGGGAACCAAATTGTATCTCTGTATAATGTTCTAAGTGCAAACTACCAGGGCTGCCTTTCTTACAACATTGGATGCAAATATAGTTATTTGTGAATTTGTGTTAATTTATAATGCTAGCTAAGACATTTATCTACACAGTTATCGCATATTGTTCACTGCATGTAGTCCAACCATTGTGATCGTAGCAACAGTTCAAATTTTGTAAATCGTTTTACTCAAAATAATAGAATGTGCACTAAGCTTATCACAAAATGGTGGCGACATGTGTTCATATCAGACCGGAAATTAATCAGTTACAGACATGTTTACACAACAACCGCTTTCAGAGGAGCAATGGTTGTGAATATACAAGCACATTCTCTGCTGTGTGTATTTTAAATGCTACATGCAATTCTAATCACGTTTGAGTTGCAATTGTTTCTGAATGTTTTAGTACTTCGCAAATACGTTAGTCAATTGATATCACACGATGTTGGCTTAGCAAACAATCCCCGAAGACGGACAATGTTCAACCGATTGTCATTTGGAGAAGTAATCTTGTAACAATCATGTAACCGAAAGTGTATTTTTTATCATCACTGAGGAAGGCCTGTGATCGAAAGCTTTGATATTGAGCAGCTATTATATATTAAATGCTGATACCCCGAAGACGTTGTGATGTCCGACGAAAACGTTTGATTGTATTATAAAACTTACTGTTCCACACATTTTCTAATAGTTATTGTATGAACAATAAAATGATATCCCGCTAGCGAGTCAGTGTGTAGAGTATGGATGGAGATCACCCCGGTGTGTTAATGGGTATTTCAAACGAATGACGCTTGATTTAGGGATCCTCAAATCATCTTAACCTGAACGTTAGGAGTGCTTGCTTATTTATTTTTTACACCTGGATATTTTGGGAACATTATGCATGCTCCCACACAACACTTGCGAGCGGTGAGTTCTATGAAGTACCAACCTTGACGGATTGTATAGAGTTTAGGTTCAACGCCGCGAAGAACCAGATTTTTAGTTTCTGATTTGTTTCATGTTGTCTGGTTCCAAAAAACAACCTCTGGACTTTGGTTTCTCAGTTGGTTCAAACAGAACCAAGTCAACAGTGGAACCCAACCGTTGGGTTCTATATTGGTACCAGGGATTATGCGGAACCAAATTTGGACCAATTTTCTAACAGAGCGATGATATATTTAACATGTCTATTGAGCACAAATGGTTAAACAGAAAAACACCAAAATCACTTGTAATCTCAACCATTATATAATTAATTATACAATGATCGTACTCCCAAACATTAACAATAACTCCACCAATGTTTTGATCTTAAACCATCCTATAACCGAACCCCAACCCCACCAACCATAAACCACATTTAGAGCAACACGGAATGAGTACATGCATGAGTGTTTTGTTAAAACAATACCACAATCATGACGGTATATTTTCTCGAGATTGGCCAACCTGGATAAAATGAGATAAAATGCAATGGGCCATTGGATAATGACAAGTTCAGTCAATACGCACACTATTAGATAGCGAAAGATACTTAATCTGGGTTCACGATTAGATAGCGATCATTTTGATAATAAGTATGGTCTATATGTTATAGATTTATCACTCTCCGATTAACTCAGAATACTCATTTCGAAACATATAATCCTAACCACGAGAAGCGCATGTTACTGCGATTGAATAGCAATCGCTATCTAAATGTGAACCCCCATTAAGTATATTTCGCTATCAAATGGCGTGCGTATTATGTGATTGCTGGCTAGAACCTAATACGCATACGTTTGACTACCAAGAGATAGTCAATCGGGGTTCACGATTAGATGGCTATTGGCATATAATCGCGACCACGGGAGGCACATGTGGTTTCGATTGAATATCATATTTAATCTGAAGGGTATTAACTCTATAAAGAATGAATTTTGACGAAATAACGGCTTTTTGTATGGGAAATTGCAACACCACAATAGATAAAGTCTGGTGAAATATAAGTCAAACGCTCTTTAAAACACTTCTTCAAATATTAAAACACTTCTTCAAATATGTCCGTTAAAAACACTTCTTCAAATATCTCCGTTATTTCGTTTATAAAAATAATTTCCTATTTCTATGTTTCGCGCTATATTTCGCTCTATTTCGCTGTATTTTACTATTTATCTTTTTCGCGCAATTTCGCTGTATTTTCCTATTTCGTTGTATTTCATATTTCGATAATTCGCTATATTTGACATATTATGGGATATGGGATTATATGATATCCAACATTCTGATATTCAATCGAACATCACGTGCCACCTGTGCTCGCGATTGGATGCCACTAGCCATCTAATCGTGAACCCCGATTAATATAGTTTGCTATATAATCCTTGGCGTATTGGCTGGATTAATCACACCGTTCTAATAATCGTTTGTTCTGTTCTATTGGGCCAATGATGGCAAGTTTCATTCGTGACGGCTGTATTATACAACAAGTATATTGTTGTCTTGAGTGTCTTGATATTTTAAAAGAAGTTTTTGGTGCAAACCGAAGAACCTGTAACCCCTATGAATATTGTGGTTAGGGCTATACATGTATACAGTTGGAATGTGCGAATAAATTGGTGATGTAGTGTCATAATATATATAAGTCTGTAATCCCGACCGTGAGTTTGCGATACCTCTCTGATAAAAGGTTGAAATGAGAAGAATTCTCGCTAGTCAGATGCACTGGCCAAGGTGAATATCACTGTTACGTTGATATACACCGACTATGGAATACTATTAGGACCACTTCCTAAAGGCGCACTGGAAGCGACAAAATGTGCGCCATTAGTCGCGCGTCGAAAGCGACAAAATATGTGCGACATAATGTCGACATTTCGCCGAAAGAGACAACATATGCGACATTATGCGCAATATGTCGCATATTTTGGCGCTCGTGTAGAAGAACCAAAATGTGCCACATTTTGGAACACATTTTATCGCTTTCGGCACGCGACGTATGGCGCACATTTGGTCGCTTTCGGCGCGCACTAGAAGCTCAATTATAGGAAGTGGCCCTAATAGTATTCCATTAAAATGGAAAACAGATTGATTATTGTGTCGACGACTTAGTATAAATAGTGTAAGCAAATCGTTGAGTCACTTCACTGCAAGATATAGGTGTTTATCACAATCACAACTTGCAGCGCTGCATTCATCACCTTGTCGACGCTCGCTAAATGAATGCTTACTTTCTGTTGTTTGCATTTAACATTGCCATAGTCGGCAGTTGGATAGTCGCAGGTTAGTATGCATATATATATTTATTTATTTACTACATTCAAAGTAATCATTTGAATTCCGAATAGAATCTTAGTCTACTGACTAAATGTTTAAATATTATTTTCACAATCAAATAGTTGATTAAACTTTGTACAACTTTGTTCCCTTCCTCTCAAATCGTATTGGTTGGAAGTCACTTCCTCTTTGGGTTTGAGTTATTGTCGTACCTTATACTGTGCTCGTGTTTAAATGTACTCAATCCGATCAGAGGGTCCACATATCATCAAGATACAACAACAACAACAACAACAACAGCAACAACCACATTTCTTCAAAATACGATTTAGTTATCAGAATCGATTAATTGCAACACAAATAATGCTAACTACTCTCAACTATGGTATCAAATTTCCCAAAACGTGTTATTTATCAAATTTTGGTCAACGAAATATCGCCGTATATTATCACTTGAGTATTCACGAAATTTGGCCGCATTACCACTTGTTTTAGAGTTATCCATCTTTATCCGCAATTTTGACCGAGACCATCCTTTTGACGGCGTGTTTCTGGGCCACAAACAATTGAAATAAGAAACTTCAAAAATCGATATCGGATCACTCTGAGCGTTGGTTCCTCGACTCGAATCAAATATGGTTTACCACACGAAGCCAAAGAAATAGTGTTTAATCGGATTGAGTACCTTTAATATTTATTAAAGTAGATTTTGTCTTTATACTGGATATATCATTGTTTTGTCGGTTATTTTGACTGACGTTTCGGATCATCAGCTGTTTTGCTATTGAAGATTTTACAACAATTTGTTCTGATCGGTTTTTATTGTCCGGTTTGTTGCCTAATCTTTTAAACGTAAAACTAATTTCAGAATCACTTTCTCTCATCTCTCATGTGATTTCCACCGTTCTTGTCCTCATTTACATATCTATCTAGAGGATCTTCAACTCTACTCGTTATGTTGGGATATAAGATTTTATATAACTCGTATACGGTTGTGAAGCGTCTCAACCAACTCTGTAAATGTATGCATATTGCAGCTTCTTTAAAGTATTTTTGATTTGTTAAAAAAGTCATAAAGCTCTAGTTTTGTTCATGTGATATAGAAGATCTGCAACTCGATACGTTGGGATATAATATGTTATGATGGTTGAGACGCTTCACAACCGTATACGACAGTATATTGCGCGCTCTGTGCTGGCGACGGAAAATATATTCTCCCAATTTGCCTTTCTTTTTTGTATCTATATTCGATAGTGCAACGAAGTTGGACAAGAATTTAATTTTAATGAACAAAGCAATTATTTTCCATTGTCTGGTGTTGGTGTCTAGCGCGGCTTTTCGAAATAGTATTAATCCGCTGAATCAATGTAAAGACGCGCGGTAATTTTTTTGGCGCGATGTCAAATGATATGTAACATGTGAGAAATTAGGAAATATGTAATGGCCTTTTAAATGATATACAATTGGTTTCATGTGATATAAATATATATATGTTATAAACTAGGCGATGTTCGATTACCAGAGTATAGATATGCGGCCGTCGATAAACTCAAACCATGGTGATTTGCCACTGTGTCTCTGTAAACGAGGCTCGTGTAAACTTTTAAGGAAATTAACCTAAACTAAATACTCATATATGATATCAAGTAGTTCCCTTTAACAAATGTTCAGATAATAAGTTCAACAAACCGCCATATATGGACATTGGTCGTTTATTGAACTTGTTATCTAAACATTTCCCATCAATGAATATGAATCCTTCTGCACTCGGTCTGTCTGCCGTCTGCTCATTTCTATATGTATATATGTTCCAAAGTATAGGGCCAAGAAGTGAAATAAGAGAACAGGTTTATACATGAACTGACTGGATAAATCCGTTTAATAATATTTAAGATGATTTATATTTATATCGGTTTAGTGTTTATAGGTGAAACGACCATGCGGTCTTTGTGAAGAAGTTTCAATAAAAAATTTATAATAAAAAAACTTTCCAAAGAAGATGAAGCCTAAGCAGAATGAGGTCCGCAGAGGGTGAATTTAGTTATGCTAGCCCACTATGCCGGATAGCGTCGCTAAATTCACCCTCTGGGGACCTCATTCTGCAAATGACAGGCACACTAAACTCAGGCTTGTTAGGTAGGGAAACTGCAAACAAAGAAAAATTTAATAGTGGCCCAGACGAATAATAATCAATTCCAATATATACTTTTATCACTGGATGCGGAATCTATTTATCAATGGAAGAATTAAGAACTAAGCGAAATATTCCCATGCAAGTCATGTATTTCCAAATACACCTCGAAAAATAGGCTTTCAAGAATTCGTCTGATATTCATCTTGGGGGAAGGTTGTTATATATATATTGGAGGAAGAGTTGCCAACTTCTGAGAGGAAGATCGACAGGTTCGAACCAGAAATTTCTCACGGAAAAATCGGAGAAAAGTTAATAATGAGAGCGGTCCTACTAAAAGCCGACCGCACCCGACCGCACCCGTCCGCACCTCCCCCGGGGGTCCGAGCGAGATGGGCCATGCACTATCGTGCAAAATAGACTTATATGTACCAACGTGCCAATCCCCAAGTCGATAGCTCGAGCGGAAACGGCACCGTTAACCC
Source organism: Siphonodentalium dalli (assembly GCA_032622095.1). Lineage (NCBI taxonomy): Eukaryota > Metazoa > Mollusca > Scaphopoda > Gadilida > Siphonodentaliidae > Siphonodentalium > Siphonodentalium dalli. Next base: position 43,483,801 of record CP136065.1, on the reverse strand, counting down.
ATAACTTGCGGTCGGTTCCGTCAGGTACGCAGACCCCCCCCCCCCAAAGGCACCGACCGCACCTCCCCTGGCAACCTGACCACGGAAATAGACATCATATCATGCAGCGACTACCCGTCTATATCAATGGGCGATCAGGCAAGTCGCTAACTGTAGCGGAATTGAATAAATTAGCCCATACGCTGCTGCCGAATTCGCTATGAATGTACGCAAAAACGCCGAAAATAACACCCGCTGACCGCACCACCACAAGGAGACCGATCGAGATGTGACATATACTATCGCGCAGAATGGACAAGTACATGTATGTACCAAACTTCCAATTCACAAGTCGATAGCTCGGGCAGAAATGCCAATTTCAACCCTTTGTGCAGCGGCAAGACTCCAAAAGTGGTCGGGTACCCCTACCCGCGGTAGAACAAGATGAAAATTTTTTAAAAGGATAAATATATATTGTTCACGAAAATGATAGTAAACAATAACGGTATCGGTGGTGGCTGTTGTCATATCGCCGACGAACGATACCCGCCAGTAATTTTTTTCCAGAAATTAACGCTTTTGGTAAAGCGAGCCCAGATGCTAAGTCCTATAACTTATTTGCCAACTTTGCTGTTGTTAAAATTACTAAATCATACCATATCTCTACTTTTGAAGAAAAAGTGTTGGTTAATTTAGATTTTCCTGCCATTCGGAACCGAATCGTTTATTTTTTCAGAAAAATCGTTCTTTTTCCAGCTTTTTCACAAAAATATTGTTGTTCAAACATTATCATTCAAACGGATATTGCGATAATGTCGAAATATTTAAGAAAAATGGTGTCGTGGTTATCTGATAAGCATATGTAAAAAGAATGTAACATATATTTTGAACGGTTTGCGAGATACTGGATTTTAGCTACCCCTCCCCAAACACGTTTTTGGTCGAAAAAGTTACATATTCTTGAGAACGATTTTACAACATTTTCTAATTTATCTTAATGGGACCCAATATGAATTGTGTACTGAAAGGTTGGTCCAGAGATACCGTTTACTTGATTGCAAATGTGCTCAACCTCCCAGACCCCAGTTACAACAACATTTTATTGATAACAGGTAATTTTGCATGCATTAACATCGATTTTGTAGTACCAAAATATATGTTATAAACAACACGAGATAAACTATATAATGCATATGGCTCAGCAGTTATTTGGACATGACATGTTTTAAAGAATTTAATAGAATGTTTTACCGGTTTGCCAGATATTGGATATTTGCTACAGCTTCCCCGAACACGTTTTGATCGAAAAAATACATATTTATGATAACAACGCACACTTTTTAAAATTATTCTAATGGGACCACATTATTATTCCTGTGATGAAAACCGGATCCGTAGACGCCGCGAGAGTGGCCAAATATGTCCTCAGGCTTCCAAATCCCCAGTTACAACAACACATTTTATTTATAACATGCATTCAATTTTGTATTAATATATAGTGATTTTGTAGAACTGAAGTTATACACGACACGTAACACAGACTAAGAGATACATATTAAAATTATTGTTGCTGTCATATTGATTGCTGGTGTCCCTCTAAATCGTCCAAAATATAGAAAAACGGATATGTTGTTTAATATCTCATAAACTAGTCTGACCAAGGTGGCAAGCGTTAGCACAAACATGTTCTATCTTTTGAGGTCCCCTACACTATTATTATAAGTATTGAACCATAACACGAACTGAAAATATAGCATCAATATTAACCGAATGTGTGGGCAAAGGATGGTTATCTAAGGATATACACAATGTTTATGGATTGGTTGGTTCCCGAGATAATGTGACACTTTACAAAACGCGGATGAATGGCAAATAGAAAAGGCGATTTGTTTATTTTTCGAAAACACTGTACCCGATTTAAAATCTTGAACACAACACGAACTGAATCTAAATTTTCTCCATATTAACCGAGAGTGTAGCTCTGTCAGGGAATACATAATTTATATGAGTGGATTGTGTCCCGAAAGCCTATTTCGCTTTACACAAAGCGGCTGATAAATAAGTATGACAAATTTGTTATTTTTTTAGGACTCCCTACCAAATTGAAGTGTTACTTCAGTTACTGAAAGGATTGCTCAATATTGATTGAGCATGTGAGTAAATCTAGGGTAATAGTATCAGGACATACACAATATGTATATATATGGATGTGTTGGTCCCCGAACGCCTTTGGCACCTTATACAAAGCGGATGGCAAGTGGTATGTAAAGGCGAATATTTGTTTTGTTTTGTTTTGTGCGACCCCTTAACCCAATTTAACTCTTGATCACAACATGCACTAAAGCTGTATTTTCTTAATATTAACTGACAGTTTGAACGATAAGTAGTGCTATCAGGGAATATACAATGTATGTATATGGGTAGTTTGATTCACAAAATCCCAGGGTACGTAAAAGGCGACTGACAACAGTTTTACTACGAAAGTTGAATTTTCTTTGTGTTGATGCCCCCTGACCCATTCAAAGTCTTAAAGGTACCAATCCGATTAAGCACCCATAAATTACTATTTCTTTGGCTTCGGGGGTAAAACATATTTGATTCGAGTCGAGGAACCCACCCATCAAAGTTTATTAATTTTTGGAGATGTGGACCAGAACCACGAGCTCAAACAGACACAATACCGGTGTAAGATGGATAACTCTAAAATCAAGTAGTTACTATTAACAATAACAACCACTTGATTTTAGAGTTATCCATCATACACCCGCAATTTGTCTTTGAGCACGTGGTTCTGGTCCACATCTCCAAAAATTAACAAACTTCAAAAATCGATATCTGATCACTCTGAGCTTTGATGGATGGGTTCTGCAACTCGAATCAAATGTGTTTTACCCCGAAGCCAAAGAAATAGTAATTTAGGGGTGCTTAATTGGATTGAGTATCTTTAAGCACTCCTCGATCTGAAAGGATTTTCTCCCCATATTAACGGATGGTGTAGACACATGGTAGTTATATCAGGAAATGCTCATCTTAAATGGATGGGTTGGTTCCGGAATGTCTGGGACATTTTAACCCTTTACCCAACAAACCGGCCAAAACCGGCCAAATAAAGCTTCAACAGCCTAAAATATCTTCGGTCTGTCTCAATAGAACCATACACATATGGATATCATTGGAACCGGCTCCTTGACCACATTGTGATAGTTACAGTTATGCCCTGTGCCAATGCATTCTCTTATATATGCGAGTCGACCATGGCCTAAAAAAAATCTTTTTTTAACACTTTTTACCATTTTTTCTTACATTCTTTAACAATTTTATAATTATTAATGTGTTAAGCCAATGCATTCTCTTATATATGCGAGGCGACCTATGGTCGACTCGCATATATAAGAGAATGCATTGGCACAGGGCCCTTCTGTTGGGTAAAGGGTTAACTCATTTGAACACAACGTGAGCTGAAGTTATACTCTCCAAAAGTCAGGGGTTAATAGTGCCATTTCCACTCGAGCTATCGACTTAGGGATTGGAACTTTGGTACATACAAATCTATCCTGCATGATAGTATATGCCCCTTCTTGTTCGGTCCCCTGGTGGTGGTGCGGTCGGCGAGTGGTATTGTCGGCGTTTTTGCGTACATTCATAGCGAATTCGACAGCAGCGTAAATTTATTCACTTCCGCTACAGCTAGCGACATTCCCGATCGACAATGAATGCAGAGAGGTTTATTCGATGCATGATATGATGTCCATTTCCGTGGTCAGTTAGCCAGGGGAGGTGCGGTCGGCGCCTTTTTGGATTTTGCGTACTTGACGCATCCGGGCGCATGTTATGGGTTAACAGTGGCGTTTCCGCTCGAGTCATCGACTTGCTGATTGGAACTTTGGTACAAACAGGTCCATTTTGCACGATAATGCATGACCCATCTCGCTCGAGGGGAGATGCGGTCGGATGCTGACGGGTGCGGTCGGCTTTTAGTAGGACCCAATGAACTATACAATATAAGTTAGGCAGTCGGTGGCATTCGGCGTATAGTATAAGAGTACGTTCATACGCTGGCAAAATTGCACTGCAAACTGCAAAAATGCCATGCCCATGGTAATTTTGTTAGCTGGCATTTTTGCAGGCTGCCGACTAGCTCGTGCTCCGTCGTGGCTGGCTGACAACAATCAACGACGATTTATGATAACGGCGACTACCTCTTTGCCGGTGCCCATGCACGAAACGAGGCCACTAACAATAATTACAAGTATCCGTATTGTGCTTTATTAGAATTGTGTGTCGGGGAGAGGCATTGATAGAACAGTTTGTTTTCAGCTATTGTCATATTCATATACATGTATACGCAAGGAATCTCATGACGTGCTATAAAGAGTTCCGAAAGTGGTACTTTTCAGAAATGTTGGAGCTAGGAGAAGGGGGCTGGCAAAATTTACACAAACAGTGTCGCCAACTTCACCAATTGACAATTAACTGAGTTTGAAAAACTCGTACATGTATGTTTAGCAAATTCTCTTTAAAATGTCCATATACATTGTATGTGTGACCTGCCTGCAAATGATGCACTTAACCGATTATCTATCCAGTCGCTTTCGGTGTGAATATAAAACTCGCGCGCTTTGAACCGATACCGACGACAGAAAATGGCCGTGGAAATCGCGCTTTCGCGCCCGGTGTGGACTGATCCTTATTATAAGGACATATTTATGATACCAGACAATCCTATTCTTGGTCGCATGGATTATATCAATAAAGAAGGGTTGAATTTTGTTGATTCATTTCAGCGCATTCGCAAACAATCAGAGTTAAACGTTGTATACTAGTGTACGGCAAATTGCAAATCGCAGTAGTTAAAAAGTTAAACATTTTAACGCTGTCGGCGTCAGGGACAGAAAAAGGGGAGTGGTAACACAATAGGCGACTATTTTGTCGCCGATTTCCACCACATTGATACACAATTATCAGATTATATTCCAGCCTGAATTGTAAGTAGTAGGCATACCATACACAGGCGCGTCCCGCACACTGGTGTGTGCTTTTGAGATTGGGGTCATTTTGTCCCAGGTGCCTGTAGTACAATACTTTTCGAGGGCACGTTTATGAAACGGTTCCATGCGCACCCTATATCATCTATTGATATAGCAGGAATCGCCACACCCAAATTTGGTTCTAGTTATGTTTACTGGTTGGAAATTAGCAGCCCTCACTTGGAAATTGTGGAAAGTCGTAGAAAATGTATATTCTGAATACATGGCTGTCATTTAGCCCAAATTACAGATTTAGTCGGACTAAACTTATAAAACAGAATACCTCAAAATCGGGCTCACATTTTTGCAAATGCTGTCTACCAAGACCTCCAATTGAAAATCTACACCACCCTAGCTCAGGTGGTACTAATGTTTTCAACTATAGTTTCGGCAATCGAAATAAGATCAGGTCGTTTCTCTCCATATGAGATGTTACCTCTAAATGTCGAAATATTCTATTTTTTTTGTTATGTCCTAAATCAAACACCGTATGGAAGCATACACCCCGAAAACGGAAAAATTACATTTCGCATAAAACAGTATCAAGTATCAAGGTTAAGAAAGATCCACCACCGATCTATATAGTCACGTATAAACAATGCGCGGAATTTTAATGGCTGGTGACAAAGCTGGACTAAATAACTTCCACGTTGAAGTTGCGTATAACTTTTAGCGGCACGATAGAGACATAGCAGCTAATGTCCCCTGTGGTGCCATGTGTGTTTTCAAAAGTAGACAAGACACTAGTCTATGCGGGCAGTTGTACCTACATAACGTTACACATAAGTTGTCGTCACAAATACGTGTTTCATGCCTTAGAAAGCTTCAATTTCACTCAAACGTATTACTTGTAATCGATCTATTTGATACATGAAGAAATTCATGCCCAACTGTTCATCTTTGTAAATTAAAATGTCATTTCTCTGGTGTTGACAAAATATGTTTCAGCCAGGTGGGATTCAATTTAACACAGAGGGCGAACAAATGAATGTACTATAGCTTCGTCCCTCACTCATGGGGTGCGAGCATACTTTTAGCTATATGTATAATTCATGGGGTGCGAGCATACTTTTACCTATATGCATAATGCATGGGATGCGAGCATACTTTTAGCTATATGCATAATGCATGGGGTGCGAGCATATGTTTAGCAATATGCATAATACATGGGATACGAGCATACTTTTAGCTGTATGCATAATGCATGGGGTGCGAGCATACTTTTAGCTATATGCATAATGCATGGGGTACGAGCATAATTTTAGCTATATGCATAATGCATGGGGTGCGAGCATACTTTTAGCTATATGCATAATGCATGTGGTGCGAGCATACTTTTAGCTATATGCATAATACATGGTGTGCGAGCATATGTTTAGCAATATGCACAATGCATGGGGTACGAGCATACTTTCAGCTATATGCATAATACATGGGGTACGAGCATACTTTTAGCTATATGCACACTGCATGGGGTACGAGCATACTTTTAGCTATATGCATAATACATGGGGTACGAGCATACTTTTAGCTATATGCACACTGCATGGGGTACGAGCATACTTTTAGCTATATGCATAATACATGGGGTACGAGCATACTTTTAGCTATATGCACACTGCATGAGGTGCGAACATACTTTTAGCTATATGCATAATGCATGGGGTACGAGCATACTTTTAGCTATATGCATAATACATGGGGTACGAGCATACTTTTAGCTATATGCATAATACATGGGGTACGAGCATACTTTTAGCTATATGCACACTGCATGGGGTACGAGCATACTTTTAGCTATATGCATAATACATGGGGTACGAGCATACTTTTAGCTATATGCATAATACATGGGGTACGAGCATACTTTTAGCTATATGCATAATGCACGGGGTACGAGCATACTTTTAGCTATATGCACACTGCATGGGGTACGAGCATACTTTTAGCTATATGCATAATACATGGGGTACGAGCATACTTTTAGCTATATGCACACTGCATGGGATACGAGCATACTTTTAGCTATATGCATAATACATGGGGTACGAGCATACTTTTAGCTATATGCACACTGCATGAGGTGCGAACATACTTTTAGCTATATGCATAATGCATGGGGTACGAGCATACTTTTAGCTATATGCATAATACATGGGGTACGAGCATACTTTTAGCTATATGCATAATACATGGGGTACGAGCATACTTTTAGCTATATGCACACTGCATGGGGTACGAGCATACTTTTAGCTATATGCATAATACATGGGGTACGAGCATACTTTTAGCTATATGCATAATACATGGGGTACGAGCATACTTTTAGCTATATGCATAATGCACGGGGTACGAGCATACTTTTAGCTATATGCACACTGCATGTGGTACGAGCATACTTTTAGCTATATGCATAATACATGGGGTACGAGCATACTTTTAGCTATATGCACACTGCATGGGATACGAGCATACTTTTAGCTATATGCATAATACATGGGGTACGAGCATACTTTTAGCTATATGCATAATGCACGGGGTATGAGCATACTTTTAGCTATATGCACACTGCATAGGGTACGAGCATACTTTTAGCTATATGCATAATACATGGGGTGCGAGCATACTTTTAGCTATATGCATAATGCATGGGGTACGAGCATACTTTTAGCTATATGTATAATACATGGGGTGCGAGCATACTTTTAGCTATATGCACACTGCATGGGGTACGAGCATACTTTTAGCTATATGCATAATACATGGGGTGCGAGCATACTTTTAGCTATATGCATAATGCATGGGGTACGAGCATACTTTTAGCTATATGCATAATACATGGGGTGCGAGCATACTTTTAGCTATATGCACACTGCATGGGGTACGAGCATACTTTTAGCTATATGCACACTGCATGGGGTGCGAGCATACTTTTAGCTATATGCATAATGCATGGGGTGCGAGCATACTTTTAGCTATATGCATAATACATGGGGTGCGAGCATATGTTTAGCAATATGCATAATGCATGGTGTGCGAGCATACTTTTAGCTATATGCATACTGCATGGGTGCGAGCATACTTTTAGCTATATGCATAATACATGGGGTACGAGCATACTTTTAGCTATATGCACACTGCATGGGGTACGAGCATACTTTTAGCTATATACACACTGCATGGGTGCGAGCATACTTTTAGCTATATGCATAATGCATGGGGTGCGAGCATACTTTTAGCTATATGCATAATACATGGGGTGCGAGCATATGTTTAGCAATATGCATAATGCATGGTGTGCGAGCATACTTTTAGCTATATGCATACTGCATGGGTGCGAGCATACTTTTAGCTATATGCATAATACATGGGGTACGAGCATACTTTTAGCTATATGCACACTGCATGGGGTACGAGCATACTTTTAGCTATATGCATAATGCATGGGGTACGAGCATACTTTTAGCTATATGCATAATGCATGGGGTGCGAGCATACTTTTAGCTATATGCATAATGCATGTGGTGCGAGCATACTTTTAGCTATATGCATAATACATGGTGTGCGAGCATATGTTTAGCAATATGCATAATGCATGGGGTACGAGCATACTTTTAGCTATATGCATAATACATGGGGTACGAGCATACTTTTAGCTATATGCACACTGCATGGGGTACGAGCATACTTTTAGCTATATGCATAATACATGGGGTACGAGCATACTTTTAGCTATATGCACACTGCATGGGGGTACGAGCATACTTTTAGCTATATGCATAATACATGGGGTACGAGCATACTTTTAGCTATATGCACACTGCATGAGGTGCGAACATACTTTTAGCTATATGCATAATGCATGGGGTACGAGCATACTTTTAGCTATATGCATAATACATGGGGTACGAGCATACTTTTAGCTATATGCATAATACATGGGGTACGAGCATACTTTTAGCTATATGCACACTGCATGGGGTACGAGCATACTTTTAGCTATATGCATAATACATGGGGTACGAGCATACTTTTAGCTATATGCATAATACATGGGGTACGAGCATACTTTTAGCTATATGCATAATGCACGGGGTACGAGCATACTTTTAGCTATATGCACACTGCATGGGGTACGAACATACTTTTAGCTATATGCATAATACATGGGGTACGAGCATACTTTTAGCTATATGCATAATGCACGGGGTACGAGCATACTTTTAGCTATATGCACACTGCATGGGGTACGAACATACTTTTAGCTATATGCATAATACATGGGGTACGAGCATACTTTTAGCTATATGCATAATGCACGGGGTACGAGCATACTTTTAGCTATATGCACACTGCATGGGGTACGAGCATACTTTTAGCTATATGCATAATACATGGGGTGCGAGCATACTTTTAGCTATATGCATAATGCATGGGGTACGAGCATACTTTTAGCTATATGCATAATACATGGGGTGCGAGCATACTTTTAGCTATATGCACACTGCATGGGGTACGAGCATACTTTTAGCTATATGCATAATACATGGGGTGCGAGCATACTTTTAGCTATATGCATAATGCATGGGGTACGAGCATACTTTTAGCTATATGCATAATACATGGGGTACGAGCATACTTTTAGCTATATGCACACTGCATGGGGTACGAGCATACTTTTAGCTATATACACACTGCATGGGTGCGAGCATACTTTTAGCTATATGCATAATGCATGGGGTGCGAGCATACTTTTAGCTATATGCATAATACATGGGGTGCGAGCATATGTTTAGCAATATGCATAATGCATGGTGTGCGAGCATACTTTTAGCTATATGCATACTGCATGGGTGCGAGCATACTTTTAGCTATATGCATAATACATGGGGTACGAGCATACTTTTAGCTATATGCACACTGCATGGGGTACGAGCATACTTTTAGCTATATGCATAATGCATGGGGTACGAGCATACTTTTAGCTATATGCATAATGCATGGGGTGCGAGCATACTTTTAGCTATATGCATACTGCATGGGGTGCGAGCATACTTTTAGCTATATGCATAATGCATGGGGTGCGAGCATACTTTTAGCTATATGCATAATACATGGGGTGCGAGCATACTTTTAGCTATATGCATAATACATGGGGTGCGAGCATATGTTTAGCAATATGCATAATGCATGGTGTGCGAGCATACTTTTAGCTATATATGCAAACTGCATGGGGTGCGAGCATACTTTTAGCTATATGCATAATACATGGGGTGCGAGCATATGTTTAGCAATATGCATAATGCATGGGGTGCGAGCATACTTTTAGCTATATGCATAATGCATGGGGTACGAGCATACTTTTAGCTATATGCATAATGCATGGGGTGCGAGCATACTTTTAGCTATATGCATACTGCATGGGGTGCGAGCATACTTTGGCACATAACAGCATCACTAACCGCACATAAATCGTTTAAGAAGATGTTAGAATATTATCTCATTTTTAACACTATACAGGCGGATACATTAAGACGCAATAAAGCAATAAGGCTAGAACATTTTTTTTCAGAAGCCCTACCAAAACATTCCTAATGTGTGGAATTTAGTTAATTAAAAAATATATAAATAAATGTAAATTTAATTTCACACTCAAAAGGTTATTGTCTATGGAACCAATAGGAATATATTTGCAGAAGACAAAATGCCACTTGACTTAATCATCTGAGAAAGCAAATTTGATTTTTGAGACAGTGCAAATTTTTTTGGATTGGGTCGGATACGACCCCGGCCCGACGGCGAGCGCGCCTTGCGACTCAAAATCCGACGTCAATACCACACGGCCACCGAAGCAACCTGAAAAAAGGAAGCTCGAATGGCCGCTATTTTCTGACGTCGCACCTAGGACACTATATGCACATTTAAAAAAAAAGTTTTAACTTCTGAATTATATTATTACGTACATCAGAAACTGTTATCACCATATTATAAAGTTATTATACAATGTTAGGTACAGTATGTGTTTTTCTTGTACGAGTCCAGGTTGTGGTGAAAAGTCATACTGGACGAGACATGCAGTGAGAGTGTGCGTGTTATGATTACTAAAATTTATTCGATGGGTAGTCCTTTAAATAGTGGGATTCAGATTTGTTCAAATGCTGCCACCAAGTGAAATATGGGAGGAACCAAGAGGTGTAACCCACCTTCTCTCAAATAATGTTTGAAACAGAAACCATATTTCTGTGACCCTAATTGGGTTTTAGGGAACATTCTGTTATTGGGATTCAGATCTGATTAATGTATTCAATGGTAAAAAACGGCAGATCTATGCAATTCCGTACTTTTTCATTAACAAATTCACAGACATGCAGTTCTAAAAGCTTCTCAAATAAATTGACCACAGCGATTACTCTGACATTTGGTTGAACTATCTTTGTTTGACCGATTGAGGTTGTGATTTAAATTTATCAACTTTCGTTTATATTATAACTTTATTAGCTCAACTTGACAAAGTCAAGTTTGAGCTATTGCTATGGATTGGCGCCCGTCGTCTGTTCGTGCGTTCGTGATCCGTCAACAATTTCTCCAAACTATAGGATCGAGGCCGCTGTACTGCAATGACCTTATGTGCTTATTAATGCAATTTCAAAATGTAATATGGGCATACACAAGTCGTTTATCTCACAACGATAAGCAGCGCATAATTGCAAAACATTCATCTGTTCTTGACTTAATGTTTGTCAGTTTTAGATGTGGTAAAATTCCTTAAGTACTTTAAATATTTCATACTTATATTACTTCTTTTGTGCAAACGTGCTGTAGTTACTTGGAAATACATTATGCGTTCATATTAATATCAAAGTCATAGCTTTAACACTTGTTCAGCCAGGCATGGCTGTCTAACGTTTGTGCATGTTTATAATGGCTCTGTTTTTATTTTTGCGTGATATGATGCATGCATCTTTGTTTTCCGTGTTGGTGAAAAGTTTACCTCTTGCATTCACAAGTTTAATAGCTGGGTATTTTCAGGTACATATATATATGTTAACGCATTATATAATTATTACATTTTTTATGGCCATAAATTACCTATCCATTCTTAAATGAGTCATGTCTGGACAGGTCCCGGACATTATTCTCTGATATTCGGTAAATGTAGCATATTTCGATTTACTTGGTTATTAAACATGTTACTTAATATAATCAACTGACACCTAGATGTTCTATTATGGTTGTCCCAGTGCATGATGTAGCACGACAATTTCACTTTTAATCGTGCTGTAATTAATTTTGCCGAAAACTTCTTATGTGATTCTGGCCAAGATTTTGAGTAGAAATGGAAACTGAACTGAGAGGGGCATACTAATGTGCCTGCTCTGGTCCAATAACATGTGTAACCATTATAGGTATGGGTGTCATACCCGATACATGTGGGTAGGCATTCCCACAACTAGCACACTGGAATGACAGAGAAATAGCCAGCGTAAGCCACTGGCATGTGGACCAGATTGACTTTTAGATGGCCATCTGCACTCTCAATCAATGCATAAACAATAGTCTATTGTTTGGAACTTTGATTCTGCAAACCTGATATACTTACTACACACCATCAAACACTTTAGCTGCTTTAGTACGGGATTTTGAATGTTATTCTGATGGAAACAAAATAGTCTATTGTTTTATCACCATTATTTTAGCTAAAGAAAGCAAATTTTCGGTCAAATATATTTCAAGGAAGAAACTAATATCACTGCTTCGTCTTGCTGTTAAGTTGAACGGTGCCTAAAGAAAGATATAGTCCCAACACAATATGTGCCTTTAAATATTTCCGAAAGTCATGTCACTAGTACGAAAGTAGGCCAGGTCATGGCAGAGTCCGCTCTTCCATGTCCTGGATTGAGAGCATGAGCGAGTGCGTGTATTATGTCTTTTCTCTTGTGTTATTCTTTGTTCACAATAAAAAATTAAAAAAAAAAAAAAAAAAAAAGTTCTCCTCATGGAGGAGGTCATGTAGTCACGCCAGAGAGCGGACGAACTTTCATTGTACATTTATTATGTTTTGTGCGTCGCGAGGAGTTATCTCGCTTGGTCAAGTTGGTATTACAAATTACACATTGTGAATCAACCAAACGTTGCAGCGGTGAGTTTTCGCAGAACAGTGACATGACCGACTTGAGCGATGTACTTTGTCGACTTCGCACCATTCATGCGCGTTAAACGAGTACCAATACGAGTCAGCTTATCATACTGGTCTGTATCAGATCTTGTTCTGACACACTATCGAACCCATCGATCCCATTAAACCCTAGCTCGTTACGCCCATGCACTTCAACCATGACCATATATTCACTTCCTGTATACATATTCACCACACTCGCGATCATACAGTCGCTTCTTGTATACCTATTTGCATCACCGTTGGCCATACAATCACTCCCTGTATATCTATTTGCCACATCCATGGCCATATATTTACTCAAGATATACATATGCACCGCAACCGTAACCATATAGTCACTCCGGGTATATATATATACACCTCACCAATGACCACACAACCATTTTACATATATCAATGATCCGCACACATGGACACATTCACACATTCCAGACTTGAATATACTCCTCACTCAAGACAATTCAGTCACTCGCTGTATATACCCATGCACAACATTCGCGGTCATGGGGTCACTCATTGTTTACCAATTCACCTCACCGTTTTGTCATTCCCTGTATTCATATTGGCCACACACATGGCCATATATACACTAAATATATACAATTTACATACACACCATACCAATGCCTATAATAGAATCACTCCAGGTATACATCGACACCTCATCATTGACCGTACAGACCTGCTAGATATAGCAACACAACGCGCAGCACCTTCCCATTGGCCATGCAGTCACTCCCTGTATACATTTTCTTCACATCCATGGTCATATAACCACTCAAGATATACATATACACACCACTCATGACCGTAGAGTCTACCCAGTTATAATCACCTCACCAATGGATATACCACGACCATTCGCACACTCCAGATGTGCAAATACGCCTTGTCCATGACAATTCAGTCACTCGATGTATACTCACACACCCCACCCATGATCATGCAGCTAATATCTGTATATCTGTACATCAACCATTGACAATACAGCCATTGCATAGATGCATATACATTACATATACACACATGAACACAATGGCACTTCATATATACCCACACGTCGCCGATGGCTATCCAGCTATACTCAAGATATGCATATACACTTCAACAATCATGACCGCACAGTCATTCCATGTACACCTATATACATTACACATAAGCACACAACCACTGCATGTGTATTCATACATCCAACATATGCATACATATACACACATCCATGACAAGAGTAAGCCAATGTCCGCACGTATACCCAACACATGACCATACAGTCACTCTATATACATTTTACACATAAACAACACACATATGGCCATATAGCTACTATCGGTATGCCACATACCAATGACCATACAAACAATCCTTGCATAGCTATTATCACACATGGCCAGAGTGACCCCTTGTATATCTATACATCTCACCGTGGACACACCACCCATCACCATATAGCAACTCCTTCGCACTACTCATGACCATACAATAACTCCCTATAAAACAATTCAGCTCATCTATGACCACATATTCACTCGCTAGTTGCCATTTTGACATACACCATATATTAATTTGATTTTGATGCTAAAGGGTGAGAGTAGCCACAAAGTATGGTTTCACTCCGTTCCGTTGAGACAGTAAATAAATTAAGTAGCATGGTTACTAACAACGTGGTCACCATTTGCTATTTCTTGGGAACAGAGATTAATGTTCGGGATGTATGTAAAACACAAAGCAAATTTCGTTGCCATTTTGGACGCCATCTTGATTAATGTTGTCTAAAAATACATCCGTGTGACACGTTTAAGACAGATCAAAACAACAAACATCTTTGATACCAAAGATAGTTCCATTTACTTGAATAAAGGTCCAAACCCGGCAAGTAAATATTTGCCGATTTTTATGTCAAATTTGTGATAGAAAAATCCAATATTTCAGGACGTATCAGTGATTACATTAGTAACACTTAACCAATGTGCATTAGAAATGTTAGAATTTAATGTATATAAGACAGAATAGACAATTGTATCCACCGGTCACAACGTGTAAGCGATTACATGGTATGCCAATATTTACCGTTTCCCGAGGTTTTGGTCGCCATTTTGACAGCCATTTTCAGCCCAAGAGACAATTTTGGTTCCATTGTGTTGAAATATTCATAACTAATTGTAAGTCTCATTTAGTTTGCACAGTTCTGTCCATTTCTTGTTAAAATATGACTAGAATCTTACCGGTGATTTTTTTTATGAAATTCATACCAAGTTCTATAAAATCTAATTTTTGAGGGATCGGAAGGGGCTGGGACCTCATGAATGGCATATTTCATTGCTCCAATGATCCGTTAAGATGAATAATACACAAATAAACTAACAATTATGAATCTGTTCCAAACAGCAGAAACTGATCAAGAAGATATTAGTGAATAAAAAAGTCAAATTTCCCACTTCCTGCTGCCATTTTGACGGCCATCTTGGACTGGAGTTCCAATTTTTCCCTAAAATGTGGCATTATATCTGGAAGAATCATACTTAATGTATATACAGAATTTTAAATCGCATGTTTGATGGTAAGATAAATTGCGACGTTTAATAAATTATATATTCACGGAACGCTCTTTGAATTTGGTTTAACCCCTTAAAATAGGGATTAAAGTGAAATTCCAGTGTGGTTCCAAATCTAATATCAATTAGTAGGTGAATATGTACATAGGTGCAAAGTTTCATGCTTTAG
This sequence comes from Siphonodentalium dalli, assembly GCA_032622095.1. Classification (NCBI taxonomy): domain Eukaryota; kingdom Metazoa; phylum Mollusca; class Scaphopoda; order Gadilida; family Siphonodentaliidae; genus Siphonodentalium; species Siphonodentalium dalli. The sequence goes on along the minus strand of CP136065.1, from coordinate 43,467,895 downwards.
TCACAAATTGAACAATGGCCTTGGGATTTAATCTACTCCACTATATATATAAAGGTGTTCCTTATGAGAAACGGAAGACACATCGGTTGTTTATGTTCCAGCGTTCGCTTTGCAAAACCTGGCGCTGAATAAACCTGCACACCAGTCAAGTATCCACGATGGTCAAGCCACGCTCGCTGTTGACGGAAATACGGCTACCAAATATTACGTCAATTATGTCGCACAATGCACGCACAGCAATTCAGCCGAAGCGAACCCCTGGTGGATTGTGGATCTCCTTGCAATTTACGTCATCAAGACTGTGCGAATTTTCAACAGGGGCGAATGTTGTGGTGAGTGCACTCAAACTATACTCTGCCACAACTAATAGCATTATCAAAATGATGCAATCATGGTGACATATGTAATGATTTATGGTTTTGCATATGCATAATGAATCAATAAATGGAGAATACCTACATATTTTGTTTGAATACCGAAATATATCATAAAGCACCCCTAGAGTGTCTGGAGAGAAATATCTAAGTTTCACGAGCGGCTGCAAGCCACGAGTGAAAATTCGATGTTCTTTCCAGACACGGATAAGATGTTTCAGGTATTCAAACACAAAACTGTAGGTGTTCTTTTTATTATATATGCACATTATTAAAGCTCAAAGTTGCTAAGTTATGCGGCATTTTAAAGTTCAAGAGTAAAGCAATTTGAACAATACTCAGTATGAAGTGTCGCATTAGGAAAAACTTTTCGGAAATTACAAACCATGTCAGTTACCCTGCTTTTAATAATGCAAAGTTTGTTCTGAAAATATTTGCGATTTCAACATTTCTAAGATTGTAGATTAGAGGAAAGAACAAGAAATTTCGAGAAACACCCTTGTAGTCAATGTTAAGTCCGTACGGAAGATATGTTTTAAGTACGCCCATCCAATGATTTTCGCGTTCTAGGCGTATTGAATTTGTTTGGCCTTCGTCGGCTAGAATTGGTGTCTGTTTTATTGGCTGAAAGCTGAAATGGGATTTAATGTCATGATTAGATGAGTTGAAATGATCGGAAATTTGCATGTCGAGTTTTTTGCGAACACTGGAAAGATGATTAGACATTCTAACTTTGAGAGCGGTTTGTGTTTGTCCAACATGTTGTATACGGCATCGTTTGCGTGTGATTACGTAAAACATTTTTAGAATCACAATTAAGTTCGCATTTGATACGATATGCGTGTTTGTTCGCTGGTGAAAGTGTTACTAGTATTGAGATATCCCAATGTATTGATGTAACATCGTTTTATGTGACAAAATGAGGCTGAACCATTACCAAACACCGGCCGATTGTGCCGTATCCTTGTGGGCTCAGTCGATGTTGTGTCATGGCGTAACGATTCCAATTCTCTGAGAGTTTCGGACTTTACTTGGCGCAGTAATCTACTAGAGTAGCCGCGCGGTCGTAAAGCCTGGAACAGCACTGAACATATATATATATATATATATATATATACAGTCACACACACACACACACACCCTCACCCCCCCCCCACACACACACACCCTCCCGCACACACACAACCTCACACACAGATACATGTATATGCCCGTAGTCGTTTTGTAGGTGACAGACTGAGAAACTTCACGGTTGATACGTCGCTCGACATGGGCAGTCAGACTGAGTTGAGTGGATTCACATCTCGATGCTATTATTACGCGGGAATTGCGGCCACGGGAGACACACTAAACCTGACTTGTGGTGAGTCCATTGTCGGGAGATATCTCAAGATACAGTTGGTTGGACCAGCCGACAAAACCCTGACACTGTGCGAGGTTGAAGTGGACGGAGATCCCTGTTTCGGATATCAACCAGGTGAGTTTGTCAGATTAGTTCAGCGGCGATATATAGTCACCCGAACGGCCGTATGCGATGGTCGTTGTTAAAGGTCAAAATTAGTCGAAATTATCAAAAGAAAACTGAAAAATACTCGCAGCTACCGTCATTCGTATGTCAGATTCATCACGAAAAGTCACAACAGTATACGTCAGTTTTATGCTAAAACGAAAACAAAAAGGCAAAACTGAAAACTCTTTATTATATGACTACAGCTTTTGTTTGGATATGACGAAATTGGATGTCTTTATCGGAGTATATCAATGGGATTTTTGCTCATCTGACAAAATTTAAAATTGTTAAAAACTTCGTCTTTTGGAATTCGATATCTACCCATCTAAACCTCATAACATGTAATGGGTTCTTGGGTAAAATCAAATTATTTTCTACCATTTAATATAGAAATCCCTTCTGTTGTATTTTAGTGTTCTCCATTCACGAAAGGCTTATCACACAACACATTGAATGACTGAAAACACAGTGGCATGTAACGCGCTCCGCTGCCCGTCCCCCTTTGCGCTGCCCATACACGCCGCTTCTATATACGCACCTGCTTCACGTTAATGGTAGTATAATAGAGACAAGGGGAACTGTAGTTATTCCCCGTTACCATCGCTCGGGAATCGGACAAATTTAGCCCATTTACCTGAGTAATGCTATCGATATAGACACGGATGTGACGGCGAAGGATTCATCTTTCAATCAATACCACAAGCTCCCCTCAGAACCATTTATATCCATAGCATTTGATAATTTTTTACCACCGAATATTGTCTCCGGAGAGCGTAAATTTTCGGATTGATCCGACTCAGAGAACAATGGACGATATGTTCCTCGAAATTCACCCCCACACAGCTTACTATAATTAAAAATCGGTCAAACGATCAACTAAGCATCTAGCGCTCAGTGATTTCGTGTCGGCTAATAATTTATTTACTCATACAAATCAACACATCGTCAGTACCTTTTTTTTATAGAGGCGAAATCTGTCGATAATTATGATTTAAAAAAAAATAATTTACCATTCATGCAGCTCCTCATTTTAATATTCATTATGACCTGACCTCGATTATAATACTGAGCGCTGATTGGCTGTTTCTACTATGGCAGTCATGGAAAGGTCAAGTAGTAATGAATATTAAAATGAGGAGCATCGAAGTATGGAATACTCTAATTTTGATAGTGGTAATATATAGACGACCCACTTAATCCATTCACGGTAAAAAAAAACTTATGTAAGAATGTTATCGAATGTTGAACGAATGTTGAATGTTGAATGTTGTGCCAACTTCACACGAATGTTGAACGAATGTTGAATGTGCTCTCTGTTCAACATTCGCCAGCAAAAACCACACATGCTAGGCGTGGGCCCAGTCTGAGTAAACTCATACCTAAATATTCATTACAACATTGAATATTAGGTCTGACGGATAACATCGCTATCTCATTTCCAAGTCCTCGGGATTCCGTAATCTGATTGATTGCGTAAATTATTTTCCGTCCAATGAAACCGTATGGGTTAATAAACAAGTGTTAGTGGGCGGAGACTCCCATAATGTCACCTCTAAATATAGTAACAGAGCGGAATTTCGAGGCTTGCAAATACAACAGACAGAAAAAATGGCTTCGAAATTATATATTCGGTACGATTCCGATTAATTTGAAGGATGTGCTGGACCTGATAGATAGGCCTGCGTATGGTACCAACTTGGCCTCCCATAAATATAAATAGAACTTTACTCATGTCCGTGTATTTGATTTACTTTATTGTAACATGGTTCGCAAATCAAATTATTTGCCGTAAAAAAGTCATCTGAAAATCAAACACCGAGGAAATGACTTAATTTTATGCTTTTAAATAGTTCTAAAGCATCATTTTTGATGACGACGTTATTGTTTGCTCTCGGATGCAGCTTTCCCGTTGATGCAGCGAGTTCATCTCCCGAAAAAGTATAGTCGCAAACACGACAAATATTATCTTCTGTAAGTTTATGTCGCGACACAGGCCTTCTGTGGGTTGATGAGTCGGCGAAGCACAACAAATAACACGTGGGGACACCTGTCAATCATCGATGTATTTTTAAAAATCCGTGACGTCATTTTGGGGAAGCTCTTCGCTGAATAGAAATGGGTTTGGCGACATTAGCTCCAGACTCTATATTTCAAATATAGAGTCGACGTTCACCCAGACTGGCGTGGGCCCTATGGAGAATTAAAGTACCATTAGGGAACAATCCCTGCATATATGGGCCCGATCCGATCATGCGTATATGATGTTCCTCTTTCTATCCCCCGCAATTAAAATTGCTCAAAATTGTGCATCGAAGTATGGAATACTCTAATTTTGATAGTGGTAATATATATACGACCCACTTAATCCATTCACGTTATAAAAACTTATGTACAAGAAAAAAATCGAATGTTGAATGTTGTGCCAACTTCACACGAATGTTGAACGAATGTTGAATGTGCTTTCTGTTCAACATTCGCCAGCGAAAACCACACATGCTAGGCGTGGGCCCTATGGAGAAATAAAGTACCACCAGGGGTATACAATCCCTGCATATATGGGCCCGATCCGATCTTGCGTATATGATGTGCCCCTCTCTCTCCCCCGGAATTGAAATTCCTCAAAAATGAACATCGAAGTGTCCAATACTCTAATTTTGATAGGGGTGCTATATATACGACCCACTTAATCCATTCACGTTAAAAAAAACTTATGTCCAACAAAAATCGAATGTTGAATGTGCTCTAGTCCAGGAGATCGACCCCAAGAAATAACAAATGTTGCTCATTTTGACGGATAAGTGCTATCCGGTCTAATTTTGTAGTAAAATATATGTAGATTACGAAAATCCATGATAGCAGTGGTGAATTTGTAGCTTAATTGGCGAAAAACGTGTTTTTATTGACCTACCCGACGACCGAAAATGAAAGAATTTTCCGGCGACGTCATAGTACTACTAGTCCGGGAGCTAATATGGGTACCCTTGCACCCCCTGGGACTTAACTTCTCCCAACTCATTTTGTTCCTTATTAAGTCCTTCAACTTTTAAGCAATGTTAACAAGAAAAAAAGTGGCCGTATAGACTCCAGACAAAATGGCGTCCATCATGGCCGCCGTTTTTCAGACCAGACCCTAAGTCAGTTTTATGCAAATTATAGCGGTGAAAATCTTGTAAAATGTATACAAATGTATATATTTTCGTGGAGCTAAGACATAATGTCACTTTTTTGGGGCAAAATTGAAACTAACCATCCAAGATGGCCACCAAAATGGCTGCCGGAAGTTGAAAATATGACTTTTTTTTACAAATATCTTCTAGATCGATTCATGCTGTTTGGAACTGGTTGAGTAATGCGACTTTATTTTGTATTATGTGTAACTGATCATTGGGGCAATTAAATATGCACTTCTTGGGTTCCTAGCCCCTTCCATTCCTCAAAAATTCGAATTTACAGAACACAGTATAAATTTTACAAAAAAATCACACTTGGGATTATAATCATATTTTAACAAGAAATGAACAGAACTTTGTAATGTAAGTGATGCATATGATTATACCTATGAATATTCCAACTCACTGGAACCAAAATTCTTACTTTGGCTCAAAATGGCTGCCAAAATGGCTGCCAAAATATGGAAAATGATAAATATTGCCCCAGCGTGTCCTGCAATCGATTACAAGTTGTGGATGATGTACAAAATTGGCTATTCTGCCTTCTATACAGTGAATACTAACATGTCTGATGTGCCATGGTTAATTTTTACTATTGTCACCACTGACATCACCAAAAATATTGGACTTTTCTCTCAAAAAGTTGACTTAAATATCGGCAAAAATTAACTTTTCATGTTTGGACCATTTTTGCAATTAAAATGTAACTATCTTTGAGTTGAAAGGTGTTTATTGTTTTGGTCTATATTAAATGTGTCACACTACGGGATTTATAGACCAAATTGTTCGCCAGATTTTGACAGAACTCTATACTCTCATTAAGTAGACATGGATAAACTTTTTATATACAGCCTGTGTCAGGGAGGACGCAGTTATATAGGTGTGGGTGTAATATAGTGTGTCATTTTGACATATTTTTCGATGGGTTAATATATAATGCTATGTTATTATGGTCTGAAATGACTAATATCGAGATTTCTGGTGACCATTCAACGTTTGATACCATTTGATGTCCCGATGGGGTATATTTTAGAAGTTCTGACACGTCACCAAGCTTCGGTACATGTCACGAAGCTTCGGTACATAGGATGAAAAACCGCCACAGATTTGGGGTTAATGATGCAAGGTCACATTTTTCGACATATTTCGACATAACTATATGCTCTCATTAAGTAGACATGGATAAACTTCTTGTATGTAGCACTGTGTCAGGGAGGAAGCAGTTATATAGGGTGGATGTAATATAGTGTGTCATTTTGACATAATTACACCATGGGTTAATATATAATTCCATGATAATTACGATCTGAAATGACTGATATCAAAGTTTATGGTGACCATTCAACGTTTGATGCCATTTGACGGTACGTGTCACGAAGCTTCGGTAAATTGGATGAAAAATCGCCACAGATTGGGGTTAACGATGCGAGGTCACATTTTCGCCAGATTTTGACGGAACTGTATACTCTCATTAAGTAGACATCGATAAACTTCTTATATGTAGCCCTGTGTCAGGGAGGGAGCAGTTATATAGTAGGTGTAATATAGTGTGTCATGACATATTACTCGATGGGTTAATATATAATGCGTTGCTAATTATGATCTGAAATTATTAATATCCTGGTTTCTGGTGACCATTCAACGTTTGTTACCGGTAACATATGATGTCATATGGTGGTATATTCCTGGAGTTCTGACACGTCACGAAGCTTCGGTACATGGCACGAAGCTTCGGTGCATTGGATGAAAAACCGCCACAGGTCTGGGTTTAAGAATGCATTGTCAATTTTTTGTTTGCCACAGCACTGGGAGATAAGTACCCAGGGTCACATGTTTCTTCTGATTTTGATAGTACTGTATACTTTTATTAATAAAGATACACCTTGATTAACTTCATGTTGAATGAACCAATCACAGTATAATTTTCAATTATTGAACATTTAACTTGAATGTCACGAATAATCGGTACATTCATGTTTTTGTTTCGACGTCGACTATGCATAAATCTTATTTAAATATAGTAATATATAAATAATAATTAATGTACCGAAGCTTCGTGTCTATAGGTTACAAACACCTAATTATTTTCCATAGCGACAGTGTTAACTAAAAGTCCCGCCGGCTATGGGTTAAGCCTATTTGAACTTCAAGTGGTCAATTTTCCCTTAGCACGTCATCCGCTGCACCAGTATGTGACAACAAACGCGCCATTTTCGGTATTTTTTTCAAACGATAATCTTGCATTTCCACAACTACCCCATTTACTGAACAAAAATCAGAAGCATAAACATATCCAGACCCCTTCCGTAACTTCTGGATACCACCAGACACTTCATGGACATCTAAATATACACGATCGCCATATTTACGTAGGCTATGATTTTCTTTTCCCGATTAGGGATATTTCCCTCAATGATAATCAACCAATTGTTTTGTTATGCTGACTCAAGTTTCAAGAAGCGTAACTCTATATAATTAGTTGCTTGTAACATATAATTGTTAAGAAAATCGAACTTTGATCGTGTAAACTGCGCCAATTTTACAAAAAAAAGCTTTACCGTGATACGATAGAAATATAGAAGTCATTGGACATCCTATTATCTCCCAGTGCTCATTTGACCCACATACCCCGTTTTAAAATTGACCATTTTGGGGGGGGGGGGGGGGGTAAGAAATAACACCGATACTCGATTCCTGATAACTCTGGAAGCACAGTTTAGTAAAAAGATACTAATGTCTCATGTCATGCTTGTTATATACATATATACATCCACTCTCTAATCGGAATATTATGACCACAAATGTGACCACACCCAAAATTCAGGGTTTTTCATCATAATTTAATTTGTTAAATCCGACTCGCGTGTATAAAGCACAGGGTAGAAAGGCATATGTATACGTTTTGGAAACTAGTTACGTATATCTACCATACGCCTTAAGGAATTTATCTAATTTTGAACAGTACAATGTTTAATTGGATTTGAATTAGACCCCCCCCCATCAACTTAGAAAACAAGTAGAAACCTTCTTAAATCCATTTAAAAACATTGTAGAAGCCAAGTTTTAAATTATTTAACAATATTAACATAATTATGGTGAATTCTAACCTTAAAATCATACTAAGATGAAATGGTTGCAATTTGGACGATTTTGCGTAAAAAGGTAAAAAAAAAAAGGTAAAATATTGAGAAAAAAAACATTTAAATTCTTCAATTTTTTCAGCACAATTAGTTATTTAACATTAATAACACAATTACTATTCAACTTAATCACCAAAATCATAAAATGAAATCTTTACACATTGAAAAAAAAATGAAAATTTTGGGCTTAAAATGTCGAAAAATGCCCGAAAAATAAAAAAAAACAAAGAAGGCTACAAATTTGTTCTTGCTATCATGATTTTTCTTCATTACCATACCTAAAACATTAAAAATAACATGGTCGCAGCTTGTCCGTCAATATGAGCAACACTACCTCCCGATCTCCTGGACTACTCTCTGTTCAACATTCGCCAGCAAAAACCACACATGCTAGGCGTGGGCCCTATGGAGAATTAAAGTACCATTAGGGAACAATCCCTGCATATATGGGCCCGATCCGATCAAGCCTATATGATGTGCCTCTCTCTCTCCCCCGGAATTAAAATTGCTCAAAAATGTGCATCGAAGTATGGAATACTCTAATTTTGAGAGTGGTAATATATATACGATCTACTTAATCCATTTATGTTAAAAAAATCAAAAAAAATCGAATGTTGAATGTTGTGCCAACTTCACACGAATGTTGAACGAATGTTGAATGTGCTCTCTGTTCAACATTCGCCAGCGAAAACCACACATGCTAGGCGTGGGCCATATGGAGAAATAAAGTACAACCAGGGTACAATCCCTGCATATATGGGCCCGATCCGATCTTGCGTATATGCTTTCAAGTAACGATGTTGTCTGCCGCAAAGGCGTTAGTTTAACAAACTAATATGACTTGTAAACAAACTGCACTATTTCGGCAAAATGTAGCCAAATCTGCATGAAATCAGATCGCGAACACGATATGCATCAGAACTTAACTCAACCATCCGGAGAAATCATATCAACCTTCTGAACTTCACACCCTTTCGTCCGAATAGAATGATGGCACCGACGAGGCGAGAATTCCCACAGGAAACCACTATAATCATAGACAATGGGCGCCTGTAAAATACAAAATATAGCATACATTGAACCTGTCTGAGTAAACTCATACCTAAATATTCATTACAACATTTCAAATATAGAGTCGACGTTCACCCAGACTGACATTGAACATGTCGTTTATAAATGGTCATAAATCTTGATCTACATATGATTTAAATATTAAAAATGGCTGCCACCCGCGACCGTGGTCTAACCCAAACATGAAGTGCGTATGCTCTGTCAGCTTCGTTTGAAAGAATGTATGTAAAGCTACATTTATAATCCAGTTCCCTGTGACCAGTGCATTATCAGTGAATGTGGGTCCTTTATACATGCAGGGCACTGAACATCAGTCTCGTTCAAATTAGACAAAGGTTTCATTCTACAATCAACATCTAAGTCTAGCGACTCCCATGGAATAAATTATTTCAAACAGGAGGAATCATGCCAATGAAATTACTCGCGCATTGAAGAATGCGTTGCTTCGACCAATCTATAACTACCTGCAAAATAAATTAAAGGTGCTCAATCCGATAAAACTCTTCTAAATTACGATTTCAATGGCTTCGGGGGTCAAAAATATTTGATTCGAGTCGAGGAAGCCACCCATCAAAGCTCAGATTTTTTAGATATCGATTTTAGAAATCTATTATTTTTCATTATCGGGAATACTTTCTGGCCCAGAATACAGTCAAAATTGCGTTATTATTACCACTTGATTTTAGAGTTATCCATCCTTGTCTGTTTGAATAGTGTTTTGGTGTACACATCTCGAGCAGATTACGCAGTTGAAGGCAATTATTAGTACTCATCTCGAGAAAATAACAAATTTCAAAAATCAATATCTAATAACTCTGAGCTTTGTTTGATGGGTTCCTCGACTCGAATAAAATATTTTTTACCCCCAAAGCCAAAGAAATAGTAATATAGGACCCTCTGATCGGATTGTTGTTGTTGGAATCTGTTGAGATGGGGACCCTCCGATCGGATTGAGTACCTTTAATATTGACACTTTTGCACTTATTCATACAAGCCGCTCCGACAGTGTTTGACTGCAGTCTCATGAAGTTATCGTAAACTGTGTCGCGCATCTTAACTTACCAAACGGGGTATGTTCAAAAGCAAACTATATAATGAACGTAACTTCATAATTACAGGCAGAACAAGTATACCTAATATAATTATAATTGGCACACATATTCAAAATGTATTGATTTACCGGTAGCTCGTATTTTCTCCTAACATGCGAATCATTAATTACGTCACGTGCCAAATAAGGTTTGTTTACCACGGTCGTAAAATCACAGTACATAGCGCGTGCGTGTTCTGAATAATGAGATGACGCAATCTGCCCGCATTATAATATTATACGAAGAACATGCCGCCAACGTGTTTATTGCTGGATCTTTATTTCTCTGTTCTTTATTGTATAACATTTGGACGGTGAAACTTGTATTATGTATATAGTGAAGCAATTAAACACGGATTGTATTGCTCGAAAATTGGTTGGAGGAAAAGTGACCACTCTTATAAACACGTGTATGTTTACATGACTTCAGGAGCACGTGTGTAGATTTGGTGTTTGGACCGCAGTCATCACAATTGACCTATTTGGACACATGAATATGTATGAGTTTTCGCAGAATGGCGATTCCCCTTTATCACTGAAAGCAGTTAGAATGCCAGTGTCGTCAGACGTAGTTGATAAAAATGAGATCGAATCTGGATATTTATCGGACTGTCATATTTTGCTCGAAAATGAAATCATTGTGTAACATCTGGTAATATCAACGTTTGTTTGTTTTGTTGTTGGGCATATTTTCCAACGATATCAGCAAGTTATTAGACTAATGAGCCATCTCAACAACTCATCTCATATACTAAAACAACGGATAGCGAACAGATTTGTTTTTAGTAAAATTTTGGCGTGCAAATTTCACACCACGAAAAATGGTGATCCAGTCACTTGAAAACTTATATCTTCGCAAAATTCATATTTATATGGGGACTGGATTCGCATTGAGCTCGAAAAAATAATACATAAATCGATTACTCGATCACTCGATCGATTTATATAGGTTAAGAAAGCGATGAATCGATCACTCGATCACTCGATCGATTTATATAGGTTTTTATCGATCACTCGATCACTCGATGGATTTATATAGGTTAAGAAAGCGATAAATCGATCGCTCGATCACTCGATCGATTTATATAGGTTAAGAAAGCGATAAATCGATCACTCGATCGATTTATATAGGTTAAGAAAGCGATAAATCGAACACTCGATCACTTGATCGATTTATTTAGGTTAAGAAAGCGATGAACACTCACTTTGATGTGATACCTCTTCGAGAAAATTATGACATAGATTCTCCGCTCTGTTATATTTAACTCGCCATAAAATTTAACTTCGATAGTTAATTTACATGCAACAATATAGTCCGAAAGTGATAGTGTCAAGGTAGTACTGGCCCCACCATAGACCCCCGTAGGATTTTCATGTGGAGAACTGAATATATGTGCACTTCAATCAGTAGGTTATATGCTTTCAAAAAAATTTGGTTAGACATCACACAAAGTTGTGCGGTTGCCATGGCAACGGCTTAAATAAACATGCTAAATGTTGGGGTTTCAACAACTGGAATGCTTAATTTAACCACTTATTTCGCGTTGAATTCATTAAAACTGCCTGCACATATCTATGTTTGCTGTATAAACATACTTAACTTGTCGGGAAATACCAGGCACAAGTTGACTGGTCATATATATCTCCGTTGTCATGGTAACGATCGAATACCACTTCATTTGGTGGATACAGATGGGGTAACTACATGGTCTGTTAGCGCAGGCTGACATGCATATATCGCAAAATAACATTATATTGCAGAGAACTGACTACATATATTTCAATTAGTGAGTCATATGCTTTCAAAAATAATTGGGTAGACATCACTCAAATTTGCTCGGTTGTCATGGCAACGGCTTAAAAATACATCCAAATATTGAAGCTTCCGACAATTGGAAAGCTTATATTTAATAAGTTATTTCATGTTGGTTTCGTTAGAACTGCGTGCACGCATCTAAGTTTGCTACATAAACATATTTAGCTTGTCGGGAAATGTCAGGCACAAGTTCACTGGCCATATATATCTACATGTATGTTGTCATGGTAACGATCGAATACCACGGTAGGGACATACCCAAAATCGAGAAATATACATATGACCGATATTATGGCAGTTTTAACAAATTAAACTACACCATGTATGTTATTATGGTAAAAACAATTATTATAATAGCTAAATTGCTATATTTCTTACTTACAGGGGGTGGTAACGGTTGCTATGGACATTATCCAAAATCGAAGTAATGCACATATGACTGATATTATGACATTTAAAAAGAATGAAACTGCACCATGTAGCATTTTTATGGTAAAAACAATTTAAATAGCTGTCGTTACCATATTTCTTACTTACAGGAGTGATAACGGTTGCTAGGAAAACTAAAAATGTACATGATATTATATGACTGATATTATGGCAATTTCAACAAACTAAACTGCACAATTTATTATTTTGTTGATGAAAACAATTATAGTAGTTGTTGTTAGGTTGGGTATGGCTGTAAAATTACTATATTTCATACTTACATGGGTGATAACGCGTTCTCTGTCCAACATGCAGTTCATTATAACGCGTTCTCTGTCCAACATGCAGGTCATTACAACGCGTTCTCTGTCCAACATGCAGGTCATTATAACGCGTTATCTGTCCAACATGCAGGTCATTACCGGAAAATCAAGGACAGGAAGTCGTCTGGGCAACACATGGGGATCACGAAGGCACGGAGCGTACTTCATTGCTCTGCTCTCTGTTCGGAGATGGGCTCCTGCAAATCATTCAACTTCAACAAGCCAACTCTGGATTGTCAACACCTCTCAACCATCGACGGAACAATAGCAGCTGAGGGATGGTCGTATCACACACCATGTTGAAGAAGAATCAATGAGATTGCTCGGAGAGCAGTATGTGGATCTGCAGCTCGATGATTCATATGGCGAATAAAAAGTCAACAATAATAATTTTAAACGTTATTAGATTAATGTCCCCCCTCTTTTATCTCCATTATTTTTGTATAAAAATCCTTTTTTTTTATATACGCACCCATTCACGCTCAATATACACGTCTGTATTTGCCATTCAACCAGTTCGTGTATCTAAATTACGGAATCCGCTCATTTGAACGAAGAATGGTATCTCACTGGTGAATAGAAGCGGAAAGTCAAGCTCCCCATATCGTTGCCAACCTCTCACGAGGTTTGCTTTGTTCCCGCGTTATCTTGGGTAAACATTGGGGTAAAACATTATGTAAATCATTGGGTAAAATGGCACCATTAATGAGACACGATGAGAAATAACCACAAAGCGTAAATCGATTAGTTTAAACACATTTTTATTTTTAAAACATTGTTACATAATAATTGGAAATGGGTTCGAGGAAGATGGTGTGAGACATGCCCGTATATATATGTAAGCATCGTCTCCCAATCAATTTTGACGCACCTGTAACAAGATTAACGAGAGCGTAAAATTTGATCACACGCTGGCAAATGCAAGGTAACGTTTGCAGGCATTTCGTCTCAGAAAACCATCTGGTGCCAGAATATGAACAACAACATGCATATAAAATGCTAACGCCACAGAACGCCACAAGAAAACTAAGATGCACGCATCAGATTACCCATGAACTATTTAGCATAAATAGGTCACATCTGTCCTGCAATTTCGGTTGACGTTTGACACATGGATTCATTAGCGACGTTACGACTGAGATCGATGCACCGATTACACCATGGGTTATAATCGGTTTAACGAAGAGGTAGATTAGATACGGACGTGTGCTCGATATATGTGTGGACCGATGATAGCAAAAAAAAACAACCAGAGATGACTGTGGGTTGGTGGGCTATTTTTTCTATAACTTTTAAAGAAAATTCAACAGTTGCAATATGGCAGCAGCCAAGAAGGATGTACATTTTTTCTATAACTTTTAAACAAAATTCAGCAGTTGCAATATGACAACAGCAAATAAGGATGTACAATTGGCAAATGGTGGGGGCGGTGTGACGTGTAACTACGATTGAAACTAGATATACAGCTTGGAGATTATTGAATGAGGAATGTGATATTAAGGGATACGTACTGCACCTTTTTTCTTTTGGTGTGCAGATTGAATATCAGTTAAAATGCACAATCCTATTAAGCGGCCGCCAATTTTTATTATATGGATTGGGCGGTCAGAAGTATTAGATTCGAGTCGAGGAACCCACCAATCAAAGGCCAGATTTATTAGAAATGGATGTTTTAAATCTATTATTTTTTGCAATCGAGTATTACTGGTCTAGTAAAGAGTCGACGAGTTGTCGGTATCGGACCAAATTGCGGATGAAGATGGATAACTATGAAATTAATCGACATTCTGTTTATAACAAGTCCAAATTTGGTCCAACATGTTGATAAATATAACAATTTCGGGCAATTTTATACCATATTTGACAGCGGTTAGCATTATTTTCGGCAATTAATCGATTCCGATAACTGCATGAAGGGGATTCTAAAAAATTTGCTGTTGGAATCGGTACCTTTAAATAAAACATTGAGTGAATTCAGGACCTATGTGGATAGATACGAACAGGAATTTGGGCCGAGTTGCATTTCGTTCAAATATCGGAAGAAAGTGGAATGTTGATGTTCAAATGTGTCAACAATGAATAAAAAAAGGCTTGCCCAGTCAGAGGGCCATGGCCACAAGTGTATATGATATTGTTGTTAAGAGATAACTTGTAGTGGACAATACTGGACATGCATGCTTTTCCTGTCACTAATAAAACCAGAGGGGTACCATGGTCACTTGGCCGAGTTAGACAGACTGGTGTAATCGAGATAATCGGTATGTTATCTGCCTGCCATCTGGTCCGGTTGTTAGATATCAAGGAACCCATCTTGAGTATGAAATAGATTTTATAGATTGACAATTATTAGTGTCCCACTAGACAGTCGTCTATTAGAGGCCAAATTCATATTTACTAGATAATTACGCTTGGGTGTAATACACACTACGCTTAAGCATAGTAGCCGCATTCACAACTCCATTACGCTTAAGCGTAATGGCGGTAATGCCATTAAGCTTAACCGTAATGTTTTCATAACCTTACTACCTTACATATAATGGTATCATCTAAGGTATAGATCTATATTAAAAGTTACTAGCATCAGTAATAGGCTGCTTCCATTTTAGGTTCAGGAGAGTATTTAAATATGGAATTTGAATTATACTAAAGCGCAATGCCATTAAGCTTAAATGTAATGGAAATCTGAATTACGCTGAAGCTTTATGATTGAGAGTAATGGAATTACGCTTATGCGTAATTGGTTATCAAACGTGAATTTGGCCTCCCCTAGTCGACAAGTTGCTGGTGTGGGACCAAATTGGGGATGAAAATGGATCACTAAAATGAAGAGGCTTTATGTGGATAATAAGGCCAAATTTCAACGAACAACATGTCGTTAAATAACACGTTTCGGGCAATTTTGTACTAAACTCCGGAGAGCAATTAGGAATATTTTATGGAAATTAATTGGTAACTGAAGTGGCATTTCTAAAAAATGTTTTTTGAATCTGATTATAAAGGGAACATCGAATCAGACTGAGTACTTTAACCTTTTCGCATCCGTGTTGCAGCAATAAAATGTTTGTGGCTGTGTTGCATCTTTAATTTATGTATGCGAGTATCCCATAGGGTAATTCGTACAAACGAGAGAACGACGGAGATATATTGGAAATAAGGGCAATGTTGTTTCTTGTATATGGGAGTATCCAAACGGGATATGCACAGATGGTAAAAAAAACACACTGGCTCATTGTTTTCACTAACTTTGGGAAGTTTCCCGTAAGGAGCGTTGGGCACAGGTCTAATATGAGAACCTCCCCCTCGTATGACTGGTGGATATTATGAGACTCTCCCCCGCATATGACCGACGGATATATGAGAACCTCCCCCGCGTATGAACGGTGGATAATATGAGAACCTCCACGTCATATGACCGGCAGATAATATGTTCATATGAGAACATCCCACACATATGACCGGTGAGTAATGTGAGAACCTCCCTCGCATATGAGAATCGCCCTCGTGTATGACCGGTGAATAATATGAACCTCCGCCGCGTATGACTGGTGGATAATGTGTTCATATGAAAACTCCTCCGTATGACCGGTGGATAATATGAGAACCTCTCCCGCAGATGACCGAGGATAATATGAGAACCTCCACGGTGTATGACTGGCGGATAATATGTTCATATGAGAACCCCCCCCCCCCCACCCCGCATATGACCAGCGGATAATATTAGAACCTCCCCCGCGTATAACCAGCGAATAATATGAAAACCACCTTTGCGTATGACTGGCGGATAATATGAACCTCCACCGCGTATCGCCGGCGGATAATATGTTCACACGAGAACCTCCTACACGTATAACCGGCTAATAATATGAGAACCTCCACTTCGTATGACCATCGGCCATGTAAGTTTTTCAGTCTATGAACACTATTTGATTTGAATATTCTTTTGAACAGTCTGACCATTGACATATTCATGCGTTCAAACCAGTTAATCTATTTTGTAACTTGGCTTGTAATCGCCGGACAGCGGCTTCCGGCATCTGCGAATTTAGTCACAACTGAAATAAAAAAATAAGTGCGATTTATAACGCAAAGCCTTTAAAAAATCACACTAAGTCTGATACGTCTTCTGATACATGGTATAATCGTATTTTGTGGATGAAGTGCTGCTAAAAACAGGCTTAGTTGGGCCGATAAAACGCTTCAGTCAGCCATTCTATTTTTTACGAGAAAAAGTAGCGCTCTCTCTTTGAGCGAATTGATGCAACAATTTCACTGGGTGGTGGAGCCATTCGGACAGCATTACATTCCATGTGTCAAATCCTACATTTTGATATACTACACACCACATTATATGGAATATATCAGCTGAAATCAATCCTGTTATTGTAAACATCGAGTCTATTTTTAGCTGTTGTCATAGGCGCGTTTTTTTCGTGTTCGCCGTTACAGTATTCGTACTAAAACAGCCATATTGTAGCTAAAACGAATGCGCAGTATTCCACTGTGCCAATTGATACACAAGAAAACCATAGTCAGAAATGGTAACGCCACCAAGATCATATTATTGCTGAATAGGTCACTCTCACCGGTTTTCTGTGATAAAGTTACCCAGTTTCCTAATGTTGTGATAAAGTTAACCAGGTTGGTGAGAATTGTGATAAAGTTACCCAGGTTAAGCAAATCTGACAATATCAACTCGATTTAAAAGTGACAGAGGGAAATATTGTTCAGTTTTGGCAAGTAATAGCCCTTATCAAGCATAAATTAAGACATATTAGTACTGTAGTTCGTCATATTGATCACAAAAATCAATAATTTGTTGCTAAACATGAACTATTATTAACCTGGGTAACTTTATCACATTCTTCTCCAACCTGGGTAACTTTATCACAATTTCAGGAACCTGGGTAACTTTATCACAGAAAACTGGTGAGAGTGACCTATGCAGCCATATTATTAGCCACAAATAGAAATTATAATATAATTATAATATAAACTAGCTTTCAAATTCCATGTGGGAAATTTGGATACTTCCATATACCACGTGTTCCAGTTTCTCGTGTTATACATACATTCTTCAGCTGTCTCGCTTTTTATTACACTGGCTGGTGGGCCCGACTTCGTCCGGGCTGTTCCCATCTGCTTTCCGGCGAAAGGCGCGATTTGACATTGAATTGACTATAATATTCTCGTGTGCCAGAAAGACTCCTTAAAGTTGTGAATAAGATGAAGAATATCTATTAGATGTTATTTAACAAGTCAATCAAATAATATTATTCATTAGTTACTTGTGAATAAGATGAAGAATATTTATTAGATGTTATTTAACAAGTCAATCAAATTATATTATTTGACTTGTTAAATAACATCTAATAAATATTCTTCATCTTATTCACAACTTTAAGGAGTCCTTCTGGCACACGAGAATGTTTAATTATCGCCGTTTGATTTGCACCAAGTGAACTCGGTGCATATATAATTGATAGAACAGACCTCTATTATGATGATCGTGTCGTTATTTGTTTAAAATACGTATCAATTGACATATTCGCACCCGTTCCCTCATTAAAATCAACATATTTCGCCCATTTTAGGGGACCTCCGCGAAGCTTGTGTCCTGGTCCCCGCGTGACCAGCATGGCCAGTCAAATACTGCTAATTAGTTTAAGAAAGCATTATTTTCCTATTACTTCATCTGTTGGAAATTTGACAACCTTAGCCAATAGTGGGGGGGGGGGTCTCAGGTTGGAAATTTCCAACACTTGGAAAGCTTGAGGCCAGTCTACATGTATATCCTATAAGATTTTGCGATTTTCATGTTCAGATTTCAAATTTATCTCACACCGTGCCCAACTGATTTTCATGTTCATATCTCTCATTTTACTTATACTGCATGGTAGCACCATGGTCCAACCAGTGTATGATCACAAAATACCTAAGAAATAGCTATATAAAACCAATAATTTCCGCTCCTCAAAATATTAACAAGCGTCTTTCGTCGCTTGGAAGTCAAAAGCCACATTTTCTCACTAATTTTTAAGTTTTAGAATTGATATATATATAGAGAGAAAATGTTTATATATATTTGAGTAACTGTTCTAGTGATGTAAATGTATTATGCAGTATAACTTCATATTTTAGCCGTTTTTACCAAAACCTTCATGAACGCGATGTGCCATTTTAAGAAATAATTTAGGTTCATCTTGAATTAAATGCGACGTTTGTTTCAACAGACGAATTTAGAATTCAACAAGAGTCTAATTCGAATTGAATTCGAGTCGTCGGTATAGCGCGACGTTTGTTCAAAGGGTTACGGACTACATCGCCTTTCCTTAGGATGCCACAATGTCATGACAATAATAACGTTTTAACGACTTGTTTGTCTGATGAACTGTAGATCGTAAATTCGTAATACAATTCGCCGATATTATCAAGATACGCAACAAGGAGCGACATTTGTGGAAATGTTGGTCAAGTATCAACTTCACATGTGTCTGCTTAACAACATCTATTATACGATATATATAATAAGATATAACACAACTGTAAGAAGTACACGTCGATTTGAATAGTAGTTAGCAAAATTAATAGAAATGATTTTTCGTAAATATGTTCAAGTTTGAACAGACCAGGATGTCGATGATTGAGAATCACAGGAGACAGACCATCCGCGCCATTAATACGTTTGAACAAGGGAATCAATAAATACGAAAGTAAAACACAGGGGGAAATAAGTGGTTCTTGTTTTCTTGAAGCGGCACCATTATTGACGTACATGTAAGTCATGCTTGTAAAATGGGAGAGTCACTCATTTCTTTTCCCGTCGATTTCATGCAGAAATTACGCTCCACAATTCCGAGCCAAAGCACTCTTGTGCACGAAGAACACTTTATAAGGTCTTCGCCGAGAGAAAATTCGAAAATACGTTGGCAGCGACAACAAGGACACTGACGCCACCTGGACGTCCCCACCGCTGTCTTCGATGTGGAGTTGGCAACACCACCCAGCCAATCTCCAACAGGGACGGAAACTACCACCTCCGTCTCTGCGATGCCGAGATACCAAGAGAGGCCGGTGTCGCCCACACAAGATGAGGAAAATTCAGCAACCCTGAAATGGCAGGAATTGATGTTAAAAAAATATGGAAGAATTCAAAAAAGAACAGAACAAAATTGATGGAGAACAGAACAAGAATTACAACAACTGAGGCAGACAAAATACACCTATCCCCATCTTCTAGAGAGAAACGAAACCCAGGAAAAAAAGAAGAAATAACCATTTTTGTTAAAAAATGTTTCTTTGTTTTGTGTATTTATCAATAAAAGCGTGAAGGTACTCAATCCGACCAGACGGTCCCCATATCATCAAGATACAACAACAACATCAACAACAAAATCTCTTCAAAATAAGGTTTAGTTGTCCGAACCGATTAATTGCAACAAAATAATGCTAACCATTGTCATCCATGGAATAAAAATTCCCAAAAAAGGTTATTTATCAATATTTTGTTCAACGAAATATGTCCTTATCAGGGCCTGGAACCTACGTCACCGGAAGGGTAACCCTACATCAAAATAACTGTAAATAAAGTTCGACTCGCTACTTCGACATCGCTTTTTAAATAAATACAATCGATTTCGATGTAGTATTATAAGCAAAGGAGCTATGCGACCTGCAAATCTCAACAAATACAGAAACCGAAAATCGGAAAGAATTGCTTATAATGAGAATTTCGCGTTCGCAATTCAAAATCGCGTCCGATTTCCTATTTTCGTGCCGGTGTTAACGCCAACATTTCATGTTCTCCGCGCCCTAAACTCATTTAAAAACCGTATACATTGAGTTTCGGGATATTATAAATCGTAAAATTTGAATCAATAACAAAAAAATAACTTTTCCGTGGTTTGTTTGTAAATTTCTTAAGACACAAAGAATTTTTTTGAATTTGTCTATTAATGGTAACGCCCACATCGCGTTGACGCTCACATATTGGCCTGTTTGCACTAACAATTGAGTCACCATCCGTATAATCCGGTAGATGAATCCGGTGTTCACATAAACACTCTGTTAAATGCGTTACAATACACAAATGGCTGTTACAGAGATGCCAATATAATATTTGATAATACTATATATAAAGACGAACATAAATTAATGGCATAATCATTGTTTTTATGTTCTCGTTGTATATTCGGTAGTTTAATTAAGTGTATGTCATGTCATTCGTTCTCTTATTCCAAATTCATTGTAGTATTACTTTGTTATTCCAGTCTATTTCCGTTGGTTGAATCCATGTTAATTTGTTCATATTTCCAGTTTCGTCTGATAGTTGTCGACTTGTCGTTAAAACATTATCATGCAATAAAGATTTCTTTAATTATATTCTATTACTAACATTCATTGTTTACCCATATTTATTGATAATGAATTGAATGTGTTATTCGGTCCAGGAACCTTCGTTGTCAAACAATTAATCTGGTCACGCATCAATTATATTCGCAATCCAAAACCAAAACATCGGGATATATGTAACGGATAAATACACCCTGTCCCATCATCAGTCAATAATCATCAAGTATGGTTAGGTACTCAAGTCCCAAAAACTAATTGGTCACATATATATTAACTATAGCAGGTTATATAGTGAATTGTGAGCATAATATGGTTCCTGTGGCTGGATATTCATTTAGTTCGGTTATGTTTAACATTATATATTACAAAATTTTATATAAAACTGGATATTCCGTTTATTGAATACTTTTGCGGACAAAAATGATATATACAAGGAAAAAAACAACTTAAAGTTGAATAGAAGAAAAAATTACAACAAAAAGAGGCTTGTTGTGTCGTCTAAGAGGGGGGGGGTCTACAAACAAAATTATGTATATAGGGCCGGGGTGGGTGGTCCAGAGGCGGAAAAAATCGTACTTGTAATTGTTTTCTATATAGCAGCTATAGTGACCTCTTTAGCCTCAGATTTAGCAACATTCTGGATTTCACAGGATCCCGGACCACTTCACAGTGGACCACCGTAATAGCGTTCAGGAAACTTATTATCAGCGGAAGAAATATTTAGTAACACAATTAATATATTACCCAGTTGTATTACTTGAATAAAAGTAATAAAACATAAAAACTGTATCACAAATTGGATACTACATGGTGAATACTCAATGATGACTATATATCATTAACATGATTGTTGCATAACATGAAATTGAAAAGGGTATCTCATAAATTTATAATGTCTGAAATACTGTCTTGTCCTGGCATGTAATCAAATTCATTCCTCCTGGTTATTTCTCATCTTGAATGATTGCAAGTAATGTTAATTTGCAACAATTATCCAAATAAAACTGAATTGGTCATGATGAATGACCGTTAACTGTTTACTGCTCAGACAATCCCACTAAAGGTGACGCTATTCTCATTGAATTTCCGAACTTCATCTTGGAGCTTTACTGCTCAACAAGACTAAACTAAAATAATAATTGTATACTGTTATCACTTACAAATAGATGAACTGAAATAAAGTGATGCATTAAGAAATGACATTCAATTCTTCATTCTGGTCTATCACCATACCAAACCACATCAAAATTCGACAACCGACACTTAACACTTATATTGCAAAAACTTTGTACGGACTGAATTTCATGAAGTCGAACACGGCCCATAACTCTGGTAGGCATTAATAGTCACAACCCGTGATATTATGCATATTCGTTCCACATTTCTGGTCCGTCACCATGCCATAGGGCATAAAAATATGACAACCGACCCTTGAGTTATAATGCAAAATGATTGTACGGACGGACGGCTCGAGACGTCAACTATATACCCGCCGACTAATATTGGGCGGTATAAGAACCATATATCTATGTGTATACCTAACCAAAAACAATTCCCCTCCCCCACCCACCCCACCCCGATGGAGAAGACTTAAAAGAGTTCTTTGGTCATCTACAAATAATTGTGGAACCCCTGACCTGTTTACCACTATTTACACTGGTCGGTGTTCTCTGTCAGACACAACACACTCGATTTATTAAGGCTATAATGAGGTCTAGGGCGATTTGTGACATATAGTGTACCTACACAATGCTTTATTATTGTTGTTAGATACTGAAAACACACTGAAACGTCTGGAAATACAGATTATTTTTCGTTTTTAGATATAACATTTGTAAAAATAACTACTTTGAACAAGATTATTCTTCACTTCTATTCGATCACCTTACCGGAGTGTTTCACATCACTTTAAAAGTTTTTTGCTTTTATTAATTTCAGAAACATTTGAATTTGAAACAAAAATTGAATAATACAACTTAAAGCTTCTTCCTGGTTCAACTCAAGCAGTGTCGATATTGCGCTGTATTCATTTATAAAAGTTTGGTTTATTTTAGCCTATAATTATACATGTATATGATGCATCAACCAGAATGACCCTTATTCTTATTCCCTATAATAATATTGATATATAAAGGTCATATAATTACTTATTATTTTATTCATTTATGTCTTGTGATAGTTATTCCGTGAAAAACGTATTAATTAGCCTGCCACAAGTGAAGTAGTCTACTTTTGAGCCGATATATACCGATTCGCCTCGGAAATATTCGGGGATCTTATAGCGAGGGAAGAATTATACTTTTGCGCTGCCATAAGTTCCATTAACTGTGAAGGCATACACTACTCACTAGTCCTAAAACTAATTGTGATATTCGGCAAGTGAAAGAAAGAATTCAGCCAAATTGCCAATTTTGGAATCAAATGTTGACTATATATGTAGGCGTTACCATTTATGTCACAATTCCAGATTTAAAAGTCAATGTAGGCGTTACCATTTCAAAACTCTGAAACATGCCTCGAAAATTGGTGACGGAAACCACCTGAACGCGATAATCTTTACAACCGTTACATATATATCTCGGTACAGATGACTGTGAGCTAGCAAACAATGTTTTACAGCTCATAAACAATGATTTTTTTTAGTGGTTTATGAACATAGTTTGCAAAAACGACAAATACTTACTTCGAGTCGCACCGAGCAGCCGCCATTTTTCGGTGAAAAACTTTGTTTTATGACGTAGGTTCCAGGCCCTGCTTATTATTACTTGAGTATCGCGAAATTTGGCCGTATTTCCACTTAATTTTAGAGTTATCCATCTTCATCCGCAATTTTTCCCAAAACCGTCGGTATTCTGGGCCACAAATAATTGCACATCTCGAGATATAACCAACTTCAAAAATCGATATCTGATCACTCTGAGCTTTGATGGGTGGGTTCGTCGACTCGAATCAAATATATATATATTTTTTTTTTTTTTAAAGTTTTTATTGATCAAGATTAAATGTATATAAATATTGTAACAAGATTTGCAAAAAAAGATCACACACTAACTCTTTCATCCCCAGTCTATCATTAACTTGCATACATCCTTTCGCTCACATGCTCTTTCACTCATCGCGACAAGTTTATAATTATACACGTTTCTGGTATGGGTCCCGCAAGCTATGTTAGACATATGTTTAGTCAAAGAGCTAATATCGGTAGGTTCAATGCTTATAAGATATTAATGGTGTATATATAGCTCTTTGCTGAGTATAATGGGATTTTGATTGATGTTGAAATAAGTTTTTTCCCTTTCTGGTGGGTCAACTCGGCGGTTTTTCGGCACTTATTCCTTGGTCAATACTTGTAGTCCAGGAGATCGACCCCAATAAATAACAAATGTTGCTCATTTTGACGGACAAGTGCTATCCGGTCTAATTTTGTAGTAAAATATATGTAGATTACGAAAATCCATGATAGCAGTGGTGAATTTGTAGCTTAATTGGCGAAAAACGTGTTTTTATTGACCTACCCGACGACCGAAAATGAAAGAATTTTCCGGCGACGTCATAGTATTACTAGTAGTCCGGGAGCTAATATGGGTACCCTTGCACCCCCTGGGACTTAACTTCTCCCAACTCATTTTGTTCCTTATTATGTCCTTCAACTTTTAAGCAATGTTAACAAGAAACAAAAGTGGCCGTATAGACTCCAGACAAAATGGCGTCCATCATGGCCGCCGTTTTTCAGACCAGACCCTAAGTCAGTTTTATGCAAATTATAGCGGTAAAATTCTTGTAAAATGTATACAAATGTATATATTTTCGTGAAGCTAAGACATAATGTCACTTTTTTGGGGCAAAATTGAAACTCACCATCCAAGATGGCCACCAAAATGGCTGCCGGAAGTTGAAAATATGACTTTTTTTTTTACAAATATCTTCTAGATCGATTCATTCTGTTTGGAACTGGTTGAGTAATGCGACTTTATTTTGTATTTTGTGTATAAAATTTCACAAAAAGAAATCACAATTGGGATTATAGTCATATTTTAACAAGAAATGAACAGAACTTTGTAATGTAAGTTATGCATATGATTATACCTATGAATATTCCAACTCACTGGAACCAAAATCTTACTTTGGCTCAAAATGGCTGCCAAAATATGGAAAATGATAAATATTGCCCCAGCGTGTCCTGCAATCGTTTAAAAGTTGTGGATGATGTACGAAATTGGCTATTGTGCCTTCTATACATTGAATACTAACATGTCTGATGTGCCATGGTTAATTGTTACTATTGTCACCACTGACATCACCAAAAATATTGGACTTTACTCTCATAAAGTTGACTTAAATATCGGCAAAAATTAACTTTTCATGTTTGGACCATTTTTTCAATTAAAATGTAACTATCTTTGGGTTGAAAGGTGTTTATTGTTTTGGTCTATATTAAATGTATCACACTACGGGATTTATAGACCAAATTGTTCGCCCGATTTTGACAGAACTCTATACTCTCATTAAGTAGACATGGATAAACTTTTTATATGCAGCCTGTGTCAGGGAGGACGCAGTTATATAGGGGTGGTGTAATATAGTGTGTCATTTTGACATATTTCTCGATGGGTTAATATATAATGCTATGTTATTATGGTCTGAAATGACTAATATCGAGATTTCTGGTGACTATTCAACGTTTGATACCATTATATGTCCCGATGGGGTATATTTTAGAAATTCTGATACGTCACCAAGCTTCGGTACATATCACGAAGCTTCGGTACATAGGATGAAAAACCGCCACAGATTTGGGGTTAATGATGTAAGGTCACATTTTTCGCCAGATTTCGACATAACTATATGCTCTCATTAAGTAGACAATTATAAACTTCTTGTATGTAGCACTGTGTCAGGGAGGAAGCAGTTATATAGGGTGGATGTAATATAGTGTTAATATATAATTCCATGATAATTACATTCTGAAATGACTGATATCAAAGTTTATGGTGACCATTCAACGTTTGATGCCATTTAACGGTACGTGTCACGAAGCTTCGGTAAATTGAATGAAAAATCGCCACAGATTGGGGTTAACGATGCGAGGTCACATTTTCGCCAGATTTTGACGGAACTGTATACTCTCATTAAGTAGACATCGATAAACTTCTTATATGTAGCCCTGTGTCAGGGAGGGAGCAGTTATATAGTAGTTGTAATATAGTGTGTCATGACATATTACTCGATGGGTTAATATATAATGCGATGTTAATTGTGATCTGAAATTATTAATATCCGGGTTTCTGGTGACCATTCAACGTTTGTTACCGGTACCATATGATGTCATATGGTGGTATATTCCTGGAGTTCTGACACGTCACGAAGCTTCGGTACATGGCACGAAGCTTCGGTGCATTGGATGAAAAACCGCCACAGGTTTGGGTTTAAGAATGCATTGTCAATTTTTGTTTTGCCACAGCACTGGGAGATAAGTACCCAGGGTCACATGTTTCTTCTGATTTTGATAGTACTGTATACTGTTATTAATAAAGATACACCTTGATTAACTTCATGTTGAATGAACCAGTCACAGTATAATTTTCAATTATTGAACATTTAACTTGAATGTCACGAATAATCGGTACATTCATGTTTTTCGTATTTTTCGTATCTATAGGTTACAAACACCTAATTATTTTCCATAGGCGACAGTGTTAACTAAAAGTCCCGCCGGCTATGGGTTAAGCCTATTTGAACTTCAAGTGGTCAATTTTCCCTTAGCACGTCATCCGCTGCACCAGTATGTGACAACAAACGCGCCATTTTCGGTATTTTTTTCAAACGTTAATCTTGCATTTCCACAACTACCCCATTTACTGCACAAAAATCAGCAGCATAAACATATCCAGACCCCTTGCGTAACTTCTGGATACCACCAGACTCTTCCTGGACATCTAAACATACACAATCGCCATATTTATGTAGGCTATGATTTTCTGTTCCCGATTAGGGATATTTCCCTCAATGATAATCAACCAATCAGCAGCCAGATTGTTTAGTTATGCTGACTCGAGTTTCAAGAAGCGCAACTCTATATAATTAGTTGCTTGTAACATATAATTGTAAAGAAAATCGAACTTTGATCGTGTAAACTGCGCCAAATTTACAAAAAAAGCTTTACTGTGATACGATAGAAATATAGAAGTCATTGGACATCCTATTATCTCCCAGTGGTCCTTTGACCCACATACCCCGTTTTAAAATTGACCCTTTTTTGGGGGGTAAGAAATAACACCGATACTCGATTCCTGATAACTCTGGAAGCACAGTTTAGTAGAAAGATACTAATGTCTCATGTCATGCTTGTTATATACATATATACTGCACAGTGTCGCATGCCCCATGTCCATCCACTCTCTAATCGGAATATTATGACCACAAATGTGACCACACCCAAAATTCAGGGTTTTTCATCATAATTTAATTTGTAAAAT
Organism: Siphonodentalium dalli; assembly: GCA_032622095.1. Lineage (NCBI taxonomy): Eukaryota > Metazoa > Mollusca > Scaphopoda > Gadilida > Siphonodentaliidae > Siphonodentalium > Siphonodentalium dalli. Next base: position 43,440,147 of record CP136065.1, on the reverse strand, counting down.
CCGACTCGCGTGCATAACGCACAGGGTAGAAAGGCATATGTATACGTTTTGGAAACTAGTTACGTATATCTACCATACGCATTAAGGAATTTATCTTATTTTGAACAGTACAATGTTTAATTAGATTTGAATTAGACCCCCCCCCCCCAACTTAGAAAACAAGTAGTAACCTTCTTAAATCCATTTAAAAACATTGTAGAAGTCAAGTTGTAAATTATTTAACAATATTAAAATAATTATGGTGAATTTTAACCTTAAAATCATACTAAGATGAAATGGTTGCAATTTGGACGATTTTGCGTAAAAAAGTAAAAAAAATGGTAAAATATTGAGAAAAAAAACATTTAAATTCTTCAATTTTTTCAGCACAATTAGTTATTTAACATTATTAACACAATTACTATTCAATTTAATCACCAAAATCATGCTAAAATGAAATCTTTACACATTGAAAACAAAATGAAAATTTTGGGCTTAAAATGTCGAAAAATGTCCGAAAAATCGAAAAAAAAACAAAGAAGGCTACAAATTTGTTCTTGCTATCATGATTTTTCTTCATTACCAACCTAAAACATTAAAAATAACATGGTCGCAGCTTGTCCGTCAATATGAGCAACACTACCTCCCGATCTCCTGGACTATTGTGAGTTGGAGAGGTAAACTTGGGTTTTGTTGGGAACGATATTTTGATACATCATGGTTTGTTTGCTTCTGACGTTTTGTTAAGAGCTTCAATGATTAAAAACCAGTTTTTCTCAAAAGAGGGTAATTTCATTTGGCACTGTGCCAACAATTTCTCCTGTAAATATCTAGATTGTAGTTCTGATAGAAAGGATTTTAGTGATAACATATCAGGATTAAATTTAGTTTTGTATATGTCTTGTTTTATCAGTAGCTAAAACAGATTCATCATAGAGTTACCGCCCATTGATAGGGATCCAAGAATTGCAATCTTTCTTGTGGCTAACAAGGCGATACCATTTGATTTGCACCAGTAACATCATTTATAAAGTTTTTTACAAGCGGACAGTCCCAAAAAATATGGGATATATCTTCAGATGTTGTGCCGCAGCGATTACATAAATCATTTTGTTCTAGGTTGACCATTTTAAGAAATTTCTTTGTGGAAAGTATGCTATGATTAATTCTATATTGTAACCACCACATTTTCGTGTCAGGCGTCGTGGTGAAAGCAAGCCGGTTGTAGTTTCCCCATTGAATGTCATTATCCTCAAATTCAGCCTGCCATTTTGTATGGGATTTTGGTACGATATTCATTGAATTTAAAATTTTGTAGAAGTCCTGTCCACCATGAGTATTGTTCAATGGGATAACAAAATTACTTGGAAGGAAAGGGCTTTCAATACGAAATAAGGTTTGGTTGAGCTTTTGTGACATAGCTATTATTTGTTGGCGGATGCTGTTCATTGTCAGAAAATCTGTACGTATATGATAACATTCGAATAAAGATTGTTCTGTGTGTAATATGCCACCCCTTTGAAACAATCAATTACATATATTTACACACTAAGTGTTGTCATCACTAAATCCAGCATTCTGATTGGTCGGCGCCCACGTGGCTAGTTGCAGTTATTTATCGGTGAATGCGCAACGCCTCATAACACCAAGCTAATAACACCATCGATACGTTATTAGGTTTGGAAAGACGAACGCGTAATGTGTTGGGCGCATTTGGACTCGCGCAGGACTGACTTAATACATCATCGGGTTTCAATATGAAGAGAAATTGTTACTATTACCTTTTGCCAAGGGTGCTATTGGGTATTTTGGGCTGATCTTGTCACGATACACTTTTCGATTTAAATAAATTTACAAAAGTGGCTTTTTCGCTAAATGTATAAAAATATAAGGATTAACTGTCACGTGGACTATTTTTATGGAGATGTAAAGGTAAGGTAAGTGGTCATAACTTGTATGTAAAACCCTTCGGGTTTTACACAAGTTATGTCCACTTACCTCACCGTTACATCTCCATAAAAACAGTCCACATGACAGTTAATCCTTATATATAATTCCTTTTTTCGCCATGAAAAAAAATTAATGGTATGTCCTTCCAGTTTTATATCGGGGTTGTTTCAAATAGTGCATGCCTGAAATCGATTTTGTTTCTTATTTTTTTCTAACATATTTGCAAAAGCCAGTGGTACGTCATGCCAGAAAGGATTGTTCACGACATTAGCTTTGTTTTTTAGAAAAGCATGGTTGTATGTCAGAAATAGGTGGTCTTTGGTGATAGGAAGGTCGGTTAGGGGTGTCCATTTTGAACTTTTCAATAACAATCGTCTCACCCAAGTTATTTTCATTGACATGAGGAAATTGTTTACATCTACCATTTTCATTCCACCGTGAGAGTGGTCTTGACAGACGAGTTTTCTTTTTACTCGGTCCCGCTTGGAATTCCAGAGTATTTTTTCGAGTTTGGTCATGAAATTGTTGTTGGGGTTAGGTAATGCGATGAATAGGTGAGTTAATTTGGGGATAATGATGGATTTTATAACTGTTATACGACCAAATGGGGTAAGTAGTCGATGATTCCATGTTTCTGTTAATCGTTTAATTTCATTCAGCTTATTTTCAAAATTAATCGACATTTTGTTTAAAGTAGTATTAAAGTTGATTCCAAGAAGATTAAATGAGTCAGCAAATGTGAGATGCAGGTCCGGACATATATTTTCTTGCCGCCCCACCATTGATCCAATCCACGACGCCTGACACTTACTCGCATTGAGATTGAGTCCAGATATTTTAGCAAAGGCATTTAGGGTGGAATAGGCCTCACTCAGACTACTTTCGGAACCGTCTAGAATAAGTGTCGTGTCGTCTGCGTACTGCGTTAACTTAAATTCAAAACCATCGAGGGTAATTCCTATGATTTGTTTTTATTATTTCTAATCATGAGAGCTAGGATTTCTGAGCAAATCAAAAAAATGTACGGAGATATAGGATCGCCCTGCCGACAGCCTCGACCTAGTGTGAAACATTGTGATATGTGCCCATTTATGAGTAAGGAAGAGTTAATATTCGTATAAAATATTGAAATCCATTTTTTTATCGTTTCTCCAAAGTTGAAAAATTCAAGACATTTGTGCATGAATTTCCACGATACAGAGTCAAATGCTTTCTCAAAATCTAAAAGTAGTAAGAGGCCAGGAATTTTCTTCAAGTTAGTTTGGTATATAAGATCATAAATCAGTCGTGTATTGTCTCCTATGTATCGGCCCTTCAAGAAACCCGTTTGGTCCTCGTTAATGATATGGGGGAGAACTTGTTTCATCCGCTGAGCTATACATGCAGATGCCAGCTTATATGAGCTGTTCAATAAGGTAATCGGTCTCCAATTTTTTAGAAGATGTCTGTCTTTGTCTTTTTTGGGGAGAAGAGTTATAATTCCTTGTTTTTGTGTAATGGAGAGCTCTCCTGATTTATAGGACTCATTGAGAGATTCACATAAAATAGGCCCAAGCTTTCGCCAGAAAAATTTCCAAAATTCATACGGAAATCCATCCAATCCACATGTCTTACCATTCTTTGTTTGTTTTAATACTGCAGACAGTTCATGTATGGTGATTGGCCCTTCTATACTATCTGAAATATCTTTATTTAGTTTCAAAACGTTATTGTCGAAAGTGGCAAAATGTGTCTCGGATTGAGTAGTGCATTTTGAAGCGTATGAAGTTTGATAAAAGTTACGAGCTTCTTTAATAATGTCATTTTGGTAGGTTAATAATTTCCCATTTGAGTCTATCAGATTGGTCAGGGTTTTGGATATATAATTACGCTTTTCCAAATTTAAGAAATATTTTGTTGGTTTTTCGCCATCCTCGATCCATTTTGCTCTAGATCTTATCATTGCACCCATTGTAGCTTCCTTTCTCATATCCATTAACTCGTTATCGACTTTTTGTATCTCTTCCAGAAGTTTCACCTTCTGTTCAATGTCCGACCCATTACTATCAACCAATTCGGTAAGATCATATTTAGCTTTCTGTAGAGATTCTTCTTTTGATTTACGATCTCGTTTTCTGTTTGAAGAGTAAGCAATGGTAGCCCCTCTTATATCCAATAAAAGTGAATCTAGAAAAAGTCTTTTGCTGATATCACATTTACAAGTATGATGAGGGGAACTATCTAATTCGTCTGTAGTGTAGTTGTATCGAATCTTATTGGTTTCAATGAGATCATTCATCATATCGATATATGTTTTGTCTCGTAGAAGTGAAAGATTAAATTTCCAAAAACCGTGACCCTTCTGGTGAGTATTTAATGTTAGTGATAATCGAGCGATCGGATCTATATTCCGGCAGTATGTTTGGTTTCTCTCCAATTAGGCTTAAAATATCATCTGATACGAGGAAATAGTCCAGCCTCGCCATTTTTATAGGTGACTTTCTTCTCCAAGTGAAACGCTTAAGTTTTTTATTATTGGATCTCCATACATCAATTAGTTCGAGCCTATCGACAAGACTATGCACCGCCTCTTGTGCGCGTGGACTGTTTGTATATTTATAGTTAAAAGTATCGGACGTTTGATTTTGAACCAAATTCCAATCACCACATATTACGATTTGTGTATTGCCTATTTTAGTAATTGATTTTTGCAGGTTATGGTAAAATTCTGGGTTATCGTTATTTGGCCCATAAATATTAGCCAAACTAATTCTCACATTTTCAATGGTGATATCCAAAATGATATAATTTCCGCCAGTATCTTTCAGAGATTCGTGTATGTGGAAATCTAAATTTGTATTGAACAGAATTGCTACTCCACGAGAATTTGATTTAAAAGATGCTATTTCTGTTTTGGAGCCCCATTCGGCTGAAATAATTTTTTCCATATCTTTTGTAAAATGTGTATCTTGCAGACATACTATAGACGGTTTCAAATCTTTCAAGTGTCGAAAAACATCGCGACGCTTAGTAGTTTTGTTCAGCCCTCGACAGTTTGAAGAAATCATTTTTACAGACATGAGCAGACGTTAGTACGCAGACGTCCGACCGATCGACCACCAAGGGCGAAAAGACTTCAACTGAAATTCTTAATGTGGAAGTTATACAGGAGTATACCGAAACGTGTAAAAAATAACCAATGTCACTTGCACTCACACTCTCCTTACATACCATGCTGAAAGAAAAACACATACATATAATAATAATAAAGATGATCGATACAAATATCATTTCTGTATTCCGGTGTTCGGTTATCATCGTGCCTCGATGTGCCGAGGCCACCCTGGTGTGGCATGCCAACATATAATCAGTCGGTTAATCATTTAAGTAGTACATCGTATAAGTATGTTCCCTATTCTGTATTTGTGTATTTGTACACTAATATATATTTTGCACATTAAATGAGTAACGATGTGAAGACAGATAGACAAACGAACAAGTGAACAGACATATGTCGATTGTGTAAAAACAACTCGGCCTTGTTTTGTAACTCACCAAAAATCGATAATTGCTGAAATTCCTATGTACAACACGTGACATGTAATGCTATTGACCCTAATAAGTGATGTCAGACCAAGATAGTTGACCCATTTTGCGGCCAAGCAGTTCAAAGGAAATTTCACTGACCACACGTAATCCTCGTGTTTAGTCTGTTTGTTGACCATAATATCGCTGTGTTGTTTCGTAATGGATGTGGAAATTATCAGTGCAATTTCTATGGAATTTAATCTTGTATATCAGGATTATTCCAAATGGACACTAAGTTTTCTGCAATGTGTGGTGAGTTTGTCTTTCATATTAACACTGATTAAGAGCTTGGCAAACTGACTATACACATATATAGGTAATTTCAACATCTATGTAAACAAGAAAAGTGAAACATGTAGATTGCCAGTCAATGAAAAGTTTTGAGTTGACAAGTAATGAATATCTATACAAAATATGTCTATAACTGTATCTGGCAACTCAGATTTTTAATGTACCAGTCTTAGTATGTGTCCACATGTATGCAATTTTGGACAACTCAAATATATACTCTTTCATTGACACCATTATTGTCGGTGTGGTCGAGATGTGCATGATTTTTGGGTAACATTCTCACATAAGTTGCACAATAATCTGGTCATCTGCGTTATCCAATGTGATAAATTAGATAATTATTAGTTTAATCCATTCAAATCGATTGGGGGTTCACGTGGCAGGTACTGAGTACACATTCCCATGCAGATCCCTGAAGCAAAAGTTTGATATGGTATTTTGAGATTTCCCCATTCTTCATCATTTGCTCCAGAGATATGCAAGACAATCCATAGTATAGCCTGTCACGTGACACCCGGTTAAGCGAGTTATATATATATATAAAGCCACATTGATAAATTTGTCATTGTACATGCTAATTATAAATAAACACAATTATCCCAACAAAAAGCCCAAGTATTTACATGATGCACAAAGAAAGTGCACATTTTTATGAATCAATAACAATGCACATGAAGTTCACCATCCTCTGACAGTTCTTATTTAGATGTTTTGCATGGAACACAAAACAAATTTCATATAAAGTTACACCTTAACAGTTTTAACACTTGATTGATACCTATTTCTGCTCTAAATTTGACTTGTTTGTCATACAACAAATTTCTCAAAAGTCTGCTCAGATTCAATTGTTATGAAAATGTCTTTGCGAAATAGTAAGTTAGTCCATTCAGAGATTATAGAGGGAGGAGTCGAGTAGTAAATCTCGAATTTGGATGCCCAATGAATCAGATATGTTTTAACCCCGAAGCGAAATAAATAGTAATTTGGGAGCGCATATTCGGATAATGCATCTTTAACATGAGGGGTGAATGAATATACCTCTCGGTCTATTGGACCATCCCGGGGTTAGCCCCCCCCCCCGAAATTTCTACTTCATGCAAATGCGAAAATAAATACATATTTAAAAAAGCAGAATTACTAAATACGCCGCAACATGAAGATTACTATAGGTAATTCGGATGACACTTTTCCAGCAATATTGGGGTCCATTACCCGACCTCAAGTCCTGTCTTGGACACCACCATTTTAGGAACTTCAAGCCACACCATTTATTGTATCGTATTGCGGAGACGCTTGTGTGTATATAATTGTAGGAATGTGCGAACACATGTTTTAACATTGTTGGTGCTCTCCTCTCCTTATTCCCGCTCCTGACGCGAATGGTAACATGTCGGAAAATTTAAACTAAACCATCAAGTTTATTGTACGACAATGACATCCATATATAAGTTTGGACGGAATCCACAATAAACATGTGTTATCAAAATTGGTACCACACTCTCAACCCCATCCCTGACTCTGACGGTGCTACCTTCGCCACTTTCAGCCATACCATAGATTCATTGTACCTCGGAGATAGATAAGTGTGGTGGAAAACTTTGTTGCAGTTTGGTAAAATAGATACTAAGCATTTTAATATGCTGTCTATCGATCAGCACAGCATTTGGCCGCATGAAGAGTTCATTCTCGAACAATGCCAAATATTAGCTCGTTTCACTAACGTGTTATGGTACCACGACCCACCCTCACGATATGACTGGGTCATGCCGGAATATCTAAAGTATACCGTTGTATAACCACGTCATATCATAGATAAGCTTGATGATATCGGCGACACTTTTATTTAGAATACTTGCTCTCCTGATCTCCATTCTGACATGGCAGCACCATTTTTGGGAACTTTATAGCATTCCATCTGATACGTCGTATCATAGAGACGACTCTATATAATTTATGTTTGTACAAGAATATCGGGGATAAATGTTGTTTTCAGTGCTTTTAGTGCTTCCATTCCAAGATTCCCATTCTTGATCGGAATGTTGCCACTTAAACTTAAACTACGCCATTAGGATTCATATATCAAGGGAAAGCAGATTTATACGTTTGTTGGAAAACGGCGTCAATGATTTGTGAATTTCCTTCATCAACCTCTATCCATGACACTGGCGGCGTGACATGCGTATATGTGTCTTTAACGACACCAGTGGTGACAAATATGGGAACCACTTTTGGTTTCCAAGGGAACCAAATTGTCTCTGTGTGTAATGTTCTAAGTGCAATATCAGGGCTGACTTTCTTACAAAATTGGATGCAAATATAGTTATTTGGGAATTCTTGTTAATTTATAATGTTAGCTAAGACATTTATCTACCCAGTTATTACATATAATGTCAACTGCATGTAGTCCAACCAGTGTGATCGTATAGCAACAGTTCAAATTTTGTAAATCGTTTTACTCAAAATTATTAAAATTGCACTTATCACAAAATGGTTCTCCGGTGGCGACATGCCATTGTGTTCATATCAGACCGGAAATTAATCAGTTACAGAGTTGTTTACCAAACAAAGGCTTTCAGAGGAGCAATGGTTGTGAATGCACAAGTACATTCTCTGCTGTGTGTATGTTATATGCTACAATTATAAGCATGTTTGAGTTTCAATTGTTTCTGAATGTTTTAGCACTTCGCAAATACGTTAGTCAACTTAGTCTGCTTGAAATTGATATCACACGATGTTGGCTTAGCAAACATACACCGAAGACGGAAAATGTTCTATCGATTGTCATTTCGAGAAGTAATCTTGTAACAATCATGTAGCCGAAAGTGTGTTTTTTATCATCACTGACGAAGGCCTGTGACCGAAAGCTATTATATATTAAATGCTGATACCAGACGTTGTGATGTCTGACAAAAATTATTATAAAACTTACTGTTCCACACATTTTCTAGTAGTTATTGTATGAACATCCCGGTAGCGAGTCAGTGTGTAGAGTAAGTATGGAGATTACCCAGTTCACCCCGGTGTGCTTCAAACGAATGACGCTTGATCTAGTGATCCTCAAATCATCTTAACCTGAACGTTAGGAGAGCCTGTTAATTAATTTTTTACACCTGGACATTTTAGGAACATCATGCTCCCACACAACACAAGTTATATGAAGAACCAACCTTGACGGATTGTATGGAGTTTGGGTTCTATGAAAAACCATATCTTTAGTTTCTTCTTTGTTTCATGTTGTCTGGTTCCAAAATACAACCTCTGGATTTTGGTTCCTCAATTGTTTCCAAACAGAACCAAGTCAACAGTGGAACCCAACCGTTGGGTTCTATATGGTACCAGGGATTATGCGGAACCAAATTTGGACCAATTTTCTAAGAGAGCGATGATATGTTTAACATGTCTATTGCGCACAAATGGTTAAACAGAAAAACAACCAAAATCACTTGTAATCTCAACCATACACTGATCGTACTCCCAAACATTAACATTAACTCTACTCATGTCTCGATCTTAAACCATCCTACAACCAAACCCAAACCCCACCAACTATAAGCCACATTTAGAGTAACACATAGTGAGTACATGCATGCGCGTTTTGGATCTTCTGGTGATAACATTATGTATACCATGTACATGACATACACGACATAACAGACTGAAGGTCGGGAGTTTGAACTTGGGTTTGTTAAATATACCACAATATTTTACATTGTACATTTTCTCGAGATTGGCCAACCTGGATAAAATGGGCAATGGGATAATGACAAATTCAGCCAATACGCACACGATTAGATAGCGATATATACTTAATCTGGGTTCACGATTAGATAGCAATCATTTTGATAATAAGTACGGTCTATATATATACTATTATAGTGTTATCACCCTCCGATTAACTCAGAATACTCATTTCGAAAAATATAATCCAACCCCCGAGAGGTACATGTGACTGCGATTGAATCTCAATCTCTATCTAAACGCGAACCCCGATTAAGTAAATTTCGCTATCAAATGGTGTGCGTATTAGGTGATTACTAACACCGTTCACAATAATCGTCTATTCTGTACTATTGGCCAATGATGATAGTCTGTCGATGGTAAGTTTCATTGGTGATGGCTGTATTATACAACAAGTCTATTGTTGTCTTGAGTGTCTTGATATTTTAAAATAAGTGTTTGGTGTAAACCGAAAATCTTATAACCCCTATTAATATGGTGGTTAGGGCTGTTCACATTACAGTTGGAATGAGCAAATAACTTGGTGAATGGTGTCCTATATATAACTCTATAATCCTAACCATCGACCGTGAATTTACGGAACCTCTCTGATAAAAGGTTCAAATGAGAAGAATTATCGCAGTTAAAACTCACCGGCGTTTTATCCTGACACGGCTCTTATCTGGCAGAATGCTCAAGCTTTTTGATTTCATGAGTGTTATTTTAACGCCCACGGCCAGCCTTTTAAGAATACCCGTGAGCATTCTTTAAGAATACCCAAGTGATTATTTGATGGTACTCCCGTTGCGAGTCGAGAAAATAGAATAAAACTATACATAAAACGACTGCTGTAACAGGGACTCGTGGTGGGCGCATGGTGATAATTAGTAATTAGCGGGGGATTTTTTGAGTTTTAGACAACTTTCCTGCATTCGGTCAAATTTTCGACGGGAATTTTCTAATCTTAGTGTCAGAAATTTATAACACTTGGAAATCATGAGGCAAGTCAAATTAATTTTCTCCCACCTCACTGATCATTGGCCAATCAAAATCTGCTAATCAATTACAAATTACAATTAAAACAAACAAAAACAAATTGCGGCCTGAATGTGTCTGTAGTTAGACCTATTTATATTTTCTAGAATCGTGACCCCGACCTGACCTTTACCTTCAAAATGGTCAATTCAAGGTCAAAGCGGGAATTTTTGACGGGATTTCGACGAAATTTGGTACCTAGGGTTACTTTTGTCCGAGGAGGACTACAGATTTCAGCCAGCTTCGGATTTAAAAAATGTTTAAAACAAAAAACAAATCGAGGCCTGAAATTTCATGGTTAGACTTTTATAGATGCTCGGATTTTGCGGTGTCCAGGCTCATATTTCAAATTGTTTCATGATTCCTCCCCACAATAGCTAGGTACAGCTAGAAAATGGGAAGCAATGGGAAGCAAATGAAATTACTCGACATTGCGATTTCGGCCCATTCTGAGGGGCTGCAGCTGGAAAATCCACGAAGTCCTCTAGTCACGTTGCTGTTGACTAATCAGCTAACTATTGAACGGTATATAGGCACTATTTATGCGATTGTATGCTGTTTCAAAGAAAAATAACACAGGTTATACATTTGTTGACTGACCATTGTTAACTTTTGGGGGTGATACTTAGAGGTATATGTAATGTCATTGTGGTGGGGGAGTTGGAAATCATGCACACACGATGGCACTGATGAGAATTTGTCAACCATGGGGATGGCGCATGTCATGTTATAATTGTCCAATAACTGGAAATGTTAGGGTACGATTCAGTTTGAAACATCTAGCTAACCTGAAGATGATGGGTGTGCGAAATTAAATTGTCATACTGATCTGAGCCACGACTAGCCACGTCCATGTGTATAAACTATAAGTCAAATGATGACACTTATAATTCAAGCTAGTAAGTGTCTTTTAGATAATAACTGGACATTTTAGAAACACGATTAGACACTATAACACTTCTATTATTACGGATTCTACACCAGACAACAATGAGAAAGAATCAGTAAACCGAATTTATGCAAGCTTCTTGTGTGCTTTCGACATCTGAAAAATGAGGTAGTTTTACCATGTTTCGCGTTGTTTGACGCCAGAATATTCGAGAAATTTTATAAAGAGAGTTTTTACTTTATTACTAACCAACGATGAAATACAATTTTTGCGGCTTGTAACACAAACCAGATATTTAATTTTTTAGCCTGAGGGTATTTATTACAGAATTATAGGATTAGGATTAGTAATTGAAGCCACTTAGTTTAAACATATTTTATTTTAACCAATATAATGTACAAAATTCACGGTATGATGATGAGAGATATTGATGGTTATAATAGGATTTGGCAGTAAGCATAATGCTTATCTTAAGCCATCTCCTACACGTATGAAATAATGAATGGTGACCGTTTCATACAGACAAAACTAGAATGTACATTTCGATGTATATGAATGTATACAGCCCAAGAAATTACTATTGTTTATGTTAATTATAATGTGCCTGATAGCCCCCCCCCCCCTCAATCGTAGCAGGTTTTGGCAGGGTACTTTTGGGATTGATGTTACACTTAGTTTAATTTTGATTTTAATGCGTTTTTAATTTGTTCCATACATAGCCTAAGATCGTATACATAATACTGTCAGGTGAGTCCATCTCCCCAACATCGATCCACCTAAATACTGTCATATATGTAGACTATACCTCATAATTTAGTGAAGAAACTTTCTGTTAAAGTTGACGTCATCGTGACGTTTTGATGTAATAGGTTTGTATTTGTATTGTTCGAGGACTAATATAAATTGTTTTATTGAAAGTGTTGAAATCTTGTGTATTTTGCTGTATTTCGCAAAAATAAACAAATCGGTTTGCAATAATATAAAGTTATTATACAATGTTGTGTACAGTATGTGTTTTTCTTGTACGAGTCCAGGTTGTGGTGAAAAGTCATATTGGACGAGACACGTCATTGTATAATGACATTTTTATTATCCATCTGTATGTTTATCAAAATTTTGGGAATAAAACTTTTGTGGTTATTTTTGGTATTTGTCGGAACTCAATTCTCTTTAAAAGCCTGTATATTGATCATCAGAAAGCATGATTTGGAAAAGGAAACACGGAAGTGAGAAAAATAACTCAATGCGGAAGTGAAACGTCTGCTAAAAAACATCAGTGTTACACGCGCATCACAATTTCACCGATTCGTTTCGCAATAGAGTTAATTCGTGACGTCACGGAGTCCCAATAAAAAAGTGATATTGTGCAGTCGGGAGTCCAATATGACTTTCGAGAGTCCGATATAACTTTTTCCAGGACTATCACGTGGCGGCTTTTGCCCAATCGGAAATGGTGTTAGTTAAAGGGGTACTGTACGCCATTTTCATTAAATTTCCGGTGATAACAACGATATGATATCGATAATATATAGAAACATAAGTAATTTGAGTCGAAGATGTATTGTGTAAACGCTCAGGTTAATAGGCTTTCTTAAAATTTAATAATTTAAAAGTTAATAATTTGATATAAATTGAATTTATGACTGGAGCCATAAAATGGCGTCAACTAAATTAAGAATTTCCGTGTACACGACGTAATCAAATAAAGTAATTGAGGGATACTGGATTGTTAAACCGATCGCACACACGATCGTTAAAACATTATGATGATACGGGGAGAAAACTCAAGCCACTAACTGACTAGTGACGATACAATAACTCAAATGAGAATATGGGACTAGTATGCATATAATATAACTTTTATTTGGTTTATTGGTTAAAAACTGTACAAAAATTACTCGACAACGACAATTTGTATTTTTGCATTCCGGTAAATTTGCCATCCGTTACACTACTTCGTACTCAACAGACTTTCAAATAATGGAAAAATTGTTATCTTATTCTCCGACTCGGAGACTATAGAAACCAACAACAACATTTTGGGTACAGTATCCCTTTAAGGGATGGATAATAATAATGATTATTGTTGTCTTCACAGAATTTTACAGAATATCTGCTGGAGAACACAGCGAGGATGAGAGATATTGAGTTGCTGACGAACCTGGAATTCCTATCCGGCCTCGATCCTCTTCTGTCTGTGCACAAACGGACATTTCTGCCATTAAACTTATGGTTATAACTAATAAATAAGCAGTCTTTATTTGTCTCCACTAATGGGACTTTCTTTTAAACTTTGCAGTCTTTATTTATCTCCACTAGTGGGACATTCTTTTAAACTTACATGTATGGTTATAATTAATACATGTACAGTCTTTATTTGTCTCCACTAGTGGGACATTATTTTAAACTTATGGTTATGATTAATAAATAAGCATTCTTTATTTATCTCCACTAGTGGGATATTCTTTTTAACTTATGCTTATATTTAATAAATATACAATATTATCCTTGTTTCGCCAATTAATTTGCTCTCCATAGGGATGGTTCTATAGACCATGAGTGGTCGTGTATGCGGGTATATCTGGAAGGGCTGAATGACCATTGGTGAGGTGTATATGTATACTTGCAGTGACTCCATGGTCATGGTGGGCTGTATATGTATATATCGAGTGGTTATATGACTATGGGTGTTGCGAATAGGTATACATGTAGTGACTATTGTCAATGGTGAGATGAATATATAGGAATACAAGGAGTGACCATATGATCCTGAATGTGGTGAATATGTATACATGGATTGGCTGTATACCTGGTGTTCCTGGATGGTGATTCGTGGTTGTATGGTCATGTGTAGGACGTACGGATATACACAAGTGTGGCTTATCAACGACATATATAAATATACATCCCACCGTTACCACAAGGGCACTCCGTATATACCATCACGCTCGCCAATGAACATCAGCTTACTCCAGGTGTGCATATATACTTCAATCACGACCGGAAAGTCATTCCATAAACACCTATACACATTACCATAACAATAAAATAACTCCGTTTATCCACACACCGCATCCACGCTTATACATATACACCCACCTGTGTCGTAATACAGCCACACACGGTACACGTGTGCATACCACCGATGACAATACAGTCACTCCATATATACATAAACAACACAGACATGACCATGTAGCTGCTCTCGTTATATCCATGTACTACAGCAATGCCCATACAACCGTACTGGGTATGCACAACCATACACCATAGCCACTACATGTATACCGATTTACCTCACACATGACCTAAAGTCATTAAGCCGCGTCTTGTATACCTATACATCTCACCATGGACACTCCACTCATAACCATATAATTACTCCTTGTAAACCTATTCAGATCATTCATGACCATACAATAACTCCCTGTATACCTATTCACATCACCTATGATCATAGAGTAACTTCCCGACTGTCATCGTGGCATCCACCCTGTATCCAGTTGATAAATTTTTATCCTAATGGGCAAGAATAGCCACTGATTATGATTCATATCAGTTCCGTCTCAAAGTCCTGCCCATTTCCTTTCAATAATATGGCCAGAATCACAAAAGAGGTGCTCGGCACTATTCCATATGTCAACATTAAAATGAATTTGTCATGCCCCATACGGAAATGGGACAACCAGAATAGAACATGTTGTCCGTTAATTAACTAACACGTATAATAACCAAGTGAGTCACAATTGGCTACCTTTTCGGAAAACACAGGTAATAATAATCGGGATATATGTAAAAAATCAACTTTTTACCGAATTTGGTTGCCATTTTGGAAGCCATCTTGAGCAATTTGTACGTGTCCAAAACGCGGAATAGAAGGGTGAAATTGGGTTTGTGGGTCCATTCTATGTGTATGTGGTGTTATTTCCAACTTTGATGACTTATTTTGTGAGCTATTAGCATTATTTAAATACAACGCTACTAAACAACGAACATAATATTGACCGTACAGCACTACAAGGCGCTAATCAATGTGTTACTACCAATTACTCTACGGCTTATACTCTGTCTCTTTGTTAATTACACATTACTGAGCTGTTTTGACTTTGTTTAACTCCCTGTCTTTATCTGGGCTTGACACCAGATGACTTTGTGGAAGTCAAGCGGATTTAAAGTTATATTGTTTTGGAGAAAAAAAATAAGTAGGCACGGGCGCAAGTCGCTGGCGCGATTTATTACGTACAGGTATCTTTGGAATTCGCTAATGAGATAATGCAATTGAGAGTTTAATCTGTGCAATTGCGTTTGTAAAATGAAATACTTTGAAACATAAAAATCATTATCTAATCGAATATCTGAGAGATGGTTGGTCATTCGTTGGCACATATTGCACACGACATTTTTTGAAGAGCGTTTATTATCAGCTTAGAAGATATGTAGGAAAATTGGTAGTCGGATCAGATATATAATTATATACCACACTGCTCTTTTGGTAGAGCTTGCTAATTGTCAATCAATTGAAGCTTGGAATTCAGTATTTATTTGGCCTTGGGACCAGAAGACTTCGTCGAAGTCAGGCGGATTTAAAGTTATCTATATTTTTTAATTAAGTAGGCACGGGCTCAAGTCGCTGGCGCGATCTATTAAGTAAAGGTATCTTTGGAATTCGCTAATGAGATTATGCAATTGAGAGTTTAATTATGTGCAATTGCGTTTGAAAATGCTCGCGATTTCAACATTTCTTCGATTGATGAACAATTGATTTTCGCGTTCGAAGAGTTTTGATTAAGTTTCATCCTCATCGGTTAGAGTTACCATGTGTTTTTTTTTCGATTGGCCGAAAGCTGAAATGAATCTTACATCATGGTCAGGTAAAATGAAATACTTAGCAACACAAAAAAATGTACCGAGACAACCACAGGGACATAACTTTCAACACAAGAAAGCAGACAAGCTTTAGTTCATAGGGGCCGCTCGATTCACCATATATATCGGCGCCCCCTGTTAACTATACGAAGACACGATGTTCGACACGCAAGCAACAGTTGGGACCACCTGAAGAAGAAAGCTAATGCAGCATGAAGATTCAGAAGTACACAGCACAATTTGCGGATAAGCTATCCTAGGTATATCCAGAAGAAGACTATTGAAACCCAATGCAGCGCGATGGACGAAAGGAGCAGTCTAAAGGACGCATAGGAAAATGACGATCGCCCAATTACCCTAGGTACGCCTAGAATTGATGCGCCGTGAATATGCACTGGGCTGTCATTAATACCCTCTGTGTATTTAGTAAGAAGAAAACCGACACCCATTACTCAGTTCTAACCGACTACCCAGCAGTGACCAAGACCTCTCAGACGCCAAGAAGACAGCTAGGGTCTCCGGCCAGAAGTATGGATAGGAATGCAAGGTAAACATTATGATCTTGTATTTCTAACAACACCCCACTGATGCGCCAACGGAGAAGAAGAGCAGACGCCAGGACGACGAACACCACTCGATATCAACCACGCAGACGACAGGACGACGAACTCAACTTGGAACTCAACCACGCTGACGACAAGCAGACACGCCCAACTTATGAGGACGCAAGAAGACCCTAACCCACGACAGGAAGACGAACACAACTGGGAAGAAGCTAGATGCCGACGATTGAATGCTATTGACTTTGTTGTAATTAAATAATCAAACCGTTTTGATCGTCTTAAGAGTTATATGTACCTGTATTGGCACATATAATAATTGGTGCCATCGAGCCAGGACCTGAACGCTAATCGCAGACACAACGTGAAACCAGAAGAGGAACAGTGTGAACAGAAACAGTGTGGGAAAATTCGCAAACGTGAGTCTAATTGTTTATTATCATAATGGCTACACAATCTGCTGGTGTTCAGGCCCCATAAACAGAGTCTATCAATTCTCAAATTGCTGCAATGGCCATGGCTACGGTGACACAGGTAGTGACGTCATTTGACGAAAACCCGACGATATACCATGGGTAGGTCAAGTCAATAGAAAAATGCGCCATTTTAACCGGTGCTAACGAAACAAAGAAACCGTATATGGCTTTCCAAAGTAGCACGGGCCCCGTTTCGGATTTTCTGCAAAGATATTTGGCCACGAATCCTAACACCACGTGGCAAGAAACGAAAACTGAATTATCTAGTCGATTTGTCGAGATAAATGATAATCAATTCGCCTTTTCGATGCTAAGAAAAAATAAGCAAAACCACAACGAGAATTTACATGTGCTCGCCGAACGAATGTTGGAAATGGCAATGGTCGCTTACATAGATCAACCTGGTGGGATCAACGCAGTTGAAGGCCAACTCGTAGGGTTTTATATTAACGCTTTAAGAAGCGACAGCTTGAAAATGAAGTTGATTAGAGATGCCCCCCGAAGACACTAAAATTGGCAGCCGAAATCGCCATGCGGGAAATGGGGATCCGACATGTATTCAACCTACGAACGGGCTGCGAAAATTACGAAAATGAACCGGAACCAATGGAAATCGATCATTTTAGAAACAAACGAATGAGAACAGCCTGCGAAATATGTGCGCGCATTAACCACACGACCCGCGAACACCGATCACGCCCGCGACAAGTACATGTGGAAGAAGTAATCAAACCTCAAAAAGCGATCGAGTGTTGGACGTGCCGAGGTGACCAGTTTGCTCGTGACTGCCCTTTTAAGACCGAAAACCAAAGGCACATATCTTGCTGGGTTTGCGAAGGTAATCACTTGGCTAGAAATTGCCCCTCTAAATTCGGAGACTCAAAACAAAGGCAATGGAACGCGCCGGTAACGCCACCTAGAGGAATCCGCCGAGATCAACCCAATCGATCACGTGACCCATCCCATAATGCACCGCATCACAGCCGGAAATATGCGACATTTAACAAACCACCACAGCTAATGAGAGGAAATTTAGTATCAATTTTGTGGGGAACCCCAGCTCATGCTTAGTTAGAATAGGTAAAAATAAATATCGCTCATTGGTGGATAGCGGCGCGGAAGTGTCATTGATTCACAAACACGTCTATGACGCACTACAGTTTCGACCAAAACTAACTAGGGAACACATTAACCTTAGCTCCGTGAATGGGAAATCACTGGGTGTTCTTAGTAGCGTTGAACTGACTCTCAGAATGGCGAAAATAAAATTAACTCATAAATTTTATGTAGTGAATGATATGACCCGGAATATGAGCTTGGGGAGGGATTGGTTGACCTCTCGGGGTCAGACTGTATTATGATCTGGGATGCCTCAAGTTCAGTGACGTGTACGTCCCCTTGGAAGCAGATGCACATATAGCTTCTCTTCTGAGATTAACTAGCAAAGTTAGTTTAAAGTTAGTTTAAAAACATCGACTTTATGTATGGGAAAATAAAAAAACTTAGCTTCTCTTCACAAGTCGACATTAGTAGAGGTTGCCCAAATCGAGAAAGGTTACCTAGCATCAGAACCCGGTCTGGAAATTGGCAGCTCCATTTCTGGAGTGGGTAAGAGGAATAAGGTCCCAGTATTACTCGTCAATAACACTAATAAAACGTTTCGCCTATGGCGAGGCAGTGTGGTTGGGAAGGCAGTCGTATGCGAGCCCGAAACCAACCATGAAATCAACTCTTTGTCGCAAAGCTCCCGATTCCCAACAACAATGGCTATACTCATGGGCGCGCCGACCGTAACAGGGTAGACAACTCTAGATCAACGCGCTATACCATCGAGAAAAGATTGAATTTAGCTGAAGTTTCATGCCCAGATCAATATCGAGAGACGTTGACGAAGTTGTTGAAGTCCAACTCAGATATTTTTACAGAGAAGGACACGGAATTAACTCAGACGAGTACAGTTAAAATGCATATTGACATGGGAAATCATCCCCGATAAAACTTCGCCCGTATCGCACCCCTTTGAATAAACGACCGTTGGTTGACACTGCCATAAATGATATGCTTGAAGCAGACATTATCAGGCCGAGTCCGAGCCCTTATTCGGCCCCAATTGTGTTGGCTGACAAGCGTGACGGCACAAAACGATTTTGCGACGACTTCAGACAATTAAATTCCATAACCAAACCTATGTCATACCCACTTCCGGTCACCAACGATATTTTGGCACTATTTGGAAAATCAAAGATCTTCACTGCACTCGATCTCAAAAGTGGCTACTGGCAATGTCAGGTCACAGCAGAGGACAAACAACAGACGGCATTCGCATGCCACCTCTTTGAATTCAACTCTATGCCTTTTGGGTTCCGAAATGCTGGCGGTGTTTTCTCCCAGCTTATGGCCCAAGTATTATGTGGGATGGGTGATTACGCAATTGCGTACTTAGACGATATTCTGATCTACAGCGAGATCCTGGAATTACACTTGGAACATATCCAGAAAGTCTTTGACAAGTTGCGCCAACATACACTGAAATTAAAATTAAAAAAGTGCCAATTCCTAAAACAAGAAACACATTATTTGGGTTTTATCATCGATACCGACGGCGTCCGACCTGACCCCGACAAGGTCAAGGCCATCCGGTTTCTTGTACCTCCAACATCAGTCAAGGAAGTCAGCTCTTTCATTGGCATGAGCAATTACTATCGCAGATTTGTCCCCTCATTTTCGCAGATTGCTGAACCTTTGGTGCAACTTACAAAAGTATGCTAAATTCAAATGGGACCAAGCTTGCCAAATTTCGTATGAAAAACTAAATGAAGATCTGACAGCAGTGCCACTCCTGGCCTACCCAAATACGGACACGCCCTCTACATTGTATACCGATGCAAGTGACCTTTGCATTGGTGCCTGTCTGACCCAATTGGGCTCGGATGGAGTGGAAGAACCAATTTATTATCGCTTGCACAACTTAGTGATACTAGGGCTTCACGGTATTTCGGTATTTAGTCATATCGCGATACTGTTTTTGACACCGTGTAGTCGGTTTCACTTTATGTAAATAGTCGGTACATCGTAGCCGCCGGTGTGGATATTAATACCGACTATATCTCTATCAGTGTCAAGTATTTAGCAACCATCGACACCTCTAATGCTGAGACAAAGGCCATTGCTAACGGCTTCGGTTTAGCGTGGCGTAAAAATTAATTATTTCTCACTGCTCCATAAAAAAGCGTTTGTCAACACACTGCGGACAATCAAGTCGTCATGCCTTATTGCATGGGCGGCAATTGATGTGTGTATACAGGCTGTTCTCAGCTCAATATTGCTGGAAGGTTCCTGGTCAAATACAATAAAATATGTGTGGTGTTTTTATAATCTGGAGACACAATGACGCGCATTCCACAGCGCCACAAAATCTTATGCATTAGACGTATAATGCACTAACTCATTAGATCATTATAACTACACAGCCATATATCAGTCCTATACATCGAAATGGATAAGTTAAAATCAGATACGGATACATGTTTGCTGTTATTATTTACACGAGCGACTGTTAGCTTCATTTTTAATGTCATAAGCGACCCGCAGTTGGCAGGGAATTCCCGATTACGTCAGGCACTTACAAATATATCGATCCGTCGTATAAAGAACGAAACTCAGGACCATTTATATTAATTATTTATTTTTTATACCTGTCAAAGCAACATGTGTTCATAATTATAATTATCAAATCAATAATGCTATATTTTTGTCTGCTTGCTACTAGTATCATTCTCAAACAGTTCTACTCAAATTTATAGGTGACGATATTTAGTCATATCGCGGTATCATTTTCAACACCGTAGTCGGTATTAAAATCCGGATACCGTGAAGCCCTAAGTGATTCTCAAACCCGATGGCCAACTGTAGAAAAAGAGGCATATGCAATTCACTTCGCATTACAAAGGTTTGACCATTACCTTCATAACGCCACTTTCACAATAAAAACAGATCATAAATCATTGAAATATATCTTGGAATCCCCCATGCAGAACAAAAAAATCCAACAGTGGGCTTTGGGCATAACTGGATATAACTGTAACATTGAGTACATAGCAGGCCCAGATAATCACTGTGCAGACATGCGCGGTCGAACGCCCCCTAATGCGTATACGGAACGGGAGAAGGCAGAAGTAGAAGTAGATATAAACGACAATAACCTTACAGTCGCCAAGACACAGGCGGAAATAGCCGCCTTAAACTCATCTAAATTTCAACCCAAAGACTTCGCAAGCTGCGAGGTAACCCTGAAGGAACTACCGAATAAAATCAAATTGGTCATGCCTACTGACCTACTGTTCAACAAGCCCGACTTCAAAATGCTTGAGGAACAAAAGAAAGACCCGGAAATTGCGTCGGTTCTGGACGCCATCGACAAAGGCGAGGACCCCCAGAATGACAAACACTTGGTGATTGACGGTGTGTTATATTACCTCTCAAGTGCTGACGCAGAACCGACCCCACGCCTTTGGGTACCCGCACATCTTCAAACCAACATAATCCAACAATACCATGATAACAATGGCCATGCGGGAATAGACAAAAAGCATGATGCAATTAGGTCGAAGTACTTTTGGCCCAGACTGTACAAGGAACTCAACTGCTACAAATGTGTGACTTGCCAAGTCAGGTCTCTGCAGAAACAATCCCCCAAAATGCAAATAACTGATACGTCCCCTTACCCTTTTGCTAAAATTGGTTTGGACCTATCAGGCCCCTACCACATGTCGTTATCGGGTAATCGCTACATTAGCAGCTTCGTGGACTTATATAGTGGGTGGGAGGAAGCGTTTCCGGTTAAGGACAAGTCAGCTGATAACATTGTTCATCTCCTGATCGACGGAATCTTCCCGCGACATGAATTACCCCCTGGAAATAATAACTGACAATGGCAGTGAGAACATCAATTACAAAGTCAGAGACACTTTGAAGACTTTAAACATTCATCACGTGACTACGTCCTATTATCACCGCCAGAGCAACTCCAAAGTTGAGAGATTCCACTGCAACTTGAAAACCGTAATATCCAAGAAAATGTCGGACCAGCTAAATACATGGGACGTCCATTGGCGAGGCCGTCTATGTTAAGAATCACTTACGAAAAAGCAAACTTGAAAGTAAATGGAAACCCTACTTCCGCATAACCAAGCAGATACGCCAGTTACTTTCGAGTTAAGGAATCAATTAACTCAGAAAGTCACACAATCCCATGCTGAACATATGCGCAAGGCCAACCTTGAATGGGAAATCCCCAATACCGACAACAACAAGCGTGCTCAAAGGTATGTTCCCCCTGAAGACGAAGATTTCGACGTTCCTGCCCCTAACCCCGAGGTTGGGTCTTCTGGCGATGAGACAGAACCATTGCCAGATGATGTAATCGCTCGATTTCGGAGACAATGTTCGGACTCCGATGATGAAGATGTCCCTTTAAGCGAGCTTAAATTGCGCTTACAGCATAGAAAAGCGCGACTCGCGCGCTCAGAGTCATTACAAAACCATGACTCGTCCACGGACGAGGAAGCAAGGCCGAATGCCAAAGAACGACGCACTCTCGCGCCTCGTCGATGCAGACGCAAAATAACAAAGATGCTTACAAGTAATGACAGCTCAGAGGATGAATTAATGAAGTGGCCGCTATTGAATCAACCCCTCGTGAATGTAGGCCAATACCGGCCCCACGCAAGTGTAAGCAATTCATGAATGGAGCGAGTAGAGACTTAATAAGTAAAACGTCACTGCAAACTATACTATCCTCGGTGTCCTCGATAGTAGCAGCAATGAAAATAAGAAAGCACCCGAACTTTCAACCTGGAATTCATAATAGAATGAATGGGACCCCGTTTTTAACTGTCTTATTAACGAGTCTAACCTGGCTTCACGCATGTTGAAAATAATTAGCCCAATGCCCCAAACCGAATCGCGAATAGATAGTCATGTCTGGATCGATTACGGGTCGCATGTCCCCAGGGAACCCGGCACTTGCGCGTAACAATTTAACAAATAAAGCTTTAAACTTTACAATCGCGTGCCGAGAGGTAACGAGCGCAGCGCCAACGTGGATATCGTCACCCTCAGGGTTACTACGTTTAAGCGCATCCCGCACAAATTAAATGCGATCGAAAATATTCACACGATTGACTTAGTGAACGAAAAAGTATTACCCAAATGAATGGTAGAGATGGCCATGGGGGTATTTTGCCCTAGTGACGACTACAGTAGTAATTTTCATTATCTTGACCCACCGATTTGGTGGAAATTTGTTCAACGACATTTGCCAAGGTTAGCCATTATGTATAATAAGCAGTTAGACCAGCGATCTGAGGATATCCCGAATGCCGTGACCAAAGGACACACCGACGAAGCAGTGAAGACGGATGGACCAAAGCCGTCTGCGCCATTCCAGGACAACACTCAGGAACGCCTGTATCCAATTATAGCTGTCAGAGGCTAACCACATCTCTGGCGGATTTGGATTAGTATCAATTATGTATTATATATTAATGTATTCCGCAATTCCTTCGTATTGATTGTTGCACTGATATTAGAATCATTTGCATGTGCATAGACGTTTATGCATTTCATATATTTCAAATATTAATCGTTGCATAGCGATGTATTATAGTTATATAGATATCAGAATTAGTATAGCAAGCGTTGAATAGGAATTAGAAATCCTGACATGCAATCATACGTTTTGATGATGGAAATCAGTCACCTCAATCTATCTTGTGTTCAACTGTTCGTCAACCAATCTATCTGTAGAATTACGTTGTAAATTTCATATTCACATCCGGCCGATCTGACGGCCCTCAAGCGATACTGATAAATTGGAAAAGTAATCATTGTGTACTGTCTGCATAATGTATTCTCATACCTCACACAAATAGTCATTTGAGTCTTACAGGCTGACCATGGCGGTGGAAAACAGGGTCGACCAGTTGTCAGAACCTACCCCCATACTCGCACAGTGAGGACGAAAATACCTCGACAATGATGACAATATGACACCCAATTCAGATGCCTTACCATCCATCAGCAGGCGGCCGCATGAAAGCTACCTCGACATGATGCCGCACATGCAGTCACCCACATCCTACAACCAGCCATGGGTACAGCCTTACAGCGAGCATAGGCGATATTACCGCCTTACATCCCGCCCAGAGAAACTGAAGATGCACTCATCGACATCGACCCCGATTGGTACTACTACCCGCGAGTAACCGGACGAACACCGGCAGCCAATCCGGACTCGCCAGCGAACCTACGCTAGAGCACGACAGCAGTCGTACCAACGACACCAATGGACATACGAACAAGGGCGGCCTCTCATTCATCGATGCCGCGATGGACGAAAGGAGCAGTCTAAAGGACGCATAGGAAAATGGCGATCGCCCGATTACCCTAGGTTGCCTAGAATTGATGCGCCGTGAATATGCACTGGGCTGTCATTAATACCCTCTGTGTATTTAGTAAGAAGAAAACCGACACCCATTACTCAGTTCTAACCGACTACCCAGCAGTGACCAAGACCTCTCGGACGCCAAGAAGACAGCTAGGATCTCCGGCCAGAAGTATGGATAGGAATGGAAGGTAAACATTATGATCTTTTATTTCTAACAACACCCCACTGATGCGCCGACGGAGAAGAAGAGCATACGACAGGACGACGAACACCACCCGATAGCCACCACGCAGACGACAGGTGGCGGGTTCCTCGACTCGTACCAAATATCTTTTACCGCCCAAGTCCAAATAAAGAGTAATGTGCGAGCATTAATTCAGGGGGCCCTTAATCAGATTATGCATCTTTAAATTCAAATACAGTTTAAAGATGCATAATCCGATTAAGTGCCCCTCATTTGCTATTTACATATACATGTATATGGAATCGGGGGGGGGGGGGGTAAAAATATTTTAATCAAGTCGAGGTCAAACTTCGTCGAACAGCATGTTGATAAATATAACGTATCAGGCGATTTTATACTAAACATGTAGTTGACAGTGGTTAGCATTATTTTTGGGCAATTAATCGATTCTGATATTACTGAAGCAGCATTTCTAAAAAAAATGTTGTTGTTGGAATCTAATTATATGGGGACCATCGAATCTGATTGAGCACCTTTAATAGTTAGCTATATGAGTTATATACACATAAGGTGACACCAATTTTTAAGTCCGGTTTACGAACACCTCCTACAACTTTTTTTCCATTTCATGAAATTTTTTTTTACTTGTTTGTCCCAAATTTTTTTACACGCGTACTGATTTTCATGTGCTGTCGCATCCGGTTCTGCTTATGATCATTTGCAGATCCATATTTTCATGTATTTCATGACAAGAAATGTCTTGTTTGGTTCAGAATTTCATTCGAAAAGTTTTTTTTTCACAATTTTTGTAAAATTTATGTAAAATTTCAAGATTTACTTGATATAAATTGGGGGGGGGGGGGGACATTTATTTTTATTTTTATTTTTTTCCCCTCCTGCATCTACTTTTTTTCTCCCCACATCAGCCCACATGTTCGTAAACCAGACTTAAAAATTGGTGTCGCCTAATAGACATTTAAACTTTGAAAATTGTAGGTTTCCGGATGATAACTTCAGTTTGTGTGATCATATCTGAACCAAATGTGGTATGTAAGTTTATCAGACCAAAATAGAGGTCAAGTTCGAATATAGGTGTGCTCCGCTCATTTTTGCGAGAGTTATGGCCCTTTTTCGACTTAGAATCGTGTTAATTTCTGGTTTCCACATCATAATTTTAGTTTGTGTGATCAAATCTGAATCAAATTTGGTATGATAGTTTATTATCCACCATTTCATGGGACACTGGTTGGATTGTTCTGAAATGTAGTATCGGATTTAGGGGACCTTGATATATTTTTCAGACAAGCTGATGCCCCAAAGAAGCCACCTTTTCTCACATTTGCTGAAATAGTATCCAAAACATCAACATATCAAGAGCCATTAGACTGAATTAGATAAAAATATATCACTTGGGTCTGTTTAAGCTGGAAAATACTCAAACTTTGTATAATTTTCTGCTATTATATCTGCATACTAGCCTTTTTGCTGAATCGTGAATGCCGGTTATATTGCCGTGTAAAATCCTAGTACCAGATAACATTGGGTATGTACATGTATATAGCATACCACCTGAAAATGGCTTGAATATCACATACCAAAGCGGGGTGGGGGTGTGTGTGACACCCTCGTTGATCATAGTCTGTATTCTACAGGGTATGTTAACTGTTTCGAGTTGGTGCAATTAATGTGATTGTTTAATCTCTACCATCTGAAATCTATTTATAGCATATTTTGCTATCTGATCAATATTGCTACTTAGTACTGATATAAAACAGGATAAAGATGGTGTGTCTCTTTCCCGAATGTTCTGTTTACATGTACATTTGGGGGTTTATGAGTCAAATAATATCAGACAACATGTCCTTCTAACACTAAGAAATAATATGTTCTTATGAACCAGGACAAAATATGACTATTTCTGGAGCATTACAGCACATTATTACAAATCTATATTTGTAAGCAGTAAGATAATGACAGGAAACATGTCCTCAGACTAAGAAATATTTTTTTGGTGTGTATTTCACGCCACAGCTCATGTGTATACTCACATTAGTTTATGTCATTCAAAGGGAGAAACCCATTTAGAAAGTTTAAATGAGACAAAACTACCTCACTGTAGATGTAGTTGCAAGGTACAACATGTACATGTATTCTGGTAAATGACATTGGAACTAAAATAATGATTTTTGTGTCCACCGGTATGTCATGTACCGGTACTAGTATACATTGCAACTACATGTACATGTAACTTGCCTAACATACCATATACATGTATGAAGAGGGACTTTGCAAGTGTTTTTTAATCAAAATTTTAACCCAACTCTTGTTGTCAGTAAGTTTTAACCCATGCAGTTTAATGAGTTTATATATTTATATATTACACGTGTTTCTATACATGTATATTATCTTTAGTTAGTTTGTTGTCCTTGAATAAACTTGTATTGCTGCACAATCAGTTTCCTTAATGTTCTATTATACTAAAACAACTCCATTGATAACAATACCCCTGCATCCCATCAAAATCTACTTCATTGCCATCCTCATCATTTCACTTTGGTATCCCCACCCAGGTGTACCTTGGTGTTATTCACCCATGTGTTCCTTGGTGTTTCCTACCCATGTGTACCTTGGTGTTTTCTTACCCAGGTGTACCTTGGTGTTTTCTTACCCAGGTGTACCTTGGTGTTTTCTTACCCAGGTGTACCTTGGTGTTTTCCAGCCCAGGTGTACCTTGGTGTTTCATTACCTGGGTGTACCTTGGGGTTTTCTAACCCAGGTGCATCTCAATGGGAAATCCACCTGGGTAAGAAAACACCAAGGTACACCGGCGTAAAAAAAACACCTAGGTATACCTGGGTTGAAAACATCAAGGTACACCTGGGTGGGGAACACCCAGGTAGGAAACACAAGGGTACACCTGGGTGAATAACACCAAGGTACACCTGGGTGGGAAACACCCAGGTAGGAAACACCAGGGTACACCTGGGTGAATAACACCAAGGTACACCTGGGTGGGAAACACCCAGGTAGGAAACACCAGGGTACACCTGGGTGAATAACACCAAGGTAACATGGATGGGAAACACCCAGGTAGGAAACACCAGGGTACACTTGGGTAAATAACACCATGGTACACCTGGGTGGGGAAACACCCAGGTATGAAACACCAGGGTAGACCTGGGTGGGAAAGACCCAGGTAGGATACACCTGGGTGTGGTCACCTGGGTAATTACACCCAGGTTTACCCATACCAGGGTTTTTATCCAGTTTCAGGTGGGTAAATCATGGTAAAACCCAGGTTTCGCGGGGTCTTAATGGTTGGTGGATGTCTTGGTAGATAGATTTTTACCTGGGTTTCGGCCCAAAAAACCTGGGTGGATTACCCAGGTACATTTTTATATGGGTGCATCTGGACATGGCTCAGGTATAGTTGACTTGTGTTTACACTGCACGGGCTCAAATTTGGGGTTCACCATTTTAAGGGTCCATCATAGATCATGGCTATGTACCTATATATTTGGATTCTGGCTTATAATATGGATGTTGGGGCATATCTGGACCGTTCTGCATTTGTACATGACTCAGGTGTAGTTGACTTAGGTTTAAACTGCACGGGCTCAAATTTGGGGTTCACAATTTTAAATGCCCATCATAGAAAATTGTTATGTGCCTATATCATTGGATTCTGGCATATAATATGGATGTTGGGACATATTGAACCCTTCTGCATCTGCACATGACTCAGGTATAGTTTTCACAGCACGGGCTCCAAATTCGTGTTCAAAACTTTAAGGGCCCATCACAGAAAATGGACATATACCTATAGCTTTGGATTCAGACATATACTATGGGTTTTTTGACATATTTGGACCCTTCTGCATCTGCTCATGACTCAGGTATAGTTGACTTGGATTTTCGCTGCTCGGGGTCCAACTTGGGGGTCAAACATTTAAAGGCCCATCATTGAAAATGGATAGGTGCCAAATTCTGGGAATGTAATATGGATGTTGGGACATATCTGGGTTCTCTTGCATTTTGACATGGCTCTGGTATCATTGAATTAGGGTTTCACTGCACGGGCTCAAATTTGGGGTTCACCATTTAAGGGCTCATCATAGAAAATTGTTATGTGCCTATATCGTTAGATTCTGGCATATAATGTGGATGTTGAGACATATCTGGACCGTCCTGCATCTGGACATGACTCAGGTATAGTTGACTTAGGTATTAAACTGCACGAGCTCAAATTTGGGGTTCAACATATTAAGGGCCCATCATAGAAAATTGCTATGTGCCTATACCTTTGGATTTTGGGCATATAATATGGATGTTGGGACATATCTGGACCCTCCTACATCCCGACATGACTCAGGTATAGTCAACTGGGTGTAATTCAACTATTCCAGAGTCATGTAAAAATGCAGGAGAGTCCAGATAAGTCCCAAAATCTATATTATATTCCCAGAATCCAAAGATTTAGGCACCTACCGATTTTCTATGATGGTCCCTTAAATGTTTGAACCCCAATTTGGAGCCTGTGCAGCGAAAACCTAAGTCAACTATACCTGAGTCATGTGCAGATGCAGAAGAGTCCAAATATGTCCCAAAATCCGTATTTTATGTTCTGAATCCAAAGTTATAGGCACATGTCCATTTTATGTGATGGGCCTTTAAATGTTTGAACCCCATATTGGAGCCCGCGCAGCGAAAACATAAGTCAACTAAACCTGAGTTATGTACAGATGCAGGACGCTCCAGATATGTCCCAACATATCCATATTATAAGCCCGAATCCAAGGATATAGTCACATACCCATTTTCTATGATGGGCCTTTAAAATGGTGAACCCCTAAATATGAGCCCGTGCAGTTTAAACCGAAGTCAACTATACCTGAGTCATGTACAGATGCAGGACAGGCCAGATATGTCCCAACATCCATATTATATGCCAGAATCCAATGATATAGGAACATAACAATTTTCTGTGATGGGCCCTTAATATGGTAATCCTCAAATTGGAGCTCGTGCAATGTAAACCTAAGTCAACTATACATGAGTCATGTGCAGATGCAGTAGTCTCTAGATATGTCCCAACATCCATATTATAAACAAGAATCCAAAGATATAGGTACATACCCATTTTCTATGATGGGCCCTTAAAATGTTGAACCCCTAAATTTGAGCCCGTACAATTTAAGCCTAAGTCAACTATACCTGAGTCATGTACAGATGCAGTACGGTCCAGCTGTGTCCCAACATCCATAGTATATGCATGAATCCATAGATATAGGCAAATGACAATTGTCTATGATAAGCCCTCAAAATGGTGAACCCCAAATTTGAGCCCGTGCAGTGTCAACCTAATTCAACCCTACCTGAGTCAAGTACAGATGCAGGAGAGTCTTGATATGTCCAAATATCCATATTATATTCCCAGAATCTAACAATTTAGGCACCTTCCCGTTTTCTATGATGGGCCCTTAAATGTTTGAACCCCAAATTGGAGCCTGTGCAGCGAAAACCTAAGTCAACTATACCTGAGTCATGCGCAGATGCAGAAGAGTCAAAATATGTCCCAAAACCCATATTATATGTTCTGAATCCAAAGCTATAGGCACATGTCCATTTTCTGTGATGAGACTTTAAATATTTGAACCCCCAAACTGTAGCCCGTGCAGCGAAAACATAAGTCAACTATACCTGAGTCATGTACAGGTGCAGGACGCTCCAGATATGTCCCAACATCCATATTATATGCCAGAATCAAAAGATATATGCACATAACAATTTTCTATGACAGGCCCTTAAAATGGAGAAACCCAAATTTGAGCATGTGCAGTTTAAACCTACGTCAACTATACATGAGTCATGTACAGATGCAGTACAGTCCAGATATGTCCCAAAATCCATATTATATTCCCAGAATCCAAATATTTAGGCACCTACCGATTTTGATGGGCCCTTAATTGTTTGAACCCCAATTTGGAGCTGTGAAGCGAAAACCTAAGTCAACTATATTTGAGTCATGTGCAGATGCAGAAGAGTCCAACTATGTCCCAAAATCCATATTACAGGTTCTGAATGCAAAGTTATAGGCACATGTCCATTTTCTGTGATGAGACTTTAAATGTTTGAACCCCAAATTGGAGCATGTACAGTTTAAACATAAGTCAACTATACCTGAGTCATGTAGAGATGCAGGACGGTCCAGATATGTCACAACATCCATATTATATGCCAGAATCCAATGATATAGGAACATAACAATTTTATATGATGGGCCCTCGAAATGGTAAACCCCAAAATTGACTATATATAAGTTTCGTGGCAATCGGCAACAAACATTGTTTCTGCCCCTTCCCCTTTTCTACCTCTGACAGCAACGTCGTCACTTTAGAAAATTCTAACCAGCACCATTATATTTCTCCTACGAAGTTACCCCCAGTAGACCCATTTGGTGCCATCTAGATGGTCCCTCGGCGCTAAAATTAGTTTTTATCAAATTTGGTGCCCCTCTCCCCTTACGTGCATCGCTGACTCGAACGGCGCCACTTTTGACATATTTAAACTACACCATTAGATTCCTTATATCATGGGGATGATTATATATAAGTTCCGTGGCAATTGGCGAGAATTTGTTTTTCTTCCACTCCCTCTTTTCTGTCCCTGACAACAACGGCGTCACTGCAGAAATTCTAACCCGCGCCATTATCGTTCTCGTAAAAAATTACCCCTATAATAGACCCTTTTGGTGCATGCCATTTAGATCATCTGGTCCCCTGTGAATGTCTATAGAACACAGACAGACAGACAGACAGACATTCTCAAATATATATATATTGATAAATATTCACATGTGTTCATTTTGGACTTATTTGATTCTGATTTAAGCCCTTAAATGGGACGTATACCCGTTATTCACGTTAGATGCATGGTGCCGGTCATAACGCAAACCCAGTATAAAGAGCGTACATAAGTATGGTAGGCCGTGATTTGGTTTATTCGTGTTATTCCGTTGGATGGTGCCGGTCATAACGCAAACCCAGTATAAAGAACGTATTTAGGGTATAGGACGTGAGTTGGTTTATTCGTGTTCTTTCCAGCCTGTTTTCTTGATAATAAGCACAATACGGGCTTATATATTTCATATTTAAATATTTCCAAATGAGGCCGTTTTAATAACCAGAGTTTAGGTCTATATAGAACGTATTTGAGTTCTCAAATAATGCCAATATGAACTGATTTCGCGCAAATATAAAACAAACCGAATTTTGGTTATTTTCCCGAGTTTACTGTCAGAGGTAGAAAAGGGGAAGGGGCAGAAACAATGTTTGTTGCCGATTGCCACGAAACTTATATATAGTCAATTTTGGGGTTTACCATTTCGAGGGCCCATCATATAAAATTGTTATGTTCCTATATCATTGGATTCTGGCATATAATATGGATGTTGTGACATATCTGGACCGTCCTGCATCTCTACATGACTCAGGTATAGTTGACTTATGTTTAAACTGTACATGCTCCAATTTGGGGTTCAAACATTTAAAGTCTCATCACAGAAAATGGACATATGCCTATAACTTTGCATTCAGAACCTGTAATATGGATTTTGGGACATAGTTGGACTCTTCTGCATCTGCACATGACTCAGGTATAGTTGACTTAGGTTTTCGCTTCACAGCTCCAAATTGGGGTTCAAACAATTAAGGGCCCATCAAAATCGGTAGGTGCCTAAATATTTGGATTCTGGGAATATAATATGGATTTTGGGACATATCTGGACTGTACTGCATCTGTACATGACTCATGTATAGTTGACGTAGGTTTAAACTGCACATGCTCAAATTTGGGTTTCTCCATTTTAAGGGCCTGTCATAGAAAATTGTTATGTGCATATATCTTTTGATTCTGGCATATAATATGGATGTTGGGACATATCTGGAGCGTCCTGCACCTGTACATGACTCAGGTATAGTTGACTTATGTTTTCGCTGCACGGGCTACAATTTGGGGGTTCAAATATTTAAAGTCTCATCACAGAAAATGGACATGTGCCTATAGCTTTGGATTCAGAACATATAATATGGGTTTTGGGACATATTTTGACTCTTCTGCATCTGCGCATGACTCAGGTATAGTTGACTTAGGTTTTCGCTGCACAGGCTCCAATTTGGGGTTCAAACATTTAAGGACCCATCATAGAAAACGGGAAGGTGCCTAAATTGTTAGATTCTGGGAATATAATATGGATATTTGGACATATCAAGACTCTCCTGCATCTGTACTTGACTCAGGTAGGGTTGAATTAGGTTGACACTGCACGGGCTCAAATTTGGGGTTCACCATTTTGAGGGCTTATCATAGACAATTGTCATTTGCCTATATCTATGGATTCATGCATATACTATGGATGTTGGGACACAGCTGGACCGTACTGCATCTGTACATGACTCAGGTATAGTTGACTTAGGCTTAAATTGTACGGGCTCAAATTTAGGGGTTCAACATTTTAAGGGCCCATCATAGAAAATGGGTATGTACCTATATCTTTGGATTCTTGTTTATAATATGGATGTTGGGACATATCTAGAGACTACTGCATCTGCACATGACTCATGTATAGTTGACTTAGGTTTACATTGCACGAGCTCCAATTTGAGGATTACCATATTAAGGGCCCATCACAGAAAATTGTTATGTTCCTATATCATTGGATTCTGGCATATAATATGGATGTTGGGACATATCTGGCCTGTCCTGCATCTGTACATGACTCAGGTATAGTTGACTTCGGTTTAAACTGCACGGGCTCAAATTTAGGGGTTCACCATTTTAAAGGCCCATCATAGAAAATGGGTATGTGACTATATCCTTGGATTCGGGCTTATAATATGGATATGTTGGGACATATCTGGAGCGTCCTGCATCTGTACATAACTCAGGTTTAGTTGACTTATGTTTTCGCTGCGCGGGCTCCAATATGGGGTTCAAACATTTAAAGGCCCATCACATAAAATGGACATGTGCCTATAACTTTGGATTCAGAACATAAAATACGGATTTTGGGACATATTTGGACTCTTCTGCATCTGCACATGACTCAGGTATAGTTGACTTAGGTTTTCGCTGCACAGGCTCCAAATTGGGGTTCAAACATTTAAGGGACCATCATAGAAAATCGGTAGGTGCCTAAATCTTTGGATTCTGGGAATATAATATAGATTTTGGGACTTATCTGGACTCTCCTGCATTTTTACATGACTCTGGAATAGTTGAATTACACCCAGTTGACTATACCTGAGTCATGTCGGGATGTAGGAGGGTCCAGATATGTCCCAACATCCATATTATATGCCCAAAATCCAAAGGTATAGGCACATAGCAATTTTCTATGATGGGCCCTTAATATGTTGAACCCCAAATTTGAGCTCGTGCAGTTTAATACCTAAGTCAACTATACCTGAGTCATGTCCAGATGCAGGACGGTCCAGATATGTCTCAACATCCACATTATATGCCAGAATCTAACGATATAGGCACATAACAATTTTCTATGATGAGCCCTTAAATGGTGAACCCCAAATTTGAGCCCGTGCAGTGAAACCCTAATTCAATGATACCAGAGCCATGTCAAAATGCAAGAGAACCCAGATATGTCCCAACATCCATATTACATTCCCAGAATTTGGCACCTATCCATTTTCAATGATGAGCCTTTAAATGTTTGACCCCCAAGTTGGACCCCGAGCAGCGAAAATCCAAGTCAACTATACCTGAGTCATGAGCAGATGCAGAAGGGTCCAAATATGTCAAAAAACCCATAGTATATGTCTGAATCCAAAGCTATAGGTATATGTCCATTTTCTGTGATGGGCCCTTAAAGTTTTGAACACGAATTTGGAGCCCGTGCTGTGAAAACTATACCTGAGTCATGTGCAGATGCAGAAGGGTTCAATATGTCCCAACATCCATATTATATGCCAGAATCCAATGATATAGGCACATAACAATTTTCTATGATGGGCATTTAAAATTGTGAACCCCAAATTTGAGCCCGTGCAGTTTAAACCTAAGTCAACTACACCTGAGTCATGTACAAATGCAGAACGGTCCAGATATGCCCCAACATCCATATTATAAGCCAGAATCCAAATATATAGGTACATAGCCATGATCTATGATGGACCCTTAAAATGGTGAACCCCAAATTTGAGCCCGTGCAGTGTAAACACAAGTCAACTATACCTGAGCCATGTCCAGATGCACCCATATAAAAATGTACCTGGGTAATCCACCCAGGTTTTTTGGGCCGAAACCCAGGTAAAAATCTATCTACCAAGACATCCACCAACCATTAAGACCCCGCGAAACCTGGGTTTTACCATGATTTACCCACCTGAAACTGGATAAAAACCCTGGTATGGGAAAACCTGGGTGTAATTACCCAGGTGACCACACCCAGGTGTATCCTACCTGGGTCTTTCCCACCCAGGTCTACCCTGGTGTTTCCTACCTGGGTGTTTCCCCACCCAGGTGTACCATGGTGTTATTTACCCAAGTGTACCCTGGAATCCTTTAGCACGGGCTACAGGTCCTAATTTTAGTCTGATCATCATAAAATTTGTCAAGAATGTTAATAATGACATGTAGATGGGAACAAGTCATTTTGGGGTCATTCGGCTGAAAAACATGGCCGCCAGCAGCCATCTTGGATTTTACTCTTTGTATGACTAAATCCTTTAGCACGGGCTACAGGTCGTACCTTTAGTCTGATAATCATAAAATTTGTCATGGTTGTTGAAATTGGAATGTAGATGGGTACGAGTCATTTTGGGGTCATTCGGACAAAAAACATGGCCGCCAGCGGCCATATTGGGTTACAAAATTTAATCCATTAGCACGGGCCACAGGTTGTACTGTT
Organism: Siphonodentalium dalli; assembly: GCA_032622095.1. NCBI lineage: Eukaryota > Metazoa > Mollusca > Scaphopoda > Gadilida > Siphonodentaliidae > Siphonodentalium > Siphonodentalium dalli. The sequence goes on along the minus strand of CP136065.1, from coordinate 43,404,262 downwards.
CTTCTGATCATCATGAAATTTGTCATGGATGATAATATTGACATGTGGATGGGAACGAGTAATTTTGGGGTCATTCGGCCAAAAACATGGCCGCCAGGAGCCATCTTGGATTTTACTCTTTGTATGACTAAATTCTTTAGCACGGGCTGCAGGTCGTACCTTTAGTCTGATCATCATAAAATGTGTCATGGATGTTAACAATGACATGTAGATGGGAACGAGTAATTTTGGGGTCATTCGGCCAAAAAACATGGTCGCCAGCAGCCATCTTGGATTTTACTCTTTGTATTACTAAATCCTTTAGCATGGGCTACAGGTCGTACCTTTAGTCTGATCATCATAAAATTTGTCATGGTTGTTGAAATTGGAATGTCGATGGGAAGGAGTTATTTTGGGGTCATTCGGACAAAAAACATGGCCGCCAGTGGCCATCTTTGATTAAAAAATTTAATCCATTAGCACGGGCCACAGGTCGTACTGTTTGTCTGATGATCATAAAATTTGTCATGGATGATAATATTGATATGTAGATGGGAACGAGTAATTTTGGGGTCATTCGGCCCAAAAACATGGCCGCCAGCAGCCATCTTGGATTTTACTCTTTGTATGACTAAATTCTTTAGCATGGGCTACAGGTTGTACCTTTAGTCTGATCATCATGAAATTTGTCATGAATGTTAATAATGACATGTAGATGGGAACAAGTCATTTTGAGGTCATTCGGCCGAAAAACGTGGCCGCCAGCAGCCATCTTGGATTTTACTCATTGTATGACTTAATCCTTTAGCATGGGCTACAGGTCATACCTTTAGTCTGATCATCATGAAATTTGTCATGAATGTTAATAATGACATGTAGATGGGAACGAGTCATTTTGAGGTCATTCCGCCAAAAAACATGGCCGCCAGCAGCCATCTTGTATTTTACTCTTTGTATGACTAAATCCTTTAGCACGGGCTACAGGTCGTACCTTTAGTCTGATCATCATAAAATTTGTCATGGCTGTTGAAATTGGAATGTAGATGGGAACGAGTCATTTTGGGGTCATTCGGACAAAAAACATGGCCGCCAGCAGCCATCTTGGATTTCAAAATTTATTCCATTAGCACGGGCCACAGGTCGTACTGTTCGTCTGATCACCATGAAATTTGTCATGGATGATAATATTGACATGTAGATGGGAACGAGTAATTTTTGGGTCATTTGGGCAATAAACATGGCCGCCAGCAGCCATCTTCAATTTTACTCTTTGTATGACTAAATTCTTTAGCACGGGCTGCAGGTCGTACCTTTAGTCTGATCATCATAAAATTTGTCATGGATATTAACAATGACATGTAGATGGGAACGAGTAATTTTGGGGTCATTCGGCTAAAAAACATGGTCGCCAGCAGCCATCTTGGATTTTACTCTTTGTATGACTAAATCCTTTAGCACGGGCTACAGGTCCTACTTTTAGTCTGATTATCATAAAATTTGTCAAGAATGTTAATAATGACATGTAGATGGGAACGAGTCATTTTGGGGTCATTCGGCTGAAAAACATGGCCGCCAGCAGCCATCTTGGATTTTACTCTTTGTATGACTAAATCCTTTAGTACGGGCTACATGTCGTACCTTTAGTCTGATCATCATATAATTTGTCATGGTTGTTGAAATTGGAATGTAGATGGGAACGAGTCATTTTGGGGTCATTCAGACAAAAAACATGGCCACCAGCGGCCATATTGGGTTAAAAAATTTAATCCATTAGCACGGGCCACAGGTCGTACTGTTCTTCTGATCATCATGAAATTTGTCATGGATGATAATATTGACATGTAGATGGGAACGAGTAATTTTGGGGTCATTCGACCAAAAAACATGGTCGCGAACAGCCATCTTGGATTTTACTCTTTGTATTACTAAATCCTTTAGCACGGGCTACAGGTTGTACCTTTAGTCTGATCATCATGAAATTTGTCTTGAATGTTAATAATGACATGTAGATGGGAACGAGTCATTTTGAGGTCATTCGGCCGAAAAACGTGGCCGCCAGCAGCCATCTTGGATTTTACTCATTGTATGACTAAATCCTTTAGCATGGGCTACAGGTCGTACCTTTAGTCTGATCATCATAAAATTTGTCATGGTTGTTGAAATTGGAATGTCGATGGGAAGGAGTTATTTTGGGGTCATTCGGACAAAAAACATGGCCGCCAGTGGCCATCTTTGATTAAAAAATTTAATCCATTAGCACGGGCCACAGGTCGTACTGTTTGTCTGATGATCATAAAATTTGTCATGGATGATAATATTGATATGTAGATGGGAACGAGTAATTTTGGGGTCATTCGGCCCAAAAACATGGCCGCCAGCAGCCATCTTGGATTTTACTCTTTGTATGACTAAATTCTTTAGCATGGGCTACACGTCGTACCTTTAGTCTGATCATCATAAAATTTGTCACGGATGTTAACGATGACATGTAGATGGGAACGACTCATTTTGGGGTCATTCGGCCGAAAACAAGGCCGCCAGCAGCCATCTTGGATTTTACTAACATGTATTAGATATTCAACTTTCCACATTCCTAATGGCTCCATTGACTGTAATACATTAAATTATTCCCTGTCCAATTTGAGCTACAGTGTCATTGACACTTTCATTATGAATTACATTTAATATAGGAGCATGTAGAATATAAAACATAGTGTGTAACATTCACTTGTGCTTATGGATAGTGGATTAAGCAGTGTTAAACCATCAAAGAGATTCACTGGACATCGATCGTGAGTAAACAAATTCAATTGATGTGGCATTTATGAATGTATTTCCGCTGTTTATTTTATCTTGATAGAAACCGCGCGCCTGGCCAAAACCCAGCGAGCGGGACTCTGCGTGCCTACATTTTCTAAAAATGAAAGTCTGCTGGTATACATGTATGTGTACATGTATATATGTACATGTAATAAGTAATAATTTAGAAATAACAGTTACCAAATTATGAAAGTTTCCTCAATAATATCCTAATAGTATACATGTAGAATAATGATCATATTAAGAATGCGTTATTTTCTGCAAAACACTTTGTGTGAGCGGAGCGTTTGTATATATACAGCATGTAAATAGTGAGCGATAAACAAAACACCGTGGTGATTGATTAGGTTGAGAGTGATTCATGGTGACCCATTCAACACCAAAATCAGAGATTTAGCTTATTAAATGGCTATACCGGTAATGCGGTATGTTGTAAATAAGTTCATGATTCCACTGAATTGTAGGGGCTATGAATCATTGTTGCCTTATCGTAGCGAAAATTTGATATAACCCTTTCTTTACTAAATGGATTCTCCCACCAAGTAAAAAAGAATTTATTTGAATGATCTATTATTCATTCAGAGGGGTGTTCAGGAAATGCAAGCAGATGACAACAGACTAAGAGATAATACATACATATACATGTGTAGAAGGATATCTATTAATTGGTTGGAAATGTTCAGAAAAGTTCAACGGACTTTATCTGAACACTTCCCACAACATCTACTTGTCAATAAGCATTTAGTAAATGAAGGGTTAATATATGATTCTCAATAGAACTAGAGGTGGGCGGTCCCCAAGCCTGAATTTAGTGTGGCTGACATTTGCGGAATGAGGTCACCAGAGGGCTAGCATCACCAAATTCACCCTCTGGGAACCTCATTCAGCTTAGGCCTCTCTGTATGTGAGGCATTGGGTCAGATTCCACAGTTGAAGTTGGTGATGTTCAGCCATTAATTACTTTGATTATGCGATTTAACTTGGATTAAATTAAATTTTAATTAGAAATACCCATGATCAGTGTGTTAGTGAACTGCTTGGTGAACTTTCAAGCACCGTACATCTATAAAATGGCTTTGTTGATGTCAAATGATCCAATATTCCCAATATTCAATAAATTGTGACCTACAAAACTTGAAAATATAAGGGTACATGTAACATAACTTGCTGAATGCTGATATAAGCCCAAGTTGCCAGGAAATGATATGGGGGCCATTGGTTCATTTCTTTCACCTTTCATATGCTTTAACAGAACAACCAGACAGCCCCCATTTTAGGTTTACTTTAAAAAGTACCCCCAATAGTCACAAGGGGGTCCCCCCCGTCACTCAAACCTATCACCTCTGTCCCCCAAAATGTCCCCAATTTAGCCTAATCTAAAGGCGTGAAATAACGGTGGTATTTCTAACAAAATTTCATATACATGTATATGCAGTGGGGGTCTACTCGGTGTTGAGTGTTTTGCTTATCGCATACTCTTTACATACATGTAGATGTACTGTTTGTTTACATAAGATGACGTTTGCTTACATACAATGTAACACAAAGTACGAACATAACAACATGCTGAAATTAATGTGATACATGTATTTATGATTGGTATAAGAACAAGGTTTGTATATAATATTAATTCTGTTTATGGCGGTTTTAACGGATGTTTTAACAGCTATACCCAGCGCCAACACTTACCCAATCTTTAAAAAGATCCTCATGGACATATATCATAATTTTCTTCAACGTCTTGTGTGACGACCCGCTAATACCTGTAGGGCTGTAGACCGTGTATCATAACCTAACGGCATGTATTGTAACTCCACCGCAGTGACCGTTTCGATACTGCTGTCATTGCCAATTCATTAAAAGCGACACATCACATATTCATTATCAGCTCAACGACGTCCATGTGTGCGTGTGTGTGTCCGTCAACAATTTCCTTTGGCGCGGGCTACAGGTCGTACCTTTGGTCTGATCTTTATCAAATTTGTCATGAATGTTGACATTGACATGTAGATGGGAACAGGTCATTTTGGGTCATTGGCCAAAAAACATGGCGGCTGACAGCCATCTTGGATTTCAAACATGTCTGCCATCTTGGATTTCAAACATGTCTTACTGTTTGTCTGATCATCATGAAATTTATCATGGATGTTGAGTCATTTTGTGGTTGTTCCACAAAAAAACATGGCTGCCAGCAGCCATCTTTGATTTTACTCTTTACATGACTAAATCCTTTGGCGCGGATGTTAACAATGACATGTACCGGTAGATTGGAAAGAATCCTTTTGAGGTCATTCGGCCTAAAAACATGGCCGCTGGCAGCCATCTTGGATTTCAAAATTAAATCGATTCGCGTGGTCTACAGGTCATACTGTTCGTCTGATTATCATGAAATTTGTCATGGATGTTAATAATGACAGGCAGATGGGAACGAGCCATTTTGGGGTCGTTCAGCCAAAAAAACATGGCGTCAGCAGCCATCTTGGATTTTACTCTTTGCATGACTAAATCCTCTGGCGCGGGCTACAGGTCGTAGCTTTGGTCGGATCTTCATGAAATTTGTCATTGGTGTTAACAATGACATGTAGACGGGAACGAGCTGTTTTGTGGTCATTCGGCCAAAATAAATACATCTTGGATTTTACTCTTTGCTTGACTAAATCCTTCAGCACAGGCTCTAGGTTGTACATTTGGTCATATCATTATGATATTTGTCATCACTATTGACATGTAGATGACATTGACATGTAGATGTGAACGAGTCATTTTGGGGTAGTTTGACCAAAAAACATGGCCACCAGCAGCCATCTTGGATTTTACTCTTTGCATGACTAAATCCTTTGGCACGGGCTACAGGTCCTTACTTTGGTCAGATCATTAAGAAATTTGTCATGAATGTTGATGTTGACATGTGGATGGGAGTGAGTCATTTTGGGGTCATTTGGCCAGAAAACATCTTGGATTATACTCTTTGCATGACTAAATTCTTTGTCAAGGGCTACAAGTCGAATCTTTGGTCCAATCATCATGAGATTTGTAATGGATGTTAACAAATACATGTAGATGGGAAAAGGTTCATTTTGAATTCAACCAAGAAACCTGGTCGTCAGCAGCCATCTTGTATTTTACTCTTTACACGACTAAATCCTTTGACACGGGCTACAGGTCGTATCTTTTGTCGGATCATCATGAAATTTGTGAAGGATGTTAACAATGACATGTAAATAGGAAGGAGTCTTTTTTGTGTCATTTGGCAAAAAACGATGGCTGTCGCGGCCATCTTGGATTATAATCTTTGCATAACTAGGTCTTTCAACTTTCCACATTCGTAATCGCTCCATTAACTGTAACACATGAAATTATTCCCTTTCATCATTGAGCTACAGTGTCATTGACACTTTCATAATTACATTTCAGTCAATTCACATTTTCAGCTGCATATACATGTATACCGGTATGTGAACCAATTTCATCATTACAGAAATTGCAAATTCATCGTTGATTCCATCATCTCAACATTTCATTAAAGTGAGACTTTATGTTCACACATCGATTCATTCAGGCAACATTTTTTTTCCATTTCTACACTGGTCATTGCATTGATTGTCTTCAATGGGGATAATCTATAATTATATATGTATATCATTGTTAACTATTAAAGTGACATTTCTCTTCCTCCCAATCGATATTGCATTAACATGACGCTTCATATTCATTACACTTCATTCAATAATTTCTATTTCTGCATCACTTATTGCATTGATTGCCTTCAGGTAAGGTAAGCTATGTCCGACTCAATATTAAAGTGACGCATCATATTCACTACACGTTATTCAATAATTTCTTTTTCTACATAGTTTACACGTATTGCATTGATTGGCTGCAGCTAATGTAATCTATGTCCGACTCAAATAATACAAATATTAGAGGCATTCCATTTCCATCCATTAATTCTAATGAAACTTCTGCTGTGATATATATATGTATATATACATACAGGGTACTACATGTGCTACACCACTCGGAGAATTGTCTGTGTCATCACACTAAAATACCATGTTAGAACTTGAATTGATATATTCGTAATCGTATATAGTCACCAATAGCCGGGTTACTACCGTAGTACCTGACATTGCCTATCTAGTGAACTATTCAAACCCAACAGGCCTGGTTGATTTCACTGTGGGATGATGGTTCACTTCCATCCTCAAGCTACTTTTCTTTTCTGACGTGCAGGGGTAGATATGCTTGAGGCCCCACCACAGTTAAATTCGCACCAGGTTCTCAGCCATTATTATCTTATGTTCGAACTTTACTCATATGTTTGGACTGATCATAACCATGATTTCAATGCTGGGTTTGAATAGTTCACTAGATATGCAATGTCCGTTACTACGGTAGTAACCGGGCTATTGGTGACTATATATACGATTACGAATATATTAATCCAAGTTCTAGCATGGTATTTGTGTGACGACACAGACATTTCTCCGAGTGGTGTAACACATGCAGTACCCTGTATGGTACATCATATAATTATTGTAACGTTGAACTTAATGATCAACTTGGTGGTTGCTCCATTACGTGTCACGTACGATCATATTATTAATAATAATACCGACACTATTTTAAATCGCCTACCCTAATAATATTAATAATAATACTGACACTATTTTAAATCGCCTCCCCTAATAATATTAATAATAATACCGACACTATTTTAAATCGCCTCCCCATATAATATTAATAATACCAACATTATTTTAAATCGCATACCCCACCCCGTCTACCCTAAAGTATTTTTCATGGTTTTCCAGGGTTTTCAAGAAAATTAATTTAATTTTTTCACCCAAATTTTTCATAAAACACATTTAAAGTGATGTGAAACACTGCGGTAGGGTGGTCGAATAGAAAAGGAGAAATATCTTGCTCAAAGTAGTTATTTTTACAAATATTATATCCAAATTGGCAACACACATCGTCTTTCTTATATTTTAATTAATTGCAATGATTCTCGAAGGTGAAATCGTTTTCTTTATCTTATCGCATATAGTTAGTTCCGTCCCGAAGTAAATATTTACAATTGAGAGTAGTTCAGCCGATATTTTCTATGAAGTGGTACGGTCAATTTACTTGATATTTTCGGTGATGTTACTAAAATGCTACAATCCTCCAGTTGACATAGCACCTGAATACTAACTTATCAGTTTAACATACCTCAACAAGTACATAGTATGTCTTTAAGCATCTCAGAATAGAATGATTTTTAAGTAAAAGTATTGTGTAATATTAAAATTTATAGAAAAATAATCAAAAGTAGTTTTATGTCAATCTTGCAGAGTAAAATACGCATAGAGAAAGTCAAAAGAATATGTCAAATTAAAAATAATTAAAAATCAAATTTCAAGCCTACCTACCGACAATATTTTTTTTTGGCAATACATCTCTATAACGACCATCGTCGTTGCCATTACTGTTTATGTTTTATTGCCTGGTAAATGTCTTATGGAATGTTAACTTATTTGATGTCGAATTGGATGCGGTATCTTTAAATCAAGAACAAAAATTAACAAATAAAATTGGATAGAAATAAATAGCTCATACTAGCCGAATCCACAGCGCAACGGCAAACTGACTTTTCGCAGTGGAAAACAATAATTGTTCGTGCTGAACTGTGGGCGTATTCTCAGGCAATCAAGACAGAACAGTAGGTTAGACCAATTGGATAGATGGCTCCAATGACAGTTCGATGGGTGGGTTTTAAGTTAGATAATATTCTCATCATCGGGTATTCGGTCAAGAATTGACTCGACGCAAGAGCCTCGTCGATTCTTTTACCGAATACCCTCTGCTTCGAATATTATCAATTACTCAGTTGCACTGGCCAAGGTGAATATGTAACTGTTACGTCGATACACCGACTATGGAATACTATTAGGGCCACTTCCTAATGGCGTACCAGAAGCGACAAAATGCCGAAAGCGACAAAATGTGCGACATAATGTCGACATAATTGCGACATTTCGCCGAAAGAGACAAAACATGCGACATTATGTCGCATAATTTATGTTGGCGCCGAAAGCGACACAAGAGCCAAAATGTGCGGCATTATGGCGCAAATTGTGTCTGCTTCTGGTGAGTCTAATGGCGCACATTTGATCGCTTTCGACGCGCACCAGAAGCTCAATTATAGGAAGTGGCCACAATAGAACTCCATTAATATGGAAAACAGATTGATTTAATATTGAGCCGACGACATAATATAAGCAAACCTTTGAGTCACTTCACTGCATTCATAAACTCTCATCTCGTCCAGTTAGTTCTCGTCGATTCTCGCAAAATGAATGCTTACTTTCTATTGTTTGCGTTTAATATTGTCATAGTCAGCAGTTGGATAGTCGCAGGTTAGTACACTTAAACCGTTTAAATATTCGGATTGAAAAAATATGAAATTAAAAAATTGGATTGTTTTTTAAAATAAATTTTTGTTTTATTTATTTAATAAATTTTTTGTTAATAATATTTTTTTAAACTAACGCCGATATAACCTAAGCCAGGATACCTCGAGTCAAATTTGGTTGAAATCGGTCCAGGGGTCTTTGAGAAAAATCCGAGCAGACATATCCTACTCCGTTATATATATATATAGACAAAGAAGAACTCCAACTCCTTATATTGGATATAAGATTTTACGAAACTCGTTTGATAAATTTGATTCACGAGTCGTAGACTTATACCCGTTATTCCGGTGAATGGCACGGGCGGTGGCTACAGTGAAAATACATTATAAAGAGCCGACATCTGCTGATGCAACATATCCTCGCGAAAATAGGTTCATATCGGACCTAAATATTCACATAATTATGTTCATATTGGACTTATTTTATTCTGAAATAAGCCCATAGTATATTTTATTTATTTTTGTATTTATTTAATGAAATTTTGTATTAATTAGTCACAACACCAAATTTGGTTGAAATCGGTCCAGGGGTCAGGGAGAAAAATCCGAACAGAGAGACAGATCCTACTTTTCAAGATACATATATAGATTACATTCAAGATAATATCTTTATTTCGAATTGAGTTTTAGTCCCTGTTACAGTATTCTGATTAAATGTTATATCAATATTATAGTCACACTCAAATAGAAGATTTAAATTTGTTTCAATTTGTGATTTGCCCTTGTGTCTCTGTAAATTAGTCGTGTGTAAACATTTTAACCCTTTACCCAACAGAAGGGCCCTGTGCCAATGCATTCTCTTATATATGCGAGTCGACCATAGGTCGCCTCGCGTATATAAGAGAATGCATTGGCTTAACACATTAAAAATTATAAAATTGTTAAAGAATGTAAGAAAAATGGTAAAAAGTTTAAAAAAAAGATTGTTTTAGGCCAATGCATTCTCTTATATATGTGAGGCGACCTATGGTCGACTCGCATATATAAGATAATGCATTGGCACAGGGCATAACTGTAACTATCACAATGTGGTCAAGGAGCCGGTTCCAATGATATCCATATTTGTATGGTTCTATTGAGACAGACCGAAGATATTTTAGGCTGTTGAAGCTTTATTTGGCCGGTTTTGGCCGTTTTGTTGGGTAAAGGGTTAAGGGAACATTTTGGTTTGAAGTTACTTTCTCTTTGAGTTCAGTTATTGTCGTAACTTATACTGTGCTAAGAACTCTTCTCGCGTTTAGTATTTATTAAATAGATTTTGTCTTTATGCTGGATATATCATTGTATTGTCCGTTGTATTGAGTGACGTTTCGGATCATCAGCTGTTTTGCTATTGAAGATTTTACAACAATTTGTACTAATCGGTTTTATTGTCCGATTTGTTGCCTAATCCTATTAAATGTAAAACTTATTTCAGAATCACTTTCTCTCATATCTTGGGTGATTTCTGAGGTTCTTGTCCTCATTTACATATCTAGAGGATTTCCAATTCGTTATGTTGGGATATAAGATTTTATGAAATTGTTTTCCTAAAATATTATATCCCAACGTGACGAGTTGCAGATCGTGTATATCACATAAAAAACTAGAGCTTTATGCCTTTTTAATAAATCAAAACACTTTAAAGAAGTTGCAAAATGCATACATTTACAGCGTTGGCTGAGACGCTTCGCAACCGTATGCGACAGTATTGGGTGATCTGTGCTGGCGACCAAAAATATATTCCCCCAATTTGCCTCTTTGTTTTTGTGTCTATTTTCGTTAGTGCAACGAAATTGGACAATAATTTAACTTTTAATGAACAAAGCAATCATTTTGCATTGTCTGGTGTTGGTGTTATAAGCGGCTTTTCAAAGTAGTATTAATCCGCATGAATCACTGTAAAGACGCGTGGCCATCTTGTTGTCGCGATGACAAGTGGTATGTAACATGTGATAAATAAGGAAATAGTTTAAAAGATATACAATGTGTTTCGTGTGATATAAATATATATGTTATAAACTAGGCGATGTTCAATTACCAGTGTATATATATGCGGCCGTCGATAAACTCAAACCAAGGTGATTAGCCATTGTGTCTCTGTGTAAACATTTTAAGGGAATATACTATGTCTATGCTAAATACTCATAATAATAATTAGGGCGAGGGCCCTAAGCGCTTTCACATTATTACCCCATCTGTTGAGTAAATACCATGTTGAGCAATCCTTAAACGCATGCTGCCATAATAAAGATTGCTCTTGGCTTACACTTACCAACAACCAGGTCCCTATTTCTTGTCTAGGTACGACGAAGCGAGCACAGTACAATTGACCTTGCCAAAGGGTCACAACCTGGCGCGAGATTTGAAACAGCGCGTAGCTATATATAGCTCACACACACCACTTAATCTGGCCAAGCCACTGTTGTGGAGACGATAGTTCACCGGCCGGGAGCGAACTCACTCCGGTGCAGTAACACCATTACAAGTCCGACACTCTAACCACTGGACTATCACTTCCATTTCAATTAGTTCCCTTGATATATTGTCAGATAATAAGTTCAACAAACGGGCATATGGGCATTGGTCGTTTGTTTAACTCATTATTTAAATATTTCCCACCAATGAATAGGAATTATTTTGCACTTATATTAACTTTTCGTCGGTCTGTCAGTTGTCGGCTCATTTATAATGAACATCCCCCCAGACGAATAATAGACAATTCCAATATATACTTTTATCACTGAATGGGAAAATCTATTTATCAATGGAAAGGTTAAGAACTAAGCGAAATATTCCCATGTAAGTCATGTATTTCCAAATACACCTCGAAAAAAATATGCTTTCAAGAATTTGTCTGAAGTCCATCTTGGAGGAAGGTAATTGTTATATCTTGGATGAAGAGTTGCCAAATTCTGAGAGGAAGATCGCCAGATCCGAACCAGACATTGCTCACGAACAAATCGGAGAAATATTAATAATGAACTACAAGATAAACGTAAGACAGTCGGTGGCATTCGGTGTATATTCTTAGTCATCCTATATTCTTTATATATCAGCTGACGGTCCATCGTTCCCAAAATTAGACCACACCCCGAAAATGTATTCCAGACAGTGCGTATGCCACACTTCAAACACTATGGTATTACCTCAATGGATTCTGATTTTGATGCCGTAATCGGAATCAAACATTCATAATGTAAACAACACGAGATCTCCCCACATCGCAATTGTGAAAGCCAATAAAACATAAGAATCCGCCACTTGGTTAAAAATTATTGCTGAATATAAACGATCCATATCAATTAGTTTAAAATACGTAGACAAATGTGTGCTATCGAGTGTAAACGTTGAGAAATTTACTGAAATTAGCCATTATTGATATTAACGCTGGAGGAGCACTTCGGTTGATGGCGAAATTGACCCTTGTAAATTTCATTGTCAATTTCATCATGTTTATTTCATAATTCCATCCACAAAATACCACCCAACACATGTCGATTTCAAATTCGGAGGATATGTGGTCACAAAACTCGGTCACGTGGTGGGTAACGAAATACTCACAACATCGCAAATTTTCACTTCCGATGCTTATTTCTCGAAAACAACAAATATTCGTGTTTTGCCATATCAGAGAAGGAAGATTTATATATTGCTTGTGTCCATTGAACAAAACTTTTAGAAATATAGTCCCGTATTATTAAGCTGATGTCTCGCACAAAGTTCAATCTCTAACTTTTCACCGATTTTCGCGCTAGTGGCTTTTATTGATAGCGCCAACACATTTATCCCAATTTCACCAGTAAGAATCATCAGAGCATTATTTAGACCATTTTGTCAATCCGACATCATAGACACAATTTGAGTAACATATACCTGCATTATTTTCAAAATATATCTTGCAATTGAGTGTACCTATCCACTGTCTGTTTCTTCAACTGCATTATTGGTAACACTCGGACAACAGACGAGGCATGATAACTCCCGCACAGTAATAGCAAATAGCTTCATTCATACGGAACAAAACAGAGAATGCCCGCGAGCAATTAACAATGCTACCATCTGACCATATTGCAGGGATAGTCCTACATATGGAATAGGATATTTTTTACGTTCTATTATTTATTTACAAAAGAAACAAAGGTACCAATTCCCCCGTTTACACACAAAACTAATTAGTGAAATATGTCATTATCAGAGCTGTTGGAAACCTGTTGTATTATAATCCAACCCAAACCTAATTGTGTCCAGAAAAAAACTTGTTATGGAGCACAATCGGGTTCGATAACTGTTTTCGGGGCACTGATTATTGGTCTTTTTCGGCAAGGGTAAGTTGTCAAAGTTTTAATTTAAATTTACACCTCACAAATCGAAATTCACAATTTAAAATACTCAATTTGCACTCCTCTGGTTGTAAGAGTTGTTGTCCATCTAATCCCTCAAGTGTTCCAATAGATGGAAAAGTCCACGTCCCAAACGAAAGAAAATATTCTAATCTCGATCTAAAATTGCGGAAAGTCAAACTATATTGGTGCAATCTCAACACATGTTAATTCGGTCTGAGGTATATCGCTGTTGTTACCCCTTATCACCACGACAATACGGTACATTTGACTCCTCGCCACAGATCCGAGTTAAATCGTTGCACATTCGTTCAAATATAAATTCAACACCATTTTATTAAATAACAAATTACCATAGGTCGTGTGTTGAACTTGATTTCTAAACATTTCCAACCAATGATAAATTCAACTCATTTAATTTCCTCAAGAATGTCACAAAGGAACATAAAGTCAAACCTATCGCTTAGCAGAACTAAAAGCTGTAAACTATTATGCATAAAGTCAGGACTGCCATATGCACACCTCAAAGCAATCTTGAGATTAAGTGAGTGTATAATTTCACCGCACCCCAACCGACAAAGCAGAAAAACACCGACGTCCTAAAAAAAAGAAAGACAAGGGATAGATGTTATTTGTTCTTAGTGATGGCGTACATTGTATATAGTGTATGCACCGTCAAAGATATCCGCGGAAGACTAAACAGCCAACTAAGTTAAAGTTGGGGGAAACGTTGTTTAATGGTACGGTTGGCTTTGGCGGTGGGTATCCTGTGAAAATATTTCCACCCGTCAAAAACCGCCACAAACAGAAAGAACATCAAAATGTAAACAGACTTTGTCCGTATATAAATAAGAAATATCGCATAAACAGTATGTTATTCTCATATGTTTAACCATTGTTATGTAAACAAAAGCATAAAAAGTTACTTTTCTGGTGTTTGTTTATATTATGATGGTAAACATAAAGAGCGTTCTTTGTTGGTGAATTCCTGATATGGAACTAATAAAGAGCGTTTATGCCATTTGTGTGTGATTAGCCAGTAGCATCGTGCTGTCCTCTGTAACCCAATCAGGCTCTTGCTTAGGTAAAATATAGTAGGTATTTATGATAACATGCTGTTTACGCGATGGTCATGGTATATATGAACGAAACTGTATGCGTTTTAATGTTTTTCTGTTTACGGTGTTTGGAACAAATATGAATATTTTCGACAACTAAGGCCTCACGTGCCTTTAATGTTCCTGAATCAACATGTTATATGTGCCAGATCCCCAAAGAAAATCTGGCAATTACAGAATTGATGACACTGATTCCAGATGAATATTAAGGGCTGCAATGTCACGGACACAACAGTGTCCAGGCTCCATGTTACAGCTGATACAACACTTCCAGAATATAGCTTTTTTTACTGTGGATTGAGGTTATTAAGTAGTACCGATGCAAAAACAATACAGGGACGCGGTACTCGAATGACGTTTAGTGGCAACAAGCAAGCCGGTTTAATATCTACCCCCCCCCCCCCCCCCCCTCCCACACACACACACACACGCGCGCGCGCACACAGATCCAATCAAATGATCGATACATATGTAATTATCATTCGAACTATTTGGAATTGAGGGTAATCGTAAGAATATCAGAGCTTTGATATAATTCTGGACCAAAGGAATTTATATTTCGAAACACTGTAACCAGGTCTGGCACATCCTGCATTATTATAAGTATAGTTATATTTAACGATACGAGTTGAATGTGGATATCGCCGTTTCGTGAATTTGATATAACGAAACGAAAAACGTATTTTACAAAAATGAACCAAACAGCGTCGCACAAGATGGTACCATGCATGCTTGTTTCTCCGTTCATGTGAATGATTAATCATGGTGCCACGTGTCATGGTAAGGAAGTCAATCGGCACTCACATTGGTGAAGGTATTGCGATTGTATCGCCCGCTTAAAGGTACTCAATTCGAATTAACGCTCGCAAATTACTATTTCCTTGGCTTCGGGGGTAAACAATATTTGATTCGAGTCGAAGAACCCACCCATCAAAGCTAGGAGTGATCAGATGTCGATGTTTGAAATCTATTATTTAAATTTTAAGTGGCACAGTAAACGGAACTTATCTGACCAGATAGCGGATGAAGATCGATAACACTAAAATCCAGTGGCTTTTTTGTGTCAGATGTTTGACAACCGGCAAAATTTCGTTGAACAAAACGTTGATAAATAACAGGTTTTGGGCAATTTTATACTAAAGTTGACTGTGGTTAGCATTATATTTGGGCAATTAATCGATTCTGATAACTGAAGCGGCATTTCAAAACAAAACAATTTGTTGTTGGAATCTGATGGTATGGGGACCGTCGAATCGGATTGAGTACCTTTAATGTCACTTAGAAAGGTTTATTTGTGCTATTATTGAATAACATAAGATTGCGCAAAAGGCTGCACATAATTTTATAAAGATAACGTTCATTTGCTGCCGTATTGTTGAGAATATGGCTGGCTGTGTATAACCGAGATCACATTCGCGGCCATATTAGTCTATGGGCTACTATGGAAAATATGACCAAGTTGGTACCAAACTTGCGGGCAAATTGCCATTGTGTGTGTGTTGTTTTTCTTCAAAAGCTTGGTATCTGTGGTCATAGAAAACGCACGATAGCAAGATGAATTATACAGCTTAATACGTATACAATATGCGCGGAAGTACCACTACCCTGACTATAATTAGAAGTGTCTAAATATTGGTGGGGGGGGGGGGGTAATGTTAATAAAGTGGTCGTTTTCACACTTCATTGCAAATTGTGAACGCAATGTTACCTGTGATATATTCAGGATGTATATTTCTTTCAGTTGATCTCAACTTTTAGGCGTAAGGTCGTGACATTGAGCTTTTACTGAAGGTCAAATGTCAATGCAGGATTTCTCCTGATCTCATTCTGAGATATTTAGACTGATTATATTATACATACTTCTGATCAAATATATTACCATATAAGTATCTATATGGACCAGGAAAATACACTCGGCATGACAGAACTCATTAATAGTGTAGACACTATGGCCGGATTCGTCATCTCCAGTTTAAACCTCCGAGTTTAAACCTGGTTTAAACCTACATTGGTGGTCCAGCCAAACCGGGTCTAATGGGGCGTTTTTGTCGTTCAGTTGCCAGCTAATTGACAACTGTATTCGGTGATATGAGCATGCAGTCAAACATCCCTGTTACCAATCGGACCAGAAGGCATGCCGATATTACGCTTATTGACACGCCATTAATTATCGCGAATGCGTGCACGCTCGTAGTATTTATTTCAATGAGAAACAGGTATCGCTTGTGAACCACTAATCCGATATCATTCTGGGTTTCAATCAATCTTGCAAATGGCATGTCTCTCAACACGAGATTCACGTGCTGTTCATCACTTTGTTTGTGATTGATTTTCTGCAAGATGGTTTACACGAAAAGACAAAGTGTTGTGTATTTACATGTATATACGTTTATACAAAAGAGTATACGATCTGTCTATCTATCTGTCCGTCTGTTCGCAACTTTTCTCCCAGACCCTGGACCGATTTCAATCAAATTATGTGTGGTGACTCCGGGTAACTAGGAGGATGGTATAACAGCGTCAGGTTTTCAAAATTTATTTTAAAAATAAGGAAAATGTAATTTTAAAAAAAGAAGAAAATATAGTGTTGTTAAATTGAGAAAGGAGTTGAATTTAAGAAGAAACAAAATGTAAATTAATTTGTGTTTGTTTTAAATTTAATTAAATGTTGTTTTTTTTAATTAAAATTTTCAAATGATAAAAGTGTGCGCAAAGGGGCCGCAGGCACCTCTGACGTTGAATAAAGGCTCCATAATCTAGTCAATCCTCCACCAAGAGGTCAGTCAAGTAAAGGCAATTTGCTTATGAGTATACACCAGAAGCGGCATCTGAACTGTTGGACAGGTTTTAATAAAGAAATATATTACATGCGTTGCTTTTTTCAATGTCATAAATTTCTCGTCATGCATAAAATAAAAAAACTTCCCAGGCTTTAAATGAACAGGTGGAATATTATGTGAATGTATGGGCGTAACCACATGCAGTAGAGCTTTGTGGTATGATCTACACCAAAATGGGTTATCAAATTTGACCCATAAAGAAATATAATATTAGGATTGCAAACTACACCCCGTGTACCTGGTATCACCGACCCGGAAGGTATCACCAAAACCGGACCGAATGGGAAAGAATTTTCACGCATATAATATGCGAATATTGTGTTTCTCAATGTAAAACTGACAAGGAACCATACGAAGAAGGAATATTTACCCACCCGATGTCAGTCGGTTTTCCCAGATCTAACCATTTACCAATTTTTAGCGAATTATTTCAATAGTCTTTTCTGTTATGCTCTCTCAAATTTTCAAGAAAATCTATTCACTAACATAATCAGCGGCCTTCCACACTGCCGACAATATGTCCGTATATAATTGACTTTGTCAAATAGGCATAGAATTGAACATATTTTTAAAAGCACGTGTCATTCTCAATATGGTGGGACCACTATCGATCCAGATAGATGTCAAAGTCGCGAATCAAGATGTCGATAACACCGGATCTTCTGTGCAGTAAATATCAATAGTAATGATAGAGTTCTGGTGAGTTTTTGCGTGTTTTCGTGTGTGTCGGAGACTAATGAGTTGGGCGTATCTCATCTAAATATGAATACCATTTTCGAATCATGTATACACATCTATTATGGATCGATTAATTAAATTAATTGAACATCCATCTCAACAGTCAAATTTGCTCAAACAAATAGGCGAATGAAAGATTACGTATATATAAGGCCCTGATCACAAGAACATGCATACTGTCGGTTCGGATATCAGTTTAGTCGTATCATAATCAGGTGCGCATTGAGACCCAATATGGCGAAAAAGCCCATATAGATTCAAGCTACTTCATCTTACTTGCCATGCATTAAATGTTGTCATCAGAGACAGTGTTTCTGTTTTTTTTAACTGGGGGTGTCTCGCCCAACCTCATTCAAACCGTTAATCAGGGAGACAAATCTATATATCCATGCATTTTTCGGGCTACACCCGAAGTCAATGTTCTCTTAGTCTGGTTTTTGGCTCAATTGTAGATCTGGTGTATAACTCTGGCGAATCGCGTGGAAAGCATGACCGCCTATATGAAACATTCTGTACTTCATGTATATACTATAGTATGGTGCATATCAAGCAAAATGGTCGGCATGACAGACGCCATCTTGTCTGGAGTCTAAGCGGCCACAAAACGCCAGGATTGTTACACTTCAGAATGGGGTTTCTGCGGTGGTCCAAACGTGATACCAAATCGAAGGCATCAAATATTTCGTATGCGATAGTGCAATTGAAACTCTCTGGGCTCTCTGTCTATTACTCGTCGATACATTTGGAGGTTCATGTGAGCCATTCCCGTTTAATGTGTGTAGATAGTTTGCAACGGAGGGCCTATACACGCTCTTAACATATCACGGACATTTCTCATTATTTTCAGCACCGAAGAGTCACAAATGTCGATAACTGGCGTCGTAAATATCTCATTAAAATGTAATCATTAGCTTTCAACATCGAAAACGAAAACTATAGTGGAGTCAAGTCAGGTAGGACATCTTTAACGGTGCTCCTGGAATCATTATCTCAATAGGGGTCCGCACTAATACCATGGAATCGATGTTCAACTTAACCGGATATTGGTCATTTAATTGTATACGGACTTCATGTGTTTCAGAAAGTCATACCAAGTTCTGTTCCGATTTTCTTCAGACTATATGAAACAATAAAGAGTGTGTATGTTATATATCAAAGTTTGAAAAGAACTTCAAATTTGCGACCACTTTTTGCAAGACATTTCAGATTATACTAAGACTGTCGGCATTTTGTGTATTTAATCACCAATATTAAACATCGATTAAAGTTACTGGATATGGGCGTAAAGTCTGATTTCGAGACTTCGACGTAAAACCAGCATTATCCCAACATATTACACTAGCTGGTTCACGTCGAAGGAAACTTGGACAGACGGACTCACAGAAAGACCTACTCAAGTCACCAATTAGTTTGAGCCGATTTTTCTTCAGAGCAGAATAGAAGAATAAAGAGCGTTCTCCCAAATTAATAACAATTAATGTCATAACAATATAATAATTTTGCGGCTGTGTGATTGGGGGATCTATTCCTGATTTGGCAAATAAAGAGCGTTTATTTTATATGTCAACGATTGGAAGCAGCTGGCAAAATGATATTACTTTGGAAAGATTTTTCAGGGTATACAAATGTTTGTTTTTCGATCAGCAATTGGGTACTGATTGTTCTCAGAGCAAAGAATAATAAGGAGCGTTCTAGTTAGTCTATTCATGATATGGTAATACAGCGAGCGTCAAATATGTAGAGGATAAACATGTTTTTTTTGGGACGATTATCGGCGGAGTTTTGAGATGGAAAATACAGTTTTAAATACCGACGCAGCGTGTAGCCGGTAAAACGGATATTTTGCATCGGAAAACCTACAGAAAAACGTCCTAAATCAAGAAGACAGCATGTTTATCCCCATTCTAAATCACACACATCGCAAAATCATGCTATAGACATACAAATCTACCCACGAGTTGCTGCAGTGGACGGTATATAATTGATTTTGTCAAAGAAGCATAGGATTGAACATATTACAAAAAAAGCACATGTCATTCTCAATATGGTGGGACCACTTTCGATCCCGATAGATGTCAAGGGGTGGATCAAGATGTCAGTAACACCGGATCTTCTGTGCAGTAAATATCCATAGTACTTATAGAGTTCTGGTGAGTTTTCGCGTGTTTCGTATGTATCTGAGACTGATGAGTTGGACTACTTATCTCATCTGAATATGAGTCCGTACCATTTTCGAATCATGTATACACATATATTATGGGTGGATTAATTAAATTAATTGAACAGTCATCTCAGCAGTCAAATTTGCTCATTCAAAAAGGCGAATGAAAATGACATATACATAAGTCCATGCATGTTCACACGAACATGCATGCTGTCGTTTCGAATAACAGTTTAGTCGTATCCGAATCGGGTTTGTATTAAGACCCCACATGGCGAAACAATACCATACGACTATGGTAATATAAGACGGACATGTTGTGGACACAGTTAATACCACGTATTAAGGAGGTTATCATGCCATATATAATAAAGCCACTTCATCTTACTTGCCATGCATTAAATTTTGTCCTCAGAGACACGGTTTGTGTTTTTAATTTTTTACTGGGGTGATATCTCGCCCAACCTCGATCAAACCGTTCAACAAGGAGACCAATGTAGATATTAGAGTGTTGGATCAATTAAGTGAACAAAGCAATGATAAATCTGACACAAAAGATAAATAATTATGCGTCCGGGGGGGGGGGGGGGGGTCGGAAAAAATGTTCAGGCACGTATGCTGATTTTTTACTTTTGACCCTTGTTGGGACCCACCCACCCCATCGTCCAAATTTGTTTCCGTTTTCGGCAGTTTTTTTCCGACCATTTTTGGACACCCACCCCCTTTTAACACTAAAACAGAGATTTGCGCAGGGGGGGGGGAGTGGAAAAAAAGTTTTTTCCGGGCACAAGTTTTTTCCGGGCACATATGCCAGGGTGGGTGGGTGGTCGATAGGACCAACAAACAATATTGTCCGCAACTCAAGAATATTATACAAACAGTATCGCCTGTAGCCCATGCTAATGGATTTAATTTTGAAATCCAAGATGGCTGCGGGCAGCCATATCTTTTTTGACCGAATGACCCCAAAATAAGGAATATAATGGCGTGGTTTAAATTTGTCAAAATTGGCGCCGTTCGAGTCAGGGATGCACGGAAGGGGAGAGGGGCACCAACATTGATCAAACTAATTTTAGCGCCGAGGGACCATCTAAATGGCGCCAAAGGGGTCTACTAGGGGTAACTATTTACGGGAAAGATAATGGTGTTTGTTAGAATTTCCTAAAGTGACGCCGTTGTTGTCAGGGGCAGAAAAGGGGGAGGGGCAGAAAAAATGTTTGTCGCCGATTGTCACGAAACTTATATATAATAATTCCCATGATATGAGGGATCTAGTTTACATATGTCAAAAGTGGCGCCGTTCGAGTGAGGGATGCACGGAAGGGGAGAGGGGCACCAATATTTACAAATTTCCACCAAATTGATATATATGCTTCTCCGTGATGCAAGGAATATAATTTTGTGAATTAAAGAAGCCAAATTGCTGTCGTTTGGATGAAAGATTTTGGGGGATGGATACTAAATCTGATAAGAATGGGTTTAGTCGCCGATTGCCACCACACCATCCATCTGATATATGTCTCACCGTGTACAAGGATATAATTTACTAGTAACTTATATCCTTTTACACGGTGAGACATATATCAGATGGATGTCGCCACGGACTGAGTATTCATTAGTCCAGATGTTCTTGCATCGGTGAGCATGAACGTTGTTTAATTTTCCGAATTCGCGGCGCCTGAATTCAGGGGAAAAAACAAGTTAAATATTCGGCTTATTCTTTCGAATAGATTAAGATAACAACTATTTAGCAACCCATCTATATCTATATTTGCGAATGTATGTCTGTCTGTGTGTTCTGTATAAATTCAGGTGGGAACAAAGAAGTATAATAGGGGTAACTTTTTACGAGGAAGATAAGTGTGTGGGTTAGAATTTTCTAAAGTGACGCTGTTCTTGTCATGGTCAGAAAACATTGTCACCGATTTCCTCCAAACTTATACATACTCATATCCATGATAGTAGGACTCTATTGGTGTGGTTTAACCCTTCTAGTGTCAGGTCCGATTTTTGTATCAACCCATATACCCTGTGCCAATGCATTCTCTTATATATGCGAGTCGACAATAGGTCGCCTCGCATATATAAGAGAATGCATTGGCCTAACAATTTGTTTTCATTATTTGTTATTATTTTTTACAATTTTAATAATCTTTTCTTATATTCTTTAACTCTTTCAGTGCCAGACTTATTTTGTAGGTTTAGTGCCAGGGAATCTTACGTTTTTCATAGGCATAACAATTATTACTATGAATACTTGGTGATAGTTTTGAGTTGTAACATGCCCCTACGGTTTTATCCCGTTTTAAAATTCGCTATACCATGCTTAAGCTTGCCCCAAAAAAATGCAACCCAAAAACAATCTAAAAACAAAATTTATGGCCGATTTTACAGACCGTAAATTAGGGCCGATGAGATCGGCACCTGGCACTGAAAGAGTTAAATATGATAAAGAGGCGCCGTTCGAGTCAGGCGTGCACGGAAGGGGGAGGGGTACCCAAATTAATAAAAATATACTTAGCGCCGATTTCCACCAAATTGATTCACATTCTTCTCCATGATACGATAATTGTGTGATTTAAATACGCTAAATCGGTGCCGTTTCGGTGTAAGATGAGGGGGGTCTAAATTTTATAAGAATTTAATTAGTCGCCGATCACCACCAACGTTATGAGATATGTAGCATCTTAAAGAGGTGTGATGCTGGAGATACAACATTCTTGCACTGACGTGAATGCAAGCTATCGATGGCTCGTTGTGATATTATTGCGATACGATCGACATTAAAGCGCATATGGTTTTATCCAAGGTTTTTTTTTTTTTTATATATAAATTATGTATATTTAGTTATATTATAATGGGTTGATGGGTCATCCAAACGGCCATCTTCACATCCTTGATATCACCCAAATTCACAATCCAATGTTTACTTTTAATGTGATTGATTTGTGTTACATTTACGGCAGAAGCGTTATCAGAAAACTATATTTAAAAATAAAAGGTCGGCCGACCACAGTGTCCCCCGACAACGTGGCAAGTCGATGCCGCTTTGTTAAAGAATTGTTTTAAAATGTTGAAATATTCGAAAGCGTTAATAATTCCTAAAAAAAATATTTTTTCCGTCATCTATATACATGTTGCACATCTCAATATGTGGGTAACAATACCCTGAAGTTTCAAATATCTACGATAAAAACTGTAGGAGGAGTTGATTACACCATAAAGGTACCCTCATACAGAAAATTATAAAAAACAGATTTTCAAAGTCGAAAGGCCCATAACTCTGGGAAAAATCATTGACTCAAACTCAAATTCGAACTTGACCTGTATTTTGATATAAAAGACCCACAAAATAATTTCCAAATTGAACAGTCCAAACTTGAGTTTTCATCCGGAAACCACATACAAACGGTATTTGCAATTAAAGGATCTAAAATTGAGATATCATCCGGAAACCGAAAAAGTGAGAAATTTTCTAAGTAAAACAAAAGTTGAAAACAGGAAAATAACTCCATAAAAGAACATCGGATCAAACCCAGAATTGCAGAGCACCTGTGTTCTTGGTTGAGACACCTACATTCCAAGTTTCAAATCGGATGATCATTACTGGAGTTATAACTCCGGACGGACGGGCGGACGCACGGCTATACGGACGCACGGACGCACGGACGGACGGGGCTGATTAAATAGTCCCCCAAAAATAAAATTTTCGGGGGACAATAATGGGATGTGGGTGATTTTTGTCCGGGAGGGAGTGGTTCCCCACCGAATACTTTCCATTTACACACCCTTGAACCAGACCATATCAGAATGTTCTAACTCTGGGAAAGTTGACCCCCACTGTGTTTGAATTTTATAACTGGCACCTCACGCTTTCAATGAGTTCGCAACCAAAAGCAAACATATCTAACTTTTAAAAGGAAGTTGACAATATAGCGCATCTGTCGAAAAAGTGCGAATAATGCTACGTGTGTCCAACATACCGCTGGTATAGGGATAGCAACGCGATATCCAATGTTCTGTGTAAGACATTGGACGCGATATTTACGGACTAGTGTTAAACATTCAATGTTGTGGTCGGACTCATATGCGTGCCACATAACATATATTAACACATGTCAATGGCATTAAAGCTGTTCATGCAAAGTCATCCACAAAACACAAATAGAACCAGGTCGCATGTGCGTCCAGGGGCCTGTACTATAGATTTACAATTGCCGTGTTTGAACAGGTGTACAAGGTTATGGGAGGTACACAGGAGGCGTGAATTGCAATAGACCACTGTATTGTAATAGAGTAGGTTATACCCGTGTACTCATTACCGATGGGTGATTGGGTTTGATCAGAATGGTATTCAATATAATACTCCAGCGATTTTGCATGACAACCCAACTAGAAATTGAAAACATCTTAAAACTTGAATTGTTGGAACAGACGATAACCATTGATGACATATAACACAATGCACGAACGGTTGCGGCGTACTCACTGTGCGATTATTTAAAGGATACCGATTACCACTAATACAATTGAACACGGATTACCCATGCACTAACGATAACATATCAATGAGTGTCTCCGAGGAATATTTTTGTTCATTGGTCAATCAAGTCACATGTGGTAAACCTATTATTTTATTGGTCACCATGCATGTAAACGAGGCGTTGCAAGAAGTCGCCTTTTCACTGTAAGAATAAGAGTGGAGGTCTAAGGTAATCGACACCTTCTGTGTGCCCCACAGAACCTTGTACACGTGTTCAAACACGGCAATTGTAAATCTATAGTACAGGCCCCTGGTGGCGGACAATGTGTAGTCGCCCAATCATAATACATTAAATATCTCGGAAATCTTCAGCGCAGTTTTTCCTAGTCTGCGCATTGAGTTTTGTCAGACCGTTGAATACGCACTTTTGAAGGTGAAGAAGTCTGACTTTAAGTTTTAAAAGGCGTCAGTTTCATTGAAGTTTAGTTTATTTCTTTTCGCATCCAGAAACGAACCAGTTACGTATTCGTTCAACGTGCTTGTTAGTCTACGTTGTGGACAGACACTTTTATGAAACAATTTTTAGAAAAAACTTGTTCGTGTTTGCTATAATGTTTGTTTTTCGGTAATAGTTTTGTTCAACTATGAGTTTTGGTCACAAATGACACGAACGCGTTACGATTTGCACAATGACTGTCGTCTCTAATTGAAAGTTTCATATCTTTATTGTGATTTTAAGTTTGATGTTCTAGAACATAATTCGCTTTGTGATTCACAAAATTGCGTATATAATTGCATTTGTTACAGTCATTTATTTCCAACGTTTTTATCGAATTTGGCATACATGAGCCCAATGTTACAGGAAGTATTATACTGTTGCCGATTTCGAACCACAATTTCGTTAATATAACTGGGCTTCAAGTCCAAGTTAATAAGCTTGTCCCGATCTCATTGTCTATTATGATTACCAGTTCAAATGCCCGTGTGTTTCTGTTCGACCAGGTGTTTTTGAGAGTCCAAGTTGGATATATCATTGTGTTTTATTTTCCTGTTTGGGGAAGTTATAATAACAGTAGTCGGTTTTTAAATAACATTGTATTAATAATCAATTTCCCGCATGCATTTCTTCGAGCAACTGTATTACAATCAGCTTTCACAACACATGTTATTGAGCTGCTAATTTTCAACTTTCTCATCGGTGTTTGTACTGAACGATTAACTTTCGATTTTCAGTCGGGGGTAAATTTGGTTCTTCTTCCCCATAGAAATAACCAATTCATTTCATGAGATAGAAATGAACAAAGAGAACGGCACATAAACGCGGTAATACTGTAAACAAAGTTCAATATATATTTAGTCCGTCTGTTCATCTGATAATTGTATTACAAATAACATAAAACATTTTTGAGTTGTATACTTTTCAATCACAAATCAACTTGAGGCTTTAATTCGCGTCTGATGATTAAAGTTTGCACTTATACACGGAAAGAACAAGCTGGTATAAGCATATACCTTATTCTTTGATTGATTATTTGTATCATTCAAGATAATCTGATGCTGACATTTTCAATGATTGTTTGTGGGTAAACGACATCCAATATCAATAAAATCCAGGGTATGTTTTTAAATAATGACTAGAATCGCCAAAATCTCCAAATTGGGGCAATGAATGTATAAACAAAATATGTCTATTTTTTCATTTTATCTGTTTGTGGATTATCTATCTATACGCCTGTAAAATGTTTAACCATCAGACCATTGCGAAACTACCTAATCGCTTTAAGTGCAATAAATATTACATGTGTGATCAAAACATTATACAGAATAATTTCAAGATTGATTCTCATCGGATCGATGTGTGGAAGCTAACTTCGGAAAATTTCATGCTGGGCAATCATTGATGGACTTATACAGTTCTAGTTCATATATTAAACAACAAGGACGCATTATATTCTTTCACAATTATATATTATGTATATCGTGTATTTCCGGTCAGTGCACGCCCTTATATGTGGGGATTATGATGCTCTTTAATGCCACTTATTCATATACTATTCTGATAGAAGAGATTGGTCCATCACAGTTAAGTTCTTCGGGGAGCACAGAGCTCGGGGCGGCGTTAAAACGAATCTGCGTGTTATTGTGGAAATAAACGGAGAGTTCAATGGGGTCCTGGGATTTGGATAGCGAGCAAAATCAAAAAACATCATGAACCCCGAGGGGATTCACACAAAGTAGTGGGCAGTCAAACCCATAGCCACATTTGAATCCGCTGTGTATTACTTATATGCATATAACACGTGTTGTCACCAACGCTGTTTTCTTTATTTATAAATATAATAGGGGTTCCATGCAATTTGTTGCGAACCCCGGTATCTTCTTATTTTGATTTTAGCAAGGAAACCAAGACCCGAAAGGCGATATCCAGGCCTATATAGTTTTTTTTCGTAAACGCTTATATATTTAATGTTTCGACGATTTAGTTACATTGGCAGCATTAACCCTTTACCCAACAAACCGTCCAAAACCGGCCAAATAAAGCTTCAACAGCCTAAAATATCTTGGGTCTGTCTCAATAAAACCATACAAATATGGATATCATTGGAACCGGCTCCTTGACCACATTGTGATAGTTACAGTTATACCCTGTGCCAATGCATTCTCTTATATATGCGAGTCGACCATAGGTCGCCTCGCATATATAAGAGAATGCATTGGCCTAAAAAAACTCTTTTTTTAACACTTTTTACCATTTTTTCTTACATTCTTTAACAATTTTATAATTTTTAATGTGTTAAGCCAATGCATTCTCTTATATATGCGAGGCGACCTATGGTCGACTCGCATATATAAGAGAATGCATTGGCACAGGGCCCTTCTGTTGGGTAAAGGGTTAATGATCGCATTGTTTCCGAACAAAATGGCATCGGTATACATCGGCTCAGTGTTAAAACAGTTCACAGTCAGTGTTCTTTCAGCTTCCATGTTTTTGTTGTAACCTAAGGTCTGAAAACCCGAATGCAACATTAAAAGTCAACAGTATAATTATAACGTGAGACAATATTTCACACAGAGGAGATCTACTGTGTAAAAGTGTCGTATCTCCTTCGACATTATGATCCAGAAGCCCGACGATGATTATTGACGCAAAATGTCGTATCTCCAAACTCGTTTTCGTCATTTACTCGCAATCGGGTGAAAAAATGGTCATGAAATTCCTAGTTAGAGTAGATATCGATGTGATCCATTATATTATCGAATTTTCCAATATGTACGAACTATTTATATACGGAACTGGCCTACCATAATATCAAACTCAATTTTCTCGGAAAATGGAAAAATGGACTTACAACATTATAGTTCTCAGGCGACGCCGTCGCATCAGTGCTATAATGTCGTAACTCCATTTTGGCGGGAATCGTGAGAAAAAATCCAATTCGATGGGTCAAACTGTTTTTGCATTGGATGGCAAATATTCTCACAAACCAGTGACACAAATGTCGTATCTCCAGTGATCTTCACAATTACTATAAGGTCGTATGTCCAACAGCAGCCAATCGGATGCTTCAGGTTGTCCACGTGACTTCTGTTTTGTGTTTGTAAATTCTCAAATGTGTGCTATATGGTCGTATCTCCATGTTAGTCACGTGATCATTTGGTGATTAAAATTTTGTGATTGTTCCACAAATTTCTGTATGATGATGCACATTTTTAGTTCATAGACACATGCGATTGCCACCATATTTAGCTTAATCTGTATTTTTTAGCACAACTTCCTTATAGCACGGAAACCAATCGTCGTTGGCGTATGCAAAAGGTCGTATCTCCAAACAAGTTATTGCTTTTTAAAAGAAAAGGAGGGAGTAAACAGAAAAAAATATGTGGTTCAATAGGCAGCTAATATCAGTTTTCATTGGGATAAATACAACAATACGAGAAATGTTGTCTGAAAACTTCAACATTCATTTTCTCGGAAAGTTGAAAATGTGGGTTACGACATTATAGCACTGATGCGACGCAATGGTGATGCGAATACGTACACCAGAAGCGACTGTATGATTGCGAATGTGGTGAATATGTATATAGGAAGTGACTATTATACCTGGTGTACCTGAATGGTGACACATGTCTGTATAGTCATGTGTGTGGTTAACTGATAAACCCAAGTGTGATTGTATGCATGGTCATGGATGAGGTGGATACATGGTCATTTGTGTGGTGTTTATGTATATATAACATGAATGTATGGTCTTTGGTAGCTATCACATTCCACATTAACTCAAATATATGGTTTAATCGATTGGGAGGTAATGTCCGATAGTTCTGCATCCTGGTATCCTTTTATATACACAATGGAGGAAACGGTTTTCCTGACACTAGTCAAACAACCTTGATTCCAATGGACCCGATTTTGATGTTAATAAGCAGTTTTCACTCCTTGTTTGACTTTCTAAAAGGCCATCTGGTCCACATGCCAGTGCATTACGCTGGATATTTCTCTGTCATTCTAGTGTGCTATAGGTGTGGGAATGCCTATCCCGATAAACGTGTTACCTGGTCTGACACCCACTTACCTATAATGGTTACACATGTTACTGGGTCAGAGTAGGCACATTAATATACTCCTCTAAGTTCAGTTTCAGAGTTCTACTCATTTCCGTTCAAAAGCATGGCCAGAATCACATTCAAAAGGTTTGTTTTTCAATTATTTCTTCATAGCCGATGTGAACAGGTCGCGAGTACCATCCGATGCAACATGGCAGTCTGAGCTCGACGAGGTCGGTGCGTGTTTGAAACCAGACACAGTCGAAAATCGGGACCGATTTTCAAGCATATTCTGAGTTGAGAGAATATCAATGTGCCATTCCGATCGATACATGGCCATTTGGAAAAAAATGAGAATTTATTCACGCCAAATGAAGCAATGAACACCCATACTGAGTCATTGCTTTCATCAATATCTTTAGTTAATTTTTAATTTTATTGTCGTTTCAACGACCTCACCCATAACTTAACGTGTAATACTACATGGTCTAAGCCCGGTTATATACGTCATTGAAGCAATGAACATTCACACTGAGTTAGTGTCTCCATGCATATGATATATCAATATTGAACGGTTCAAATGGTTCGAAATTGAATAGTATAGTTTCAATTAATGATTGGAATGGACAATGTGTTGAATTCCATACTCGTTTTGTCTCCAGTTGATAAAATCACAACCTCAATCGGTCAAACAAAGATTAACCCTTTACCCAACATAACGGCCCTGTGCCAATGCATTCTCTTATCTATGCGAGTCGACCATAGGTCGCCTCGCATATATAAGAGAATGCATTGGCTTAACACATATTAAAAAAGATAAAATTGTCAAAGAATGTAGAAAAATATTATAAAAAATGTTAAAAATGTAAGAAAAAATAAAAAAATTGTTAAAGAATGTAAGAAAAAATGGTAAAAAGTGTTTAAAATTTTTTTTTTAGGCCAATGCATTCTCTTATATATGCGAGGCGACCTATGGTCGCATATATAAGAGAATGCATTGGCACAGGGTATAACTGTAACCATCACAATGTGGTCAATGAACCGGTTCCAATGATATCCAAATTTGTGTTATTGAGACAGACCGAAGATATTTTAGGCTGTTAAAGCTTTATTTGGCCGTTTTTGGCCGTTTTGTTGGGTAAAGGATTAACACAGAGTAATCGCTGTGGTCAATTTATTCGAGAAGCTTTGAGAACTGTCTGTGAATATGTTAATGAAAAAGTACGGAATCGCACAGACCAATGACTACATTAATCAGATCTGAATCCCAATCACATAGGTTCCCTAAACAAATTAGGGTCACATGAATATGGTTTCTGTTTCAAGCATTATTTCCTCCCCTATTTTACTTGGTGACAGCATTTGAACAAATCTGATTCACACTCTCTAAAGGACTACCCACCGAATAAATGTTAGTAATCATAAAACGCACACTCTCTTGTTTTACACGGAAAGAATACTAGATAAAATCAGTCGGCAATCATCACTCATTGTTATTTCCTTTAATTGCTTGCGGGCTGGATAAAGACCCCTTCAAAATAATAATAATATACTATTTTTGATTGGTCAGCTCGTTTCTGATACACATGGCTGTTGGCACAATACGATATAAAACACTAACACGATATCAAACCAAATTATATTATTGCACAGGAGCAGCATGACCTATCTGGACTTCTTCCTGTTGTCAATTGGGTGATATAGGTGCAATATGAACACAAGATGACGTATTTATAATTTACAAAGACTATGTGATATTTGTCTGGTCGGTTGGGGCCTAATTTTAATATTCTGTTTGAACATTTTAATCGAAACTGAATTTTGAACAATGATGTCCTATAATAGTTGGGATTTCGGACAAGTTCGAAATATTGTGGCCTCACATTAGGAATGTTGGGGCTTCTGGAAAAAAAGTCTGGCCTTATTGCTTCTTAATTTATCCGCCTGTATAGTGTTAACACTGAGAGAATATTCTAACACTATTTATGTCCGGTTAGTTGTTCCGTTATTTGCCATGCATTATGCCGACCATGGGAGAGAGAGAGAGGGACTATAGTATATTCATAACAGGAAATACAGGTTTGCCCTGTGTATTAAATTAAATCCCACCTGACTGAAACATCTTTTGTCAACACCAGAGAGATGACATTTTATTATACAAAGATGAACGGTTGGGCATTCATTTCTTAACCATTTCAGTACCAGGGGCCGATCTCATAGGCCATAATTTACGGTCTGTAAAATCGGCCCTAAAAGTTTTTGTTTTTTTTAGATTTGTTTGGGTTGAATTTTTTTTGGGTATGCTTAAGCATGCTATAGCGAATTTAAAAACAAACTGGATAAAACCTTAGGGGCATGTTATAACTCAAAACTATCACCAAGTATTCATAGTAATAATTTTGATGCCTTATGTGTAACATTATGTTGGTACAATTGTCCACATAGTGTCTTGGCTACTTTTGAAAACACACATGCATGGCACCACATGGGACATTTCCTGCTACATGTATGTCTCTGCATGGCGTGCCGTTAAAAGCTATACGCAACTTCAACGTGGAAGTTATTTAGTCGGGCATTGACATCAGCCATTACAATTCCTCGCGTTGTTTATACTTGACCATATAGCATATATAGATCGATGGTGGACCTTTCTTAACCAATTGATACTTATTACCGTTTTGTGCGAAAGTTATTTTTTCCGTTTTCTGGGTGTATGCGTCCATACGGTGGCTGATTTAGAACATAACAAAAAAAATAATAAGATTTCCACATTGCGACATAACATCTCGAAATTTCGAGATAACATCTGCTATGGAGAGAGAAACGACCTGATCTTATTTCGATTGCCGCATAACTATAGTAGAAAAAAACATTAGTACCACCTGAGCTAGGGCGGTGTAGATTTTCACTTGGAGATCTTGGTAGACGGCATTTGTAAAATGTGTGCCTCATGCTTGGAATGGATTGATACCAAAAAATAACCAGACGATCTTGTTATTACGTCGAGCTCTTGTCGGGCATTTTCTCTTCTCCTGTTATCCTTGCACACACTTTCGAATTCGTGTCAATCAGAAACGCATGACGTTGCATTTCAGTTATCAGCATGTCGCTGAAGTCCTCTACCACCTTTTGTATCGCGACGAAAAAAGAATATATCGCCTTCAAATAGGTTGATTACGCACTATAAACATCCTATTTTACAGCGACACAAGCAAGATATAATTCTTCCTTCGCTGATATGGCACAACACGAATATTTGTTGGTTTCGAGAAATAAGCATCAGAAGCGAAAATTTGCGTTTGTTGTGAGTGTTTCGTTACACATCACGTGACCGAGTTTAGTGACCATATATCCGCCGAATTTGAAATCGACATGTGTTGGGCGGTATTTTGTGGATGGAATTATGAAATAAACATGATGAAATTGGCTGATTTCAGTAAATTTCTCAACGTTTACACTCGACAGCACATATTTGTCTACGTATTTTAAAGGGATACTTATTTGAAAGTCTGTTGAGTACGAAGTACTGTTACGGATGGCAGATTAGTTGGAATGCGAAAATACAAATTGTCGTTGTCGAGTAATTTTTGTATAGTTTTCAAGAAAATGTATAAAATGAATGTTATATTATATGCATACTAGTCCCATATACTCATTTAAGTTATTGTATAGTCACTAGCCAGTGAGTGGATTGGGTTTACGCCCTGTATCAACATATTTTACACGATCATGTATGCCACGCGTTTCCCAGTCCACTATCTGTTAATTAATTTGATTACGTCTTGTAGGCTCCAGCCATAAATTAAATTTATATCAAATTATTAACTTTCATTTTAAGATAACCTATTAACCTGACAGTTTAAAGAATACATCTTCGACTCGAATTACTTATTTTTCTATATATATTATCGATATAGATCGTTGTTATTATCGGGAATTTATTGAAAATGGCGTACAGTACCCTTTAAAATATTTTATATGTATCGTTTATATTCTGCAATAATTTGCAACCAATGGACGGATTCTTATGTTTTTTTGGCGTTCACAATGGCGAGGTGGGGAGATATTGGGTTTTTTACATCATGAATGTTTGATTCCGGTTACGGAATCAGAATCCATTGAGGTAATAAAATAGTGTTTGAATTTCGAACTGAATTTATAACTTCGAACTTCAATCTAACTTCACACCAACATGACGTACTGAAAATGACGTTACATATCGACAGGACTCAATTTGGCCATACAATCACTCCCCGTATATGTATTTGCCACATCCATGACCATATATCTACTCAAGATATACATATGCACTGCAACCGTAACCATATAGTCACTCCGGTTATATATATATACACCTCACCGATGGCCATACAACCATTTTACATATACCAATGCTCCGCACACATGGCTACATTCACACATTCCATATAGTCACTCCGGGTATATATATATACACCTCACCGATGGCCATACAACCATTTTACATATACCAATGCTCCGCACACATGGCTACATTCACACATTCCATATAGTCACTCCGGGTATATATATATACACCTCACCGATGGCCATACAACCATTTTACATATACCAATGCTCCGCACACATGGCTACATTCACACATTCCATATAGTCACTCCGGGTATATATATATACACCTCACCGATGGCCATACAACCATTTTACGTATACCAATGCTCCGCACACATGGCTACATTCACACATTCCATATAGTCAATCCGGGTATATATATATACACCTCACCGATGGCCATACAACCATTTTACATATACCAATGCTCCGCACACATGGCTACATTCACACATTCCATATAGTCACTCCGGGTATATATATATACACCTCACCGATGGCCATACAACCATTTTACATATACCAATGCTCCGCACACATGGCCACATTCACACATCCCATATAGTCACTCCGGGTATATATATATACACCTCACCGATGGCCATACAACCATTTTACATATACCAATGCTCCGCACACATGGCCACATTCACACATTCCATATAGTCACTCCGGGTATATATATATACACCTCACCGATGGCCATACAACCATTTTACATATACCAATGCTCCGCACACATGGCCACATTCACACATCCCATATAGTTACTCCGGGTATATATATATACACCTCACCGATGGCCATACAACCATTTTACATATACCAATGCTCCGCACACATGGCCACATTCACACATTCCATATAGTCACTCCGGGTATATATATATACACCTCACCGATGGCCATACAACCATTTTACATATACCAATGCTCCGCACACATGGCCACATTCACACATCCCATATAGTCACTCCGGGTATATATATATACACCTCACCGATGGCCATACAACCATTTTACATATACCAATGCTCCGCACACATGGCCACATTCACACATCCCATATAGTCACTCCGGGTATATATATATACACCTCACCGATGGCCATACAACCATTTTACATATACCAATGCTCCGCACACATGGCCACATTCACACATTCCATATAGTCACTCCGGGTATATATATATACACCTCACCGATGGCCATACAACCATTTTACATATACCAATGCTCCGCACACATGGCTACATTCACACATTCCATATAGTCACTCCGGGTATATATATATACACCTCACCGATGGCCATACAACCATTTTACATATACCAATGCTCCGCACACATGGCTACATTCACACATTCCATATAGTCACTCCGGGTATATATATATACACCTCACCGATGGCCATACAACCATTTTACATATACCAATGCTCCGCACACATGGCTACATTCACACATTCCATATAGTCACTCCGGGTATATATATATACACCTCACCGATGGCCATACAACCATTTTACATATACCAATGCTCCGCACACATGGCTACATTCACACATTCCATATAGTCACTCCGGGTATATATATATACACCTCACCGATGGCCATACAACCATTTTACATATACCAATGCTCCGCACACATGGCTACATTCACACATTCCATATAGTCACTCCGGGTATATATATATACACCTCACCGATGGCCATACAACCATTTTACGTATACCAATGCTCCGCACACATGGCTACATTCACACATTCCATATAGTCAATCCGGGTATATATATATACACCTCACCGATGGCCATACAACCATTTTACATATACCAATGCTCCGCACACATGGCTACATTCACACATTCCATATAGTCACTCCGGGTATATATATATACACCTCACCGATGGCCATACAACCATTTTACATATACCAATGCTCCGCACACATGGCCACATTCACACATCCCATATAGTCACTCCGGGTATATATATATACACCTCACCGATGGCCATACAACCATTTTACATATACCAATGCTCCGCACACATGGCCACATTCACACATTCCATATAGTCACTCCGGGTATATATATATACACCTCACCGATGGCCATACAACCATTTTACATATACCAATGCTCCGCACACATGGCCACATTCACACATCCCATATAGTTACTCCGGGTATATATATATACACCTCACCGATGGCCATACAACCATTTTACATATACCAATGCTCCGCACACATGGCCACATTCACACATTCCATATAGTCACTCCGGGTATATATATATACACCTCACCGATGGCCATACAACCATTTTACATATACCAATGCTCCGCACACATGGCCACATTCACACATCCCATATAGTCACTCCGGGTATATATATATACACCTCACCGATGGCCATACAACCATTTTACATATACCAATGCTCCGCACACATGGCCACATTCACACATCCCATATAGTCACTCCGGGTATATATATATACACCTCACCGATGGCCATACAACCATTTTACATATACCAATGCTCCGCACACATGGCCACATTCACACATTCCATATAGTCACTCCGGGTATATATATATACACCTCACCGATGGCCATACAACCATTTTACATATACCAATGCTCCGCACACATGGCTACATTCACACATTCCATATAGTCACTCCGGGTATATATATATACACCTCACCGATGGCCATACAACCATTTTACATATACCAATGCTCCGCACACATGGCTACATTCACACATTCCATATAGTCACTCCGGGTATATATATATACACCTCACCGATGGCCATACAACCATTTTACGTATACCAATGCTCCGCACACATGGCTACATTCACACATTCCATATAGTCACTCCGGGTATATATATATACACCTCACCGATGGCCATACAACCATTTTACATATACCAATGCTCCGCACACATGGCTACATTCACACATTCCATATAGTCACTCCGGGTATATATATATACACCTCACCGATGGCCATACAACCATTTTACATATACCAATGCTCCGCACACATGGCCACATTCACACATCCCATATAGTCACTCCGGGTATATATATATACACCTCACCGATGGCCATACAACCATTTTACATATACCAATGCTCCGCACACATGGCCACATTCACACATTCCATATAGTCACTCCGGGTATATATATATACACCTCACCGATGGCCATACAACCATTTTACATATACCAATGCTCCGCACACATGGCCACATTCACACATCCCATATAGTCACTCCGGGTATATATATATACACCTCACCGATGGCCATACAACCATTTTACATATACCAATGCTCCGCACACATGGCCACATTCACACATTCCATATAGTCACTCCGGGTATATATATATACACCTCACCGATGGCCATACAACCATTTTACATATACCAATGCTCCGCACACATGGCCACATTCACACATCCCATATAGTCACTCCGGGTATATATATATACACCTCACCGATGGCCATACAACCATTTTACATATACCAATGCTCCGCACACATGGCCACATTCACACATCCCATATAGTCACTCCGGGTATATATATATACACCTCACCGATGGCCATACAACCATTTTACATATACCAATGCTCCGCACACATGGCCACATTCACACATTCCATATAGTCACTCCGGGTATATATATATACACCTCACCGATGGCCATACAACCATTTTACATATACCAATACTCCGCACACATGGCCACATTCACACATTCCAGGCTTGAATACACTCCTTGATTAACCCTTTACCCAACAGAAGGGCCCTGTGCCAATGCATTCTCTTATATATGCGAGTCGACCATAGGTCGCCTCGCATATATAAGAGAATGCATTGGCTTAACACATTAAAAATTATAAAATTGTTAAAGAATGTAAGAAAAAATGGTAAAAAGTGTTAAAAAAAGATTTTTTTTAGGCCAATGCATTCTCTTATATATGCGAGGCGACCTATGGTCGACTCGCATATATAAGAGAATGCATTGGCACAGGGCATAACTCGCTGTATATACCCATGCACAACATTCGAGATCATGGGGTTACTCATTTTTGTTACCAATTCACCTCACCATTTGGTCACTCCCTGTATTCATATTGGCCACACCCATGGCCATATATACAGTAAATATATACAATTTACATACACGCCATACCAGTACCTATTATAGAATCACTCCAGGTATATATCGACACCTCATCATTGACTGTACATACCTGCTAGATATAGCAAAACAACGCACAGCACCTCCACATTGGTCATGCAGTCGACCCAGTTATATACACCTCACCAATGGATATACCATGACCATTCGTACACTCCAGATTTGCAAATACACCTTGCCCATGACAATTCAGTCACTCGATGCATACGCACACACCCCATCAATGATCATGCAGCTACTCTTTGTATATCTATACATCAACCATTGACAATACAGCCACTACAGAGATGCATATATATTACATATACAACTATGAACGCAATGACACTTCATATATACCCAAAAACTCCGCCAATGGCCATCCAGCTATACTCCAGGTTTGCATATACACTTCAACAATCATGACCGCACAGTCATTCCATGTACACCTATATACATTACACATAAGCATACAACAACTCCCTGTGTATTCATAAAGCCACACGTGGTCATACATCCAACATATGTATACACATACACCCATACATGACAATAGTCAGCCAATGTCCGCACGTATATCCCACATATGACCATACAGTCACTCTATATACATTTTATACATAAACAACACACATATGGCCATATAGCTACTATCGGTATGCCCATACGCCACTTCAATAGCCATACAAACAATCCTTGTATAGCTATTCTCACACATGGCCAGAGTCACCCCTTGTATATCTATACATCTCACCATGGACACACCACACATCACCATATAGCAACTCCTTCGCACTACTCATGACCATACAATAACTCCATGTAAAACAATTCACATCATCTATGGCCACACATTCACACCCTGGCTGCCATTTTGACATACACCATATATTAATTTGATTTTAATGCTAAAGGGTGAGAGTAGCCACACAGTATGGTTTCACTCCGTTCCGTTGAGACATTCTGCCCATTCTCCACACTAGAATACATCGTTTAAAATGAATTTGTCTTGCATCAGAAGGCGCTGAGACAACGAAAATGATACATGTATCAGTGGATTAAGTATCATGGTTACTAACCAAGTGAGTCACCATTTGCTACCTCTTCGGGATAGAGATTAATGTTCGGGATATATGTGAAAAACTAATTTCGTTGCCATTTTGAACGTTATCTTGATTAAAGTTGTCTAAAAACACGTCTGTGTGACACGTTTAAGACAGATCAAAACAACAAACATATTTGATACCAAAGATAGTTCCATTTACTTGAATAAAGGTACAAACCTGAAAAGTTATTTTTTGTCGATTTTGAGGTCAAATTTGTGATAGAAAAATCCAATATGTCTGGTAATATCAGTGATTACATTAGTAACACTTAACCAATGTGCATTAGAAATGTTAGAATTCAATGTATATAAGACAGAATAGACAATTTTATTCACCGGTCACAACGAGTAAGCGATTACATGGTATGCCAATATTTACCATTTCCCGAGGTTTTGGTCGCCATTTTGACAGCCATTTTCAGCCCAAGTGACAAGTTTGGTTCCATTGTCTTGAAATATTCATAAGTAATTGTAAGTCTCATTTAGTTTGCACAGTTCTGTCCATTTCTTGTTAAAATATGACTAGAATCCTAACGCTGATTTTTTTATGAAATTTCATACCGAGTTCTATAAAATCTAATATTTGAGGGATCGGAAGGGGCTGGGACCTCATGAATGGCACATTTCATTGCTCCAATGATCCGTTAAGATGAAACATACAAAAATAAACTAACAATTATGAACCAGTGCCAAACAGCAGAAACTGATCAAGAAGACTCGGGTATTAGTGAAAAAAAAAGGTCAAATATTATATAATTTGATATTGAGACTATACATACATCACAGAAGATGAGGCCTAAGCAGAATGATTGCCCCAGAGGTGAATTTAGTGATGCTAGTCCGTTGTGCGGTTTAGCATAACAAAATTTACCCTTGGTGACCTCATTCTGAAAATGACAAACACGCTATCTCAAGGCTTGTTGAGTTCAAAACCAGATTTGTCAGAGTGGAAAAAAAGTCAAATATTCCACTTCATGCTGCCATTTTGACGGCCATCTTGGACGGGAGTTCCAATTTTCCCCTAAAAATGTGGCACTATATCTGGAAGAATCCGAATTTTAAATCGAATATTTGATGGTAAGATAAATTGCGACATTTAATAAATTACATAATCACGAAATGCTCTTTAAATATGGATAACCCTTTAAAAGAGGGATTAAAGTGAAATTTCATCGTGGCTCCATATCTAATATCAATTAGTATGTGAATATGCAAATATGTGCAAAGTTTCATGCTTTAGTCACAAATTGAACAATTGCTTTGGAAATTGGACTTAATCTACTCCTCTAAATGTGTTCCTTAAAACAAAATGGGCGATACATCGGTTGTTTTTATGTTCCAGCGTTCGCTTCTCAAAACCTGGCGCTGAATAAACCTGCACACCAGTCAAGTACCCACGATGGTCCAGCCACGCTCGCTGTTGACGGAAATACGGCTACCACCTATTACGTGAATTCTGTCGCACAATGCACGCACAGCAAATCAGTCAATGCGAACCCCTGGTGGATTGTGGATCTCCTTGCAATTTACGTCATCAAGGGTGTGCGAATTTTCAACAGGGGCGAATGTTGTGGTGAGTGCACTCAAATAATACTCTGCCACAACTAATTAGCATTATCAAAATGATGCAATCATGGTGACATATGTAATGATTTCCGGTGATGCACAATGAATCGATAAATGGACAATACCTACATTTTTTGTTTGAATACCGAAATATATCATGAGTGTCTGGAGAGAAATATCGAATTTTCACGAGCGGCTGCAAGCCACGAGTGAAAATTTGATGTTTCTTTCCCGACACGAATGAGATGTTTCATGTATTCAAACAACAACCTGTATGTATTTTTTTTATTATATGCACATTATTAAAGCTCAAAGTTGCTAAGTTATGTGGCATTTTTACTTTTA
The DNA here is from genome assembly GCA_032622095.1 of Siphonodentalium dalli. Classification (NCBI taxonomy): domain Eukaryota; kingdom Metazoa; phylum Mollusca; class Scaphopoda; order Gadilida; family Siphonodentaliidae; genus Siphonodentalium; species Siphonodentalium dalli. The sequence continues at coordinate 43,363,199 of CP136065.1, read as the reverse complement.
ATAGTAAAGCAATTTGAACAATACTAGGAAGAATACTTCCTACAATTCACAAATGCACAATCAACAAGACATCGAAACACGGAATCGAAACTAACAAGTTTCCGTGTCAATCACAGTCGAAATATAAAAAATCCCACGTCACAGCCGGGTCACAGATGCATGGTGCGTGGTAAGTTGCGGCTAGACAATCAAAAACGCCGACTTTCAAACAACGTGTATAATCCAGCAGATATTGGTCGACCTCTGCAACCCCCAGGACTCAACTTCACCCCACTAATTTTCTTTCTTAATGTCTCCTCTAATTTTTTTCGGTTGTTAACAAGAACAAAAAGTGTGGCCGCAGATACTCCAGACAAGATGGCGTCCATCATGGCGGCCATTTTTAAAAATATGCACCATGTCTCTTTGGTCGCATCCGCTAACTTCTTTCCTGACGTGGTGAAATAAAAGCCTTTGACTCACTGTTAAAAATTATGTGGAACTTCGAACATTAAAAATAATTGGTAAGATTATATAGTAAATTTGGTCAATAGTCTTTTCAGATTATGCGAGGATGGGTGTATATGAGCTAGTATATAATATATATCTCAAGTGACCTCATTTAAACAGACATGGCTCATTTTAACTTATGCGTATATGCAATATTGAAGATATACTATATGCATATGTTATGTGAGTTTATTGTCATGTGCGACACTGAGTTGCGCACATAAAATCGAGTCCGCGCCAACTTTCTGACCACAGTTATGGCCCTTGTTCCTATTTATATCATGTTTTTTCCGCTAGTGCGTTAGCTTCAAAAAACGTTAACCAATTCCATTCATAGTTGGTATATACAGTATCTCTATTGAGTTTAAAAACCAAGTCTGTCCGATTTTTTACCCGAGCAACGGCCCTCACATGTAGTTCGTCTACGTTTAGCAATTGTATGAATATTTATGTCTGTTAGCGCGATAACTTGAACAAACGTCAACCAGTTTCATTCATATTTGGTATAGATCTTTCACAACAATACCTCGATCGAGGTTTGTCCGAATTCTTTGACCGAGTTACGGCCCTTATTTTCGTTATTTGTTTTTTTTCAATGTTATGAGCAGCATGTGGGCTTCTGAAGGTTATGTATGTATGGGACCCCTTCTCCTATAGGTCTATGCCCCCATAGTATGGCAACGCCCCATCCTTCCTTCCCACGCAATTTTATCTTCTGGAACAATCTAGAATTTGTTTTTTCTGCAACAATCTAGTAAAATATTTGTTTCTTGAAAATTCTACAAATTTTTGTTTTCTACAACATTCTAGTAAAATCCATAATGTATTCGTGTAATAAAATTCATACTTGTATAAGGCCTCTTTAAAATTTATACCTGTAAAGCCCCAATGTTAATTCACACGGTACACACATTGGCTCTCACGCTATCATAGCATCTATCTATTTACCGTTCTCCAAGCGCAGAATTTAGGCAGTAAAACTCATTTATCAAATCTTCTCGCTCTAAAACCCTTCGGCTCCTTTAACTTTTATACCTTTCGATAACTAAAAAACATTATTGATCTCACAGATTTATTAACTGCTCTGTACCTGGTAGTAAACACATTCCACGAGGCACGCTTTCTCTCTAACAATAACAGAGCATCATGGAATATATTCTATAATGGCTGGTTTACTCAATGCCAGATGTGCACTAAACACGCCAGCATCTATCTATTTACCTTTCGCAATTTTATCTTCTGGAACAATCTAGTAAAATTCCTAAAAAATATTCCTTCCCATGCAAATTATTCTTTCTGGAATAATCTGGAAATTTGTGTCTTCTACAACATTATAGTAAAACCATAATGTATTCGTTTAAGACACTTCATACTCGCATATGGCCCTTTAAACTAACAATGCTGAAGGCAGACGCACTTTTGTCTGTTAATTAACTTCTAAGCACAGGGGAACACAATGCACCTACTGCAGGGCACAGAGCTCTCAAGCTAATAACACAACATATAACCATTCTGGAACATTCTCCATACCGACGGGGATAAAGCGGTGAAACAGATTAATGAGATTATGCATACCACTAGGTGATAAAACATTTAAGCCTGCACTAATTTGAATAAAAAAACATTCAGGGGCCGGTATCATTTGCACATATTGGTTAGGAAAAATAAAATGCCTTTCTAGCTGCCTCTGAAACAATTAATAAAATTAAAATAATCTACAAAGTTCTCAGCACGTGGGAGACCATCTAGGTATTAAATACACATCTAACTCCAAGCAGCCAACATATGCTTACAGAGCATAACCCATGCAATTTAACTCTCACAAAAGTTATACCGCTAGCGGAATGAACCCTGAATACATACTGACTCCCCATTATGTATCCCTCCTAATGGTCAACTGTTATGGTACAATTGATTAAATCATCACTAACATTAGTTAAGCTTTTTCTCTAAACACCCCTTTAATATCTGTAATCGAACTATTAGGAATCAATCAACGCCTTGCCAATAGATATTTGAACATTTCAAATAAAGTAAATCCTACACACAATTTCTCGAAGCTTCGTAATTAAACACATGTTTAAATCATTTAATGCCACGATACGTCTGTCATTCAAATGCATCCTCCTAATGGGTTCTGCATCTGTGGAGACTGAGAGATAAACAAAATTAATGTTTCTGTAGAAATTAAGGTTTTCTAGTGTATCACTACTTCAGATATGGTTCAAATAGCATACAAATCACCGCATTTTGGTCACATACCTTAAAGGTACACGTCATTTATGCATATAAACCTAATTCCGCGTATACATCAATAAAAACGCTCTTTATTTTCCAAATAGTTGGAATGTACCTAGTTTTAACAAAGATTTATGCAATCTACATGCTTTCATTCATATAAAATTTACGAAATGTATGTTAAACGACAACAACATTGTAACAGACTGGCCACTTACCTTCAATTTATAGGTCATATTAGCCTGTACATTTATGGGAGACAGACATACATAATATAATGCATTGGCACAGTGTCAGTGATAATAATAAGGTGTCATTACTTCAGAACTGGTTTATATAGCATACTATTGTACCTGTGGTCACGTACATTAAATGAACACGTCACTTAAGCATTTAAACCTAACTCAGTGTATCTATCAATAAAACGCTCTTTATTTTCAAATTTGTCTGAATTGTACTAAATTTACATTTAAAATCAAGCATTTAAACCTAATTCCATCTATCCGTAAATAAAAAACGCTCTTTATTTTCAAAATATGTCTTAATGTCCATCGTTTACTAAATTTATATTTAAAATTAAGCATTTAAACCTAATTCCGTCTATCCGTAAATAAAAAACGCTCTTTATTTTCAAATTTTGTCTTAATGTCCATCGTATACTAAATTTATATTTAAAATTAAGCATTTAAACATAATTCATCGTATCTATCAATAAAACGCTCTTTATTTTCAAAAACGCCCATAGTTTTAACAAAGATTTTGCAATCTACATGCTTTAATTCATATAAAATTACTCCGTGTGTGATAGACAACAACATTATAACATATTGGCTTTCAAGTTACATATGCATGTACATTCGATGCACGAGGAAACATTGTAGGAAATGAAGGTATTGATGTGTCATTACTTCAGAAATTGTTCATACAATTGACGGTATTTTGATCACATACCTTAAAGGTACACGTCACTTTGTCTATAATCAGACAATACATTACACGTAGGGTTAAACATGTCCATCGTAGTAAGCTTATTTACTTCAGAAATGGTTCCAATAGCATACTATTGCACCCGTGGTCACATACCTTAAAGGAACACGTCACTTAGGCATTTAAACATAACTCAGTGTATCTATCAATAAAACGCTCTTTATTTTCAAAATTTGTCTTAATTGTACTAAATTTACATTTAAAATCAAGCATTTAAACCTAATTCCGTCTATCCGTAAATAAAACACACTCTTTATTTTCAAAATTTGTCTTAATGTCCATCGTTTACTAAATTTATATTTAAAATTAAGCATTTAAACATAATTCATCGTATCCATAAATAAAAAACGCTCTTTATTTTCAAAAACGTCCATAGTTTTAACAAAGATTTTTGCAATCTACATGCTTTCATTCATATAAAATTACCCAGTGTGTGTTAGACAACAACATTATAACATATTGGCTTTCAAGTTACATATGCATGTACATTCGATGCACGAGGCAACATTGTAGGAAATGAAGGTATTGATGTGTCATTACTTCAGAAATTGTTCATACAATTGACCGTATTTTTATCACATACCTTAAAGGTACACGTCACTTTTGTCTATAATCACACAAAACATTACACATAGGGTTCAACATGTCCACCGTAGTAAGCTTATTTACTTCAGAAATGGTTCCAATAACATAGTATTGTACCCGTGGTATCACATACCTTAAAGGTACACGTCACTTTTGTCTATAATCAGACAATACATTACACGTAGGGTTAAACATGTCCATCGTAGTAAGCTTATTTACTTCAGAAATGGTTCCAATAGCATAGTATTGTACCCGCGGGGTCACATACCTTAAAGGTACACGTCATTTGTGTCTATAATCAGACAATACATTACGCATAGGGTTCAACATGGTCACCGAAGCAAACTAATCCAAAAGCAACGAACACCCATTACTGAGTCCCGCTGTTACACACAACACAATTACTCGGGATTAAGGTCTTCTAGTAATGAGTTATGGTTGTATACTTTAGAAATGGTACCTATAGCATAATATTGTACCCCATTGATGCACATCACGTTTCGTGTGAATTACATGAGCAGGTAACTCAATTCTCTGCATTTCGAATGGAGTTGGGTATTTTTGTATATTATATACAGTGTTATTTAGCTTAGAAATGGTTGTTATTTTGTACCAATATGCCAGTTTGTGTCACAGACAAAATGCGTACTCACTCTTCACATAGACTAGTATGTAAGCATTTGTATCATTTAGAATGTCAAAATATGGTCTAAGTCAGTCGTATTAGCTATATATGGCCACTTACCATTCAAGTTATAACCCCATTAAAACTATGCTTCAAATGTAAATTATATGTAACTTGAATATGATCGGTCCCCAGGCCCTTTTTAGGTCATAGGTTCTAACCGACCATCGTTCATACTCGAACGCGTGTGTATATGATAGCTATGATAATGGTAGAGAAATCTAGAGAGCTACGTAGACCCACTGCCTACAGCAATATATATATACGATATACATGCACTGGCCGCAATGGGTTCCCGTTACTAGCGCGCTCTTAATGAGTTTTGAATTGGCATATGGGTACGAATCCAAACCATTCCGATGCAATTTATCGGAATGCCAATCATAACCATATGCACAGAGAAAGCTAGTGGGGACGATACACACTGTTTGCGTAATTGACTAGACACATTGAGGTAAAGAAGCACCCTGATGTATCAAAGGTATATTTCAAGGATTTTGAATCGGCAACCAATATTGAATATATTTTTGTTGGGCATGGTCATATGCACCACTGTGTTTCATATAAAACAAAAAACTAGTGGGTGGTGAAATCACCGAAGGCCAATATTCCCGATGGTAAGTTATTTTTAGCATATGGGATACATTTATGACTAAATCGGTTATAGGAAATGAGGTAAATTGCACTTTATTATTTAAAAGGAATAACGCTATACAAGCTTAAACACACAAACCATGAGTTTTATCAACTTATTACGTGTAGCATATTTGGAGTTTAGTTATGTTCATCAAACACCGGTAATTGACACCTCTGTCTGTATATTTTTGTTATTACGATTGGGTCCCGTGTTCACCCTTTTTAGTTGTAAGCGAATAGTCTCCATAGCTCCAAATCGTTCCGAATTTCCAAACTAATTCACTAGCTAATTCTGAAATAGGTTTAGTTGTGGTTACAATGTAATCCAAAACTAGTTGTTCATTGAACACCTTTTCAATCGTGAAAATAGGACAAGGTTCCCTCATAATAATGTAACCATAAATTGATGTAACTTCTTCGAATTCCAAACTATAGTCATTAAGAACCGTGCTACGGTATTCAGCGAAGCGGGCAAAGTTATCACCGATAATTACACGAATCTCATATATGTCTTTTTTAGTAATACCACTAAATATCCAACACTCATAAAACAGTTGATCCAAAGTATCCAGTAAGATATCTGTTTCAAATTCTGATCTCTCCATCAAAGCATTCAATCTCTTTCTACCATCATAAAAATTTCCTTCTAGAAGTTCCGTAATTATTAATTTACTCTCCCTTAAGAACCATGTATGTTGTAATTCTGTTTTCATGTCTCCATGTAACGTTGACGCGTTAACTAACTCCTTGTAAATTTTCTCAAGCATTTCTGTGGGTAATATTTCCTCCATAATTCCTAATTTACAAAACCATCTGTTTATTCGAGTAAATCCGCTAACTCACATGTCATTGGACATGAGTTCCTCATATAATTAACACAATCGGTTGTTCGTACCCATACCTAGTGAGCTTTTGATCTATAATAGCTATCGGTAAAGTATTTAGTTCTTATTATAATATTTATAACCAATCAAAATCCGTTGCTGAATTTTGCTATACGAGGAAAAACGGAATGATAACATCCGTTCAACAACTTGGTATTCCAGTCATAGTCATAGTTCATTTCATATTATTACTCTAAAATCTCCATTACATGGAGAAAATAAAGAGCCCATCTGATGTAAACTAGTATATAAGTACTTAGTGATTTATTTTCATCAATTATATGTATTGTTACTCCTATAAATATAGTCTGTTATACAGAGGATACATCGCCCACGTGACAGTATCGTGTCACGAAAGGTCTACTGTGTTCAAAGTATATAAATGCGTGTCAGGTTTATGTATATGTCCCTGTTTCTCAAATCCAGTACATATACGCGCGTTAAGACACGTGCAATTGCCACTAGTAAATCACGTATAAAAGCTCTTTACTGCATAGTTAAACTGTTGAGTTTTCACACGCATTATATGTATTTTTTATGGACTATATACGTGGTATATGTCAGTATATACACGAATGTAATGTAATCACGTGCGCGTATTAATTTCATATATTCTTCTCAAAACAACTCAGCACAACGCATCAATTCTGATGTCTATGGCGGTTCAAACAGTGTACACTTTCAGTGTTGTTACCGTTTAATGCATACCGTACTCATTTATGCATAATAACGCGGGTCTACATCGTTGCTATATACCTATATACGTCCATATTTCTTAAAGTATAGTATCTATACGTACATCATGGCGTATATTAAACCCCCTTTCACTGGTAAATCACGTATACACGCTCTTTATTGTATAGTCAACTAACCATTTCTACATACACGCTGCTCTGTGGTGGTCTGTTGTGTCTTACCATTATACCATTATATGTAGAAGGTAATGTGGGTCAAATATGTATAAGTCTGATTTTGTGTCAATATGCCTGTTATTAATCTCATCAATTGGGTCGTTTATAAGTCGTCAAACATGATGATTTCTAATCATCTAATAGGTATTATAAAAAATGCCTACTTCACAAATATTTTGAGTGCATTTCAGTGTATGTTTCGTGCTCTGTAAAAACGTGATTTGACCGCTAGTGATGTAGTGAAATAACGTATTTTATAGTTGTCAAATACGTACTAAAAATATTGTCAATTTATGACTCATCTAATGAATTTTCCACACCTAGTGTCTACAATATGTTTATATATTGTGACTCATTACTACGATTGCAGTATGTCCACGTATGTCAGATATTACATAACCTTGATAACTATGTTTAGAAATACCTGGTATATGAGATCATATTGTAGCTGACAGAGACTGGAATGCGACTTGCATCTACCATCACGTGCGTTCGAATGAAGTTACATGTACGATATGAGCCATTATATGTGTCGATGAGGTGTTATATCAGTATATTCATGCAATATTCGTAAATGACAGCAACATATCTTTTCCCTCCCATTATCAAGCGAGATTTTGTGGTTAGCTGACAAACATGGCATTTTCGAATATATATAGCCTATTGGACACTTACTTCAAATGCTAAAATTGCCTCTTCAAAATAGTTAAAAGTACACATTTTTATTTCGAATTTCATTGTTTACGGTTAATTTCCTGTTATGAAATTGGTCCTTTTATAAATGCTTAATACGCAGTTACAAAAAGCCCTAATTGACAAACATTTTAAGCGCTATTATGACTATATTTGACGAATTAAAAAAACGCCATTTGACGTAGTACAACAACGTGAAATGACTACTTTTTTAAACGCGAAGTTGAAACAAAACTAATATACAAAAGAATTTTAAACTAAAATAATAAGTTTGGTTGATGTATAGTTTGGTTGACAGCATTTTCACACACAGAAGCGTTATGATACAGTTTCACCACTCACACAGAAGCGATCTTATACGGTGTAGCGGTATGTTACATAGTTATCGTTCTTTTCGAGGCTAAAAAAAGCGCAGGCCGGCCCCCTCCCTCTCCCCCGTTTTAAAAGGGGGCGGTGTTAAGGGGAGCGATCGCGCGTCACGAAAAAATGTCATAGAAGAAAAGTATAAGGCAGAGGAAATGGATGGGGGAAACGACACAGTATGAGGGGTAATGGAGTGTGGGAAATGGGGATGGGGTGATATGACTGTGTATTAGTTGGAGATGATAATGGATTAGGTAGTGTACACTGTTCATGGTTTTTAATATATGAATTAACATATAGTGAAGAGCTTAGGAGGCTAGGAAAAGCCACTCAATATTGCTTTATACATGTAGATGGTGCAAAAAGGGGGAGGAGATGGGGAGAGCGAGAGGCAAGAAATTGGGAGAGAAGGGTATAATTTGGAGAAAACATTGAGGTGTAAGCCTTACTTTCCTAGGAAAACATTGGGATTGTTGTGGGTAGAACAGAGGTAAAATAAGAGTTGTATAAATTGGAAAAGGGGGACATGAAAAGAATGAAAGGTGCTTATGGGGAAAAGGGTAAAGGGGCAGTGGGAGAGTGTATAGAGGTGTATAGCGAAGAGTATAGGAGGCTAAGAAAAGCCACTCAACAGAGGTTTATACATGTGTAAAAAGGGGAAGGCGATGGGGAGAGTGAGAGGCAAGTAAATGGGAGCAGAAGGGTATAATTTGGAGAAAACATTGAGTCGTAAGCATTACTTTCCTAGGAAAACATTGGGATTGTTGTGGGAAGAACAAAGTGTTTAGAGGTACAAAAGGGGAAGGTAAAAAAGAATGAAAGGTGGTTATGTGGAGAAAGGTAAATGGGGTATATGGTAAAATGAATAAAGGTGTATAGCAGAGAGCTGGGGGTGGGGAACATGTACATAATTAAAGTAAATGAGATACGAATAATCATTGAGTATATACCTAAATCATATGAAATGTGGGGGTTTTGCTTTGGAAGGAGAGGGGTAGCCATGATTGCAGACAGTAATTAGGGGGTAAGAGACGGCAATGGGGCTTAAATGGTATAGAAAATAAAATGGCACCAGGTAGAGGAAAGCAGAGGGAGTGAGAGAAGAGGGCCATAGGGGTAAAAGTATAACTAAATCATATGAACTGGGGGTGGAGAGGAGAAGAGATGGGTGAAAAGGGGACATATATACATATATATAATTTAGGCGTAAGCAGTTGGTCGAAAACATAGGGGATGTAACGCGACAAAAGAGTAAACATAAAGCAGAGCATGAATGGAAAGTATTACGTATATGTGTATGAACTTGGGGGTTTGTGTATTAAGGATACAGTAGTAAAAAGGAGAACACATGCAAAATGGTGTAAACTTATAGGAAATGACAGGGACATAGGGCAAAGAACATGAATGATGCACAAAGTAGCATAAAGATGATGGCTAAGAAGTTCGGAAGAGAGGGGGTTATATTGGGTAAGGGTAAAAGTAGTATTGTGGTAAATATGTAGAAGGTTATGTGTAAAATGGGGTGACATTTTTTCGTGACGCGCGATCGCTCCCCTTAACACCGCCCCCTTTTAAAACGGGGGAGAGGGAGGGGGCCGGCCTGCGCTTTTTTTAGCCTCGAAAAGAACGATAACTATGTAACATACCGCTACACCGTATAAGATCGCTTCTGTGTGAGTGGTGAAACTGTATCATAACGCTTCTGTGTGTGAAAATGCTGTCAACCAAACTATACATCAACCAAACTTATTATTTTAGTTTAAAATTCTTTTGTATATTAGTTTTGTTTCAACTTCGCGTTTAAAAAAGTAGTCATTTCACGTTGTTGTACTACGTCAAATGGCGTTTTTTTAATTCGTCAAATATAGTCATAATAGCGCTTAAAATGTTTGTCAATTAGGGCTTTTTGTAACTGCGTATTAAGCATTTATAAAAGGACCAATTTCATAACAGGAAATTAACCGTAAACAATGAAATTCGAAATAAAAATGTGTACTTTTAACTATTTTGAAGAGGCAATTTTAGCATTTGAAGTAAGTGTCCAATAGGCTATATATATTCGAAAATGCCATGTTTGTCAGCTAACCACAAAATCTCGCTTGATAATGGGAGGGAAAAGATATGTTGCTGTCATTTACGAATATTGCATGAATATACTGATATAACACCTCATCGACACATATAATGGCTCATATCGTACATGTAACTTCATTCGAACGCACGTGATGGTAGATGCAAGTCGCATTCCAGTCTCTGTCAGCTACAATATGATCTCATATACCAGGTATTTCTAAACATAGTTATCAAGGTTATGTAATATCTGACATACGTGGACATACTGCAATCGTAGTAATGAGTCACAATATATAAACATATTGTAGACACTAGGTGTGGAAAATTCATTAGATGAGTCATAAATTGACAATATTTTTAGTACGTATTTGACAACTATAAAATACGTTATTTCACTACATCACTAGCGGTCAAATCACGTTTTTACAGAGCACGAAACATACACTGAAATGCACTCAAAATATTTGTGAAGTAGGCATTTTTTATAATACCTATTAGATGATTAGAAATCATCATGTTTGATGACTTATAAACGACCCAATTGATGAGATTAATAACAGGCATATTGACACAAAATCAGACTTATACATATTTGACCCACATTACCTTCTACATATAATGGTATAATGGTAAGACACAACAGACCACCACAGATCAGCGTGTATGTAGAAATGGTTAGTTGACTATACAATAAAGAGCGTGTATACGTGATTTACCAGTGAAGGGGGGTTTAATATACGCCATGATGTACGTATAGATACTATACTTTAAGAAATATGGACGTATATAGGTATATAGCAACGATGTAGACCCGCGTTATTATGCATAAATGAGTATGGTATGCATTAAACGGTAACAACACTGAAAGTGTACACTGTTTGAACCGCCATAGACATCATAATTGATGCGTTGTGCTGAGTTGTTTTGAGAAGAATATATGAAATTAATACGCGCACGTGATTACATTACATTCGTGTATATACTGACATATACCACGTATATAGTCCATAAAAAAGACATATAATGCGTGTGAAAACTCAACAGTTTAACTATGCAGTAAAGAGCTTTTATACGTGATTTACTAGTGGCAATTGCACGTGTCTTAACGCACGTATATGTACTGGATTTGAGAAACAGGGACATATACATAAACCTGACACGCATTTATATACTTTGAACACAGTAGACCTTTCGTGACACGATACTGTCACCTGGGCGATGTATCCTCTGTATAACAGACTATATTTATAGGAGTAACAATACATATAATTGATGAAAATAAATCACTAAGTACTTATATACTAGTTTACATCAGATGGGCTCTTTATTTTCTCCATGTAATGGAGATTTTAGAGTAATAATATGAAATGATCTATGACTATGACTGGAATACCAAGTTGTTGAACGGATGTTATCATTCCGTTTGTCCTCGTATAGCTAAATTCAGCAACGGATTTTGATTGGTTATAAATATTATAATAAGAACTAAATACTTTACTGATAGCTATTATAGATCAAAAGCTCACTAGGTATGGGTACGAACAACCGATTGTGTTAATTATATGAGGAACTCATGTCCAATGACATGTGAGTTAGCGGATTTACTCGAATAAACAGATGGTTTTGTAAATTAGGAATTATGGAGGAAATATTACCCACAGAAATGCTTGAGCAAATTTACAAGGAGTTAGTTAACGCGTCAACGTTACATGGAGACATGAAAACAGAATTACAACATACATGGTTCTTAAGGGAGAGTAAATTAATAATTACGGAACTTCTAGAAGGAAATTTTTATGATGGTAGAAAGAGATTGAATGCTTTGATGGAGAGATCAGAATTTGAAACAGATATCTTACTGGATACTTTGGATCAACTGTTTTCTGAGTGTTGGATATTTAGTGGTATTACTAAAAAAGACATATATGAGATTCGTGTACTTATCGGTGATAACTTTGCCCACTTCGCTGAATACCGTAGCACGGTTCTTAATGACTATAGTTTGGAATTCGAAGAAGTTACATCAATTTATGGTTACATTATTATGAGGGAACCTTGTCCTATTTTCACGATTGAAAAGATGTTCAATGAACAACTAGTTTTGGATTATTGTAAGCACAACTAAACCTATTTCAGAATTAGATAGTGAATTAGTTTGGACATTCGGAACGATTTGGAGCTATGGAGACTATTCGCTTACAACTAAAAAGGGTGAACACGGGACCCAATCGTAATAACAAAAATATACAGACAGAGGTGTCAATTACCGGTGTTTGATGAACATAACTAAACTCCAAATATGCTACACGTAATAAGTTGATAAAACTCATGGTTTGTGTGTTTAAGCTTGTATAACGTTATTCCTTTTAAATAATAAAGTGCAATTTACCTCATTTCCTATAACCGATTTAGTCATAAATGTATCCCATATGCTAAAAATAACTTACCATCGGGAATATTGGCCTTCGGTGATTTCACCACCCACTAGTTTTTTGTTTTATATGAAACACAGTGGTGCATATGACCATGCCCAACAAAAATATATTCAATATTGGTTGCCGATTAAAAATCCTTGAAATATACCTTTGATACATCAGGGTGCTTCTTTACCTCAATGTGTCTAGTCAATTACGCAAACAGTGTGTATCGTCCCCACTAGCTTTCTCTGTGCATATGGTTATGATTGGCATTCCGATAAATTGCATCGGAATGGTTTGGATTCGTACCCATATGCCAATTCAAAACTCATTAAGAGCGCGCTAGTAACGGGAACCCATTGCGGCCAGTGCATGTATATCGTATATATATATTGCTGTAGGCAGTGGGTCTACGTAGCTCTCTAGATTTCTCTACCATTATCATAGCTATCATATACACACGCGTTCGAGTATGAACGATGGTCGGTTAGAACCTATGACCTAAAAAGGGCCTGGGGACCGATCATATTCAAGTTACATATAATTTACATTTGAAGCATAGTTTTAATGGGGTTATAACTTGAACGGTAAGTGGCCATATATAGCTAATACGACTGACTTAGACCATATTTTGACATTCTAAATGATACAAATGCTTACATATTAGTCTATGTGAAGAGTGAGTACGCATTTTGTCTGTGACACAAACTGGCATATTGGTACAAAATAACAACCATTTCTAAGCTAAATAACACTGTATATAATATACAAAAATACCCAACTCCATTCGAAATGCAGAGAATTGAGTTACCTGCTCATGTAATTCACACGAAACGTGATGTGCATCAATGGGGTACAATATTATGCTATAGGTACCATTTCTAAAGTATACAACCATAACTCATTACTAGAAGACCTTAATCCCGAGTAATTGTGTTGTGTGTAACAGCGGGACTCAGTAATGGGTGTTCGTTGCTTTTGGATTAGTTTGCTTCGGTGACCATGTTGAACCCTATGCGTAATGTATTGTCTGATTATAGACACAAATGACGTGTACCTTTAAGGTATGTGACCCCGCGGGTACAATACTATGCTATTGGAACCATTTCTGAAGTAAATAAGCTTACTACGATGGACATGTTTAACCCTACGTGTAATGTATTGTCTGATTATAGACATAAGTGACGTGTACCTTTAAGGTATGTGATACCACGGGTACAATACTATGTTATTGGAACCATTTCTGAAGTAAATAAGCTTACTACGGTGGACATGTTGAACCCTATGTGTAATGTTTTGTGTGATTATAGACAAAAGTGACGTGTACCTTTAAGGTATGTGATAAAAATACGGTCAATTGTATGAACAATTTCTGAAGTAATGACACATCAATACCTTCATTTCCTACAATGTTGCCTCGTGCATCGAATGTACATGCATATGTAACTTGAAAGCCAATATGTTATAATGTTGTCTAACACACACTGGGTAATTTTATATGAATGAAAGCATGTAGATTGCAAAAATCTTTGTTAAAACTATGGACGTTTTTGAAAATAAAGAGCGTTTTTATTTATGGATAAGATGAATTATGTTTAAATGCTTAATTTTAAATATAAATTTAGTAAACGATGGACATTAAGACAAATTTTGAAAATAAAGAGTGTGTTTTATTTACGGATAGACGGAATTAGGTTTAAATGCTTGATTTTAAATGTAAATTTAGTACAATTAAGACAAATTTTGAAAATAAAGAGCGTTTTATTGATAGATACACTGAGTTATGTTTAAATGCCTAAGTGACGTGTTCCTTTAAGGTATGTGACCACGGGTGCAATAGTATGCTATTGGAACCATTTCTGAAGTAAATAAGCTTACTACGATGGACATGTTTAACCCTACGTGTAATGTATTGTCTGATTATAGACAAAGTGACGTGTACCTTTAAGGTATGTGATCAAAATACCGTCAATTGTATGAACAATTTCTGAAGTAATGACACATCAATACCTTCATTTCCTACAATGTTTCCTCGTGCATCGAATGTACATGCATATGTAACTTGAAAGCCAATATGTTATAATGTTGTTGTCTAACACACACGGGGTAATTTTATATGAATTAAAGCATGTAGATTGCAAAATCTTTGTTAAAACTATGGACGTTTTTGAAAATAAAGAGCGTTTTATTGATAGATACGATGAATTATGTTTAAATGCTTAATTTTAAATATAAATTTATTATACGATGGACATTAAGACAAATTTTGAAAATAAAGAGCGTCTTTTATTTACGGATAGACGGAATTAGGTTTAAATGCTTAATTTTAAATATAAATTTAGTAAACGATGGACATTAAGACATATTTTGAAAATAAAGAGCGTTTTTTTATTAACGGATAGACGGAATTAGGTTTAAATGCTTGATTTTAAATGTAAATTTAGTACAATTCAGACAAATTTGAAAATAAAGAGCGGTTTATTGATAGATACACTGAGTTAGGTTTAAATGTTTAAGTGACGTGTTCATTTAATGTACGTGACCACGGGTACAATAGTATGCTATATGAACCATTTCTGAAGTAATGACACCTTATTATTATCACTAACACTGTGCCAAAGCATTATATTATGTATGTCTGTCTCCCATAAATGTACAGGCTAATATGACCTATAAATTGAAGGTCAGTGGCCAGTCTGTTACAATGTTGTTGTCGTTTAACATACATTTCGTAAATTTTATATGAATGAAAGCATGTAGATTGCATAAATCTTTGTTAAAACTAGGTACATTCAAACTATTTGGAAAATAAAGAGCGTTTTTATTGATGTATACGCGGAATTAGGTTTAAATGCGTAAATGACGTGTACCTTTAATGTATGTGACCAAAATGCGGTGATTTGTATGCTATTTGAACCATATCTGAAGTAGTGATACACTAGAAAACCTTAATTTCTACAGAAACATTAATTTTGTTTATCTCTCAGTCTCCACAGACGCAGAAGCCATTATATTAGGAGCATGCTTTTGAATGACAGACATATCGTGGCATTAAATGACTTAAACATGTGTTTAATTACGAAGCTTCGAGAAATTGTGTGTAGGATTTACTTTATTTGAAATGTTCAAATATCTATTGGCAAGGCATTGATTGATTCCTAATAGTTCGATTACAGATATTAAAGGGGTATTTAGAGAAAAAGCTTAACTAATGTTAGTGATGATTTAATCAATTGTACCATAACAGTTGACCATTAGGAGGGATACATAATGGGGAGTCAGTATATATTCAGGGTTCATTCCGCTAGCGGTATAACTTTTGTGAGAGTTAAATTGCATGGGTTATGCTCTGTAAGCATATGTTGGCTGCTTGGAGTTAGATGTGTATTTAATACCTAGATGGTCTCCCACGTGCTGCAAACTTTGTAGATTATTTTAATTTTATTAATTGTTTCAGAGGCAACTAGAAAGGCATTTTATTTTTCCTTACCAATATGTGCAAATGATACCAGCCCCTGAATGTTTTTTTATTCAAATTAGTGCAGGCTTAAATGTTTTATCACCTAGTGGTATGCATAATCTCATTAATCTGTTTCACCGCTTTATCCCCGTCGGTATGGAGAATGTTCCAGAATGGTTATATGTTGTGTTATTAGCTTGAGAGTTCTGTGCCCTGCAGTAGGTGCATTGTGTTCCCCCGTGCTTAAGAAGTTAATTAACAGACAAAAGTGCGTCTGCCTTCAGCATTGTTAGTTTAAAGGGCCATATGCGAGTATGAAGTGTCTTAAACGAATACATTATGGATTTACTATAATGTTGTAGAAGACACAAATTTCCAGATTATTCCAGAAAGAATAATTTGCATGGGAAGGAATATTTTTAGGAATTTTACTAGATTGTTCCAGAAGATAAAATTGCGAACGGTAAATAGATAGATGCTGGCGTGTTTAGTGCACATCTGGCATTGAGTAAACCAGCCATTATAGAATATATTCCATGATGCTCTGTTATTGTTAGAGAGAAAGCGTGCCTCGTGGAATGTGTTTACTACCAGGTACAGAGCAGTTAATAAATCTGTGAGATCAATAATGTTTTTTAGTTATCGAAAGGTATAAAAGTTAAAGGGGCCGAAGGGTTTTAGAGCGAGAAGATTTGATAAATGAGTTTTACTGCCTAAATTCTGCGCTTGGAGAACGGTAAATAGATAGATGCTATGATAGCGTGAGAGCCAATGTGTGTACCGTGTGAAATTAACATTGGGGATTTACAGGTATAAATTTTAAAGAGGCCTTATACAAGTATGAATTTTATTACACGAATACATTATGGATTTTACTAGAATGTTGTAGAAAACAAAAATTTGTAGAATTTTCCAGAAACAAATATTTTACTAGATTGTTCCAGAAAAAAAAAATTCTAGATGGTTCCAGAAGATAAAATTGCGTGGGAAGGAAGGAGGAGCGATATATAATAATTAATAAAAAAAGGAGGAGTTTGTAAGACAATGAACACATACATACAGAAAAGGGGGCGTTGCCATACTATGGGGGCATATACCTATAGGAGAAGGGGTCCCATACATACATAACCCGCAGAAGCCCACATGCTGCTGTTATGACCGTTAAAGACATACTATGTACTTGTTCGGTGCGTGAAATTGATAAAATAGTATTCAGGAGCTATGCGAACTGGAGGAATGTAATATTCTATTAACATCGCTGAAAATCAGAAGCAAATAGACTGTACCACTCCATAGAAAACATCATCTGAACTACGCTCAATTGTAAATATTTACTACTCGATTCGGGACGCATCTATCGGCGATAAACTAACGATTTCGCCATTGAGAGTCAAAGGATCTTTCACGACAATATCTTTATTGAGCTCCAAGTTATGAAATATTGTGTCTGTAATTTTTGTGTGAGCCTCATTCTGCTGTTGTCTCGATTGCTTTTGGAGGCCTAGGATAAGATTGAAGTTCCCCAGTTGAAGTTGGTGATGTTCACCCATTAGTCACATCGATTATGCATGTTAGCTTCTGCAAATTAGGAGATATAGAAACAGAACAGAATGGAAAAAGTAACTAATACAATGTTAATTTGATATTGAGAATATACATACATCCCAGAAGATGAGGCCTAAGCAGAATGATGACCCAGAGGTGAATTTAGTGATGCTAGCACTTGTGCGGTTTAGCATAACAAAATTTACCCCTGGTTACCTCATTCTGAAAATGACAAACACGCTATCTCAAGGCTTGTTGAGTTCAAAACCAGATTTGTCAGATTGTTTTTACCTGACCTATGACCCTTAATTCTGAGTTATGGTTCCTTATTATGTCTATTGTTAGTGATTCTCGGTCGGACATATTCACTCTTATGGTCAAAAAACTCGACGAGCGCCATATTTGATGCGCAACCCTTGTTTAGCATGATTTCCACACAATCGTGAATTATAAAAGCATAAAATTCTTACCAAACATCCCACTCCAGGAGGGGTTGTGGGATCCCGGACACGATTTCTACTCTGTTACGCCCAACTTGTGTCGTGATTAGACATTTTGGACAGTCTCGATGTTGTTGTTGCCTTGTTGGCGAAATTGTATCAATTGTGGTGATTCCTACCGCTATTCCGGTTATGTTTTCGAATATGAGGCTGAATCAGAAACTGCAATTACTGACCGCGGATATGGGATAAAGGGAGTTTTTTTTGGAGAATGAGCTAGCCTCAGTGTTGTTGTTGATGAACTTGCATCAATTTGAACCGGACACTGAATAAGGAATGTCTATCTGTAACTCTGTGTGATTATGTCTATCTGTAACTCTGTGTGATTATGTCTATCTGTAACTATGTGTGATTCTGTCTATCTGTAACTCTGTGTGACTCTGTCTATCTGTAACTCTGTGTGATTATGTCTATCTGTAACTCTGTGTGATTATGTCTATCTGTAACTATGTGTGATTCTGTCTATCTGTAACTCTGTGTGATTATGTATATCTGTAACTCTGTGTGATTATGTCTATCTGTAACTCTGTGTGATTATGTATATCTGTAACTCTGTGTGATTATGTCTATCTGTAACTCTGTGTGATTATGTCTATCTGTAACTCTGTGTGATAATGTCTATCTGTAACTCTGTGTGATTGTGTCTATCTGTAACTCTGTGTGATTATGTCTATCTGTAACTCTGTGTGATTATGTCTATCTGTAACTCTGTGTGATTCTGTCTATCTGTAACTCTGTGTGATTATGTCTATCTGTAACTCTGTGTGATTATGTCTATCTGTAACTCTGTGTGATTATGTCTATCTATAACTCTGTGTGATTATGTCTATCTGTAACTCTGTGTGATTATGTCTATCTGTAACTCTGTGTGATTATGTCTATCTGTAACTCTGTGTGATTATGTATATCTGTAACTCTGTGTGATTATGTCTATCTGTAACTCTGTGTGATTATGTCTATCTGTAACTCTGTGTGATTATGTCTATCTGTAACTCTGTGTGATTATGTCTATCTGTAACTCTGTGTGATTATGTCTATCTGTAACTCTGTGTGAGTATGTCTATCTGTAACTCTGTGTGATTATGTATATCTGTAACTCTGTGTGATTATGTCTATCTGTAACTCTGTGTGATTATGTCTATCTGTAACTCTGTGTGATTATGTCTATCTGTAACTTTGTGTGATTATGTCTATCTGTAACTCTGTGTGATTATGTCTATCTGTAACTCTGTGTGATTATGTCTATCTGTAACTGTGTGATTACGTCTATCTGTAACTCTGTGTCATTATGTATATCTGTAACTCTGTGTGATTATGTCTATATGTAACTCTGTGTGGTTATGTCTATCTGTAACTCTGTGTCATTATGTATATCTGTAACTCTGTGTCATTATGTCTATCTGTAACTATGTGTGATTATGTCTATCTGTAACTCTGTGTGATTATGTCTATCTGTAACTCTGTGTGATTATGTCTATCTGTAACTCTGTGTGATTATGTCTATCTGTAACTCTGTGTGATTATGTCTATCTGTAACTCTGTGTGATTATGTCTATCTGTAACTCTGTGTGAGTATGTCTATCTGTAACTCTGTGTGATTATGTATATCTGTAACTCTGTGTGATTATGTCTATCTGTAACTCTGTGTGATTATGTCTATCTGTAACTCTGTGTGATTATGTCTATCTGTAACTTTGTGTGATTATGTCTATCTGTAACTCTGTGTGATTATGTCTATCTGTAACTCTGTGTGATTATGTCTATCTGTAACTGTGTGATTACGTCTATCTGTAACTCTGTGTCATTATGTATATCTGTAACTCTGTGTGATTATGTCTATATGTAACTCTGTGTGGTTATGTCTATCTGTAACTCTGTGTCATTATGTATATCTGTAACTCTGTGTCATTATGTCTATCTGTAACTATGTGTGATTATGTCTATCTGTAACTCTGTGTGATTATGTCTATCTGTAACTCTGTGTGATTATGTCTATCTGTAACTCTGTGTGATTATGTCTATCTGTAACTCTGTGTGATTATGTCTATCTGTAACTCTGTGTGATTATGTATATCTGTAACTCTGTGTGATTATGTCTATCTGTAACTCTGTGTAATTATGTATATCTGTAACTCTGTGTGATTATGTCTATCTGTAACTCTGTGTGATTATGTCTATCTGTAACTCTGTGTGATTATGTATATCTGTAACTCTGTGTGATTATGTCTATCTGTAACTCTGTGTAATTATGTATATCTGTAACTCTGTGTGATTATGTCTATCTATAACTCTGTGTGATTCTGTCTATCTGTAACTATGTGTGATTATGTCTATATGTAACTCTGTGTGATTATGTCTATATGTAACTCTGGGGTATTATGTATATCTGTAACTCTGTGTGATTATGTCTATCTGTAACTATGTGTGATTATGTCTATCTGTAACTCTGTGTGATTATGTCTATCTGTAACTCTGTGTGATTATGTCTATCTGTAACTCTGTGTGATTATTTCTATCTGTAACTCTGTGTGATTATGTATATCTGTAACTCTGTGTGATTATGTATATCTGTAACTCTGTGTGGTTATGTCTATCTGTAACTCTGTGTGATTATGTCTATCTGTAACTCTGTGTGATTCTGTCTATCTGTAACTATGTGTGATTCTGTCTATCTGTAACTCTGTGTGATTATGTCTATCTGTAACTCTGTGTGATTATGTATATCTGTAACTCTGTGTGATTATGTCTATCTGTAACTCTGTGTGATTATGTCTATCTGTAACTCTGTGTAATTATGTCTATCTGTAACTCTGTGTGATTATGTCTATCTGTAACGCTGTGTGATTCTGTCTATCTGTAACTCTGTATGATTATGTCTATATGTAACTCTGTGTTTTTATGTCTATCTGTAACTCTGTGTGATTATGTCTGTATGTAACTCTGTGTGATTATGTCTATCTGTAACTCTGTGTGATTCTGTCTATCTGTAACTCTGTGTGATTATGTCTATCTGTAACTCTGTGTGATTATGTCTGTATGTAACTCTGTGTGATTATGTCTATCTGTAACTCTGTGTGATTCTGTCTATCTGTAACTCTGTGTGATTATGTCTATCTGTAACTCTGTGTGATTATGTCTGTATGTAACTCTGTGTAATTATGTCTATCTGTAACTCTGTGTGATTATGTCTATCTGTAACTCTGTGTGATTATGTCTATCTGTAACTCTGTGTGATTGTGTCTATCTGTAACTCTGTGTGATTATGTCTATCTGTAACTCTGTGTGATTATGTCTATCTGTAACTCTGTGTGATTCTGTCTAACTGTAACTCTGTGTGATTATGTCTATATGTAACTCTGTGTGATTATGTCTATCTGTAACTCTGTGTGATTATGTCTATCTGTAACTATGTGTGATTATGTCTATCTGTAACTCTGTGTGATTATGTCTATCTGTAACTATGTGTGATTATGTCTATATGTAACTATGTGTGATTATGTCTATCTGTAACTCTGTGTGATTCTGTCTATCTGTAACTCTGTGTGATTATGTCTATCTGTAACTCTGTGTGATTATGTATATCTGTAACTCTGTGTGATTATGTCTATCTGTAACTCTGTGTGATTCTGTCTATCTGTAACTCTGTGTGATTATGTCTATCTGTAACTCTGTGTGATTATGTCTATCTGTAACTCTGTGTGATTATGTCTATCTGTAACTCTGTGTGATTATGTATATCTGTAACTCTCTGTGATTATGTCTATATGTAACTCTGTGTGACTATGTCTATCTGTAACTCTCTCACGATTTTCGCGCGTCTAAACATGTATCACGATCGCATGTCCGATTGGGCCCAAATTTTGACCATTTCCCGTAGCACGTCATAGAATCCGACACTCATAGGTTATCAAGGCGATATTTTCACTGATATAATGCGTTTCTCTGAAGACGAATGTGTTTTCAGCAGGCAATTCTTCAAGGATTGGCCATTTATAAACGGACAATCCGTACCTAAAATGTTCGTTTATTAATGGACAATCCGACCACGCGTGGCATGCGAGCTTGGGATTGTCCACTAAATGACGACATGTATAGCTAATCCTGCATGTTAGCTTCATATTTAATATGAAGGACAATAACTCAATAAAGAATGTTAATTTACTAAATAACGGCGATTAGTATGAGAAGAAGTGTTTTCAGTGTCCGTCATTACAAATCACAAAACCAAAGTTCTCTTTATATCGTTTTATTTATATCGTTTTCTTTATATCGTTATCAGCGTTGCAGCGGTGACGATATTGTCCAGCATGTCATAATTATTTGTCATCCGTCATTTGTGACGGGCAATCCCCTAGTATAACATAATGCACACCGGTCAATTGTAGGTGATAAACTGAGAAACTTCACGGTTGATACGTCGCTCGACATGGGCAGTCAGACTGAGTTGAGTGGGTTCACATCTCGATGCTATTATTACGCGGGAATTGCGGCCACGGGAGACCAACTAAACCTGATTTGTGGTGAGTCCATTGTCGGGAGATATATCAAGATACAATTGGTTGGACCAGCCGACAAAACCCTGACACTGTGCGAGGTTGAAGTGGACGGAGATCCCTGTTTCGGACCAGGTGAGTTTGGCAGATTAGTTCAGCGGCGATATATAGTCAGGCAATTATTTAAGGATTGGCCATTTATAAATGAACAATCGGAACCCAAAAAGGCCATTAATATATGGTCAATCGCAACCACGCGTGGCACGCGTGGTCGATTGTCCAGTTAGAAAGAACCACTAACGCTAATCATTTAATTTAATTTGTATTAACTAAATAACGGAGATATTTGAAGAAGTGTTTTTGACGAAATAACGGAAATATTTGAAGCCCACCCACACAATAGAAGATTTGACTTATGTTTCACCAGTGTTGATCTATTATGGTGTTGCAATTTTTCATACAAATCGCCGTTATTTAGTAAAGGTACATTCTTTATAGAGTTATTGCCCTTCAGATTAAATATGAAGCTGACATGCAGGATTATCTATATATGTCGTGATTTAGTGGTCAATCGCAAGCTCACGTGCCACGTGTTGCAAGATTGACCATTATTTAATGAAAATTTAGGTACGGATTGTCCATTTATTAATGGTCAAACTTATGCGCATTAGGTGTATATAGTCACCCGAACGGCCGTATGCGGTGGCCGTTAAAGGTCAACATTAGTCGAAATTTCTAATCTAACAGGCAAAAGAAAAATGAAGAATACTCGCAGCTACCGTCATTCGTATGTCAGATTCATCAAGAAAAGTCACAACAGTATACGTCAGTTTTATGCTAAAACGAAAACAAAAAGGCAAAATTGAAAACTCTATTATATGACTACAGCTTTATTTGGATATGACGAAATTGGATGTCTTTATCGGAGTATATATATCAACGGGATTTGTTCTCGTCTGACAAAATTTTAAACTTGTTAAAAACTTCGTCTTTTGGAATTCGATATCTACCCATCTAAACCTCATAACATGTAATGGGTTCTTGGGTACGATGAAATTATTTTCTACCATTTAATATAGAAATCCCTTCTGTTGTATTTTAGTGTTCTACATTCACGAAAGGCTTATCACACAACACATTGAATGATTGAAAAATATAATCACTACAGGTTGTAACTTTGTTCGGGGATCTGGAGGAAATTATTCCGATGGTTTCGGTTCCAATGTTAAGTCTTTCGCCATCCCCACTTAATGCATTCGCCCAATACAGCCACATACTATTCCCATATATACGGTACTTAACAATCATACTTAAATAACGAAACATTTATTTGTTTACTCCATTTATTTATCTTTGGTAAATCAGGTCGAGCAACCACCGCGGGATTTATGGCGGGCGACCAATTTACGTCGTTACCCACAAACCTGTCCAGTATTTTCGCGTACTTGTAGATCATTATTCTCTGAATCATGCGATAACACCTTTATTTGCCGACGTTAGGCAACTATCGGTCAAATGTGATACATGAACATTATTTTCACAGGCCACGTAGGCTGTATCAACCACGAGAGGTGACTTCGACTTTATAGACACAACCCAGTCCGGTATATATCTCTCAAATGATGTACATGAACAAACAAGGCACTCACGTCTATATAATTTCTCTCCAAATCGTGTAAAGGCACCATTATTTGCCGACAATGCAATCTATCCCTCACTGGCCTCAGTTGGGATGCATAAACCACCAAGACACTTGTAGATCATTTATCTCCAAATCGTGCTAGAAAATTATTCGCCGACAAGGCAAGTATTACTCAAACGGGGGGAAAAATAAACCGCCACTGCGCTTATATATAAATTTTCGCTTAACTCATAATTTCTCTCCAAATCGTGCTTGAACATTATTCGCCGACAAGACAAGTATCACTTAAACGGGAAAAAAATAAACCTCCACTGCGCTTGTACATCAATTTCCGCTTCGCGCAAGAACATCATGGGCCGCCGAGGCACTTCCATACTTTAATAACGCAAGCCATGCACCCAGGCTCTATCAACCTCCATCTGGAGGGGGCGTCGACTATATATATATACACATCGTTAGATATGACAACAACTTTCAAGTAACGATGTTGTCTGCCGCAAAGGCGTTAGTTTAACAAACTAACATGACTTTTAAACAAACTGCACTATTTCAGCTAAATGTAGCCAAATCTGTATGAAATCAGATCGCGAACACGATATGCATCAGAACTTAACTCAACCATCAGGAGAAATCATCTCAACCTTCTGAACTTCACACCCATTCGTCCGAATAGAATGACGGCACCTATATATACGAGGCGAGATTTCCAACAGGAAACCACTATAATTATAGTCAATGGGCGCCTGTAAAATACAAAATATAGCATACATTGAACATGTCGTTTATAAATGGTCATAAATCTTGATCTACATATAATTTTAATATTCAAAATGGCTGCCACCCGCGACCGTGGTCTAACCCAAACATGAAGTGCGTATGCTCTGTCAGCTTCGTTTGAAAGAATGTATGTAAAGCTACATTTATAATCCAGTTCCCAGTAACCAATGCATTATCATTGAATGCGGGTCCTTATTATACAGGGCCCGGAACATCAGTCTCGTTCAAATTAGACAAAGGTTTCATTCTACAATCAACATCTAAGTATAGCGACTCCCATGGAATAAATGATTTCAAACGGGAGGAATGGTGCCAATGAAATTACTCGCGCATAGAAGAATGCGTTGCTCCGACCAATCTATAGCTACCTGCAAAATAAATAAATATTCACACTTTTGCACTTATTCATACAAGCCGCTCCAACAGTGTTTGACTGCAGTCTCGTGAAGTTATCGTAAACTGTGTCGCGCATCTTAACTTACCAAACGGGGTATATGTTCAAAAGCAAACTATATAATGAACGTAACTTCATAATTGGGGAATGGTCAGACAGAACAAGTATACCTAATATAATTATAATTGGCACAGATATTCAAAATGTATTGATTTACCGGTAGCTCATATTTTCTCCTAACATGCGAATCATTAATTACATCACGTGCCAAATAAGGTTTGTTTACTACGGTCGTAAAATCATAGTACATAGCGTGTGCGTATTATGAATAAGGAGATGACGCAACCTGCCCGCAGTATAGTACAATAATATTATACCAAGAACGTGCAGACAACGTGTTTATCGCTGGATCTTTATTTCTCTCTTCTTTCTTGTATAACATTTGGACGGTGAAACTTATATTATGTATATAGTGAAGCAATTAAACGCGGATTGTATTGCACGAAAATTGGTTAGAGGAAAAGTGACCACTCTTATGGTACGTTCATACACTGGTAAGTTTGCACGGCATGTTTGCAGGTATGGTGTCAGAATATGAACGGAAACAAGCACATAAAGTGCATATGTGCTACAGCTAACTACATGGGAAATAGAATCCACGTAGTTCCACTAGTAACGGTGCTACTGGAATTTGCCTGTAAATATATAGCATGCAATTATCTCGCAAGAATAAATCATACAGGTATTTGAAGGCAAATTCCAGTAGCATTGTTACAAGTGGAACTAGATAAATGTTACCTCTCATGTATTTCGCTTTGATAGAGATGCATGTTATGTGCAAGGTTCCGTTCATATGCTGGCCCCTTGTGGTTTTCTAGGACGAAATGCCCGCAAAAACATACCGTGCAAACTTGCCAGCGTATGGACGTAGCCTTATAAACAATTGTATGTTTACATGAATTCAGGAGCATGTGCGTAGATTTACAGTTTGGATCGCAGTCATCACAATTTCCTTATTTGGACACATGGATATTTATGAGTTTTCACAGAATGGCGATTCCGCTTTATCCCTGAAAGCAGTTAGAATGCCAGTGTCGTCAGACGTAGTTGATAAAAATGAGATCGAAAATGACATCATGGTGTAACATCTGGTAATATGAACGTTTGTTTTTGTTTTTTTTTGGGCATATTTTCCAACGATATCAGCAAGTTATTAGACTAATGAGCCATCTCAACAACTCATCTCATACACTAAAACAACGGATCTCAACACGTTATTAGACTAATGAGCCATCTCAACAACTCATTCCATACACTAAAATAAACGGATATCGCACAGCTTTGTTTTTATGAAGATTTTGGCTTGCAAATTTCACACCGCGAAAAATGGTGACCCAGTCACTTGAAAACTTATATCTTCGCAACAGTCATATTTATATGGGGACTGGATTCGCATGAGCTCGAAAAAATAATACATAAATCGATTACTCGATCACTCGATCGATTTATATAGGTTTTTATCGATCACTCGATCGATTTATATAGGTTAAAAAAGCGATGAACACTCACTTTGATGTGAGACCTCTTCGAGAAAATTATGACATCGATTCTCCGCTCTGTTATATTTAACTCGCCATAAAATTTAACATTGAAAGTTAACTTACAGGCAACAATATAGCCCGGAAGTGATAGTGTCATGGCGGAATAATTAGAAGCGACGTGTTTACAAGAGTGCTTTGCTGATTTGGATTGGGGATTGATAAATCAATCAGTTAGTAGTGTTGACACAACATAACAAAATAATATAGGTATACTAGGCTTTATGTCCTTTATAACCATTGCTTTACTGTCTGAATTATGCCATTAAATAAGTATACATTAGATTCATCTAGAGGGGTGGTCATGAAGTATACACATTGTAAGAATCCGACAGACAGACGAACATATAATAATACAGGTGCATAAGGAATGAATGATTCATATTCGAGGGAAATATTCAGATATATAAATAGTACAACAAACGTTGAACTTTTATCTGAACATTAATTATGGAACAACTCACCGATGAATATTTCGCAAAGAAAAGGTTAACGCGTTCAACGCGTCCAACATGCAGGTCATTATAACGCGTTCTCTGTCCAACATGCAGTTCATTATAACGCGTTATCTGTCCAACAAGCAGGTCATTATAACGCGTTCTCTGTCCAACATGCAGCACATTATAACGCGTTCTCTGTCCAACAAGCATGTAATTATAACGCGTTCTCTGTTCAACATGCAGGTTATTATAACGCGTTCTCTGTTCAACAAGCATGTAATTATAACGCGTTCTCTGTCCAACATGCATGTCATTATAACGCGTTCTCGGTCCAACATGCATGTCATTATCACGCGTTCTCTGTCCAACATGCATGTCATTATAACGCGTTCTCTGTCCAACATGCATGTCATTATAACGCGTTCTATGTCCAACATGCATGTCATTATAACGCGTTCTCGGTCCAACATGCAGGTCATTATAACGCGTTATCTGTCCAACATGCATGTCATTATAACGCGTTCTCGGTCCAACATGCATGTCATTATAACGCGTTCTCTGTCCAACATGCATGTCATTATAACGCGTGCTCTGTCCAACATGCATGTCATTATAACGCGTTCTCTGTCCAACATGCATGTCATTATAACGCGTTCTCTGTCCAACATGCATGTCATTATAACGCGTTCTCTGTCCAACATGCAGGTCATTACCGGAAAATCAAGGACAGCAAGTCGTCTGGGCAACACATGGGGATCACAAAGGCGCGGAGTGTACTCCATTGCTCTGTGCTCTGTTCGGAGATGGGCGCCTGCAAATCATTCAACTTCAACAAGGCAAATCTGGATTGTCAGCACCTCCCAACCATCGACGGAACAGTAGCAACCGAGGAATGGTCGTATCATACACCATGTTGAAGAAGAACCAATGAGATTGCTCGGAGAGTAGTTTGTGGATCTGCAGCTCCATTATTCATATGGCGAATCAAAAGTCAACAATAATATATATTTATTTCTTTCCTCAATACATGAAGAGTTTCAGAATCGAACACATGAAACTAACATAATTACATGATAGCATACAAAATAATCTAACTCTAATCAAACATGAAGGAGCGAGAAAACATAACATATTAATTCGAAAGAAGAAAGAAAACCCCAATGAAGTAATAAATAAAAAAGTGGTATAAGTAAAAAAAAATGGCATAACAAACAGAATTAAGTAAAGAAAAAGAAAATATCAAAAATAATTTTAATTAATTAAAGAAAGAAAGATGGAGAAACATTACGGAATGCGCTCATTTGAACGCAGAATGGTACTCACTGGTGAATAGAAGCGGAAAGTCAAGCTCCGCATATCGTTGCCAACCTCTCACGGGGTTTCCTTTGTTCCCGCGTTATCTTGGGTAAACATTGGGGTAGAACATTATGTAAAACATTGGGTAAAATGTCACCATTAATGAGACACGATGAGAAATAACCACAAAGCGTAAATCGATTAGTTTAAACACATTTTTGTTATTTTAAAAATATTGTTACATAATAATTGGAAATGAGTTCGAGGACGATGGTGTGACACATGCCCGTATATGTAAGCGAAAGCTTAAGGGTTTGATCACACGCTGGCAAATGCAAGGTAATGTTTGCAGGCATTTCGTCACAGAAAACCATCTGGTGCCAGAATATGAACAACAACATGCATATAAAATGCTAACGCCACAGAACGCCATGAGAATTATAAGTTGTGTAAGTATTTTCACATGTAAC
The DNA here is from genome assembly GCA_032622095.1 of Siphonodentalium dalli. Classification (NCBI taxonomy): domain Eukaryota; kingdom Metazoa; phylum Mollusca; class Scaphopoda; order Gadilida; family Siphonodentaliidae; genus Siphonodentalium; species Siphonodentalium dalli. Next base: position 43,333,623 of record CP136065.1, on the reverse strand, counting down.
AGTGCTGACATTTGCCTCCGAATAACTGTATGATTAATTCTTGCGATACATTTCCATCCTATTTACGTGCAAATTTCGATATCATCGCTACATGTGGAAGTACAGAGTGTTTACTTGTTATAGTTAGTTGTGGTACATATGCATTTTATAATGATTTTTGCGTTCGTTTTCTGACACAATATATGTTTCTGTAATGAAATGCCAGTGTGTGAACCGTGAATAATTTCATATCGTATTTACATTTAAATTTCTCGATATGGCATTGTTCGCACTAAATTTGCCAAATTTGCCAATGGCAAAACATATTTTCATTTGGAGAAAAAAATTAATCTGGCAAAAAATGTGGCAAGTGCCATGGTTTAATTATGGGAGGTGCTATCTAATCAGAAAACACGATAAACAAACCCGATAAATAAATATATCACAGATATATCACAGTGATCTCACTGCTTCAATCGGCAGAAAATATAAAATTGGGCTGAACATTTTTGGCTCTTTATTCGGCATTCTAATATGGGAGTATGATGTTATCTCATGTATTTGAACATTTGTGTCAACAGTTGGCACGAATGTATATCCCTTTCATGTACCTTACTCGTATTTAAATTCGCTTAGTACTATTTTGCGCGCACCCATTGGTGTGCGAATTTAAAACTGAGCAAAAATAGTACGATTCATGACCACAAGGACACCAAGATGACGTGTTAAAGGGTTACATACATAGCGGATGTTGGGCCGAATAACCAAGTATATTTGGATGTGGAGAACTAATCTGAACACCATTATTTACATGTAAAGTGATCAATCATGATCAAATCTTCGACGTTGTGCACAATGCTTGTAAGAAACACACACATTTCAGAGTGAATGTTCATGAAGACACGTCTCAAACATTTAGCGAAAAAGCCACTTTTGTAAATGTATTTAAATCTAAAAGTGCATGGTGACAAAACCAGCCCAAAATATCCCATAGCACCCTTGGCAAAAGTTAACAGGAACAATTTCTCTTTATACTGAAACCCGATGATTTATTAAGTCAATCCTGCGCGAATCAAAATGTGCCCAAAACAGTACGCGTTCGTCTTTCCAAAACCTATGACGCGTCGATGTAATTATTAGGCTGCAGTTATGAGCTGTTGCGCGTTCACCGATACATAATTGCAACTAGCCACGTGGGCGCCGATCAACCAGAATGCTGGATTTAGTGATAATCACACTTAGTATGTAAATATACATCGATATCTGATCACTCTGAGATGTGGGTATACATATATATACAAGTTATAAGTTATAAGGCTGTTATGAAAATATTTGTGTCAATTTGTGCTCGAATTCAAAACTGAGCGAAAAAAATACTTCGCGAATTTAAATACGAGTAAGGTATAGATTGAAAATAAGCTGTTTGATTAGTTTCTTGTTTCATGAAATGATTAATTATTCTAGAAGTTCTGTGTACATAAAATTTAAATAAGAAAATCATGATTTTACATTTCAAATGTATCTAATTTCATTTCGTTTTGGCCTTCTGTTAATAAAATTGCAGCCTCTATAATGAAATGGTAATTTGTGAAACTCAAGAGTTTTCACTGAATACATACTAAGAAATAATTTAGTAAAAATGGCTTGATTTCTTGCCTTGACTTATGCAAAGCGGGCATCTAGGCCTTAAATGCATACATCTATATTGCTTCAGTCGTTCAATATCACGAAGTGCTACCACAATGTTTCGTTCTGTATTAATATGATTTTTACAACATCCAACTCAATATAATACGGATATTGAGACACATGATTATATACAATTGTTATATATAGCATGCATGCACAAAAGAGAGATATAGCAGATACATAACCCGATTCGATGGTCCCCATATCACCCAGTTACAACAACAACAACAACGGAATTTCACCAAAAGCCGGTTTAGTTATCAAAATTATTGTATTTTACCAATAAATACTCACAACGATACCAAGCACGATATGATATTTGCCGAAAAAGTCCTACAATAACGTTTTTTCTTGACAGTTTGTACGACGAGCAAGTGTGGTTTCAACTTTCATATATGGTTATGCCCATAGTTTTAGTTGAATTGTCCACACGCCATCATAAATGTAAACATAAATATTTCCACTTGTAACCGGCATGTTAGCTGTTATATAACATGTATATTTGCATGACTAAAACATGCTTACCAATTCGTAGAGAAGATTATATGGTATGTATACGTACATCAGCTATCACAATTTACCGTATTTGTTGCTGCTGACGTTACTTTTCGTCGTGTTATATACCGAAGTTAACCCTTTACCCAACAGAAGGGCGCTGTGCCAATGCATTCTCTTATATATGCGAGTCGACCATAGGTCGTCTCGCATATATAAGAGAATGCATTGGCTTAACACATTAAAAATTATAAAATTGTTAAAGAATGTAAGAAAAAATGGTAAAAAGTGTTAAAAAAAGATTTTTTTTTAGGCCAATGCATTCTCTTATATATGCGAGGCGACCTATGGTCGACTCGCATATATAAGAGAATGCATTGGCACAGGGCATAACTGTAACTATCACAATGTGGCCAAGGAGCCGGTTCCAATGATATCCATATTTGTATGGTTCTATTGAGACAAACCGAAGATATTTTAGGCTGTTGAAGCTTTATTTGGCCGGTTTTGGCCGGTTTGTTGGGTAAAGGGTTAATTTGTGATAGCATTGATCGCCATGCAGTCACGGCGAACTGTAACATTGTGTGACCTTTCGGACTCTCGCGATGTGGTCTGCGGGTGTCCATATATTTCTGGAAGAAGATCATTCGACTATTCGCCAGATAGTCGATGTGGTGAAAAAACAACAGATTTAAAAAATCGATATCTGACAACTTTGAGCTTTGATCGGTCGGTTCCTCAGCTTCCTGGACTCGAATCAAATATTTGTTTACTCCCGAAACACTCATATGTTTTCTCAAAGCCACTAACAGCGTTTCAACTGTGACGAATAAGCACTGATGCCCGTACAGCGCACTGTCCGAGTCTCTTAGGGTCCATCCATACACTCGCAAATTTGCATGGTGTGTTTTGCAGGCATTTCGTCGTATAGTGAACGATATGATACCAGCATATGAACGGAAACATGCATATGAAATGCATCTTTACCAAAGCTAACGACACGAACAATTAAAACTTATGTAGTTCCACATGTAACCGTGCTACTATTTTATAGGCATGTTACCGTTAATATTCTGGTACCATATCGATCTCTCAGACGAAATGCCTGCAAAATATACCATGCAAATATGCGCTTGTTTGCCGTCGCAAATATATCGAAACTGTACGTACATGTGTTTTTCTTGCACGCGTGTTGTGTATTTTTTAATTTCAGAAGAAATTATCATTTAACTCCGTAATATCAGTTATATCTAGTCCGATTGTTAATATTACATTATCAATATGATAACATATCAACAGGCACGTTGAGTACATTGGTTAACAAAGCATACACATATGATGATTATAGCATTTCCACTCTGTGTGCAATCAAATTCCATGCAGTTTGAACGATTCCCGAGAATACATTCCATGCAGTCTGAACGATGCCAGAAAACAATTACATGCTGTCTCAACGATGCCAGAGAACAAATTCTTCTTTCATTAACCCCTGTTGTCATATCTCGCCATAACCGTGGCGTGACCGTGACACTATATATTCGTACATACGGTCCTGAAATAATGGAATGTGGTTAGACTAAGTTTCCTTATTACACACACATGGTGCTAACATATATCCAACCAATGCATATTTGCCAATTCAGATATATTAATAATTGGTCTGGTACGCAGTTTAGTTGCACTAAAGTAATATATAATTGAGCTACAGCGCATTAATTCAATATCGCTAACCCAATTATTTATAAAGAGAATGGCCAACCCCTTTCGGGTTGACTAATATAACTTATTATTAGGAGGCGACCCATTTGTGAATTTTAATAAATTCTCAATTTTAAGCGGAAATTCATTATCCTCTATAACCAATGTATGTGTATGATGTAGTGCTAAAACAACACCTGTTCATCACCATATGAGAGATATGTTCAAATTATTTTTTTGTAAAGTGGGTTTAAATAAAAACAACTTGGATTGTTTTAGGCAGTCGATAGAGAGAGAGTTTAACAGGAAATATTTTCAAAAGATACACTGCATTATCTAGACTATGAACCCAACTAGGATCTGAAATGAAATGATGACTGTCTGCGAGAAATTAAATCGAACATTTTTCATCGCATAAATCTGACAGCCATTTGCACAACCATTTTTTGTTAGGACCAAAACATCAGAAAACAACATAAATATTATTGAACTACATTTCACCGTTTTATAGTTTTGTGGTTTTTCCCCCTAAAAATAATAGTTCTGCAAATGGCGGCAAAAAAAAAAAAATATGCAATGAAGATTATGTTTTTTTTAAACCACTTTTTTACAAAGGTGGAACATATCTCTCATATTGTGAGGGAAAAGTTGTTGTTATCGCACTATATAGCATAATTGGTTATAAAGAATAATGATTTTTTTCTTCAATAGTTTGAAATTGAGATTATTTTAAAAATAACGAATATATTAAAGGGGTACTGTACGCCAAATGTTGTTTCTATAGTCTCCGAGTCGGAGAATAAGGTAACCATTTTTTTCATTATTTGAAAGTCTGTTGAGTACGAAGTAGTGATACGGATGACAAATTTACCGGAATGCAAAAAAAACAAATTGTCATTGTCGAGTAATTTTTGTACAGTTTTCAACCAAATGAATCAAATAAAAGTTATATTATAGGCATACTAGTCCCATATAATCATTTAAGTTATTGTATCGTCGCTAGTCAGTGAGTGGCTTGAGTGTTCTCCCCGTATCATCATAATATTTTAAGCGATCGTGTGTGCGATCGGTTTAACAATCCAGTATCCCTCAATTACTTTGTTTGATTACGGAAATTCGTAATTTAATTGACGCCATTTTATGGCTCCAGTCATAAATTCAATTTATATCAAATTATTAACTTTTAAATTATTAAATTTTAAGATAGCCTATTAACCTGAGCGTTTACAGAATACATCTTCGACTCAAATTACTTACGTTTCTATATATTATCGATATTAGATCGTTGTTGTCACCGGAAATTTAATGAAAATGGCGTACAGTACCCCTTTAAGTGAATATCAAACCGATCAATTGGTCTCTGAATTAAAAACGTTTTTTTAGAGAGAGTTAGTTTAGCTCAGTAGGAGTGTGAGTTAGAACTAATACTTGTGGTTGCACCGCAATTGACTTCCCTCGCCACTGAATTGCTCTTCATTGTCGTAATTGAATTGCGGTGCACATGTAGTTAATGTGAATTCTCATAGCCGTCCTTAGTTGGCCACGAAGGAATACAGAAATGTCGACCAGAGCACACAAGAAAACTAAGATGCATGCATCAGGTCGGCCGTGAACTATCTACCATAGAATTGTTGTAGCTATCGATTATACATTTTGAAACACCTGTCTGTATGTATGTATGTATCTGTGTATGCATGAATGCATGTGTGTATGTGTTATAGACTCTAACACTGCTCGAATTTGGTATTTAACGTGTCAACTTGACCTCGCTCATAGGCATGTTTCTGGACCTTGACCGATCCGACTAAAAATTTGTGTGTAGGACTACTTCGATCCCGGGAGAAATATGGACGGGTCCAATTTCACGTGGGACCATGTTCTCGAACGTGCTGATATAGGCATGTTTCTGGACCAATTGAACAATAGTTTGGCCAGACGCTGTATATACTGGGTACTGTCCAGATGGAGGCGATCACAAAAAAATCCCTAACTAGCCCGAACGAAGTCGAGTACATCAGCTAGTCTAATATATATTTTGGACATTTGTCTGTCTGTTTGTCTGTTAGCTATGGCCGGGAAAACTGCCTGACAGATTTGACGAAATTTGATACCTAGGGGAAATTATTTCCAGGGAGTATTTTGGACGGGTCAAATGTTGATCCCGACCTGACTTTGACATTCAAAAAGATCAATTCAAGGTCAAATCTGGTAAAACGGAAGTATTTCAACGAAATTTGATACCTACTGTTACTTTTGTCCCAGGAGTGTTTCGGGTGGGTCAAATCATGACCCTGACCTGATCTTGACATTCAAAATTGTCAATTCAAGGTCAAATCGGGTAAAGCCGGGCGGATTTCGACGGGTACTTTTGTCGTGACTTTTGTCCGGGGAGTGTTTTGGACGGGTCAAATCGTGACCCCGACATGACCTTCACCTTTAAAATAGTCAATTCAAGGTTAAATCGCGCAATTCTCCGAAAATCAGAGGGGAACATCCCGGACGAAGTCGGGTCCACCAGCTACTATTATATATTTCTAGATTTAGTTACAAACTAAATACCTGTATATTGTACAAAGAAATGTTTGACAAATATATCTGTATCAATATTAGCATGCGGGTCATTAAAATAGATACGACGAAAAAAAAATTGAAGGGTGCATGTATCAGGTAAATTTTTATATTTCAAATGATGACAGGAATGCGGAATGTTGAAGTACCTACGTAATACTGGCTATCCGCATGAAGAGATATACATGTATATAAAAACCAAAATAGAAGATGACTGCTGGCGACAATGTTTTCCAAAAAAAATTCGAAGCATTCGATAGCTCCCATCTAGTTGTCAGCCCGAAGATCAATATGAAGTTTGGTGACTATCAGATGAGGGATATGTCTGTACAGTTGCTAAACAATTCAGTCATGCAAAAGAGGATCAAAGAGTAAGATACCAAATTGCTGCCTGTGGTAATGTTTTTTAACGAAATTCGGGAAAATTAGATTACTCTCACGCTGGTTATCCAGAAGATCATTGTGGAATCTGGTGACGATCGGACAAGGGGTGTCGTCTGTAGGATCAACCAAATTATTTAGCCATAAAAATAGTAAAATTGAAGATCACCGCTGGCAGTGATGTCTTCACAAGGACAGTTTGAGAACAAAATATGGCTCACATCTAGCGGTGACCCAAAATATCCACATGAGAAAAAGTTCTCCAATAAAAGCTGGCTGCAGGGTGCGCCAATTGATTCAAATTCGAAATTTAGCAGGGTGTACTGCTTGTGGCCATGTTTTCCCCGCAAATTTTATAGACTGATGGACAAAACCACTGAATCCGTTGAATCAATATACATGTATACATGGATTAATTTATATGCATTGTTATACACAGTACTGGTATATAAAGGTACTGAAAATAACTATATTACTAGTATACATAAAATAAACCATATATCATGGCTATGGGTTCATGACAGCTGAGGAATTGGTGTGGTGGTGGTGGTGGTTTCTCAAGCATATCTCACCCTCCACGTTAGGAACATGCCATTAAATGTCATAAGTATAATCTAGCTTGAGGACAGAAGTGATCCATAAAACCCCCCTTAATTCAACCAGGTCCTCGCGCGATGTATGGTCGATCACATGATGATCTAGGGGGGATTAGAATTGTTGTATAAAAACAGCACTGCGTGTAGATATAAAATAAAATAGTGCTACATCTTATTACAGATTATTGCCATATATAATCAGTGATTATACAGACAGTCTGACAAAATAAAGTTTCAGTGACACTCTATCCGAAGAGGGGAATAATTTCATCTGTTACAGTCAATGGAGCAATTATGAATCTGGAAAGGTGAAATTTCTAAGTAATACTAGATATCGACATAACGCGATAACATATAACGTAAATGCAATATGGCCGCTGGCGACCATTTTTCCCTATGAAATTTAAAAAACATTTGATGGCTCTCATCTGATAGATCAATATCAAGATAAATATGAAGTTTGGTGATGATCGGATGAGTGAAGTTGACTGTGGTCTGTGCTAAACGGTTTGGTAATGCTTAAAAAGATTCTTACCTTAATATTTTTATGTTCACTTTATGTACTTCACTGAGTCATCTTTGTCATGTATTGAGTTTGATATCTTTTGTTAACAGTTTATAAATTATGTATGTCTCATGTTTGTTATTTTAATTTATGTGTTTATTATCATTAAATAAAGTTGCATTCCTTAAAAGATTCTTACCTCAATGTTTTTATGTTCACTTTATAAACTCCACTGAGTCATCTTTGTCATGTATTGAATTTGATATCTTTTGTTAACAGTTTATAAATTATGTATGTCTCGTGTTCGTTATTATATTATATACACTTTATAGTGTGTTTTCAGAACGAAAAAAAAAATGAATAAAATCACCAAATTTGTAAATTTAAAAACAATTCAAACATTGTTGTATTCCATGTCCCAGCCCGGACATATACACCAAATTTCAATAATATTCATTGAGAAACACCGGACAAAACGCTATATAACACCCGTATACATATTTTATTCCGAGCCAGACTCATCCTCGGGTACATGTTATAGTAGGTACCGAATTTACACACGTCGACTGGGGCGAGTTGGCCCTGGGGCGATTAAGCCGATTCCGGCACATTCTATAATTTACCGTATGTATCCGTTTACGCGTAGTTTACTTTAGAAAGTTCCGCAATTAATACCGTAAATAGAGCGACCATATTTGACAGATAATGCCTCTGTTATTGATTATCAAGTTGCTATACATTAAAAACGACAAATTCACATGCTCGTTCAAGCGCAGTAGTCTATTTTCCCCATGTTAAAGGACATCCACAAATACTAAATAACGCTAACCTACTGCCGAATGTTTTACACGACAACTGTTAACATATTTGGGCTGAATTCATCTGACGCGGTATTATTCCTCAAAATAAACAACAAAACCATCGTTACTTGGAAATGTAGTTTGGGCTAACATTTACATAAATCCTCCACATCATTTATTCGACACACACGTCAGATGAAAAACAGACATGAAGTAACCGGCCAAATTGGCCTAAATAACTATTTATCACTTCCATTGTATATATATACATACCCACGTCACATGTTCCTTTGCTCTGTTAAAGAAACTATATCAACTTTTTCACCACCGATAGCAGCCGAACTTCACCCACTGGACTAAGGCTACGTTCACACACCTCGACAAATTGCACGCCAAATTTCCACACGATTCGTCAAACTAAAGCTAATGTCCGCACATATGAATGATAGATCTTGAATTCTTAATGTATATTATTTTAGCATTAGAACATATGATTTTAGATTCTAAACACAAATACCGATTACACGGTTGACCCTTAAATTATTTTCGTATTGTATGCCTAAAATCTCTAAAACTCAATGAGCACATATATATTTCCACGCTTCGAATTTATCCAATATATAGTAGACGGCAATGACCGAAAATCATACTCGTAGTTTGTACCCCATATTTAGCAAATCTTTGACATGTAAGTCAAACGCTGCGTATTACCCTGACAGAGTACGCCGGTTCGTGAACGTGGCCTCAGTCGGGATTGTATGTAAGTCACGTATGGAAGCAGGTATGTCTGTGGATAGCGCAAGACAGAGCGATATGAGTGTGTCTGCTTATTAATGCATTCTTTAGATGTAACTTGTATTCGATAAGTACGTATGTTCAATTGTTATTTTTTTTTAAGTTAAAGTGAATTCGGTCTCCCATAAGTCAAAGTCTCTCACATAACAAGTGGTCTATCAAACGGTAAGGTAGAGTTCAGTCACCTCGCTACACTGGTGTGAGCAATGTCGTCGTATTTATACACGTAATTAGATCCAACATTTTCTATGGGAGAATTTTGTCGGTTACAATTCATTATGACTTGATATAGCCAATTTCCAAATGAATATGGACAGTTTGGTTTCTCAGAATATAACCCTTTACCCAACAGAACGGCCCTGTGCCAATGCATTCTCTTATATATGCGAGTCGACCATAGGTCGCCTCGCATATATAAGAGAATGCATTGGCTTAACACATTAAAAATATATAAAATTGTTAAAGAATGTAAGAAAAAATGGTAAAAAGTGTTTTTAGGCCAATGCATTCTCTTATATATGCGAGGCGACCTATGGTCGACTCGCATATATAAGAGAATGCACTGGCACAGGGCATAACTGTAACTATCACAATGTGGTCAAGGAGCCGGTTCCAATGATATCCATATTTGTATGGTTCTATTTAGACAGACCGAAGCTATTTTACGCTGTTGAAGCTTTATTTGGCCGGTTTTGGCCGGTTTGTTGGGTAAAGGGTTAATGCAAAATGAATTATCTGAGCAAAGTCCTAAATAAAAATATACCAGATTTCATCACATTCTGTGTAGGTATATGTGATGAAGACTGGGAACAGGAACTTAAGTCTAAAGTATAATCAACCAAAACGTGATCATATATGTCCAACTCCGATTTGATATAAACATCATAGATATGGATTGCTCAGAATGGAAATAGAGGCTCCATGTATATGGGAATATTATGAAAACAGTTGGGAAGTTGGGAAGTGGTAAAGGGAAATTAGCGTGGGCAATATCTGAATCAATAGTAAAATATTACCTGTTGGTGTGAACGAATTTCCGGTTCTGGTGTGTAAACAGCAGGGAAAATCTGACAACGATAAAAAATGATTAATATCTAACAATATAGATGATATCTAAATACAGACAAAGTTAAAATATAATCTATTGTGTATTATGAAAGCTAGTAGATAAAATCGAGTTGGCTACGGTGTGACTTCTGGTGACTGTACTTTAAAAAACGATAGTACATCGAAAATAGGCAACATGGCTGGAAGACTCAAATCGACAACTTCAGGGAAAGATACGAAAGAAGATGAACTTAAGAAATCGATATCGGACACTCTCTTAAAAGACGACAACCTTCTAAACAGGCTTGTAGAGAGCTTAGCAGATAAAACCGTTGAGCATATTTTATCCAATGACAAATCTAACCTTATACAAGCAATTGTGTCAAATGATGAATTTTCAAAAGCAGTGAATGATTCCAACAGTAATTACCAATCAATCATTCAACGTATTCAGGACTGAGAAAGTGAGGTGCAGAAGCTAACAATGGAAAACATGGACCTGAAATAGGAAGTAAATGATTTGGCTCAATATAGTAGACGTAATTGTTTACTTATCCATGGTGTGCCGGAAACGGAGAATGAAAAAACCATCAAAGTAGCGTTCAACATCTTCCGTAATCATAGTCCGCCTAGTGAGACATGATGTTAAACATGATCTATTCATGCCAAGAGAGCATTGAAAAACTGTTCTCTTTTTGGCACAAGCACTAAGCTAGTATAACCAGTAAAAACATGAAATTACTGAAAGGTGTGAATGAGTATGACTGTGTGCAAAATTCGTGGACCCTAGACGGCAAAATGATTGCGCTTCTAAAAAGTGGGCGAAAAATTCATGTTAAGGACTTGAAGGAATTGGAATACATTGAACAAGCTTAGGCACAGGCATTAACATTTAGTTTGCATGCTTGCCATAACTGTCTAACTACTTGTAGTGTCTATGTGTGTATGCATGTATGTGTATATATGTATATATATATATATTATTTGTTATGCATGAACAATGTATCTCTTGTCTTTACATGTATTGGAAATGTTCAACAATGTATATCTTGTCTTTACATGTATTGTAGATGTCTATGCATGCAAATGTATATGTGAAGTTATTATGCATGACCACTGTCTTTTCTCGTCTCTGTCAAAACATGAACATTTTGCCAATGCAATGAATCATAATAAATTACTTAATTCTACCTTCTAATCCCTATTATGAAATGCATGCAACTATGGAGCTAGATAAGACTCCTACGGTCAATCAGTATATTAAAAGGCTTACATTTGAAGCATGAATCATACTAAATTGTTTTAGTTCTATCTTATAATACCCATTTTGACATGCAAGCAACTAGGTAGCTAGATAAGACTCCTACAGTCAATCAGTATATCAAAAGGCTTACATTTGAAGTATGAATCATACTAAATTGTTTTAGTTCTATCTTCTAATACCTATTTTGACATGCAAGCAACGAGGTAGCTAGATAAGGCTCCTTCAGTCTAAACTAATATGAATGAATCATTATGCCCTACATGTATAGCATATTAATTTTTGGGCATATATATATTGCATGTATATCTATTGTCTATGTTTTCTTTGTCTTTATCCTTATGTAAATATGCACTAATGTATAACACCTTTCTTATTCTGTGTTACCTACTCTCTTTCCTGTGTTGCCTGCCATACAGTATATATGTGCTCCTCTCAATGACTTAAAATTGTTAAAAGAAAATTTGACAACTAAAGTTTCGAAAGAAATGTATGTTACATAAACTCTCCGCACCCACAAACTTGGAAACTACCTGTAAGTGCGATACTAGTTAAGCTGCTTATTGAGCACGAATTAACTCATTCGAAAACAATTTTCCGAAATTAACCACTCAGAAGTGATAAATACCGATAAACAATTTCTGAGAACAGAGAATGATGTTATAAACTGAAAAAAAGTCACCACAAGTCTACACCAACATGTAGGATGTCCTCCCTGTCAGATACCGAGTCCCCAGTCCTATAACCCACCAAAAACAAATTAACAATCCACCATCTTTGAAGCCGCCAATACCCAAATTTCCTCCCACTCTATTCCCGAGACCCTCTCCCAAACCCTATAACCCACTACCCTTCATCTACCCCAACAACACTTATTAAGATGCCACTAAAGTACACATGTTCAACCTGTAAAAAATCTGTGAGAAAAAACCAAGATGCTTTATGCTGTTACCTGTGTGACCAGTGGATTCACCTATACTGCTCTAAACTGTCGAAAACAGACTTTCATAAACGTAGTGATGGTGTTACGCCGTGGTATTGCTCCCATTGCATTGGAAAATTGTTTCCATTCCACCAAATGGAGGAAGAGGCATTACTTCGATTGGCTCTGTTCGATTTAAAAAACAAGTATACACATTCTGATCTCAATTTGGACAGATCCCTACTTATGAATCCATTTACATTGAATGATGACTTCCGCGAAAATTACCAGTTGGGTGATGACGATTATAACTTAGACCCAGCAAATCCTACAAACTCTTCCAATTATGTACTTCTGGAAGACTTTAATGATAAATTAAAACATGAGAATCAAAATGTATCAATGCCAATGCTACATCCAAATATGCGCTCTTTAATGAAAGATATTGATACATTATCAAATGTTCTCTATACTTGTCAACACAGATTTGACATTATTGTAATATCTTAAACTTGGCTGACAAATTAATCTCCCACGAATTTAATAAAAATGGCAAATTATAAATTGTATTAGAACCACAGAAGTGAAAGAAATGGGGGTGGTGTGGGAATATAATTATGTTCACGATACAATCAAATCTGATATACATCCAGACTTATCTATCTTCAGTGAATGCCTTGAAAGTATATTTGTTGAAATACCCAATGAAAAGACGAAAAACCAATTAATAGGCTGTATATACCGATGCCCAAACTCTGATATTGAAACCTTTCTTGGAAAACTAGAAACATTACTGACCCAAATACAAAGAGAAAAAAAAGAATATTTCTAATGGGAGACTTCAATATAAATATAAGTACTGAAAACAGCAGTGGTAAAATTTCACGAACCTTCTAAAGTCATTCATGTTTCTGCCCGCAATAACCAAACCCACAAGAATAAATGAATTTAGTGCAACCCAAATTGACAACATATTTTCTAACTGCCATCTATCTTTTCCAATTGACTCTGGCATTTTCGTGGAGGACATACGTGACCATTTACCAATATATCTCCTAATAAAAAATGGATTGAAAAAAGTGACAAAAGATATATATATCTACTAAAGAAATTACTCAATGAGAAAGCAAAACTTTATTAATGAAATTTCTTCAGTCGACTGGAGCTTGGTGATGAATAGTCAAGATTGTAATAATGCATATAACTTATACCATCAGAAAATAGTAAGCATATACAATAAATTCTTTCCAAAAGTATCGACAATAGTCAAAATGACCAATAACGGCACCCATGGTTAACAAAAGCCATATTAAATTCGATCAGAAGGAAAAGATATTCATAAATAACAAAATTTATAACGGTGAAAAATCCAAAAAATATAGAAATAATCTAAATTCAATTATCCGGACATCTAAGCAACACTATTATCACAAAAAGTTCAAACAATATGAAAATAACATAAATGCTACATGGAAATTAATTAGAAGCATCCTGAATAAAAAATAGTAAAAAGCACCACAACAGAATTCTTATGTGACAACAAATATATCAAGGATAAAAAAGAAATTGCTACACAATTTAACGGATTTTGTACCAATATAGCCTCGGGACCAACACTTGCTGCTAAGATAAAATCGAATGAAAATCTCATAGATTATCGTCATGGATCAATGAGTTCGTCCTTCTTTACACATTCATCGGATGAGATTGAAGTTTCCAGAATCCTCAACAATATCAGTTGAAAAAAGGCTGCAGGAATAGACGAATTAAAATGCTCTGTTTTGAAACAATGTCTTGAATATATGTGCAATATTTCGCTAGCTAATGGAGTGTTCCCAGATCTTATGAAGATAGATAAAGTTAGCCCCATCTTCAAATCCAAAGACCCAACTCTTCTAAGCAAATACAGACCAGTTTCAGTATTGCCCATGTTTTCAAAAAAATTTGAAAAACTAATGTATAACAGACTGAGTAATTATCTAACTAAGTACAACATCTTATACAGTAGTCAATATGGCTTTAGAAAAAAATCATTCTACTATTCTTGCATTGGCAGACTTACTAGAGGAAATAACTCAAGCCCTGGATAAAAAAAACATACTGTTGGAGTATTCTTAGATTTATCAAAGGCATTTGATACAATAGACCACAACATATTGTTGAACAAACTTGAATATTATGGCTGTCGTGGGGTTGCACTGAATTGGTTTCATAGCTACCTGACAAACATAAAACAATTAGTACATTTCGATGGCCATATGTCTAATAAAACTAATGTAATCAGTGGGGTCCCCACAAGGGTATGTATTGGGGCCCCTCCTATTCATTGTATATATGAACGATCTACCAAAAGTCTGCAATGAACATAAACTAATACATGTTCAATCGAACGAAACGCGTAAAGTGTGTGTAAAAAGACAGAAATAAAACCAGAAACCCGGACTAAATGGTAACATATAAATCAGATTGATTGTGGACAACGTTCCGGGTTTCTTGTGTGATTCCGGGTTTATTGTGCACATGCGCCTGCATGGGTTCTTTGTGTGCCACTCACAAAGTGTGATATCAGAAGTCCAGTTTCCTATT
Organism: Siphonodentalium dalli; assembly: GCA_032622095.1. Classification (NCBI taxonomy): domain Eukaryota; kingdom Metazoa; phylum Mollusca; class Scaphopoda; order Gadilida; family Siphonodentaliidae; genus Siphonodentalium; species Siphonodentalium dalli. The sequence goes on along the minus strand of CP136065.1, from coordinate 43,318,301 downwards.
CATGCCCATTCGTCCTAAATTGGAGATTGAACTTGAGGAATTTATTATAGCGATTTATTTTGAAATATAAACATGCAAATATCACGGTGTCATGATCGATTGTGTTTGAGTATAAATGGATTTCATCTGCTATCCGTCCCTGTCATTATTCTTTGGAATTACCGTTAGACACATACCTGCAGTCTACACCATGCAAGCCGTTCCTGCACCCAGAAAGACACACACCCGACGAATAGCATGCGCTGTCCCATGAACAGCCGCGATCGGATCAAAGCAATACACCACCAGTCGGAGGGGGGGGGGGGTCATAGAATCATGTTGCACACGAGGTCGCAATCGTGACATTTGTCGGCACATACCTCTCGACATGTTGGTCCGCGCAGTCCAGCAGTACGCCGTGTGCATTGCGTTGGAGAAGAACACGAGAGACAACCCGGTGTACATATGGAACACACGCCATTGTGTTCGTGAAACTGTTCTTCACAGGCGTTGCAGTTTCCGGTATTCTGGCCGCAAGATGCACATCGATCAGTACATTTGCTCGTGCGATCCACCGAGTGTCATCCATCCAAACAGCCCTTATCACAATTACCAGAAGAGTCACACGTGCTTCCAATCACACAATTTATATCCAAACATAGCTCCTTGCAGTGGTTTGTCATGTCATAGAACCCGTCCTTGCACGACAGACACAATCCTTCGTCCTGCGAGCATGTTCTGCACTTATCTGCACATGTCAGTGTACAGTCTCCCCCATATGATGCAGGCAGGCGACCGCTGATACCGCAACAGAACCATCACACGTGCTGCTTCCCGCGCATTACCTCCCTGTGCATACTCTATCGCAAGCGCTGCCATATAATCAGCTTCCACTTGACTTACACTCTCCACTGAACTTGTCGCATGATTCATTTGAGATCGCACCCGTAGTAGAGTCTGTTCCGGTGACAACGAAACAACATGTGAGATATACGGATTTAAAACTAAATACAAGTATAACCTGAAGATACATAAATCAAGACGTCGTGGAAAGATGTCGCCAAGTGTGCTACAGCAACAACATGAGACACAAGCTCAGAAAAACACAATGTGTGTGGAATTTGTACATGATGGACTAATAATCGGCTGATTCTAAGTGGAATCAGTTTATATTTTTATAGTCGAAAAAGGGAGATAGCTCCGTCAAAAATCACCAGCTGCAGATCTGAACCACATTCAATGTTGACTTGACAATTTGATGGATATTCCTGATGCCAAGTTTAGTTGGGATTAGTTAAAATTAACTGGAATTATCCGGACAACACCAAAATGGCTCTAATAAAAAACCATCTGCCTGGAACGATATTGGAACTCGACCTCAATAATGTAATGTTTATAACTCATGCCTAGTTTCGTTCCGATCGGATATTATTCACCGGAGTTATTATCCGGATAACATGAACATAGAAATTTCTAAGTGAAAAAAAAAGAGTCGCAAATCAGAGAAAAAGATCATCGGACTAGAACCATAATTGAAATTTACCTCAATAATTTATTTGTCATTCCTCATATACGAAGTGTCGTTTCGATAGGATAATTTGGAGTGAACAGCCTGGCAAGATATCGGGCTGACACACGAACTGACGCGCGAACGAACTGACGCCGCTGATTACAAAACTTCTCCGAAATTATCAGGGGGGGGGGGGCAAATAAACTTGAAAGTGAGGTTTATAACAAATAAATATGTTTTGCATTTTCACTTTCTCTCCTTATACAGGCAACTTATAATTTTAAAATTAACATCTGCTTGCTCCTTTTATCGAGCGACATGCAAAATGCACTACATGCATAATGCAGATGCTACAATGATGACATTTATAATGACAAGACATAATACACATTGTTCGCAGCACATTTGATTTTATATTTATTATAAAGGACCATTGTTGGCGTGCAGTTACTAACCAGTGCTGGTGTGTGAAGTCATACTTGGTGTATATTAAGATTGATTTCGAACATTAGTATAAATGGGAGGTCTATAATAATTAATGCTCATTTCAATGTTTGGCGTTTCGGGCAAATATGTATACTAACCATCGTCAAATATGATAGTTTTTGTTAAATTGCACAGAGGACCTTCAAATGTATCATGCCAACTAGAGTTCTGATATATAGCCCCATCTGATGTGATTTTAAAGCTAAAAAATAAGTCACCATTTAATTGACATACACGCGGTGTTCAAATGAGCTGGAAAGCAACAAAATGACAGAGTCGTCACCATAATGATGTCTAATGATACGACTCCAATTTTTACCCAATTATTATTTATAACATGCGTATTGTAATCTGCGCGACAGTGCTCCTGCAATTCGCCGTACACCAAATAATTATGTCTTTCGCCAATAATTTTAACAAACAGCCGAAAATCTCAAAATTTGGTGCTATGTAAGTCATTGTGGACCTGTATTACGGCATGAGCATAGCAATATGTAAACATACAGACGTTTTAGATATAATAAAATCGGTGTTTATCAGACCAAGTTGCAGACGATCCGTATAATTTAACCTAATAATAGTGATTTCTGAGGACGTACTTTATATCCAAAATGTATAGATAGTATATCTTAGAAGTATATTATACTCTACTATTATTCAGAGGGATGTTATCTTCCTGATGTGTCCTGGTTTTTAACAATCACGAACATTTGGTTAAAAATATCGGCATATTGTGTAAACAAATGAAATTTTCCTGCATAATTTCCGGTGTCGGATATACACAGTGATTATTAGTCTTCTCTTGATATTTATAGCAGTGGTGGCTCAGGATTTCCCCGACGCAGGGGTTATATATGATCCCCAACATTGGGGCTATATGCATGATCCGGGAAGCCACCAAGGCGGGGTGGACTAACTCTGGGCTAGTTACATATTATGTTGTACCTTCTTGCCCAGATTATTCCGACTGATGCATTCAACTAAGTCCCTTAGCCATTGGAAGCTTTCGATATACCCTGCAATCGTGGTCGAAAATGTTCTATGTCAAGCCTGTATACGTCAAACTTGTGACAGCTAGGACTATATTCAAGCTTTGGCTTGAGAAACAGATATTTGTCTCTAAATACTGGCTGAACAATAGGGGTCACCCGTTTTTAATTCTAAGTCTGTATCTGCATCATTAATTCAATGTTATCACTTGAACTCTCCATCAAAATATCAGAGCAATCTCAACCTAAAGCTATTTTCTGTCTGAAATTTAACACAGACTTTATTAATTTCGGCATCGTGAGAGAAGACATGTTTAAGACTAGCCTAAAAATTCCTGATAGCAGGCAGTTTGACAATTGCTTGTCTGTTAACGACGAACCGCTCACTGCCAGGTGATTAATGTTATCAATGATTGATGTGGCAATTTACATTTACTTACATTTACATACAACATTACATAAAAGTGTGTATCCACACTGATATCAGTCATAAATTTCTCCGGACGGTCCATAAATATTTTGCGCAGAATTGACGACTAAGTCTATGACCATGCGAGACCGTTTATGAGAAAATCATGCCATTCAAACTTCTTGGCACTCGCAGAAATGTGATATGGTTCTGTTTGTCGTGATTAGTTTATACATAAGTATACCTGTTCCCACGAACTTACCTGTTCCCACGAACTTACATGTTGCAACGAAGCTACCTGTTCGTGACTTTACCTGATGGATTTCCACAGTTATTATTATACACGATTAATGTTTATTAATCTTTTATCCCCTTATGGCAACATATCATGCCCTTATGGTTATACGTAGGGACGATATTGTATCTTATTTTAAGTGTCATATATTTAATCTACTAGTACCAATTAGTACTCTATATTTAATCTATTATTAAGTCAGTATAGTTTTATGGAGTTTCAGTCCCTTGCTAATGTGTTGCCTCCTTGCCAACACAGTAGCATTTTGAGCCCCGGACCAGTATACAGGTCTGGGAGAACCAGATTTTATAGCAACCAAATAGTTTCTCAATCCACGAATTTGTTCTATTCACGATACTGCCGCTCTGTTTGTAGTTTATTGTTTGTTCATGCTTCTTAAAGTTATCTACCAGAGGACTCGTCGCGTTTCTTCTCCGGATAAAAGAACCCACACAACGTATCTATTGAAGTCCAGAGTACCACATGGGCTCGATGATTGCATGGAAAGGGGAGACAACGTTTTTCATAAATCCAGCCAAAAATGGCAAAAGATTTTCAACAAAGAATTTCCCTGGATCTAATCGATCTATCTGGTGAAAAATATTGAATTTCACACATCATCATCCTCATCATTGTATATAGAAACAGAGAATTTTTTAAAGAGACGATAAAAACAATATATTTAATACATTGAGAGGTTGTGAACAAATTGATTTCATTTTTGTCCCGTTCGGTACCAAGAACTGCTAGAATAATTAATAATTTCACATAACACTATACTCACAAATAGCTTATTGTGTTGGCTCAAGAGAGGAGGCTTAATTTGTATTATGTTGAGTTAGATTTTAATATAGCATCGTACCACCATATACTATAATGAGGAATAAAGCAGTCACAAATATTCCATCCCAGTGAAAACAAGTGTTTATATGCAGTGTGGTCCACTCACGCAGGGAGAAATCAACTGGAATTATGCCACAGTGTTAATAAATATGGTGGTCAGCTTCAACTTGGTTATGAACTAACCAGAACTCATCTTAGCCCAAGGTTTCATTGAGCAGCAGGCATGACATGAACATTCTCAAATATAGAAAATTATTAATAGGTAGTTGCCTTTCTAATTGAAAATAATAATTAAATTTAATTAATCAAGAAGTTTCATCTCATCTTCAGATATGATATCATGGACTGTACTTTTGAAAACTATTTTACATAAGTTCTTGGTACAGGAAAACAGTAGAATTTTAAATAGTTGTCATGCTATAAAGGTGAATAAATTAAGGTTATAATATCCAATGGATCGATGGTTCTTGAATATTGTGTCATAATAATCTATTGTATCTAATTTCACAAAGAAATTCCTGACAGATCTTGAGAAAATCCATTTGAAATACCAGGTAATTTTGGCAAAACGTGCGTCTGTCCCTTAACGTTCCGTGTCGACGAAATCAAGGATCTACTCCCCTGAGGCGATACGATATCTACGATATCAAGGAGTTTATTCCAGACACATAATTATGCTGTATATATATATATATACATGTAGAAACAGATATATTTTTAGAGTTATTTTGATCACCGGAATGAGACGAAAGTGATAAATTACCAGAAGCTCCAACTGAACGCTGAAGATTGTGAGCAACTTATCATTTAGTTAACTCCCGTGTACCGAGAGGGACAACTCTATTTATATGTGCTGACTCTACATTGTCACGAGGGAAACTATATTTTCATTGAGGAAATGTGATATTAATAGACCAGGAAATTCCACTGGCAACAAAATTTATTATTAGCTGAGAAACTGAAAACAGCAGTTTCCCTTTTCTCACACGTCATACCAGGTGAATGTTTGTTTGCGATATTAACTTGGGAATACTCGATATCTGGTAAGATGACGTACAAATTACAATTTATTTATGAAATTGATCGTCTAATTAATTAATTAATTAATGTCAATTATACAAATATTACCTCTGGATATGTCGTTTTCATGCCTTTGTATACTGGACACCATTCGGAAAATGAACTATTACTGATAAGAATGACTAATATGGTACTACTTCACTATATAGTATTGTAGTTAGGTTTACGGTACCGGTATCGAGAAGCCAAGCATGTGCGTGCGTCACGGGACCCGTGCATGCAGTCATCGAGCATACCACTGACTATGACCTGATAACAACATAATCGTGACAAACAGAACCATGTCATCTTACTGCGAGTGGCAATAACTTTGAATGACACTGTTTTCTTAAAAACAGACTCGTAGTCGTTAATTCTGCGAATAGATTTTTGGACTGTCCGAAATAAAATACTATTTTATACTATACTACCGGTATACTACTGTAAGCTATTCTAATTATTATCAGTAGTAGTTCATAGTATGCGAAAGGTGTCGATTGCTTATACATATATATATATATAGCTATATATATATATAGTATATATATATATAGAGAGAGAGAGAGAGAGAGAGAGAGAGAGAGAGAGAGAGAGAGAGAGAGAGAGAGAGAGAGAGAGAGAGAGAGAGGAGAGAGAGAGAGAGAGAGGACAGAGAGAGAGAGAGAGATAGAGTTTTTCGTTAGTCAAACGCGCCCCGCGCCCAGCCGCATATATATATATATGACGAATAACAGCTCATCTATTCACGAAGTTCATTTTATAATCATTAAATACATGGAAAAACAGATGCACCATCCAAACATATTAAGCTTTCAATGCATTGATATTTGATCTATTTGATTTATTTACCTGTGTGTTTTTGCTATCCGATTTCAATTAGTTGGATGACACCGAGGTAACTGTTTGCTGAAGATTCTCATGGATAAGTACTCACGAATATCAATCCAAGTGCTACGGAAAACCTCACTTCATGGGGTAAATACAGAATAAAAAATATATATATATTAATTGTATAATACACGGATAGTAAAAATATTGCAAAGCGCTCTACTGGTGTTTTTTTTATTTCGCATCTAGAAATTTTGGTGAACCCACAACCAAACATGCAAAAACTAAATTGTTTCGACCCTCTTGTATGCCAACAAAAGCCCCCCCCCCCCACCCCCCCCCCCCCCCCCACCGCCCCGAGTATAGACTATATATAAATTATAGAATATAACTCGTACTCATGCAGTACGATTTATGTCCCACAGTCTAAATAATGGCCGTCATACAACTGTAGCTGCATTTAAACCACAGCCCCATTGTGTCATTGTGTGCTAATATATTCAAGAACCGACAAGCTACATCGACGAGTCGACTTTTGGGGAATAATGACTCGACATTATTTCGAATGATGCACATGTATTGTTATCGTGAAGCCAACTCGCCGCCATGGTCATGGCTGACCAGTTCTGAAATATTGCAGGCAATATTAATCAAATGGAGTGTCAGGGTATACGGTTACACTGGTGTAAATGTTTTCTATAGGCCCTCAGTGCAAACGTTTTAGTGTATTCCTAAAGCGATATATTCACAGTAGCATATTTTCTGCCTTTAGTGTGAAATGACAATCAGTTGCAAAATGTTCAACCTTTGCGGATGTCAGTTTGGAATTTCTGAAAACACTACATAAACTTTGAGGTACCGGTTGGTAAAGTTCCAACACAATGGGGTGTAGTGGGGTGCAAATGGAATTTCGCGAACATGGCAGTTTTGTCTGGCTCAATGGTGGAGGGCGCTGTTGGGTGGAAAGTGCAATATGGACACCACAACGGAGACTGCTCATAAAGCTGGGTACCCAACTGTAAATTTTATAAAAGCTGGGTACCCAACTGAAAGTTTTAAAAAGCTGGGTACCCAACTGAACGAAAGGGGGTGACAATGACCATTTCAGCCTAAGGGGGTGCAAATGGAATTCTCGAACACGGGAGTTGGTCTGGTTCAAGGAGAGCTGGTGCAGTTGGAAAGTTCAATGTGTACACCCCGCCCACCCGAAATGGAACCCTTTAACCACGTTTATAGCTTAGCCACAGAAGCTTGTGATTATGTCCGATAGTACATAATATATTATAGTTATTGTGAGATGTGTTCCTGGATCTAGAATAAACTTCCTTTCCCCAGTGATTGTAATGATAGGGTTAATTGTATAAATAAGAACAGTACGTGGGAGATGTAAATGATATAGTATATGTATATGTGAGGGAGGATCAAACCACTATCATCCGATAGTAAACAATAGTATGGTACACGTCATAGACAATGGTATCATGATATCTCAGACCTTATTTGGAAGCACGATACACCAACCGTTGGAATAACTACTCGTGTCCAGAAATATAGAGACACCCCGCTTAGACCACCGAACAACCAACTCTTCTGTTCATCTACCTATACTATGCTTATCGGCATAAACTTATTTAAAATATCAAAATATCAAATAGTCTGGACTCTTCGTTGTTTCCGTTTACGGCCAACTCTACATTCACTACTAGACCACGGGACAATTACAACAAGTGTGTCCTATAGTATAGGGCTAGGGGATAAGGGTTTACTATCATGCAGACATTTAGTTAGTGGAAGATAATAACCCCAGGTTATCCTAATTGCACCGGAGACATGTATGTAATATGTGTATATATCTTCATATCCTTGTGTAAATATCTTTCTGTATTTCTCAATATTGATTTGCAGTTATGAGAATATCAATCATTCCCGTTCAGCGTGCGATGATTCTATCCTACCGCCTTGGCATAGGCGATTAATCAATATTATCGGATTATCGGATATCAACTCCCTATATTGCGAGCCACGCTGTCTGTGATTTAAGTGGGATAATTGACGAATGTTCTCACATCCAGTAATTTTCCCTTACATTAAAACATCAGATCAGTTGGTCAGATTCAAAATAGTCCAAGCAATTCTAAACGTTTCCTGAATGGTTTATCAACCAGTTCCCAAGTTCCCAAGATGTGGTACAATGGTTGTTCTTCCATTGGATATACATTGAGTACTGATCATCCACTAAACATCGATGAAATCATCGATAGGACACATGCATCTATATTATAATTAAGTAATTGTTCCACATTATCATATATCTGATTACCTATATAATAAATAGAGCAGGGCTTGGAGTTGACTTGTGCCCAGTGGGTTGGGTATAGTTCACGAGGCGAAGCATGTAAGAGAATACATTCAATTTGGCCTAACTGTATATTTACCTTGACCTTGTAAGCCAGTGTATTCTACTGTGGGTGAAAATGCGATCCAGACTAAACTACACTACTTTAACTTTCTTTAAGTTCTACTCAGCTATAATGTTAGCTCTTTGACAATGTGTTTTCGAAAACTCAAATACACTATATTAGACACATAGATTATCATACATTACCGTCTCATATGCAACATGTATTATCTGCATGTATATGGTGTTTTGCAGTTAGTCAGACTAAAAGCAATTACTTTGTTCAGCTATTCGATTTGCTTTTTTCGCCAGGTACCCTTGAAAAGTCTGATAAATATAAATTGTTATTTACCATACAGCCCCATATAAAATACAACTCCAATAAAGGACCCCATTATTTATTTTACAAAACTAAAGAGTCATCTCCAATAGAACATACCGCGACTAGTAAACTAAGTCTCTCTGTCAAAATCTCTGTCTGTTTTGTGATTATATATATGTATTTTTTTTTTTTGAAAGATCGACCTTCCGTAGTTACAGTAACTGAGTGTTCGAAGCGTATCGCAAACTCGCTCCACAACATAGCGGGTGTGCCTCTGAGCTTTTATTGACTCGTCAATTGCGTTTTATATTCCGATATATAAATACACAAATCAAAGGTCACGATTTTGAAGCGGAATCTAGTCCATTTAGACAATATCAAACAAATGCACCCATACACATTGTTTAGTTGTGTAGCGTGTGTGCATACCAGCGTGATATAACCACTGCGTAAAAGTGTCATTCAATACAATGCGGAAGCTTGACTAATATCTATACTGAGAATGTGGTATTTCCTGATAAAAAAAAACCGAAACCGGAAGGAGTTCTATTACGTTATCATTATGCATATCGGGAGTTTCCGCATTTCCACTCAAATCGACACCACGAATAAAAAAATGATCTCCAATTTTGCTAACTAAAAGTTAGCAAAAACACGACACATGTAAATCAGATTCAGGTAAGATCATCTGTATATGAAGTATAGTAAGTATAATATTATGTTTTGACAATAAATTTAAAAAGTGATACTATGACTCACATGGTTTCCAAATACTATAATTAGCCATATATAGTATATAGTATTACTTCACGAAATGTTCAGATAAATAGTTTCATAGGTCGTTTGTTGAACATATTGTCTGAACATTTCCCACCAATGAACTGATGCTCTTGTGTTATTTTTTCGCATGTCTGTCGCCTGCTTTTATTGCCTGAAACCCATTCACATATGAACAATATAGCGTTCCAGTGTATAATTTTATGACTGAAAGGGATACTCCATTTAGAATAGAATAGGTTAAAGCTCGAAGTGATTTTAAAGACGGTCTATCTCTTCCTAGCAAGATGTAAAAAGGGCAATAACTCTGTTTTAAAACTCGGAACAAACCCATATTCGAACTCGATTTGTATTTTCGGTTGAGTAACTCATATACGAAATTTGGTTCCAATCGAATAGGAAATGTTTGAGTTATCGCACCATGCGTCTACGGACAGACAGACAGACGGACATACGGGCGTACGAACGATGAGAGGTCAATCCTGACTTCGACATTATGTGTACCATGCTATGGTATGGTACTCATCAAAAAGTTCCCGGACCCATGTGGTTGTAAATGGAAGAGATTCTGACTCCAAACGTGTGCCTTCTAATTATATAGCACTATCGCTGACGTACCCGACTTGGTTACAATATACCAAATGATTTGCATAGGCCTCAGTGTTAACAAATCCCACTGACTTGTATTCGCAGGAAATGGTTGACCCTGCACGAGTATTACAAATTAAAGAACGTCCTTTTAGACACACGAAAATGTGCCCAAAAGTACTTGTCAACATATAGTGTCACACTGCAGCTTGACAAACGTCACACTTCTCTTAAAATGGAGAAAAAATGACATCGAAAAAAACACAAACCCCTCCCATAAATTATTCGCCAATTGAACAGCCATAACCGTTCACCATGTGGCTCGTCGGGAAAAACTTTTCTGCATTTTTTCGTGCACTTTTCATCCATGTGTCATTGACCATTCAGCTGCCAGGATTTGTTTTATGCTGATCCTAGCTTGGGGGGTCCCAGGGGAAATCACTCTACTAATTTGTATTTGGTGTATTGTAACCTTTTGTGGTCACTGGAAAGACAAGAAAGTCGCCCAAACGATATTAAATTGCGTCCATTTATATACCCACGTCAAAATAAATAAATTTGATTCGAAACATGTCTGTGTTCTTACGTTATTAACCCTTTTCTGCCACCACCCATAGCTGAATTTGCCAAACAAATTATCTTGACTTGAATGTCAATTTTTTTTCATTTTAGCTGCATTTTGGCAAAGTAACAATGACGATGTACATACAGGTTGTCGATATGATAGCTTGTAGATAACACTTCCAGAAAATATCCCATACGATTCGCTACGCGAATTGGGCGCACTTAGGTTTCACATTGGGCGCACCTGCACAATTTTCGAAAAAAATCGACAGAAAACCAAAATTGTCCTTCACAAGAATGCATTTTTTGGCGGACATTTGTGCGCGTTGGATAGCCAGACCATTTCTGCAAACTTCCAGGATAGGCCTTTATTGTCAACCTGTCATCTAACAGGGGCAATTCAACTTCGTTTGACCCGATACTGGTCCGATTTTGCATCATATTTTAGAGTATGGTCCATACTGACGTCACGCTTTACTCCCATGTGGTGCCCAAACCCGACAAATCTGCATTGCCGCTCATCTAGGTTGTCGGGTGCCAAAAATAGGGTCTCACATTCAGTCAAGGGGCATCCTTGGCCCCAAAAATAGGTCGATAATGGCAACGAAAAGCAGAAATGGCATCCGAGGGGTTAATTTGTAATTTTATTGGACGGCTCCCGCGCCAAATATGCTGTCGTGCTTTATGTTTCCAATTTGTTTCATGGGCATAATGAGCACGGGACTTGTTTCAGAGCAGAAAGCTGAAAAACGACAATTTTTCACTATAGGTTACAATACACCAAATGATTTGCATTGAAGAGATTCTGACTCCAAACGTGTGCCTTCTAATTATATAGCACTATCGCTGATGTACCCGACTTGGTTACAATACACCAAATGATTTGCATAGGCCTCAGTGTTAACAAATCCCGCTGACTTGTATTCGCAGGAAATGGTTGACCCTGCACGAGTATTACAAATTAAAGAACGTCCTTTTAGACACACGAAAATGTGCCCAAAAGTACTTGTCAACGTATAGTGTCACACTGCAGCTTAACAAACGCCACACTACCCTTAAAATGGAGAAAAAAATGACATCGATAAAAACACAAACCCCTCCCATAAATTATTCGCCAATTGGACAGCCATAACCGTTCATCGTGTGGCTATATTGATGTTTCTCGTCGGGAAACACTTAAAAATTGTGTATTTTTCGTGCACTTTTCATCCATGTATCACTGACCATTCAGCTGCCAGGATTTTTTTTATGCTGATCCTAGCTTGGGGTCCCAGGGAAAATAACTCTACTAATTTGTATTTGGTGTATTGTAACCTCTTCGTCCCGGCTATTTAGGGATTTCTTTGTGATCGCCTCCGTCTGGGCAGAATATACAGCGTCTGGACAAACTATTGTTTGATCGGTCCAGATACATGCCTATGTGAGCGTTTATGAGCGAGATCAAGGACACGGTCGCACGTGAAATTGGACCCGCCCATATAGTTCCCGGGATCAAAGTGGGACTACATACCAAATTTGAGTCGGATCGGTCGAGTAGTTTTCGAGTATACTGTCTATAACATATACATACATACACGCACGCACACACACACGCTCATACACACATACGCACACACCTACACACACACTCACACCCTAACACACACACACACATGCAGAAGTTCCAAAATATATAATAAATGATAGATCTGTGTTGGTTGGGTCGAAATATTAGAAAATTAGTGCCCTCTTTAACGTATTATTTAAAGAACAATCGCTGTTTCGTAATGTAATTACAGCTTAAAGATGGTCTATCTCTTATTACAAGTTGTATATAGTTGCTTCGGTATACAATACTAGATACGAACTGAAGACGCTACTATTTATTTTCTTCGAATTTTCTGGTATATTGCATACAATAAATCGGGGAAAAGTTCGGAACGTAGAAAGCCGAAGAAATTATACCTCTGAGATTATTTGAAGTTTTATGGCCGATGTGTTCTCAAAATTTCACGTAAAATATCTCAATATATATTATATGTATTATACACAGGGGCCTGTAACGCGCCCGCTGTCCGCCCCCATTTGAGCTGCCTATATACGCCGCTTCTATATACGGGCCTGCTTCACGTTAATGGTAGTATTATAGAGACAATGGGAACTGTGGAAATTAACCTTTTTACCATCGGTCGGCAATAGGACAAATTTAGCCCATTCACCCCAGTAATGCTAACGATATAGCCACGGATGTATCGGCGAAGGATTCATCTTTCAATTAATACCACAAACTCCCATCACAACCATTCATATGCATAGCATTTGATAAATTTTTAACCGCCGAATATTGTCTCCGAAGAGCGTATATTTTCGGATTGATCCGGCTCAAAAAACATCATTTTAATATTCATTATGACCTGACCTTTCCATGACTGCAATAGTAGAAACAGCCAAACACCGCTCAGTATTAGAATCGAGGTCAGGTCATAATGAATATTAAAATGAGGCGCTGCGTGATTCGTAAACAAAAAATGGAAAAAAAGTTGGAATTATCGACAGATTTCTCCTCTATAGAAATTGTTTACTGACGATGTGTTGATTTGTATGAGTAAATAAAGAAATCCCTGAGCGCTAGATGTTTAGTTGATCGTTTGACCGATTTTTAATTATAGTAAGCCGTGCGGGGTGAAGTTAGAGGAACATATCGTCCATTGTTTTTTGAGCCCGATCAATCCGAAAATCTACGCTCTTCGGAGACAATATTCGGTGGTTAAAAAATTATCAAATGTCTTCCAACACATATGGTTCACATAATGTCAACATCTGAATCTCATAGATGTATCAGGTTTGCTCAAATGGGATTGTTTGTTCAAAAAGGGGGCAGACATTGCATATTTAATACGCTGCACTCAAATTAATTGAATTAAAATTTGTATGTATGTCAATGGGAGCACTTTAATTTCTAAGCTGCGTGTATAGTTCTAACTACTTATTTTTAAAGTAAATTTGACAAGTACTGACTATTGTAGTCTTCAGAGTCCCAGTCTGGTCAGTCTTTACAGTCAGATAGGCGACTCCACAGTCATCGACTGTCTTGTTATTTTGTGGTTTGGTGATTGTGCATTTCCTTATCACAACCAAGGAGGAAGCAAAGATACCTTCAAGAAAAACTTTAGTTCGATTTTAAATGTGTCTGTTCATGTTGACATGTTTAACTCAGTCAACATTGAATAACCCAACACAAATTGAATATCATAATTATATTCTACTTAACAGAACTGAGTAATTGACATCGACATGATTGCGCTGAGCTTTTATTTCACTGTGTGTGCCGATAATACACGTGTGTCTTACTAAATAATAAGTGTCCGGATTTAGGGGCTATACTTTTGTGATGTGTCTTATATTCCTGTTTTTGTTTCAGTTCAGTTCTATGTAACTTGTGTCCGTGCACGACTGCACGATTGGTGTCTTTGGAGGATGGCGATCAGGATACGCGATGGCCTCGTCACAGCCGCTATTGATTTTGGGACCACATACTCTGGATACGCCTACGCATTTCGGAACGACCTTCTGAATGAGACTCCACTAATCACAACGAACAAATGGGGTGACGGACGGCGGATGTCTACGAAAGCTCCAACAAGTGTTTTGTTCGATCCAAACAAAATTTTCCATTCGTTCGGGTACGCTGCTGAGGATACATATGCATTGTTGTCTGAGGACGATCTCCATAGCAACTGGTATTACTTCCGGAGATTTAAAATGGAGCTGCATTCGAACTCGGTGAGCACATATGCTGGAAAATATTATGGATTCGGTTTCCATGTCAGTCAAAGTGGATTGAAATTAAGTCCACGACACGAATCAATATATAGGCGTTCGTGTCAGGCAGATCCGCCCGATACTTAGCGTTCAATACGCTACCAGGGAAACCTGTTAAAAAAGTTATACGATCTGATCTTTGTTTAACATAAGATCCCATCTCCTTGCTTTAACAGTGCTAACATTGTTAACAAAACTTGACACTAACTATAACTGTTTACCTCTCTTTAATGGTAAGTTTACCCTACATGGGGCTTGGTTTAATCAATATTTATTTCTTCCCAAAAACATATAATTATGAAATATGACACATTCTAGTTAGTATAAAGGTTTGTGTTTCCTCAAATATAGCCTTGTTAAGTATTTTAAGGAATGAAATAGATCCCTTAAGTAGAATATCAGATACCTGGGGCCTGAGCAGCACTTTTATCGGCTGACGCCCCCCTTTATGGGGAACTCAACATTTACGAGATGGTTAAAAAGCCCATCCCCAGGAAAGTCACCCCACCCCCCCCCCCCTCGAACCCAAAGGCCGGCGTCCGTCAGTCAGAATCAGTCGTGTCCACTCATCCTATTCATGTTCGAACCCATCCTGTGGAAGTCCGTCCGGAGTAACATCCCTAAGAGACAACAACTCTTCCCATCTAGTTTTATATACGGGGCATAAAACGACGGTATTTTACCGTCATAACTGATGATTATGACGGTCCGATACCGTTGAACCGATGGTATTTTTAAACAGTGTATCTCATGTATGATTGATCTAAGTTTTCATATTTTATATGATTATATTTTGTTGTTAAATTATTGGTGTATCACATATGATTATATTTGTGTACATTTGATAATCAATCACCATACTGTATCTCGAATAGACAAGAAACACACACATCTGCCAGTAGTACTTAATGATCTACCAAAGCAGAAATATTCATGTTTAGTTGAATTGGTCCATTGGTAAAATTGCAATCTACGTGATGAATAACTGTTAATGTCTTTCAAATCGACATGCGTGACCGACTTTTTTATGTGAATGAACTAAACATTGTGAAATGGAAAAGCCATTTGTTCAGTCTCAATGTAGTATCACAACCAACAACTACCAAGAGCTCTCTCATCGTCACTAACTTGACATACAACGAAATGTAGTGGGTCATTTCTGCAAAATAGTCCGCACTGCACCCACAACAATAAAATGTCTTTGTCACTTCGATCGTGGGACTATCATTTATATCAAATGAGTATAATGTCTTTGTCACTTCGATCGCCGGACTATCATTTATATCAAATGAGTATATGAAATGCCTTTGTGTAACAGAACGATGTGCGCCCCTGCCTGATCACGCCCCTGTAAACTATTGCATCAGTTCCAACAATTACGATGCATGAATAACAGGGTGGGATTGTTAGTCGGACAGCCGTACTTAGCACGATGACGAGATCACGCGATGCTGATTCTAGCTAGCTCTCAGGAAGGTCCCCAGTCGAACCAGTGCAGAGGTCTAAAAGTTATTAGTTGTTTTGGTACACTGCACTGGTCATGATATACGAAAGCTATACTAAAGCTAACTTTAGTGACGAGCCGTTGACAACTAGTTGTCAAGCCTGGCCAGTAACATCGTCACATGATTTTGAAAAGTAGGTTACCACTTTTACATATAAGCACTGAGGTTTTACACATCAGTGTTCAGTTGACTGAGTCCTCCTATGAGTACCGCCCTGGGAAAGACTTACTGATCCAGAAGAGCCTGAGAATGCTAGCATCAGCTGACCTATCTTGAGAAGCGAAATTATGCTCTAGAAATAAACAGATATCTACGGTTCCATGAGTTGTCGTCACCCAAAAAAGTACACAACGTGAAGTCCGGTCGGAACGTCGTATCTCCAACGTACGGGGTTCTGCCACATAGAGATCAACTGGTTGCAGTGAGCACGGATCAACCACGACGACAATTTCAAGGATGAAGATAGGTGAGTACACCTAAGACCCTAGAATCTGACGTTTTCTAGCCCACCTTTTCTAAAAAACCATGGCTCATAAAAACGAATTTCTGACACCCTGGGTTCTAAAAATCAAAATCTAACATCCTGGCTTCCCAAATTCAAGACGAATTAAAACCAGATTTATTGGCTAAAATTCATGCAGCATTAAAAACCGTTCCGTCCTGGCCTGACGAAAATTATGACGATTTTCTGCCGGACTGTTTTGAATTGGAAAAGCTAACGTATGATGAATATTGCGCCATTTTAAAACCACAAATATATCAATTAGAAAATACACGGTACGGGACCGTCTCCGAAATCAAAATAATTCGAAAATGTATACTATTTAGAGACTGGGTCCACGTCATAGAATTCTCCGTGTGGATTAATAATAACAACATTTGTCACACGTTTGAAAGTGGTCGATGTATAAAGTATCCGTTTAAAACGAGTTAAAGATATTTCAAATAATGGCTCAAATTGTTGATGATATACAAGGTGCGCATTTGAACGTACCCTTACCCGCGGACGAAGCAAATATGGACGCACCTGTTCAACAACCACAACCCGGGCAACAAGGCGACTTAAATGCCGCCTTACATTTGTTGAGACAAAACGAGCAAATCGGGCTCGTCTTGGCAGGAATCCAGCAGCAATTTGCTGGATTCAATTTGAATCTGGGACAACAAACCAATGCGATTCGTACGCAAACCGCCGCGCAAAGCGCGTTGACTTTATCTACAATGGTAGAAAGGTACGAGGGACAGCCTCGGAAATTAAGGGAATTCTTAAAACAAATAGACCGGTATTGTAATATACTCGGTACACCAGAAGAAGAAAGATGGTTAGTCGCACTTCAGCGTACAGGCGGCCCTGTAGCTGAATTTCTCACGCGATATCATCACGAAAATCAAGGGGTCACGTGGAACCAAATAAAACGCGAACTAACGATTAGATTCGCGGAAATAACAGACAAACATCAGGCTCTTGCAAAAGTAAGAAGCTTCAAACAAAAAGCAGGGGAAAATATACATATATATGTAGAGGCAGTTCGCCAATTAGCAGTGGATGCTTTCGAGTATGAAGAATTAGCCATCCCTGCAATACAACGTCAGTTGGTACAGTATTTCACTGACGGGTTAAATGACACAAACCTCAAGATGAAAATCTTGAGAGAAGATCCACAAACATTGGATCAAGCAGCTTTCGTAGCTGTGGAGGAATTTAATATCCTTAAACGATTTTCAATGCGTTTCAATCGCACACCGACGAATGAAACCCCATCGGGACAAGAACCGATGGATGTAAATAGGGTCAAACCAAAAATAGTGCAGTGTAATTACTGTCACAAATTGGGCCACAAATATGAAGCTTGTAGACTCCGCCCAAGACAAAATACACATGTTCACACAATAAGTAACTCTCCTCAACCGCCAACCAAATTTTGTCGAAGCTGTTGGAAGCTAACATATCATGATACTCGTGAATGTTGGTACAAGGACCACTTGTACGATTATGGGACAACGAACCCAAACTTTAAACGCCGAATGCGTAACGAGTTGGACGAGCAGCAAAACAGAAAACCGAATCCCTCTTTAAACGAGTAGAACCTGTTCGTGACAAGGCGCGCGCGCGGGTTAACCATATTAAACATAAATCAAAGCCTTACAAAACTGTATCCAATAAAGCACTCTATCCAAATTTAACACGTAAAAATTTACCCTCAACGAATGTAATTCCATTAAATTCGCACAGATTTACTAGAACGTATGACAACCGTTACGATTCACATTGTAAAAACATATCTGGTCATGGGAGTACAAAGCATATACACTATGCCAGACCCACAGTAAAAATGATTGACAACGCGCGACCCAACGCCGACCTTCATGTCAAACCGGTGCACCATCACTTGCATTCCGAATTGTCATATGCTGATCGAGTAAAATCGAACAAGAAATCATTGGAGAACACAAATAAGTTAAATAAAGTGAAGAATACTTATGTCATGGGTCACAAGACGCCAAATACAATTGACACTAAACGTGCGGATCCACGAACGCGAAAATTCGACAACCGTGGGTCTAACTCCCATAAACATGGTAAATCACTGAATAATCCGCATAAAAAATATGCGAATCGAGAGAGACACTCCATAAATCCGCGATTCGCCTCGCCATGGGATAATAAAACTGAAAAAGCACAGCAAAACTCGAAAAATAGGAGTTTTCAAAAATCACATATTGAGTGCCCATTTAAGGGACAAAACACTCAGAAACAACCAAATCAAGCCTACAGTAACTTATTACATTACGGGAAATCGAAAAATTCACAAAAAAAAAAAAAAAAAAAATTCTGTATGATGGCGACCAAAATGGCCAACAAGATGGCACAAAATTGAAAAACACAAAAAATGGAATAAATCAATTTCCAAACAAAAATCTTAGTCCCAAACAACGAATTCCGTATTCTCAAGGTCAAACGAACTCAAACAAGACTGAACATCGTAATAAAACTCAAAAACTTAAAAATCAGCCCAATTTTCAAATTTCTTATCCAAACAACAGGTATAGTGTACTGGAACAAGACTATTGTCCTCCAGACTATACAAATATACCTGTGCCTGATAGTCCAATGCCTTCAAGGCCACAACACCGTCGTAAAACAAAGGATTTTATGAAAAATCAAAATTCCCACTCCAAGTTCAAACTTGTTGAGACTAATGATAAATACAATGTACTTAAAATGAAATTACCCAAACCGAATGTACGGTACACAAAACACAATAAACCGACTAGTAAAACTGCTAAAATAGTTGAAAAGTCTCATAAAACAAATGATGTTGCAAATCAACTTAAAGATAGAAAAGAATGGTTAAACCAAGTTAAAAAGTTAACTAAAGCAAGCAAGCAAACAGATACTCAAATGAAACATACCATACATGGTCGTGGAGTCTCTCATAACCCCAAATCAAATAAAAATGGTAAAACTTCTGATAAATTCAAAAATGAAACATCCAAAGAAGTGAATGTTACAGGTACGCCTGTGCCATCCTCAATATTGCTTCAAATAGGCAAACAACGTGTTCGTGCCCTTTGTGATACTGGAGCACAGTGCTCCATACTTAGCAACCGTTTATATAAACAAATCACAAATAGACCCAAACTTAACAGAAGGAAGGATAATTTGACTTCAGTCACAGGAAGTGAACTCAAATGTATCGGTCAAATTGAATTACCTTTCAAAGTTAGTGGGTTAAAGATGAAACATGATTTTTATATTGTGGACAATATGACCCGCAATATAATCTTAGGTACTGACTGGATGGTTCAAAACTGTGTGCGCATATTCTTCGACTTACAATGTTTGAAGATTAATCATCGCATCGTTCCAATGGTACCTGACTTAGAGATTGCAAGCCTTGTTAGACTTAAGAAGGAAGCACTTCTCAAGCCCCAGAGTTGTCTCTTAACTTGTGCTCACATCGTTGGCGGATGTGGCTTATTCGACACTAACCTGTTACAAGTTAGTTCTCTGGATCATGGGTTCTTGTCTGAACAACCCGGCTTGAACTTAAGTGATGCAGTCATTAATGTTAATGACCTTACTTCTTTAGGCAGCATCCCTGTATACCTTGTCAATGATACTGACAAGTTCTATAAACTTAGAAAGGGATGTGTCTTAGGCAAGGTTGAACCTCTTGAGACAGCTCAGATTTCTGAAGTCTCCCAGTCACCCACTCAGTCATTTTCCCGTGACACCAAGCCATCAAAAATTAATTATGCTGAGGTTGATGTGCCCTCAGATAAGAAACAAATAATCACAGATCTTCTTAAAAGTAATGAAGGTCTCTTTGCTGCAACTGATGCAGACCTAACCTTTACTGACACAGTAAAGATGAAAATAGATACACAAGGTAATGCACCCATCAAGTGCCAACCATACCGTGTTCCATTGGCTAAAAAGCAGATCATGGACCAGGCAATTGATGATATGCTTGAATCAGATATCATTACCCCTGCTAGATCACCATGGTCCTTTCCTTGCTTACTTGTGGGCAAGAAAGATGGTTCATCAAGATTTTGTGTTGACTTTCGTAAGCTCAATGCTATTACTAAACCAATTACTTGGCCACTCCCGGTCATTGATGACATATTGAATTCTCTAAATGGCTCTAAATACCTGACAGCGCTTGATCTTAAGTCAGGCTACTGGCAAATCTTATTAGATGAAGATGCCCGTGAAAAGTCTACATTTACTTGCCATAGAGGGACCTATTCTTTCAAGGTAATGAGTTTCGGTCTTTCAAACGCCCCAAGTTTGTTTCAAGAGCTAATGTCCGTCGTCTTAGATGGCCTACAAGATCGCTCATTAGCCTACTTAGACGATATTTTGATATTCTCGCCGACGGAGGCTCAACATCGTAAAGACATTCAAACTGTCTTCGATCGCCTTCGACAACATAAATTGAAACTCAAATTGAAAAAGTGTAAGTTTTTCCAAACTGAGACCAAGTACTTAGGTTTTGTTATTAACTCAGATGGTGTCAAACCCGACCTTGATAAAGTCAAGGCCATTCGAGATGTTCCACCACCTACCAATATTAAAGGAGTTAGATCATTTATGGGAATGACATCATACTATCGTCGTTTCATTCCTGGTTTTAGCGCCATCGCTACACCTCTGATTAATCTCACTAAAAAGTATTCAAAGTTTAAATGGACTGATGAATGCCAAAGAAGCTTTGATACCATGAAATCAAAACTAACTGGAGTATCTTATCTTGCATACCCAGACGTCAACAAACCATATTGGTTATATACTGATGCCTCTGACAATTGTATCGGGGCATGTCTTACTCAACCTTATGAAGACCCAAGTCTTGATCCCACCATCGCTGGTGAATTGGAAAGACCAATCTATTTCCTCTCACACAAACTTAGTGATACTCAACGCCGCTGGGCCACAATTGAAAAGGAATGCTTCGCCATTCACTATGCCCTTCGAAAGTTTGATCATTACTTATCAAATGCTCAGTTTACCATTCGTACTGACCACAAACCTCTTGAACATCTTCTTAAAGGCCCTCTTAGTGCCAATAAGAAACTTCAGAATTGGGCACTGGATATTGCTGGCTATAATTGCCAGATTGAATACATACCAGGTCCTTCGAATCTCTGTGCAGACTGGCTCTCTCGTCCACCTGCACCTTCTCCGTTAAATCCTCATACTGATACTGATTCCTCAGATGGTGAAGACATTCCTGAGATCAGTGATAAGGCTTATCAAGTGACAGCCATAAATTCTAACAAATTTGAACCCAAAGAATTTGCTAAGTGCATAATTCCTCCTGGTGACTTACCTCGTCAATCTCAACTCACACATGTTGATTTCAACATGACTCTAGAACAAGATAAAGACGCTGAGATAGTAGAGCTTAAGAAACAATATAATTGCAACAATCCACCCCCCTCCATTTGGGAAAAATACATACTTATCAATGACATCTTGCATTATATTAGTCATGCCAAGGATGACCCTGTTCTTCGCATGTGCATTCCATCTCATTTACAAGCTCACATTATGCAACAGTACCACAATGATAATGGGCATCTAGGTACCGATAAAATGTTTTCCTCAATCAAATCCAAGTATTATTGGAAGAATCTTTACAAAGATATATATGCATATTGTGAAAAATGCATTCCCTGCCAAAGTCGAAAACTTCAGAAAAAGAAATCACCTCTTCAAGAAACAGACATAGCACCTTACCCCTTCGCTAAAATTGGTCTCGATTTAAGTGGACCCTACCCTAAGACGTTAAGTGGGAACGTCTACATCGTCACTTTCATCGACCTCTATAGTGGTTGGCCAGAAAGTTTTGCAGTACCAGACAAATCTGCCTCCACTATTGCCAATTTGTTACTCAGTGAGATTTTTCCTCGTTTCTCAGCACCGCTGGAACTGGTAACTGATAATGGCACCGAGAATATTAATCAAGTCATGCATGATGTCTTAGAAGAACTTCGTATTCATCACGTCACTTCTTCTTATTATCATCCTCAGAGTAACGCCAAAGTTGAACGCGTTCACCGGACTATGCATGACATTCTTTCCAAGTTGCTTAAGAATCAACTTGAGACATGGGATCTGTATCTTCCCCAAACACTGGCTAGTATACGATTCAGTGTGAATGAATCTACTAAATACTCGCCATTCTACCTGCTATATCAACGCGACCCCATTTTACCAATTGACAATTTGCTCCGCCCTCATCACAAGTATGTGGGTGAAGACTTTCACAAGGTCGCACTTCAAGAAATGCATCGTTCATTTCGTTTGATGCATCGTCATCTACAGTCTGCTAAAAAGCGACAGAAAACCTACCAAGATAAGAAGGCGACCGATAACTCTTTTGAAGTGGGCGACCCTGTCTATTATAAAGACAATCGCACCAAAAATAAGTTAGCCCTTAAGTGGCAACCATATTTTCGCGTCATTGAAAAGCGGTCCCCTGTTTCATACCGCATCCGTAATCAACTTACAGGTCGTGTGACTAAGAGTCATGCTGACCTCCTCCGCAGAGCTGCCATAGATTGGACTCTGCCTGTCAAAACTGACAAAGAAGCTGCTGTCAGAGCGCAGCGCTATGTTGTACCCCCCTCCTCATCTGATTCTGACTCCGACTCCGAGGATAACATACCTCTTCAGCGTCTTCGTACAATGAAACGCCAGGTCAGATCAGATTCGGAGGACGAAGACGATATACCCCTTAACGAGCTTCGCACCAAGCTGCGTGCTCGTAAACTAGCTCAAGAGGCTCTGAATGATTATAATGCCTCTACTGAAGAGTACAGTGATGATATGCACAATGCATATAACGCATCTACCGACGATTATGATGTACCTCCCAATCTGGGATTACACGACATCACCATGGCTGCAGACATTGAATCTGTTCATGCCAAATTATCAACAGCAGAGGACGACTCAGCTGAATCTCAGTTTGAACCTGGTCGCCTGCTTACCATTGAACCCCTGACAGTTATCCCCCTTCTAGAGACTGATCTCTAAATATCTGACTACACCGTCAAATAGTCTGTTGTTCCCTTTTCCATTAATGGATATGGATTAGCCGAAATCACATGCATTACTACTGCATGTCCTTGATTATTTACAAGGTCCCATTAATGGCCGAGCTTATTCCGCGGTTTGTTTATCCCCGCTGCTCATTTATTCTTTGCCTTCTTTAGCTCTGCTAAAGAATTCCTTGTTAGGGAGGATTGTGCAGCGTTGACATGTGCGACGGCACGGTGTTGACCTGTATACGTCTTTGGAAGAATTGACCTGAGTACGTCTGTCACGTACACCTCTTCAGAAGACCTGTCCTCTTTCAAACAAATATCAAACAAATATTTTTTTTGTCTGAACTCCTCCCTGTGACTGCAGTCTGATTCCTTCTTTGTAAAAATAGATAGGTGTAAAAGTAAGAAGGGAAATTTGATTTTATTGACTTAACTTTAAATAGTACCATTGCACGCCTGAAATTCGCCAATCTAAATAATACCATAGATAGGAATGTTTGAATTAATATTAGTTTTTGGAGAAGTGCACATCTCCAACAACGAGTGTATTTAAGTTAAGTAACTAGTTACAATTACAAGGATAACAAAGGCAACCAGACACAACAACTAGACACACCCCAACCCTAACCTACGAGATCACTCTAATCATGTGACTTCTATTTTCAGCAATACTAGTACTCTGTGTGACCTTAATCTCACTAGAATTGGGTCAAACGAATAGCATTATTGTGACGCGACATAATGTGATTTTCCAAAAACTTAAAGATATATATATGACCAATGCAGATTGGACAATAGGTTTCGTAGTAAACTTAGAACCATTTCAAACCTACTTGAAATCCCTGTCAAGACAAATAAAAATAGCTCGAAAAGAGTTGGACCGAACAAAGTTAAAAACAATACAAACAAACGGACATGAGTCGTTTAACTTGACAGGTACAACTAAACAATTCGACGATCTCTTCGCGAGTTTCAGTGAAAACTTAGAGATACTGAACACCGAATACTTAGAAGTTGTTTCGCAATTTGTCGAATACAAAACGCTTCACGATGACTCGCCGCATAAGATTAAAAGGTCGCTGCTCCCCTTCATAGGAGAAGGATTATCCTGGCTGTTTGGAACAGTCAGTGAGAGCGACCTCAATAATATTAATAATAATATTAATAAATTGGCTAATAATCAACGAAAAATTGAGCACACTCTCAAAGAAAGTTTTAGCCTAATGGACGTCTCCCGGAATTACATCCGTGAAAATAGAATGAAAACTAATCAGTTGGTTGAAACAGTTAAATATATTCAGCATGTACTCACTGAGGCATTCAACAAGCAATCACACAAATTAACGACATTGGAATACTACGCTAATTTGCATAATCATATTGACCTAAGAATTACAGAGATAAATCAAATGATTACTGCTGCTAGATTTCATGTAGAACACATGCATACGCAAATAAGTATCTTAACTACCAAACGAATTGCTCCAAGTGTGGTTCGTATTAATACCTTACGACGAGTGTTATCTGACTTGGACAAACATCTTCCAGATCATCTTAAATTACCATTTGATCCCAACACTGAATTGTGGAAGTATTATCAAAACTTTAAGTGTTCTACTCTGTTGACAAACAGTCGACTAATTGTACTAGTGAAAATTCCTCTGATCAACATAAGGAACAAATTCGAACTCTTTAAGATTCATTCGTTCCCATACACACCTAATAACAAATCTTTATCTTCGGATTTAAGACAAATGATTGCTGAATATCGGTTTGACCATAAACACTTAATAATAAATGCTGGTCGTACTCAATTCATAACATTACCCGATAACTCGCTCTGCTTAATGAATCCATTGCCATTCTGTCCTTTTGATGGTGTTATTCGAACGCTTTACAACGATAAACCATGCCCTATCGCATTACTCATGAATGACACGAGGTCAATAAAAGACCAGTGCATTATAGAAGTGCAACCGAGCGTTAAACTACCATATGTCAGAAATGTAAACACTGGACTCTTTGTCATTAGCTTAGCTAAACCAATAACTTTCTCGGTAATGTGTAAAGATTATGTAAGTTCTCAAGAAGTGACATTATTTCCGCCTATTGGATTATTAACTTTACAACCTACGTGTATCGCTTCTGCCCCGAATGTGAAAATTGAGAGTCACTTCTCAGGTGACAACTCTCAGCTTATAAATGCGTTTGATAACGAGATTCTTCCTAAATTTAATCTTTCCAAGTTCTACCTTTGGAAACCTGTCTTGGACAGAATTGATCGTTTTAGGAATTTTACATTACCAATCGCATTAAAAGGTGTTACTAAAATACCTTTACATCAGTTAATTGATTCATTGGACAAACTGGAAAGCATAACACCCCTTAATTCTGAAATTCCAAAATATGTTTATGTAATTACAATTGTGGCAATGTTAGCTTCGGTGCTTGCCCTCTGTCGTTACCGGAATAAAGTTATGTCCCTCTTATGCAAACATAAACGCCGCAATAGGCGCCATAACGTCAGATTTGGGTCACTAGGTGTACGTGGAGACGCAGGTACCTTGAACGAAGAACCAACCACGTCTTCATCACTTGCATCAGAAACCAAGCGATCAGCCGAATCACCATCCACTCCTGTAACTATCAAACGTACCAAAATTCACCTAACTGAAAATGATATTGCCTATTTACAGCAGCACCAACTCATGGAACTGCCAGAACTGATTACCACTGACGAAGCTTCTTCAACATCTACCTTATAAGAAAATGTCCAAAATCAACGTTGTCATCTTCGGATCCAGCCATATTCAACGACTGGCTCAACATTTACTATCAACGGAGAAGAAGATGACGCTATATCCCAACAACTTCCGCAGAGCATTGGATTTAGTCGACCCCAATATTAAAGTAACTATGTATGGTATTAGTGGATTGCGACTCCACGACCTACAAACGTCAACCATCAGCCAACTACAACAACTACGTCCGTCCATAATAATAATAATGTGTGGAGGCAATGACCTCTCCTCTAGGTCAGTAGAAGATACATACTACGACCTAACCCAACTGATCCACAAACTACAAGACCCAACTCCTACCAAAATAATTGTCTGCGAGCTACTTCAGAGAAGAAAAGTCCGACTTCCAGGTCCAGAAAAGAAGACCAGTACTCGCAGTAGCGATGTCAATCAATATAATGACCGTGTGAGTCAATTAAACCAATTACTTCGGAGCGGGTTACATAAAAATTACCCAGCAGCATATTACTGGCCGCTTCGAAGACTATCCACCTTCGTTGAGGAATCAGCCTTGAATCATGATAAAGTTCACCTCAACGAAGAAGGAAATATCCGACTATCCCGGAATATAAAACATGCGATTGTGTTCGCATTAACACATTCATAACCATTAGAACCGCTGGATTGGATCAAGAATTTAACCACTTGCGCTTGGGGATTCTTGAGTACGTAGTCACGTACGTCTCCGCCAAGACCTGTGCTTGGACTTGTATCCGGTTCAGCTGAATCATGTTCATTACAGAAGAGGAAAAGATGAAGAGTATATACAATAAATATATGACATTCCCTGAATATG
The DNA here is from genome assembly GCA_032622095.1 of Siphonodentalium dalli. Classification (NCBI taxonomy): domain Eukaryota; kingdom Metazoa; phylum Mollusca; class Scaphopoda; order Gadilida; family Siphonodentaliidae; genus Siphonodentalium; species Siphonodentalium dalli. Next base: position 43,290,788 of record CP136065.1, on the reverse strand, counting down.
ATGTCAAGAAAGCAACAAGTGTATATAAAATAAATATATGACATTCCACGAAGACGATGTAAAAAAGAAACCTTGTGATTTAAAACACGAACTTATTGTGATGTGATATAATTCCAAATACGGTATTGTATACCATGATATTATGTGCATGCTCAAATTAATTCGTCGCATGCCATAGGATTATATAAAGACCACGGTCTAAGGCTAAAAATTAATCAGATATAATAAGTAGATTAGCTCATTATAGCTGGATACGTGAGATAGGTAGTATCATAGTTGTTCCATAAATTATAACAGACTTTAAAGTCTTTAACATATAAACACAACTTATGGTTTACTTTTGAATCAGGCTATCATGCCAATTAGATGTTCTGCACAGCCAGATTTTTAATGGAGTAAAAATCTAATTTTATCCATACATCTAAACCCTGCCTACATGCAAAGGTCATATCCTCTTTTCAACAAGCAGGTACACACATGTGTTCTCATTTAACTATAGTTAACTCTGCTTAGTAACTGGATGGAGATGTACTATTCACGTATCCTGCCCATATTTTCCTTTTACAGAAATTGAAAAGCATATAAATATATATTAACAATAGTAGTCTTGCCTTAGACCTTGGCCGTCATTGTGCTCAGTCTGTCCTTCAATGGCAACCAGAAAGGTTGCCTTTACACTAAAGGATAATAAATCCCAATCATAACAATAACTTAAACTAAAACTAACAGTGTGCCATCTTTCTGTTAACGATTCCTGCTAGGATGATTTCGCATCAGCCTATGCGAAATCCTCTTGGTATGGGAGGTATGTAACAGAACGATGTGCGCCCCTGCCTGATCACGCCCCTGTAAACTATTGCATCAGTTCCAACAATTACGATGCATGAATAACAGGGTGGGATTGTTAGTCGGACAGCCGTACTTAGCACGATGACGAGATCACGCGATGCTGATTCTAGCTAGCTCTCAGGAAGGTCCCCAGTCGAACCAGTGCAGAGGTCTAAAAGTTATTAGTTGTTTTGGTACACTGCACTGGTCATGATATACGAAAGCTATACTAAAGCTAACTTTAGTGACGAGCCGTTGACAACTAGTTGTCAAGCCTGGCCAGTAACATCGTCACATGATTTTGAAAAGTAGGTTACCACTTTTACATATAAGCACTGAGGTTTTACCCATCAGTGTTCAGTTGACTGAGTCCTCCTATGAGTACCGCCCTGGGAAAGACTTACTGATCCAGAAGAGCCTGAGAATGCTAGCATCAGCTGACCTATCTTGAGAAGCGAAATTATGCTCTAGAAATAAACAGATATCTACGGTTCCATGAGTTGTCGTCACCCAAAAAAGTACACAACGTGAAGTCCGGTCGGAACGTCGTATCTCCAACGTACGGGGTTCTGCCACATTTGTCACTTCGTTCTGGGGCTATCATTTATAGCAAATGAGTAAAATGCATTTGTCACTTCGATCTGGGGGTATCATTTATATCAAATGAGCTGTTTATGTTTTAGCCTTTGTTTTCGATGACGCTTTCACATTCATAGATGTTTTATGTCATGCACCAATTAAGCACTTCGATTATTCGTGGTGTCGTCTGGCAATTTGGGGATATAGAGAAACTAAACTAAAAAAGAAAAAGAAACTTTCTAAAGAACATTCTAAAAAAAGCCTTTTTAATTTCCTAATGAAGATACTATCCAGGAAAGATGAAACTAAATCAGAATGAGGTCCCCAGAGAGTGAATTTAGTTATACTAGCCCGCTGTGCGGTTTTGCGTCACTAAATTCACCCTCTTGGTACATCATTATGCAAATGTCCAACACCATATGTTGCGACCTGTATGCAAGGCCAATTATGGATCATGTCAATGTGTTTTAATTATCATGATGGCAGTATAATCGTAGAGTTGTATAGTTTTAGCAAAATGCATACGTGCATTAATATCCACAAAAGAAGCTGGATCACACGAAGTTGAGTTATTTTTCGTTATGAGCGTACACCTCTTCTTTTTATCAATAACGTTAATCCATCTCCTCTTCCAGAATCTTACACGATTCACCACATTGAATGAAGAGTACGGCAAGCAAATGAAGGCGATGGATGTGTTTGCAGCAGCAATTCGTTTCCTGAAGGACCACTTGATGACAGCAATCAATGAGAGGGCACCGGAAATTGTGGCAGGTGATGTTATCTTTGTCCTCACTGTCCCATCGATATGGAATGACGCAGCAAAACAGTTCATGAGAGAGGCTGCCGAGCAGGTCAGTTGAGCTATGCTTCACGCCATTATGGCAAAGCTTCACAGTTTAAATTAAATGCAAGTCAGTTATTCTGACTAAACTAAAGGTTTATGGAGATACGGACTCAGTATGAGTGTTCATGTTTTCAAATGTGCTTCCCTTAGCGAGTGTGAATAAATTATAATAAGTTATACCAATATATGTCAATACAAGAAAATTATGTATATATTACATAATTATGGCATAAAAATAAAACAGGGAGTGATCGATATTCGGTAGTTGGCTGCTGGTTGCACTCTTTCAGTTCGACATCCTGGTCAGGAATAAACTTATATATGGGACCTAAATAGTTTAAGGACCTTCTTAATAAACACTGACATATTTTTAACAGTCTTGTGATTTCGGGAATTGAAAGGAGTGGCTAGCTTATATAATTGTTGGCTTTCTGCTATTAGTGTGATTTCGGGTATTTTATTCCCAGTTCGTGTTCAGTACCATTCATGTATAACCGCCGATTTCAAGATTAGAGTTTGTGCAAATATGGTCGGAATAATTCGCGTTTGAATGATGTTGTTTTTTCACAAAAAGATTCGTAGTCGTCAATTCTGCGAAAATGTTTATGGATTGTCCGAAATAAAATACTATTCTATACTATAATATAATATACTATACTACTATAAGCTATTCGTAATTATTATTAGTAGTAGTTCTTTATGCGAAATGTGTCAATATACAGTTTTGTGGTTTCTTGTTCTGAAAGCCATGATATAGTTAACCAATGTTAATTACAATCTGTTGCCTTTTCAAGGCTGGTGTGCTGGGAGATAGGCTCATCATAGCACTCGAACCGGAGGCGGCTGCCATATACTGCCAGCGCCATTTGAGAGAAATCACAAGAGGGACTGATGGCGATCGCATCGATATTACACAACCAGGATCTAAGTTTATCGTCGTTGATATTGGAGGTACTCACCATTCCTTATTTCTCTGACATTCGGTCTTGTAATTATACCCATATCATATTATATATGTGTCATCCGAATGTCACATATTAGTACTGTAGGGGATAGTATCTTCCTTGTTTACCTTTTTAAATAAGAATATAATATTCCAAAAACGTAGAACTTCAAAGTAAAGGATATAACACTGAAACACTCTGATCAAAACAATTTGTTTTCTTCTTTTATATTCCTTTATTTGTTTATTTTCCTTCCAAACATTTAAATATAAAACAATACATTATATCACAATAGTCACCTTTAATATCATAATAATAATAATCGCATCAGTTTTGATAATAGTCGGAATAAAAAAAAATGGTTCATTTAATTCAAATTCATAAATAATTTTCCATCAATATCTGGATGTTTTTAGATAAGAAGCAGGTGTCATCCAGGTCATTTTAGTTAAACATGTGTAGTACATGTATTAAAGCTTTTCAGATCTCCGTGCTGTAGAAGTAGTGATAATTTTGAAAGAATTTGGATAATGCCACGTGATGTGCTAAATAAATCGGGGGTAAAACATATAGCATCGGTATGCTTTTCGTGTTCAGTGCGCATCCCACTGACGTCACACGGCATAAACGATGTTCACCTCACTCATTAAACCGCAATTATAAAATAATTCACGGATTCCGGGAAGGGTGCCGTGTAATAAACATAGAACGACGCATGTGTTAATGTGTTTGTCCATACCACACCCGTGCCATCGCGGAAGGATATAACTCGTGTGGTTCTGTGTATTTACTTTTATTGAGATATGTACATGAAGGCGATATCTTATTGCAAGACAAGATCAAATGAATTAGCATTGTGGAAGGGATTCTTCGCGAAGTAAACATGGATTACATTTGGTCAAGTCACTCACTCATCGCTAAAACCCCTGTCATACTCCGCTGCGATCAGGCCGGCGCTTGCAATATTGCGCTGAAAAATTATCAAAGCGCCAAGCTAAACGCATTAAGGTATCCAAGAACCGATTGGTGACGCAGTTGACACTGACTTGGACGGGAGAGGGTCCCCATGATCGCCCCTGAGCGCCGCGCTAATTTTGTGCATGCACAAAACAAGCGCAGAGGTTCGGCGTTCTGACCAGGGAGCAGTACTGTCGCCGTGGCAACGAAAAGCGAGCGACGTGAACGACCCGTTGACGTAGCAAGGATGCATACAAGCTACTCGTGGACGCATCAAGAAATGATCTGTTTCGTCTCTCTTCCGACCTTATTGCGCTCTTATTGCGCTGACACGTGGTATTGTGGACTGGTTCCCGATCATAGAACGTCCACACGATGTTGCCACTGCAAATATGGCTCTCGTTCATATGTCCAAGCGTGATAGATAGCGTTCTTCCAAAGTTTGCGGCAGGTTTACAGTACGATCTCACTTTGAAATTCGATCCCTATACAGGTATAATCCGGTCAAAGCCAAATCGACGCTAATAATGCAATGTCTGTTTCGAGTCACGGAAATATTGTTAACGTATATTGTATAAATTGTTTGTATATATGTACATATGTTGGCTATGTTCCAACTTAAATGTTGGCTTTGCAAATAAACAACCAAACAGACTTAAGTAATTTCTAACAATTATGTTGCGGCTCACAGCGAATTTTCAACTTAGGTGTATCAATAAATTTAGCATCAAAATGGCTAACACAACGCCATTCTTTCGTTTAAATTAAAGAAAATTACTCTCGTTGGCGAAATAATTCTAGTTTGTTTATCGGTGATTTGATCTGGACGAATGACTTCCACGGTGGTGAAACCACGTGGTTTCGAGGTTGGCGAGTACCACGCATACACAATGGTCCATTTGCAATTTGTTCGGAAACACTCGGTGGTTATCAATATCATTCTGACCAAAATTGCCACCCGGGGGTGCGTGGAACACGCCAGTCCAAACCTCTAGGAGAATCCTTCGACTGACAACTTTGGTCAGAATGTTAGAGGAAACAAATGTGAATTTGGACACAAATGGGGTAGCATCTTGTTAGCATATGCTCGTAGCTGACAAAATACTATGTAATATGTCATATCATAGTTTATTTACTCGTTTCTGGACGCGCTTTCGATCGCCTCGACCATTTTGATTGCGTGATTCTCATCAACTAGAAACCACGTGATTCCCCACCGCGTGTGTGTTTTGTTTACATTTATGCGTAGTTTGGACCTCGTATTTTACACAACCTATGTATTTGGACAGTGATAGTTTAAATATGAAATATGAAATGTGTGTAGTTGATTACTCGCAAAATATTAGTTTGATGTAGTGAAATAAACACGTAGTATGTATTTAGTTACATTATCCTTAACATATAATTCCTTCATATATTTTCCCAGGGTATATTGGCCTTTTAATTATGCCCGCTCATATAAGACAGTAAATATCATTGTTAAAATCCTCGTGTTGTATATATATGGGAAGATTAAACTTCCCAGATGCCTGCCAGGGTGGGTGTGGTTTCTCATCTCCCGTCAAAGTGGGTCAACAACCTCAACGATTGAACGTGTTCTACATGATGCATTTCACGTAAAAATAGGTTGCATTTGTTCTGACAGTTTGATTTTGCAACAATATTAATGTTTGCAATTCAAATATGGCAGTTGGAAAATTCCGACACATCAGTATTGTTTGGGTTTTTTTGCAGGCGGAACAGTTGACACCACAGTCCTTATGAAGGAAGAGAATGGACGGCTGCGACAGTTATACGTGTCGACAGGAGGGGCTTGGGGAGGTGTCAAAGTGGACTCCGCATTCGAGGAGTGCTTGCACGAAATTATCGGCGGTGGTGACATTGCTCTGGGTAAAGTTATCTATCACCGCTTCAAAACCGAAGAGATGGAATCATATATTGACATGTGGCGGGAGATTGAACTACGAAAAAGAGAGGACAAAGTTGTCAACGGCGGATTTATTTCGTTAAAATATTACGCCTCATTGAACGAAATTATTTGTGGAGAAACAGGAGGACGTGCCCATACACTTCGAGACATGATACAGGAGTCAATCAATAGAGATAAAATAAAAGTAACTGGTGACAAATTGCGCTTGCATTCGACACTATTTGCGGCAGCATTTGAGCCATCTGTGCAGAGCATCATATGTCATATCAATAACATGTTCAAGGTCCCAGCCGTTGCACAGGTTGTACACCTAATAATTGTGGGAGGCTTCGCCTGTTCCGCTTATCTCAAAAGAAGGATGAAGGATGCCTTTCAAAATAAGAATGTTGTCGCCCCAGAGGAAGCAGACGTCTCGGTCTTAAAGGGTGCTGTCATATATGGTTTCTATCCGGAAGCTATATCTAGCCGTGTATGTCAATACACATACGGGGTTGAAACTCACTCTATGTTTTTCTTCCTTCCGATCCCAAAGCGCTTCCATATTTTAATACACAAGGGCGAGAGAGTGACCGTGGGTGATGTTAAGAGAGTAGTCATACACCCACTTCTGCCGTGGCTAACAGAAAAGACAGTCAAGCTGTTCGCAACTGATTCGGCCGACCCTACGTTCACGATTTGGTGCACCAAAGTCGGGGAGATACCTATACCGATACCAGACACTACTGGTGGCACCAGAAGGGAGATTGACGTCCACGTGAATTTTTCGGGAACAGAACTAATTGTTACTGTAATCGACGGAACTTCCAACACACTTTACCGCACTCGTGCAAACTTTTTGGGATGAATGGTTGTATTGCTACCATTCACCCTCATCTCTAATCCTCGGTTGATACAGAAGAGAGTAACAACTTCATATTCAAACATGATGTGCATAGAACATTAATGAATTATATTTACATACACTTCATTGAAACCTTTCGAACAATAAACTAATAACTGATAAGAATTACGAATAGGATACTACGTCACCAGATTTTGTGGTCTTTCTAACAATTACGATTATGGATTCGAGAATCACAGCATGGCCGCGCGTGACGGGACCCGTGCATGCAGTCACCCAGCCTACCACTGATTATGGCCTGATAACAACATAATCATGACAAACAGAACCATATCATCTTACTGCGAGCGGCAAGACGTTTGAATGACACTGTTTTATCACAAATAGACTCGCAAGGTTTGTGGTCTGTCCGAAAAAAATGACTAGTTTATACTAAACTACCGGTATACTAATATAAGCTATTCGCAATTAGTATAAGTAGCAGTTCATTGTGCGAAAGGTGTCAATTTCATATACAAATATAGCGTAAACAATACTATTCTGGTTGACATGGGCGACACGTGATTAGATTCAATCATCGATTATACCACCGACTATGACCTGATAACAACATAACTCAGTTCAAAATAATTACGACAAATGGAACAAGAAGTTTGAACGGCTCAATTTACTCATGAATGTAGTTGTAGTCGTCAGTTCTGCGAAAAGGTTTTTTGACCGTCCATATAAAATGCGACTACTATAAGCTATTTGCAATTCTCATCAGCAGTAGTTCAGCATGCGGAAGTTGTCCATTATATGACATGTTTGAATGTGAGGCATCGAACTATTTAGCATCGGTCAATATATATTTGGTTCACGGTCATGTTGATAATAGTTCAGCTAATAAGTTAACCCTTTGATTATGGGAGCTGCGCTGGTTCATCATTAAAGACCCTGTGCCAGTGCATACTCTTATATATATATATATATATATATATATATATATATATATATATATATATATATATACGCGCAGTCTCCCATACACTGGCTTACAAGATGAAAGTAAATATTGTTAGGCCAATGCATTCTCTTATATATACGAGGCGCCCTATGGGCGACTCGCATATATAAAAGAATGCATTGGCACAGGGTTTTCGCAAAATATCAGTAGTAGTTAATTATATATTGCTTCCGCTTTTCCCGTAGCGTTATGATCGACACGATCCCTGAACCAATGTGTTCATAAACCTACCATTGACCGCCATTTTACCCTCCATTTTCCAATGAACCACATTAACCGCCGTTTTATCCGGCATAATCAAATTACCGCAATCAGGTTCCGGATATGGTCGGACACAAATTATCCGTAGAGTGTATGGTTATCCACCAAGATAGGATTTGACAGTGTTTCAGACGGAATCTGTGTTGGTCTAATATGTGGGAAGAGTGGGTTAATTGTGAGATTACTAGTAGTCACTACACGGACCCCGTTGAAGTTGAATAAATAATGGAAATGAACAAATGATCATACAATAGTGAATTAACGAACCACTGCTGAATCACTCACATGAGGATAGCTGCGGCTTTTTGTTTCTTTCATCAAAATCAGCTATAGATACCTTGGTATTTCCACCAAATAAGAATCACATATATCCAGGGATGATTATCAGTAATTGCACTCTGGTTCGTTGAAAGAATGGACACCAAGCGTAATTTCGAGTATAAATTAGGCGGATCGTACGTCCGGGTAGTCTTGTTTGATAGCTAGACTATACATGGTATAGACTACCAGCATCAAAGTTACACTTGTTATACCTTGTCGAGAGGGAACGGGAACATTTTTACTGAATTTAACCAATATATGCCATGACGCTCGGTGAGATAATATAATTATGGAGAAGCGTGTCCATTTCATAACTGGTCATTTCATTCATAAGATGTCACCGTGTCGATTTCAACGAAAATCGACGAACAACATCATCGTGTAACTTTCACCATTGACCGAGTTAGCCTAAACATGCATGCATGTATCTTCTGCTTTCTTCATAATTATGTCTTTCCTTTCGATTCCAGAAAATAGTGTGGTATTTATGGATTACCACATGCATGTATGTACTATGTATATGTAGTCAGGGTCCGCGCTGGACCGAAATTTACATTTGCCAAATAATTTGCCAAATGAGAATATTTTTTGCCAAATTATTTTAGAATTTGCCAAATGCTCTCCCTGATAGTATCATTTTCTGCAACCTTAAGTCTTATGTTTCGACACTCGCGGTTTGAACGACATTTGATATCGATAGAAAAACAGTTATTTAATAATTAATTATACTCGCATCTCTATTGTGGTTTGTCATGCAACAATAAGCCAATCACCGAACAATACAATGGTAGAAGGGATTCTCCATCAGAAGGAGCACATCATAAGAGGATTAGTATTCCATCCAACCATCTGTGAGATTAAATGCGTATTTATAGAGGTGTTAACTTTCCCTAAACCTTCTAAAACGCCACTAATATAATTATGTTGTGAGAGTTTCCTGAAATGAATGGTAATGATTGACCAATATTTTTTTCAAATTGCTTGATTAATTCAAAAGTGACTTGCCAAATGAAAATATATTTTGCCAAATGTGAAGTATTTTTGCCATTGGCAAATATGGCAAGTCGCAGCGCGAACCCTGCATGTAGTCTTGTGATAACAATTAATTCCATATTAAATATATGTTATTTCGTTTCGCACAGTACCGTACAGTACCAAGTGATGTACAATAAAGGCCTATCTTCGCACAGTACCGTACAGTACCAAGTGTTGTACAATCTCATTATATTTCACATCACCAATTTCGATCACTTTTCACTCGCCCACAGTGTGTAGACTGCATATATAATTATTATAGTGTCGTTATTTATTGTGTCTTATTTTCTCAATAAATGATGAACTACCGCTACGAATGAACTTAAATTGCAATTTAATATTTGCAATACCAGTAATCGAAAAACACAGTAACATGATTTTCCGATTACGACATTAATACTTTAAGTCCACCGGTCTACTGTGCGACAAAAGTGGTCGCACAAATTCAAAACAGCAGATAACAATTGATGACGTCACAAAATTAGATATAGTCTATATACGACCAAAAGCGTCCGGGTTTGGTTCGTTATAAATCCATAATATATTTCAAGTATGTATAAGTAAGTAATAAACGGCGGATTCGGCGTTGTCGGGGTTTTTTACCTTCATGGTTCATGCAGTTTGTTGATTTTTTTTTCACGCGGTTAAAATCCCATGACCACGCTGAATCGTCCGTTCATTTCTTAATTAAGCACGCGAATAATGATGAACCGAAGATGTTCACGCGGAGTGATCTAACTATGTATAGCGGTCAAATGAACCGAAGATGTTCACGCGGAGTGCTCTAACTATGAATATGTTCACGCGGAGTGCTCTAACTATGAATAATGATGAACCGAAGATGTTCACACGGAGTGATCTAACTATGAATAATGATGAACCGAAGATGTTCACGCCGAGTGCTCTAACTATGAAGATGTTCACGCGGAGTGCTCTAACTATGAATATGTTCACGCGGAGTGCTCTAACTATGAATAATGATGAACCGAAGATGTTCACGCGGAGTGATCTAACTATGAATAATGATGAACCGAAGATGTTCACGCCGAGTGCTCTAACTATGAAGATGTTCACGCGGAGTGCTCTAACTATGAATATGTTCACGCGGAGTGCTCTAACTATGAATAATGATGAACCGAAGATGTTCACGCGGAGTGATCTAACTATGAATAATGATGAACCGAAGATGTTCACGCGGAGTGATCTAACTATGAAGATGTTCACGCGGAGTGCTCTAACTATGAATAATGATGAACCGAAGATGTTCACACAGAGTGCTCTAACTATATGTATGGCGGTCAAAACCAATGACCACGTTGAATCCACAGTTTGCTACTTATTTGCATATTTAATTTAAATATTTTACGAATTAGGATTTTTATAACATATTTATTCAACTCCAACGGAATTTGTGGGGTGACTATTTTCTCATATATCCACTCATAATATAAGTCAAGAGTACCATGGATCGTGCAAGATAAATTTTCCATTTGGGTAGATGGAGAGCACATTTGGGCGTTTTGTAAATCCGAACGAATGATCACTGGTCGTGTTTGTCATACAACTTCTTCCACTATGTATTGATTTCATTCACATATTATTTATGTATTTAGCTAACCAGTGACGTTACAACTATATATACTACTAGTGAATTCTAACATCGCTGTTGTATAGTTCCATAATGCCTTAGAATTATTTACTCTATCCATTTAGTGTGTATGATGTTCGCTGAATGACAGTTATTCACAGAGAGGTATAGATAATCGCCAACATGATACGAACAGTAAAACCGCCATTGAATGGGAGCCACCGAACGTGGATTCTTCACACGCAATTTTAATACTGTTTTATACACTCAAGAGTAATTTTTCCCAGTTCGTGTTGATCCTTATGACTTTGTACAATGTTATGTCCCACAACAGTCAACTATGTGATAGAATGGATCCTCTATTGCCTATCATAAACATATTTAATTTGTATTGCGTGCAAATAACGGATTGTTTCTAATAAATATATTTATATAAACTGGTGTTGTATTGTTCGAAGAAGATTTTAGAAGGGAAAACATGCTGAACAGTCGTACAATACTCACCTTTCTGCCATAAAACAGGCTAAACATCTGTGCAATACTAACCTGCCTGCCATAAAACAGACTAAGCAGCCGTGCAATACTCACCTGTCTGGCATAACTCAGGCTAAACATCCGTTCAATACTCACCTGTCTGGTATAAAACAGTCTAAAAATCCGTGCAATATTCACCTGTCTTGAATAAAACATACTAAACATCCGTGCAATACTCACCTGTCTGCCATAACACAGACTACACAGCCGTGCAATACTCACCTTTCTGTCATAAAACAGACTAAACATCCGTGCAATACTCCCCTTTCTGAAATAAAACAGACTAAACAGCCGTGCAATACTCACATTGCTGCCATAAAACAGGCTAAACATTCGTGAAATACTCACCTTTCTGCCATAAAACAGGCTAAACAGCCGTGCAATACTCACCTTTCTTTCTGAAATAAAACAGACTAAACAGCCGTACAATACTCATGTGTCTGCCATAAAACAGACTAAACATCCATGCAATACTCACCTTTCTGCCATAAAACAGGCTAAACAGCCGTGTAATGCTCACCTTTCTGAAATAAGACAGACTAAACATCCGTGCAATACTCACCTTTCTGCCATAAAACAGGCTAAACAGCCGTGTAATGCTCACCTTTCTGAAATAAAACAGACTAAACAGCCGTGCAATACTCACCTTTCTACCATAAAGCAGGCTAAACAGCCGTGCAATACTCACCTTTCTACCATAAAACAGACTAAACAGCCGTACAATACTCATTGTCTGCCATAAAACAGACTAAACATCCGTGCAATACTCACCTTTCTGTCATAAAACAGGCTAAACAGCCATGCAATACTCACCTTTCTGCCATAAAACAGGCTAAACAGCCGTGTAATACTCACCTTTCTGAAATAAAACAGACTAAACAGCCGTGCAATACTCACCTTTATACCATAAAACAGACTAAACATCCATGCAGTACTCACCTGTCTTGAATAAAACAGTCTAGACATCCGTGCAAAACTCACCTGTCTGGAATAAAACAGACTAATCATCCGTGCAATACTCACCTGTCTGGAATAAAATAGACTAAACAACCGTGCAATACTCACCTTTCTATCATAAAACAGACTAATAATCCGTGAAAATCTCACCTGTCTACCATAAAACATTCTAAACAGCCGTGCAATACTCACCTTTCTGTCATAAAACAGGCTAAATAGCCGCGCAATTCTCACCTTTCTACCATAAAACAGACTAAACCGCCGTGCAATACTCACCTGCCATAAAACAGACAAAACATCAGTACAATACTCACTTGTCTGCCATAACACAGACTAAACAGCCGTGCAAATACTCACCCTTCTACCATAAAACATTCTAAACAGCCGTGCAATACTCATCTTTCTGTCATAAAACAGGCTAAATAGCCGCGCAATACTCACCTTTCTGAAATAAAACAGACTAAACAGCCGTGCAATACTCACCTTTCTGCCATAAAACAGGCTAAACAGCCGTGCAATACTCACCTTTCTTTCTGAAATAAAACAGACTAAACAGCCGTACAATACTCATGTGTCTGCCATAAAACAGACTAAACATCCATGCAATACTCACCTTTCTGCCATAAAACAGGCTAAACAGCCGTGTAATACTCACCTTTCTGAAATAAAACAGACTAAACAGCCGTGCAATACTCACCTTTCTACCATAAAGCAGGCTAAACAGCCGTGCAATACTCACCTTTCTACCATAAAACAGACTAAACAGCCGTACAATACTCATTGTCTGCCATAAAACAGACTAAACATCCGTGCAATACTCACCTTTCTGTCATAAAACAGGCTAAACAGCCATGCAATACTCACCTTTCTGAAATAAAACAGACTAAACAGCCGTGCAATACTCACCTTTATACCATAAAACAGACTAATAATCCGTGCAAATCTCACCTGTCTACCATAAAACATTCTAAACAGCCGTGCAATACTCACCTTTCTGAAATAAAACAGACTAAACAGCCGTGCAATTCTCACCTTTCTACCATAAAACAGACTAAACCGCCGTGCAATACTCACCTGCCATAAAACAGACAAAACATCAGTGCAGTACTCACCTGTTTTGAAAACAATACTCACTTGTCTGCCATAACACAGACTAAACAGCCGTGCAATAGTCACCTTTCTGCCATAAAGCAGGCTAAACAGCCGTGCAATACTCACCTTTCTACCACAAAACAGACTAAACAGCCGTGCAATACTCACATGTCTGCCACAAAACAGACTAAACAGCCGTGCAATACTCACCTGTCTGCCATAAAACAGACTAAACAGCCGTGAAATACTCACCTTTCTGTCATAAAACAGACTAAACAGCCGTGCAATACTCACCTTTCTGTCATAAAACAGACTAAACCGCCATGCAATACTCACCTTTCTGCCATAAAACAGACTAAACAGCCGTGAAATACTCACATTTCTGTCATAAAACAGACTAAACAGTCGTGCAATACTCACATTTCTGTCATAAAACAGGCTAAACAGCCATGCAATACTCACCTTTCTGCCATAAACCAGACTAAACAGCCGTGCAATACTCACCTGTCTGAAATAAAATAGAATAAACAGCGTTGCAATACTCACCTGTCTGCCATTCACAACACGTTTTCAGTGATTATTCTTACGAAATCAGTAACGGGGCGGCACCGAAATCACAAACGAACGAAATGCATTGATCATGTGAGCCCGCGTGATTTAAATGTGAACAGTGTGCTGTGCGGGTCAGTAGGTTCAAATAGAAGTCCAGGGGGAGAACTCTATACTGCAGTTTAGTAAATAATACTGAGGAGGTATGCTTTAAATAGATTAGAAATTCCCGTCTTATCAATTCAAACATTACTGTTATCGGACGAACTGTACGGAATTGATTGGAGAAGAGACGTGAATTTCATGTTACAATATTGAATTTGGAATTTCCTATAACTGGTGAGATCACATACAAATTACTTTCTAAGTTGAATTCGCTCATTTGTTTAATACTATATGTGTTGTTCTTGACTGTAGTCACGACAAGAGGCCCACCAAATGAGCGCTGGGCAAAAATGACCTACCTAATGCGTGCAGTTTGGCAATACAAATACGTTTCTACTTGACGGAAGTACAAGTACATTTCAATAATAATTAACAAGCAATTCAAGAAGTATATCACCAATAATCTACTATCACAATATAGTAATGGTACCATATGTAAAAATCGAGAATGTAAATCCTGGAGGGTAACAACTTGAAGTTACTTATCTGTCGTTAGCGTGTCCCACATGCATGCAGCGACGTTCATTGAGGTTTCCAACTGGGGTGAGACCATAACATTTCCAACCATATAGATTTGTTCAAATAAAATTGCCAAATATAGGGTTTGTTTTGACTGATTAAAGAAAGACACTAGTACCAAGAATGACATAACATTGATCCACGTTTTTGTGTATTGAGTACAATGCATTATACATGATATGAATCAGAATATGCACACTAAATACACGAGGGTCAATGTTGGAAGGTTGAGAATTCCGGAGGTTCAATTGGTCTCTCACGGGGAACAAATTGCCTATCCTGGGGTGCACACTAAACATTGGGGTTTAAGATTCGAGGGGGTAAGTTAATTGGAGACTTGATTCCATAGTTTTGCGTGGCAACGAGGGGTCGTTTTCAATCTCACTGAGACTCATTTGAACTCTCCCGGGAGTTATTACTTAATTGGAGGAACGAGATGTGGAAATTGGGGGGTTGCGCAAAAAACGTGCTAATCTCATTGGTGCACGTGATATATTTGGAGACTCGCTTTCAGATTCACATTTTATAGATCATGGCGGACGATTTTGTCTCCGGAAAATTGGTTGAATGGGGCCTCTCCGCCCTCTCGGCGGACCTGCAACAACGATTTAGTGGTAAGTATTTTTTGTATCCATGTAGGTAACACAGATAACGAAACTTGAACTGTGTTTGTTATTGCATGATGGCCATGCAAATGTTTCAAAAATCAAATTGAGAGCATGTGTGTAGTTAACAGTCTAAAAATAGAATGTGTCGATCGAACACATTTGTGATCGAGGTGAGACGACTTAAAATAACTCGGAATTAGGAAAATGTTGCATTCCACAATGACAATGTCATGTTGCAATATTGCCTTGACACATTTCTGGGACTGCACCATATTCATAATTCATATAAAATTCAAGACAATAAACTATAAATTATCTCTGTACAGTGTAGAATCTTCACAATCAAATCGTTTCGTTTTTTTCTCGTTTTGCATCTGTCGCCGTGGAAACGCAATACTTCACTTTTCACCACAACAAAAAAAAACCGCAAATTTCTACTATATACACGATAAGAAGAAGAATAGACTATATATATATCGATAATGTATTGGAACATGTATCAATAACACTTTATAGCAGGCAGCTAATTTTGGCTTGACATTTTCTTGTTCAGGTGATTTAGATCTACTGATTATTATTACCACTTTATAGGGCGTTCTCTAGTCTAGGCCATTGATAATGTTTTTCGGGGCGTTCCAAATAGCGTATTGTTACCAAAACAGCGGGCCGCGGGCCGATAATGAGAAGCCTAGTTCAATATCGGCCCGCCGCCCGGAAACTATAGATCTCGTTTATTATCGTGAGAGTTACGTCCCTTCAACTTCCGATTATTATGGCGTGTTTATTTCAAGAAAATGATTGGAATTCACGCCATACGATTGAATTATTGTATCAAGCGTAAGTATGCATTGATACTTTTAGCTGTCAACCTCTCATTGGTTGTTACGCGTCTCCAATGCTGGGTTTTCCCCTGTCCTATTTTCGAGACTCCGTCAGTCCGTGTCAGCTGACAAGTCAAATGATATCAAACTTAAATGTTCTTGAAAATATTTCTCTCTTAATCTACTTCATTATTCCACTAAATCCTCAAATGGGTCAAATGTCAAAAACTGTGGTAATAATAGTAATAACATGATTTCATCGGGCATTATGGTTTATTAACGGCCCTCTGGAATGATTAACAGCCCTCGGGCCTATTATCGTCCCTCGACTTCGTCTCGGGCCGCTAATAGGCCCTTGGGCTGTTAATCATTCCAGCCGGGCCGTTAATAAACCATAACGCCCTCAAAAATCATGTTATATTGTAACATTGTTATATTATTTTGTCATGCATACACTGTACAGTACAGGTCGGGCACACATCCAAAACGGTCTAGTACGTAGCTCGTTTTGTCTACTGTCGCCCGATTGAGCTACGTTTTTAATGTGATTTACACACCTTTTTGCGGATAGTCAGCTCAAGCAGTGAATGGAACTCGCCCCATTAATCTCTTGCTCGAGATGTTCCCTTTTGACCTATTTTAACTCACCAACCAAACAACGTTTTAGCAGCAACCTATTGATCATACTTCTTCGGTGATGAATATTGTATTTAATGTACATTTCAAGGTATTCCTCATTGCACAAGAGTGTTATTAAATCCATTATGACCAACATCGACCGCTGTAGAAAATTTTCGCCGTGTCGACAAAAGGCATTGCAGTTGAGAGTGGCAGAGAATATGGTAGCCTATTTTCGATGCGCAAATTAGCGATTATAGTTTATATCGAAAAACAGTTGGTTTGAGGGTATAATATATAACTGAATACAGTTTGGTTATAGCTGAATTCAGCTATTGTAGCTGTATTCTCACATTTGCCAGAGTACCTGCTTATTGCTTGTAGAAAATTTAGCAAACAATCTTTACATGTACATATCGAAAGGCCAGACATCTTCGGGTTTCCGATTCCGAATTTTTTTTGTATTTGTGACTTACTGCATCATTATGCGCATAAAAGGCATTAATTGTCACTTGTTTTTCTTCTTCCATTCCAAAATATGAAAGACCTGATATTGCACTGTCAATTGAATGTAGCAGAATGTCCATAAAAGCAATATTTGGTATTAAATACAACGTGATTGTTTTGGGCTGACTTTTGTAGTACATGTCCATCCGCGCGCTATAAGCTAGGGCTCTGCGAATATTCGAGATTCGATTCAATGTCGATATCGGGCACCCGAATCGGTCTGCTGATTCGGATATTTTCGAATCGATGTTACTTTGGTGTAGTGTCGTTTTTTTGCATCTAGAAATACATGTTCAGAATACACGTGCATTATGCAAATTATGTGCTTCGGTTGCAACCCGTGGCGGTGATCAATCGCCGCATGTATTTGTAATCTGTATCGACACTGTATAAATTGTCTACACAGTGCTTGAACGCTAGATGCGGAATTTAACTCAATTGATTTCGGTTGTAATTTATGTGTGCTTTCTAGGACCCCCTCCATGAAGACAAACTATATTGTGAATATGGGATGTTGGTGTGTGATCTATTGTGGGTTGAAAAGTTTAACAGATAACCATCATTGCAATTACATGTATATAGCCGAACGGTGTACCCATGTCCAAGTGTGTCAAATGACTCAAATCTGTATTATCTTTAATGTAGACAAGTGACTTCCATTTCATGGGGTTTGTGATACGTTTATTGAACTGTCTTTATGTGTCTTACTGTCACTCTTTGACTTCCATTTCATGGGGTTTGTGATACATTTATTAAACTGTCTTTATGTGTCTTACTGTCACTTTTTGGTGTCACGTTCGCCGGACACAGCTAGATAGAAATTCAATGCAACATATCCCGTGAGAATGACTTGCCTATGTCATGATAATCCTAAATAAAAAACACAAGATCCCTACTAGTACGGATGTTTATGGAGATTAACATTGTTACACAGTATCTACTATCTAGTGACTTTTGCAGTTTTTTTCATGATACAAGAAAATAAACACATAAATAAACAATGTCAATGACTAGATGATTCGATTCGATTCGATGTCGATATTGGGAAGAAGATTCGATATCGAGATTTGATTCGATGCAAATTCCTCGATTCGCAGATCCCTACCCCAAGCACACCTACCCTGGGTTTAGCATTTCTTATACGTTTTGCGAAGGTTGTGTTTTTGTGGTGTAAATCTATAGACTTGACCGTTATTTCATAAAAGTAATAATTTACGAAAATAATATAATATAACGTACATTACTTTGCTATGATGTAATTAAGCGTAAGCGAGCTGTTAACTAGGTTACGGGTCGGTACTTACTGTGGTGATACCACCATAATACCACTGTTATCATCTTGCATCGCAACTCACCGTGCTATTGGTGCTCGTTACCGCCATACACTGCGTTATTTTTTTCGTGACCACGTTCAATTTACTACAAACTGCCCTCCACCGTGTAGTGAAAACATGCGGGAAACAAACTACATGTAGGTGGCCTGCAGGAATCCAATTTGTGATCTCGGGAAGTTAAAAAAATACATTATTGTAACTACAGAACACAATCCTACTCAAGATATTAAAATTTTCGTATTGCGATAATCGGCAACCGAAAAAGTTATATTGATCTTCTGTGCTAAGTTTTGTCGTGTTTTTTATTATATTCAGCTGATATACAATTAAATTGTTATCTGGATAAACCTGTCAAGGAGTGTATGCAGTCTGTAAGTTATAACTAGACCAAGGTTTCCTTAGTTAATTCTCAGTCGAGAGATACAGCGGTACTTAAATAAATTTTTGAGATGGACAGAATTCCCAGCTTAATTTTTGTGACAGCTAGCCTAGCTCATTAATATTCAAGCCTAATGGAGTTGTTAGTGAGGTAATAGCGCTTAAGAGTAATTAGCTATTAAATATGAATTTGGCCTCCCATAGAAAACACTGTCTGATCTACACTCAATTGTAAATATTTACATCTCGATTCGGGACGCAACAATCTTCGATAAGCTAATGCAGATGATTTTGCCATTAATATACGCATTGCATTTAATAAATATATAAGACTGTCGGTGTGTTGTAAATTTGGATTAATATTCATAAAAATAACTAGTTTGAGCAAGATTATTCTCCATTTCTTTTGATCACCCAACAAAATGTTTCATATCACTTTAATACTGGCGCCATCAGTTTGTTCCAGACAGACATCGCATATAAACTAAACTTTCGGTTAATTACACACATAATATTATAAAAGACTATTATGTACTTGTTCGTCGTGTAAAACTAACTTTATAGATCATGCCACAAATCTATACTCTGGCTAACGCCTATAAAATTCATATATTCCATGCACCTGTCCATAATCTTGGAACTTTTTGAAGTTTTGACGGGAACCTTAATGTAAAGTCGAAAATATAACTTGAGAAATTGCATAAATTATTGTTAGCAAAGCAAAATCGCTCACAAAATCACTTACATCATCAAATTTCGGGTTGGGTCCTTCAGTCAAGTAATAATGAAGAACTATTTTTCCTGTGTTATTTTTAGTCGAGTTTTTGAAGTTTTTCAAAAACTCGACTTATGGTTTGACGAGGGACAGTTGGCTGGCGGGCGGCGGCAGGCGGACCTAAAGAATGCCTTATAACTTTGACATTTGTGAACGGATTCAAAATTTTTTTGGTATGGCAGTTGCTCCCAATGACTATTTACTGCCTGTAAAAATGGGTCACGTCCGAACTTTTTTACAAGAGTTATCCATCTTAGATGGTTTTTAGTTAAGTTTTTCACCGATAGCGCGATAACTCACGCAAATATTAACCGATTTCAACAATATTTGGTATATGAGACTCTTGCAACAATATCTCGGACGAGTTCGAAAACCAGGTTTGTCCGAATTATTTTCGCGGAGTTATGGGCCTTAGTTTGTCTATTTTTAGCAATTTTATCACCGATAGCGCGATAACTCGATGAAATATTAACCGATTTCAACCATATTTGGTATATGAGTCTCCTGCAACAATATCTCGGACGAGTTCGAAAACCAGGTTTGTCCAAATTTTTATTCGCGGAGTTATGGGTCTTAGTTTGTCTATTTTTAGCAATGTTATCACCATTAGCGCGATAACTCAATGAAATATTAACCGATTTAAACAATATTTGGTATATGAGTCTCTTGCAACAATATCTCGGACGAGTTCGAAAACTTGGTTTGTCCGAATTTTTTTCGCGGAGTTATGGGTCTTAGTTTGTCTATTTTTAGCAATGTTATCATCGTTAGCGCGATAACTCAATGAAATATTAAACCGATTTAAACAATATTTGGTATATGAGTCTCTTGCAACAATATCTCGGACGAGTTCAAAAACCCGGTTTGTCCGAATTTTTTTTCGTGAGTTATGAGTCTTAGTTTACAAGTCTATTTTAATAACAATTTTATCACTGTTAGTGCGATAACTCAATGAAATATTAACAGATTCAATTGATATTTGGTATATAGGTCTATTGCAATAATATACCACCGTCCGACTTTTTTCCCCGAAGTTGTGCACCTTATTGGCAGAAGTTTGGTTGGACGGGTGTGACTAATTACCGCCCGGGACCGCCCGGGTGGCCACACAAGCCTGTGGACACAATATCTCGACGTTATAACGTAGCCACATGCCACCTGGGGGCAACATAGGAAAATTTACTCGCTCGCTCGTCTCCGGCCGGTCATATGATATTAACCCCACAAATGCCGATATTGGCTAAAAGAGTGATTACTGGTGTCTTCGTGTGTTTTCAGACAGATTATTTTGGTGATTCTCGGTAGTGCAATACACATAAGTGTTAATTCCATATATTAACTCGTTGAGGGGTCCACGGCCGATGTTATTAACCCCTCAAATTCCAGTAAAACTGGTAAAATAGTCTATAAACAAAAAAAACCTTGGGACTGCCCGGGACACTATATCTCGAACAATAGCGACATACCCCACGAGGTCAACCTAGAAAATGTTACTCGCTCGCTCGACTTCGGCCGGTGTTATTAACCCCTCAAAATCCGATAAAATGGTATATAATCAAAAAGAACATTGGGACCGCCGGGCGGCCCCCTGGGCACGTGGACACTATATCTCGACGTTATAACGTAGTGACATACCCCACAAGGTCAACCTAGAAAATGTTACTCGCTCGACTCCGGCCGGTGTTATTAACCCCTCAACATCCGATAAAATGGTATATAAACAAAATGAACACTGGGACCGCCCGGGCGGCCCCACGGGCCCGAGGACACTATATCTCGACGTTATAACATAGCGACATACCCCACGAGGTTAACCTAGAAAATGTTACTCGCTCGCTCGACTTCGGACGGTGTTATTAACCCCTCAAAATCCTATAAAATGGTATATAAACAATAAGAACATTGGGACCGACCGGGAGGCCCCATGGGCCCGTGGACACTATATCTCGACGTTATAACGTAGCGACATACCCCACGTGGTCAACATAGAAAATGGTACTCGCTCGCTCGACTCCGGCCGGTGTTATTAACCCCTCAAAATCCGATAAAATGGTATATAATCAAAAAGAACATTGGGATCGCCCGGGTGGCCCCTGGGCCCGTGGACACTATATCTCGACGTTATAACGTAGCGACATACCCCACGTGGTCAACATAGAAAATGGTACTCGCTCGCTCGACTTCGGCCGGTGTTATTAACCCCTCAAAATCCTATAAAATGGTATATAAACAAAAAGAACATTGGGACCGCCCGGGTGGCCCCCTGGGCCCGTGGACACTATATCTTGACGTTATAACGTAGCGACATTCTCCACGAGGTCAACCTAGAAAATGTTACTCGCTCACTCGACTCCGGCCGGTATTATTAACCCCATAAAAATCCGATATTGGCTAAGAGGGCACGGAGAGCTCGGTGTCTTCTTTTGATTTCGGACAGCATATTTTGATGATGCATGGTAGTGCAATACCACCTGATAGTGACTTCCAGATATTGGCTCTACATGATCGTAAATATCGCAATTTTCTTGAATGTTTTCAATAAAAATTAATAACGTTACACCTACATGTATAATTTTTATATTTTGACAGGAGCGGGTGTAATTGTGTTGAAATCGACAGCAACTGCTTGTCTGAAGAGAGCCGCGGCAGATGTTTGAATGTGTTGATATCAATTAGCAGTAAAACGGTATCGCAATTGTTATATTGTATACATTAACCCGTTCACAATAATCAGAAGACATATTGGCGGATTTAAAACGAAACTGTGTTTTCATAACACTTGGGGAAGACGAACAGGTAATCTCGTGACAACAGTGGAGATTTGCGATGAGGTTTCCGTGTTTTTATTGCAATAGAAAATGGTCGTAATCCCAAAATCTTCTTGGTGCTAGACAATAACGATCAATATGACGAAGAGAGTATTTGTGATACTGGAAACCCGTGTACTTAATTTGCTTACCGACCAATCACACGATATTTCGTTATGGGGTAGATTATATATAATCGTGTGTGAATTAAAAATAAAATTTAATTCTAAATATCTTAAAATCATGCGACCACGTATTCGGTTCACGCTTCCACCCATGGTGCTGTATCCGTCTGCTCTACTGAAGCTGAAGACGAGTCAATATATTTCATATGGAAAATACGGCGTCGATATTTCAGACCGCCGGAAATTCCAAGGGATACAAGAGCGCGCCTTGGTGTATAAACTGAAATCTGAAAATTTGATGCGATTCTATAATGTAAATCATGCCGAAAAGAAAACGATCAGTGGAAATAAAATACGAACGTATAGATTATTCAAGTCAAAGTATGAAATTGAACCATACATTGTCAATGCGCGATCTGCCAAAGCGAGAATTCTATTCACAAGATTGAGAATCAGTAATCATCTACTGGAAATCGAAAAAGGGAGACACAAACAGCCCCCAAAACCAGTGAGAGAAAGATTGTGTTCTGCGTGTAATTCAAAACAAATTGAGTCAGAATATCATTTCATCTTAGAATGTCGGGCCTATGAAAGTATTCGCGAAGCTTATGAAAAGGACATAATTGCAACGTGCCCTCATTTCTTAGAAATGACAAATTATGAGAAGTTCAGATTTATTATGCAGAATGAACAAATTGCAACCGTTAACGTTATATGCAACATGATCCGGTCTTTCTTCACCATTCGAGACAATATACATAATGTCTAATAAAAGCAAGTATACCCTGAGTATACCTGAGATTTTATGACAGTAAATTCACGAGCGTATATGCATATAGTATGTGATTACTCATGTTAAATTATTCCATATGTTGATATATGTATTTATTATATGTGCAACTGCCCATTGGGTGTATTTTGCATTAAAATCTTATCTTATCTTATGGGGGGGATGACCATATTACATATTATATATTTTCTTTATTAGCTCCACATATGGAGAGTATGATGACCTCCATCACCGGGAATAATGTTTTCAGTCCTTGCCCAAAAGGTCGTGGGTTGGGTTGCAATATGGGGAGGTACTTTGACCAGGAAAATCCTATTATACATGTCCAGTTGACATCAGAGGTCTTAAAAGGGCACTAATTATTAATAAAATAAAATCATTAATTATATAACAAAAATTGTTGAAATCTGATCGGTGAAAATTGAAACATGTTGGTGAAATTGGCCCATGGCGTGTCAAGAGAAAAGGGCACTAAGTATTGGTAAAATAAAATAATTAATTTTATAACCAAAATTGTTGCAATCTGATCGGTGAGAATTGAAACATGTGGGTAAAATTAGCCCACAGCGTGTCAAGAGTTATAGATGCTGTTGACTTCAGACGACTTAAATGGGCAAATACGAGCAATTGTTGGCTGATTTTACAATAAACGCTCTTTATTTGTCATAATATGATAATATTCCAGGCATGTATAAATTGGTGCGTTAGATTAGACTAGTCGATCCTTAAATAGTGACTTTTCAATTTCTATAAGTGGAGATAGAGCTGTGAACAAATATATGTGATCTGATTTGGTTGGGGGGGGATAACGTTTCTAGGTTGACCTCGTGGGGTATGGCCTACGTTATTATGTCGAGATATAGTGTCCATGGGGCCTCCCGGGCGGTCCCAGTGTTCTTTTTGTTTATATACCATTTTATCGGATTTTGAGGGATTAATAACACCGACCGGAGTCGAGCAAGCGAGTAACATTTTCTAGGTTGACCTCGTGGGGTATGTCGCTATGTTATAACGTCGAGATATAGTGTCCACGGGCCCATGGGGCCACCCGGGCGTTCCCGGGCGGTCCCAGCACCACTTGTCCTTTTTGTTTATATACCATTTTATCAGATTTTGAGGGGTTAATAGCACCGGCCGGAGTCGAGCGAGTGAGTACCATTTTCTATGTTGACCTCGTGGGGTATGTCGCTACGTTATAACGTCGCGATATAGTGTCCACGTGCCCATGGGGCGGTCCCGGTCGGTCTCAGTGTTCTTTTTGTTTATATACCATTTTATCGGATTTTGAGGGGTTAATAACACCGGCCGGAGTCGAGCGAGCGAGTAACATTTTCTAGGTTGACCTCGTGGGGTATGTCGCTATGTTATAACGTCGAGGTATAGAGTCCACGGGCCCATGGGGCCGCCCGGGCGGTCCCAATGTTCTTTTTGTTTATACACTATTTTACCGGAGATTGAGGGGTTAATAACATCGGTCGTGGACGCGTCAACGAGTCAATATATGGAATTAACAATCAGGTGTATTGCACTACCGAGAATCACCAAAATAATCTGTCTGAAAACACACGAAGACATCGGTAATCACACAGGCTCTTTTAGCCAATATCGACATTTGTGGGGTTAATATGACCGGCCGGAGACGAGTAAATTTTTCTATGTTGCCCTCAGGTGGCATGTCGCTACGTTATAACGTCGAGATATTGTGTCCACGGGCACGTGGGGCCACCCGGGCGGTCCCGGGCGGTAATTAGTCACACCGGGTTGGACTGCCAAAAGCATCTTATATGCGTACCCCTTGTTTGGACTTTGTAATGCTCCCTGTCAAAACGATGTACATTGTCAATTTGGTTTATAAATTTGTAAAAATAACTACCGGTACTTTGATCAAGATTTTATTCCATTTCTATGTGATCACCCCACTGGTGTGTTCTACATAACTTTAATATAATAAACCAGAAATAATTAAATTTTAACGTGTGTCTAGTATTTTATTTAGTCATCAAAAGTAAACAAAACAACATAAGTATATTTTAACCTAATTCCGAGCATGTTGAATGTAACCAAATTAATGTTTAAACCAAGTACAGGATGCAAACATTTATACACTTATATGCCATATACGGAATAAAATAAAGACAAACAGTGAAGATTGGGGTGTTTATTTATTTTTTTATACTGAATTGTATCATCCTATCGTGTTGGATTTAGTTTGCGTCGGCATTTTGTCCCAGTTGTTTACCTCCAAATTTGGCTAAAAATGTGCTCCTCATTGACTTACCGGTCTATAAGTCACAGGTGGATTTTAATAGGGGAAATTGGGTTAGAAAGATGTGACTTATCCACCGAAATTTACGGTATATTGATGCGATGTTTGACATATATATGAGCTACAAATATTTGTCACATGTGATGAGAAAATAAATTTATCCATTTGCTTTTGGTAAACTTTTGTTTCAGGATGATTTTCGTAGTGTATCAAGTTTAAGTGAAGTCAGTGATGTCAGTGACATGGGTGAAGCAATTGATGTACAAATAATCGCAGTGAGTATACATTGCTTGCCTTGTATCAATTGAAACTGAATTGTGTGTGACATACTGATGCATATGATTCCTCTAATAGGGAATGGAAAATCTAAAAGACTAAAAGAGTTAAATTCAGGTTTGTGCTGTTTTTACTTCAACTTGAGAAAGTCAAGTTTGAGCTGTTCCCATGGTTTGTGCTCATTAGTGATTACCGGTGGTTTATGGTGCACATTATTAACGTAAAAATTACACCAGCCGAGTTGTTTAACCAACACCCAGCCAATAGGCCATATTATGGAATACTTCCACTGTTATTGATAATAGGCACGATTAATCGATTATAATTGATTATTGACGACCGATTTTTGATTATCGTAGACTGCTGCTTGCTAAGACCAACAAATATGTCTTAATAATTGACTCATTGAGGCCTATCAAGATCTACAAAATAAAAGATAAAAGAAACAAATGTCATATGAAAGCCACTTTTTTCAGGACTACAATAGGGTAATACAGATTTATTATTTAATTTCAGGCAGCAATTGACTGAGGATGCTATCTGAGGTGCCAAACCGAAAACACAAGCTGTGAGTAGCTGCATTGACTATCTACTAGTACTGTACTGTAAGCCCAGGGCGAGGGTGATTGTTTTGACACAAAATCTTGGGACTAGTGGGCTTACATTAGAGGACCCCCTGGGCACATTCGCAAAGATACGTTCATTTATCAAAACTGCATGGTCGGGTTTGATTCTGTTTAAACATGGTTTTGTAGCTTGGTAAGTTGACTATACATGTGCTACATATAGACACAATAAATAGGCCCATCGACCTCCAGATAAGAAGGCACACACATGTTCCACACATAGCACATTGCGATCATATGTGTATGGATGTGTCGGGTTAACATAGAATCGTTACAATGTTATCTGATGACTCTTTAAAAAGCCATAATTGTATAGTTTGTAGCTATACGATATATGCGTATTCGATAAGATGATTCATTGTCATTTCATTGTCGCGTAACAGTCTACTCGAGTGGTAACGAGTCATAAAGTCTGTAAAATAAACATGATTATAAAAAATCATCCTATCGTCCTGCATGTGTGGTCTATATCGATTTACAAACTCCAAGCATGTTAATACTAAACGAATATCCGGTTAGCTGCATGCATACGAACGATAGTATTCACTGTGTGTGATCAAGGCATCGCAAATCTGAATGCTTGATGGATGTTCAATTAATTTCAATTGAATTACATTCATAATAGATATGCACACAATATTTCGCCTATGTTATGGATTCATATTTCAGATGACATTCACAGTCCAATTGATCAGCCTCAGATACACATAAAAACACTTTAAAACTCATCAGAACTCCTTAAGTGATACAAATTTTACTGCACAGAAGCTCAGCGTTTGGTGACATCTTCATCTGCGATGTTAACATCTTTCTGGACCGACAGTGGTCCCTTCATATTGCGCGGATTTTGAGAACGAAACTGATTTTTAAAATTCTGTTCTAATCCTATGCTTCATTGACAGATACAACTATATACCGGCATTTGTTTTGGAAGCGTGGAAGTCCAGGAACTATACTAGTGGGTGGATGTTCTCGAAAATTTGAGTGAGCAAAAACACTATTGAAAAAAGTTTCGCCAAAAGATATATTAAATGGTTTGATCTGGGAAAACTGATTTGGAAAACTGGTGGATAAAGACTCCTGCTTTGTGTGGACAGACAATGTTCATTGTCTGTTTTATGATCAGAAACAAACATATCCCCATATCATATATACACAGAACGACACGATGTGTAAATGGGTTTGTCGATACGGTACGAGTATCCGTGCTGTCGCGGAAGGATAGAATCGAGGCGCAAGCGCCTCTCATTCTATCCTTCCGCGACAGCACGAGTGCCGTATCAACAAACCCATTTACACATCGTGTCGTTCTGTGTTTATTACTAGCTTTGCGTCCTAGAATTCGTGCATTAAAAATACAGGATTAGAAGGCTTATTTAGGTTCATACAAGGCGTGTTTGTCATGTGTGATGATTCTTTTATTTAAATATTTCCAGTTTCATGGTTGATGCGAATGTCGTGTACGTCATTTTACGTCAAAGAGATGTGTATGGAACGTACGTTCCATACGGATTTGAAATATGGAACAGCAATAACACTACTTCTAGGAACAAGCGTGTAATAAACTTGAAAATGAGTTTCCCATTTTCTCGGCTTTGGTGATACCCTCAGCTTTGTTGATACCACGTATACAGGGGTGATACTGACATTCACTTGTCATGAAGTGAGCATAATATTGATATAGGTATGGCCACTCAGCCAAGTGATAACAATGCACAGGTGTGTCTCCCTTTGACAACGTGTCAGGCATTTAATTAAGGTGGTGATGCTGGTACTATTATGTTGTTGATTCTCTGTCATGTCTGGGCATTCCAATGCTTCCTCATAAATATTTATTTATTATCAACTCGGAATGATATGTTTCTTGAAGGGCTCATTTATTGTGCCGTCTTTGATATTTTTCCAACATCATTTTGAACTCTGTCACAACCGAGACTAGGAGTTTGCAAATAACACAAAATTATTCAAATGTCAACGTAAATAAATGTAAATTAAAAGATACTACAAAATAGGCTAATGCAACTCAGCACTGACATTATGCGAAACTTGATTTACTGAAAATGATCGATCAATAAATTGCTCTAGTTGTCAAATTTGAAACTTTCCACATTGCAAATGGTAATTATATGCCTATTTTAGCCGCATTACATATTTTCTTGAAAACCTACAACACTATTTCAGATCCCCACCCATTGGAAACTTTTTTTTCGTTCATCTTTTCGTTTTATTTTCATTAAATTGTTTAAATTTTGTTATTCAATTTATTTTCAAGTTATGAAACATGGATATATGGTTTGATTATATGTAAAGATTATCTATTATATATTTTGGAAGATCTGTCTGTGTGTGTGTCGACCCGATTTCGATGAAACTTGGTGTGTGGGGGTATTTTCTGCGGGGAAGTGACATAGGCCTATTAATTTGCCTGTGCAATGTGACCTTGAAATGGGTCATTTCAAGGTCAAACACCCGAATATCACGGGATTTCGATGAAACTTGGTATGTCGGGGTACTTTCGGCCGTGGAGTGGTATGGGCCTAATTTGACGGGATTTCCACGAAATTTGATACATGGGGTTACGTTTGTCCACTGAGTTTTGGATGGGTCAAATCGTGACCCCGACCTGACCTTGACCTTCAAAATCATCAATTCAAGGTCAAATCGGGTAAAACCGGATTGATTTTGACGGGTACTTTTGTCGGGTTCTTTTGTCCGGGCAGTGTTTTGGGCGGGTCAAATCGTGACCCCACCTGACCTTGACCTTCAAAATGGACAATTCAATGTCAAATCGCGCAATTCGCAAAAAAGCAGAGGGGAAACAGCCCGGACGAAGTCGGGTCGATCCACCTGCTAGTTGTATATATAAAGAAGAAAACAATAATTTGGTAGTAAACTACATGTATATACATCAACATGAACATTTATTTCCTTTTTAGGCTGACTTCGGCTTAAGGAATGAAGAATTGGAGTTTGCTCCTAATGTGCCAGATATGGCTTGAAGCTGTTAACTGTTAACCTAAGGTATATTCAATTCTGCAACCGATATATCGGAAAAGACATTCTTAATAGCTAAAATTAATTCCAATTAAATAAAGCATTCTTGTTTATATTAATAACATCCATTGACTGTATTAAACACATGATATTATACCAAATCCAAATTTAGCAATAGTGTCAGTGTCATTGACACTTTCATTTGGCTTAGAAATCATAATATTCATGTTGTATAAATGCTAAATGGAGCAATCTTCAAAAGAATCTTTTGATATTTGGTTCACCTTTTAAATAAAAACATACAGGTCATCATTAAGTTGGAGTCAAATATTTATATAATTGTGTTCAGTTCGTCCCAAAATGATGTCCATGAGTTTGATTGAACAATTATCCAGATTTACTTTTTTTATTACCGGTATTTGAGTTCACAAGGTGAATATTTGAAATGAGTTTGCAAACTAGGCTTGGATTGACATTTTCACTGGTTACGACCTTTTAATTTACATTTTTTGGCATTGAGCACCTTTGAAAAGTTGTCCGGGTGTTATTTTGAAAAATTATTTACAGATTTTTGATATTTGTCACAAGAGGAATATCTTACAAACTAGGTCTGGCCAGACATTTTTGCCATAGTTATGGCCCTTTGAGTCATTTTTTGGTGTATAGCATCCAGGGAAAAATTGTGTGGGGTTTATGTTGAACAGTTATCAAAGAATTTGAAAGATTTTCGGTATTTTAGTTTACAAGCAAGACCAGATCTGGAGTTTGCAATCTAGGCCTGGCCAGACATTTTCACAAGAGTTATGTTCCTTTGATCATCATTTTTCGACAAGCAGCACCAAGAAACAAGACCGTGAACCATCCCAGCCACACACTTTTCACTGGAGTTATTGCCATTTGATTTTCATTTTGTTTTGGGAGAAGCAACTTGAAATGGATCTTAGGATATCTCAAACAAATATTAACTGATTTCAATTATTTTTCAGCATATTTTGAAAATGCTCTTCCTCAACCTTGCCCATCTAGGCTGGGGCCACCACTGTCGATGAGTGCTTGTTTTATTTGGTGAAACAACCACAGCCTGTGCAGAATAACAACACTTTAGCTAGATAGAGGGCCATGCATGCCAGAGAGCAGCTTTATTGGCCAGACATATGTGGTAGGTGATTTATCGTCTAACCTTGATATTTATTTACTTTCATCGACGAATCGAATCGCCAAAGCGCGGGACAGGTATGGTGTGTATGTAATCAGTACTATGCCCCGATGTCATGCCTATAAGTAACCACTAGTTAACAGTGTATGCAGTGCAATGTAGACCAATGGGTCAATGTAATCATTTTAATTTGGATACAATTTTGCATTACTGGGTAGATTATTTATTACAAGCTTGTTCCCAGAAGTACAGTGTTATTGCTGTTCCATATTTACAGATACGTATGGAATGTATGTTCCATATGCATTATTGAACGTACGTTCCATATGCATCTCGTTGACGTAAAATAACGTACATGACATTCGCCTCAAACATGGAACCGGAACTATAAAATAAAAGCATCATCACACATGACAAAACACGCCCTCTATGTGCCTAAATAAACCTTTCTAAGTCTGTATGTTTACTGCACGGATTCTAGGACGCAAAGCATGTAATAAACACAGAATGACACGATGTGTAAATGGGTTTCTTGATACAGTGTCACAGAAGGATAGAACTCGAGGCGCTAGCTATCCTTCCGCGTATCGTGTCGTTCTGTGTATGTATAGTATTCCCTACTAATGCATGTTTTTTCATTGTAAATTGGTTGCAAAAATTGGAAATTGCATCACAAATTGTGATGCGAATCTTGTTAAATTGAGCCCTGCCATCTGTCAGCCTGTTCTCTCATCAGACGGTACTCTCCACTTCTGATGTGGCTTCCTTTGCCTTTGGTGTCATGCCGAGATTTGATTTACTTGATGCAATAAAATTTGAACACTAACTTTTCATCGAGAATATTATTGTACAATTTTCAGGAAAATGTATCGCATATAATAAATAAAATGCTACATTATATGCATACAGAAGTACTTGTCCCAGAAATTTGTAAATTTTATTGTAGTCACTTTCAGTGGGTGTCTTAAATTTGTATTCGGTCTGTGCAAAATGTTGTTAAATTGACTGTCCAATTAATTTGCATGATTACATCGTTACAGGGCAATTCTAAACTTACATGTGTATTTTATGGAGTGATTCATAAACTATGGTAAATATAAGTTAAATTATAAAAATTAATTTTATGATAACCTGTTAAAGAGATGTGAAACACTCCAGTAGGGTGATCCAATAGAAATGGAGAATATTCTTACTCAAAGTTGTTCTTTTTACGAATATTAATCCAAATTGTCAACACCTACCATCATTCTGATATATTAATTAAATGCACTGACTCTGGATGGCAAAATCATTTTTGTTTGTTTGTCGCCGATTGTTGCATCTCGAATCCAGATGTAAATATTTACAATTGAGCTTAGTTTTGATGTTTTCTATTGAGTGGTATGGTCGATTTCTTTGAAATGTTCAGCGCTGTTAGTAGAATACTACATTCTCCAGGTTGGCATAACACCTGAATACTAACTTTTCATAAACTCGAACAAATCCATAATATGTCTTTAACCTGAACATTTACAGTAAACATCTTCGACACAAATTCATTATTTTTCTATTTCTTGTCGAAAGTAGATCTGTGTTGTTATCTGTAATTTATTGAAATTGGCATACAGTCTCCCTTTATAGTCCAGGCACATAAGACATGAAAGTGGAAAAGTAAGGAAATAAATCGGGGGGGGGGGGATCTGATTTTTTTTATATTTAGCCATAACATCACAGATGTGTCACGTAAAGTTCCCTAAAATCCGAGTTGAACTTTCTGAGTTATATAATGTTTTCACAACAGTTATATAGATATTTCACAATCATGGAAATAATTGAATGCTGTAACAATATTTCAGCCGAAACAAAATGCACTCAATATTGTTTGATTCACAATTCTCGAACCGAAGACACCAATTCAAAGGGAAACTTCAAATTAATTTTGCAGAAATGGATATGAAATAAAAGACTGAGCCAAAACAATGACGATTTTGAAGGCAAACTGTTGTATTCGATATCGGTTTTCTCGGGCTTCTCAAAACATGAACGCAAGCTTAGAGGTGCCACGATTAATCGTATAATTGACGAACCGTTGATAAAGCCGATACTTGATTACCATTTCCGTCGTCGATTAACCCTTTACCCAACAAAACGGCCAAAACCGGCCAAATAAAGCTTCAACAGTTTAAAATATCTTCGGTCTGTCTCAATAGAACCATACAAATATGGATATCATTGGAACCGGCTCCTTGACCACATTGTGGTAGTTACAGTTATGCCCTGTGCCAATGCATTCTCTTATATATGCGAGTCGACCATAGGTCGACTCGCATATATAAGAGAATGCATTGGCACAGGGCCGTTCTGTTGGGTAAAGGGTTAATCTCCTTTATTTATTTTGGATGTAGGAAATTGCCAGGTATTATTGAATACCGTGTTTTTTTTACACAGTTTAATCGACAACCAAAGGTTAAACAACCTTTGATTGTGCATCATAGAGATTCTGACAACATGAGTATACTTAGATGTTACTAGTACAGGCTATCACTTATCGTGTGGTGACTGCAGAATGAAACTCACTATTACTATTACAATTATTTAATTTGTTCTGAGTCCTGAAATTTCTGGGTGGGGGGTAGAGATGGGCGGTATTGAAATTTCAATCTCGGTATCAGTAAATTTTCGTTGATTTACCTCTGTATCGGTACAGTAATCGGTATTGCTATTAAATAATAAGATCAAAGCAGATATTCCCAGTAAATTATTGTAATTCAAGTTTTTAGCTGAACAATATACATGTATATATGACCACGGTCCACGGATCTACTACATTCATGACAATACCTAAATTAGGCAACAAAATTACCTACGTAATTAAGTAATATTCACAAATCTCTTTGATGATTTACACGCATGTCGTCGCACTGATTTGAAAAGAGTAAGAGCATGACTACAATATTTTTTCGTGTCAATTGATTTTCGTAACATTTCCATGAGTGAATAGAATTGTGAGTAGTAATCAGTGATCACAATTCACAAATTTATGAACGTTGGCGCGATGTCATGAAATAGGCAAACCGGCCATGACAATTTCCGAACTGCAGATGCCCAAACCCGCGGGTTCATATTCTCCTCCTTGCAGCGTGATACCATTCATGTATACAATTTAAGAGTCCCTCTTATTTGCAGCAGGCAAGCTACCTGTTACACACGATGCCCAAGTGTTAATTGAAAGTTATCACGCGATCTTTTTTGTCTGATATAGGCACATATGTATAATAAACCGGTAAGTATATATATGTTTAATAAAGTAATTTTAATATAGTAGGATATAAACATATTTGTGCACAACTTTCCAAGATATGCTATTTGCAATTGGCAAGATCAGGTTGTATAAAAAATCTGCAATGCGTATATCAATCGCTATTGCATCACCGTCTAATTATAAAGTAACCTGTGGGGTTTTCAATTTGTTGTGAACGGGGACCCCCCCCCCCCCCCATAACACGTGCTTCGATTCCACATGCTTCGATCCAACTTGGGACACAGATACCGAGTTGCCCACGCATTTTCCATTTGGACGGATACCGAAATTGACACATAATGCTCCAGCTGTGAGTAGTCATATCTCATGATGTTAGTTACATTGTCATTAATATGTTGTAAAGATCAAAGATGCCGTCGGGCAGCTGTGCCCTTGATGTAACAATGTTGAAATTATAGACTAACACATGCAGTACCGACTTGTTACACCGAGTTATCATAATTATCCGATTCTTGTTGCTTACGTTTGAAATGGTCATACAATTCATGCATGTCACGGCCGCGGTGACAAGGTGACGCACATATGTTGGCAACACATGAATAATTTCATTACCGAAAATACGGTATTTTTAGTTTTGATTCGGTACGGTAAAAATGGTATTACGCTGATACAGATATCGCACGGTAAATACCGAGTACCGCCCATCTCTAGTGGGGGGGGGGGGCTAATTTTGTGATTGTTATCCACACTCTGGAAGTTTGCTGAAACTTAGTTTCTGTAACATTAGAATTCCTTCTTTTTAGGAACCGCCGGCGGTCCATCATGCATTCCTATTTTTATATTGTTTGTATGTTTGGCTATTCATAACACTGAAGTTAATGGCTACGTTCGTTCTAATGAACTCACAATTATTATAACCTTGACATCGCCGAGTGCTAATCGCCGATTCCGATTATCGGAAAATCACTATATCACTATATATATTAGAGAGAATTTCATAAATCCCCGATTTAATGTTTCTCTTATACTTCACATCCATTGTTCCTCACACATTTTGAGCGTGTTGTCACTCTTATGGGACTAGCTATTCGATTTTTGACAAAATTTTATTTCCATTCTATTTTGGCCATTTTGGGACATACATTCTAATAATATGTTTCACGACTAAGCATTGTTTGTGTATATCTCAAGGTTGTAAGAATTTGGAACTATTTGATCTATATATGACTGCATTCGCATACGGCCTGATGGAAATGCTTCAGAATTTGAACCACTCAGAAAAATCAAGATATTTCAAAAAAGCTCAATTTGGATTATAGGGGACTTTCGCCATGTTGTCCATGAAAAACTTAGCTTTCCCCGATTTTCTTTTCCCTAGTGAAACCTAAATTTGGCCTTATTATCAACACATAGCCTCTTGATTTTAGAGTTATCCATCTTCATCTGCCATTTGGTCCAATTCTGTCGCTCATCGACTGTTTACTGGGCCACTGATAAGTCTCGATGGTAAAAATTAATAGTTTTCAAAAATTAATATCTAATAACTCTGAGCTATGATAGGTGGGTGGGTTCCTTGACTCGAATCAAATAGTTTTTACCCCAAATTCAAATAAATAGTAAACGAGGGGGCGCTTAATCAGATTATGCATCTTTAAAATGCACAGAAAAGTTCAAAACAGACATGGAAAGAGCCATTAGCAGTCATACCAGCCTAAAGTCAAATACATTAAACACAATCATGGTTTCTAGTTCTTTACTTCCCACTTAACCCTTTCATGACTGGAGTTTCTTGAAATTTTGTGAAAACCCTGTGCGAGTGCATTCTTTTATACATGTACATAACTTGAGCCAATAAATTATATGATATATGCGAGGCTCCCCATGAAACTGCACTGGCACAGGGTTTTTCATACCGTTCCAGCGCAGCTCCTGTCATGAAAGGGTTATTCATTATGATAGCATGTATTCTTATCGATCAAGGCATATAACAAATTTAATTTTTTTTAGTCATGACATCAGTATTAAATACCTTTGATTCACACTTGATCAAGTAGAGATGATTTCACAAGTTGTTTAGCATCTGGTAGGTCCCCCCCCCCCCCCCAGCGAAAAAAACTAAAGAAATAATTTAATAAAAGTATCACCGCCTCTCCTCTGTTTTTTGCCTATCATTGCCTTAAACACAGGTATATATTTTGTGGTTGTGTTAGATTTTGGTGTTGGTTACCCAATTTTACAAAAATGTATTTTGTGCACCCATACTGGCCTTTTGTGAGTTATAGAATTTATCCCATTTCTTTGAATTATGTTGCCAATAAACACGCATTTATGATAACGAGGCAGGAATAATAGTTTAAAAGATCATGCACCAAGTGGTCAGTTGAAAGAATTTGTTATCAAATGTGTGCTGAATACACAGAGAAGGTAAGGTGGGTACCCAAAACACTTGTAAGCTGGGTACCCATCGCACCAAAATGTAGTGACAATTAATGACACCTTCAGCTTTATTAAAGGTACTCAATCCATTTCGATGGTCCCCATATTCGACAACAACATTTTTTGAAATGCCACTTCAGTTATCAGAATTGATTAAATGCCCAAAAATAATGCTGACCATTTTGTCCAACAAAATTTGGCCAGTTTGTCAAATATCTGACACACAAAAGCCACTTGGATGTTAGAGTTATCCATCTTCATCCGCAGTTTGGTTCGGGGCCGTCTTCTCATCGACTTTTTACCAGGCCACTAAAAAGTACTGATGGTGAAATATAATAGATTTCAAATATTGATATCTGATCACTCTGACTCTGGGTTGGTTCCTGGACTCGAATAAAATATTTTTTACCCTGAAGCCTAAGAAATATTAATTTGCGAACGTTTGTTCTGATTATGCATCTTTTAATGTTATTATGAGAGCCAGCAATCCCATGGCAAATTGCCAGAAATTATAGCCAAAATTATGAGCAAGGTGTTTATGGGACCAGTCAATGCATGGTAATTTCTTGTTTTCATAGTCAGGTTAGACTCCTGCAAATCACAATTATTTTGTTGAATCAAACCTTGAAAGCAAGCAGTTAAACACCCTCCCCCTCCCAGATGTAGGCCTACATGTAGCTTCCATCCATAGTTTAAAATATCATGGTACATGTACATTTCTTTTCATTAAATTGTTTAATTTTGTTATAAAATTTATTTTCAAGTTATGAAACATGGATATATGGTTTTATAATGGGTAAAGAATATTGTACATATATTCATATAAAGAAGAAAAAAATTATTTGGTAGTAAACTGAATACATCAACATGTACATTTATTTCCTTTTTAGGCTGACTTCGCCTGAAGGAATGGAGTTTGCTTCTAACGTGCCAGATATGTCTTGCAGCTGCTAACTGTCAAAGGTACTCAATCCGAATTAAAGCTCGCAAATTACTATTTCCTTGGCTTCGGGTGTAAAAAATATTTGATTCGTGTCGAGGAACCCACACATTATAGCTAGGGGTGATCAGATATTGATGTTTGAAATCTATTATTTCAATTTTAAGTGGCCCAGTAATCTGTCGACGAGAAGAAATTATCTGACCAGATAGCGGATGGAGATCGATAACTCTAAAATCGAGTCGCTTTTTTGTGTCAGTTATTTGACAACTGGCAAAAATCCGTTGAACAAAACGTTGATAAATAACAGGTTTTGGGTAATTTTATACTATACTTGACTCTGGTTAGGCTATAATAGCATTATTTTTGGGCAATTAATCGATTCTGATAACTGAAGTGGCATTTCAAAAAATGTTGTTGTTGGAATCTGATGATATGGGGACTGTCGAATCGGATTGAGTACCTTTAACCTCAGGTATATTCCATTCTGCAACTGATGTATCAAAAAAGGCATTCTTAATAGTTAAAAAATAAGAAAACAATAATTTGGTAGTAAACTCAATACATCAACATGTACATTTATTTCATTTTTAGGCTGACTTTGCCTGAAGGAATGGAGTTTGCTTCTAGAATGCCAGATATGGCTTGCTGCTGCTATCTGTTAACCTCAGGTATATTCCATTCTGCAACTGATGTATCAGAAAATGCATTCTTAATAGTTATACCCCCCCACAACAAAGTTAGGGGGTGTATACTGGAGTCAGCTCGTCATCCGTCCATCCGTCGTCTGTCCGTGGACACAAATTTGTCCGGAGTTTTTTTTATCAATTTCCGTGAAACTTGGCACAGGCATCAACCACCATGGGAACCTGTGCACCTGCGATTATGACATCTGTCAGACTTTTTTTGGTGGAGTTATTCCCCCTTTTTTGACTTAGAAAATTTCTGCAACACGTATAATTTTGTCCAAGCTTTTATTCCTACATTTTTAGGTAAATTTTTAGCTCACCTGAGACAAAGTCTCCGGTGGAGCTATAGTCATCACTCCTCGTTCGTCGTCCATCCATCCGTCCATTCATCCGTCAACAATTCTTTGAACATCTTCTCCTCTGATTCCATTGGACGGAATGGGTTCATATTTGGTTTGGATGTTCCCTAGGTGACTCCCATTCAGATTTGTTCAAATGAGGTCACTGGGTCAATTAGTTGCGAAGCCAGGGCCATAACTCTTTCCCTCCATAGTACTTCTTAAAATGACTTCTTGTCTAGAATCATTGATCCGATTTAGCTTATATTTGGTATGAAGGGTTCTTGAATGACTGGGGTTCAGATTTGTTCAAATGAGGTCACCAGGTTGATTAGTTGAGAAACCAGGGCCATAACTGTTCCTCCTTAGTAATTCTTAGAATGACATCTTATCAAGAAACAGTGGGCCGATTTAGCTTATATTTGGTACTGAGGGAACTTGGGTGACTGGGAATCAGATTTGTTCAAATTGGCTCACTGGGTCAAATAGGGGCAGAGCCAGGGACATAACTCTAAAAACAAAAAAATTACATTTTTGCATTTTGATCATTGATTTTTAGCTCACCTGAGACAAAGTCTCCGGTGGAGCTATAGTCATCACTCCTCGTCCACCGTTCGTCCATCCATCCGTGAACAATTCTTTGAACATCTTCTCCTCTGAAACCGTAATGCCGAATTGGTTCATATTTGGTGTGGATGTTCCCTAGGTGACTGTCATTCAGATTTGTTCAAATGAGGTCACTATGTCAAATAGTTGCGAAACCAGGGCCATAACTATATTCCTCCTTGGTAATTCTTATAACAACTTTTTGTCTAGAACCATTATGCCGATTTAGTTTATATTTGGTATGGATGGTCATTGAATGACTGGGGTTCAGATTTGTTCAAATGGGGTCATTGGGTCAAATAGGGGTGGAGCCAGGGACATAATTCCAAAAAAAAATATTATAAAAAATTCAGATTGAACTCCTTGATCAAATTCATCAATTTAACATACAAATTTTTTTTATCACCCTCCCCCACATGACCCAGACCCCCACCCTGCCCCCAACCAACAGCACTTCACCCCATCTCATCTCCTAACTCACATGATCTCTCCCACCAGCAGATTAAGTCAATTGTATTAGCTACAGACAGAGCGAGAGTTAATAGAAATACACAGTCATCAATTGAGATGTTTATGAGGCTGACAGGTGTGAACTAATGCTTAGCTAGCACTCATGCCAGTGTGTGTTATTAAAATAAAATCAAAACAAATTATTGTTCTCTAACCTGAATTTAGTGTGTTTGGCATTTGCAGAATGAGGTCCCCAGAGGGTGAATTTGGTTATGCTACCCTGCACAGCAGGCTAACATCACCAAATACACTAGCCAGGGTCCTCATTCTGCTTAGGCCTCATCTTCTGGGAAGTATATAGGCCCTTAAATTGACATTTTTACTTACTTTTTTCCTTCTGTTTAGTTTCTATATCCCCTGATTTGTGAATATAAAATGCATAATTGAGGTGCCAATGGGTGCACATCACCAATTTTAACTGGAGAACTTCAATCTGATGCTATGTCTCCCATAGCGGTTGAGGCCTAAACAGAATGAGGTCTCCAGAGGGTGAATTTGGTGATGCTAGCCCGCATTGCAGGATTGCGTCATTACATTCACCCTTTGGGGACCTCATTCTGCAAATGTCAGACACTATGTTCAGGCTTGACTGTTCGAATATTATTTTCTTAACCACCAGTATCCATCCAGTTGAACTCATTGTACCCTGATTTTGCAAAGAATACTTGGGGGGGTATATTGGATTGAATTTGTCAGTCTCTATGTCAGACTGTTCTCCCATCCATCTGTCATTATGTCTCTATCCGTCCAATTGTTTTCTTCTCCAGATACATATTAAAGACCAAATGGGTTTATATATTTAGGTGTGGATGTCCCCCAGGTGACTCACAATCAGATTTGTTCAAATGAGTTCATCAGGTCAAATAGGTGAGAAGTCAGGGCCATAACTCTTTCCTTCCATAGTAATTCTTAAAACAATTTCTTCTCAAGAACCATCTGGACTATTTAGCTTATGTTTGGTATGGAGGGTCCTTCGGTGACTGGGGTTTAGATTTGTTCAGATTTGGGGTCATTTTAGGAAAATCAGTTCAGTTCAACTCTTAAAATTCACTGTCTGAAATTACCAAATGAATGGATCTCATAGATTGGGATTCACATTTGTTCAAATAGGGGCGGAGATAAGAGATTTAATTATCAACCAGCCACCCTACCTGTGCTTTTTAGCTCACCTGAGACGAAGTCTCCGGTGGAGCTATAGTCATCACTGCTCGTCTGTCCGTCCATCCGTCCGACAACAATTCTTTGAACATCTTCTCCTCTGATTCCATTGGACGGAATGGGTTCATATTTGGTGAGGATGTTCCCTAGGTGACTCACATTCAGATTTGTTCAAATGAGTTCACTTGGCGAAGCCAGGGCCATAACTCTTTCCCTCCATAGTATTCTTAAAATGACTTCTCAAATACCATCAGGCTATATGGGTTCATATTTGGTATGAAGGATTCTTGGGTGACTGGGGTTCAGATTTGTTCAAATCAGGTCACTGTGTCAAATGTGGGCGGGGCCAGGGACATAACTCCAAAAATTTTTTTTTTTAGATTTAACTCTTTAGATATCTACTTCTTTTAAAGTTTTTATGAACAGTTCTGACTGTTGTGGTCTCCAGAGTCCCAGTCTTATCAGTCTTTGCAGTCTGGTGAGCGACCCCACAGTCATTGACTGTCTCGTTTTTTTTAACTTGGCACAAATATTTAGTACCATGGGAACCTGTGCACCTGCGATTATGACGTCTGTCCGACATTTTTTGGTGGAGTTATCCCCATTTTCCGACTTAGAATTTTGTTTGCAACATGCCTAATTTTGTCCGAGCTTTTTATTTCTATATTTTTAGGTCAATATTTTTAAATCTTGGCACTGATATTTAGTACCATGAGAATGTGGAGTTATTCCCCTTTTTCGACTTGCATAATTTTGTCGGAGCTTTTATTCCTACATTTTTCGGTCAATAGGTTTAAGATTACGGTTAGGTTTGTGCACCTGCAATGGGAACTGTTATTTTATAATTTTAACTAAATGTTTACTCACATGTGAAACATCTTAGTATTTTAAAAACACAGGGGGGTATCCTTAGTCCCATTGGGACAGTCACACCTTTTGGACTTGTTTGAGTGCGACAAAGTTATAAGTTAGTTCTTAGGCTATATGCCAACATGGGGAATTTAGCATTCCACTAAAAAATCACCGAAAAATTCAAA
Source organism: Siphonodentalium dalli (assembly GCA_032622095.1). Lineage (NCBI taxonomy): Eukaryota > Metazoa > Mollusca > Scaphopoda > Gadilida > Siphonodentaliidae > Siphonodentalium > Siphonodentalium dalli. The sequence goes on along the minus strand of CP136065.1, from coordinate 43,248,799 downwards.
GAAATTGATCGTACCACTCCATAGAAAACATCATTAGAACTATGCTCATTTCCCTGGCCGCTGTAGCTTCCTACTGTGCATGTCTTATAAGTCACAGCCGGCTACAGCTTTTTTGCTCAAATACACTCAACAATACGCCATATGGTATGGTATGAGTAAATTCCGCCGATGACTTGTCCGCGCACCCCCATCAGATGGGGTAGAATCCTACAATGTACTATATTATACAAACATGTTTTTATATCGTAAAGTCACCCTCTACATGCGAAGCCACAGTAGACCTGAAATCGGCCTTTGACCTGCGCATAGTGGACCTCAAACTTGGATGAGCCTTTGATCTGTGTTGCGGCACATGTAAGCGAACCCGCCGACGTTGCTGAAACGTCCCATTACTGCGTCACACATCGAATGCTACAATGTACTATATATACACACAGTTATGTAGATTGAAGAGAGATAACTCTATTAAGCCATCACCTGGAATGTCAACTTTACACCCCCAAGGGAGGAATTTAGACAGGAATTTTGCCATTAATCTGTGGATCGTTGCCCACAGTATGGTTCTTTAACGTGCACACATGGTTGTATACGGGACAGGGACAGCCATTAACTTCCCCACCCGATAGAAGTTCATAGAACGGCGTGATCAAACCAGTGTCATCCCTGTACATGACACCGTGCGGGAGAGGATTACCGCTTAACGACACCTCAGCGAAGCATACACGGTACTTTATATAGGCACACTCAAAACTCCCGATTTTTGTTTTGTCGAGGATCGAGGTAAATCGATCCGGGGTCCAAGCGAAAGTCTCTGGCCAATAGTCAAACACGCTAACCACTCAGCCATCACACTCCCATGAACACACTCCCATATCAACACAAACACGTGCTTCCGGTCAGCGAAGAGGTACGATAACTCGTGATCTTCCAGTCGTAATTTGACTTACCGTTTGAAGAGTGGCGATGTGGCTTTGCGAAAAATATATAAATATATCAAAGATATCATTTATCTCGCGAGGTGAATCAGATAAAATGGAACCATGCGTACATAGTTTTGTTATCAGTGCGGTCGGTTGGTTTATAGATTGATTTTTTTAATTTAAAACCAATAAAATGAACTTGGGTCGGGGTGTTTTGAAGACGGTCGGGAAACACGCATTCATTTTGTTTTGGCCTTATTTCTAGTATTTGGAAGTTAACTGTTATTTGTTGACCTCCTTTTAAATGACATGTGAATGCACAAAAAATTGTGCTTTATAAAACAAACAGATATCAATATAATGAGAAATTATTCCAGTGATAATACAATGGCACTGATTATTATGATTTCCAATGGTATTTTTGCTTGTTTTTCCAAATATAGATATAGATGTACAAAACATGACAAACTCTGAATATTACTGTTTGGTTATAATTAATTTGGGGCACCCAAACTTCAGCCCCCAAACCTATTGTAACAGGTCGGGTGGCCTAGATATGTGTGTGATATATGAATCTAATTAACCGTGGGTGGTACATGTATACACTGGAAATTTTCAACTTTCCCCTTTATCATTCCATAAACTTCTGTAAGAATTATGCCTCGTGTCCAAGCTGAGCTACAATATCATTAACACTTTTATTAATGTATATCATCTCTTTTGTCCATTATTTGCAGGTAGGAACGTGTTTGGAATTCATTGGAACTACAGAGAAGAAGTTCAACACGAACACCTAATATTGCGAATCCGGGCTCTGAGCTTGAGATGGCACAGTTTGATGATCTTACTAAGAATTAAAGGTTCAACATCGTACCAACAGGTTAACCAGATCACCAGCATATATCGGTCAAAGTTGTATCAAAGTGGATGTCTAGCTGGAAAGTCTCTAACATGGTGACAAGGATGATCATCATCCAATCCAAGACAACTGTTTTATAGTCTCGTGTTGGCCTCCCTTTTCATGATGTAATTTACATTGAACAACGTTATGGAGAGATCGATAGGAGATTTCTGACATTTTCTGCTGATCATTCTTCAGAATAAGTTTAAATTTCTGTGAATGACCAGGACCGTTATGTTATTTTGGTGGATTGATGATAACATGGTGACATTGACAGCTTCCTGCCTATGTTCGACCTCGTTGCTTCGCAACTCAGTTGAACATAACCACCCCAAGCCATCAGGGTCATACCATGTTATTGTCAGTCCACCAAAATAACTTATAATAATACAGAAAATATGTATATCTTTCAATTTTTGTACCATTTAATAATACAGAAAATATGTATATCTTTCAATTTTTGTACCATTTAATTAAATAAGCTGATATTGGCATCACAGGGATAATTGAAGCTGAAATTAAAGGTTGAAAATCTGTGATAACGGATGAAATTGCCTTTTTTCAGTGCAATGTTTTCCTCGTCAGAAACCAGACCTGTTGATATAATGTTATAAAAAAACATTTACCAGGTAAATATTGAAACTGGGAGCCCTAATTTGGTTAGTTTAAACCTGATCATATTTGTATATTAATTTTGTCTTTAAAGCGAAAAATGTCACGACTTATCTCCCCATATTTTTTTACATCACTGTCAGATTGAGGTTAAAGCATTCGCAGTTGATTTCTCCTAACACATATCGTAGAATATTTCTGCAAAATGATAAGTCTAAGTCGACTGATACATATATGTTTTCTTTTTCAAAGTGTATCTTATAATCTTCTTTGAACAGAGAGCAAATGGTAGAATTTGTTAAGAGAAAGAAGTCTCAAAATTGTTTTCAAAATCTGATATGATCAAATAGACAATTTTGGGGCTATCTGGGCTATAACAGGCCTATTGTGCCATCAATGTGAATATTACTCTTGTGAAATAGTATTCCTTGAACTATCATTATATATAGGATGGATTCTCACCTAACTGAAAAGAGAGTAAGTTACACAAACTTTGCATTTCCACGTCGTAGAATCATGGCATATTAATATGTAGGGGCATAGAACACTCTAAACTGTTGCATGTCACCTTTAAGAGTTTCTTTCTATTATTTCATGTATTAATTTCACTATCATCGATATGTACAAAGCTTGTGTATTATACAATGTACACCAGTTCTAATTGAAATTACACTCTTGAACAAGCTATGCATTACAGAGTCTAAAGAAAATATCTGGAAATTCCATTACCGCCAAGAATCTTTATGTTAGTGTCAGTCAATCACAACACTTAAAGTGATGAAGCCAATCAGTCGATTGATGATATTCAGGGAACTCCCAGAGTTTCTCGACACATAGCTAAAATAGCATAATAAATCTCTTGTCATATCTGGTCACATTGATAATTTCACAGTTAGCACCCGTTTTCTTATCCGCCAAAACGAAAGTGACAGGAGATAACATTCATAAAACATTCATAAAACTGTGCGCTTTGATGTCATATGGCAGGAATTTCATGCTTGAGGTAAGAATAATATTTTCCATCATGACCTGGCATGTGTGATGGAAAGATCTCACCCCGAGGGGTCAGATATTGCGGCCGAACACAAGGCGTCCAGACCAAATATCTGACCCTGAAGATGACTTTTTTCTATGCCCATATCCCGACCCAAGTCATGATGGATTATTTTTCTCCCAAATCAAGAGCCTCATACAAGCTAGGTTAATAGGTTTGAGTGAAATATACATGTCTCATGCAAACGACATGGCTATGTTATCATTGGTCTAGACATGAATTCTGAGAAACCTGGTATGAATTTCTGAGAAATGCGTGTATTGATATGAACTGAGTTTGCCAAGAGAAATGTCCTTACCATGGAAAGTTGAACATGTTTCTGGTTATTTGACAGAAAAAATTAATGTTTTGAAGTGTTTGACAATTTGTTGCTACAATAACATTTTTCAAAAGTCTACCCACTTCGTTAATTAGGTGATTGACATTTTCTTTGACTGCATATAAGACATCAGTCCTTCCCACGAGGAAAACACAGCGAGAGCATTTATTTGCTCCCGTAATTCAGAAGATGGGTGTAATATTGCACCCATACTATAATTGTAAGTTGGGTTTTTCTAAAACAAAAAGTCATTGTGGAATAGACCTATGTCTAGTTACACTTTAATATGCCATTGTTGAACTGAGTTGGTAAAGGATCTAATTAAACTTTCAAACAGTTCACTATTGACCCAACAATTACAGTCTCCATTAGTATTTTGAGATGAGGGATGGGTGTGAATTTTAGCACCCGTCATTTGAAAATTATGAGTGCGTATAGGTGCGGGTGCAATCACTCCCATCTCCTGGGAAGGACTGAGACATGAGGTGTTTTTTGCTTCAAGTGGACTACATATTGTCAAAATTATATAAAACAAATTTTTTTTTGCTTAGCCACGTGCATGAGCCGAGGCAATTCTGCTCGACTGAAATGGTATGAAATAGACAATAATACTATTTCTGATGCCATGCACTTGGTGTCTCGAAGCTCTTAATAAGTAATATGGGAGAGTGGCTCCGCCCAGTTGTGACGAGGGATACTAATATTACCATGCCCGCAATGTTTACTGGGTTGAAGACAGAAATGTCTGAAGGGTGCTTCCATCTGTTTTTTATTGGTTAAAACTTTATAATATTTCGGACATGTCTATATTCTTTGGAATTATTTATAGAGTGCTGTGTAGTCCACAAGCTAAAACACACAAACAAATATATTATTATTATAGTTCTAACAGAAGGGCATGGAACAAATTATATATAGGATGGATTCTCACCTAACTGAAAAGAGAGTAAGTTACACAAACTTCGCATTTCCACGTCGTAGGATCATGGCATATTAATATGTAGGGCATAGAACACTCTAAACTGTTGCATGTCACCTTTAAGAGTTTCTTTCTATTATTTCATGTATTAATTTCACTATCATCGAGATGTACAAAGCTTGTGTATTATACAATGTACACCAGTTCTAATTGAAATTACACTCTTGAACAAGCTATGCATTACAGAGTCTAAAGAAAATATCTGGAAATTCCATTACCGCCAAGAATCTTTATGTTAGTGTCAGTCAATCACAACACTTAAAGTGATGAAGCCAATCAGTCGATTGATGATATTCAGGGAACTCCCAGAGTTTCTCGACACATAGCTAAAATAGCATAATAAATCTCTTGTCATATCTGGTCACATTGATAATTTCACAGTTAGCACCCGTTTTCTTATCCGCCAAAACGAAAGTGACAGGAGATAACATTCATAAAACATTCATAAAACTGTGCGCTTTGATGTCATATGGCAGGAATTTCATGCTTGAGGTAAGAATAATATTTTCCATCATGACCTGGCATGTGTGATGGAAAGATCTCAACCCGAGGGGTCAGATATTGCGGCCAAACACAAGGCGTCCAGACCAAATATCTGACCCTGAAGATGACTTTTTTCTATGCCCATATCCCGACCCAAGTCATGATGGATTATTTTTCTCCCAAATCAAGAGCCTCATACAAGCTAGGTTAATAGGTTTGAGTGAAATATACATGTCTCATGCAAACGACATGGCTATGTTATCATTGGTCTAGACATGAATTCTGAGAAATGCGTGTATTGATATGAACTGGGTTTGCCAAGAGAAAAGTCCTTACCATGGAAAGTTGAACATGTTTCTGGTTATTTGACAGAAAAAATTAATGTTTTGAAGTGTTTGACAATTTGTTGCTACAATAACATTTTTCAAAAGTCTACCCACTTCGTTAATTAGGTGATTGACATTTTCTTTGACTGCATATAAGACATCAGTCCTTCCCACGAGGAAAACACAGCGAGAGCATTTATTTGCTCCCGTAATTCAGAAGATGGGTGTAATATTGCACCCATACTATAATTGTAAGTTGGGTTTTTCTAAAACAAAAAGTCATTGTGGAATAGACCTATGTCTAGTTACACTTTAATATGCCATTGTTGAACTGAGTTGGTAAAGGATCTAATTAAACTTTCAAACAGTTCACTATTGACCCAACAATTACAGTCTCCATTAGTATTTTGAGATGAGGGATGGGTGTGAAATTTAGCACCCGTCATTTGAAAATTATGAGTGCGTATAGGTGCGAGTGCAATCACTCCCATCTCCTGGGAAGGACTGAGACATGAGGTGTTTTTTGCTTCAAGTGGACTACATATTGTCAAAATTATATAAAACAATGTTGTTTTTTTTGCTTAGCCACGTGCATGAGCCGAGGCAATTCTGCTCGACTGAAATGGTATGAAATAGACAATAATACTATTTCTGATGCCATGCACTTGGTGTCTCGAAGCTCTTAATAAGTAATATGGGAGAGTGGCTCCGCCCAGTTGTGACGAGGGATACTAATATTACCATGCCCGCAATGTTTACTGGGTTGAAGACAGAAATGTCTGAAGGGTGCTTCCATCTGTTTTTTATTGGTTAAAACTTTATAATATTTCGGACATGTCTATATTCTTTGGAATTATTTATAGTGTGCTGTGTAGTCCACAAGCTAAAACACACAAACAAATATATTATTATTATAGTTCTAACAGAAGGGCATGGAACAAATTTCATATAAATGATAGACCCATTAGTGCAAGCTCCCATTAGTACAGTGTTACATGGAATGAACATACATAGATGCATAAATAATTTTATTGCAAAATCTAGTGAACATTTCTGAGAACATTAAAGACCTTCATTTCTCTTATTATTCATGGTAAGAAACATGGTGTTGTAATTAAATCAAGCTGAAACCATAAATGCTCTGAACTATGTTTTTATTATTTTTGGATTTTTAAAATAAATAATTAAATTGTTATCTCCATTGTTATTTGATCCACATGTGCAAATCAATCTATACATTTAAAGGGTCTTTTTGGCTTAGAATGGGCTCAACCATCCTTTCTTCTCCATGGAGGTAACATCTTTGTGCTCTGTCACTCTTGGAGGGTACTTTGTGCACCAAGAGTGCCATCACCCGAGATTGTTCATGTTACATCTCTTGAGTGATAGGTTGCCTCCCCGGGGAGGGAACATCCTAATGCTCAACTGATGCAACTGGGTGCGCAAATTTGCACACCAAGAGTGTCAGAGTGGCTCTCCAAAAACTGCAAGGGTGCCTCTCCTGGGAGGTAAAATATGAACTCTCCTTGGGGGGTTGGCTAAAGTGCATCCCGGAGTGGCTCTCCAAAAACTGCAAGGTTGCCTCTCCGGGAGGTAAAATATGAACCCTCCTTCGGGGGGTGCCTAAACTACCTCCCGGAGGGGCACTATTTCACCATCTCCCCAAAAGGGGTAGATTATAACCTCTCCATGGGGGGTAGTCTTTGCCCCTCCTGAGTGATTACGTATATCTCCCACTGAGTGACAAATTGTGCTTCGACGGGGATGAACTTGGGTCACATGAGGGACAAATTGTTCCTCGGCTCCTATCACCCCAATGGAGAAGCAAGTTAGCCTTTTGGATAGTAGGTGAAATAGTGCACCTCAAGAGATGCAAATATTGGCCCTCCGAGGAGCAATATTGCCTCCCCATTATTTAGAGTGTGGCTGAGGAACGAATATGAGTTACATGCATTCAAATTCCAAGGAATCACATGTAACTCACACAATGACAGCAAATATGTATGGTGAATGAGTGTTATATTGTTAACACTGCCATCAGAAAGATATGGAGGTTTGACATTACTAATAGAATAGTGACCATGCATCTATGGTTGGTAAAACATACAAGTCTGAACTTGAAGAAAATGCTTTGCTTACAATGTCATCTATGTGTTCGGGTAATAAGCATTACTGGAATTTATTTACTCAAATGACGGTGTATTAACATCATCAGGCATTTCTGTAAAAACCACAATTACAACTGATACAATACCATTATGCCGGTTTGCGACTGCCACATGGGCATGAATCCCCACGATGGCCAGCACTGGCAGTAGTGGCAGTAGTAAAATGGTTAAAATTGTAAAAACAGAAAAAACCACTTTCCTCAATTATTCATTATTTCATGTCGTCTGCCATGTCTGTTTAGTTCCGAGCGTTCATTTTCACAATTTCTTTTATTGAATAGACTGCTAACATAAATTTTGTCCCGACATGGTCTACAAAAAACTGTACTGTCACACTCCCCAATTGAAATTTAAAGTTCTTACCCCCACCAGTTCCATATACAGGTTATGTCGTTTAAATGAGCTGAGCTTTTCCAACAATTGAACAGTGTGACCAATTGGTATGAGGCACCCTTATCACATGTCGCCACGCCCTGCACCCCTATAACATGCTGTCAGTGGCATATGTTATGTTTAGAATTGAACTAGTTTTAATTGGATACCCACAACTTAAGATGTGATCAAGGGTGCCGTTTGTGCAATACAGTTGGTGTTGAGACATGGATATCAAGAGAGCCTTTTCAGCGTTGGTAACCATGGTATGGTTTTCATGACAAAAAAACTTACTCTTCCATAAACATATCGCTACATAATAACACTAGTCATATAGTGGATTCATTGAGAAGCTACAGTATTTATTTGTGTAAGCAATGTTGGCATATTATATGTTATACTATACACAATTTGAAAAAAAGTATAAAGTTGGGGTGATTGTCGCTCTAGATTATTCGTAAAATGCATGGGGAATGCCATGGGGCCCGGGACGTGGCGACCATATATATCTAACGCCCATATTTTGTCGATTTTTCATTATTTTGAAATTTCATGCTGGTCAACAGCTAGAAATATCAGAACAGATATAATTTGATGTTTGATCGTCGAACCAGTATTTAGTGTGATATGTGTTGTTTTGTTATGTGTTTTAAAATATATGTGAAAGGGGATGTCAGACCTGATCACTTAGGGCAAGGTCCGCAAGCACCACAACGGCACAGAGAGCAGGCAGATAAAAACCAGCGTGGTGGGTCGACTGCTAACCGGAAGGCGTGAACCCGTGGCTATCTATAGGAGTCAACAAAAATGGTTAGGATAGTCGAACGGTCGATTATTCATCGGTTATGTAAATGTTTAATCACGCGATAACAGTATAAGGCATATATACATGTATCTATTAAGTATATAGTGTAGTTACACACCTATGTAGTTACATACATATAGATTAATGTTATCGTAGTACATTGGATGAGTAGTTGAATGCTATCCTATCCTTATTCCATTCTATAAACCCATTCTATTTATTACATGATCCTACCCTTATTCCATTCTATACTACCATTCTATATATTACATGATACTACCCTTATTCCATTCTATACTACCATTCTATATATTACATGATCCTACCCTTATTCCATTCTATAAACCCATTCTATTCATATAGTTAAAGGTTATCGTCTACTGCTGGACTAGTAGCTCCTCGCAAATATAGTTAAAGGTTATCGTAGTCCATAGGATGAATATTGTTTGTAAATTCCTAAACATATGGTTATGATGTACATTACCCCCTCTCCATCTCACAGTTATGATGTACAGTACCCCCTCCCCATCTCACAGTTATGATGTACATTACCCCCCTCCACCCCACAGTTATAATGTACATTACCTCCTCCCCATATCACAGTTATGACGTACATTACCCCCTCCCCACCCAACAGTTATGATGTACAGTACCCCATCCCATCCCACAGTTATGATGTACATTACCCCTCCCCATCTCACATTTATGACGTGCATTACCCCCTCCATATCCAACAGTTATGATGTACATTACACCCTCCCCATCTCACAGTTATGATGTACATTACCCCCTCCACATCCCACAGTTATGATGTACATTGCCCCCTTTACATCCCACAGTTATAATGTACATCACCCCCTCCCCATCCCAGTTATGATGAACATTCCCCCCAATCTCACAGTTATGATGCACATTACCCCCTCCACATCTAATTGGTCACCAGAGATTGGGCCGAAAATATCGATCTATACCTTCAGCTGGAAAAATATGGCAAAGTTTTCCTCTCCATCAAAATACATGACGTCAAACTATATAAAAATCCCGCGCGAACGCGAGTCTCTCTTACAGTAATTACGGAGTCCGTAGTTTAGTTTGTACACGATATATTAATTCGAGATTAATGCGATGAACGAGGCGCGCGTTGTGGTAGGGCAATCATAATGGGGAAAAGAAACGTGTGCTTATAATGTCATAAAAAATCAAGTTCAAACGACAATATATGTTATAAACGAAAGCTAGGTTACTTTTTATAGAATATAATTCGGGGTCCTTATATGTGGCCACTTCCGCATTTTATGTTTGTCCATGCAGCCTATAAGCCTGATTGTGCAACACACCTCACACGTAATGGCACTGAACCAAAAATGTGCAGCCTACCCTCAGATGGCTACCGCTGGTCTGAAGTTCCAGACGTTACAGAAACACTTCACAACCACGAGCTCCGGGATGACGACCATATGGGGTTCTAACCCCCAACGTTTGTCACTGTTTCATTATTTTGAAATTTCATGACTGGTCAACATCAGTTGGAAATTTCCGAACCAGTAATTAGTGTGATACGCACGTGTTGTTTTAATACAAAGAATCGAATACTTTCCTGCTCACGGTCAATTTTATGGAATCAAATGGCAATTATCTGGAAATGTTCCAACCATATAAGGGGTTCAAATGTTGGAATGTTCAAAATGCAGTTGGAAGATTTGAGATATACCAGTTGGAAAATTCAACTCCAAGAAGGGTGTGTAAATCGATTTTCGAAAATCCAAGGTTTCGCTGGGTATTCGTTTGGTAATTAGTTGCTGGTCGTATAAATAGTTGCCCGGTGGTAAATAGCCATCAGCCGGCGACAAGGTTCTTATCATTCATGTATAGAATTGTGGGTAGATCGCTATTTCTTTGCGTACCGGAAGAGCTATTTTTTGGGTTGATTATTATGGTCCGTTCATCTGACGGCGTAATGGACCAGCACATGTAACATCGTATAAGAATCGTACATACATGATAATAGAGAAATATACATAGAAAACGGGATTCTCAGATGTTTTTTTTTTCACGTGCACAACTCGTTTAATTCAATGTTTATTCAATGGATAAGCATTCTGTTATGTGTTATTGACAAATATCTTCCGATGTGATTGGTACTGCCATATATAAGCAGACTTGGTATTAATATACATGTATCTGCTAAAAACCATTTACTTGTCCAGGGGTACACTCTAAGAAATAAGGGTTATTGGGGGTTCTTTGAAGAACTCAAGGGTTCTCTGTAAGAACCCATAGGTTCCTCGGTGTCGGAAAAGGTTCTCTGTGATCGATAGGGTTTGTATGTGTTTGACTAGGGTTCTTTTGGATGCTGAAGGGTTCATGACCAAACAATAATGCAGTTTTTACATGTACCATGTTACATGCACCATGTTAAACAGCATTCAGGTCGGACGATAGCAATAAATGTGTGGACGATAGCAAAGAATTTAAACAATATATGACCTAGCAAAGTGGTAATTCTTAGACGATTTGTCTGAGAAATTGGGCGGCGAAATGAAATATGCCCATTTGTAGCTAATATTAAATAACCACCATATAAAAAAACAACTCCATGAATAGCACAAGATATATGAACCCAGATAAAACAAATATAACCTTTTATGGAGATATTGATAACAAAATTTGGCAAGGATACGTTTCCACACTACGGTCACAACTCTGCAAAACACGAATTGACGAAACCTGTTCCACGCTTGTTGTCATCATTTCCTTGATGCTGGTTCATGTGCACATCATAGTTAATTCAAATCCGGGTCAAGCTGACTGCGAGATAGTAAGCTCAAAATTTACTGTTATACAGGTGGACTGACGGCTGGTGGTACACGGACATGCGGGAGTAATTATATATTCCTACATAACCTCGTGCATTCAGATTTTTGACAAAATCAAAATTAAATTGGTACTGTCGTAACATAATCATATATATAACAGCCCTTGAGTGATAAATTTCCCAAATAAATACCGGATGTGCGAGTTGCAATGTTCCGTTCTTCACAAAGAAGACGCACGTGCAGCAACTGTTTTTAACTGGTTTTTCTGTGGGCCGCATGTCGCCGCACTTTTTTTAATCGGTCTTGTGATAGAGATCGACAACTCTGCTTGAGATTGATTTCGCGCATATGTGGCAAACAGTTGAGCCAAATGTAGGGTAATATATTCCATTGACCTATAATTGAATTATTATTTAAGAGTGACCAGGGAACATGGACGTGCTACAGTGTCTCCGTTGGGGGTTGACCACCTTGAAATTTTCGACTGCTGCACCACTGAACCAGATCTAAATCCAATGTTCGTGAAAATTCATTTGCAAACTCCATCAACTTACATTGGAATTTTCCAACTGTTAGAAATTTCCGACTTGACACACCCGGCCTGTAAGGTTGGAAAGTTTCCAACTGATAGCAATTTCAGACCAAATTTGGACTAAATATAGAACAAATATGCTATATTGTCAAACTATATAGGTGTTGTCAATTGATGTAATTATTCGTAAGTGCGTCCTATCTAACACTGTATTGGGCATATCAATATCGTGGCTATCACATCGCCTAATAAACGTATTATATTTAAACGCCGATTATCCGCTACTTGAGCACCGTAAAGGAAAAAGAAATATATACCACCTCGTGCAAAAACATTTACATCACAGACCCGCTATATAGCATTAGGGTAATTTCATGAAGGTAATCGTTTCAACCAACGCAGTAGTTTTCTAGGCTGATATCTTTTGATATACTAAATATTTGGATAAATATAAATAATTCCTACATTGAATAATCTTCTATTCTTCTAATTACAGTACCAACAATTCGATGAGAATCTTGAGTTAATGCCACATGGCGGTTTTCGCTCCAAATTATATCTTATAGTATTCGCTTTTGTTTTTTTCCCGAAGTATCCAAACAGGTCGATAAATGCATGAACTAACTTTCTATGAGCATTATATGGCACAGCAGAAAGACGAATTGAATACATAAAAGATAAACTTCGAACACGATGATGGGATCTCAATCAAATATTGCGACATTTGTATTCATTGAAATTCTGGAATATGAAACTCAATAACTCGCGACTTCTGGAAAAACTTATATTGTGTTATCTTAACGAAACAAATCATGTAGTGCGTTCTCTTTGTTTCAATCTTCAAAACTGTTTAGTGCCATAAACATTTTAGACTGCCAAGCTAAGACAGCTGTAGATGTTTTTCCGTGGTCTACATGTGCAATAATTACTCACGTATGATGATTTAAAAAATCGAAACGACACAAACGAAACAATCTGAAAGTTATAGAAAAAGGTAAGATACAAAACACTTATTTCAAACACTATATATATCGACCAATTTATTTAGAAATCTTCTGCGTATATGTATGTTTTGAGATACCTCTTAGAAATTATGTAAATTTAATAAGTAACGTTCAATAGACCAAGTTTTTTGTATTATTTTGCAAATTAATGAGAGATTAGTGTAAACATATCATTGCTTATAGACTCATTCCTACACGGAATATCTTTCAATGCATCCTGGAAGTTCTGACACCATCACAAACTTCGATATGTTCTCCCCTTTAAATTAATCACCCATAACTGTTCAAGACGTTCGTCTACTGTATATAACTACGACCACGTGCGTCCGACATATGTCTGCGTCAATATAGAACACCAAAATGTAGTATATCCGTATGCATGTGACATGATGACTTGATGTATATACTATATAGCATTATTTTATTTATTTATTCATTGTGTGTGGTTTTTGTTTCCAATTTTTGATGCACGTATTTGTTATTATATGTAACCCTTACATAATGTCATATTTTAACTTTGTCTTATTTGTAAATATTGTAAGCCACTCTCCACACGTGGAGGTCAATAAATAAATAAATAATAATCCAAATCCAAACAAATAATATAACATACACATAAAACATAAATAGAAGTGTTAATATATGGAAACGATGATCAGATAACAAGCCCGATGGCTTTTATGCTCCCCTTTGCATTACGTGCCCGTCCCCAATAAATGAGGTAGGGGTATAGTTAAGACTAGAAGGATTGGAAATAACTAGACCCGTACGGCGCTACCACTGATTCTATTCACCGGTAGTAGGGCCTCGTGTGCCCCATTGGCCTACTAAGTTGTATCTAAGGGAACAAAAATTATTACGAAATATAAAAATAAGCCTTGATAAGTTGATATTACTTATAGGTCACTGAAGTTCATAACTGGGGTAAACTTAATTTTAGGAATAGATAAACAACAGAAATAACATTAATCCAAAGTCTGTGACATGACTGTGTGTCAACAAACAACAAGCACGTGTACTGGAAATCAGGAATTTCTGTGGGTTTTTTTTAATAAATATGACTTGGTTAGTAGATTGACCAATGAGAGCTTGGGTTGGAGGTCCAAAGTGACGAACTGGTATGTTAGTTACTTATTCATTTTCTTGTTATTGACCACATGTTGCACATTTGACTAGTTTTAATGTATGAAACAGTAACTGTTGCTTCTCAAAACGCATGATAGATATTTCGGAATTTAAATCGGACCTCAAGACTCATGTCTTCCAAATTGTTTTCCCGCCTTAGGACAAGAAGATCCGATGAAATACACCGATGAAACCATGGTGTCTTAATTTATTTAATGCATGTATATATGTTTGTATTTATCCACGTGAAGTCCGAGAGCACCGGGTGGATTTTTCGTCGCTCAAAACCGCATTATTATTATGACCAATTGATATCTAATGAGTCGCAATTATAATAAATGCATTAACCGAGAGCACTAAATTAGATAATAAATTTCGTATAGAATTGCGACGAATTTGACATCCATTTTTATCTCATAATCACATTTCAGCAAGGAAAATGATCCTAAAACGGCTGGGGTTAAAAATTTGTTTTGTAGCATGATCCGTGTCTGTAGAGCTGACAGACATCATGTCTTTCACAACAACTGTGATGTATGGCTGAGAGAATGGGATTGATTTTATGTTGTTGTTTGATGATTGTGGATTTCCTTATCACAACCAAAGAGGAAGTAAAGATACCGTTAGAAAAAATATTGTTCTATTTTAAATGTGTCTTTTCATCTTGAACAAATTGTTCAACGACCCTTGTCACCCATGTTTATCTGACATTCAACACTAACTAACCAAACACAAATTAAACATCATAATTATACTCTAAATAAAATAACTGAAAAAAGTTCCGGCATTGCCAGCGATGTGATTACGCTATAAGCTCTTACGTCACTATGGGCGCCGATAATACACGTGTGTCTTACTAACAAATAAGTGGCCAGGTTCAAGGGATATAATTATGTGATAAAACATATTCCTGTTTTTGTTTTAGGTCAGTTCGATATATATCTGTATATGTGTAACTTGTGACCGTGTACGACTGCACGGATTGGTGCCATTGGGGGATGGGGACCAGGATACGCGATGGTCTCGTCACAGCCGCTATTGATTTTGGTACCACATACTCTGGATACGCCTACGCATTTCGGGACGAACTTCTGAAGGAGAATCCACTAATCATAACGAACAAATGGAATGACGGACGGCGGATGTCTACGAAAGCTCCAACAAGTGTTCTGTTCGATCCCAACAAACGTTTCCATTCGTTCGGGTACGCTGCTGAGGAGGAATATGCATCGTTGACCGCGGACAATCTCCATAGCAACTGGTATTACTTCCGGAGATTTAAAATGGAGCTGCACTCGAACACGGTGAGCACATATGCTGGAAAATATGATGGAATCGGTTTCCTCGTCAGTCAAAGTAGATTGAATTGAAATTAAGTACACGAAACAGTCTACATGTGTTCGTGTCAGGCAGATCCGCCCGATACTTAGCGTGCAATACACTACCAGTGAAACCTGTTAAAAAGTTATACGATCTGATCTTTGTTTAACATAAGAACCGCTCTATTGTTAACAGAAATTAACACTAACTCCAACTGTGTTACCCTCTTGAATGGGGTGTTTACCTACCTGAGGCTTGGGGAACACTCGTATCGGCTGAAGGCCACCCATTATGAGAGGTCGACTCTTACGAGATTGTTAAAAGTCCATCCCCGGGAAATCCAGTCGCAGAACTCAAAGGCCGGTGTCCGCCAGTCAGAGTCAGTCGTGTCGACTCATCCTCTTCATGCTTCGAACCCATCCTATGGAAGTCCGTCCGGAGTAACCTCCATAAGAGACAATAGCTCTATCTACATGTGCCCCTTATCCAACCATTCCATGACTGGAGCTTCCTGGTGAAATTTCACGAAAACCCTGTGCCAATGCATACTATTATGTATGCGAGTCTCCCATAAGTAGCCTGGCATATTAAAAGAAAGATAAAAGCATTTACCTAACAATATTTACCTTGACATTGTAAGCCAGTGCATTCTCTTATTTACGCGATGCTCCCTGTTGGATCCGGACTCGCATATATATATAAGACTAGCAGGTTAGCCCGCCACTGGCGACAATCGTCAGAAACATGACAATTTTTAATATTTGTAATTAATTTTTTTAATTAATTTTATTGTTTTTCAATGAGTTAATTGTGCCTTTTTAATTTACTGGCTTTTTTTTTAATTTAATTTTTTGTTTTTCAATTTGACCCGATTTGACCTTGAATTGATCATTTTCAATGTCAAGGTCAGGTCGGGGTCACAATTTAACCCGTCTATGACACTTCCTGTAGGTAGCAAGTTTGAGCTCAATCGGTTTGACTCTATAAAGGACACACACATATATATGACACTTCCCGTAGGTAGCAAGTTTGAGCTCAATCGGCATTCCCTGGAATTTCCCAGAAGATATTCATGGTCAAGTGACCAATTTTGTTTGCTGGTCGTATTCGTCTGTAGGTCTGAGGAATTCTCGGCTAGATATTGTTACCAACATGACATATTTAAATTAATCCTGCCGTGCACCCCCATCACCAACTCGACGTAAATTTGGTGGAGATGACGAAATATGAGTGCGACAGAGAATATTGTTTGATCGAAAGCATTTGAATTAATACTTCACGAGACTCGCCTTGGTGCTGGCTAATATATATTTGTCACTGATATGTGTTGGGAATGTGAATTAAAATTGCCGTGGGGATGTCGTGGGGGTCTAATGTCCCTGTTCCTAGGAAGCGAGTTCCAGATAACGTAAGCAAACACCGTATGCGAAAACCGAAAAGAATAAAGAGCGTTAACCGGATAACGAACCCAAATATGGAATATCTTTATCAACGACACAGCGGATACGAACGCTCTTTAACTATCAATGCTATTAACCCCGAAGTGCCGTTTTTGTGACTGAGAGTGGGGAACGGGTGCTCTGAGCTTCTCCAAAACGCCGCGACGACCATTCCCGGGGGATTTTACCCTTAGATGGGAAGTTTGAGCCCAATCGGTCCAGCCGTTTTCGAGTCTATAGAGGACAAATATATTTATATACACATATATTTAAGTAGTATATAGGGGACTAGCAGGTTAGCCCGCCACTGGCGTGGTTGGTCAGAAACATGACATTTAAAAAATATATATAATTCTGCCACTTTTAATTTTTTGTTATTCAATGAGTTAATTCTACCTTTTTAATCAAGAGAAATGATGGTACCCGTCCCTAAAAGAGGTATGATTTACGGTACATCGGGCGGAAAACTGACTCGATGAAAATCTCCCCCCGTTCTAGGAACGACAGACATAAGAATCACACAACACGCATTTTTTGTTTTAATTTAATTTTTGTTTTCAATGAGTTAATTCTGCCTTTTTAATCAAGAGAAATGATGGTACACGTCCCTAGGGCGGAAAAACTGACCCGATGAAATTCTCCCCCGTCCCTAAAAGAGGTATGATTCGATGAAAATATCCCCCGTTCCTAGGAACGACAGACATAAGAATCACACGACACGCATTTGTTGTTTTCCAATGAGTTAATTCTGACTTTTTAATCAAGATAAATGCATTCCGCCTTTCCGGTGCGCTTTGCATCCGTAGTTTCGTACGCATAGGTGCCCGTTAGCAACGCCGATGGCAATAAAGAGCGTTACTCGGTTAACAACGCCAAATTTGGTCAATATAAGGAGCGTGACTGCCTTAATCCCCACAGTGCCGAGGACGGTGATTTTGATGATTGGGAGTGGAGAATGAGTGCTCATAGATTCTCCAAAACGCCGCGACGACCATTCCCGTGGGTTTTTACACTTAGATGGGAAGTTTGGTCTCGATCGGTGCAGCCATTTTCGATTCTATATTAAAAGTACACACATATATACGGAAGTATCAAAATATACAGGAGACTAGCAGGTTAGCCCGCCACTGTTGGCGTTCGTCAGAAACATGACATTTTAAAAATTATTTTGTTTTTATTTAATTTTTTGCCATTTAATTTTTTATTTTTTTTAATTATACTTCCATGTTTTACATGGAAGTATATTGTTTTTGTGATTTTTATTTTTCTCTATTATTATTTGCGTTCTTAGCAATTTTATAATGAGCATAGCTCAGTCAATACAAGAGTTAGAAAGCTAAAACTTTGTATGTATATATGTATACAAACTCTAGTGCTTAGGAATATTGAGAATCATGTCCTCACTTGATTTGCAGAGTTATCTCCCTTTATGTGAACAATTTGTGTTTTCAGAACTCCGAAAATATAAGGAGTACAGCACTGAAATTTGGTCGATACATACATCTTGATATCCACTGAATCATGAGCACATCAAAAACTTTGTCCGTCTTTCCTCTCCAGAGTTATCTCCCATATATATGTCAACCTCGAAATCTTCTGATCGCATGTTCTCACATAGCAAGAAAGATAGCTGGATTTAGTTTCTATGGTAGTGCTGGCCGTGGTCAATATACTTCACAAAAATAATATGGACAGGGTCGGACTTACATTTTTTGGTTAGGGTGGGGGCGAAATTTTCGCAATTTTTTTTTTGCGAATATTTCAACCATTTTTACTACCATGTATCTTTAGGACGTACTAATGATCCTCCTGAAAGAATTTTGTAAATCGGTTGAGAAATGTCCAAGTTACAGACCATCGAAAATTGTATTCATACATTGGCTGAGGAGAAAGTGGTTGTGACCACAACTCCTCCTAGACGACGCATATGAGCAGGATTTTGTTTATGTGAGCGTATTATTCATAGAGAGAAGACGAACTGGTGCAATTTTTACCAAGATTCAAAAATATTTGTCCCTATTAGGGAGGGGGGCAAAAATTTTCTTTTTTTGTCGTCTCCGATTCGAACCAAAATTGTTGTGAAGTATCTATAGGACGTTCTGAGAGTACTCCAGTAAGAATTTTGTAAATCGGTTGAAAAATGTAGAAATTGTGGCCCGATATAGCGTAATACGTATTAATGCAGATGAACACAGCCTGCCATATATATATGGCAAAACTCGAAATTCTCCAATATTCCTGTCAAATTCAAACAGGCTAATGAAGGAGCGAGTGAAATGCGCTATTAGGTACATCGGTATACAATAGATACATCCTGGAAGTTTGACTGTCGTGGTTTAAAAGCAATCCGTTTAACAGAGAGCTTGCCTCGGTGTGGGTCGAGGCTTTCGGCAAATTCCGTGAAATGTTCTAACTTTTAAAATAAATGCGCAATGAGTTAATCAGGATTAAGTGCCCGATATTACATGCATTCACATGTTAATAGGAAAATACCACCGGATGACTGTATACACTAGGACATTTATTAATATTAATATAATGCAGGGACAGGTAAGTCGGTATACTGTCATATTGCCCGCAAATTTTGACCGCTCTGCTATAAAAGCAACCTGCCCATCGGAGAGCTCGGTTAGGGATGGTTCACACGTTTGAAAAATTCCACCGAAACTCAATGGGGGGGGTGGAATCTCGAATCCAGATAATGCAAACTTGACGAGTGGATGTGATGGGTAGTATCTATGTGCAACTTTAGTGCGATTTTCTAAGTTTATTAGCGAACGACTATAGAATGTTGCACGGCCGTAGCATTATATTAACGATATATATCTTAAGACTTTCATGGCTTACAGTGGTATTTAGTATTTCGCTTATGTAGTGTGAGAGTGTTTGTTATAAATTAGCAGCCAGGGTTGTGGCGTATTGCATAATATTAGTATCATTATAACAATCGTAACAAGAGACTAAGGGCAGTAATCGCCACGACAGTTTTAACAAATAACATTAATAATATACCAACAAGTCGAAATTCTGAACTTACAATCCATGTCTATGATCTTTTTCTCATTCATTTCTTTTAATTATTTAATATATAATTTCCATATAATATAAAGATTGTGTTCATTAAAAATTAAATATTCCATGGAAGTATAAAATTTCTGGCATTTCAGAAATTTAAATCCTAGTATTTATTTAATTTTGTTTAAATTTAATTTATTTTAATTTTTTTTTTTTTTTTTTTTTTTTAATTGAATTTTTTTTTTTCAATGAGTTAATTCTGCCTTTTTCGGGCGGAAAAACTGACCCAATGAAATCCCCCCCTTCCTAGGAACGACAGACATAAGAATCACACAAGACCCATTTGTTGTTTTTCAATGAGTTAATTCATGGTACCCGTCCCTAAAAGAGGTATGATTTAAGGTACATCGGGCGGAAAAAACTGACCCGATGAAAATTTCCCCAGTTCATAGGAACGACAGACATAAGAATGACACAACACGCAATTTTTGTTTTATTCTGCCTTTTTAATCGAGATAAATGCATTTCGCGTTTTGCATCCGTAGTTGTTTTTCAATGAGTTAATTCATGGTACCCGTCCTAAACTTCCCCGTAGTCCCTGAAAAGAGCGGACAGTCAATTAATCTCGTCGTGAAATCTCTCTGCATAATATTTCGAGCGATAAGGCTGCCCGTGGCCATTGAGCAGCCCCTGATAGAGGTTGTCCACCCTTACGAGATGGTCAAGACAGTCAATTAATACCGTGAAATCTCTCTGTATAATATTTCGAGCGATAACGTTGCGTTGGATTGTAAACAAACGCTTCTTAGATCAATTCTGCCTTTTTAATCGAGATAATTGCATTTTGCGTTTCTCATCAGTATTTTGCACGCATGTGGTAGTCGTTTAGCTATGTCGATCACAATAAATAGCGTTCGTCGTTAACATATCCGAATATGGTCAATATAAAGATCGTTTATGCCTTAACCCCCGAAGTGGCGTTTGCGGTGATTTTGATGATTGGAAGTGGAGAATCAGTGCTCAGAGCTTGTCCAAAAAGCGACGTCGTCGATCCCCGTGGGTTTTTACACTTATATACGAAATTTGAGCTCAATCCGTCCACGCGTTTTCGATTCTATGAAGTACCCACATATATACACACACATATACGGTCTCAAATTATATAGTAGACTAGCAGGTTAGCCCGCCATTGGCGGCGTTGGTCCGAAACATGACATTTGTTTGGCTTTTCAATGAGTTAATTGTGCCTTTTTAATCAAGAGAAATTATGGTACCCGTCCCTAAAAGAGGTATGCCAACGATGTCGTTGTTGTTGGCATTCACGGCTTGTGGCCACCCGACAATTCTCACATTGCCGTAAAGAGAAAATAGCATTGTGTGTTGTCTCGCCAACAAAGTCGTTGTTGTTGGCATTCACGGCTTGGCGTGTCCAACAATGTGGTTGTTGTTGGCATTCACGGCTTGAGGCAGTGGAAGTCCCGTCAGATTCTATTTACTAAATTTTAGCAGCCATATAAGCTGCGTTCTCGCCAACGTCGTTGTTGTTGGCATTCACGGCTTGGCGAGTCCAACAATGTCGTTGTTGTTGGTATCCACGGCTTGAGGCAGTGGAAGTCCCGTCAGATTCTGGGACGTATCACAGTGCCTCGTATTTACTAAATTTTAGCAGCCATATAAGCTGCGTTTTCGCCAACGTCGTTGTTGTTGGCATTCACGGCTTGGCGAGTACAACAATGTCGTTGTTTTTGGTATTCATGGCTTGAGGCAGTGGAAGTCCCGTCAGATTATGGGACGTATCACAGTGCCTCGTATTTACTAAATTTTAGCAGCCATATAAGCTGCGTTCTCGCCAAGGTCGTTCTTGTTGGCATTCACGGCTTGGCGTGTCCAACAATGTCGTTGTTGTTGGTATTCACGGCTTGAGGCAGTGGAAGTCCCGTCAGATTCTGGGACGTATCACAGTGCCTCGTATTTACTAAATTTTAGCAGCCATATAAGCTGCGTTCTCGCCAAGGTCGTTGTTGTTGGCATTCACGACTTGGCGAGTCCGCGAGTCCAACAATGTCGTTGTTGTTGGTGTTTGTTTCACGGCTTGAGGCAGTGGAAGTCCCGTCAGATTCTGGGACGTATCACAGTGCCTCGTATTTACTAAATTTTAGCAGCCATATAAGATGCATGAGATAGCACAAATTGAGGGGTGTAAATTTAGAGCTTGTTTATATGAATGTATCGAAAATAGACTAAGATTTTGGGCCATAACAAGAAATGAATATATGAGAAAATGTAAATTCTATATTTTGGAAGGTATTAGCAAGTTTTGGCTCAACGGGTTTAGCAGTTTGAAGTGAATATGGATATAAAAATATACATATACAGATATAAAAAAAATGTAGAGTTACGCCTCTTGGATCGCGAGCGAATATCAACCTGATTAACCCCCGCTGTGTTTGCGGTGATTTTAATAAGTGGAGAATGAGTGCTCAGAGCTTGTCCAAAATGCGACGTCGGCGATCCCCGTGGCTTTTTACCCTTATATACGAAATTTGACCTCGATCCGCGCAGCCGTTTTCGATTCTATGAAGTACCCACACACACACACATATATATATACGGAAGTCTCAAAATATATATATATAGACTAGCATGTTAGCCCGCCACTGGCGTGGTTGGTCAGAAACATGATATTTTTTTAATTATTTTGTTTTTACTTATATATTTTTTTTAAATTATTATTATTTTTTTGTTTTTTAATATTAATTTAATGTTTTTTAAATTTAATTTATGTTTTTTTGAATTTTTTAATATTTATTTAATTTTTATTCTTTTTTATAATTTAATTGTTTTTTTATTTTTAAATTTTTTTAATTTTAAATTTTTTTAATTTTAAATTTTTTTAATTTTAAATTGTTTTAATTTTAAATTGTTTTAATTTTAAATTGTTTTAATTTTAAATTTATTTAATAAATTTTTTAAATGATTTTTTTGTTTCTGGCGGAAAAATTGACCCGATGAAATCCCCCATTCCTAGGAACGACAGACAACGCATTCTTTGTTTTCGATGAGTTAATTCATGGTACCCGACCTAAACTTCCCCGTAGTCCCCGAAAAGAGCGGACAGTCAATTAATCCTGTTGTGAAATTTCTCTGCATAATATTTCGAGCGATAAGGTTGGGTTGAATTGTAAACAAACGCTTCTTAGATCAATTCTGCCTTTTTAATCGAGATAATTGCATGTCGTCCAACATCCGTATTTCGGACGCATGGGGCTAGTCGTTTAGCCACGTCGATTGCAATAAAGAGCGTTCGTCGTTAACAACTCAGTATATGGTCAATATAAAGATTGTTAATGCCTTAACCCCCGAAGTGGCGTTTGCGGTGATTTTGATGATTGGGAGTGGAGTATCGGGGCTCAGAGCTTGTCCAAAATGCGACGTCGACGATCCCCGTGGGTTTTTACTATTGTATACGAAATTTGAGCTCAATGTGTGCACGCGTTTTCGATTCTATGAAGTACCCACATATATACACACATATATACACACATATATACGGAAGTCTCAAATTATATAGTAGACTAGCAGGTTAGCCCGCCACTGGCGGCGTTCGTCAGAAACATGACATTTTAAAAATTATTTTGTTTTTATTTAATTTATTTTAAAAAATTTAATATTTAATATTTATTTAATTTTGATAAGATTTAATTTAATTTAATTTTTTTTTTTTTTTTTTATTTTAAATTGTTTTATTAATTTAATTTTTTTTTTTTCAATGAGTTAATTCTGCCTTTTTCGGGCGGAAAAACTGACCCGATGAAATCCCCCCTTCCTAGAAACGACAGACATAAGAATCACACAAGACACATTTGTTGTTTTTCAATGAGTTAATTCATGGTACCCGTCCATAAAAGAGGTATGATTTAAGGTACATCGGGCGGAAAAAAACTGACCCGATGAAAATTTCCCCCGTTCCTAGGAACGACAGACATAAGAATGACACAACACGTAATTTTTGTTTTCCAATGAGTTAATTCTGCCTTTTTAATCGAGATAAATGCATTTCGCGTTTTGCATCCGTAGTTTCGACGCATGGGTAACCGTGTCGGGCGGAAAAAACTGACCCGATGAAAATTTTCCCCGTTCCTAGGAACGACAGACATAAGAATGACACAACACGTAATTTTTGTTTTCCAATGAGTTAATTCTGCCTTTTTAATCGAGATAAATGCATTTCGCGTTTTGCATCCGTAGTTTCGACGCATGGGTAACCGTGTCGGGCGGAAAAAACTGACCCGATGAAAATTTCCCCCGTTCCTAGGAACGACAGACATAAGAATGACACAACACGCAATTTTTTGTTTTCCAATGAGTTAATTCTGCCTTTTTAATCGAGATAAATGCATTTCGCGTTTTGCATCCGTAGTTTCGACGCATGGGTAACCGTTTAGCAACGCCGATGGTAATAAAGAGCGTTAGTCGGTTAACAACTCCAAATGTGGTAAATATAAAGATCGTTAATGCCTTAACCCCCGAAGTGCCGTTTGCGGTGATTTTGATGATTGGGAGTGGAGAATGAGTGCCCAGAGCTTGTCCAAAATGAGACATTGACGATCCCCGTGGGTTTTACCCTTATATACGAAATTTGAGCTCGATCCGACCAGCCGTTTTCGATTCTATGAAGTACCCACATACACACATATATACAGACGGAAGTCTCAAAATATATAGTAGACTAGCAGGTTAGCCCGCCACTGGCGGCAATAGTCAGAAACATGACAATTTTTAAGTTTTAATTAATTTTTTTAACTAATTTTTTTAATGAAATATTTAATTAAATTTTTTGTTTTTCAATGAGTTCATTTTTTTGTTTTTCAATGAGTTAATTGTGCCTTTTTAATTTTTTAATTGAATTTTTTGTTTTTAAATTTTACCCGATTTTTTTTGGTTTTTCAATGAGTTAATTGTGCCTCTTTTTTTGGTTTTTCAATTAGTTAATTGTGCCTTTTTACCGAATTGTTTTTGGTTTTTCAATGAGTTAATTGTGCCTTTTTATTTTTCAATTTTACCCGATTTGTTTTTGTTTTTCAATGAACCCGTCCATGACACTTCCCGTATTTAGCAAGTTTGAGCTCAATCGGTTCGAGTCTATAAAGGACACACACATATATATATGACACTTCCCGTAGGTATCAAGTTTGAGCTCAATCGGCATTCCCTGGAATTTCCCAGTCAATATTTAGCAAGTTTGAGCTCAATCGGTTCGAGTCTATAAAGGACACACTCATATATATGACACTTCCCGTAGGTAGCAAGTTTGAGCTCAATCGGCATTCCCTGGAATTTCCCAGTCACCAACGCGGCGTAATGTTGGTACATATATAGAGACCAATTGTCCATCGGCTGTCATGTGTAGTAACGTAAACTCATTGGTGCTAAGTTAGCAATCGTAAGTACACATAGTAATCCATGATGTCTTATAAGCCGACATTGCCGTGAGATGCCGTGGGGTCTAATCCGATGAATATGTCCCCGTTCCTATGAAGCGAGTTCCAGATAATGTAAACAAACGCCGTCCCCCGTTCAGTATGCGAAATTTCGAGCGATAACGTTGTAAACAAACGCTCTTTTTATAGCGACGCGTCATATACAACGCTCATTAATTTATCGCTTGATTAACCACCGCAGTGCTGTTCGCGGTGATTTTGATGATTGGGAGTGGAGAAAGGGTGCTCAGACCTTCTCCAAAACGCGACAACTACGGTGTCCGTGGGATTTTACCCTTAAATATGAAGTTTGAGCTCAATCCGACCAGTCGTTTTCGATTCTATAAAGTACACATATACACACATATATATACGGAGGTCTCAAAATATATAGTATAGACTAGCAGGTTAGCCCTCCACTGGCGTTGTTGGTCAGAAACATGACATTTTTTTAATTTTTGTTTTTTTTTAATTCTGCCTTTTTTAATTTTGTTTTTAATTAAATGTTTTGTTTCTGGCGTTTACCCAATGAAATCCCCCCTTCCTAGGAACGACAGACAACGCATCCTTTGTTTTTAACCTGCCCGTACCCGTCCTAATGTCGTGAAATCTATCTGCATAATATTTCGAGCGATAACATTGCATTGAATTGAAAACAAACGCTTCCCGTCGAGAAATCTCTCTCCATAATATTTCGAGCGACAGGCTACAATCAGACTCCCGTCATACATATAAGTAGATAGTGAAACGACGCTCTTTATATAGACACTGCCGAAAACGAACGCTCTTTATATATCAACGCTATTAACACCAAAGTGTCGATTGCGGTTATTTTGATTATTGGGAAGGGAGAAACGGTGCTCTGAGCTTCTCCAAAACGCGATCACGGCGGTGTTCGTGGGATTTTACACTTATATACGAAATTTGAGCTCAATCTGTCCAACCGTTTTCGATTCCATGAAGTACCCACATACATATATATACACACACACACACACATATATATATATATACGGAAGTCTCAAAATATATAGTAGACTAGCAGGTTAGCCCACCACTGGCGGCGTTGGTCCGAAACATGACATTTGTTTTCGCTTTTCAATGAGTTAATCGTGCCTTTTTAAGAGAAATTCTTGTACCCTCCCTAAAAGAGGTATGATTTAAGGTACATCGGGCGGAAAACAACTGACCCGATGATGTCGTTGTTGTTGGCATTCGGGGCTTCGGGTCGTTGTTGTTGGCACCACGGCTCGGGGCTACCCGAAAAATCTCACATTGCCGTATAGGGAAAATAGGATTGCGTGCATTTAGTAATTTTAACTAATTATTTTCTCGCCAACAATGTCGTTGTTGTTGATATTTACGGCTTGGGGGCTATTTTCTCGCCAACAATGTCGTTGGCGTTCACGGTTTTGGGCAGTGGAAGTCCCGTCTGATTCGGGACGTATCGCAGTGCCTCGGATTCACTTAAAAAACTGACCCGATGATGTTGTTGTTGTTGGCATTCAGGGCTTTGGGTCGGTGTTGTTGGCATCACGGCTCCCCGAAAAATCTCACATTGCCGAAAAGGGAAAATAGGATTGCGTGTATTTAGTAATTTTAACTAATTATTTTCTCGCCAACAATGTCGTTGTTGTTGATATTTACGGCTTGGGGGCTATTTTCTCGCCAACAATGTCGTTGGCGTTCACGGTTTGGGGCAGTGGAAGTCCCGTCAGATTCGGGAAGTATCGCAGTGCGTCGGATTCACTTAAATTTCAGCAGCCATACAGCTGCGTCAGTTAGCAGGAATTGTGGTGTGTAAGTTTATACTTTAAAATCTGAATGTTTCGGAAATAGACTAAGATTTTCAGCCGTAACAAAAAATGTATACATCACAAAATGTAAATTCTATGTTAGCAAGTTTTGGCTCAACGGGTTTAGCAGTTTGAAGTGAATATGGATATAAAAATATACATATACAGATATAAAAAATGTGGAGTTACTCCTCTTGGATCGCGAGCGAATATCAACCCGATTAACCCCCGCCGTGTTTGCGGTGATTTTATTGATTTGGAGTGGAGAATGAGTGATCAGAGCTTGTCCAAAATGCGACGTCGGCGATCCCCGTGGGTTTTTACACTTATATACGAAATTTGAGCTCAATCCGTCCAGGCGTTTTCGATTCCATGACGTACCCACATACATATATACACACATATATATATACGGAAGTCTCAAAATATATATATAGACTAGCGGGTTAGCCCGCCACTGGCGTGGTTGGTCAGAAACATGACATTTTTTTTTAATTATTTTTTTTTATTTATTTTTGTTTTTTTGAATTTTTTAATATTAATTTAATGGGTTTTTTTAATTTAATTAATTATTTTTTATTTTTTTTAATTTTAAATTGTTTTAATTAATTTTTTAAATGAATTTTTTGTTTCTGGCGGTAAAATTGACCCGATGAAATCCCCCCTTCCTAGGAACGACAGACAACGCATTGTTTGTTTTTCAATGAGTTAATTCATGGTACCCGTCTCCCCGAAAAGAGCGGACAGTCAATTAATCCCGTCGTGAAATCTCTCTGCATTATATTTCGAGCGATAGCGTTGCGTTGAATTGTAAACAAACGCTGCTTAGATCAATTCTGCCTTTTTAATCGAGATAATTGCATTTCGTCGCGCATCCGTATTTCGGACGCATGGGGTCAGTCGTTTAGCCACGTCCATTGCAATAAAGAGCGTTGATTGTTAACACCTTCGAATATGCTCAATATAAAGATCGTTAATGCCTTAACCCCCGAAGTGGCGTTTGCGGTGATGTTGAAGATTGGGAAAGGAGAATCGGTGCTCTGAGCTTCTCCAAAACGCGACCACGACGGTGTCCGTGGTATTTTACACTTATATACGAAATTTGAGCTCAATCTGTACACGCGTTTTCGATTCTATGAAGTACCCACAAATATACACACACATATCCGGAAGTCTCAAAATATATAGCAGACTAGCCGATGAGCCCGACGTTGTCCGGGCTATTCAAAAACCAAATTTCCAAGTCGATAGCTCAACCCGTTTCCGATATCTGGTCTGCGCATGCGCGAAGCTGGCGTCGCACGGGCTCGGCGACCAGATAAAATTCGTATCCGGGGCAAGATACATTCACATAGCAAATTTCAAGTCGATAGCTCCACCCGTTTCCGAGATCACGTCATCGCATGCGCGAAGCTGGCGTCGCACGGGCTCGGCGACCCGATAAAATTCGTATCCGGGGCAAGATACATTCACATAGCAAATTTCAAGTCGATAGCTCCATTCGTTTCCGAGATCTCGTCTGCGCATGCGCGAAGCTGGCGTCGCACGGGCTCGGCGACCCGATAAAATTCGTACTCGGGGCAAGATACATTCACATACCAATTTTCAAGTCGATAGCTCCACCCGTTTCCGAGATCTCGTCTGCGCATGCGCTTCACGGGCGTCGCACGGGCTCGCCAATACGACAACGACCACCGCCTGGTCAAACTACACACACGTACCAAGTTTCGTCCCGATCGGTCGAGAATCGTAGATTTGTATAAAGGACAGACAGACAGACAGACAAACAGACAGACAGAGGTCTTCAAAATATATATGAGACTAGCAGGTTAGCCCGCCACTGGCGGCATTCGTCTCATGGCTTTGTTTCAGAAACATGACATTTTTTTAATTTAACCAAATTTCAAGTCGATAGCACCACCCGTTTCCGAGATCTGGTCTGCGCATGCGCGAAGCTTGCGTCGCACGGGCTCGGCGACCCGATAAAATTCGTACCCGGGGCAAGATACATTCACATACCAAATTTCAAGTCGATAGCTCCACCGGTTTCCGAGATCTCGTCTGCGCATGCGCGAAGCTGGCGTCGCACGGACTCGGCGACCCGATAAAATTTGTATCCGGGGCAAGATACATTAACATAGCAAATTTCAAGTCGATAGCTCCACCCGTTTGCGAGATAACGCATTCTTTGTTTTTCAATGAGTTAATTCATGGTACCCGTCCTCCCCGTCCTAAACTTCAGAGCGGACAATCAATTAATCCCGTCGTGAAATCCCTCTGCATAATATATCGAGCTCTTAGATCAATTCTGCCTTTTTAGTTGCATTTCGTCCGCATCCGTATTTCGGACGCATGGGGTCAGTCGTTTAGCCACGTCCATTGGAATCCGCATCGGACGCATGGGGTATCGTTTAGCCACGTCCATTGTAATAAAGAGCGTTAATTGTTAAAACCTCCGTATACGGTATAGATAAAGAGCGTTATTGCCTTAACCCCCCCCCCCCCGTGCCTTTGCGGTGATTTGGGAGTGGATAAAGGGTGCTCAGAGCTTCTCGAAAACACGACTACGCCGGTGTCGGTGGGATTTTACACTTACATAGGAAGTTTGATCTCAATCTGTACACGCGTTTTGGATTCTATGAAGTACACACATACACATATACGAAGTCTCAAAATATATAGTATAGACTAGCAGGTTAGCCCGCCACTGGCGGCGTTGGTCAGAAACATGACATTTTTTTTTTGGCTTTTCAACGAGTTAATTGTGCCTTTTTAATCAAGAGAAATTATGGTACCCGTCCCTAACAGATTTAAGGTACATCGGGCGGAAAGAACTGACCCGATGAAAAATTGTTGAGCCCGACGTTGTCCTGGCTATTCAAAAGCCAAATTTCAAGTCGATAGCTCCACCCGATACAATTCGTATCCGGGGCAAGATACATTCACATACCAAATTTCAAGTCGATAGCTCCACCCGTTTCCGAGATCTCGTCTGCGCATGCGCTGCACGGGCGTCGCACGGGCTCGCCAATACGACAGCGACGACCACCTGGTCAAACTACACTCACGTACCAAGTTTCGTCCCGATCGGTCGAGGTGTTGGTATCTGATGCAAAAGACGATATTGTGAGTGTTGGTTTGTAACCGGGATTTCTGAGAAACATTATGCCTATATCCACACTAACTACCCCCCCCCCCCCTAAGCCCTGACCTAAGTGTCATACATACTATAACAATGATGTTGTAAGAGTACTATGGCATCCAATAAATCTCCCCGCATAGGAAACCACTCAAAAGTATTGTTCCCGTATATCCCTCTGCAGATGCTAATAACGTTGAATGGTAAACAGACGCTCTTTATAGCGATGCGTCAAAAACAAACGCTCATTAAATTATCACTTGATTAACCACCGCAGTGCCGTTTTTGTGTGACTGAGATTGGAGAACGGGTGCTCTGAGCTTCTCCAAAACGCGACGCCGACGGTGTCCGTGGGTTTTTACACTTATATACGAAATTTGAGCTCAATCTGTCCACGCGTTTTCGATTCCATGAAGTACACATATACACACATATATATATATATATATATATACGGAGTTCTCAAAATATATAGTACTAGCAGGTTAGCCCGCCACTGGCGGCATTCGTCTCATGGCTTTGTTTTAGAAACATGACATTTTTTTAATTTAACCAAATTTCAAGTCGATAGCTCCACCCGTTTCCGAGATCTGGTCTGCGCACGCGCTGCACGGGCGTCGCACGGGCTCGGTGACCCGATAAAATTTGCGAAGCTTGCGTCGCACGGGCTCGGCGACCCGATAAAATTGGTATCCGGGGCAAGATACATTCACATAGCAAATTTCAAGTCGACAGCTCCACCCGTTTCCGAGATCTCGTCTGCGCACGCGCTGCACGGGCGTCGCACGGGCTCGGTGACCCGATAAAATTCGTACCCGGGGCAAGATACATTCACATGCCAAATGTCAAGTCGATAGCTCCACCCGTTTCCGAGATCTCGTCTGCGCATGCGCGAAGCTGGCGTCGCACGAGCTCGGCGACCCGATAAAATTTGTATCCGGGGCAAGATACATTTACGTAGCAAATTTCAAGTCGATAGCTCCACCCGTTTCCGAGATAACGCATTCTTTGTTTTTCAATGAGTTAATTCATGGTACCCGTCCTCCCCGTCCTAAACTTCATAGCGGACAGTCAAATAATCCCGTCGTGAAAGTCGAGATAATTGCATTTCGTCCGCATCCGTATTTCGGACGCATGGGGTCAGTCGTTTAGCCCGTCCATTGCAATAAAGAGCGTTGATTGTTAACACCTCCGTATAAGGTCAATATAAAGATCGTTGATGTCTTAATCACCGCAGTGCCGTTTTTTGTGACTGAGATTGGAGAACGGGTGCTCTGAGCTTCTCCGAAAGGCGACCACGGCGGTGTCGGTGGGATTTTACACTTATATACGAAATTTGAGCTCAATCTGTACACGCGTTTTCGATTCTATGAAGTACCCACACACATATATATATATATACATATATACGGAAGTCTCAAAATATATATATAGATAGAAGACTAGCAGGTGGACCCGACTTCTTCCGGGCTGTTTCCCCTCTGCTTTCCCGTATATCTCTCTGCAGATGCTAATAACGTTGAATGGTAAACAGACGCTCTTTATAGCGATGCGTCAAAAACAAACGCTCATTAAATTATCACTTGATTAACCACCGCAGTGCCGTTTTTGTGACTGAGATTGGAGAGCGGGTGCTCTGAGCTTCTCCAAAACGCGACGCCGACGGTGTCCGTGTGATTTTACACTTATATACGAAATTTGAGCTCAATCTGCCCACGCGTTTTCGATTCCATGAAGTACACATATACACACATATATATATATACGGAGTTCTCAAAATATATAGTACTAGCAGGTTAGCCGCCACTGGCGGCATTCGTCTCATGGCTTTGTTTCAGAAAAATGACATTTTTTAAATTTAACCAAATTTCAAATCGATAGCTCCACCCGTTTCCGAGATCTGGTCTGCGCATGCGCGAAGCTTGCGTCGCACGGGCTCGGCGACCCGATAAAATTGGTATCCGGGGAAAGATACATTCACATAGCAAATTTCAAGTCGATAGCTCCACCCGTTTCCGAGATCTCGTCTGCGCATGCGCGAAGCTGGCGTCGCACGGGCTCGGCGACCCGATAAAATTTGTATTCGGGGCAAGATACATTCACGTAGCAAATTTCAAGTCGATAGCTCCACCCGTTTCAGAGATAACGCATTCTTTGTTTTTCAATGAGTTAATTCATGGTACCCGTCCTCCCCGTCCTGTGACACTTGTATACTAAATCATAATTGACGAGTAGTTCTTTCGGGAAATGTTGTATAATAAGTTCAACAGGTTTAACGACCATTCACCATATATGTTGTTTGTTGAACCTAAAATCTGAATCCGTCTGCATTTGTATTATCTTTTCGAGTGTCTATCGTCTGCTTTTATTACGCGAACGCCCCTCCAAATGAACAATAGACCGTTCCACTGTGTACTTTTTAACTGAAAGGGAAAATCCATGCAGTATTGAAAGGAGTGGAGAAAGGATTGACATGTTTTATGCGTACCCGTACCATAGTATAGTACACATAGTTTCGATGTCCGGATTGACCACTCGTCGTTCATCCGTCCATCCGTCTGTATGTCCGTCTGTCTGTCCTTAGACAATTTACGCATGGTGCGATAACTCAAACATTTTCTATCCGATCGAAACCAAATTTTGTATATGAGTTTATCAGACCAAAATACAGGTCTAGTTCGATTATGGGTTTTTTTTAAGGAGTTATGGACCTTTTTCGACTTAGAATTCACGCATGCTGCGCGATAACTAAAAAACATATCTGATCGGAACCAAATTTAATATGTGAATTTCTCAGCCCAAAGTACAGATCGAGTTAGTTCGAATTCGATTCGCCCTTGTTTCTTCGTGAATGTAGTCGTCTAGTCGACGGTAGTTCCGCTTCATATATGTATGGAGTTAATAGCGGTAAGAGGGCGGTACGGGGGTCCGGGCTGCGAGTCTTCTTATTGCGGACACAATATTGTAATTCTGGCTGAATATGGCAAGTTATGAGTTAATATCGCCACTTCTGTTCGGCTGTGACCACCGTGCTAGAATCGAGGGCTTTCTGTGACACTCCCACGCGGATATATGGCCACTAAAATCAACCATAAACACCACAGAGGCGGTTCAGGGCTTTTAGCTTCATTCGCGGCAAACATATTCGCCGATGGCGGCATTTTGAAGGCTAATAGCGACATTTATGTGTGGCCGAGACCCGTGTTCGTGCGTTGGTGGGTTTCCATGAGACTCCCGCACAGATATTGCCACTAAAATCACCCCTATACTCCACATCCACAGGGCCAGTCCCGGCTGGTCAGGGCGGTGTTTAGTCACACCGACATTCAGTCTCAATGTAGTATCACTATATCAACAACAACAGAAGATCTCTCAGCGTCACTAACATTAAACGAAATGTAGTGTTTTTGTTCTGGAAAATAGTCCGCGCTGCAACCCCACAACAAGTAAATGTATTTGTCACTTCGGGCTATCATTTACGTCAAACGAGTAGCTGTTTATGTTTTAGCTTGTGTATTCTACGAAGTTTCACATTTATAGATGTTTTATGTCAGGCACCCATTGTGCACATTGATAATGCATTGTGTCGTCTGTCAATTTGTGGATAAACTAAACTAAAAAAGAGAAAGAAACTTTCTAAAGAACATTCTAAAAATAAATTAATTTTATAATGAAGATAGTATCCAGGAAAGATGAAATGAGGTCCCCAGAGGGTGAATTTAGTTATAATAGCCCGCTGCGCGGCGTTGCGTCACTATATTCACCCTCTTGGGACCTCATTATGCAAATGTCCACCAACATATGTTGCGACTTGTATGCAAGGCCAATTATGGATCATGTCAATGTTCGTTAATTATCACGATGGCTATAATCGTGGAGTTGTATAGTTTTAGAAGAATGCATATATATGTACAGTGTTATCCACCCCTACCATCATCCCCAACAGAAGCTGGAACACCCGAAGTTGAGTTATTTTTTGTTATGAGCGTTCGCGTCTTCACTGTATCAATAATGTTAAGCAATCCATATCCTCTTCCAGAATCTGACACGACACACCACATTGAATGGAGAGGGCGACAAGCAGATGTATGCGATGGATGTGTTTGCGGCAGCAATTCGTTACCTGAAGAACCACATGATGAAAGTAATCAAGGAGACGGGACCGATTGTGGCAGGTGATGTTATCATTGTCCTCACTGTCCCAGCGATATGGACTGACGCAGCAAAACAGTTCATGAGAGAGGCTGCCGAGCAGGTTAGGCCCGTTCCAAACGACGGATTTTTGTCGACTCGAATCTAATACCAGACCCACAATTGTATTAAATGCGTCTAATATGCGACGTTTGAAACAATTAGATCCGTGTCAGACGCACCACAGACGAAT
Source organism: Siphonodentalium dalli (assembly GCA_032622095.1). NCBI lineage: Eukaryota > Metazoa > Mollusca > Scaphopoda > Gadilida > Siphonodentaliidae > Siphonodentalium > Siphonodentalium dalli. The sequence continues at coordinate 43,213,810 of CP136065.1, read as the reverse complement.
CTCCGTCCAATTCAGACGAATCTTCGTCGGTGATGCGTCTGAAATCCGTCTTGGTTTCAAACGACGGATTTTTGTCGACTCGAATCTAATACATGTGACGAGAAGAGCCGAAAGTTTCCGAATAACGAATGCAAATGCTATGATAATGATATGATAATGATATGATAATGGTATAATAATGAGGCAGTTCCCCTTATCTGCGGAAATACCCACATGACGTCATTTGTCGCACGCTCTCTTTGCTATAAAGAAAGATATATCTATAAGAATTGCTTAGGTAACATTGTGAAAATTTTAATTATTATGGCAGTTTGATTTCTCAACGAACATGGCATGTCACTGACTCACATCTTATAATGAATATATTATCAATGATTTATAATAATTCATATATACCGGTATAAGGGAAATGGGTTGTAGCAACTGATTTATAATAATTCATATAGACCGATATTCCTTATTGTAAGGGATAGGGGTAGTAGTCTCTGATGTATAATAATTAATATATACCGGTATTACTTATTATAAGGGGTAGGGGTGGTACCACTGATTAATAATAATTCATATATACCGGCATTATTGTTATGAGGGGAATATGGTTGGTAACATCTTATTTATAATAATTCATATATTCCCGTATTACTTATTATAAGGGGCAGAGTGGTAGCCTATGATTTATAATAATTTATATATACCGGTATTACTTATTATGAGGGGTAGAGATAGTAGCCTATGATTTATAATATTCATAGATAACGGTATTCCTTATTATAAAGAATATAGGGTGGTAGCCTATGATTTTTAATAATTAATATATTCCGGTATTCCTTATTATAAGGGGCAGAGTGGTATAGCCTCATATTTATAATAATTCATATAAACCGGTATTACTTATTATGAGGGGTATGGATAGTAGCCTATGAATTATAATAATTCATATATACCGGTATTCCTTATTATAAAGGATATAGGGTGGTAGCCTATGATTTATAATAATTAATATATTCCGGTAATCCTTATTATAAGTGGAAGGGGGTGGTAGTCTCTGATTTATAATAATTCTTGTATACCGGTATTTACATGCATGGTATACACATAAATAGATGGCAATTGGTTGCACGATATAACATTTATTTGTAGCGCCTATTATAGTATATTATATACCTGCATGTACTATATACATCCTCATATACATGAGCACATATATTCGCGCTGCGGTCGCGCATTTATATATATATACATAATTTATACTGTATTTTAGTATATATATGTATAACATATACCGGTATATATAGGCCTCTATATCTACGCGTGACGAATTTTTGACGGTAACCGGGAATCCACCTTTAAATAAATCGACCGATGTATTAGATTCGACGCGACAAAGATGCGTCCGTCTGTAACAAAATCGACCGCAGACGCATCACCGACGGATTTAATACAATTAGATCCGAGTCGACAAAAATCCGTCGTTTGGAACGGGCCTAAGTTGTGTTATATTTCACGCCATTATGGCAAAGCCTTACAGTTTAAATTAAATGCAAGTCAGTTTATTGTGACTAAAATAAAGGTTTATGGAGGTACGGACTCAGTATGAGTGTTCATTGTTTCAAATGTGCTTCCTTTAGCGAGCGTGAACAAATTTATGATATACCAATATATGTCAATACAAGAAAGTTATGTATATATTACATAATTATGACATCAAAATAAAACAGGGAGTGGTCGATATTCGGTAGTTGGTTACTAGTTGCACTCTTTCAGTTCGACATGTTGGGTAGGAATAAACTGTTATATGGGGATCTAAATAGATTATAAGGATCTTCTTAATAAACACTGACAGAATTTTAATTGTGAATTCGGGAATTGAAAGAAGTGGCTGGCTTATAATAATTGTTAGCTCTTTGGTAGTAGTGTGGTTTCGGGTATTTTATTCCCAGTTCGTGTTCATTACCATTCATGTATAACCACCTATTTCAAGATTCGAGTTTGTGCAAATATGGTCGGAATAATCCGCGTTTGAATGATGCTGTTTTTTTCACAAACAGATTCGTAGTCGTCAATTCTGCGACAAAAAAATGTTTATGGATTGTCCGAAATAAAATACCATTCTATACTATAATATAATATACTATACTAAATATAAGCTATTCGTAATTATTATTAGTAGTAGTACTTTATGCGAAAGGTGTTAATATACAGTTTTGTGGTTTCTTGTTCGAAAAGCCATGATATGTATAGTTAACCAATGTTAATTACAATGTGTTGCTTTTTCAAGGCTGGTGTGCTGAGAGATAAGCTCATCATAGCACTCGAACCGGAAGCGGCTGCCATCTATTGCCAGCGCCATTGGAGAGAAATCACAAGAGGGACCGATGGCGATCGCATCGATATTACACAACCAGGATCTCAGTTTGTTGTCGCTGATATTGGAGGTACTCACCATTCCTTATTCCTCTGACATTCGGCCTTGTAATTATACCCATATCATCTATTATATTATATATTTTGGAAGATCTGTCTGTGTGTGTGTGTATCTGTGTGTCTGTGTGTCTGTGTGTTCGCGACGAACTCGAAAACGGCCCAGCCGATTTCGATGAAACTTCGTATGTGGGGGTATTTTCGGCCGGGGGGTGGCATGGGCCTATTAATTTTCAGATCCGAGGTCAACTATTCACGTGCCGAGGTCAAATCTGTTTTTACGCTGTGTTACGGGACTTTCATTTGAGTTCGGTGCTTACAAATCGATTCGAAACAGCGCGAATAATAAAATGCCAGTCACAATAATGACACTGTGAGAATCTTTCGTGTTTCCTCTTTCCAACGATATATAATGCGTATGTATCCGTTTTAGTTACCTGCCTCAATTATCAAGAAGAATTGGTACTATCTTCCATCAGGATAAAAACAATGCGTAACTTCTATGACGTCGTTAGAGGTCATAACGTTAGATCACGTTAACGCTTAACCGGCCGATGCATTTGACTGTTTCAGACGTCTTGGCGATATCTCGGGCACCGATGGTAATTTATCTTTACGTTGAAACTTGATAATTAATGAGCGTGTGTATATGAGGCGCGTTTATATACTTGAGTGGAAATCAAATCGGGTTAAACTGGCGGATTTTTACGGACGAAATTTGATGTATAGGGTATCTCGGTATCAGCTGAGCCGATTTCCCGGTATTCGCTGGGCCGATTTCCACCATTTTTGGGGTGTTGGTGTTTGACCCCACCTGACCTTGACCTTCAAAATGGTCAATTCAAGGTCAAAGCCCGGACGAAGTCGGGTCACCTTCTAGTCTATTATATATTTTGGAAGATATGTGTGTGTGGGGGGCGGTGTGTGTGTGTGTGTCTGTGTGATCGCGATGGACTCGAAAACGGCCTAGCCGATTTCGATGAAACTTGGTATGTGGGGGTATTTTCGGCCGGGGACTGGCATAGGCATATTAATTTGTCCGTGCGACGTGCATTGACCTTGAAATCTGGTTATATCAAGGTCAAACGCCCGAATATCACGGGATTTCGATGAAACTTGGTATGTGGGGGTATTTTCGGTCGGGGAGTGGCATAGGCTATTAATTAGTCCGTGCGACGTTACATTGACCTTGAAATCGGGTCATTTCAAGGTCAAACGCCCGAATATCACGGGAATTCGATGAAAATTAGTGTCTAGGGATACTTTCGTATGGGGAGTCTCATAAGCCTATTCATTTGCCCGTGCATCGTGACCTTGACCTTGAAATCGGGTCAATTCAAGGTCAAATCGCGAATTTTGATGGGATTTCCACGAAATTTGATACATAGGGTTACTTTTGTCCACTGAGTGATCCGACCTGACCTTGACCTTCAAAATGATCAATTCGAGGTCAAATCGGGTAAAACCGGATGGATTTTGATGGGTACTTTTGTCGGGCACTTTTGTCCGGGCAGTGTTTTGGACGGGTCAAATCGTGACCCCACCTGACCTTGACCTTCAAAATGGTCAATTCAAGGTCAAAGCCCGGACGAAGTCGGGTCACCTTCTAGTCTATTATATATTTTGGAAGATTTGTATGTGTGTGTGTCTGTGTGTGGTGTGTGTGTGTGTTCGCGATGAACTCGAAAACGGCCGAGCTGATTTTGATGAAACTTGGTATGTGGGGTATTTTCGGCCGGGAAGTGACTATTAATTTGCCCGTGCGACGTGACCTTGACCTTGAAATCGGGTCATTTCAAGGTCAAACGCCCGAATATCACGGGATTTCGATGAAACTTGGTATGTGGGGGTACTTTCGTATGGGGAGTCTTATAAGCATATTCATTTACCCGTGCGACGTGACATTGAAATCGGGTCAATTCAAGGTCAAATCGCCAATTTTTATGGGATTTCGACGAAATTTTATACATATGGTTACTTTTGTCTACTGAGTGTTTTCGACGGGTTAAATCGTGACCCCGACCTGAACTTGACCTTCAAAATGATCAATTCAAGGTCAAATCGGGTTAAACCGGATGGATTTCGACGGGCACGTTTGTCGGGTACTTTTGTCCGGGCAGTGTTTTGTACTGGTCAAATCGTGACCCCACTTGACCTTCAAAATAGACAATTCAAGGTCAAAGCCCGGACGAAGTCGGGTCACCTTCTAGTATTATATATTAGTACTGATGGGGATAGTATCTTTGTTTCTATTTTTTTAATAAGAATACAATATTCCAAAAACGTAGATCTTCAAAGTAAAGGATTTATCACTGAAAAACTCTCATCAAAACAATTTATTTTATTCTATTATATTCCTTTAATTTTTTATTTTTCTTCCAAAAATTTAAATATAAAACAATACATTATATCACAATAACAACCTTTAATATCATAATAATAATCACATCTAATTTGTGTATACTTTCCTTTATCAATAGGTTCAGGTTCAGTCGGAATAAAAAAAAAGTTCATTTAATTCAAATTCATAAATAATTTTCCATCGATATCTGGATGTTTTTAGATAACAAGCAGGTGCCATCCAGGTCATTTTAGTTAAACATGTGTGGTACATGTATTAAAGCATTTCAGATCTCCGTGCTGTGGAAGTTGTGACAATTTTGAAAGAATTTGGAAAATGTCACGTGATGTGCTAAATAAATCGGGGGTACAACATAGTATCGGTAAGCCTTTCGTGTTCAGTGTGCATCCCACCGACGTCAACCGACATAAATGATGTTCACCTCACTCATTATACCGCAATTATAAAATAATTCACGGATTCCGGATGCCGTGTAATAAACATAGAACGACACGTGTGTTAATGGGTTTGTCCATACCACATCCGTGCCGTCGCGGAAGGATATAACTCGTGTGGTTCTGTGTATTTACTTTTATTGAGATATGTACATGAAGGCGATATCTTATTGTAAGACAAGATCAAATGGATTAGCATTCAATTTGTGCAAGAGATTCTTCGCGAAGTAAACATGGACTACATTTGGTCAAGTCACTCATCGTTAAGCAAAACACCGCTAAGATACATAAAAGGTCAACTAATTGAAAGTTATGAACTTAATCTTTTCGACAGTCTGAAGTCATCCTCATCTACCAGAGCTATATTCTACAACAATATAAAGGACTCGATTAAAATGAACCGATATTTAGTATATTTGCCAGCCCATGTATCTAACATCTTACTGAAAATACGAACATCCAACCATAAATTGCCAGTTGAAAAGAATAGAGGGACAAAGGGAAAAGATAACAATTATTTAAACTGTGTATTGTGCAGCAATAGCCAATGTGATGAGTAACATGTTATGATCATAGGCCAAGATCTGAAAGATTTACGCAAATTATATATTCCAAAATATTACTGGGATACTCCGAACCGCAGTAAATTCCATGGACTATACTTTCTCTTGAAAACATGAGCGTTCTGAACAGATTAAGCCTATTTCTTAAATTTGCATTGCAAAAGATTACTTAATATACTATTAGATATATAGATCAAACGTATATGTATATCTATCTAATGCAACACATCTCTCAATTGGAAATTGCATAATTATGCAAGGTTTATGGATTAATGTTAATGGATTAAGGTTAAGGTCAATGGATTGTATGTACATGTGTCTAATTATAATATTATGGTGAATTTGTTACGGAAATATTGTTAACGTATAAATTGCTTGTATGAATTGTTTGTATTTATGTATATATGTTTGGCTATGTTCCAACTTAAATGTTGGCTTTGCAAATAAACAATCAAACAAACTTAAGTGATTTCTAACGACTGTGTTGCGGCTCACAGCGTATATTCAACTTGGGTGTATCAATAAATATTGCATCAAAATGGCTAACACGGCGCCATTCGTTCGTTTAAATTAAAGAAAATGACTCTCGTTGGCGAAATAATTCTAGTTTGTTTATCGGTGATTTGTTTGGGACGAATGACTTCCACGGTGGGGAATCGCGTGGTTTCGAGGTTGGTGAGTACCACGCATACAAAATGGCCGAGGCCAGTGCAAACGCGTAAAAAACATAATATATGAAGAACGGACACAAAACATAGCATTTTGACTGTTATGAGCATATGCTAGTTTATTTTTTAAACAAGTTGATACCTTATTTGTTCGGAAATACTCGGTGGTTATCAATATCATTCTGACCAAATTTGCCAGTCGGGAGTGCATGGAACACACAAGTCCATACATCCAGGAGAATCCTTCGACTGACAACTTTGGTCAGAATGCTAGAGGAAACAAATGTGAATTTGGACACAAGTGTGGTATCAGCTTGTTTCAAAAATAGTATAGCATCTGCCCGTAGCTGACAACATACTATGCAATATGTCATATCATAGTTTATTTACCTTTGTTTCTCGTCGTGCTTTCGATTGCTTCGGCCATTTTGAATGCGTACACACGTACCACAGTAACGATGGCATAGTAGGTGTGACAATTAATTATGGTGGAGTTTGTTGACAATTGATTGTCATACTTAATACGCCATAGAAAGCCATGTCGCCCTCTGCAAATTCGCACAATGAGTCTACCAAGCTCTACCAGCGACGGTAGATCTCTCAAGGATGTATATACCTGAATGTCTTTACTCAACACGCAGTGTTATATTTTACATGCCAAGACACAAGTCCACTTGATAACTTAATGAATAACCCATCTCAACAGCAATGATTGTGCTTATTAATGACATTAATATAAGTAGATAAACATGCATGCATTGAGATCATATAAAAAAACGTACCACAATTATGCTATGTGAGTCAATGAGGAATTGTCACCAGGCCACGGTCAAACACAATTCTGGACGATCTATCGTGCAATTATATATATCGTTGTGAATACAATTTAGCAAAACTTAATGAGTAGAGATCAACCTAGGTGAAAAGCAATGGTTAATTGGTCCAGTCGACTCATTGTGCGGAAAATCAGCGGGCGACATGGATAGCTATGGTACAGAATTATGACGGACCATTTGTCAACAAACTCCACCATAATAAATTGTCACACCTACTATGCCATCGCTACTGTGGTACGTGTGTCCGCAGCCATTCTCATTCACTAGAAACCACGTGATTCCCCACCGTGTATTTTTTTTGTTTGAATTTATGCGTAGTTCGGACCTCGTGTTTTACACAACCTATATATTTTGACAGTAACAGTTTAAATATGAGTTCTTCAAATGTGTTTAGTTGATTACTCGCAAAATATTAGTTTAATGTAGTGAAATAAGCACGTGCATGGTGTGTATTTAGTTATATTATCCTTATCATATAATTCCTTCATATATTTTCCAAGGGTATATTGGCCTTTTAATTATGCCCGCCCATATATGACAGTAAATATCAGTGTTAAAATCCTCGTGCTGTATATATGGGAAGATTAAACCTCCCAGAACCCTGCCAGGGTGGGTGGGGTTTCTCATATCCCATCATATTGGGTCAACAACCTCAACGGTTGAGCATGTCATACATGATGCCTTTCACATAAAAATATGTTGCATTTGTTCTGATAGTTTGATTTTCCAACCAATATTAATATTTGCAATTGTAATATTTTGCCACTTTCGGTCAAATTATTTGACTGAAATTGCCAATAGTTGGAATATTTCCAAACGTAGTTGGTGTCAGGTAGGGAATATCCACAGTTTGGAAAGCTGGATATGCCAGTTGGAAAACTCCGACACATCTATGTTTTTTTTCAGGCGGAACAATTGACACCACAGTTCTTATGAAGGAAGAGAATGGACGGCTGCAACAGGTATGCATGTCGACAGGAGGGCCTTGGGGAGGTACCGCAGTTGACTCAGCATTCGAGGAGTGCTTGCACGAAATTATCGGCGGTGGTGACATTGCTCTGGGTAAAACGATCTATCAGCGCTTCAAGAGCGAAGATATGGAATCATATATTGACATGTGGCGGGAGTTTGAATTACGAAAAAGAGAGGACAAAGTTGGCAATGACGGGTTTATTTCGTTAAGATGTTACAGCTCAATGAACGAAATTATTTGTGAAGAAACAGGAGGACGTGCCCATACACTCCGAGACATGACACAGGAGTCAATCAATAGAGATAAAATAAAAGTAACTGGTGACAAATTGCGCTTGCATTCGACACTATTTGCTGCAGCATTTGAGACATCTGTGCAAAGAATCATTAGTCATATCAATGGCATGTTCAATGATCCAGACGTTGAACAGGTTGAAAACCTAATAATTGTGGGAGGCTTCGCCTGTTCCGCTTATCTCAAGATGAAGATGAAGGATGCCTTTAAAAATAAGAACGTGATCGCCCCAGAGGAAGCAGACGTCTCGGTCTTGAAGGGTGCTGTCATATACGGTTTCTATCCGGAAGCTATATCTACCCGTGTATGTCAATACACATACGGGGTTGAAACTCATTCTATGTTTTTCTTCCTTCCGATCCCATGGCGCTTCCATATTTTAATACACAAGGGCGAGAGAGTGGCCGTGGGCGATGTTAAGAGAGTGGTCTTACACCCGCTTCTGCCGTGGCGAAAAGAAAGGAAAGTCAAGCTGTTCGCAACTGATTCGGCCGACCCGACGTTCACGATTGGGTGCACCAAAGTCGGGGAGATACCTATTCCTATACCAGACACTACTGGTGGCACCAATAGGAAGATTGACGTCCATGTGAATTTTTCGGGAACAGAACTAATTGTTACTGTAATCGACGGAACTTCCAACACACTTTACCGCACTCGTGCAAACTTTTTGGGATGAATGGTTGTGTTGCTACCATACACCCTCATCTCTAATCCTCGGTTGATTCAGAAGAGAGTAACAACTTCATATTCAAACATTATGTGCATACAGCTATTGTTGGAGGTTTCAATGTGGTCATGACATATATTTAGATACACTTAATTGAAACCTTTCGCACAATGAACTAATACTGAATAGGAATAGGATACTACGTGTTGCCATATCCGTAGTTACGATTACGGATTCGAGAAGCAAAGCATGGGCAACCGTGACGGGAACAGTGCATGCAATTACCGATTCTACCACAGAATATGGCCTGATAACAACATAATCATGACAAAGAGAACCATATCATGTTACTGCGGATGGAAAGAAGTTTTATTTACGCTGTTTTTTTTCCACAAACGGACTCGAAGTCGTCTATTCTGCGAAAAGGTTTTTGGACTGTCTGAAAAAAATATTATTCTATATACTATACTATGCTACCGGTATATTACTATAAGCTGTTCGTAATTCTTATCAGTAGTAGTTCATTATGTGACTACTATAAGCTGTTCGTAATTCTTATCAGTAGTAGTTCATTGTGCGACTGCTACATTATAAGATATTAGTAATTATTATCAGTAGTAGTTCATTGTGCGACTGCTATAAGCTATTCATAATTCGTAGTTCATTATGCGAAAGCTGTCAAATACACATACATATATATTGTACACATACATGTTATTCAGGTCAACGTATACTGTAGAATAGCCAAGCATGGGCACGCGTGATGCGATTCAATCATCGAGCATACGAACGACTATGACCTGATGACAACATAACTAAGTTAAAAATAATTACGACAAACAGAACAAGAAGTTTAAACGGCACAATTTACTCACGAATGTAGTTGTAGTCGTCAGTTCTGAAAAAAGGTTTTTTTACCGTCCGAATAAAATACGACTGCTTTATAAGCTATTCGCCATTCTTATCAGTAGTAGTTAATTATACGGAAGGTGGCATATATTGCTTCAGCATGCGAAAGTTGTCCATTATACGACATGTTCGAAGGTGAAGCATCGAACTATTTAGCATCGATGATTAGATATTTGGTTCACGGTCATGTTGAAAACAGTTCAGCTAATAAGTTAATCCTTTGATGACGGGAGCTGCGCTGGTGCATCATTAAAGACCCGGTGCCAGTACATACTCTTATATATGCGAGTCTCCCATGCACTGGCTTACAAGGTAAAAGTAAATAATGTTAGGCCAATGCATTCTCTTATATATGCGAGGCGCCCTATAGGCGACTCGCATATATAAGGGAATGCATTGGCACAGGGTTTTCGCAAATTTTCAGTAGTTGATAATTATACGAAATGTGTCATATATTGCTTCCGCTTTTCCCGTAGCGATACGATAGTAGTTTATTGTTAACCTCCTCAAATTAGGAGAGCATATATACAAATGACAAATATATACATGTTATATAAATATGCATACAAATGTTATACTAACCACAATACTAATCACAATATTAATCTTAGTGTTTACGTCATGTCACACGCATGCGGCCAGGTTCTGACATTTTCAAGTTTCAAGTGTTAGTAAGGTCGGTAATAATCCAGAAAATTTAGAAATGGGAAGGCATACATAGAGGTGCCCGAATTCCAGCTGCCCTTTTAAAACCTGATTAGCAATATCACATGCGTGTGATCGAGCGAAATAAAATTTCCAAATAAAATATTTACGATCCCTGAACCAATGTGTTCATGAACCTACCATTGACCGCAATTTTACCCGTCATATTCCAATGAACCACATTAAAGTGATGTGAAACACCCCGGTATGGTGATCAAATAGAAATGGAGAATAATCTTGTTCAAAGAAGTTATTTTTACAAATATTGTATCTAAATTGACAACACATACCATCATTCTTATATCTTAATTAAAGGCAGTGACGGTCGATGATGAAATCATTTTCTTTAGTTTATCGCCGATAGATGCGTCTTGAAACGAATAGTAAATATTTACAATTGAGCGTAGTTCAGACGATGTTTTCTATGGAGTGGAACGGTCGATTTGTTTGAGATTTTCGGCGATGTTAGTAGAATGCTACATTCCTCCAGTTGACATAGCACCTGAATGCTAACTTAACAATTTCAAGCACCGGAACAAGTGCATAATATGTCATTTTATCGGTCATAATCAAATTACCGCAATCAGATTCCAGATATGGTCGAACAACATCATCATGTAACTTTCTCCATTGACAGAGTTCGCCTGAACATGCATGAATGTATCTTCTGCTTTCTTCATAATTATGTGTTTCCTTTCTATTCCAGATAATAGTATGGTATTTGTGGAGATACAACATGCATGTATGTACTATGTACATGTATCTCTTATGATAACAATTAACTCCAAATAAAATATATGTTATAATTGTTATTTCGTTTCCCACAGTACCGTAGAGCACCAAGTGATGTACAATGATGGTCCACCTTCGCAAAGTAGATCGATAAATTCGTGGTGTAAATCTTATTATATTTCACATCACGAATTTCGATCACTTTTCACTCGCCCCGCAGTGTGTAGACTGCATATAGTTACTATAGTGTCGTTATTTATTGTGTCTTATTTTCTCAATAAAAGGTGAACTACCGCTACGAATGAACTTATATTGCAATTTAATATTCATAATTCCCATTTGCAATACCGGTAATCGAAAAACACAGTAACAAGATTTTCCGATTGCGACATTAATGCTTTAAGCCCACAAATCTACTGTGCGACAAAAGTGGTCGCACAGATTCAAAACAGCAGCGTCGTATATATTAGATAATATGATCATACGCTAGCGTAATTAACGAACCAACACAAAACCACTCACATGAGGGTAGATGTGGCTTTTTCTTTTTTTTCTTTATCAAAATCAGTTTATAGATTCCCTGGTATTCCCTGCAAATAAGATTCACATCAGGCCCAATCGTAATTTCGAGTATAAATTAGGCAAATCGTATATTTGATCGACAGCTAGACTATTCATGGTTATAAACTACTAGTACCAACATTAAAGTGAAAATAGTTATACCTTGTCAAGAGGGGAACGGGAACATTTTTAATGAATTTAACCAATATATTCTTTTTTTGACGCTGGGTGAGTGTCCGGCTTTGACTCGTTATAAAAGTTATAATATTTTTTCAAGTAAGTATATACTAATATACGGCGGATTCGACGTTGTCAGGGTTTTTTACCTTCATGCATGGTTCATGCAGTTTGCTGCTTTTTTCACGCGGTCAAAATCCCATGACCACACTGAATCGGCCGTTCATTTCTTAGCACGCGAATAATGAAGAAACGAAGATGTACACGCAGAGTACTCTAACTAAGTATAGAGTCAAAACCAAATGACTAGTTGAACCCACAGTTTGCTACTTATTTACAAATTTTATTTAAATATTTTAAGAATTAGTATTTTTATAACATATTTATTCAACTCCAACGGAATTCGTGGGGTGGTTATTTTCTCATCTATCCACACATAACATAAGGGTACCATGGATCGTGCAATCTAATATTTTCCATTTGTGCAGATGGTGCGTGCATTTGGGCGTTTTGTAATTCCGAACGAATGATCGCTGGTCGTGTTTGTCACATAACTTCTTCCACTATCTATTGTTGTCATAGTAAATTCTAACATCGCTGTTGTATATATACAGTTCCGTAATGCATTAACATTGTTTACTATATCCATACAGTGTGTAAACTACGTTGTTCGCTGAAGGACAGTTATTCACAGAGAAGTATACATAATCGCCAACGAAATGTCTCGCAAACGACCATGATGCGAACAGCAAAATGGCCAACGAATGGGAGCCCCCGAGCGTGGATTCTTCAAACGCGATTTTAATACTGTTTTATGCATTCAAGAGCAGTTTTCCCCGTTCATGTAGATCATTATGACTTACTACAATGGTATGTCCCACAACAGTCCACTATGTGAAAGCATGGGTCCCCTGTTTCCCATCATAAACATATTGAATTTGTATTGCGTGCAAATAATGGATTGTTTTTAATAAAAAAAATATTTAGATAAACTGGTGTTGTGTGGTTCAAAGAAGATTTGAGAAGTAAACGTTTTCAGTGATTATTCTCAAGAAATCAGTAACGGAGCGGCACCGAAATCACAAACGAACGAAATGCATGGAACAGGTGAGCCCCAGTGATTCAAATGTAAACACAGTATGCCGTGAGGGTTAGTATGTGCAGATAGAAGTGAACTGTGTCGCTACAGAATATCCAGGGGGAGAACTCTATACTGCGATTTAGTAAATAATCTTGAGGAAGTATGCTTTAAATAGATTGGAAATTCCCCTATTATCGATAAAAACATTACTGTTATTGGACAAACTGTACGGAATTGATCGTCGAAGAGACGTGAATTTCATGTTACAATATTGAATTTGGAATTTCCTATAACTGGTGAGATTACATACAAATTACTTTCCATGTTGACTCCACATTAAAGTCGCTCATTGGTTTAATACTATAATTATGTGTTGTTCTTGACTGTTGTCATGACAAGAGGCCCACTGCTGGGCGCTGGGTAAAAATGACCAGGTCACTACGAATCTGACGGCTAGTTCAATTGAGACAATGACTTATCTAAGGCGCGAAATTATGCAACACCTATTTAAGTTTCTACTTCACGGAAGTACAAGTACATTTTAATAATAAATAACAAACAATTCAAAAAGTATATCAATAATTTAGTATCACAAATATAGTAATGATACCATATGTAAACATCGAGAATGTCAATCCTGGAGAGTAACAACTCGAAGTTACTGATCTGTTATTAGCGTGTCCCCACATGCACGCAGGGACGTTCCTATGGGGTTCCAACTGGGGGTGAGACCATAACATTTCCAACTATATAGGATTTGTTTTTGAGTAATGCAAAATTCCAATATTGGCTTAATGGCTTAATAATGTGGGTTTATATGTCCTTTTTAAGAGTATGGTCTGATTAAAGGCACGGGTGACGTTCGTTGCAGAAATATTCATACCAATATGATTTTATATATTTATTTCTGAGGTGAACAGCCGTCAGCTTATCCAGGCATGCATATGTGTGTCAAGTCGGCATCGATACCGATACAACAATTATATATGTATTTTGGCCGTAATTCTACTCACATGGCATTCATATCATCGATATGCATGTGCCTGCTTATTTTACATTAATAATTCATTTATACCTACTATAGATAAACATTAAGGGCAAATGACGATCACAATTCAAGAACATAATCTCAGAGCCATCTCCCACATTGAGGAGCTGAGAAATGATCGCGAACTTATTACTGTATGATGTATTTGTGAGTTTTGTTGAAAATCCAAAACCGCAATCGTAACAACGGATACGGAAAAAAGGAACGAATAGAAAGAACACAAATTATGTGTGGATAAATTGACCCGTAGAGTGTCACGAGAGATGTCGTTGACATCAGATGACTTAATTGTGCGAATATGAGCGATAAAGAGCGTTCCTTATCAGCTCAGAATATTTGTGGGAGAAATTTGTACATATGGGTCACCTGACCATGGGAATATTATGGGATATGCGCTTTTCACCTTAGATGACTTAAACGGGGGTAATAAATTATATGATCATTAAAGAGCGTTTATTATCAAATAAGAATCACATATATCCAGGGATGATTATAAGTAATTGCACTCTGGTTCGTTGAAAGAATGGACCGCAATCGTAATTTCGAGTATAAATTAGGCCAATCGTACGTCAGATGATATGGGGGGATTTTGCCCAAAAGTAAACTGACGTAGGGAATGTCACGGGATAGGTTTTGCATTTACCTCAAATGATTCAAAGAAGCACTAGCAATAAAGAGCGTTTATCATCAACTTAAAAGATAGATCGAACTTTATCTGGAGAGTCATGGAATAGATGCCGTTTAATACTTATTTTAAATGACTTGAATTACCACTAATAGTTTACGCATTCTTCACCCGAGCAACGCCGGCCGCCGGGTATCCCAGCTAGTCTATACATAATGTCGGGACTCGAATGAGTCATGCATGTCCATTTAAGTGGATTTTATCAAAAACTATTTCAGTTGAAGACACAGTGAAACGTGTGATATATCGAGTTTCCCCAGCTGTGGAGAAATTTGTCGTGTCGTGGGGTGATATTCACTCAGATTACATATACCATAACCAGCGTCATGGCGACAGAGATGCGCAATGTCCTAGTAGCAGCTGCCATTGACTTTGGAACAACATATTCGGGATACGCCTATGCATTTCGAGATGACTTCAAGAAGAAACCCCCTACTATAAGAATGAACAACTGGCATCATGGAGGGCGTGTGATGTTAACGAACAAAACACCAACATGTGTTTTATTCGATCGAAGAAGTCGGTTTGATTCATTTGGGTTCGAGGCTGAGGATAAATATGCCCAGTTGGCTGAAAATAATCAACACACAAATTGGTATTACTTCAAAAGATTCAAAATGTACCTACATATGACAAAGGTGAGCATAAGTATATCAATTATATACTCACAGGAACGGGTGTTTCATATCACAGTGACATTATACACCTGTCAGTGTTGTATTTATGTTGTTGATTTTTTTTAGATTGAAGGTACTCAATCCGATTAAACGCCCCTTAATTGCCATTTATTTGGCTTCGGGGGTAACAAATATTTGATTCGAGTCGAGGAACCTATCCATCAAAGATCAGAATGATCATATATCGATTTTTTATTTCACCACCTGGAATATTTAGTGGCCCAGTAAAAGTCGATGAGAAGACCAAATAGCGGATGAAGATGGATATTGATTAATAACAGGTTTGGGGCAATTTAATACTATAGTGGACTGTGGTTAGCATTCTTTTTGGGTAATTAATCGATTCTGATACATGACGCGGCATTTTAAACAAATTGTTGATGTTGGAATCTGATGATATGGGGACCATCGGATCGGATTGAGTACCTTTAAAACTGAAGTCCAGAGTTGTAAGTCGACTCGGATGTAAATACGGAACAGGGATCAGTACTACGTGTACAAGGTTGCGTTTGAATCCGCGGTCTTGCATTGCCGAGAACCAGGGACGCACGTGATGACAGGTGGGGTTTGGGTGTATCGCCCCCACCATTTTTAGGTCCATTGACCAATTTTGAAATATATTTAAAATCTCCGCAGCAAAAGTTACAAAGTTGCAAATATTTAGGCTGTGACTATGCGGTATTGAAAACAATACATATTTATCTGGCAGGTCGGATTGCAATTTGTTTCATTAGAATTTTGCTGTGATTATTTTTGAATGTTATATTGATTTTTCAAGTAGGTCAAGTGTTAATATTAAAATTTTCAAAAATAAATTTATAACAAAATTTGACAATTTACGTAACCCCAGTTAATGTTTTGGCTGTTTTAGTTTAGTTTCGAGACAACTGATTTATAACTAACTTTTGCTGCGGATACATACATGGCTATCCCCATTCAAAACTGACCACTTGACCTCCCCCTTAAACGATTATAAATTTAATTTAAGGTTGGTTTGTCTCCGCAAGCCAAGGGGTATCTGGATTTGGCATCGGGTTGCCATTCATGTTTTGACGTCTTACCGTAATTTCAAAGCACATAGGCATAAATTGTGATGCAATCATCTGCCCCACCCCAGCCCCTCTCCCTGATACGTATTATATCTTTACCGTTTTCACAAAAGAATATGAATCATTCTGCGCTTGTATTAGCTTGTATGTCGTTTATTTGTGCAAATTCAAGATTGTCAGTTGCTTAACCCTTTACCCAACAAATCGGCCAAAACCGGCCAAATAAAGCTTCAACAGCCTAAAATATCTTCGATCTGTCTCAATAGAACCATACAAATATGGATATCATTGGAACCGGCTCCTTGACCACATTGTGATAGTTACAGTTATGCCCTGTGCCAATGCATTCTCTTATATATGCGAGTCGACCATAGGTCGCCTCGCATATATAAGAGAATGCATTGGCCTAAAACAAATCTTTTTTTAACACTTTTTACCATTTTTTCTTACATTCTTTAACAATTTTATAATTTTTAATGTGTTAAGCCAATGCATTCTCTTATATATGCGAGGCGACCTATGGTCGACTCGCATATATAAGAGAATGCATTGGCACAGGGCCCTTCTGTTGGGTAAAGGGTTAACACGTGTGTAGGTTTCTACGTTTACAGTATATTCGCCACCAATAAAACATGTTCTGCGCAAATACAGCAAACAAGCTGTAATATATCAACAAGCAAATATAATAACAGATACGTGGTAATGGTACACAGTGACGCAACGGAGGTGGGTTGGGTGGTGCCACACACCTTAACTGTTTTCAAAATGTTCAACAGTTGGAAATTTCAAGTATACAACAATAATTGGAAATTACATTTTAGCGTATAGTTCAGACGATGTTTTCTATGGTGTGTATGGTCGATTTCTTTTCAATTTTCGGCGATGTTAGTGGAATGATACATTCCCCAGGTTGGCATAGCGCCTGAATACTAACATTAACGCACTCGAGTTTTCCAACCTTAATGGGTGCCAGGATGGAAATTTCCCAACATTTGGCAAGCTTGAGGTACCAGTTGGAAAAAATCAACCAAAGGGTGACTTGGATTTCTGAAACTTGGAAGTTTGTTCTTGATTATGCAATGTGTCGTCTGCCAATATGGGGATATAGAGAGGCTAAACTTAAAAAGAGATAGAATCTATGTGAATAAATTTCAATAGAAATTTGACAATAAAGAAACTTTTCAGCGAAGATGAAGCCTAAGCAGAATGAATTCCACAGAGCGTCACTAAATTTACCCAATGGGGATCTCATTCTGCAAATGACAGGCACACTAAACTCAGGTTTGGTTGGAATTTGACACCCCCTCCCCCCAGCGGAGATCCTTTAATCACGACCATGTATGCCAAAGTTTGCCTGTATAACCCATTATAGAGATCACACTTCTATTTGTGGATATAGCTCAATGTATGTCCGTTCTTTCAGGAACTTACACGTGATGTAGAACTGACAGAAGAGGGCGGTAAGAAAATGAGGGCGATGAACGTGTTTGCTGCAGCCATTGCATGCATAAAGGACCATCTAATGATGGCACTCGCCACCGCCAAAACACCAGTAGTGTTGGGAGATATTCACTTTGTGCTCACTGTTCCATCGATCTGGACCGACCCAGCCAAGCAGTTTATGAGAGAGGCGGCTCAACAGGTGAGGACCAATGCTCAGTCAGTCCGGAATTAAACGGACTCAATGCATTTTCAATGGGCACATGTAGCGACCTAACAGCTGTAGTCATCGTCCAACATTTTTAAGGGCCAGGCTGCAATTTATTTTAGATTATCAATCGATTATTACAAGCCATTGACTGCTAGCAGTTATCTTGGAATTCAAATTTGAATCCATCGGCACATACTGCAGCCTTAATTTATTTGAGAATTGTTTTGAAAATTTACAGGCATATTTAGGATCACCTCTAGATAGGAGCTATCGCTTGCAGCCATGTTGGATTTCAAATTTGAATTAATCGGCACGCCGTGCAGTCCGAATTTATAGGAGAATTGTTTTGAAAATTTACTGGCAAGTTCAGGATTACACCCATGTGTTTTAAAGTATTGAATTATACATGTATATAAGAAGTAGACATATCAGAATAAAATTTCAAGATCAAAATTTAAAAATGGAATTGAAATTAAAATTTTATATTACGAATTTGAATATTAAACGGACATGGCTCATTCGAACATCCAAATTATTTTCTATGTAATATGGAACGAAGGGTACGATATAGGTCGATACATAAACGAACTATTTATATACAGGCTTCATGTGCTCTGAAAACACTTGCCAAAGTCACAGCCATTTTAAAGCCGTTTTCAACTTTTCGCCAAAGTTAGACAAACGCTCTTTATTGCTACCATTTTAGGAATAGAATAACACGAAACGCTCTTTTCTGTTCCATATCATGCAAATGGCTGGATTTTGTTTGGGACCAGACACCTTGTTCATAGTTGCATTTTTCATTACTTCAATGCGTCATTTTGGGTTACAGAATGCTCGTAGAAAGGTAGTTAAGATATTTATCGACCTATTTCGATACCGGGAAAAATTCAAAAGCGAATAATATTATTTATATTTTTGGAGCGCAAACCGCCAAGTGGCTTTAAATTATAATTATGACCCTTTATAGCACAGTAAGGATCGGGTGAATATAGAATATTTTATTCGATGACCAATAATCACAATATATAATGCATAAAGTATAAAGACAACAAAAAATGAGACAAGTCATCTGCAGCTAAACAGTTCGTAATAGACCGCTGCTCTCAACATTTACTAACAATTTAATAGACCATCTATCATGTGTGCGGATTTTATTTCCAGGCTGGTTTGGCTGCAAACCAACTCACTATAATGCTTGAACCGGAGGCAGCCGCCGTCTACTGCAATCATTATTTTGCTGGAAATGCCGGGGTAGGAAATGAAGGAAACACACTAGATATTTCACAACCAGGATCTAAGTTTATTGTTATTGACATGGGAGGTAAGTTTAATGGAAAATATACCCAGACATGTAGCTGGACGATCTCCGTTGTAAATAATGTAATTTTTTGTTCTCTTCCCCTTTCCCGAATTGAATAGTTAATTCAGTTTAATAATATTCGATTTTCGGTAGAAGTAGGGTTTTATATATCTCTCTCGTAGAATCTGTAGTGAAGAGCATTTTTAAATTACATGGAATTCATCACCGCGTTCTAAATTACATAAAGTACACTTTCGTTTTGAGTAATCTGAACTTACCCAGGATCCCGATTCGACTGGTAAGTAGTGAGTTCTGCTCCCGAACCGTAACATGGCGGTTATTAAGTTATTGTATATACCCGATATATATTCTCACGACCGAAATTTATTTTAACAATTCGATAGAATGCATATTTACTTGATATGGTGCCTCTCCATTCTTGAATAAAAACATCTTCTGCTCGTTACAGGCATTACATCTAGATTTGAAGGATAATTACCACATGTACACTTAAAGAACAACATAAAACAAGGTGTGGGGTCGGTCCAAAATATAAACAATTGCATGCGTCGGTTCTTGTGAAAAAAAGTATCTATCGACTTTGAAAATAAACAGTATAATAGCTATAACTAAATAGTATATAATATATAATATATATATGGATTGATATTGCTGATTATTATTCCCCATAGATGTGGTAGCCATGACGTCGGGGTCGGCCGATATCCCGGACCTCCCCGTGCATGGACAAATAAATGTCCAGTACATGCGGAGTCCCGCACCACATCCGCCGCCGGCGACCGGTCCACACATGCATGAAAGGAATGTAAATATTAAAGTTAAATAGCCTATAGTTAACATACATATCGTATCGATACTTTCGGGCCAGGAATTAAAATGTCGGGTATTCTGGGTTATACCGTTATACTCCGCGTATATATACCTACACAGAGGCCGGGGAACAAAATTGCGCCTAGACTAAGTGTCCGAAAATTATTTCCTGACCACCCGATGGCATTGGGAAAAATCTGCTATCGGGGCTCAGATCCACCCACCCACCCACCGGGACCATGTATCCTGGAATTTATTCGCGACACTCCCCCTGCAATTAATACATTTTATAATGATAAATGATTCCAGGTGGCTGTTGTTTAACCGAGAGCCAAATAGGGGAGGTGAGGATGGGATGAAATAGTAAACTTACCTTGTTTGGTTTCTCTGAAGATTAGTGGAGAATTGATTAACACATCCGGATAGTTTGAGAGTTGTGTGGTCAACACGCCCCTCGATTTGAGAGTGCAATTTAATATACGTTCGTCGTGCTTTTGGTTTAGTTATACGATCCACATAACGAATGTACGCCCATCGTATTATTTTCGTAAATTGATATATACCACGAGTTATTAGTTACAATAATATAGCATTTGGGCAGGAATCGGATCCAGCGAAGACAGATAACAGTTTTACGCTGTGGTTATACGGGGCACTGTGACGTGCTGAACTGGTCGTAATGGCTGACTGTGGTCTACTTGAAGTAACATTGGGATCTATGCCACGAGTTATTAGTATGTGTAACTATAGTATATAATCAGGAATCCAATCCAGCGAATGTAAATAGCCGTTCGACGTTGCAAACACAGCGTCCGGGAACACTGTGACCTGCACCAACTCGTAATACGTGGCTCTAATCTACGAGAAGTACCATAACAACTCATCACGAATGGTCGCTAATATATCCATGAGTTGAACTGCATGGAGCCTCCATTATACAATTAACGTACATCCAAAATACTCAAAATAAGAAAAGCTATTAGCTTGTTGTCCAATCCTTTTTCTCAAACTCTGTGTATCCATGGTATCTATGTGTTTTATGTTTGATTTTTTTAAGTAAATATTGTTTACACCAAAATACATAACGAAATCTCAACTGGTGTCAACACATATCATATTGATATATATATTTCAAGTCCACTATGATACTTTCAAAACAAAATAAGAACAGCTGAGCCCAAAACACCCTTATGGCACACTTAGTGGAGTCCAAAACACCATCATGACATGCTTGGTGGAGTCCAAAACTACAGCTTTTTCCAGACACCAGACGGGGTGGGTTTATCGGAACCGGAGAAAATGATAATACAATTCTTACACTGACTCTAGCTGCTTTGAAGCATGTTCACCATGAATATGATATAACATATACATTATGTTTCATTACGGCCTGTTTGAGGTGGTATACCTTAGTAAGAAAAATTAGTGTGTTTTACCATATGTTTATATTAAATATAGAAAATGTGGCAAAAATACAACATCGGTGTAAGTTTCAGTGGATGTTAAATGTAGCATTTCAGTAATCATTGGAATGGCTATTCGTTAAGTATCCTCAATATTAATTAACACAGTGAAGTGTCTAAGTGAAAGGGTTTTAAGTGTGTTATATGCATAGCTTTTATATATATTCACTATTGTTTTTGTTTTGGGAAAAAGCTCCATGGCACATAATGCAAATTTTTTTTTTCTCCAAAACATATTTCCTGTCAAACTCTCTAACGACAAACTCACTATCTAAAATAACTTGGGGTTTTATTTAACACCCGCGTGTTTTACATATTTTATCATATCTATCATATTGCCATGGTGAACATGCGTAACTATAGCACTATAGCTTACAGTTGTTATAAAGGATAGTATTTTCCCTTCAAATTGATAGTTTGAAATTGAGATTTTTAGAAAAATCACGAATTCATTATACGTGGGCCCCTACTTAAATATTATCGACCGCTCTAGTCAAATGTGTATGAAAGAGATGGCAATCGCGAAGGAGGTTCTGGAGTACACTTACCATAACGCGGGATAACGGACCGATTGGAATGATACGGTTTACGAAAGTTGATCAGGTGTGTGTTTCTCATTGGTTAATAGTGAGTAAGTGATGTTTATGTAAACACATAGATGTTCTGTGATGTCATGTAAATTTAAATGTGCTACATTTACTCTGCCGCAAATAAATGACGAACGAGATGACAGATTTAGCACCACTTCAGTTTCAATTAAGTGCTCCAGTACCAACGGATAGTGATAATAAACACATATAAAGACGGAAAACACAGATACATCCATGTGTTTTGATTTGTAGGCTTTATTTTGTTTTGGAAAGACATTACACAGTCACGAATAGGATCTGTTTTGACATATGCACAATAATGAGAAGAAATATATGCACCTTGGATTAAGATGTCTCAACATAGTGATATGTATAGTGTACCTCTTTCTGATCACAACATATATCATTATTACCAACTTGCTAAACTTTTCAAATTATCAACATGTATGGGTCAAATTGTTAACTAATCTAACTTTGTATCTACCAGTCATGTCCATTGATGTTCAATAAGCAATGTCACACCGTCGAAACCATATTTGATTCAGCCAGCCCCCGTTCCGCAGTATAATTGCTACATATCAAAGTTCTGGAGGTGCATTCCATATATGGAACTGTTGAATATCCATGATTCCATATATGGAGCTTTTGAATATTCATGAATTCCATATATGGATCGTTTGAATATTCATGAATCACGTATATGGATTCATGAATATTCAAAAGTTCCACATATGGAATGCACTTTCGAAACTTTGACCCGTATCACTTAAACCGCGGAACGGGGGATGTATGAATCAAATATGGCCGCGACTCAGTGATCTCGCTTATAGCTTAATATATACACATGAATACGCCCGTGCATATCGTATTCCATATGATTATTCAATGAAGCTATAATCCGGCTACGTCCGTGCATATCGTATTCAACTAGATCATTCAATGAAACTCTACTCTGGCTACGACCGCGGATAGCTGTGAACTGCTTATCATTAACTTAAATCACATAACTCAGGCCAACACTATAACATTTTGCATATACCAGCATTTTGATATTAGTAATGGCTGGTATTAGTACCGTATTACCTGCCCTGTAATAGTGTGTTGGACAAAATGTTCAAACTTATTAGAGGTTTTTGAAGGCGGAATTAGACATGTTTACACATATTTTGGCTTCAAATTTGATGTTTTCAGATGAATGTGATGTCTGAGAAAGGGAAAATGCGATTTGGAAAGAATAGAAAATGCATTCAGTGTTGACATAGGGAAGATGAATTAACAAAACAAAAAATAATTTGGCATGATTCTTGAAGGTAGCAATACACGATTTCTGGCCATGTTCACCATTTCAGTGGGGTACTGTATAACCTTCTGCTGCGCCATGGTCATTGACAAAATCCGCATGAATGCTTGGTAACAATATATAGAAATTGTCAGAGCATTATCTGACTGTATTTTGACAGGAATTGCCACATCACAAGTTGAGTTATCTCCCTTAGACTGACTGTGCAGAATCTTCATTTAAAATGTTTTTGCCGAAATTGGCCGTTTCGGCCCCTTAGCTAACCATGCCAGAGCGAATGTCAGTCTATAATCACCTTATAAGCTGATATAACTCAGATATATGAAATATATATTAAAAAATAAAGAACAGTTATCGTATCAATTTTGAAATTTGGTCTTGGAAGTGCAAAAACAAACTTCGTATTCAAATATCATCACATTCTGTATACTATTGTACCTTTATACAATAATTAAACCATCAAACCATTACTACCAGAAATAACAGAGGCCAAACTGTCAGTTATATGATATCCCAATATGTTTAAATCATATTTTTCAGCCCTCCTACAAACCCAGGAAATCGTGTATTGCCACCTTATGAGACAAAATACTTTAAAAGCTAACCATACATTTAGTGCAACACAATGTTTGTCAGCGGGAATAAGCACATTAGCCCATTATCAACACTATACTAAAACAAGAAAACTAAGATGCATGCATCAGGTCAGCCATGAACTATTTAGCATAGAATAATTCAGTTCGGTTGCAGTTTCACAACGTTACAACTGACATACGATTACACAAGACGAACCTTGAATGTGGAACTATGTAAGAGTGAATATTAATGTTCTAAATCCCATGTTTCACCTTTAGTGGTAATGGGGTCGTACTTTATTAACACGCAAGTAGTGTAATTAAGTACGGGTAATTAGAAGTAACAAATCGTTTAGTTTCTATCGTATCGGCTAAAAGGGGTGAGCAGATTGCTGATGACGAATGCTCTCGTTAGCTGCCAATATAATGTGCATATTTGCCCCGTTACGTTTATACACTGTAGCATTGCCGGGCCAGAGTGTGTTGACATGTTAAGTGTTTGGTTCATTAATAACAGATCAGCAGGGATTTGTCGTGATAACGTATACGTGGAAATATGATACCTAAACGGTTAAATTAACGGTTGATCTATTACCCCACCGTGTATACTCGGTTTAAATAGGTATATTATATAGGGATGTGTGCTCAATTTTGGTGCGGACCGATGATAAAAAAAAATCAGAGGTAAATGTCGGCGGGCGGGAGGGCCATTTTTTCAATAATTTTTAAAGAAATTGAACAGTTGCAGCAGCAGCAAAAAAAGGGTGTACAATTGGCAAATGATGAGGGGCGGCGTGACGTGTAACTAGGATTGAAATTAGATATGCAATTTGGAGATTATTGGACGAGGGATGTTATATTAATTATATTAAAGGGACGAGGGGGCTTAGTTGTCGAAAATATTCATATTTGTTCCAAACACCGTAAACAGAAAAATATTAAAACGCATAGATTTTGATTCAAATATACGATCACTATCGCGTAAACATCATGCTCACATAAAGACCTACTAAATTTTACCTAAACAAGAGTCTGATTGTGTTATAGAAGGCAGCACAATGCTACTGGCTAATCACACACAAATGGTATAAACGCTCTTTATTATTTCCAAATAAGGAATTGAGCGACAAAGAACGCTCTTTATGTTTACCATCATAATATAAAGAAACACCAAGAAAGTAACTTTTTATGCTTTGTTTACATAACAATCGTCAAATTTACGACAATAACAGACTGTTTATGAGATATTTCTCATTTGTATATTAACAAAGTATGTCTATATTTGAATATTATTTTCGTTTGTAGCGGTTTTTGACAGGTGGAAATATGTTCACAGGATACCCACCAAGGCCTTCCGTACCTTTAAGGTATACTGCAACTTTTTTTCTTGTCAATAGCAGAATACATAATGCTATTAAGAAGTGACACAAAACACAGAACATTTTTTTTAATTATAAGTATTGAGCAGTGAAAAATATTTGAGTCGAGGAAACCAGTAACGAAAGGCGATATTAACATGATTTCTGTCAGCGAATAATTGTTTACGTTCCAATGAATATTAAAATGTACTGAAAACAAACTGCTAATGGGTGCCAGACTTTCATAAACACAAATTATGTATTAATGGTGTAACGACATATTTCGTTCTTAATTGTCTAAAAAAAATAGGGGATGGGGATGTTTGGATCTCTAGTTTAACGACATTTTTCGGTCTTTGTAGTTTAACGACATTTTTCGGTCTTTAATAGTTTAATGACATTTTTCGGTCTTTATAATATCTCAAGATATAGGGGGTATTTGGATCTCTAGTTTAACGACATTTTTCGGTCTTTATAGTTTAACGACATTCTCGGTCTTTAATATTTCAAGATATAGGGGCCCTTAGTGGGTATTTGGATCTCTAGTTTAACGACAATTTTCGGTCTTTGATAGCAAAATGGAAGAAGTACATCTTTGGAAAGATGTGGTGGCCCTAAAAAGGAAAGTTGTTTGGTGATCTTGAAATGCAGTTTTTCTGAACAGTCTTCCTTGATTAAAGTGATGTGAAACACTCCTGCAGACAACGGGCAGAGTGATCAAATAGAAATTAAGAATAATCTTTCTCAAAGTAGTTATTTGTTACGAATATTAATCTAAATGGATGATACACAACGTCATTCTTATATATTAGTTAAATGCAATGACTCTCGATGGCGAAATCATTTTTTTTTAATTATAGCCGATAGTTGCGCCCCGAATCGAGATGTAAATATTTACAATTTGGAGTAGTTCAGACGATGTTCTCTATGAAGTGGTGTGGTAGATTTTTTTGGAAATTTTCAGTGATGTTAGTAGAATGATAACATTCCCCAGGTTGGCAAAGTGCCTGAGCACTAACTTATCAATTTCTCGCACCCGAAAAAGTCCATAACAAGTCCATAATATGTCTTTAAGCATATATATAAATCTCCGAAAACCAAAATTCTAAAGCATTAAACGATTTCTTGAAATGCAGTTTTTCTGAACAGTCTTCCTTGACTAAAGTGATGTGAAACACTCCGGCAGACACCGGGCAGAGTGATCAAATAGAAATTAAGAATAATCTTTCTCAAAGTAGTTATTCGTTACGAATATTAATCCAAATGGATGATACACAACGTCATTCTTATATATTAGTTAAATGCAATGACTCTCGATGGCGAAATCATTTTTGTTTAATTAACACCGATCTACAAGCAATTAAAGTCTTAAAATGAGCTAAAATTTAACATTTTCTTTAAAAATTTTACATTTTTAACTCTCGCGACATAATTGTCACCAATAAAAACAAAATTGATTCATCGTGGAAGTTAGTCGGTGACTATAAATAATGTCACCATTCAACTGAATGTTGTTGAGCATATTTCAACCAATTTTGGAAGTTTAAATGAATATTTTCTTCACACGCAAAGTAAAATTGACAAATTGCAGGATTTTAGCCTGCTTCGTTGGGACCAAAATTTGTTGTGCACACTCAAGAAACGTCTACCGACACTCGCTAGGCCAAATTATGCCATGACCATGCTATAAACTAGCTTGAAATTGGCAAAACAATGAATTTTTTTTGGTTGAAATATTTACATGGGAATCTCCAGTCCATAGGCATAGAGAACGATTATTTTTCGATAAAAACGAAAATAATGCGAAATGAAAGTCGGCACTCGTCAGAATGGTGACGAATAACATACGAGTCTTGTTATATGCGAAAATTTGACCTCATTCGATAAATTAGTCTCGTAATTAAGGAATCAATGGCGCTCGGACATGTGGAATTCCGTCGCACTGTTAGTGTTACTGTACATGGCAGACGCAATTTTGAAATGTAAACACGCATCAAACACGCATCAAATTTACCTTTTGTGAGAATAACAAAAGCGCAACCTTGATCAAAGTAATACAATACACAACAACACATAGAATAAAACTGATATAAACACGGTATAAGTGAGAATAAGACGCGTATTCAGACGTGGAATTTGACAACATTTCTTCGCTTCGACGCTATAAATATATCTGATCCAGATAACCGAGATGCAGCTATCTGATTTGAAACAAATACCAAGCAATAATCTTAACGTTTCATAATCGAACTGCGGACCTGATAATTATCGAAATATGTAGGCGAAATATTTTTTAATTAGTTAATCACATGATAGAGACATCAACACACTCTTAAAGACGCAATACAGCGCCATTTAATGTCATTATTTAACTGGGTCGGTGTTTGTTGTTATCATTATTGCTTCGTGTTTAGTAAGACCATTGTATCTGTTTTGCGCACGTCACTTTCCATATTTGGAATTTCCATATATGGGATTTGTGTTAACCTCAATACCGATCAAGTTATCTTAGCATAAACATAAAATATATTGTAATTTATGCAACTACGACCCTGGTAACCCTGATAACTAATAAAATATACCGGCCAATTCATTTTAAGATCGTTATTTCACTTTGCTTTAGGCATAAATACACTCTTAAACGCACATAAACGACCCATTGGCGTTAAATTAAATATACTCGGTATTTATTAATATTAGTTTTTTATTGCTCAGTATAGAGTTAGACCCTTGACACCTGTCAATATATTTGGGCTGAATTCATATGATGCGGTATTATACCTCGAAATAAACAACAAAGCCGTCGTTACTTCGAAATGTCGTTTGGGCTAACATTTACACAAATCCTCCGTGTGTTCTCCTCAATTGACACACAGGTTCTCAGTCGACACACAGGTTATCCCAGAAACAGGTGTGAAATAAACAGCCACGGTTTGGCTGAAATAAAACAAATGAAATGGGAAATTGGTGAATTCTGTAAAATAAATTTGGTAAAATACTCAAGTTATGGATATCAAAGGATGTTTATAAGAAACTATATTTCATATATCCTCCCATTGTTATACGTAGTGTATAGATGCTACAATGCTGCTTGCAGAACAGAAGACCTTTACCAGATTCGTTGAGTAGTTTTTGAATTGAATATATGTAACTGCTGAGCCTCAGATTAGCAAAAATTCCATATTTAAGGTTTAGTATTTTAAAAAATAAAGAGAAATGACTTTTTCGACGTTTTAGTAATTGTCTCACTAGTGTTTGTACAACATCGATTACGAAACAAAATTCATGTCCACCGATGGACGAAACTTGCGTGTAAGAGAACAAGACATTCTATTGAGGTAGCCAAGTGCTCTGCCCAATCAAACAGTCAATCAAAGGCAACCAACCGCGATCAGCGTGGTTCTGATTGATTAGCTGGCAGATAGATTGACTGAAGCCGTTCAATTGTAAAGTAGTCTATTAACCTAAACCCTGAAATCTTATTTTTTTTTAAAGAATGAATAGGCCATATTTAAACCTTTACTGACGGGAGCTGCTTTGGTGCAGCTTTAAAGACCCTAATCCAGAGCATTATGTTATATATGCGAGTCTACATAGTGAGCCTCACATATATAAGAGAATGCACTGGCTTACCATTTACTAAATCAATGTATATATTGTTAGGCCAATGTATTATCTTGTATATGCAAGTCTCCTGGGTGACTCACATTTATGAATGCATTGGCAGAGGGTTTTCACAAAATTTATACTGTTACTATTGATAGTTTTAATGATTAAGTTATTGTTATGTTATATCTGCTTTACTTCCAATGTTCATTGTTAAAGATGGTCTATCTCAATAACTGTTTTAAAGTTTTGTGGGTAAACGCTTCTATCAATTAATATTGATTTTAATACAAATATTTTCTGATATAATGCGATGATGAAATGGGACATATATTTGTTACTATTTTAGAACAGACAGTTGAGGCGATATCAGATAGAGGTTATTAGAATTATCCCAGTGCTACGCTTCAAACGTCAAATGTCCTATTGATTGTTTGTATTGTAGTTAGATCGATCACACATGTTTTTACCAGAACAGGTTCGAAATATAATCAATATTAATCGATAGAAGCGTTTCCTGGCAGGGGTCTTCGATTCATATGTATATATACATAGGAATCAATATAAATGTAATATGAAGAAATAGACCATCTTCTGATTTTATTCAGTAAATAGTTATTGAATTACATCAATCTCGTATTTTATACCTATGTTTTAACTCGTTTCACTCGAACAAACATAAATTATTTATAGAATAACAACTACGAATTATATAAACGAAGTTTTAATCTAGAAAGTCAGGTTAACGATTTGCTTCACATAAACTGTGCACATCATATATATTGTTATCATTAAATAATCACAAAAGACCTGTCATACTATACACATGTATCATACAATGAAACGAACCTTTGCAGTCTATATTCTCATATGTATTGATGATCAACTTTTTCAAAAGCCAATATAATTGAATAATTATCTACGTTACTAAATTTTGGCGGGTGGGTAGGCCAACCGCGCACATTAGAAGCTGAACGCAGAATGAGCGCTAAAATCTTGTTTGCGTTCAAGCATACTTTAGAACAATCGAGAAACTCGTGCTGAATCGAATCAATATCAATCAACGCGTGAACTACAATCGCCAATCACTCGGATATGCCCCATCGATTTAGCCCCCATCGATCTAATATTGTCCATTAACACCATTATCTCCAACTAATTCTTCGTTGAACTTCAATAAAGTAATATCCTTTTGAAACGGTATGGTTATTAGTCGATATGTCCACTCATGAATTAAGTGTCAAAAATTACAGTAATAGAGATGTATCATGTCTTGTATAGAAAGTGTCAACCAGCTGCGCCCTTTCAACCAGTTCGAATTGAAATCCGAGATCCATTATTGGCTCAACTTTACTTTGTAAAGTTTGAGCTATTGTCGTGTTTTGGCGTGCGTCTGTTTGTGCGTGCGTCTGTCCAACAATTTCCTTTGGCTCACCATAGAGGCTGCATCCCTCATCCGATCATCACCAAACTTCATATGGATCTTCGGGGTGACATCTAGATGGGAGCCATCAATTGTTTTTTTCGAAATTCTTTTAAAAACATTGAATCCATCGGCACACCCTGCAGCAAAATTGTTTTTGAAAATGTACAGGCATGTTTAGGATCACCTCTAGATGGGAGCTGTCGCATTTTAACGATTTTTTATGAAAAACATGGCCGCCGTCAGCCATCTTAGATTTTACGCTTAGCATTTTGGATTTTACTCTTTGCATGACTAAATTCTTCAGCCAGCGCCCATGTTTGCTTTTACTCTTTGACTGACTAAATCTTTTGGCACAGGCCACATCCTAATCCAATCATCACCTAACTTCATATGGATATTCGGGGTATCCTCTAGATTGGAGCCATCGATTATTTCCGAAATTCGTTCTAAAACATGGCTGACAGCAGCCATCTTGGATTTCAAATTATTTGAATCCATCCACACACCCTGCAGCCCACATTTATTGGTGAAATCTTTCAAATGAAAATAATTCCATCCACACAATACAAGACCTTTACTGTAACTTTTTGGCTTTCCTTCTCTATCATTCTATTCATTGCTCAGTAAAAAATAAACTTCCCAAGTTGAGCTACAGTGTCATTGACATTTTCGTTACATATACGATAATGACGGAGTATATACTGTCGGGATTCAATTGTAAATGCCTTTCAACTACACAGTTGAATGACCCTGTGTTGATGCCAATGTTAATTATATGTACATGTAGCATGACGTTATATTTAAAAGAAATATATTTATCCCAGGTTGCTAATGTCATAAATTGTCATTTCCATCAATAATAACCTGTGATATCAATTGGAAATATATCAGCTAGTTCTGGATATCAGGCCTATTCTACCGGTGTATACTAAGAAACATGGTAATAAATCTAACCAACTTCCATACGTACTTCATAAAACATAGCTAAATGCACTAGAAATTCATCAGAAAGCTTAATACCCCATGGACATACCATGGCTGCAGTGGTAAGATTAATACATAGTTAATACTTATCCACCCGTAAATTATTAGCTTTGCTTCAAAATTGCTGCACTCACATAGGCGTATGAATTGTTTCATCTGATCACTTTATTGTTATACCAAATGTGTGGTTGCTCCATTACGTCTTGCGTACGATCATGTTAGTCTCTTCATTTCTTCTTTGAAAGTTTTCATTGTTTTGTTAATTTCCTCTGCATGTGACTTTTGACCTGCGGTTACTTGTGTGCGATGGTTTTCCCAATCTGTCGCCAACGAGCAAATTTTGCAGCAAGAGAAGCCATTTGGGTATTAAAGGTGTTCGATGGGGAGATATCTGTAGCTTCATGCTAACTAGTTGCTACGTGTAGTTTCAAATTCCATTTGCAAATGTTAGCACGTCTTGTTGATTTATCTAGGTACGTATGCACTAAAGTACTGAATCTTTATTAGCAGTATGGTTAACGACAGTGCAGTCCTATCCGAAGGAATTGTTATGCAACAACGGAATTACTGTTTATATCGTAGGAAGTATCGAATAGTTGTCATGTACATGTGAGGCACGCGTTGTGGGCGGAGTACATATTACTCGATGCTGCTGTCAATTCTATAACAGAAATTCAGGTTATTGAGAAATTTATAGTTGGATTATCCGCGGATTAACAGCTTATTATTAAAGTATACTGATACAATCGGTATATCTGGCATGTGCTTTGTATCACCACTGTTCACGGGGACTAACAATACAATGTACGAAGAACTGAGATCCGTTTAAGTGTTTAGTCTCAATATTGAAAATTGTAGCTATAATTAAATAATTTATAAAATTTGGAATAAATATATGTAACTAAGAATATGAACATAATTGTAATAAAAGTATACTAAGTAATGACCCATTCCTGCTGCTATAATAGCCCATGCATATATCACATTTTGGGCTTTTATTCTACCAGTAAACAATTCAAGTAAATGTTCACTATGTAGGATTCCAAGAGTACTGAGCGGCCACCATACTCAAAGCTGACATATGTGTTGGCTGTATTTGACACATGTGTAATCCACAATACCATAGTCGTCTGTTGCGCTGCGGTACAACATTGCACAATTTTGATTTGTCCCTTGATTTGGTTCCGATAGTAGCCACCCAGCTGTCATGGACATCGGCGTGCCGTCACTGTATACCCAGTTTCCTTCACTGACTTTGTCGTCTCCGTCAACAAAGTAGCTTCCTCCAGTACCTTGATCTGCAAAGTATAGTTTAGATAACACTTGGAAAACTCTCTAATTCAAACATATAATTAAATAACAGTGTATACCCGCGTGATGCGTAAAGAATAAATAAAACGTATTGTGGAATTTCCATCCTATAGACCGCTTGAATTAGGTTTTGCTGATATGCTTTTAAATAGTTAAATATAGATCTTCGAACTTTTCGTTGAAAAAACCAGAGCAGTTAACCAGTGCAAGTGAACATATATTATTATAACAGTTTTCACCACCTTTTTGTTACCCAAAACGACACTTCCTGATAACTAAAAGAGAATGTATATTACAAGCTATATAAGTCAATCTACATACATAAAACAATACTACCGTTCAGTTCAGTTGGCCGATTTGCGATATTCACAATGATGCGTAACAGTCCGGTTTAATTTAGTTTCCAGAAATATTTGTTCTTATCGAACACCATGACAACACATAATTTCATCTTACGAATTAGCTTCATATGAGCTCAAACATTACCAGTATTTCTGACATGGATGGCATTACATCTTTAAAGTTGTGGTGAACTGATCTTTCATTGAGGGGGCAAACTTGGTGACATCAGCGCTACCTTAAACATGCTCTGGCCCATTTGACACCATGAAACAAACATAGCTGCGTGTTCGTTACCATCGCATAATTAGTTGCGACCTATAATGTCATCAATAGGATGTTGTGGTGATCAGGTTTCGCTTTTCACAGGAGGGAGAACCTGTTTAATTTGTACCAGACTAGTAAAACATTTCCAACGACCAACTCTTATAAAGAGTGTCTATGCTTTTGTTGCCAAACAAACGGTGTATAATAACGCGCGTTCTCAATTATGACCTTTTGTGATAGTATTAGACATTTTTCTTACGAACGATTTCGTGGATTTTCGCGATGCTTAACTGATGTGAACGATGATTATTCGTGATTCTTAAGTAATGTGAATGATGATGATTTCGTGGATTTTCGCGATGATTATGTGATGTGAACGATGATTTTCGTGATTCTTAAGTGATGTGAACGATGATTTTCGTGATTATTAAGTGATGTGAATGATGATTTTCGCGATGCTTACGTGATGTGAATGATGATTTCGTGGATTTTCGTGATTTTTAAGTGATGTGAATGGTGCTTTTCGCGATGCTTACGTGATGTGAATGATGATTTTCGCGATGCTTACGTGGTGTGAAAGATGATTTTCGCGATGATTAAGTGGTGTGAATGATGATTTTCGAGATTCTTAAGTGATGCGAATGATAATTATTTCGTGGATTTTCGCGATGCTTAAGTGATGTGAATGATGATTTTCGCGATGCTTACGTGATGTGAATGATGATTTTCGCGATGATTAAGTGGTGTGAATGATGATTTTCGTGATTCTTAAGTGATGAGAATGATGATTTTCGTGATTCTTAAGTGATGAGAATGATGATTTTCGCGATGATTAAGTGATGAGAATGATGATTTTCGTGATTCTTAAGTGATGTGAATGATGATTTTCGTGATTCTTAAGTGATGTGAATGATGATTTTCGTGATGCCTAAGTGATGTGAATGATGATTTTCGCGATGATTAAGTGGTGTGAATGATGATTTTCGTGATGCTTAAGTGGTGTGAATGATGATTTTCGTGATGCTTAAGTGATGTGAATGATGATTTTCGTGATTCTTAAGTGGTGTGAATGATGATTTTCGCGATGCTTAAGTGGTGTGAATGATGATTTTCGTGATGCTTAAGTGATGAGAATGATGATTTTCGTGATTCTTAAGTGATGTGAATGATGATGATTTCCAGAATTTCTTAATTATTTGGTTTAAAATCGGACCGGGTATATCTAAAGGATCATCAGTACATACTTACATAACAATGGTCTGATTGCTTCTAATACTGAATTGCTTGAGAACCGCATGAGGTGGTCGGACAACAGGTTCTGACATGCTTGTCTGGCTTCCAGGTGACTACTAGTTGCATCGCCACCCGTTGAAATATATATGCATCCACCGGCAGCAGAATTCCATATATAAGGGCTCGGACAACCTGCCATCAAATAGTTAAAAAATGTTCAGTGTTTAGTTATGTTTCTTAGAAGCAATTTATGAATATTAAGATACCTATCTCTTATAATCATTTCATCATTATCACAGCTACCATTTTAATCTACGTCAGTCTGGTCGGCATACATGTCGGATTGTCAAAAAACAATTCCGCGAACGTTTGAGGTGGTTGGTGCGTGGTCAAATTTGTCGCCAGCTTTAAAAAATGACTTCTAAATTGATGAAAGCATGTCGATATTAAGATACATATCTCTTATAATCATTTCATCATTATCACAGCTACCATTTTAATCTACGTCAGTCTGGTCGGCATACATGTCGGATTGTCAAAAAACAATTCCGCGAACGTTTGAGGTGGTTGGTGCGTGGTCAAATTTGTCGCCAGCTTTAAAAAATGACTTCTAAATTGATGAAAGCATGTCGATATTAAGATACATATCTCTTATAATCATTTCATCATTATCACAGCTACCATTTTAATCTACGTCAGTCTGGTCGGCATACATGTCGGATTGTCAAAAAACAATTCCGCGAACGTTTGAGGTGGTTGGTGCGTGGTCAAATTTGTCGCCAGCTTTAAAAAATGACTTCTAAATTGATGAAAGATGTCGATATTAAGATACATATCTCTTATAATCATTTCATCATTATCACAGCTACCATTTTAATCTACGTCAGTCTGGTCGGCATACATGTCGGATTGTCAAAAAACAATTCCGCGAACGTTTGAGGTGGTTGGTGCGTGGTCAAATTTGTCGCCAGCTTTAAAAAATGACTTCTAAATTGATGAAAGCATGTCGATATTAAGATACATATCTCTTATAATCATTTCATCATTATCACAGCTACCATTTTAATCTACGTCAGTCTGGTCGGCATACATGTCGGATTGTCAAAAAACAATTCCGCGAACGTTTGAGGTGGTTGGTGCGTGGTCAAATTTGTCGCCAGCTTTAAAAAATGACTTCTAAATTGATGAAAGCATGTCGATATTAAGATACATATCTCTTATAATCATTTCATCATTATCACAGCTACCATTTTAATCTACGTCAGTCTGGTCGGCATACATGTCGGATTGTCAAAAAACAATTCCGCGAACGTTTGAGGTGGTTGGTGCGTGGTCAAATTTGTCGCCAGCTTTAAAAAATGACTTCTAAATTGATGAAAGATGTCGATATTAAGATACATATCTCTTATAATCATTTCATCATTATCACAGCTACCATTTTAATCTACGTCAGTCTGGTCGGCATACATGTCGGATTGTCAAAAAACAATTCCGCGAACGTTTGAGGTGGTTGGTGCGTGGTCAAATTTGTCGCCAGCTTTAAAAAATGACTTCTAAATTGATGAAAGCATGTCGATATTAAGATACATATCTCTTATAATCATTTCATCATTATCACAGCTACCATTTTAATCTACGTCAGTCTGGTCGGCATACATGTCGGATTGTCAAAAAACAATTCCGCGAACGTTTGAGGTGGTTGGTGCGTGGTCAAATTTGTCGCCAGCTTTAAAAAATGACTTCTAAATTGATGAAAGCATGTCGATTTTATAACTAATTATCATAACGGTCCGGGGTTGGTGCTATAATTGGGTGGCACAAAGTGGCACGGCCTTACCACCCAGTGTACCCGTCATAGAGTATATGCTTATTTATAGACCTCTGATGAATCTGTTTGTAATGGAAATTAGATCATCGGACTAGTGCAGCGGTTACCTAAAAAGGTTTGCCAGGACAATGGCAACGTTAACACACCAGACACAGAAACACAATCAGTGGGATTACTTAGAAGAGACGCGACAACATCGACATAGCCCCACTAGAGAAAGGCAATAACATAAACACTGGCGATATCGATACAACATCGACATAACCCCCACTAAAGAAAGGCAATTCCCTAACAACTGACGACGTCGAGACAACATCGATATACCCCCACTAAAGAAAGTCAATTCCCTAACAACTGACGACGTCGAGACAACATCGATATACCCCCACTAAAGAAAGGCAAGACGCGACCACGTCGACATACCCCCACTAAAGAAAGTAAATTCCCTAACAAATGACGACGTCGAGACAACATCGATATACCCCACTAAAGAAAGGCAAGACGCAAGCACATCGACATACCCCACTAAAGAAAGGCAATTCCTAAAAACTAACCACATCGAGACAACAAATGCTATTGGACCAATTCCTGTCTGTATTTACGAAAGACAACACCACAATGTCATTCCATGGGTAAAAGCCCTATATCCTGATTTCATACCGAACCAGTTACTCAAAATATGTGCCGAAGAATTAGCTCTGTCTCTATTAGCCACATTCAACAAATCATTACAGGGGGGCACACTACCATATGACTGGCTAAAGGCAAACATCTCCGTATTCAAATTGGCCTACATATACCTACCAGAAATTTACCGAACCTCATCTCTCATGATCTGTTTCTATTGTTCACCGTTAGAGCATATCATTTCAAGGAAATTCTAAACCACATTGAAGCGAATAGAATTCTCTCAAAAACAACATGGATTCGGAAAGGGCCAGTCATGAGACACAACCGTTAACTTATCAGAAACTGGATAAATCCTGTTATGCTGGGAAACAGACTGATGTGTCTTTGCCAAGACATTTTACACCGTGCCCACGATAAGCTTATCGCCAAACTGGGTAACTATGATATCAGAAGTGAAGTCCATAAATGACTGACAAAGTTCCTCACAAAAATTACTATGAGATTTGTAATAAATGGACTAGCATTGGAGTCAACATTCGTGGCATGAGTGCCACTTGGAACGTGACATGTACTTGACCATTTGGTATTTATCAGCCATATACACGAATGTTTTATCATCATAAGTGTCTGTCCAAGATTACTGCCTCATCTACCGAACAAGATAACATGGGTCTGACCATCAGGCACTACAGAACAATCTACACAAACTAGACGAGAAGCCAAAGAACTGGGGTGTGGGGTTTAATGCAACTAATGCTACCTATTGAGCATTAAATCATAATCCTCACACTTCTAGTAGTCTTCCACTGGCAACCATATTCTACAACGTGTCCACCCGAACACATTCCTGCGAGTCCAGTTATCAGATGATCTGAAGTGGGAGTCTCACATAAACACCATTGCGAAGAAGTAAACAACATCCGTTGCATCTGGTATATCCTCAACTTAAAGCACTGTCCTGATGTATGTTTTCCTCGCTAGCCCGGTCTCAACTCGAATAGGCTTCATCATTATGGGAACCCCCATCAACTAAAGAACATCACTGCACTCGACATATAACGCAGACTGTCCTACGCATAACCAACACACTAAAAATACCAGCAACTAGACAATCTGGAAATACGCAGCGAACTAAATCGGCTTTGGCTACTCTCGAAAGTTTACGACACAACACCATCTCTGCCAATAGACGACTTTTTATCAAAATCAAAAAGATGAGAAACTTACCAACATCGTCGAAAAAAAAAAAAAAAAAAAAATTGACCTGAATATATACCTCTTATGACGATATCATGAATATGTATATCCCTGTCCAAATTTCCTTATCTACTAAAAATAAACGTAACCCATCCACCTAGAAAAATAATGGCAGTTATGTAAATGTCCTTTATATCCAAAAATGTACAATGATCCTCAATGATCAGGGTTTTTTCCCGCTCAATTGTCATAAAAGTATTATAGAGAGTGTCATTGCATGGATACACTGTACGACATTGAAGAGTTTAACATAATCCGCGTTCTATGTCGAATTTTTTTTTAAACATTCTTAAATAAAAATTACCAGATTGGGAACACAAATATCGACAGCAAATTACAAGAAGGTGTACTTATTGTGACCACGTAATGTATGTGTATATCCCTCTCCAAACTCTTGTGTATTTTTGAAAAAACAACATAACCATACTCCCTAACAATAATGCTAGTCATGCAAATTACTTTGATGTTTAAAAATGAACTTTAATCAGGTTTATTCTCATTCACAAGTCACAAACGCTATTTCACAATGTATTCACATTGATTCATTTATAGTATTGATGACTCTAACATAATGCCCGTTTTAAGTTGCAAAATTGGTTGAACATTCACACATTTTTTGTGAAAGCCTCAAAGAAATTTGATCATAAAACTATCAATGTTCAATATATATCACAAGGATACAATTTACCTGGATGTATACTTATTGCGAATATATATAACTAGCAGGGTTACCCGGCGTTGCCCATGTTAAAGTGAGGTCAAACCCTTTGCATAATGTGGATATTTGGTGAGAATAGAGGATACTCTTGCTCAAATTAAGTGTTACACGTATTCTCATAAATTGTATATCCAAATAGCATCACAAAACATTATTCTTACACATGGAATATAAGCAGTGGCCCACATTGTCGGATCGAAACGATTGCCATACTGTTTATCGCGATTAATTCGTCCCACTATAATAAATAAGTATTTATTTATTTACAACTGCGGATTTCTTTTTCATAGTTCCAGAAGTAACTGGATATCCACTGTGAACATTCCGGTAGAAAATCTGACAATTATATACACGAACCAGCATTATATGAATATGCCGGTGATATATAATTATGTCTTTATCATATTGGTTGATACATCGTGATATTTTTTTGGAAAATCGTTATATTTGAGAAAATATATATTTAGAAGAAAAACGTGATACCACCCCTGGTCAAGTGGTCCTGCTAATGTGCTATGATGCGGTTGGGTCCTGCTGAATTGCTATGATGCTGTTATGGCAAACTGATGCTGTTAATATGAACATATACAGGAAAAGCCATTATGCTTATCAAACATTCAAAAACATAGTTATTGCGAAATATTTTTAATACCGGTTGTATTAGTTGAAAATCGACTATAAGCAAGATGGTTATTCGCATGCATTATTATGCCTTTCAAAAATTTATATGTTCTTGAATGTTAAATATACACATATGAACATATACAGGAAAAGCCATTATGCTTATCAAACATTCAAAAACATAGTTATTGCGAAATATTTTTAATACTGGTTGTATTAGTTAAAAATCTACTATAAGCAAGATGGTTATTCGCATGCATTATTATGCCTTTCAAAAATTTATATGTTCATGAATGTTACATATACACATATGGACATATACAGGAATAGCCATTATGCTTATCAAACATTCAAAAACATAGTTATTGCCAAATATTTTTAATACTGGTTGTATTAGTTGAAATTCGACTATAAGCAAGATGGTTATTCGCATGCATTATTATGCCTTTCAAAAATTTATATGTTCTTGAATGTTACATATACACATATGGACATATACAGGAATAGCCATTATGCTTATCAAACATTCAAAAACATAGTTATTGCGAAATATTTTTAATACTGGTTGTATTAGTTGAAAATCGACTATAAGCAAGATGGTTATTCGCATGCATTATTATGCCTTTCAAAAATTTATATGTTCTTGAATGTTACATATACACATATGAACATATACAGGAAAAGCCATTATGCTTATCAAACATTCAAAAACATAGTTATTGCGAAATATTTT
Source organism: Siphonodentalium dalli (assembly GCA_032622095.1). Lineage (NCBI taxonomy): Eukaryota > Metazoa > Mollusca > Scaphopoda > Gadilida > Siphonodentaliidae > Siphonodentalium > Siphonodentalium dalli. The sequence continues at coordinate 43,172,941 of CP136065.1, read as the reverse complement.
TAATACTGGTTGTATTAGTTAAAAATCTACTATAAGCAAGATGGTTATTCGCATGCATTATTATGCCTTTCAAAAATTTATATGTTCTTGAATGTTACATATACACATATGGACATATACAGGAATAGCCATTATGCTTATCAAACATTCAAAAACATAGTTATTGCCAAATATTTTTAATACTGGTTGTATTAGTTAAAATTCGACTATAAGCAAGATGGTTATTCGCATGCATTATTATGCCTTTCAAAAATTTATATGTTCTTGAATGTTACATATACACATATGGACATATACAGGAATAGCCATTATGCTTATCAAACATTCAAAAACATAGTTATTGCCAAATATTTTTAATACTGGTTGTATTAGTTGAAATTCGACTATAAGCAAGATGGTTATTCGCATGCATTATTATGCCTTTCAAAAATTTATATGTTCTTGAATGTTACATATATACACTGATTTTTTTTTCTTTCTCAAATCGCTCGGATTAGCCAAAACACCGCAAAATTACAACTTTAGATAAAATAACGGCATCAGTTTGCCCTACCCGCATCATTGCAATTCAGCAGGACCACCATAATCATAGCATATTAGCAGGACCACTTGACCAGGGGCGGATACTGTCAACAACCTAATTTACAACTTACTCGAGTATATCGTAAATGCTGTATTACAGTCAAATGACAGTTTAAATCGGGAGTTTTGTTTTATGTAAACAAATGGAGTATGCACGAGGTCGTAATTCATCTGTTTAGAGATTTCGCAACAATTCTTATTGTACTCCGTTATGAGTCATGACAGCTAAGTGTGCAAATAAAGCTCTCTTCGCGTAACTTATTCCAAAAATGTTAAATCATTCGAATTTTTTATATAATATAACTGTCAATGATGATATATGTGTAAATTGGAAATAAAATATCCTATCCTATCAACGAGGTCCGAATTATTGTGCCCGTTGTTGTGTTGTGTATACGTTGTCATATATTTTTTGAGATATACACTTAACCCAGACTGCATCGCGAGAAAGACGAGGAGACTCAATACCGCGATATTTAAGTGGGGAACTACGTGAGTATGCCATGTATTTGAACAGCGCACTTTTCATTGTACATGTACATAAGACTCTAAAGTTATGATTGTACCGTTTTATCTTTTCTTACACGTAAGGCAATCACACTTATTCTGAAATATATAGGCCAGTACACTCTAATGGCATGTTCCCATGAAGCTGTTAGAAAAAATCAGGCACAACTGTCCCCTGATATTGTATTGCTGAAAAGCTTGCAGTCCTGAGAACATGGCGGTTTTGATGGCGATGATTGAGCTCAATCATTACGCCCTCTATAGGGTGTATGCCGTTATGCTGTTTTTTTTGCCTGACAATGAAGCTAAGGGGGAAATAAGATTTAATATATACATATTCGCTATGTGCGTACCGGTTAGACTTTTTTCAGAATGTATTTATTAGCGGATATATTTTCGCGGATGTCTCATTGATGCAGTATGTTCGGACTAAGCTGACAACGGTCAACACGACTATGAAAACCAAATGCAGTTATCTGGAATGATACGGGAGGACAACAGAGTACAATCAAATAGAGGTTTGCCAACTATGGGCGGTAACTCCTCGGGGAAAGCGCGGACACAAGTTTTGATGCCTGTGGACAGTAGGGCATATCGAGGTGTGCAAAATTTGATGACCCGTACCTCTTTCAGTTTTCAATGGAATTTCGAAATTATTTCAGTTACGTCGCACGGGCAAATGAATATGCTTATGAGACTCCCCATACGAAAGTACACCCATATACCAAGTTTCATCGAAATCCCGTGATATTCGGGCGTTTGACCTTGAAATGACCCGATTTCAAGGTCAAGGTCACGTCGCACGGGCAAATTAATATGCTTATGAGACTCCCCATACGAAAATACCCCCACATACCAAGTTTCATCGAAATCCCGTGATATTCGGGCGTTTGACCTGGAAATTACCCGATTTCAAGGTCAAAGTCACGTCGCACGGACAAATTAATAGGCCTATGCCAGTTCTTGGCCGAAAATACCCCCACATACCAAGTTTCATCGAAATCGGTTCGGCCGTTTTCGAGTCCATCGCGAACACACACACAGACAGACAGACACACAGACAGATCTTCCAAAATATATAATAGACTAGAAGGTGACCCGACTTCGTCCGGGCTTTGACCTTGAATTGTCCATTTTGAAGGTCAAGGTCAAGTGGGGTCACGATTTGACCAGTCCAAAAACACTGCCCGGACAAAAGTACCCGACAAACGTGCCCGTCGAAATCCATCCGGTTTTACCCGATTTGACCTTTAATTGATCATTTTGAAGGTCAAGGTCTGGTCGGGGTCACGATTGGACCCGTCCAAAACAATCAGTGGACAAAAGTAACCCCACGTATCAAATTTCGTCGAAATCCCATCAAAATTGGCGATTTGACCTTGAAGTTACCCGATTTCAAGGTCTAGGTCACGTCGCACAGGCAAATTAATAGGCTCATGTCACCCCTCGGCCGAAAATACCCCCACATACCAAGTTTCATCTAAATCCCGAGATATTCGGGCGTTTGACCTTGAAATTACCCGATTTCAAGGTCAAGGTCACGTCGCACGGACAAATTAATAGGCCCATGCCAGTTCTCGGCCGAAAATACCCCCACATACCAAGTTTCATCGAAATCGGTTCGGCCGTTTTCGAGTCCATCGCGAACACACAGACAGACAGACACACAGACAGATCTTCCAAAATATATAATAGATGTATGTGTCTACTAGTATATTATTCAAACGATCCGTGTCTGTTCACATGGGTTCAATATTTAGAGTAGGTAAGTAGGGAAAGGAAACTTGATATGTTGTAATTTTTAATATCTATCTCTTAGTGGCTAAAATAGAGAACTACCTCGGCCCAATGTACAGAGAATATATACAGTGTTTGTTTGAATACCAAAATATATCATGAGTGTCTGCAAAGAAATATTGAATTTTCACGAGCGGCTGCAAGCCGTGAGTGAAAATTCGATATGTCTGTTCATACACGAATGAAATGTTTATTCAAACAAAAAAATGGGGATATTCTTTATATTATATGCGCCTTAATTATGCTCAAAATTGCTAAATTATGTCTTAAATTACTAACCCTACTCTACTTAATTCAAGAGCTCGGCTTGTCGGCGTTTACAATCTGGTAAGAGCCTAGACCTAATACAAAGCTTAAATAGACACGTATAGGCTTTCGCTCAAACATAGAATGATCGATTGATCAAGTGCATGTGGCGTTATAAATTTGTCGCTTTTGATTGGCGAGCGGACAGTGTTGGTGAAAATGTCTGTGTTCGCCAAATTCTAGCCATTTTGCATTGCTATTGCCCAATCACCTGATGGAAAACTGTTCACTGTGCATAAATATCGATTGGACATGTATCAGGCGATATACTTATTATAAAAAATACCTTTAGTATATTTGTAGATTCAAAATGGCGGATAAAATGGCCGCCAGCTTAACAAAATGTGTATATACGTACCGTCAAGGGATATCTCACAGAGCTGGCCCATAAAGTATGGAGGACAACCACAGACGCCCGTATCGAAATTCCAAACGCCGCCATTGAAGCATGCGGGGTGTACCTGCGAATCATAATAAACACGAGGATGATATGTATGCATGTGTATTTCTTTTATAGATAACCAATACAGGTAAGTGGTTGTCTGACAAGGTGACACACCTAGCCCTCCGGAATGACAATAACAAGTCAGAATGGAGGACTGACTGATGGCTGATGTTTGTCAACATATATAAGTGCAGTGAAAGAAATAATAGCTGTCAACCTATACGTCATATAATTTCACCACATAATGAAGGTGGCACATAATTGTATGAATGTCAAAAGAAAGGGGAGGATATCTGCTGTGCATATTAAAGACGATTATATGCTAATTATAATAATCACCAACGTCCTAATTTATCGGAGACAAATTTCTCCTCGTTCATATGTCTTGTATTTTGAGGTTAAACTGGATCCTGGAGCGGTTTATTGGAATTTTGAAAATAGTGTTAGAACATAACACCAAAAACAGCTTTTATTTTATGCCAAATGGATAATTTAGACTTTTTTTTTAATTTGACTCCCAATGAGTTGAAAAGATATCATTCATGCCAAAATGTTTTGATAGAGCATCATCAGTTGGGTTGCAGATTGCTGACTATCTGCCATACTAAGCGTATGTCATGCATCATATAACACCACGTAAAGACCCCGCTAATCTCGCGATTTTAACGGTAACTCCCAGCTGTAAATCCCAAAAAAATTCTCACGCATCCCTCCCGGACCCTCCCCGTTGAAATTTCCAACACAATAGGAACGCTTCAGTTGTGGCCAGTCTAGATGCTAGGATTAGCGATTTTCTTGTATAGTTTTCAAAATGTTCTGTCCTGGTCTCTTGTCCGTAGCCGTGTGTATTTATCTGGAGACCGCTAGAAGTTAGAATTTATGCAATTTTTCAGGTAAAGATATCTGAATGGTCTCATACCGGGAATATATAGAACCATGGTTTATGAATATATATGATATTAGGCCAGAACACTGAGGTGCAAGCGGTGCAACTGGAATTATGCAACACATGTATTTGGTCTGATTCTGATTCAAGGGGGGTGGTGCAGTTGGAATTTCCCAAGGTGGACACCCCCGAACAGACCCTCCCCCCGAGCAGATGGGCCGGTATTATATTCATTTCCCGGGCCGGTTTTTTTGGTCCAGTCCGCCTCTGCCTGCAAATCATAATAAACACGAAGATGGTCTTCTAAAATGTCGTACTTCAGGGCTGTGAAAGCTACAGGCATATCGGAATCAGTCGATGCAACTCCAGGATCCTGGAATAAAATCCTCATCGATGACCGAATACAAGTAGCCCGGCGGGAATTGCTACTCACTACTTGGTCCGCTTCCATGGAAAGAATGGCTACATCCAGCCACCATTTATAAAATCTATATACTTCATCGCTTACTATTTGGATTGAAATGTGTTGTCCTTAGCGCTCATAATATTCAAGAATTATCTAAGACCACCTCTATTTTTCCAACTTTATCCCCTTGAAACAGACCTCGCAAACGCCCTTATAGAACAGGCGATCTAGCCGAAAAATGGGGTCAACCCCAAACTAATTGCAACACAAATGACTTTTAGTTTACTGGATAGCTGAATATGTACTTCATTAGAATATAATTTTTTTAGAAAAATCTAATTGGGACAAATTTGATAAATTTGTGTTTCCATGGCAACGATGGCTAATAATCGGGTATTTGAAAATTTTACATTAAATAGTGCTTATAGTGAATAATTTAACAACTACCCAAAAGTTTACATTGGTTTATGGAAACACTTGTATTGGCCAACATTTCCATATATCCATGGTGACCTTGAGATGTCAAGGTAATGTATAAAGGTCAAGGTCATTGTTAAAAATCTGGATTTTTATCATATAGCTGTCATATTTTCGACCGTCCTGGTTAGGATTTATTACGAATAGCGATACCCAACACCATTTGTTAACTCCGGACTGCAGGCTCCATGGGAAGGTTCGTTTGAATGGATATCGATATCTGCTTTAGAAACTATAGCAGTTTGAAATATGTGGCGACAACATTTTTATGTACAACAAGAGACATACACTTGTGATATTTATGTTGTCGATTGTTGAGACAAAACATTACAGCATCACTTGTCATATGCAACATGTCAGTTATTGTGAACTGGTTGCAACACAGACGTCTTTTGGTACACTGGATAGTTGAATGTCTACCTTGTTATAATATCTTTTATTTTGGAAAATCCAACTGGGATAAATTTGGTAAATTTGAGTTTCCATGGCAACGATGGCTAATAATCGGGTATTTGGAAATTTTACATTAAATAGTGCCTATCGTGAATAATTTAAAAACTACCATTTTGCACACAAGCTTGAGTATTTATTTTCTGAAAACAAATCAGTGTGATGCATTCTAGGTGGGCCAAATTTGTTTAAATCAAAATTTTGACAAACTAACACCAAACCAACCAAAGTTTGTTGAAATCGGTCTAGTGGTCTGGGAGAAAAATCCGAACAGACAGACAGATCCTACTCTGTTATGTATATATAGATGATAATACAGTAAAACTTCGTTAAGTCGAACGTCGGTACCTCGAAAAACCCCCACATAAGTCGAAGTCATTGACTGGTCCCGGCTGAGCCTGTGTGAAAAGTCATTTAAATAAACATGGTTGTCGAAGGTGGTAAGTCGAACTCCGCTTAAGTCGAAACAAAATTTGGGCCCACCATACAGCTTATATCACTAATTACCATGGTTAAGATGAAACGCCTTCAAGAAAGCATCTGTGTTGCTCTTTCATATGCCATTGTCTTCAGAATAGTAAGATGAACATATGGGGCATTTTGGCGAAGGTCGCAATAGACGCGGGGTCGGGGTGTCAAAAATGGCCAAATTTTGATTTCGATCTGATTATCACCTCAGGATATAAAGTCTCTAAGAGATGACGATTACAAGGTCGCAAAAATATTCTTTAATCGGATGATACATGGCAAAGTTATGAGCCCATAAACATTAATACTATTGGGCTAGAATGGCTTGTCGCCAATACTCCGTCAAAATGAAAGCAGTTATGCCACTATTTGATTTGTGGATTTATTTATTTAGAATACTGAGTTGAACACAATTGGTAACTTTGGTCGACGTCGCATCTGGAAAGGGGTCAGGGAAGGGGTATTATATATGCCACTGTCTTTGTCATTGTTATATTATGAAACATCATATGTTTATCGACGGTAGTCTGATGTCTGAGACATGGATATATCCAAATTTCCCGCCGGGAATTTGAAATCTAGTTCTGATTAATATTGTTCAAATTTATGATTTAGACAACCCGTACATTGAAATATTTTAAATGTAGCTCGTTGGAAGCAGTACTCAGGCCTGCTCTATATTGTGTTTGGTCACATGTCGGGTTTGATGTCGTAGAGCTATTATCATCATTGTGACATGAGCCATTGCAGTTATATAGTTTGCGAGGTCCCTGTCTATATCACTTGACATGCCGTTAGATGTCACAGAACACGGACATATAATAAGATTAATCATTTCATTAAAGTACTGAATCAACGATAAGTGTATACATGCCAGTTACCATGGTAACCAGCTACATGTGTGGTGCATCAATACTTTCCTAGGGGTCATTTTGAGCAGAGAAATGTCAACCATCTCTAACTACTCATTGATACATAACTTATCATGCTGATACAGAAAACTGTTGTCAAACATAAGAGACCAAAACAAACACGTCGCTTTCAGGAACCACACTCCCCCAATAAGAAAACCATGTACCCCACACATTATGAACCTCCTTCTGAGATTGAAATACATAACAAGGGAATGTAATATATCGTTTTGTTCATAATTTATATGTGATTATTTATTGTGTTCATATCTCGTGCAATATTACAGAACATTATGCATAAGTGTATATGTTATTGTATTTGCTTTGATGTGAGCAAAACCAATGTTATCAACTTTTCCCGAATGACATTGACCTTTATGTTTGACCTTGACATATACACATAGCAGATGACAGCACATTGTTTAGGACCTTCACCCATATGTAATGTATGTGAACTAATCTTACCCAGACCAATTATACTTTTAGATATGACCTTTTTCCATTTTTTGACAAAAATAGTATCTGTTGCCATGGCAACAATAATATCTAGATTTTCTTTCCACTTTTGCTCACTACAACATGGCTAATAATAATGGACAATCCACAAGCTTTCCAACGGTATATAATATATTACTCCCGACCAAGATCTAGAAATTCCATTTGCGCCAGTGTCTTATGTCGGAACTTTCCTATTGATACCTCAAACTGTCCAACTGTTGAAAATTTCTTACCTGGCACCATTTTAAGGTGGAGAATATCTTACCAATGTCCATTTCAGTCCAAAATTGTGACCACAATCAGGTTCTAGTGTATGGACTTTTGTCTTGAGCTCCGATCGCAGATATTTCCAATGCAATGTACATTTTTTTCCAAATCCAAGTTTAAAGACAAATTTATATCACAACATCACATGGAGTGGGTCACGCTTCTTTCAAGGAAAACAAATGCACTGAAAAAATCAATTCCATCAGTTTTCACAGGTGTTCATTGTTGTTTTCACCTTCAATTATCCCTCTGATGCCAATGTCAGCTCATTTAAATCGTCTGATGTTTTAAATATTATGACAATTAAATGATATACCTCTAATATTGTATGATGCACAACCTTGCTAGATGAGACCTGGGATTTCTGGGACTTACAGATATAACATGAAAAGCGGACTAATTGGACATAACATGCTAATTATTACAAAACAAGTATTTATCTTTGTCAAGATATCACATTTGTTTCGGGATTATATTTCTGCAACAGGGCTTAGTGTAAACAATATGTATTCTTACCGCAGAACTCAGAGACTTCAATCAGTGCCTTTATAACATCTTAACTTCTCCCCATTTTACCCTCCCATCACTCACCTCTTTCTGCACTAAACAAATGATGACCCCCCCGTTCCCCTACTCATTATAACCATCTGGGTATATCCTCCCCATAATGTTTAGTTACACTTTCAATTATCAATTGAAAGAATTAAATTGTATACCAATATTTTGTAACCCAATTTGTGTCATAGAGTAGTCCCATACTATTTTTAAACAATACAAACCTCAACTGAACAATTGGCCACAGTGGAATTATGTCAACACTCTCGTATAGCTTCCTAAGGACCACAATAGCCCTCAGCATTTATCTTCCTAGTTTCTATTAGTCTGCCCACCTACTCTCCTCTCTAACATCTTTACCGCCTCTTTAGTCCATGAGCCAGGTCCGAGAATGGTACCATTTTGGTGGGCAAATTCCATCAACATTTTTCTCAAAGCTCATAATCTGAAGTTTATCTGAGTGCTGGGGCGCACTGTGGCGGTGTAGCTTTGTGTGCAAAATTTGTGTTTCCATGGCAACAGAGTGTGTTTTTGGCCAGTATACAAAATATGCCTGTAATGGTCTACAACTAGAAAGTTTAAAGCAGTAAATCTATCTTTGCATTGATATGGGATGAAACCCTTGGTGGACTTTCTTTTGCCATGGGGGATTTCATCGTTAGAGGTCAAGGTCATACACAAAAGTCAAGGTCATTTACCAAAATATTAGTTTTTTTCATATCGGGTCATACATTTTCTACCCCCAGGTTTTATATACTTGTTCTGAATACGTAATCGTTGCTCCTAAATAAGCTGTAGCGTATATGCTGGACGGAGAACTGAGTTATTATTGAAACTGACATGTCAGTCATGAGATATAGGCCTTTAAAATTGGTGACCATTTTCCAAAATGTGTCAAAATCGGTTATTTCCCATATATCATGCTTCTGTGTGCAGTCCAGGCCTCAGTGCATGGAAATGTAAAAATTGCCGAAATTATGGTAAAAGCATGAAACTTCCAACATATGTTCCTTAGACATAATCTTTTCATTTTCAAATATAGACCCAATGAAGATATGGCCCTGCTTAGCAACGGTTGCTAGGCAACTACCCAAAAGTATTAAATGCTTATATAAGGATGTATTACAATATTTCATTCAACTTTAGTTGTTGTGAATTGCATATTTGAGGTCTATGTGTGACATAGGATGAATTTCAAAGACTTTGTTTCCTATCATAATGTCCATAACAACCGTTGCTATGCAATTACACAGACAGTAAAATGTATATTTGGCACTCTTCTCGATGGCATTTTGGGAAGATTTGATGGTAGATTAGTCTGAAATACATTTTACATATGCTAACACATCACATGATATATGTTATATAGGGGCGGATAGTTTCTACGGTTGGAAGCTGTCATTGCGACCGTTTTTAAGAGACCAACCCATGTTATTTTTAAATTTCAAAAGCATCGATGATCATAACGCAAGTTGTGGCTGATGAACAAAATTTACTATGCTGTCTTATATACATTGAATACTAACATTTCTGATGCACCTTGATTAGTTGCTACTATTTTAATCACTGACATAATATAATTATTGTTTTTTTCTATCACATATTTGGCATCAAAATGTTTTTGATTGGGACCCAAACACCGCGTTCAAAGTTGTATTCTTCATGACTTCAATGCGCCTTTCTGAACACAGGATGCTCGTATAAAGGTAGCTCAGGTATTTATGGACCTATTTCGATACTGGGAATATTTCAAAGGGGAATACCATTAGGTGCATTTTAGAGCGAACCGTCATGTGGGGGTTTTAATAAGTTATTAAAAACTGCATTGTCTAAGAAAACGATGCAAAAACAACAAAGAATACTGAAATAAATATGCATTACTAGCAATCAACATTATGGGCCACAAGTTGATCGAAGCCGCGAGGGATACCGCAACAAGATGAAAACTGTGCATTTTATATCACACCTGGTTGAGAGTTATTTAAAACTACATTGTCATTCTAGCTGGTTTATGTACGAGCAGACTTGGAAGTATGTCTGAATATAGAACCCTGCACATTATCACCTATTTGCACGCCGGTATTAAAGCGGCGACTTCACAGGGATTACGCGGGGACGTCAACCATAATGATTGAAGACGTTAGTGCTCTAAAATAAATTTAGTTTCACGCGAGTAATGAATGTAAGCTTCAGTTTCTTCATATATTAACGCAAATTATAGGCCAACTTGAACGAGACAAATGAAAAAAAAGGACACATTTTGCACATTTACAGTTAGCCTGAAAATACTATCATATGTCTAACTTTATCACTAAAAACTACAATAAAGACATCTTGTTCAATATACACAACAGTTACACTCTGCATGTGTAAGTTTTGGGTGCACACTAACTTCATAAAATTTCCCAGCTACATGTACATGCACCAGACATAAACCAATGTGGATAAAAGGTTGATCTTACTATGTAGCAATAAAACAATCCATCAGAAATATGTACCTGGGAAATTTTAAGAATTCAAGATGCGCCAAAATCTTAGGCACAGACAAGTTGCAGTGTAAATCTTGAACAAGATGTATGTGGTTGCGGGAATTACCTCAGGTGTGGGTACCTGGAAATGAATCCCCCGCTTGCCACTAAAAGAAAATAATAATTACAAGTACCCACTAATGAGATCATTCCAAAATAATAGCATATGAACACCAGGATCACAACACTGTACAATATTATGTTGGACAAGCTACTACTGTTCAATGGCAAATGTACACATGGCCCATCTTTATTGTGTTTGACACAGCCAATGTGTCAATTTTGCAGTTGCGCCCCCTCCACCTGTATCCACTAATCCGGATACAATATTTTTTCCTGAAAACTCATCAAATAATGTCACATATTAAATGGACAAATTCACTTGAATGGTGGTATCAAATAGTCTTTGCATGTCCTCTTTAGTTATATCATATCAATAATAAAGATAGTACTTGATTTTGTACATAATGGTAGTTTTGTAGAACGATCAGTACATGCCTGCTCTATACATATTAATTTTTTAAAAATGCCTACCTACCTACCCTAAGTTGTCAGTGAACCGTAACCCTAAACAGAGTTATTTTTTTTGCCTAACCTGAATGATGGTTATTCAGTTATTCAACGTGTACGTCTTTGTAGCCGCGTGAGAGACTGTAATAAGCGGAAAATTGTGATTTATATATCACACCTGGTTGAGTGTTATTAAACACTGCATTGTCAGTGAACACGATGCACAAACAACAAAAAATATTGCATATATATTCATTACTCAGTTACTGCCACCACTCGACATTATGGACCACAGGTTGATCGAACATTATGAGAACTCCAATAACCTGAATGATGGTTCGTCAGTTATTCAACGTTTACGTCATTGCAGCCGCGAGGGAGACCGTAACAATAGGAAAACTGTGAATTATATATAACACCTGGTTGCGTGTTATTAAAAACTGCATAATCAGTGAACACGATGCACAAACAGCAAAGAATACTCCATTCATATTCATTACTCAGTTACTGCCCATCGACATTATAGGACACATGTTGATCGCACATTAAGAGAACTCCAATAACTTGCATTGTTAGTTATACAACGTTTTACGTCGCAACAGCCGCGAGGGATACTATTACAAGATGAACACTGTGAATAATATATCACCACTGGTTAAGTGTCCCGGTTGAATTGACAACATATCCTTAGTTAGTTATCATTTTGATATCCGTAGGATAACACCATCATTTTCTTAACCAAAAAGCTGCTATGTGGTTCTCAGCCAACACAAATACAGGCCAAGTTCGATCAGTTTCAGTTCAATAAATTATGCATGGCCCCGTTTGTGACTCGCACATTACCTGAATTTGATATTTTTGTTCACGATCATTTCGCAAAAATACCCTCCATCGAGCATTTAAGACGATCAAGTGAGCTTATCAAACCATCCAATGAGTTTACCAAAACATGGTTTGATATATTTGATGGATAGTTTTGTACACTAGTTTGTGACACTCATAAGATCAGATGATGTGGGACATTCAGCGGGTTATTTGAGACATTAGTTGTTCGTTTTAGACACTCCTGGTGGTTTGAGACAATCATCGTGTGGCTTTTTGGATGGTTTGTGGTACACACTTGATGGTTTGAGACATCCATATGTATGGTTTGGGACTTTGACGAAAATTGCCCAATTTTAATAATTTCGGTAGCCATTTTGTCCCTATTTTGGGAAGTGATAGCTTCATTTTTGTTAAAATGGACACAAGTGGTTCTTATCTGACATCTAATGAGTATTCAGTACACTGGTGTTTTCGATTTGCGGTTATTCTAGGCATTAAAATAATAATAGACTTTTCTTCGAAATTTAGTACATCTATTTCGAATATGAAGGACACTGAAGGGCCCAAATTCCCAAACCCTCGTGATATGGCTCACAATTATCAGACATTGAATTAAAATGCAAGATGGCGTTCGTCCGTGCGTCGTCTTTCTGACCATCCGTAGACACTTTACACATAATGCGAAAACTCAAACCTTTTTTATCCAATCGGGACCAAATTTTGTATATGGGTTTATCAACCCAAAATGCAGATCACAACCACAACAAGGTATTACTTAAATTGCAGATTAAAATCTGATTAAAATGTGCCATATACCAAATTTAACATGGTAATTGGGCCCTATATTTGTGCATTATGATGGGGATTGCTTTCATGACTAAGGCACTAGGGGTAGAGGATTATGAGACAATTAACAAAAGAAATGACCAAAATTTCACATTTTTTCCAATGACCTTGACCTTTGCAATTGACCTTGACCGTATATGTCTTAGTCGCCCAGTCAGTTTGATGGAAAAATAATGAGTTAGCTATGAGTTAACATAATTTCTTCAAACAAAAGGTTCGTTGATTCTCAACAGCGGCCTTTTCAAATTTTTCTTAAAATATATGGTGCCGTTGTCATGGAAACCTGAGTTTATAACGACATTGGACCCCACCCCACCTGGGCACGCCCTCCAAAACGTTTTCCATATAACTAAGTAACAAATATTTGTATAAGTTTCATGCTTTAGTCAACAAATTCACAATTCAACCATTAAAAGACCCCAGATAAGTAAATAACTCTATAATATACACAAAAGCACGATATCTTGGGAAAATAACTGATTTTGACCCATTTTGGAAAATGGCCACAAAGTTTAGAGGCCTATATCTCACGACTGTCTTGTCAGTTGCAACAATATTACAGTTATCCGAGTAGCCTATATGCTCTAGATTAATTCCGAGTAAAGATAACGTATTCAAAACTGATATATAAACTCAGTGGGTAGAAAATGTATGACCCGATATGAAAAAACTAATATTTTGGTCAGTGACCTTGACCTTTGTATATGACCTTGACATCTAGAGGTGAAATCTGCAGTGTCAAATGAAAGCCCAACAAGGGTAGCACCCAATATCAATGCCAAGATAGAGTTACTGCATTAAACTTTCTTGGTATAGACCGTTATATGCATATTTTTTATACTGGCCAAAAACACCATCCGTTGCCATGGAAACACACATTTTCAATACTATGCTACACTGCCCCAGTGTGCCCCAGCACTGACATAAACTTCAGATTATGAGCTTTGAGAAAACTTTTGGTAGAATTTGCCCACCAAATTGGTACCATTTTCCATATTTGAGGAGCCTGGCTCATGGATAGGATAGGATAGGATAGGATATTTTATTTCAATATACATATAATAATTAATACATAATACATTTGACAAATATTGTAATGTATATTCGAGGGGGTGGCATAGTCAGGCTAGACTGTCTTACTGTCACCCCCTTAGAGATGAATAAATGTTAACATATATAGGCGGTCAAGATTTATTGTACAATGCACGGCTATGAAATTATGTATTACATAATGGTTGCATTTATAGGATTATATAATTATATAATGGAGGGTATACGTATATATAAATCGTGTATTGGTTACTCGATGGTTTGTCTCTTTCTTGCCAGTGTCATGTTCTTTGGAAGTCGAGTAGGAGTGTGCTGAGTGAGGTTGTAGATTGCGATATATGTACGGGAGGTTACACTATTGACGAGCTACTTATAACCCAACACAAATACCTTCTCATTCAAATTTTCAGCTCTTTTATCAACTGTATGTATTTGTAATAATTTAATGTAAAATGCTGATTGAATTTAACAAAATAAAAATCAATCAATCAATCAGTTGTGTTATCAGCAAACAATCGAATATTGCATGTTACATTTATGTTATAACATTGATATAGACTAGAAATAAAAGCAGCCATGTGGTTCTCCAGCTGAAGCATTCTGCAATTCTGACAATTGTTTGTCAATAACTACCCTCTATCGAAGTTCTGTGTAGACGATACCAACTAATAGCAACTGGGCCAACATGTTGTGTATCGTAAACGTCTACTGAGTCAAAATAGTATAGGCTGAGAAAACATGAGGTGTCGCACTAAAGATAGAACAACTGACACACTGGTGTCATAATTACAGTGTATTATCTGAGCTTCCAAGTGAGCACAATGGCAAAACGTTTCCCATAAAAATACATAGGGTAGGTGAGAGAAAATAACAAAATGTAATCTTTTGCCCAAAAAAATTCATATGCAACAACCGGATCATCAAACTAGAATGTTTGTAAACACAGGAAATATGTTTATGACTAAATCTTTTTAATGTATATGTTATGTGATATGTTGAAATGTCGCATGAAGTAGAATAACTATGTTCAGATACAACAATGTACTAATTCCTCTATGTCTCAGAAACAGAGTACATTTCATAGAACATGCGTAGTCTAAATGTTTCAGCCATAATATACTTTACCATTGTTAAATGCAATTTAAAGGCACGGATGGCCTTCGCTGTGGGTATGCTGTTAAAATAGCCACATCCGTTAAAACTGTCACAAACAGAACAAATATTAAAATATAGACAGACTTTGTTGTTATACAAATCATAAATATCAGGTAAATAGTATGCTATCTGCGAGTATACAAACTTATTCCGCCATATCTGATACGTTCATGATATCCTTGAGAAATATTAACCTGTTTTAATTAAGAGATATAATAGATCGGCGCCACTGTGTTGTGGATGATATAAGGTTCCCGTCAGTCTTATGAGCCAAAAAGGGAAACAATCCCAGGTTTTTAAGTGATGTGAAACACTCAGGTTGGGTGATCAAATAGAAATGGAGAATAATCTTGCTCAACGTATGAATATTAACCCAAATTTACAATACACACCGTCAGTCTTATATATTTATTAAATGCAATTAGTATCGATGGCGAAATCGTTTGCATTGTAGTTTATCGCCGATTGTTGTGTCCCGAATCGAGATGTAAATATTTACAATTGAGCTTAGTTCATACGGTGTTTTCTATGGAGTTGTATGGTCGATTTCTTTGAGATTTTGGGCGATATTAGTAGAATGATACATTCCTCCAGTTGGCATAGACCGAGTACCAATTTATCAGTTTCACGCACCCGAACAAGTCAATAATATGTCTTTAACTGGTGGAATACGATATATACGGGCGTAGCCAGAGTAGACATTCAAGCCATTATTGATAAGGATCTTACCTCTTCCAAATACACATGCCCGGCTAATGGGGTTAAATTTGTTCCGTTCCCATTGGCGTGATCGGACCCCATTTCACAGAGCAGCTCCTTCTTTGTGTTATAAACGTTTGCTGCATGACAAGATGTGTGTCCCCTGCAAAGAATGATGCACTCAGATTTGGACCGAACAGCAACAATATTTAAGACACTGTTGAACGAAAATTCGTGATCATGCGCATATCCAGAAATTGTTCGAAACACGACGCCATTTATAGCACAAAGTGAGAGTCTCAGGAGGAGAGAAAATAAAAGTAAATCTGTCAGCTGGAGATACATTTCATCGAGTACAAAATTTCAAAGACGGTCACGCAAATCTGTATTTTCACTAACAAGCCTTGGAAACGGAAACACAGTCTTTTTGGAAAAACAAATTAACACGAAACGTTCATGAACACATCTTGCTCGAAACGAATCCCGACACTGAGTCTCAGCGACGCATATTGTAATCTATATTTAAAGTGGTTCCATTATCTCGCGTGCTATGTGACATATGACCCAACAATAAACAGGGCTGAGAAGACTCCGCCCATTGTAGATGCCATCCTATGCGCTCCGAATACCAATAATCGATTATTATTTTCATGTACCATACATTATATTGGCTGAGGATAGAAGCAGTACATACATCCAGTATGTTATAACACACAGCGTGATAGTCAAATCATACCGTATTCTCAACCAGTAGATATTCATGTACACGACTGTGCAACATATCCCCGTGCAAATAGGTCCACATTGAACCTAAATATTCACATACGAATTTATATATGTTGAGTTAGATTTGCAATTGCGTAATATAGCATTATACCCCATATATGATAATGAAAAATAAAGCAGTCACAAATATTCCAGCCCAATGAAACCAAATGTTGATATGCAGTGTGGTCCACTAAAGATGGGAGCAATCAACAGGAATTAGGCCATAGTGTTAAGTGATATGGTGGTCAGCTTTAACTTGGTTATGAACCCATGACCCACAACTCATCTCAGCCAAATTGTTCACTGATCAATATGCATGGCATGAAAATCCTCAAATTTTGAATATGAATTATTGGTAGTTGCCTTTCTTAATGAAAATTATCATTAAATTTCACAAATAAAGAATAAATAAGTCTCCCCTCATGATCTTGAGATATGATATCATGGATATATGAACTGCACGTTTGAAAAACATTTATTTTACAAAAGTTCTTGGTACCTGAAAACAGTGAAAATATGTCATGCCATAAAAGTAAAGTAAATGAGGTTATACAATCTAATTGGTCGATGGTTCTTAAATATTGTGTCACAGTAATCGCTTGTACCAAATTTCATAAAGATATCTTCTAATATATATTTTGGGACTTCTGTCTGTCTGTTTGTTAACAATGGCCGGGAAAACTGCCGGACGGATTTCGACGAAATTTGATAGCTAGGGGTACTTTTGTCCGGGGAGTGTTTTGGACGGGTCAAATCGTGACCCCGACCTGACCTTGACCTTCAAAATGGTAAATTCAAGGTCAAATCGCGTCTTTCTACTGACGGATTTCGACGAAATTTTATACCTAGGGTGACTTTTGTCCGGGAGTGTTTTGAACGGGAATCGTGACCGCGACCTGACCTTGACCTTCAAAATGGTCAATTCAAGGTCAAATCGCGCCTTTCGACGGATGAAAGCAGAGGGGAAACAGCCCGGACCAAGTCGAGTTACCCTGCTAGTCTTTCTAATATATTTTGAGAAAATCCTTTTTGAGATACCAGGAAATTTTGACAAAACGTGCGTCTGACCCTTACGTATACAGTCACACTCCGCTTAACCGGAAACCAAGTCACTGTATTGAAGCTCAGCATGCATTCCGCCTCGGGGTACATATAATAGACGGCTGATATCTGACCACCATGAATTCGTCGATATAAAGCTGAAATATTTTGTTTTGTTTCCCGTCATTTGAATAAAACGGTAGATTTTATTTCTTTGTATCTGGTTCCAAAAAGTCAAAATTTCAAGGTTATGCGATATTTGTGCAAACATGGTAGGTTATATACATTGCAGATCTAAATGATTGGTTATATATGATTTAAAAATACTCTTTTGACACTTTGACATAGAATTCTGGGACAATCCGTGCGAACTGTTGTGTTGAGAAATTGAGTCTCCTTAGTTACCGAACAGCCTCCAGCAATCTAGTGTAGATTCTGTGAAAGTTAACTGCTCCAGAGTGCAGTCATCAGCCTTTCAAACTTGATGCAAGATCTTGATCCTGAAGAATGGCTAATATTTCTATCAGGTCATAATCAAATAGGGGTTGTCCATTTATTCCCCATGTAGCAATGCTGTATTCAAGATACAGTCGATGTCGAATTTAGAACAAAATTTGTGGAAACAGACTTTCCAGATGTTTGAGACCTATATTAATATCATTATTGATTACATGTACATATGATTAAACACAGTTTTGACAAACTGTCAAAGCACATCTAGTAACTTGTTGAGATATTAAGGATATATGTGCGTCTATGATGTATGTTGGCCAACTTTGGATGGGATACTATATTAGAAGCATTCTCCGTGGCATATACATGTACGTCACATGAGTAAATTTTGTTTTAAAGCTTGATTGTACCAGTTGGAAAACTCCAACCCAATTAAAAGAGTCATTCGAAGGTATACAGATTTGTTACAAAACTATTTATTTACAGCATTTGTATCACTAACAGGTTTTTTTGTCTTCAGACCAGCTGCTGAGATTAAATATTGCACCCCCCCCCCCCAAATGTCATTCAATGTTGTCAAATTGGACGCCGAGTTGAAAGACGTTTCGTATCAATAAAGGGTGTATGATTTATGTATACCAGGATAATATATATCAATACAACTCAATTGTGTTTGTTTGTTCGTTGTCTGTCCGGCTATGGGCGACTAAACGCGGAGTGTCATGGGCCAGATGACGTTAGATGTCTTAAAAGGGCACTACTAATTAATTTAAATAAATAATTAATGATATACCCAAACTGGTTGAAATATGGTCGTTGAACATTTATTCACATGAGTAAATTGACAATATGGGTGTCACGGGATAGATACATTTGACCTCAGACTACATAAAGGGCCACTAATAAACAATTTTAATTAAATAAGTAATCATATACCCAAAACGGTTGTACCCCGGTCGCTGGAAATTGGTATGAACTATGCAGTGGTGAATTGACACGGGAGTACCATTGGATAGATGCCGTTATGTGGGGTTATGTTGGAGTCTTGTTGGAGATAACATTTAATTGTCATATCGAATGAAGATGCCGTTATGTGGGGTTATGTTGGAGTTTTGTTGGGGATAACATTTAATTGTCATATCGAATGAAGAGAGGTGCGATTTGGTGACAGGAAATATCAAGCTATGTCCACAGTTGATAAGTCGCAACCCGTCTAACGACGCCTCTCGGGTGGACTCTCCTCGGCTAACTTGAATGCTGCTCGAATGAAATTGGTTGGAATCGGGAAGGGAATAAGAATGAATATATAATGGTGATATACTCGTATTGGTATCATCCCAGAAAGATTGTATTACTGTTAAAGATAGCTTGGTGCTATGACTCAGATAATTGATTTATCACATAATTTGGCCATAAAAGCAGTTTCATAATTATCGGTAATAGACACGTTTAATATCAGCGCGTGCGATGACGTCACGGCGTTCTTCAAATAACTTGCGATCGCTGTAGTTTATGATTGTTGTTTTCGATGAATATTTCGCGTTGCTTCGGGTTTATTTGATCATGTGATAAAAGGTATCTCACACTCGTCCTATTTTATACGTAATTTATCAACCTCGTCCTCTAAATTCTATTTGAGCCTCGGTAAACCTCGGCTCAAATCGAATTTAGTGAACTCGGTTGATAAATTCCGTATAAAATAGAAACTCATATGAGATCCTCTATTTAACATATGGTCGGACACATGTTTCGCATATTTTATGTTAATTAGTTCCGGTCATCATTTGATCGCTGTGCTCGATGCAGCAAGGTTGGATTAATAGTTTGCTTTTATGCGCACTCATATTTTCCTTATATTCCGATCACCAACACGCTATATATAATCATACTGGTATAGTAACATACTTGGATTTAGGATTCATATAATATGCTTGAATCTGTAAAGATAATGATGAATTAGATATATATTTAATAGATCGATATAGAATATGTGGAGTAATACTGGATTATCCGACAGTGGAACATAAAGATTACATTATCATAGTTAGCAACTATACGTGGGACAATTGGGGTAGAGACGTAATTTGACGTGGGGCATGTATTGGGGTAGATGCCGTTGACATCAGATGACTTAAATAGGCACTAACAACTAGCATTAAAGAGCGTGTATCGTCCACTTATAGAGTGCAGATTTAACTTTATCAGGAGAGTGTCATGCAATAAATGATGTCATATGTTTTCCAGATATATCTGAATATACTGTAGCGAAAATGGTTATTTTTAACACAACGTTAGTGGTAATAAATCACCCAACATTAGTTGAATTTACCCAATAAATAGGTAATTATTCACTCAATGTTGGGTAAAAAATCGCCCAACCCAGAAAGAAAATTAATATTGGGTAAATTGTTACCATGCGTCGAGTAAAACGATGGGTAAAATTGCCCCACATTGGGTAACACGTGTTTTACCCGACAAAACAAAGTAAGAAGTTGCTAAGCGTTCGCCTGCTGCTATATATGCAACATTGTGTTGGGTAAAATTTGTAGATATGGCAAGAAACGTGAGCAAAAAGATAAGGGGGTATGTTTTTGTCCCATGTAGAAAACCTTGATACAGAGCGGGACAAGCGTTACAGAAGCTGACAAAATATGTTTTTATTTATCATCGTTATCTGCGTCTCAGTAGTAACCCTTGATACAGAGCGATACAAGCGTTACAGAATCTTACATGTTTTTATTTCTAGTGATTATCTGCGTCCCCGTAGTAACCCTTGATACAGAGTGATACAAGCGTTACAGCAGTTAAAAAATCGTTTTTATTTCCAGTGATTATCTGCGTCTCAGTAGTAACCCTTGATACAGAGCGATACAAGCGTTACAGCAGTTAAAAAATCGTTTGTATTTCTCATCGTTATCTGCGTCCCAGTAGTAGCCCTTGATACAGAGCGATACAAGCGTTACAGCAGTTAAAAAATCGTTTTTATTTCTCATCGTTATCTGCGTCCCAGTAGTAATCCTTGATACAGAGCGATACAAGCGTTACAGCAGTTAAAAAATCGTTTTTATTTCTCATCGTTGTCTGCGTCCCAGTAGTAACCCTTGATACAAAGCGATACAAGCGTTACAGCAGTTAAAAAATCGTTTTTATTTCTCATCGTTGTCTACGTCCCAGTAGTAACCCTTGATATAGAGCGATACAAGCGTTACAGCAGTTAAAAAATCGTTTTTATTTCCAGTGATTATCTGCGTCTCAGTAGTAACCCTTGATACAGAGCGATACAAGCGTTACAGCAGTTAAAAAATCGTTTTTATTTCTCATCGTTATCTGCGTCCCAGTAGTAATCCTTGATACAGAGCGATACAAGCGTTACAGCAGTTAAAAAATCGTTTTTATTTCTCATCGATATCTGCGTCCCAGTAGTAACCCTTGATACAGAGCGATACAAGCGTTACAGCAGTTAAAAAATCGTTTTTATTTCTCATCGTTGTCTGCGTCCCAGTAGTAACCCTTGATACAAAGCGATACAAGCGTTACAGCAGTTAAAAAATCGTTTTTATTTCTCATCGTTGTCTACGTCCCAGTAGTAACCCTTGATATAGAGCGATACAAGCGTTACAGCAGTTAAAAAATCGTTTTTATTTCTAGTGATTATCTGCGTCCCAGTAGTAACCCTTGATACAGAGCGATACAAGCGTTACAGCAGTTTAAAAATCGTTTGTATTTCTCATCGTTATCTGCGTCCCATTAGTAACCCTTGATACAGAGCGATACAAGAGTTACAGCAGTTAAAAAATCGTTTTTATTTCTCATCGTTATCTGCGTCCCAGTAGTAACCCTTGATACAGAGCGATACAAGCGTTACAGCAGTTAAAAAATCGTTTTTATTTCTCATCGTTATCTGCGTCCCAGTAGTAATCCTTGATACAGAGCGATACAAGCGTTACAGCAGTTAAAAAATCGTTTTTATTTCTCATCGATATCTGCGTCCCAGTAGTAACCCTTGATACAGAGCGATACAAGCGTTACAGCAGTTAAAAAATCGTTTTTATTTCTCATCGTTGTCTGCGTCCCAGTAGTAACCCTTGATACAAAGCGATACAAGCGTTACAGCAGTTAAAAAATCGTTTTTATTTCTCATCGTTGTCTACGTCCCAGTAGTAACCCTTGATATAGAGCGATACAAGCGTTACAGCAGTTAAAAAATCGTTTTTATTTCTAGTGATTATCTGCGTCCCAGTAGTAACCCTTGATACAGAGCGATACAAGCGTTACAGCAGTTTAAAAATCGTTTTTATTTCTCATCGTTATCTGCGTCCCATTAGTAACCCTTGATACAGAGCGATACAAGAGTTACAGCAGTTAAAAAATCGTTTTTATTTCTCATCGTTATCTGCGTCCCAGTAGTAACCCTTGATACAGAGCAATACAAGCGTTACAGCAGTTAAAAAATCGTTTTTATTTCTCATCGTTATCTGCGTCTACCATATCAGGAACACTGAACGCTCTCGTGCAGATTTGTTTTTGATTGGGACCCAAACACCGCGTTCAAAGTTGTATTCTTCATGACTTCAATGGACCTTTCTGAACACATGATGCTCGTATAAAGGTAGCTCAGGTATTTATCGACCTATTTCGATACTGGGAATATTTCAAAGGGGGATACCATTAGGTGCATTTTAGAGCGAACCGTCATGTGGCTTTTAATAAGTTATTAAAAACTGCATTGTCTGTGAACACGATGCAAAAACAACAAAGAATACTGAAATAAATATTCATTACTAGCAATCGACATTATGGGCCACAAGTTGATCGAAGCCGCGAGTGATACCGCAACAAGATGAAAACTGTGCATTTTATATCACACCTGGTTGAGAGTTATTTAAAACTGCATTGTCATTCTAGCTGGTTTATGTACGAGCAGACTTGGAAGTATGTCTGAATATAGAACCCTGCACATTATCACCTATTTGCACGCCGGTATTAAAGCGGCGACTTCACAGGGATTACGCGGGGACGTCAACCATAATGATTGAAGACGTTAGTGCTCTAAAATAAATTTAGTTTCACGCGAGTAATGAATGTAAGCTTCAGTTTCTTCATATATTAACGCAAATTATACGCCAACTTGAACGAGACAAATGAAAAAAAGGACACATTTTGCACATTTACAGTTAGCCTGAAAATACTATCATATGTCTAACTTTATCACTAAAAACTACAATACAGACATCTTGTTCAATATACGCAACATGCAGTTACACTCTGCATGTGTAAGTTTTGGGTGCACACTAACTTCATAAAATTTCCCAGCTACATGTACATGCACCAGACATAAACCAATGTGGATAAAAGGTTGATCTTACTATGTAGCAATAAAACAATCCATCAGAAATATGTACGTGGGAAATTTTAAGAATTCAAGATGCGCCCAAATCTTAGGCACAGATAAGTTGCAGTGTATATCTTGAACAAGATGTCTGTGGTTTCGGGAATTATCTCAGGTGTGGGTACCTAGAAATGAATCCCCCCGCTTGCCACTAAAAGAGAATAATAATTACAAGTACCCACTAATGAAATCATTCCAAAATAATAGCATATAAACACCAGGATCACACCACTGTACAATATTGTGTTGGACAAGCTACTACTGTTCAATGACAAATGTACACATGGCCCATCTTTACTGTCTTTATGTGTCAACTTTGCAGTTGCGCCCCCTCCACCTGTATCCACTAATCCGGATACAATATTTTTTCCTGAAAACTCATCAAATAATGTCACATATTAAATGGACAAATTAACTTGAATGGTGGTATAAAATAGTCTTTGCATGTCCTCTTTAGTTATATCATATCAATAATAAAGATAGTACTTGATTTTGTACATAATTGTAGTTTTCTAGAACGATCAGTACATGCCTGCTCTATACATATTAATTTTTAAAAATGTCTACCTACCTACCCTAAGTTGTCAGTGGCCCGTAACCCTAAACACAGTTATTTTTTTTTGCCTAACCTGAATGATGGTTATTCAGTTATTCAACGTTTACGTCAATGCAGCCGCGAGGGAGATCGTAACAAGAGGAAAACTGTGAATTATATATAACACCTGGTTGCGTGTTATTAAAAACTGCATAGTCAGTGAACACGATGCACAAACAACAAAGAATACAGCATTCATATTCATTACTCAGTTACTGCCAATCGACATTATAGGCCACATGTTGATCGCTCATTAAGAGAACTCCAATAATGCGAAAACTCAAACCTTTTTTATCCAATCGGGACCAAATTTTGTATATGGGTTTATCAACCCAAAATGCAGATCACAACCACAACAAGGTATTACTTAAAATGCAGATTAAAATCTGATTAAAATGTGCCATATACCAAATTTAACATGGTAATTCGGCCCTATTTTTGTGCATTATGATGGGGATTGCTTTCATGACTAAGGCACTAGGGGTAGCGGATTATGAGACAATTAACAAAAGAAATGACCAAAATATAACATTTTTTCCAATGACCTTGACCTTTGCAATTGACCTTGACCGTATATGTCTTAGTCGCCCAGTCAGTTTGATGGAAAAATAATGAGTTAGCTATGAGTTAACATAATTTCTTCAAACAAAAGGTTCGTTGATTCTCAACAGCGGCCTTTTCAAATTTTTCTTAAAATATATGGTGCCGTTGGAAACCTGAGTTTATAACGACATTGGACCCCACCCCACCTGGGCACGCCCTCCAAAACGTTTTCCATATAACTAAGTAACAAATATTTGTATAAGTTTCATGCTTTAGTCAACAAATTCACAATTCAACCATTAAAGGACCCCTGATAAGTAAATAACTCTATAATATACACAAAAGCACGATATCTTGGGGAAATAACTGATTTTGACCCATTTTGGAAAATGGCCACAAAGTTTAGAGGCCTATATCTCATGACTGTCTTGTCAGTTGCAATAATATCACAGTTATCCGAGTAGCCTATATGCTCTAGATTAATTCCGATTAGATAACGTATTCAAAACTGATATATAAACTCAGTGGGTACAAAATGTATGACCCGATATGAAAACAAGCTAATATTTTGGTCAATGACCTTGACCTTTGTATATGACCTTGACATCTAGAGGTGAAATCTGCAGCGTCAAATGAAAGCCCAACAAGGGTAGCACCCAATACCAATGTCAAGATAGAGTTACTGCATTAAACTATCTTGGTATAGACCGTTATATGCATATTTTTTATACTGGCCAAAAACACCATCCGTTGCCATGGAAACACACATTTTCAATACTATGCTACACTGCCCCAGTGTGCCCCAGCAATGACATAAACTTCAGATTATGAGCTTTGAGAAAACTTTTGGTAGAATTTGCCCACCAAATTGGTACCATTTTCCATTTTTGAGGAGCCTGGCTCATGGACTTTATACATAATGCATATCTTGATATATTCGTTCAAACGTATTTAAATGTTCATAAAAAGATGGGAAGCAGATACCTATGGCAACTGTTTTTCTTATCTTGCTTTCGATCGTCCTACTACCATTTATTTTGTTATGAATTTATTTAATAAATTCCCAAAAATTTGGCCTTGTAGCGGAAATTATTTTTTCGACCCTGCATCCGCAAATATTATAAAGACCCCCCTCACCCTGTCACTGAGAGTATTTGTATACATTAGTCAGCATTAAGTGTGGTGCCTAAATATTCCTATTGTCAGCATACAACCGTTGGAAGTGACTTAATTTTAACAAAGAAGTGTAACTGTAAAAATCGTGTATTTACCCCTGTGGACAGATTTCTTGTTAATACCCGGCTCACACACACACACACTTGAAAAACTTGAGACCGACAGCGTCACTTTATAGAAACATTTGAGATTCACCATTATGGTGTCGGACATTCACAGACTGTGGTCCCCAGAGGGTGAACTTAGAAATTCATCCTCTGCACGGAGGACTTCATTCTGCGTGGCCTCATCTGCTATGATATATGGCGAAGATGGTAATGTGCACCCATTTGTGCATCTCGATTAAGCATTGTGTCTTCTGCCAAGTTGGGGATACAGATAAACTATAACAGAACAATAAACTTTCTTAAAGGCACGTGCGGCCTTAATTGTCGAAAATATTCATATTTGTCCCAAACACCGTAAACAGAAAAAACAGTAAAACGCATACACTTCCGTTCATATATACCATGACCATCGCGTAAACAGCATGTAATCACAAAGACCTACTATATTTTAGCTAAGCAAGAGCCTGATTGTGTTACAGAAGACAGCACAATGCTACTGGCTAATCACACACAAATGGCATAAACGCTCTTTATTAGTTCCATGTCAGGTATTCACAACAAAGAACGCTCTTTATGTTTACCATCATAATATAAACAAACACCAGAAAAGTAACTTTTTACGCCTTTGTTTACATAACAATGGTCAAACATATGACCATAACATACTGTTTCTTATTTGTATACGGACAAAGTCTATCTACATTTTGATGTTCTTTCTGTTTGTGGCGGTTTTTGACGGTTGGAGATATTTTCACAGGATACCCACCGCCAAGGCCAACCGTGTCTTTAAGAAGTTTCTGAAGAAACTAAAACAAAACTTGTAAATTTTGTAATAAATATACGTCCAAGATAGGCCTACGCAGACTGAGGCAGAACGAGGTCCCCAGAATGTGAATGGAGTGAAGCTATAACCCGCTGTTGTAGGGGGTGCTGTCGCAGTATTAAGTTCACCCTCTGTGTGCCTAATTCTGCAAATGGCCGGCACCATATTAGCAGGGTTACAAGGCGTTTTCCGGTTTAAACTGATGTGAAATCCTCTGTTGTGGATATTTGGTGGGAATAGTTCATAAATAGCATATCCAAATGGCACTACAAAAGGTCATTATTATACAAATGGATTATAATTAGTGGCCCACCTTGTCGGAATGATTGTCAATTCGTCCCACCAATGAAGAAGTATTTGTGTAGGTTTCAAAAATATGGCCGCCAGCAGCCATCTTGAATTTCAAATATGAATACATCAGCACACCTGCAACCCACGTGTATTTTTGTTTACCAACAGCCTTGTTGGTAAACAAAAAGTAGGAATGCTGCTATAATTATAATACGGAACATAGATCGGATAAGATCAGGAAAACTGAGTAAAATAGTCATTGAAGCAGTTTGAAGGGATGTGACCTTTTCCCGGAATATATATAGGGGGTGACGAGTACACAGAGGCCGGGGAACAAAATTGCGCCTAGACTATAAGTGTCCGAAAATTATTTCCTGACCACCCGATGGCATTGGGAAAAATCTGCTATCGGGGCTCAGATCCACCCACCCACCGGGACCATGTATCCTGGAATTTATTCGCGACACTCCTCTTGCAATTAATACATTTTATAATGATAAATGATTCCAGGTGGCTGTTGTTTAACCGAGAGCCAAATGGGAGAGGTGAGGATGGGAGGAAATAGTAAACTTACCTTGTTTGGTTTCTCTGAAGATTAGTGGAGAATTGATTAACACATCCGGATAGTTTGAGAGTTGTGTGTCAATACGCCCCTCGATTTGAGAGTGCAATTTAATATACGTTCTTCTTGCTTTTGGTTTAGTTATACGATCCACATAACGAATGTACGCCCATCGTATTGTTTTCGTAAATTGATATATACCACGAGTTATTAGTTACAATAATATAGCATTTGGTCAGGAATCCGATCCAGCGAAGACAGATAACAGTTTTACGCTGTGGTTATAGGAATCACTGAACTAAATGGTTTCCCAAAGGCGACAGTGTTAACGTTTCGGCCAAATTCACTGAATTGAAGCCTGCAGGCCATACCAGTGATGTTTACCCAGCTAGATTGACACCAGTTGATCAAGAAAATGCAAGAAAAATCATAGGTCATGTGTTTACTTTTTAAAATAAATCCCCAAGTGTACGACAGGGCTATCCCACAGCCAAAATTGATCTGGAAAAACCCAGATCTACAACAGCTTGTTAAATACATTTCCCGCTCTCAAAAATCCGTTCCCCCGTTCACTCACCAGTTTAAATTATTTAGATATTATGTACAAATCAAATAAACGCGATGTCGTCCTTTAATAACGTGACGCATGTATCAGGTGAAGGTCATTCTTCAGTTACCTTCACCTTTAGCATTCCACGGTGTACTCGCTCCCCGGCTCTAGAACACATTTAGCTCCCTGATTCCTATACGGGGCACTGTGACGTGCTGAACTGATTGTAATGGCTGACTGTGGTCTACTTGAAGTAACATTGGGATCTATGCCACGAGTTATTAGTATGTGTAGCTATAGTATATAATCAGGAATCCAATCCAGCCAATGTAAATAGCCGTTCGACGTTGCAAACACCAGCGTGACAAACTTTGTCGAAGGCCTCCTGTGAGTCACGAAAACACACATAGGCCTTCGATCCCATGTCAGATGCGTCAAATAGTGCTTCTTGTAGAATAAAGGAGGTAATTGTGAAATCCATTCTGTTGTCCGCAAGGAAATTTATTTGTCATACAACTGCTGAGCATACGGTTCATGAGAATCCCCTCAAAGACTTTATAGATAATCGAAAGGAGCGTTATAGCCCTATAGCTATCT
Source organism: Siphonodentalium dalli (assembly GCA_032622095.1). Lineage (NCBI taxonomy): Eukaryota > Metazoa > Mollusca > Scaphopoda > Gadilida > Siphonodentaliidae > Siphonodentalium > Siphonodentalium dalli. Next base: position 43,143,878 of record CP136065.1, on the reverse strand, counting down.
GGACTATCCGCAGGTTTAGGTTTCCCTTTGAATAGAGGGATGGTTAGGCCCACTTTCATTGCCGGTGGAATGTGCTCCAGAGACAGAATTCCATTGAAAAGAACACGAAGAGCACCCATTGTCGAATCTGGAGCTAACATCAAATGTTCGTTAACAATATTGTCGAGTCCTCCTGACTTGTTGCGCTTGAGTGATCGTATTACACCGGACTTTCCTGAAGTATCGTGTTCAGGTACATGTTGTTGGCTAGATCCATATTACTCGATGCTGCTGTCAATTCTATAACATATATTCAGGTTATTGAGAAATAGCCCTAATGGCTAACTGTATGACGATCAGTTGTTTTATAGTAGGATTATCCGCGGATTAATGGCTAAATGTAGGACGATAGTGGTGTTATAGTAGGATTATCCGCGGATTAATGGCTAAATGTATGACGATCAGTGGTTTTATAGTAGGATTATCCGCGGATTGACAGCTTATTATTAAAGTATACTGATACAGTCGGTATATCTGGCATGTGCTTTGTATCACCACTGTTCACGAGGATAAACAATACAATGTACGAAGACTGAGATCCGTTTAAAGGGACTCAAAAATAATCGCCACCATGTTGTTGTTGTTGAAATCAGCTGTTTACTGCCTGTTCCTAACGCTTCTATAAACTGCATGCATGGTTTATCTCCCCTGATACAGCCTGATATGCTATAAATAGATTGGGGATATCCCTGTGTTCTGTCAAGAATGGTTTCACTGTCAGGATATGTTAGAAAAAGACTGAGATATATTGAGCTTAAATTTGCAAAATGCGATCAAATAAGAAGTTTTCGTAAGCGGGAAGATGCCGAAAAATTGGAAAGAGCAACGAATGGTGTGTTTCTTCCGCCGTGGTGGATTTTGAATGGGGATTTCCATGCAAATCTGCGGAGCAAAAGTTAAGGGGATGGCAAAGTCTGTTTCATAAAAAATGTCTGGAAACGGGCTGACAAAATTGGTATTTTTCACATAAAAGCAGACAGAAATAGATAAAACAAGATAGAGATAATATATAGAGCATATATCGTTAAAGGGGGTGCCACGAATAGATGTGAGCTAAAAAGCTTTTTGTACCAGAAAAATGACTTTGAAACAGAGTATATCTGCAATATTATAGCATTGTTTTGGCATTCAAATGTGAAAAACTATAACTTCAACAGTATCATTAGGCAGCCCATTATGATAAGTGACATACCGTTAAGAACCAAGGAGCTATGCTTTAGATTAATGTTCACAGTATCGTTTGAAAAATGTCCGCTAAAACGTGTCAGTTTTTCTTGGGAGCCAGTCGCCATATTTCTATTGTAAACACATGTTCATGATGTTGTTGTCATTTTTCAATTCGCGGCAGGTACATGAAAATCGACCAGAAAAGCAATTCGATCCTGTAATCGGGCAAGTTTATGATATGAAATCGATGCTTTCAGTTTATTTAAGTTGTTGGAATTAATTTAGTTGCTTGATTACCCACGATTTATGTAGTTTTGTGCTGTTTACAGATGGAAATGTTGATATTTTATTTTTAGAATTACCAGTCTATAGTCGAAAGCGAGATTACAAGATGTCGTATTATTACGCAAATCACATAAATAGAAAACTTACATGTTTCAGAATATTGTATTATTCTAAAATCAAATAGCCTATATAAAAACATATTTATGAATAGGAAAGTACCGTATTCCGACGAAATATGTCATATTTTACGACGGACTCCTTGTGCGAGTTCACTTCCGGTCAATTCTATTTTGGTGCACTGCGATAAAAACATTGTGGAGAAAAATACGTTTAATAACATTTGAATGTAAATTAATCGAGAAATTGTCGGTTATCAGGTACAATCATATAGCTTATAACCCATATATATTGATGGGCATAATCAAAAGCTTGATCCCATGCGCGATTGTCTATACTGATCGATTTCCATTCGTAATCGTATTCTAGTATTGGCGGATGGGTTTGTTTGTAATCATGGCCGCCCCGCCCCCATGGCTTGTGTATCGGCTATCGCAAAATAATGTTAGGATATTATGGTCTCCCATACCAAGAAAAATAGTTCCTAAGAATGTAAACAATGCAAATGGAGGACATTTTGCCATTATTCAGGATGACAGTTCTATTTTCACAGGCAGGGTATTTGGGAAAGTTCTTGTTTTTCCTCAAAATGATGTCTCCTTGTCTCTAGCCAGATTCTTATAGGACCATTTTGACTGTTCAGTTTGTACAAAAAGTTAACCATTGGAACTGGAGAAACGCCGTTTGGGAACATGATTTTTTGTCACTCTACCGCGAGTAAATTCTAACAGCTAAAATTTCTCTACTAATGACAAGATCTTTGTTTATTATTGATTATTATGTGTGAAAAATATGAAGTTTATCCATTCTATGGCCGGTGAGTAATTATTGATCATCTGGAGGTAGGGTGCAATCCGCGGTGGCCATCTTGACCAAACTTTACCATCCCCTTAAAGAGTTGCATATACTTCTGAGTGTGACTTGATGTGGTACTAGACAACAGGTATTTATCTGGTGGGTCCGCTTCGTAAATTAAAAAATTTTGCTATAAATATATTTTTGAGAATTTTTTTCTGGAATTACATATCACTTGACCTACATAACTTATATTTGTCAGATTCGAAATATCAATATAAAATTCAAAAATAAATACACCAACATTATAATTTATAATGGAACAAGTTCCAATTGGACCCGCCAGTCGCCAGATAAATACACAGGGACGCCAGAGAAGGGGGACATACGGAGGCACTTGCCCCCCTTGCTGGCCTGACTCAGGTGAGGCCAGTGGGTACCCGAAAAGTGCCCTCCTGGTTGGTTTGCCCCCTTGCCCTTTGATGCTTCTGGCGTCCCTGTAAATACCTGTTGTTTTCAATACTACATCAAGTCACACTCAGAAGTATGTGCAACTCTAAATTTTGCTCTGCAGATTTGCATGGAAATCCCCATTCAAAATTGGTCACTTGACCTCGATATCTCTCTTAAACTCAAAGAACAGATACAGAAAAGAACATATACAGACGAGATGATGGATCAGTCACAGACATGCTGTCTGAGGTAAAGCTCCCAGAAGGAAAGAACAGCGACTGGTTAAATACCACAAAATAGTCATGGGGTTGCTCCCAGCACTTCCTAAGCCTGATTATCTAAAACACAAGGCAAATACAGGCTACAGCCAACAAAATTTGAGGACTGTACGTGGCAGTCAAAATCCGGTGGAGAAGGAGGTGTGTAACAACACAGAATCGTTCCAACTTCTGCGTACTAGCAGCTCACAATACGAAAACTCCTTCTTTGTTAAAACAACTGTGGAATGGAACCACCTGGAATAGTCGGTTGTTGATATCAGTGACATTGACGGTTTTCTATCTGCTCTGCGAGGGGAACAACAGTATGGGGTGTTTTCAACAATGCTAACAAGGAACTATTGCTTAACTATTTATAATTTATGCTTGTTTATCATATATAATAAATTATTTTTCAATTATTTCGCTTGCTGCTTATATTTATACTCCAAAATCATTTGGATGGCTCAAACAACAACATTGTCATTGCATATATTAAGTACTATATGGGAGATCAATCTAACATGTAATGGCTGATTATGCTTAAGCGTAACTCCATTACGCTTTAAAAGCATAATTGGTTTTTATTGCCTTACGGCGTTATATGTAATGGTAGACCTACATGTATCTAACTTAGTAAGGCTGAAGGGGTCACTCTCACCAAAAAAAGTGCTGAAGGGTACACAGGATTTGAAAATGTGCTGAATGGTATACAGGGTTTGAAATGTCGTTCTAAATGACGTTTAGATTTCGTATCTGCCATGATTTCTGTTAGAAAATAATTGATTACGTTCCAATGAACAGAAAATGAACTAAAAACAAACTGCTCATGGGCGTCAGACTTTCAGAAACACAGTTTAAGTAACGGTGTTAGTGGCGATCACAAACCTTCAGCACATTTTCAAACCATGTGTACCCTTCAGCACTCTTTTTGGTGAGAGTGACCCCTTCAGCCTTAGAAAGGTTTAATGTTCTGGGCGGATGGTAAGATGGTAAAAAATAGTTGTTTCCTCATAGAATCTCCACATATATATTCAGACAGACAGATGGGGAGGGGTGTTGAAAAATGCTTTGGGAAAAAAATTGTAAAGAGAGAAAGAAATTGGTTGCGGGGGTGGGTGAATCGCAGAAATGGTAAAATGTAAAAAAGTATCATATGTGTCTGGATATATATTAACCCCCCCCCCCCCACCTCCAGAGCAAATTGAAATAAATTTAAATCCATATACCCTGTTTTTCTCATGGCATTTTTTGTTTTGGTGTTTTGTTGAATAAAATTAACTTATGACTGAGATTACTCCTTCAGTCTTGATACTTTTCCAAAAATGCCATTTTTTGGCATTTTTGTCTGTTTAACAAATGTTGGGGCATAAATAGAAAAAACAACCAGTCATGCTTATGCATTCTTTTATATATATGAATCTCGCATATATACAATCTTAAATATAAGAGACTGCACTGGCTTAGAAGTTCAATATAAGTATTGTTAGCTTAATGCATTCTCTTATATATGCAAGGCATCCTATTGGAGACTCGCATATATAAGAGAATGCATTGGCACAAGTTTTCAAAAAATTTCATGAAGCTCCAATTATGGAAGGATTAATCATAAATAATGGTCTCCAATATGGCAGGTTGTAAATATAAAAGAATCCACTGGCTTGCATGGTCAAGATAAATGTTGTTAGGCCAATGAATTCTCTTAAATATGTGAGTCTGCCTATGGGAGACTGTCATATATAAGAGAATGCATTGGTACAGTGTTTTCGCTAAATTTCAGGAAACTCCAGTCATGAAATGTGCTAAATTATTTAGAACACTTTCAATTGTAAAACGATAGCATCACAATGTGTTTGGAAATCCCTTCACAGTTTGTAAGTCTAACACATAATTTGTTCAAAAATAGTTTTGTCTTCACCATAGACTAATAAGAAATCATGTTTTGTACACAATCTAGTCAGAAAATTACTAAAACTATGAAAAAGCTGTTAATTTTGTTTCTTGTTTTTGAAATACCTGACCATCATATATTGAATTTGGCTCAGTGTGATACACTCCAATTCTTGAAGACACACAACTTGAAAAACCCTTACTCTTACAGATGGATTAATCATTATCTCTTTCTATAACAAGTATTTTATAGTTTCCTGTGTATAACATAATAAATATGAATCGAAGACCCCTGTCTGGAAACACTTCTATCAATTAGTATTATAATAAGCATACAATCAATGTCCAGTATTTTAGGGCTCGTGTTTATTGGAACTTTTTCTAAAAAAAATAGGAACAAATATATATCCCACTTAATTCTCGCATTAAAAAATACATATTGATTTAAAATCAATATTAATTGATAGTAACATTTCCAGACAGGTATCTCCGGCTTATTTTTATTATTTTATAACCAGTAAACTATACAACACATGTACGAGGAAGAGATAATCCATCTTTAGTGAATTTGGAAATTTGTAAATGATTAAATTTCTTCTGTAAAGCAGGAAAATAAAATCTACAAAATTTGCAGTTGGAAGAACTTGGGAGACTCAAATATATAATATAACCATTTCTTGATGGGAGCTGCGCTAGTGGAGCATTGAATCATGTGCCATTGCATTCCCTTATATCTGCAGGTACCATAGGTAGCCTCACATATATAAGAGAATGCACTGGCTTACAAGGTCAAGGTAAATATTGTTAGGCCAATGTAATATATTCTCTTATATAGTCTAGGATCCATACTGGAAACTACCATATATAAGAGAATGCATTAGCACAGGTTTTTTTTGTTGCAATATTTCCAATGCTCCAACCATGGAAGGGTGAATGCTGCTCCCATAATGAAAGGGTTAATTGATTTTATTCCTAAATAGACAATTTTTGTTGTAATTAGATTTAGTTCCGACCCTCCAGGTTCGGTATTTTGTCTCATAAATGAACCACATAGTTTTGATTACTCTGACTACTGATGGTATACTAGCACCTCCCATAAATCCTGAATAACATAGGTGAATCATGGGTACAAGATAAAAAATATAGGATAGAAGCCATGGTTATTTCACACTAATATAAATATGAAATTAATTACATTTTTGCTGCTGAAATATTGTCCATAACCCCAGCTCACCAAGAAGTATGAGACTGAATTATATCTAAATATGTCATTTTGACAACAAAATAATCAATTTGATGCTCAATGACAAACTGTGAGATAAATCTTACAGTTCCAGGAGATTTCACTCCATTGTCACTATACATATTTTCTTATCTGGTACCTGCTGGTAAACAGAAAAACCACCTATTTGTTATTAGTATTCAGTATAGGAGTCTGGGGTCTGCCATGAGAGGGATGGACATCATCAATATCATGAAGAGATATATTTAAGAAGACTTATATTAAATGATTTATTAATAAGGTACTTAACACATGTATGAATGTTCACTAATGAATTAAATTTAATATAATTACAAGTCTGTTAATAACTGAATACCACAACTGACTGTCACTAGCTGTGATAGACTTGCAATTGAATTTATTAACTGAGTAATTGGCAATCATGAATATTTTTGTGGGAGCTTCTGGCATGATTTAGTCCTTGTTCAAATTATTGTTGAATGTTGGGTCATAAGCCTGGAGCTATCTTGTTGAAAATGAAGAAACCCCCTCCCCTAGATCATGTCATGAATCTTTACTCTGCTTATCGCCTGTAGAGATCTTATTCCATCAGTACAAAACTTGGGAATTTTGTTATGTTTTGATAATGAACTTTATAACATTGAACAAACAAGGCAGGGGACATATTTCTTTGTTTATATTTGTTCCTCGATAATCAACTTCAAAGTATGGGGTGGTCCCAGCTCGAAAATGCATGCTTTTTGTGGCTTTAGTGAGCTGATATCACAAAAACACTGAATTAATTACCCTGCAGAAATTCCATGATTGTAAGTGCGCATAGCAAACTCACCCATCAAGTCTGTTAAATAATGTCATTTCGAGTTGGCACTTTCACCTACTTATGAATAAACTATTAAGCGACAGGTATTAATAAAGAAATATATTCCCCTTGTTATTTTTTCAGCTTTATAAGGTTCTCTATCAATACTTAAAAAAGTTCCCGAGGTTTTGTACTGGTAGAATATGATTTATACGGGCATTCGCCTCTGGGAGGCCAAATTGTCATTTAATAATGAAGTGCGTTTAAGTGCAATTAATTGCACTTAAGCACAAATAATTACACTTAAGCACAATTAGTTGAACTTATCATTGTGCTTAAGAGCAATCATTGCTCTTAAGTGCAATCGATTGTGATTAAGCATAGTGATTTGTTCTTGAAAACATAATTAATTGTGCTTAAGCGCAATCAATTTTGCTTACGCACAATCAATTGCCTAATCATAAGCGCATTTCATGGTTATACATGTATGTAACTAAACACCCCTGGTGAATAAATAGGTTTATCCATAACTCAACCTTAGCTCTTATTGACATATCACCTCTTGTTTTCATTGGTTTGCATGGGAGCAAGCCTAAGTTCTTTATCGAAATGGTAGACTCGCAATAGCATTACCTTCTGTTTTAGTTGTGGCAACTCGTGGTAGTATTAACTTCTGTATTAGTTGGGGCAACTTTGATTTTCGAGTACATATACAGGTACACCATATTAGGGAAGCAGATCCTCAGTGACACCATATTTGCGCTACAGTATATGACCTGGAAATACTATAGATCTGTGCAAGAGCCACTGATTTAATAAAACTACCAGAGCTCGAGGAGTGAGACATCAAAGCTCCCGGAATGAAACACCAATTTTTGGGACAGGGATGCTGATAATATGACAATAGGGGTTTTCACCCGATTTAAGTCAATAAGTACACCATATGAGGTAAGCAAGCCCTTATACAGTGACACCACATTATTGCTATATGACCATAGCTATGGCCCAAATCTATGCCCCAAAGTCATATTAGCCAGAGTATATGGGATGCCAAATTGACATTTAATAAATAATTGAGCTTAAGCGAAATAAGGAATCCCTTATTGCGCTTAAGCGCAATAAGAAAATTCCTTATTGCGCTTAAGAGCAATAAGAGATTCCTTATTGCGCTTAAGCGCAATAAGAGATTCTTATTGCGCTTAAGCGCAATAAGGAATATTACATAAACTCCCTATAATTCAAATGGTTTAGTCCATGGTGCAATCAATATCTATCCCTGTTAACAGGCAATATATGATAATTCTACTATTTGCAGAGGGGTGATCTCATGAGGGAGATAATAATTGCGCTTAAGCGCAATAAGGATGTAATTTCGCTTAAGCGCAATAAGGGATGTTCGTATTGCGCTTAAGCGCATAAGGGAATATCTAATTGCGCTTAAGCGCAATAAGAATATTCCTTAAGCGTTAAGCGCAATAAGAGATTCCTTATTGCGCTTAAGCTCAATTATTTATTAAATGTCAATTTGGCATCCCATAAGAGTAGAGATTCATGGCATGATCTACCCTCCTCCCAATATATCTAATACTGTATGGTATGCCAAATTGACATTTAATAAATAATTGAGCTTAAGCGCAATAAGGAATCTTATTAAGAACATTCCTTATTATACGCTTAACCGCAATACATCCTTATTGCGCTTAAGTGCAATTAATATCTCCCTCATGAGAAAATAGTAGAATTATCCTATATTTGCCTGTTAACAGGGATAGAATCTGATGGAATCTGAATAGGCCTACACGTGGACAGTCACCGTGTGACCAATAAACTCCACCCATTGCACCATGGACTACACTATTGGAAACTACACTATTGGAATTATAGGGAGTTTATGTAATATTCCTTTATTGTGCTTAAGGGCAATTAGATTTTTCCTTATTGCGCTAATAAGGGATTCCTTATTGCGCTTAAGCTCAATTATTTATTAAATGTCAATTTGGCATCCCACAATACTGGGCCACACATTTTGAAATTAGTTATTTTAATACTACAGGTCACTGTTGGAGACTTTAGTTCAATTTGAATCTGCAAGACCTGTACTAGTGTAGGCCTACTTCGGCCAGTCCAGTCCAATGCCATACATGTACATTTTAGTGTCAAATTGCACTTGCTACATGTACATTTTTCTGACGTTATCTACCCACACTGTTTTTTTTAAATCTGCGTGTTTGAACGATAGGTTCTCCAAAAGTTCCCATTAATTGTGACCTGAGTCACTCTCCTGGGTCATCAGGATGAGAATTCCCGCTGTTGACAATATTCAACTAGAATGCACTCAGAGAGATGCCAAAGTGCGCAAAAATGTAATAAAAAATAATTTAAAAAATAATTTCACTGTATTTTACTTAATTTATTTAATTTAATTTAATGTTAGCAAAAAAAGACAATTACCATTTCTCATTTCATCACATATAAAAGGCAAATTACTATATTAATCATTTAAGTAATTAAAACCAATTCCATGTTGTCGAAAGGATGAGACTTTAAAGGCACGTGAGGCCTTAGTTGTCGAAAATATTCATATTTGTTCCAATCACCGTAAACAGAAAAAACAGTAAAACGCATACAGTTTCGTTCATATATACCAAGACCATCGCGTAAACAGCATGTTATCATAAAGACCTACTATATTTTACCTAAGCAAGAGCCTGATTGTGTTACAGAAGAAAGCACAATGCTACTGGCTAATCACACACAAATGGCATAAACGCTCTTTAGTAGTTCCGTATCAGGAATTCACCCACAAAGAACGCTCTTTATGTTTACCATTATAATATAAACAAACACCAGAAAAGTAACTTTTTATGCTTTTGTTTACATAACAATGGTCAACCATATGACAATAACATACTGTTTATGCGATATTTCTTATTTGTATACGGACAAAGTCTGTCTACATTTTGATGTTCTTTCGGTTTGTGGTGGTTTTTGACGGTTGGAAATATTTTCACAGGATACCCACCGTCAAGGCCAACCGTACCTTTAATATCGATTACATATTTTTCAGCGGCATATTTTCATTTTCCGGTAGTCAAAGTTGACCAAAGGAGCAATTATAAGAAATAATTAATACCATTTGTGTAAATATTGATAGCAGCCAATATGCAACAATAAATATGAATAATTAATCAATAATTAATCAATACCGATCATTGTATGTAATAATAAACTCTTAAAACGGTGTTTGTGTTAACAAATGCGTTTTGTTTTGTGTTACGTCATTCGTCGTATTTGACCCGGAACTCTGCTGAAGGTTAGGCTATTCAGCCTATTGCGTCGAATTACAAAATCGCGTTTTGAATGTCTGTCTTTTCCCGCACGATAAAAAGAGGTCTTCGCACGAACCGAAAATGATAAAACTTCCCAATTATAAGTGGAAATACCCAAATGAAGGAGTCTATGTAGGTCCCGAAGGAGTCTATAGACTCTTTGGTGTAGATTTCTGATGGAGAAAATGTAGGTCGATCTATTTTTGTCATAACTCTGACGAATTTTGACCTGGGAGAAAAAATCGAAATCGAGGCCAACTACGAGCATGCCAGTTTTAAATATAGAAACAGGGAATCCTGACAAATGGCGATATCGGAGACAAACAAATAAACGAAAACAACACATAAAATAAACATAGCAAAAACGCGGCACAGTAAAAATGTCAGAACGCCACGAGGTTTTACGTCGTTTTTGGTGACGTCATGGAGTGTGACACCAAGCTACCAAGCTACCAAGCTACGAATCTGTCTGATCGCCATACTGTTGCGCGAGCGCACGTAATTAGAATGTCAACAACATAGCCTGATCTGATCACACGAACTTCAATTCGAACTGAGTTTTTGACAAGTTTTCCAGGCAATAATCGTTGATTTCATATGTGAGGACCCAACATTCCCATTCAACACAACATACACGGAGATAAAACTCCGATAATCTAACTCAAATATGCGTTCTAACTAATTAAGTTTTAATTAATTTATTCGGTCTTGAGAATGAGAGTTATTATTCTCAAAACAATCGTATCAAATTGGTGACGAAAGATCGCCGACCAACCGAATTGCGCGGATTGGAATTGTGGCTAAAAATAGTTATCTGCGGGATTCCGCCGTATATATACATGTATATGTTATTGCTTCAGTCAATCGGGGTATACCGGGGAAGATTGTTGTGTCCCTTTAAGTGTTTAGTCTCAATATAGAAAATTGTAGCTATAATTAATTAATTTATAGTTTGGAATAAATATATGTAACTAAGAATGTGAACATAATTGTATTAAAAGTATACTAGTTAAGTATTGACCCATTCATTCTGCTATAATAGCCTATGCATATGTCACATTTGGGCTTTTATTCTACCAGTAAACAATTCAAGTAAATGTTCACTATGTATGATTCCAAGAGAACTGAGCGGCCACCATACTCAAAGCTGACATATGTGTTGGCTGTTGTAAACACATGTGTAATCCATAATACCATAGTCAATGGTGCCCTCTGTTGTGCTGCGGTACAATATTGCACAATTTTTATTTGTCCCTTCATTTGGTTCCGATGGTAGCCACCCAGCTGTCATGGACATCGCCGTGCCGTCACTGTATACCCAGTTTCCTTCACTGACTTTGTCGTCTCCGTCAACAAAGTAGTGTCCTACAATACCTTGATCTGCAAAGTATAGTTTAGATAACACTTGGAAAACTCTCTAATTCAAACATATAATTAAATAACAGTGTATACCCGCGTGATGCGTAAAGAATAAATAAAACATATCATAAACCCGGTGTTTATTTTCCATAAACCTTTATGCATGTATGTGTTTACCAGTATTTTCAATCCTCAATTAGTTTAAATACAATATGAACATATATATATAGGGACAGCAATCCTATTGCACAACCTTGCAATCAGTGATTTTGAATTGAAAATTACTTTTAAATGTTTTTTGAAATTAGATCCATTATGCATGATATCAGCTCATGATAAATGTTCGTGTGCTTTTTTTCAAAGGCTTACTGTGGACAAATATTGTGGAATTTCCATCCTATAGACCGCTTGAATTAGGTTTTGCTGATATGCTTTTAAATAGTTAAATATAGATCTTCGAACTTTTCGTTGAAAAAAACCAGAGCAGTTAACCAGTGCAAGTGAACATATATTATTATAACAGTTTTCACCACCTTTTTGTTACCCAAAACGACACTTCCTGATAACTAAAAGAGAATGTATATTACAAGCTATATAAGTCAATCTACATACATAAAACAATACTACCGTTCAGTTCAGTTGGCCGATTTGCGATATTCACAATGATGCGTAACAGTCCGGTTTAATTTAGTTTCCAGAAATATTTGTTCTTATCGAACACCATGACAACACATAATTTCATCTTACGAATTAGCTTCATATGAGCTCAAACATTACCAGTATTTCTGACATGGATGGCATTACATCTTTAAAGTTGTGGTGAACTGATCTTTCATTGAGGGGGCAAACTTGGTCACATCAGCGCTACCTTAAACATGCTCTGGCCCATTTGACACCATGAAACAAACATAGCTGCGTGTTCGTTACCATCGCATAATTAGTTGCGACCTATAATGTCATCAATAGGATGTTGTGGTGATCAGGTTTCGCTTTTCACAGGAGGGAGAACCTGTTTAATTTGTACCAGACTAGTAAAAAATTTCCAACGACCAACTCTTATAAAGAGTGTCTATGCTTTTGTTGCCAAACAAACGGTGTATAATAACGCGCGTTCTCAATTATGACCTTTTGTGATAGTATTAGACATTTTTCTTACGAACGATTTCGTGGATTTTCGCGATGCTTAACTGATGTGAACGATGATTATTCGTGATTCTTAAGTGATGCGAATGATGATGATTTCGTGGATTTTCGCGATGATTATGTGATGTGAACGATCATTTTCGTGATTATTAAGTGATGTGAATGATGATTTTCGCGATGCTTACGTGATGTGAAAGATGATTTTCGCGATGATTAAGTGGTGTGAATGATGATTTTCTAGATTCTTAAGTGATGCGAATGATAATGATTTCGTGGATTTTCGCGATGCTTAAGCGATGAGAATGATGATTTTCGTGATTCTTAAGTGATGTGAATGATGATGATTTCCAGAATTTCTTAATTATTTGGTATAAAATCGGACCGGGTATATCTAAAGGATCATCAGTACATACTTACATAACAATGGTCTGAGTGCTTCTAATACTGAATTGCTTGAGAACCGCATGAGGTGGCCGGACACCAGGTTCTGACATGCTTGTCTGGCTTCCAGGTGACTACTAGTTGCATCGCCACCCGTTAAAATATATATGCATCCACCGGCAGCAGAATTCCATATATAAGGGCTCGGACAACCTGCCATCAAATAGTTAAAAAATGTTCAGTGTTTAGTTATGTTTCTTAGAAGCAATTTATGAATATTAAGATACCTATCTCTTATAATCATTTCATCATTATCACAGCTACCATTTTAATCTACGTCTGGTCGGCATACATGTCGGGTGGTCAAATTTGTCGCAGCTTTAAAAAATGACTTCTAAATTGATGAAAGCATGTCGATATTAAGATACATATCTCTTATAATCATTTCATCATTATCACAGCTACCATTTTAATCGCCGTCTGGTCGGCATACATGTCGGGTGGTCAAATTTGTCGCCAGCTTTAAAAAATGACTTCTAAATTGATGAAAGCATGTCGATATTAAGATACATATCTCTTATAATCATTTCATCATTATCACAGCTACCATTTTAATCTACGTCAGTCTGGTCGGCATACATGTCGGATTGTCAAAAAACAATACGTGTGAGGTGGTTGGTGCCTGGTCAAATTTGTCGCCAGCTTTAAAAAATGACTTCTAAATTGATGAAAGCATGTCGATTTTATAACTAATTATCATAACGGTCCGGGGTTGGTGCTATAATTGGGTGGCATAAAGTGGCACGGCCTTACCACCCAGTGTACCCGTCATAGAGTATATGCTTATTTATAGACCTCTGATGAATCTGTTTGTAATGGAAATTAGATCATCGGACTAGTGCAGCGGTTACCTAAAAAGGTTTGCCAGGACAATGGCAACGTTAACACACCAGACACAGAAACACAACCAGTGGGATTACTTAGAAGAGACGCGACAACATTGACATAGCCCCACTAGATAAAGGCAATGACCTAAACACTGGCGATATCGATACAACATCGACATAACCCCCACTAAAGAAAGGCAATTCCCTAACAACTGACGACGTCGAGACAACATCGATATACCCCCACTAAAGAAAGTCAATCCCCTAACAACTGACGACGTCGAGACAACATCGATATACCCCCACTAAAGAAAGGCAAGACGCGCCCACATCGACATACCCCCACTAAAGAAAGTAAATTCCCTAACAACTGACGACGTCGAGACAACATCGATATACCCCCACTAAAGAAAGTCAATTCCCTAACAACTGACGACATCGAGACAACATCGATATACCCCCACTAAAGAAAGGCAAGACGCAAGCAAATCGACATACCCCCACTAAAGAAAGGCAATTCCTAAAAACTAACGACATCGAGACAACAAATGCTATTGGACCAATTCCTGTCTGTATTTACGAAAGACAACACCACAATGTCATTCCATGGGTAAAAGCCCTATATCCTGATTTCATACCGAACCAGTTACTCAAAATATGTGCCGAAGAATTAGCTCTGTCTCTATTAGCCACATTCAACAAATCATTACAGGGGGGGGGGGGCACACTACCATATGACTGGCTAAAGGCAAACATCTCCGTATTCAAATTGGCCTACATATACCTACCAGAAATTTACCGAACCTCATCTCTCATGATCTGTTTCTATTGTTTACCGTTAGAGCATATCATTTCAAGGAAATTCTAAACCACATTGAAGCGAATAGAATTCTCTCAAAAACAACATGGATTCAGAAAGGGCCAGTCATGAGACACAACCGTTAACTTGTCAGAAACTGGATAAATATATCACTTGACTATTTGTTATGTAAGCCATGTACATAAATGTATTATATGTTATCTTAATATGGTCAAAAAGATTAAACAAATTGGATAAATCCTGTTATGCTGGGAAACAGACTGATGTGTCTTTGCCAAGACATTTTACACCGTGCCCACGATAAGCTTATCGCCAAACTGGGTAACTATGATATCAGAAGTGAAGTCCATAAATGACTGACAAAGTTCCTCACAAAAATTACTATGAGATTTGTAATAAATGGACTAGCATTGGAGTCAACACTCGTGGCATGAGTGCCACTTGGAACGTGACATGTACTTGACCATTTGGTATTTATCAGCCATATACACGAATGTTCTATCATCATAAGTGCCTGTCCAAGATTACTGCCTCATCTACCGAACAAGATAACATGGGTCTGACCATCAGGCACTACAGAACAATCTACACAAACTAGACGAGAAGGCAAAGACCTGGGGTGTGGGGTTTAATGCAAATAATGCTACCTATTGAGCATTAAATCATAATCCTCACACTTCTAGTAGTCTTCCACTGGCAACCATATTCTACAACGTGTCCACCCGAACACATACCTGCGAGTCCAGTTATCAGATGATCTGAAGTGGGAGTCTCACATAAACACCATTGCGAAGAAGTAAACAACATCCGTTGCATCTGATATATCCGCAACTTAAAGCACTGTCCTGATGTATGCTTACCTCGCTAGCCCGGTCTCAACTCGAATATGCTTCATCATTATGGGACACCCCCCCCCCCCCATCAACTAAAGAACATCACTGCACTCGACATATAACACAGCCTGTCCTACGCATAACCAACACACTAAAAATACCAGCAACTAGACAATCTGGAAATACGCAGCGAACTAAATCGGCTTTGGCTACTCTCGAAAGTTTACGACACAACACCATCTCTGCCAATAGACGACTTTTTATCAAAATCAAAAAGATGAGAAACTTACCAACATCGTCGAAAAAATAAAAATAAATAAAAACTCAAGCCGCTTCAATATAATCGGGACAAACTCTACACGACATTCACATTTTCTGAGGACAAGCCCCGCACGGAACAAACTTAAATATATGACAGTTCTAGTGTATGTTCTCGAGCAATCTGCTGACAGTTTCAAAACCTTGGCTGCAGCGGAACACTAAAAACACCGACCTCCTCCAAACACTCAAGTCCCATAAAAAATCATGCGTTGAATATTGATTCGGATCCATGGAACTCTGTAATAGTTATATATGGCCATAGACTTAATATTCCGTGTCGGTTCTATTGTACACATATCTTGGAATTGATGCCTATTGCATCCATATGTTCTGGACAAATCGTGTGGAAACATTCCTTCCGACGTTTGAACCGAGTGAATTAGACGGAAAATTATATTTATCCCAGCAGGTTATTAGAGATGGTCAGATGTATAAGGTCCGTGTGAAGAGTTGATTGGTCTCTTGTGATTATTCACTGGCTATGGCCAATCGTTTTCGTCTCTGTGTGCTGTTTTGTTTGCCGATATCAAACTTGAAAGAACATACACATAGTAGCATGTGTTGGATGCTGTGTGAACAGTATCATTTTAACCACAATCATAAAGAGTACGATGATGAGATCAGCAATCATGACGAGAAGATGACCGAACAAGTATTTGTATTTTAATTTTAATCATCAAATTGGAAAGTATTTGTATTGTAATCAAATATTGTTTTATGGTATGTGAATGATGCCGTTGCAACTGTAAATTGAAAGTTATTTCTGTATACAGCTGACTAACACGTTGATAGTTTCGGAAATCATTCAAATTGTATTGTAAATCAGCCGAGTACAGAGTTAACATTCCTAAGCCACTGCTAGTTCACAATACATTGTCACTTCATTTTGGCAAAATATAATCCGTCGTATTTAGTTTCAAACGTAGAATCAACAAACTGCCCGAATATGTAATCTGCTGTAACGGTGTCAACATTAAGTCTGCTAAGGAGGTGACATACCAAGGCGCTATCTCGACTGGGGAACAAATGGCCAAACATATATACTAATGATTGAGTGAAGGTTCATGAGGTAAGTAGTCATAACTTGTGTAAAACCCGAACCTTTCGTGCTTTGTTTTAGAAATTAATACTACGTGACACCAGAGGTGTTTTTAATCAATTTTATATTGGCAAATGTTAACACTAACAATTTCAAAACGAGGTTCTTTATATTGAAACCTGATAATTTATTAAGTCAATCCTGCGCGAGTGCAAATGCGCCCAAAACATTACGCGTTCTTCTTCTCCAAAATCAATGACGCGTCGATGTAATTATGCTTGCAATTATGACTTTCTTGCGCGTTCACCGAGAAATAATTGCAACTAGTCACGTGGGCGCCGACCAATCGGAATGCTGGATTTAGTGATACTCACACTCAGTATGTAAATATATACAGTATAAATGTATTTTTATACTCCAAATATGGTCATTTTTGATCCTATACTGCTCTAAATGTGCAGCTGAACAATATAATCTGAATATTCAGGCCCCGGGTATTACATTGATAAGTTAAAATAGGAAAACAGAATACACATAGAAGACCATTAATACGTCAAATTGAAGGTTATAAACATGCGAGTTTTCTTCCATCACGCGGTTGGGGGTTATATGCGAAATATGCATTTTTGGGCAGGTCAATGTATAATTACCCGTCACAAATAAACATTTCATAAAATTACCCTGAAGCGGGCAACCAATTGCACTACCAAAATACATGCTGATATCAAACCATACAAATTAGTTTCAAAGGAACAGGTATTGCTTGTTTTCTCCAATCAGATTTACGGCTTACAAGTGACAGTTATCTGGGAACTCCCACCAACATGGATTTCACTTAGTTCAAAGAACATATGTTCCCAGTTTCATGCTTTAGTTCGGCCAGCCACGATATTTTGTTAATCCACTGGACTACTAGTATGGGTATGAATTTGAGCTATAACGCTAAGCGTTGTGATTCTTGACTGGTGCATTTTGGGTCAAAACTAGAATTTTGATAGCTTTTTTCAACATTTTTGAGCTTCTTGTTAGGTGGCCATGTTACAGATCCACCAGAACTCAATCATTGGTGCGTTTTCAATTGACAGGTATCCTTTAATGGAATATATCTATCCATAGGATGTGAACAAACAATGGAAAACCAGGTTAATATTAGTTTTTTGGTGGAAATTAAAAAAAAAATCAAAATGGCCACCAGGGTGCGTCGTAAAA
The DNA here is from genome assembly GCA_032622095.1 of Siphonodentalium dalli. Classification (NCBI taxonomy): domain Eukaryota; kingdom Metazoa; phylum Mollusca; class Scaphopoda; order Gadilida; family Siphonodentaliidae; genus Siphonodentalium; species Siphonodentalium dalli. The sequence goes on along the minus strand of CP136065.1, from coordinate 43,125,512 downwards.
AATGGATACATGGATTTCCAAACTATGTAGGATCTACCTTTTCCAAAAACATGGTTTCCAAAATCCCCACGAAAAAAATCACGAAGATACAAGGAACCAACCCAATATGATAAACCGGTGCGAGAGAGCAATCGGATTGTGCATTCTTATCAGAAGAACATAATGTGATGTTCAAAACATTGGCTCAATGGTTGAATTCGAAGTTACCACACCATACTGTAGTTTCATAATATTTACGCCCAAGTACGAGTGTTTTATCAATGTTGGTGTCGGTCGCAACCCCACCCTAACTCAAAGGTTGCCAATTTGGCATTAGATTCCTCGTATAATAACATGTGCATTATTTAAAAAAAAATCATATTCAAATTTAATATAGCTACATAAACCAAAATTGACCTGAATATATACCTCTTATGACGATATCATGAATATGTATATCCCTGTCCAAATTTCCTTATCTACTAAAAATAAACGTAACCCATCCACCTAAAAAAAATAATGGCAGTCATGTAAATGTCCTTTATATCCAAAAATGTACAATGATCCTCAATGGTCAGGTTTTTTTCCCGCTAAATTGTCACTATAGTATTATAGAGAGTGTCATTGCATTGATATACTGTACGACATTGAAGAGTTTAACATAATCCGCGTTCTATGTCGAAATTTGTCTTTAAACATTCTTAAATAAAAATTACTAAATTGGGAACACAAATATCGACAGCAAATTACAAGAAGGTGTACTTATTATGACCATGTAATGTATGTGTATATCCCTCTCCAAACTCTTGTGTATTTTTGAAAAAACAACATAACCATACTCCCTAACAATAATGTTAGTCATGCAAATTACTTTGATGTTTAAAAATGAACTTTAATCAGGGTTATTCTCATTCACAAGTCACAAACGCTATTTCACATTGATTCATTTATAGTATTGATGACTCTAACATAATGCCCGTTTTAAGTTGCAAAATTGGTTGAACATTCACACATTTTTTGTGAAAGCCTCAAAGAAATTTGATAATAAAACTATCAATGTTCAATATATATCACAAGGATAAAATTTACCTGGATGTATACTTATTGCGAATATATATAATGTATGTGTCTACTAGTATAGTATTCAAACGATCCGTGTCTGTTCACATGGGTTCAATATTTAGAGTAGGTAAGTAGGGAAAGGAAACTTGATATGTTGTAATTTTTAATATCTATCTCTTAGTGGCTGAAATAGAGAACTACCTCGGCCCAATGTACAGAGAATATATACAGTGTTTGTTTGAATACCAAAATATATCATGAGTGTCTGGAAAGAAATATTGAATTTTCACGAGCGGCTACAAGCCGTGAGTGAAAATTCGATATGTCTGTTCATACACGAATGAAATGTTTCAGGTATTCAAACAAAAAAATGGGGATATTCTTTATATTATATGCGCCTTAATTATGCTCAAAGTTGCTAAATTATGTCTTAAATTACTAACCCTACTCTACTTAATTCAAGAGCTCGGCATGTCGGCGTTTACAATCAGGTAAGAGCCTAGACCTAATACAAAGCTTAAATAGACACGTATAGGCTTTCGCTCAAACATAGAATGATCGATTGATCAAGTGCATGTGGCGTTATAAATTTGTCGCTTTTGATTGGCGAGCGGACAGTGTTGGTGAAACTGTCTGTTTTCGCCAAAATCTAGCCATTGTGCATTGCTATTGCCCAATCTCCTGATGGAAAACTGTTCACTCTGCATAAATATCGATTGGACATGTATCAGGCGATATACTTATTATAAAAAATACCTTTAGTATATTGGTAGGGTCAAAATGGCGGATAAAATGGACGCCAGCTTAGCAAAATGTATATACGTACCGTCAGCACAGAGCTGGCCCACAAAGTATGGAGGGCAATCACAGACGCCCGTATCGAAATTCCAAACGCCGCCATTGAAGCATGCGGGGTGTACCTGCGAATCATAATAAACACGAGGATGATATGTATGCATGTGTATTTCTTTTATAGATAACCAATACAGGTAAGTGGTTGTCTGACAAGGTGACACACCTAGCCCTCCGGAATGACAATAACAAGTCAGAATGGAGGACTGACTGATGGCTGATGTTTGTCAACATATATAAGTGCAGTGAAAGAAATAATAGCTGTCAACCTATACGTCATATAATTTCACCACATACTGAAGGTGGCACATAATTGTATGAATGTCAAAGAAAGAAGAGGATATCTGCTGTGCATATTAAAGACGATTATATGCTAATTATAATAATCACCAACGTCCTAACTTATCGGAGACAAATTTCTCCTCGTTCTCATGTCTTGTATTTTGAGGTTAAACTGGATCCTGGAGCGGTTTATTGGAATTTTGAAAATAGTGTTAGAACATAACACCAAAATCAGCTTTTATTTTATGCCAAATGGATAATTTAGACATTTTTTTTTAATTGACTCCCAATGAGTTAAAAAGATGCCATTCATGCAAAATGTTTTGATAGCAGCACATCATCAATTGGGTTGCAGATTGCCGACTATCTGCCATACTAAGCGTATGTCACATTCATTTCCAAACTCCGTCACTGAACAATCGCGGACGTACCTGCAAATCATAATAAACACGAAGATGGTCTTCTAAAATGTCGTACTTCAGGGCTGTGAAAGCTACAGGCATATCGGAATCAGTCGATGCAACTCCAGGATCCTGGAATAAAATCCTCATCGATGACCGAATACAAGTAGCCCGGCGGGAATTGCTACTCGCTACTTGGCCCGCTTCCATGGAAAGAATGGCTACATCCAGCCACCATTTATAACATCTATATACTTCATCGCTTACTATTTGGATTGAAATGTGTTGTCCTTAGCGCTCATGATATTCAAGAATTATCTAAGACCACCTCTATTTTTCCAACTTTATCCCCTTGAAACAGACCTCGCAAACGCCCTTACTCCCGACCAAGATCTAGAAATTCCATTTGCGCCAGTGTCTTATGTTGGAACTTTCCTATTGATACCTCAAACTGTCCAACTGTTGAAAATTTCTTACCTGGCACCATTCTAAGGTGGCGAATATCTGACCGATGTCCATTTCAGTCCAAAATTGTGACCACAATCAGGTTCTAGTGTATGGACTTTTGTCTTGAGCTCCGATCGCAGATATTTCCAATGCAATGTACATTTTCTTCCAAATCCAAGTTTAAAGACAAATGTATATCACAACATCACATGGAGTGGGTCACGCTTCTTTCAAGGAAAACAAATGCACTGAAAAAATCAATTCCATCAGTTTTCACAGGTGTTCATTGTTGTTTTCACCTTCAATTATCCCTCTGATGCCAATGTCAGCTCATTTAAATCGTCTGATGTTTTAAATATTATGACAATTAAATGATATACCTCTAATATTGTATGATGCACCATCCTTGCTAGATGAGACCTGGGATTTCTGGGACTTACAGATATAACATGAAAAGCGGACTAATTGGACATAACAAGTATTTATCTTTGTCAGGATATCACATTTGTTTCGGGATTATATTTCTGCAACAGGGCTTAGTGTAAACAATATTTATTCTTACCGCAGAACTCAGAGACTTCAATCAGTGCCTTTATAACATCTTAACTTCTCCACATTTTACCCTCCCATCACTCACCTCTGTCTGCACTAAACAAATGATGACCCCCCCCCGTTCCCCTACTCCGTTATAACCATCTGGGTATATCCTCCCCATAATGTTTAGTTACACTTTCAATTATCAATTGAAATAATTAAATAATTGTATACCAATATTTTTAAACCGAATGTGTGTCATAGAGTAGTCCCATACTAGTTTTAAACAATACAAACATCAACTGACCAATTGGCCACATCTTAACTTTTCCACATTTTACCCTCCCATCACTCACCTCTTTCTGCACTAAACAAATGATGACCCGCCCCGTTCCCCTACTCCGTTATAACCATCTGGGTATATCCTCCCCAGAATGTTTAGTTACACTTTCAATTATCAGTTGAAATTATTAAATAATTGTATACCAATATTTTTAAACCGAATGTGTGTCATAGAGTAGTCCCATACTAGTTTTAAACAATACAAACATCAACTGACCAATTGGCCACATCTTAACTTTTCCACATTTTACCCTCCCATCACTCACCTCTTTCTGCACTAAACAAATGATGACCCCCCCCCCCCGTTCCCCTACTCCGTTATAACCATCTGGGTATATCCTCCCCAGAATGTTTAGTTACGCTTTCAATTATCAATTGAAAGAGTTAAATAATTGTATACCAATATTTTTAAACTCAATTTGTGTCATAGAGTAGTCCCATACTATTTTTAAACAATACAAACCTCAACTGAACAATTGGCCACATCTTAACAGTGGCATTATTTCAACATTCTCGTATAGCTTCCTAAGGACCACAATAGCCCTTAGCATTTATCTTCCCATTTTCGAATAGTCTGCCAATCTACTCTCCTCTCTAACATCTTTGCAGCCTCTCACAAGCCAACACAAATACCTTCTCATTCAAATTTTCAGTTCTGTCACCTTTATTTATCACTTTTATCAACTATGTATTTGTAATTATTTATTGTAAAATGCTGATTGAATTTAACACATTAAAAATCAATAAATCAATCAGTTGTGTTATCAGCAAACAATCGAATATTGCATGTTACATTTTCTGTTATAACATTGATATAGACTAGAAATAAAAGCAGCCCTGTGGTTCTCGAGCTGAAACATTCAGCCATTCTGACAAGTGGTTGTCAATAACTACACTCTATCGAATTTATGTGTAGGCGATACCAACTAATGCCAACTGGGCCAACATGTCGCGACCTGATTTCCAGGTTGTCCTAATTGACCCTTTTTGGTGAAAATGAGATATTGGTATCGTTGAAACCAGAATTTCATAACGCTTCTAATGGTGCAAACGGGAAGTTCGTATTTTCACCTCTCGCGAAGATATCAGGCATTCTTTTTTGTCCGTTGTAGTTGAAATTCAGTGTATTTAACTTCCAGGTTGTCACAACTCATTTTAAGCATTATAGCCTTATTTCCACTTTGAACTAGAATTATTTGAATATTGAACTAGCGACATAGGACATTGTGGATTTATATGCTTGGAACAAAATAGAATTGTCACAATTGTATGTGATGGGCATGCGCATCGCATTGTTTCATAATTATAGGCCAACATGGAATTGAATTGGGTTGTTACAACTAACGTATATATTTATATAACATCATCATCTACATGCAGTATATGATTGACATCTGCATAATTATAAACCATGGACCAGGGGGCTGGGATGACTGCAGCCCCCAAGACATTTTGTAAGTTTGAAATTCGGGCATTTTCGGGAAAATTACGTAAACATTCGGGCAATTTGTATGGTGATTCGGAGGGGGAATTGTGGTATTAAATTTCAGGATTTTTGTCATATTTCAACCCCAAATATACACAATTTTGCATGTATTTTAATATGCGCAACACATATTGGACACATACCACATATTTAACATGAATCGAAACTACATAATAGCGGACCCATAATACAACTTAGTTCGTCGGCAGGGGTGTGGCGAAGGTCTCCTGAATTGGGAGGGGGTTCCCAACTTCCCACCTAAGATATTATGATTGCACCACCAGTCATAGCTTCCCAATGTATACCCGTCTCAGGTCCCCATTTTTCATTTTTCATATGTATTGAAATTATATGGATATTGATATTTGGTAGACGTAGGACACAGTAGCATGTTATATATACATGTCTCATAAACATGCCGAGCGTTGCCCTTTGTGCACAATTGGGACTACAAAAATACACGGGAAAAATTGCCATTTGTACATACCTGGGACTACAACAATGAATCTATACGCCCTTATATATCATATTCCTCCGGTACATGGGAACTTTTTGATGTTCTGACCAGTTCTGACGGGGAACCTTATAACATTGAACAAACATGACGGGAAATATATTTCTTTGTCAATACTTGTTTCTCAATAATCTACTTCACGTTAAGGGTGGTCCCAGCTCGAGATTGCATGCATTTTGTGACTTATGTGACCCGATATCGTAATAAACATTGCAAATAATAATCAGGGAGAAATTCCGCAATTTTTACTGTGATGCAAAGCAAGATCGGTCACAAAAAGTCACTTAAAACGTACAATTTGGAGTCAGAACCTTCACCTAAAGTGAAATGCATTATTAAGGAACATGCAATAATTAAGAAATATATTACCTATACTGTTTTTCAATAATCTACACTTCCCTTTCACAAAATGTGCCCGGGTTTTTACCCATTCCATAGAACTGGCGTATTCCAAATCAGCCAAATTGTGTCGCATACCACCTAATAAGTATCCCAATCCATCCAACTGGGGTCCTAAACCATCCAAACCGTGTCCAAACCCGCCAAATGAGTGTTTCATACCATCCTATTGTTATATATACATGTATGCAACCAGAGTGTCCCAAATCATGCATGAACGTGGTGTCCCAAACAACCCAATGAGTGTCTCAAACCAACCATCAATTGAGTACTCCAAACCACCCAATGGGTGTCCCAAGCCAACCAATGAATGCCCATAACCATCCGGTAAGAGTCCCAAGCCACACGACGATTGCCAACAGGAGTGTCTAAAATATTCAAGTAGTGTCTCAAGCCACCCCCTGAATGTCCCACACCATATAATGGGTGTCACACACTAGTATAGAAAACCACCCATCGAATATATCAAACCATCCAGCGAGTGTTCCATGGTTTGGTAAACTAATTGGGTGATTTGGAACAATCATTTGATGGTCTGGAATAATGGAAGTATTTGAAACACTATTTGAAAGTTTTGAGATGACAGTTAGTAGATGTCTTGTGACACCTGTTGGATGGGTTGGGAACTCATGTCATGGTTTGGCATACTAGTTTTATGGTTTGGGTCACCAGCTGGGTGGTTTGTGACACAGTTGGATACATTGGGACACCAATGGGTTGGAATTGGGAGAATGATTTGGGCCAATTAGGACACTAGTTGAATCGATTGAGACGACATTTGAGTGGTTGGGCACATGTTGTATGACATAGGGCACTACTCAGATGGCTTGAGCAACTAGATGTGTGGCATGAGATATATACTGGATGCCTATTTGACACTATTTATTGGGTTGCTGACACCCAGACCCACTGTATGGTTTGTGACACTCTTTGTGTGGCATTGGGCGTTCATTAAATGGTTTGACACACTCGTTGCGCGGACGTTGTACGGTTTTGGGGCCCTCATTGGATGGATATGGACACTCATTGGGTAGTTTAAGATACATGTTGGGTGGTTTGGGACACAACATGTGTGGTTTGGAACACCAGTTGTATAGTTTGTGACACTACCAGCGTGGTTTGGAACATTCCTTGAATTAGTTGGGCCATTAATCGGGTGGATTGAGACATCATTGGGTGTTTGGGATGCATGGTTTGGGGTACTATATGTGTGGGTTAGATACTATTTGCATATGGATGTAGGCATTATATCTGGCTGGTTAAGGAAATTCTTTGGGTGGGTTGCATGGGACACTCTCGGAAGTTTGGGAAAATGTTTGGATTTGGGGCTCCCGTCGTATGGATTTGGATACTCACATGTTAGTCTTGCATCATATGTGGGTGGTTTGTAACTCTGTGTATGGTTTGGTACACTCGCTATGTGGGTTGTGACACTCATCTGATGTATTATGAGACCAGTTATTGGTTTTGGAAACTAGTATGATGGCCTATATCACCACAATTGGCTATCAATTTATTCTATTCATTCGATATGTGAAGATTTAGTGAAAAATCAACACACACTTCAATTGTTGACTTCCGATTGCAATTTTTCCCGTCATTTTGAAACATTTTAAAACATCGAATTGACAAATCGTCGGGCTATGACTTACTGTTATCTGACATAATGTATGGTGACACATCTCTACCATTTACGCCTGTAGTTTTCGTATAAATGGGAAATATACCATGTTACTATACTTCCGTTTGCCATTTTTCCCACCATTTTGGATTTTTGCAGTCAAATTTTGCATGAAATATGAAATGACAGGCATAATTATGCCATGGAAACAAGAATAATGCGTTTCTAATACAGTTTTATGTCACATTTATAACATTGATGTCAGCGGGTATACACTACCATATTACCTGTTACATACACAGACATCTTTCAAAGTCAAAATAGTTGGAGCGTACATCATTGCATGAGAACTATAATGTCGTACGTCCATTTTGGCGGGGAAAAATGAGATATTGGTATCGTTGGAATCGCAGCGAAATTATCTTTCGTTTGATGACCATGAACCGTGTATTCACCCCACAGCCCCATGATAAATGCTGTGCAATTGTGTAAAAAACTTTCTCCGTGCTATGTAGTATCTCATTGACCAATTTATTCTCACAAAATCGTCATGTGGAAATACTTTGACGAATGGATTCTGAAATTTGGAAGAAATGGTATCGGAAGAAAATAACATTGTTTCATTATATTTTCACACGTGTTAATTGGTGGTCTGCAATGTTGTGTTTGCAAATGTTTAGTCAAATATGCTTGATTAAACGGATGTTATGAGATATGAAGCATCTTAATATGTGTGATTCTGGAGATTCTACACTCGTGCCCTGACGTGAATGCAAGCTATCGGTGGCTCGTTGTGATGTTATCGAGATACGATATTAAAGCACGTATGGTTTTGTCCAAGAATTTCTTATATATAAAGCTATATTATAATGGGTTGATGTGTCATCCAAACGTCCATCTTCATATTCTTGATATCACCCAAATTAACATTCCAATTTTTACATTTAATGTGATTGATTTAATAATGGGACGTGTGTGAGGTGGGGTTCCCCACCGAATAATATCCAATTGCACTCCCTTGAACCAGACCATACCAAAATGTTCTAACTCTGGGAAATTTGACCCCACAGTTTTGGATTTTCTAACAGGCACCTCACGCTTTCAAGGATTTCACTACCAAAAACTTTTTCTTGCGAAAGGAAGTTGACAATATTTAACCTGATAGTGCATTTATTATACTTCCATGGTGTAACCAAGGAAGTATATTGTTTTTCTATTGCCGCCGTTTTCGATTTATTGGAAATACTCACAAACTAATGGCAGTAGGAACGCGAAATCTCTAGCGAATATAGGCATTTAAGGTCTACTTAAAATAAGGGTGTCCAGATTTCGGACTATCATTTCTTTACAGAGTTATCGCCCTTTTCCTATTATTGTTCATTATTATTATTATACTTAACCATTTTTCGGCGCCTTAATCTCTGAAAATATGAGGAGTACAGAACTAATATTTGGTAAGTATGTTGGGGGTAATGAGTTCTAACTAATTATCGTATAGCGAATATTGTCCGCGTTTACCCCGCGGAGTTAGCTCCCTTTATGTGAAAAAATGTCACTTTACTATCTCGGAAATTATGACGAACAGGGCATCCAAATTTGGACCGTATGCACACCTCGATATGCCCTTCTGGCCACGGGCATCAAAACTTGTGTCCGCGATTCCCTGTGGAGTTACCGCCCATAAATAGGCAAACTCCATACACAAGGACGTATAAACTGAGGTTTTTTTTAGTCCAGCGCTATCATTTTGTTATGGCATATTCCGAATGGGAAGAGTGTTTCGGACCCGAATATGCCGCTTAAAAGTTTTTTCTCTGTGGCCTTTCCGCTATACGGGGAACGGGAAAATTGCACCTATTTTCCCCGCCAAATCCAAACAGGCTAACTCAAGAACAAGGTAATGCCGTAGCAGGTACGTCGGTACATTGTAGGTATGCCTCCAAATTTGACCGCTATACTCTGAAAGCAACCTGCCCAACAGAGAATGCGAGTTGGGGTGGGTTGAGACTTTTGGGAAATTCCACCGAAAATCGAAAATGGGCAAAATTCAAACATAGAGATAATTTTATTTGACGAGTGCATCTGATGAGTAGTGTTCACGGCTCACGCGCATCTAGAGTGCGATTTTCTAATTTTCAGAGAGAACGGTTTACTCGTGACAACGATATATACATAAATATGTATAATTAAGTAGGCTATCACTAACCTATTTTTAGCCCCAAGTCCAAACGAGCTAATGAAGGAGCCACTTTAATGAATGAGCATGTACGTCGGTATACTATGGGTACGTCGTAAAAATTTGACCTTTCTACTATAAATGCATCCTGCTCAATGGAGAGCTTGCGTCGGGGCGGGTTGAGACTTAGCAAATTCCACCGAAAACAAATGGAGAAAATTACTCCAAAAATCAAACTTTGAGATAAAAACTTTTTGATGAGTGAACGTGGTTGGCAGGTTGGCAGTGGCAGTATCCGCGCGTAACTTTAGTACGATTTTATAAGTGTTATAGTTGACGGTTTACTCCTGGTAGCGTGTACCGTTGTTGACGGGTGATATATATTACTCAAATTCAAACCTACTCTTCTTGGCGCTGAATTCAAACGAGCTTATCGGGGAGCAAGGCTAATGCATGAGAAGGTACATCGATGTACAGTAGGTACGCACCCAAATATTGTACGGCTCTACTATGAAAGCAAACTGCTAAACGAAGAGCGCGCGTACGACCCGCGTAGTGTTGAGGAATTTTGGCAAATTCCACCCAAACTCGTAAAAGGGAAAAAATGCTAAATCGAGAATCTAGTGTTTTATATTTTGAACACTGAACGTGTTTGGTAGTATACACGGACAATATTAGTGCGATCTTCCGAGTTTTAGAGCGGACGGGTGAGCACTCAGCTATCATCATCGATTGTGATAGAGTTATCTCTCGATTACAGTTAACTCTCTATTGCAGAGACGATAACGACAATGTGTAGCGATGACGCACTGAAATACATAATAGTATTTATTAACTAAGCGGTCTTTCCTCCGCCATTAAAAAGTTCTAAAATATTTTCAGTCCGAAACCGAAAGATTTATTTAAAAAAAATGCGAAATAGCAGAGTTATGGTACATTAATATGCCTTATATACTTTTGATCTACATGTAGATTACGATATAACCAGACTCGCCAAATTTCGAGACCGTTGAACAGGATTTGGGCGTCATGGGGATGGGTTGTTATTAGCCCTAAAATGAATCCCTGCCGAATAAAACTGAACGCTCGGCTGTGGTGAACGGCGGCTCAGTTGGTCAGGACCATGATGCATTAGACTGTCATTAACTATTCATGCTGGATCGAACCAAATGATATAAACCTTTGAATATATATCTTATTTAGAAATGTCAATTCAAGTCCACCATAAGATTACGAAGCACCATTATGCATTCGCATGAAGAGGAACACACATATACGCATAACACACACATATGGTGTGATACCATGGACTTATATCTGATTCCATGGAATGTAACCTCTAGTTGTGTATATTTTTCCCTTCAATCACAACAGTGTGGGGGTATTGTGGTTTCTTGATGTGCCTTTGCATGACTGCGCGTAATATGTTCTAAGTTTTTTTTATATCAGGTTTACAGGGGTGCAGCAGAATATTCTCATAGTATGTCCGTTTGTTGTATCTTTTGATTCGATTAAAGTATCTGCAGTATTCCTTATATAGTTCAATATTACTGTCAGTAGGGTTCTTCAGTTTCCTTTTATATAATTTATCTTTGTTTAATGACGATTTAAGGAGCCCACCGGTCATCCAAGGCTTTAGTTTTATGTGTTTTCGTTTAATTTTACTACTCTGCATGAGAGGAAAGGCAACATCATAACCTTTTGAAAAAAGATTCACGAATGAGTCATACGACCCATCAGGACTAGATGCATGTAACACAGAGTCATAATTAGTCGAAGACAATATACGTTTAAAACATGATACATTATCTTCACAAAAGCCCCTCTGTCATTGTGTTCCTAACTGTTGATGACTCTGGAGAATTGCCTTTTCGCGATAAAATTTACCAAAATGGTCACTGACGTCAGTTATGACAATACCTGATTAGAAGCTCATCAAGTGGTCATTAGTAAGTATTTGATTTATCAATTTGGCAGTATAAGTGGTGACTCTTGTCGGTCTATGGGTGGTTGGTAGAAACACTATCAGCAAAAAAAACAAGTTAATAAATTCATTTGTTTTCACGTGTAATCCGAATTTCAACAAGTCAATATTATAATCACCCATTAAAAAATCTTTTTTGTGTTCAGAATTAATATATTTTTGTCATAATCTCATTCATTGTTTTGATAAATTTATCTATGTCAGCATTTGGCTATGTGTTAGGTATAGTTATAACTCCGACAATATACGGCTTTCTACGATTTTCGGATATCTCTATGAAAAGTGATTCAAAAACGTGTGGCAAACAAAATGATAAATCTTCCCGGATTTTTAAGTTCAAATCATCTCTAATGAAAAGCCCAATGCCCTCTCTTGAATCATCATCGTCGGATCTACATTTCGTTATGAGAAGATGATATCCAACTAATTAAAATTTAATGTTATCAGGGGAGCGAAATATGTCAGTGAGACCTATGACTCCAAATTTCTCGCTCGTATTTTGTAGTTCGTAAATCAGTGTTAAAAGCATCCCAATTAGCTTTGAGACTTTGACAATTTAAGTTAAACAACGAAACTTTACTTTTTATTCTGGCTACAGTATTATTATATTTCTCGGGTAAAAAAAACTTTTGTCGGAACTAATCCATTTATGGGATTATCGCACGAGCCTTCTTTTCCGTCTGAACGTGATTGGTAGGTTTCTACGAAATCAAAAACATTGTTTTCTCTATCATCAAGTTCAATAGTTTTGCAATTAACCATCACGAAGTAAGAGGCAACACTCAATGGAAAACTGTGTAACTATGGCACTGCGGTAACACTAATAAGATATTAAATGCAGGACAAGACTGTCTATCGAGACCAGTGGCGTAGGAGCGGGTACGGCCGGACGGTTTTGGCCGTACCAATATTCGCAGCTGTGAAGTTTTTTATTGTTACACGCATGGGAAAGGTGCGATTGGCGATAGTCATAAAAAACGGAATGTGAAACTTCTACGATGCCATGCTGCTTAATTTATAGTTCTTATCGAAGAAACGTCGTTGACTATATCATGTTATCCGTCTTCGATCATTAAGGCCCCGGGCCATAAATTCCCAGCATCACATATAATATGTATCTCAAATTCCCTTTCCCCGCTTCTCTCATAATTTAATTTAACTTAATTTATTTATATTGTACTGCTCCTTTACTGTCTCAAGTTAGCAGATATGTGACTGTGTCAAGTTAGTAAAAATGTCAAGATTAGAAGACATGTGTACCACATTGCGGCCATGATTCCTGGAACCACCATACATGTATGTCTCATCTATTATTCAAGCTCTATATATTCATTGGTATGATATATATCTCTTCCATTCAGCAAAATTAATTATCCATCGTCGTTCCTGTATTCGTGGAATTTTCTTTTGGAGGAGTAATTTTATAGTGGAAAACCGCTTTAAGTTTTGCAGAACATTGGTGATTAATTTGTACTGCAACATTGTTTGTCTTATTTGTGTGACACGTGCGTCGGGACATGATTCGTTCAGATGCTATACATGCATGGTTGTTATACCGGTGAGTATTGATGCATGTTTCATTCTTTTCTCCCAGTATGTGTAATGTAACATTCGTTACGCCAAAATGCACCAGAAAGCGCCATTTCAATATTGAATATTAAAAAATTTCCCAATTTTGGAAGGGGGACACCCCCTTCCATACCATCCCCCCTTCTCGGCGCTCCACGCGCCTCGGAGCAAGCGCGGCTATGGAATTATACCTATGGGCCGTATGAATACTTATAACCTTCCTACGCCTCTGATCGAGACCCAGAGTCGGAATATAGATCGGAATCACAATCATGTTATACTTATTCAAATAACTGATATAAAAAAAATAATAAACCTCCTCGATGGTATGTTGGCATGTCATTATAAATGTGCAACATGCTTATTTCCTCACTGGTCGTGTGCTTTCTTTGCGACTTGAAATTGTTTAATATTTCAAATGCATCGGACTAACTCTGTCTCGAAGTTTCAAATAGTTTATGGTGTTTAACGATTGCGAACAATAATACATGCAGCCTATCAACGGAGTCAGTTTTGTGGATTTTGTGATATTCCCGTTATATTTTTCCACTGAAAAATGGCAAAACCGTCAAAAGCCCAGCATACGACGTTATAACGTCATTTAGTATCGAAGAGGTTAAAAAAAATTAACCGACTCAAAGGAAACGATTTCAGATTTTCAGGGCTATATAAATGGATTTATTCGGAAAATCATCCGCGTAGGTATGCTTTCAGAAACCCATTACCAAATTATGTATACACAATTATGTCGTTCGAGCCATGTAGAATGTAATTCTCCCAACAGATAATCACATGATTTGAGAAAAATAACAGCACTTTTTCCTTACAAGCCTCGCTTTGTTTGCGCCAAAGTCAAAGTCAAAAGTGTTTTCTCAAAACACATCGATGGTATGCAGATATATACAGTATCATACCAACATCATGGTTGATTCAGACGAAGGCCTATAAAACGACATCGCACTAGGAATATCATTTAACCCTTTGTATATTAAATGGATTGTGTCATTCAGTTAAAACAGTGTACATCGTAATGGTATATCTGGGGGGGGGGGTTGCAGAAGAAAACAAATCAAACGAGAATTCAGAAATTTACAGAAGGAGTCGTATTTATCGCAGATAAATGTTAAGGTAATGCGTTCAACAAACGATGTGAACATTTCCTATGGGATAACTACTCATCAATTATGCTTTAGTATAGACAGGATTAGCAACCTTACCGTGTCGACAACTCTTTGATCTTTGATATGTATTTGACATTCAACGTGAATATTTAATACCAGCTGAAACAGGCTCCCTTTGTGAGTCTTTATTCAGCGTCAGAGGGGTCAGCGGCCCCGCAACCGCTTTGTACTTTATGGGCATGAAGCGTTCACGACCGACAAATCGTACTATTTTCTGTATATTGATCAAATATATTATTATGATACTTCAATATATCATCGGGGAAATTAATTCATATTGGACCTAAATATTGACTCTGGTACTAATTGGACTTATTTGGTTCTGATATAAGCTCATAGTGGACTTATACCCGTTATTCTGTTTGATTGCGCGGACCACAGTGAAATCATATTTATAAAGAGCGTACATCTGGTGCTGAAATAGGCTTTCATGACGGGTGCTTCCTGATTGTTTGCGAAAACCCATTGCCAATGTATTCTCTTATATATGCGAGTCGACCATAGGTCGCCTCGCATATATAAGAGAATGCATTGGCCGAACAAATTTTATATTATTATTTATAATTGTTAAAGAATATAAGAAAAAATTATATAAGAATTTATAAAGTAAAAATTATCAAATTTTTTTGAAGAATATAAAAAATAAGAAAACATTATTAAAATTGACATATTTGTTAAAGAGTATAAGACAAATGATAAAAATTGTTCTGTTACATTGTAATATACAAAACAAATGTAAATACTCCCAGTATATGTTTATTTCACGACTTCAACCTTGTATTTTTTTACTCAGTCACTACACTACACCAAATTGTTGATGAATTTGTCATTAGAGATACGGGCGCGGTGTTGGCGGTGGGTATGCTGTTAAAATATTCAGTTCCGTCATAAACAGAAAGAATATTAAAATATAGACAGACATTGTTCTTATACCAATCAGAAATATGGCATAAACAGTATGTTATTGTCAACTGTTTTTCCTTTGTTGTGTAAACATAAGCAAAAAACGTTACAGAACCTGGCTTTTGTTTAGACCCGGGTATGGTAATAATAAAGAGCATTATTTGTTACTGTTTTCCTGATGTGGGAAATAATAAAGAGCGTTTGTATCATTTTTGTGTTATTAACCAATAGAATTGCGCTGTGTTATGAAAACAGAAGCAAAACTTCTGTAACACGAGCAGGTTCTTGTCAACGTACACCATCGTACGTCTTGACGACAATATACTATTTACGCGTATGGTCGGAATATGAACAAAACTAAATATATTTTAATATTCCTTTTGTTGATGGCGATTTGAACAAATATGAATATTTCTGCAACGAACGCCGCCCGTGCCTTCAAATTGTTATTTCGAAACAACGCTGTAAGTAACATTTCCACAACATGTTGTCCACAACAACGGATGTACTATTTCGTAAAATATACGGCATCTGAACTACACAAAAGTGTAAAATAAACAATCCGCCATTTGTTCAAACGAGAACGATTGAGTCACATGTATATCTGATTTATATGATAGAATAATGTTGTGCGCTGGCAATTGTGGTACAAAATAAAACACAATACCTGTTTTGAGCAAGTTTAGTAGCTGCGCGCCTCACTGGAGAGTTTGGGATCACTTTAACTATTTTTTACGTTGTCAAATTTCTAGCTTTTTTTAAATCTTAGCCTCATCAAATATTTATGGATAGAATATCAACCTTTTATCTGCTGTTTTAGAGTAGTTTCAACTCTTCAAGTTGACAGTGTATTACACGCCATGTAGCCTTGAGTATACTTACATGGTGTAACCAGGTAAGTATATTGTTTTATTGGGGCCGTTTCCCGTTTATTTGGAAATACTAATGGTGCACCAGCGCAGCTCCCGTCATGAAATAGTTAATGCTGCACCAACACAGCTCCCGTCATGAAATAGTTAATGCTGCACCAACGCAGCTCCCATAATCAAATAATTAATGCTGCACCAACGCAGCTCCCGCCATGAAAGAGTTAATGCTGCACCAATGCAGCTCCCATCATCAAATAATTAATGCTGCACCAACGCAGCTCTCGTCATGAAATAATGAATGCTGCACCAGTTCAGCTCCCGTCATGAAAGAGTTAATGCTGCACCAACGCAGCTCCCGTCATCAAATAATTAATGCTACACTAGCGCAGCTCCCGTCATGAGAGAGTTATTGCTGCACCAACGCGTAGCTCCCATCATCAACGCAGCTCACGTCATGATATAATTAATGCTGCACCAACGCAGCTCCCGCCATGAAATAGTTAATGCTGCACCAACTCGGGCTCCCATCATCAAATAATAAATGCTGCACCAACGAAGCTCCCTTCATGAAATAATTAATGCTGCACCAGCACAGCTCCCGTCATGAAAGAGTTAATGCTGCACCAACGCAGCTCCCATCATCAAATATTTAATGCTGCACCAACGCATCTCCCTTCATAAAAGATAAAGATAAATTTATTGACAGATACGCCCACTCGAGGCCGATGTCAAACGAGTTACACAAATAAAATGTTATTACAAGTATAGTAACATAAATATATATTAATGTTCAATGTTTGGTGATTCACACCGTTTATGTAGAAAGAGTTGGACCATGTTGCAGATGATATTACATGTTTTGGGTTCATCATTTCTCAAGATTATTAAGAATTTCTGTTGGTCAGCCATATTATTAAAGGTCTGAATATTGTCGCTTATTTCCGCAAATAAACGTTTTCTTAGATTTTGATAAATGGGGCATCTCATAATGAAGTGTTCTTCTACCTCCATTCCACACTTTTTGCAAATTCTCTCATCAGTGGCTACTTTAGGTCGTTTGTGTCTGCCTTTCTCAATTTCCAAAGTATGGTTGCTGATCCGAAGCTTTGTGAAAGATAATCTGACGGAGAAATTTTTAACAAGGTTCAAATATGGTTCTCTCTGGTATTTGATTTTCGCCATTCTATAGGTTCGCAACTTGTTTTTACCTGATGGTTTTTCATCGTTGAATATATCTCGTCTAAAACAGCATACATGATCAATTTTTAAGTTATCACAAATTTTTCTAATTGATTTCAATGCTTTATCACCACTATCAAAAAGTTCATTATATTTGGGGACTTCCGAGTCAAACGACCATTTATCTGGTATAATACGATCTTCTGATATGTTAGCAGATTTGTATATAAGAGATTCTTGGTCTTTGGTCGATGTCTTTATTGCAAATTGAACTGCACGAGATATGGCATCATATACAATAGGATATCTACCAAGTTCTGCTCGCACCGCGTGATTCGATGCCATACGATTTACACCAAGCGCATATTTACAAAAGCGTATGTGAGTTGTTTCACACGGCACGGTTTCAAGATTGTTCAGATTCATGTCGGAGGCCCATACTTCACAACCATAAAGTGCAATTGGTTTGATGAGCTTATCGAAAAGCGTGTTCCAAACGCAATATATATCATTTTGTCTTAAAGATTTAATCAGTGCATACATTGCCTTCATGCTTTTATTATGGACATCAAGTTGCGCCTTTTTAAATGATCCATTGGCACAAAATGTAATGCCCAGGTAAGTATATTCTTTGACAATACCGACCGAGGAATCACCTATTTTGAATGAGATATCGTTTCGACTTTTTCCTTTCTGAAATACTATGCACTTTGTCTTCTCCGTATTAATTGTTAACCTATTCCGATTTACATATTTGTGTATTTTTTGTAAACAGTTTTGCAAACCATGTTGTGACTCCGATACCAAAACAAGATCATCGGCAAAGAGAAGGTGATTAATAAAGGTATCACCAACCTCTATAGGGGCACACGACTTGTCAAAACCATTTGATACATCGTCTACAAAAATATTGAAAAGTGTGGGGGATAGAATACACGGGGTGTTCATGAAATAACTAATCCTGCACCAACTCAACTACCGTCATGGAAGGGTTAATGCTGCTCCAGCACAGCTCCCCGACATGAAAGGGTTAATGCTGCCCAGCAGAGCTCCCGTGGTGAAATGGTTAATGCTGCACCAGCACAGCTCCCGTAATAAAAACATTAATGCTGCACTAGCTCGTCTCCCATCGTGAAAGGGTTAATGTTGCACATACGAAGCCAACATGACGTAAATGACGTCATGAGCCGTGGCATTTCATCTCGTTGTTCCGATTCCGCAATTTTAAACAGTTGCTAATCGGAAGTCACGTGTCAATTTCGCTAAATAGCATACACTCTTTCCTGAAAATCGTTCCATCGTATAGAAATATATATATCAAAATTATATGACGTCATCATTCACACACGCCTTAGGTATAAACACCCACCGGGTGGTTGCTATTATGAGGCCGTTATGATATGATTAATGGTACTCTATGATGACATGGTGGTCGAATATGCACAAGAAGCTATTCTACCCATTCATTCATACAGATAATTAGCACAAAATATTATTTTGCGACATCAAAACCTGCGTCCAAGATTTGCTCGAACCCGAATACCAGTTATTTTGGGGGTATGAATCCCGCGTACAGCTTCAAAACACCATGAATCCCGTGTACCAAAAAGGGAGGGTGATACCCTCATATTCGCTCTTTCTCCAAAACTTGTATTTAATTCGAATATCATGATTAATGGAAACCAAACAAAATTGAGCCACTTTGTTGACTTGTGCCCTTTAATAGTTGAATTATCGTTATGAGTATATATTCAAATTGTACACCATGGAGTAGCCGATGATGTATCCGTCCAAACGACGTATCGCGCAGCTCCGCACGTTGAGACGTCTATGCGATACAGCCATTTGAATATACGTGGTGGAAATTGATATACTTTGTGGGCGTGACTTAGAGTTCAAACTCTCTAAGAGGTCAATGAATACACCGTACAGATATCATAATTGGAAACAGATTTTGGTCGCATATAGGGCGATTCCTATCAAGTCGGGCATGCCCTGGTCCATCGTACACTTGGTTTGACGCCAAACAACCGAGGAACTCTGATGTAGACAACGTGAACATACGTCAATCAAACCATGTTCCTCAAGGGGTTCGCCAAATTGCAATGAGACTTTACAGTAGGAAACATTGTCGATGGATTTCTCTTACATGTTTCAAGTTATCGAACTGAAATTTTGTATTTAGGGGCTTCTCTGTGCGCTAAATCAGATAGAATTGTCAGCGAGATATTCCGATGGCCCAAAATGTGTCAATGACGCCGTTGATATACCACATGGGTGGGGGTCGGGGTGTTTCTAGGTGGTATTTGGGGCGGGCCACCCACCCATGCCGTCAAATCTGTCGAAATCCTTACCGTTCTCGAAAATGGTCCATCCCCCATTTTCACCCCCTCGGTGTGGCACCCCCGGGGGTGATGGGTGTGGGGTCGGGGTGTTTCTAGGTGGTATTTGGGGCGGGCCACCCACCCATGCCGTCAAATCGGTCGATATCCTTATCGTTCTCGAAAATGGTCCATACCCCATTTTCACCCCCTCGGGGTGGCACCCTCCGGGGGTGATGGGTGGGGGGTCGGGGTGTTTCTAGGTGGTATTTGGGGCGGGCCACCCACCCATGCCGTCAAATCGGTCGAAATCCTTACCGTTCTCGAAAATGGTACATACCCCATTTTCACCCCCTCGGGGTGGCACCCCCCGGAGGTGATGGGTGGGGGTCGGGGTGTTTCTAGGTGGTATTTGGGGTGGGGCCACCCACCCATGCCGTCAAATCGGTCGAAATCCTTACCGTTCTCGAAAATGGTCCATTCCCCATTTTCACCCCCTCGGGGTGGCACCCCGGAGGTGGTGGGTGGGGGGTCGGGGTGTTTCTAGGTGGTATTTGGGGCGGGCCACCCACCCATGCCGTCAAATCGGTCGAAATCCTTACCGTCCATACCCCATTTTCACCCCCTCGGGGTGGCACCCCCCGGGGGTGATGGGTGGGGGGTCGGGATGTTTCTAGGTGGTATTTGGGGCGGGCCACCCACCCATGCCGTCAAATCGGTCGAAATCCTTACTGTACTCGAAAATAGTACATACCCCATTTTCACCCCCTCGGGGTGGCACCCCCCGGAGGTGATGGGTGGGGGTCGGGGTGTTTCTAGGTGGTATTTGGGGCGGGCCACCCACCCATGCCGTCAAATCGGTCGAAATCCTTACCGTTCTCGAAAATGGTCCATACCCCATTTTCACCCCCTCAGGGTGGCACCCCGGAGGTGGTGGGTGGGGGGTCGTGGTGTTTCTAGGTGGTATTTGGGGCGGGCCACCCACCCATGCCGTCAAATCGGTCGAAATCCTTACCGTTCTCGAAAATGGTCCATACCCCATTTTCACCCCCTCGGGGTGGCACCCCCCGGGGGTGATGGGTCGGGGTGATTCTAGGTAGTATTTGGGGCGGGCCACCAACCCATGCCGTCAAATCGGTCGAAATCCTTACCGTTCTCGAAAATGGTCCATACCCCATTTTCACCCCCTCGGGTGGCACCCCGGGGGTGATGGGTGGGGGTCGGGGTGTTTCTATGTGGTATTTGGGGCGGGCCACCCACCCATGCCGTCAAATCGGTCGAAATCCTTACCGTTCTCGAAAATGGTCCATACCCCATTTTCACCCCCTCGGGGTGGCACCCCGGGGGTGATGGGTGGGGGGTCGGGGTGTTTCTAGGTGGTATTTGGGGCGGGCCACCAACCCATGCCGTCAAATCGGTCGAAATCCTTACCGTTCTCGAAAATGGTCCATACCCCATTTTCACCCCCTCGGGGTGGCACCCCCCGGAGGTGATGGGTGGGGGGTCGGGGTGTTTCTAGGTGGTATTTGGGGCGGGCCACCCACCCATGCTGTCAAATCGGTCGAAATCCTTACCGTTCTCGAAAATGGTCCATACCCCATTTTCACCCCCTCGGGGTGGCACCCACCGACGGTGATGGGTGGGGGTCGGGGTGATTCTAGGTGGTATTTGGGGCGGGCCATCCACCAATGCCGTCAAATCGGTCGAAATCCTTACCGTTCTCGAAAATGGTCCATACCCCATTTTCACCCCCCGGGGGTGATGGGTCGGGGTGATTCTAGGTAGTATTTGGGGCGGGCCACCCACCCATGCCGTCAAATCGGTCGAAATCCTTACCGTTCTCGAAAATGGTCCATACCCCATTTTCACCCCCTCGGGGTGGCACCCCCCCGGGGTGATGGGTGGGGGGTCGGGGTGTTTCTAGGTGGTATTTGGGGCGGGCCACCCACCCATGCCGTCAAATCGGTCGAAATCCTTACCGTTCTCGAAAATGGTCCATACCCCATTTTCACCCCCTCGGGGTGGCACCCCCGGGGGAGATGGGTGGGGGTCGGGGTGTTTCTAGGTGGTATTTGGGGCGGGCCACCCACCCATGCCGTCAAATCGGTCGAAATCCTTACCGTTCTCGAAAATGGTACATACCCCATTTTCACCCACTCGGGGTGGCACACCCGGAGGTGATGGGTGGGGGTCGGGGTGTTTCTAGGTGGTATTTGGGGCGGGCCACCCACCCATGCCGTCAAATCGGTCGAAATCCTTACCGTTCTCGAAAATGGTCCATACCCCATTTTCACCCCCTCGGGGTGGCACCCCGGAGGTGATGGGTGGGGGGTCGGGGTGTTTCTAGGTGGTATTTGGGGCGGGCCACCCACCCATGCCGTCAAATCGGTCGAAATCCTTACCGTTCTCGAAAATGGTCCATACCCCATTTTCACCCCCTCGGGGTGGCACCCCCGGGGTGATGGGTGGGGGTCGGGGTGTTTCTATGTGGTATTTGGGGCGGGCCACCCACCCATGCCGTCAAATCGGTCGAAATTCTTACTGTTCTCGAAAATGGTCCATACCCCATATTCACCCCCTCGGGGTGGCACCCCCGGGGGTGATGGGAGTGGGGGTCGGGGTGTTTCTAGGTGGTATTTGGGGCGGGCCACCCACCCATGCCGTCAAATCGGTCGAAATCCTTACCGTTCTCGAAAATGGTCCATACCCCATTTTCACCCCCTCGGGTGGCACCCCCCGGGGTGATGGGTGGGGGGTCGGGGTGTTTCTAGGTGGTATTTGGGGCGGGCCACCCACCCATGCCGTCAAATCGGTCGAAATCCTTACCGTTCTCGAAAATGGTCCATACCCCATTTTCACCCCCTCGGGGTGGCACCCCCGGGAGTGATGGTTCGGGGTGTTTCTAGGTGGTATTTGGGGCGGGCCACCAACCCATGCCGTCAAATCGGTCGAAATCCTTACCGTTCTCGAAAATGGTCCATACCCCATTTTCACCCCCTCGGGGTGGCACCCCCCGGGGTGATGGGTAGGGGTCGGGGTGTTTCTAGGTGGTATTTGGGGCGGGCCACCCACCCATGCCGTCAAATCGGTCGAAATCCTTACCGTTCTCGAAAATGGTCCATACCCCATTTTCACCCCCTCGGGGTGGCACCCACCGGAGGTGAATGGTGGGGGTCGGTGTGATTCTAGGTGGTATTTGGGGCGGGCCATCCACCAATGCCGTCAAATCGGTCGAAATCCTTACCGTTCTCGAAAATGGTCCATACCCCATTTTCACCCCCTCGGGGTGGCACCCCCCGGGGTGATGGGTCGGGGTGATTCTAGGTAGTATTTGGGGCGGGCCACCCACCCATGCCGTCAAATCGGTCGAAATCCTTACCGTTCTCGAAAATGGTCCATACCCCATTTTCACCCCCTCGGGGTGGCACCCCCCGGGGGTGATGGGTGGGGGGTCGGTGTGTTTCTAGGTGGTATTTGGGGCGGGCCACCCACCCATGCCGTCAAATCGGTCGAAATCCTTACCGTTCTCGAAAATGGTCCATACCCCATTTTCAACCCCTCGGGGTGGCACCCCCGGAGGTGATGGGTGGGGGTCGGGGTGTTTCTAGGTGGTATTTGGGGCGGGCCACCCACCCATGCCGTCAAATCGGTCGAAATCCTTACCGTTCTCGAAAATGGTCCATACCCCATTTTCACCCCCTCAGGGTGGCACCCCGGAGGTGGTGGGTGGGGGGTCGGGGTGTTTCTAGGTGGTATTTGGGGCGGGCCACCCACCCATGCCGTCAAATCGGTCGAAATCCTTACCGTTCTCGAAAATGGTCCATACCCCATTTTCACCCCCTCGGGGTGGCACCCCCCGGGGGTGATGGGTCGGGGTGATTCTAGGTAGTATTTGGGGCGGGCCACCAACCCATGCCGTCAAATCGGTCGAAAGCCTTACCGTTCTCGAAAATGGTCCATACCCTATTTTCACCCCCTCGGGTGGCACCCCGGGGGTGATGGGTGGGGGTCGGGGTGTTTCTAGGTGGTATTTGGGGCGGGCCACCCACCCATGCCGTCAAATCGGTCGAAATCCTTACCGTTCTCGAAAATGGTCCATACCCCATTTTCACCCCCTCGGGGTGGCACCCCGGGGGTGATGGGTGGGGGGTCGGGGTGTTTCTAGGTGGTATTTGGGGCGGGCCACCAACCCATGCCGTCAAATCGGTCGAAATCCTTACCGTTCTCGAAAATGGTCCATACCCCATTTTCACCCCCTCGGGGTGGCACCCCCCGGAGGTGATGGGTGGGGGGTCGGGGTGTTTCTAGGTGGTATTTGGGGCGGGCCACCCACCCATGCTGTCAAATCGGTCGAAATCCTTACCGTTCTCGAAAATGGTCCATACCCCATTTTCACCCCCTCGGGGTGGCACCCACCGACGGTGATGGGTGGGGGTCGGGGTGATTCTAGGTGGTATTTGGGGCGGGCCATCCACCAATGCCGTCAAATCGGTCGAAATCCTTACCGTTCTCGAAAATGGTCCATACCCCATTTTCACCCCCCGGGGGTGATGGGTCGGGGTGATTCTAGGTAGTATTTGGGGCGGGCCACCCACCCATGCCGTCAAATCGGTCGAAATCCTTACCGTTCTCGAAAATGGTCCATACCCCATTTTCACCCCCTCGGGGTGGCACCCCCCCGGGGTGATGGGTGGGGGGTCGGGGGTGTTTCTAGGTGGTATTTGGGGCGGGCCACCCACCCATGCCGTCAAATCGGTCGAAATCCTTACCGTTCTCGAAAATGGTCCATACCCCATTTTCACCCCCTCGGGGTGGCACCCCCGGGGGAGATGGGTGGGGGTCGGGGTGTTTCTAGGTGGTATTTGGGGCGGGCCACCCACCCATGCCGTCAAATCGGTCGAAATCCTTACCGTTCTCGAAAATGGTACATACCCCATTTTCACCCACTCGGGGTGGCACCCCGGAGGTGATGGGTGGGGGTCGGGGTGTTTCTAGGTGGTATTTGGGGCGGGCCACCCACCCATGCCGTCAAATCGGTCGAAATTCTTACCGTTCTCGAAAATGGTCCATACCCCATTTTCACCCCCTCGGGGTGGCACCCCGGAGGTGATGGGTGGGGGGTCGGGGTGTTTCTAGGTGGTATTTGGGGCGGGCCACCCACCCATGCCGTCAAATCGGTCGAAATCCTTACCGTTCTCGAAAATGGTCCATACCCCATTTTCACCCCCTCGGGTGGCACCCCCGGGGTGATGGGTGGGGGTCGGGGTGTTTCTATGTGGTATTTGGGGCGGGGCCACCCACCCATGCCGTCAAATCGGTCGAAATTCTTACTGTTCTCGAAAATGATCCATACCCCATATTCACCCCCTCGGGGTGGCACCCCCGGGGGTGATGGGAGTGGGGTCGGGGTGTTTCTAGGTGGTATTTGGGGCGGGCCACCCACCCATGCCGTCAAATCGGTCGAAATCCTTACCGTTCTCGAAAATGGTCCATACCCCATTTTCACCCCCTCGGGTGGCACCCCCCGGGGGTGATGGGTGGGGGGTCGGGGTGTTTCTAGGTGGTATTTGGGGCGGGCCACCCACCCATGCCGTCAAATCGGTCGAAATCCTTACCGTTCTCGAAAATGGTCCATACCCCATTTTCACCCCCCTCGTGGTGGCACCCCCGGGGGTGATGGGTCGGGGTGTTTCTAGGTGGTATTTGGGGCGGGCCACCAACCCATGCCGTCAAATCGGTCGAAATCCTTACCGTTCTCGAAAATGGTCCATACCCCATTTTCACCCCCTCGGGGTGGCACCCCCCGGGGTGATGGGTAGGGGGTCGGGGTGTTTCTAGGTGGTATTTGGGGCGGGCCACCCACCCATGCCGTCAAATCGGTTGAAATCCTTACCGTTCTCGAAAATGGTCCATACCCCATTTTCACCCCCTCGGGGTGGCACCCACCGGAGGTGAATGGTGGGGGTCGGTGTGATTCTAGGTGGTATTTGGGGCGGGCCATCCACCAATGCCGTCAAATCGGTCGAAATCCTTACCGTTCTCGAAAATGGTCCATACCCCATTTTCACCCCCTCGGGGTGGCACCCCC